>OW387140.1:14769919-16107765 GCA_936440205.1 Lepidonotus clava
TTTCTAGTTGGACATTAGTTACCTAAAATATAATGCAATTTTTCTTTCTGTCAGAATTCCAGGATTCCTTTGCTTTGAAAATGTGAGAAACACATCAGCTGAAGTATTACCTTTATACTAAATTTTTGATATTGGAAAATAGTAATAGTTCTGTTGTTGTCTGTTGCCTCGCTTGCATCCCTGCATTATTATAGCTGTTAATTTGTCTATAGCTGGTGAAAACCACAGCCAGCTGGATATAGCCGACTACTCCAGTTCAGATGAGGGTGGTTTTGACGACATAAAGCCACTGACCAGTACGTCTCCACCTCCCAAACAACGACTCCCCAGCCATCGCAAAGTGCTCGCTCAACGGTCAGGGCAAAAAAAGAAGAGCAAAAAGCGTCGTAGCGATTTCTTTGAAGTTGGTTCAGACTGTGAAGTTGATATAACTGAGAGCAGTCCCTTGAGGCCTGCAAAGGTTATGAGACCCAGCGAAAAAGGTGAGAGGATAGATTCTGAAAGCCCGGCAGACAAAAGAAAATCTAGACCTCCAACACCTCCCCAATCTTCCTCTTCAACGTCACAGGTGGGTGCTTATTGATGATGCTTGGATTCGATTCGCTCCCAATAATTTTCCATTTATGTTTTCACAGTAGGACAAAGGTTAACGTCAGTTGGGGTAATTGCTGGAAAATAACAGTAAAATCAACCACTTTGGCTGACAATGTTTTTGCACATAAACGTCGGTCACTCAGCTATTGGCCGACTCTTTCCAATTAATGGGGGTGAGTTTGGGCATGGCTAACGATTATTTTGCATATAAGCATACTCCGAATGGAATGATGTAGCTCAGCCAGACAAAGATAACGAAAGGTATCATTTTCTGTGATCCAATCTTTATTTTAATTCCAAGACGTATTATTATATGAGATCCATTTTTTTCCAGGACGTAACTATTTCAGATTATGAATCACAAACTAAGTCTGCGGAATCATTACCATCTGTAAAGGTGAGTCATATATTTCGCTTTTCCGTGATGTTGAGTATCGGTACATTAGTTGATTTAGAATCAATTTTATTCCTGAAACCTCTTAAGTTGAAGTTAGAGACTGTCCCTCAAGTACATTGAAGATACAAACATACGAGCACAGCACATAAAACAAACACAATTGTACATAGAAAGAATTGAACATGGGGTATACAAGGATCTTCATAGAAACAGAGCAATTCTAGTTGCAAAAGCCCCCACTGCATTCATTCCCTGGGGACCATTTTTCAAAAATAGCAATGGCACCCTTAAAATTAACCCACTACGGGGAATCAAATTTCTGATAAAGGATCCAGCATCCCACACGCCTATTAAGATCCCTGACGATAAAAGGAATAATTATATTGATATTTAATAGATACACAAATTCGATCACCCTTCTACACTTTGGGTGTAGCTCGGGCCACCGACTGCTCGTTATAAGATTGTCAACTTAAATGTTTACTGAAGACTTGCTGTCTCTGTCAGAGCGGTGATGCGGTGAGTGGCGAATCACCCGTCATTTCCTCGGCCGGTACCCCGCCTGAGGGCCCGGCTAAGGCGGCCAAGGTGCGCAGCTCGGAGTGGCTGCAGAACCTGCAGTGGACGGCCAACAGCCACACCAAACAGTCGGAGGACGACGGAGAGGGGGCGCTCGAAGACTCGGCCAAAAAGAAAAAACAGAAGTACTGCAAGTAAGTGAATATTAGTTTGGTTTAATATATTGGTTTAATGTGTCTAATGTTGAGTCTAAATTTCTAGGACGGGAGTCTTTTTACCTCCTTGGATAAAAACCCATTTACACCAAAATGTTTCAGTAAAATGCCCAACATTTAAATAATAATGGATAAACCAGACTGATGGCTTTGATTAGGTAAATGATTTCAGAGCAGTAGTGGCCAAATTTGTTATAAATAGCAAATTATTTCAGTTTTTCAGTTTCAAAAGTCATAGTTATAAGATTGAGAGAATGCTGTTTAAATACTTTTTTTTTTTTTTTTTTTTTTTGCAATCTTTACAAAATGAGAAAAATAGATAAACAGGCTTTTTATATTCCAGAGGGGGCATGGCAGACCGCTTACATCAGATTACAAGACGGAAACAGTCGACACAGAACGTCTGGAACCACCGTCAGTCCACCGCTCAGCAGGCAGCCTTTGGTAAGGCCAAGAACATCATTTTTTTGTCCCTGTGAAAATTGGTCGGAAAATAAGTAATTAGAAAGTATTATCCCTATTATAATTTGTTTTTATAAATTTCGTACGGATGCATGCAGAAATCATGCCGGGCTAGTATAAATTCTGAGCAACAAGCCCGGTGGGTTAGTGGAAATCTTCAAAATTATAAAGTACAATATTGCACGGGCTTGTGCAAATTTGGTCCTGGCTAGCATAGGGATCAAACAACTAGCCCATTGGGCTAGTGGATCAGAAAATTAGGGAAACCCCTGGATTCGTTCCCTTAAAAAAGTACAAAGAATCTCTACATTTCAGTGATCTTGGATTGTACATAGAATCGTTTTCCACATGAGCTAAATATTCATTAGACAATAAACCATATTGATATGAATAACAGAGCGAACTATAAATATATGTGTCCAGATGCTCGGAACATGTGAAATAGTTTTACTTGACTAATTTAGGCAAGTGATAGTTTGAGTGTTATTGCCCATTAATGTTCCTGAATTACAATAATCGGTAAAAGTTATGACCTGTCGCACATCTTTTTCAGACCTGATTAAGAGTATGGTGGTAGAATTGCTTCAGACTAAGGTGGAGTTTTCCACCCTCGTGACGAAGTGCAGAAGGTACAGGGCTACTAGTGACGGATCGCCAGAGTCGGAAAAAGAGCAGGAACCTTTGACTGTCCTGTTTTCTCTGGAAACGGCGAAGCGTTTATCATTAAAGACGAAATCTATCGTTCAGATTCACCCACCATGGTAAGGCAACTTTAGCACTACTTACCGAGTAGTTGGACTTCACCCCCCTTAATTCCCTCTAGTTTAAGCGTAACATGTCCAACATTCCTCTGTGCATAGCGTAAGTCCATCAAACCCTAAAGGAGTCTGTGAAAAAACAAAACATGTCGGTAATACGAAACAGAAATTTGAGATGACAACAATATCACATGTAATCAATTAAAAAACCTAAAAAGAATTGCACTCACATAGCTGCGGCGCGCTCACTCTTTGAGTATGTTCCTGTGACAGGCAAAGCCTGCAGAGCTCTGGGCGGGAGAACGTCGTCCTCTGCACCCACTTCTGTCGTCTTCTCCCCAGTCATGATGACGTCACCAATGACGACACCCCGTCTCCCGCACGTGACGCCGATGACGTCACAGAACCTGTTGCTGAAACTGTTGCCAAGTGGAGCTGTCCATGTCAACGAGGTATCTATTACCAAACTACCAGAATGCAAATAAAATTTACAATTACATTTTAATAAATAGTGCATGTACACACCAATCAATACGCAACCTTTTTACTGCACATGTTGCAGCCCTGGCTCTATCACTGTGCTATAAATGTTTCAGATGGAACATTCCCTAGAAGAAGTTGTCCGGCCCAGACTACGCCGTGCGACACCAGTCCTCTGTTACAGCAGCCCTCAGAGGTCGTACCGGTAACAGGTGCCTCCCCAGCAGGCTCGCCCCACCCCCACCTGCGGACTGAGATACTGTCACAGTCCAGCAGTCAGGCCTGTAGAGGGATCCTGGAGAGTATTGAGAACCAAGGCGGGTTCGGGGCCTGCGGGATCAGTCTTCAGGCCACGGTACAACGCGTGTTTTACAAACGTATTACAACCAGGTACGATTCAGATTTGTCACTCCTGTCAGCTAAATTTGTTTGGATTTCCGTTATCTGTATATCCAAAATGTTAAAGCCTACTATAGGGGGGAAAGAATCTGTTTCTATATTATTGTACTTATACATTCCCCTGAATACCTCTTAATTTTAATAGAGAGATGATGATTATCTAGTGTATTTGGAAAATATTTAGAAAATAACAAGATCATTCATATAGCACCCACTCTCAAATATACCACGCAGTCACACACATTTTAGAAAATAGAAACATCCTCAAAAATGCATGAAATAATGTGACTATGCATTTTCCTAATCTATTTTTTAATCTATATAACTCTACTTCTCAGTTCAGAGAGGGGTATCTCCCAGGCGGGGACGGCCTCCTGTCCCCCAGCTGCTGGGATGAGAGTCAGCGTGCTCCTGCAGGATCGTACCGGGACCTGTTGTGAGGTGGCCCTACCCGCGCGCTGCGAGGGGTCAGAGGGGTGGAGCTCACTTTGTGAGGGCGGAGAAGGCAAGATATGGAGCTTCAGTGGGCTGAGGCAGCACTGCAGGACCAACAAAAACAGGTAGCAATACTTTGCCGATTATTGAAAGAAGTCTGGTATCGGAAAAAAAATTAACAAATAGTAATGCTGCCTACTTAGATTTCACTAATTCCGGGGGGAAATCTTCCCTGTTTTTTATGTTGCTTTTACTCAGAAATATTGCTTCTACTCAGAAAACAATGGTTTTAAAGTTAACTGGTTTGAAAAGCTCTGAGACTATACGCATTGTTAATTGGTTGCGAAGTGCACAGAGTGTGTATACACATTTTGTCTTGATTCCAGGAACCCATGTTTGTTTCAACTCATCGAGTCGGTGTACCCTGTGGAAGGTATAGCAGTTTCAGCGGCAAGTTCCCAGAGCGATTCTCAGCAAGTAGGTCCAGTACTATGGTTATAATATCCTCAGACTGAATATTTTTATCATCAGTTCGGAATTCAGAAAGGAAATTCAATATTTAGTTAGTAATGTAATTATAAGTTGGAGGTAAAATAATGGTGTTATTTCTATTTCCCAGATTTGTGGCTATGAAACGATTCTTAAATTTGTGGATATAAAACTGATTTGTGGATATAAAACTTACAAGAGTCCTTCATATATGATAGCGTCTGCTGTGTGGGCGGCCCGGGTTCAATTCTGGGCTGGGGTGGGCTTGCTACTAGACCCCTCTGCATGTCTCCCTTTGCCAATGACAGGGATATCAAAGGCCCCTATGAGGGCCACCAGCTGTTGTGTGTAGGGCCCTGCCTATGGGACCCTGAACATTAAAGAACACCTGCCTCGGTAAAAGTGTAGGGCTATGGTCTCTACCTTCTCATAGATACGATAATTTCATAGATACAATCATCAAACAGAATTGTCAAGATCTTCCGTATTTTGTCTACTTATCTTTATCACAATTAGTTAATTGATATTTTGTTACAGTCCCAATCGCGGCCTGTGAGTCGCACGGCGCAGGCCTTCTGCTACAGACTGGTGGCCCCCTCGGGGGAGAGCTCGTGTCGCACGGTGGGACCAGGACCCATGTACCAGCCGTCAACCTACTGCAGATTGAAGGACGTCAGTGGGCCAACACAGCTGAGGCCCCGGGTGACCCTCACGTGTAGGGTCATCTTCACACACCCACAGGTAGACTGACATATAAGCCGCGTCTGCGCAGTGATTGAAAGTAATTCTAATTAGTTTTTCTAAAAATATTTTTCCAGGTATATTACCTGCCTATCTTATAAACATATTTCTATGTTATGTGGCTACCTTTATGATAATACATGTATATGTCATGCTGATAAGAAAGATCATTTAAGGGCACCAGTTCCATTAGTCCAATGTATTTCTGTGATTTTGTTTAGTAAATAAATAAATAACCCCACCTTACCCACCAGGTTGTGACTGATGGGAAGTCTTGCCGCTACTGGTACGTCGTGGACGACTCCACAGCAACAGGCCCAACAAGCTCCTCCTGCAGTGACCACGGTTACCGTAAGGTCACCATACAGCCCGCGTGCTGGTTGTCACCTGCCATGTGTACAGAGCTAAAGTTGGCCCGACCCGCTGTTTTACTCAAGGATGTAGCAGTAGAGAATGGTATGGATCTTTAGTCGAAAATCAAGTATTCATTTTTTTAAATCAAATCTCATATTTAGAGCTCTTGTATGATTAAAAGTAGCAACAATGTATCACACCCAAACTGTCAGTGCTAAAAAAAAATTATAACACTATCAACATTATATAAAGTCATGTTTTTCCAGATTTGAATAATTATATAAGCCAAAGAAAGCTTTTTTTTCCTATTACAAAATCAGAACACAAACTAAACAATCGCTATTCCGTCTTTCTGTTTGCAGGGCAGTATTTTTGTGACGGTTTCAGTCGCGTGTACCCAGCCTCATTATTAGAGAACATCAGGCATCAGCTCCTTTTACCCTGTGACCCACCGGCCACCAGCAGTCTGAGGTCGTCCACCTCACTCATTTGTGACCTGGGCAAGGTGACCTGTGTTACCGTCGATGACCTGGTCACAGTGTCCGGTAAGTTAGGAATCAGGATTGAGCGTCACACCATCTGATGAGTCTTAAGGACCTATTCCACATACCGAAAGTGTGCTGTCAATGTGCCGCCTACACATTTTCGCCAGTGCCGATATAAAATCAGCCGCAGTGCCAATAAAGTTTACCAAAGTGTTGGTAAATTTTTCCTGCTGATTTAGGACTTGTTGCCGATATGTCGGCCAATATGTCACTGAAAGTGTGCTGAAAGTGCACACACCGATAAAGAATGTTACCATAGAGACGCTCAAAATCGGCAGCACGCACTTTTGGTATATGGAATATGTCCTTTAGAGTCTTTACAAAGTGTGTCAGTATTGTATTGTTATTTCTGAACAGTAGCTGCTATATCTAGAATAGGCTTTAAACTTGTTATTTGCTTGAAGGTAAAATATTAAAGCAATAATTTTCATCTTTTCGATAAGTAGGCTACTAGTACCTTTTATATGCATGTATAATATTGCTGTACTAATGTGTAGTTTTCTATTAATATTGCTTTACAGGTCGAGTATCTGGGGTGAATGAAGAAACTGCAGTCGTCTGGGAAGCGTGCGACAACTGTGGATCGGCAGACCTGGAGTCATCCCCTACAAACACGTAAGCTCATACCGCTCATCAGTATTACCGCTGGCCCTAGATTTACAAAGTTTTGAGCCGCTCTTATATTTTCATATATTTATCCTATTTATGGTATACATTTGTGGAACTTAAGAAAATTAGCGGTTAAATTTTAAACGAAATTACCAGGAACTACATAAACCCCACAAGCACAAGCTTGCCCACCACGCCCCCCCCCCCCTCCCCCGCCAACCCTTATCTGCTGAACACTGTATGCTCACGGTTATTTCCCTTTCTCAATGTTCAACAGTTGAGGGTTTTCAGGAAAGAATTATTGTGACAGACATTCCTATGGAATGTAATACAATCTGTCTTAACTGATGTCTTAATTGATGGGCACCAGGAATTTAAGTAGCTATTCGAGTTATATACGGATTCAAGCATTCTCTCTATAGTTAGGCCTATATTTCCATCAGACCTCACTATAAAGGTCTTGAATCTTTCTGCGTACAGTGCTTCTGAAAAAGATAAGTGGCTGTTCTCAGGTTGGAGGTCTTAAAAGGTCTCGGAATTCAATTTTGAACATTCCATTTAGTGTTTGAATGCATAGTTTTTACAATTTTTGACATGCATAACTGCCTTTTGTGATGTCGACGCGAAGTGACATATGGTTCCTTGTTTTAGCAAACATTATCATCACTTGTTTTCCAGGGACACCCGCCACTGTACAAAGTGCAACAAACCTGTATTGACTCCTGTAACGCGCGTACATCTCGAGGTCCACGTCCGTCTCCAGGTGGCCCTGCAGTCCGCCCCAATACAGCTTAAAGTCAATGTAGGTTTTGGTTCTCTTAATAGCTCCTGTTACTGATATACAACTGTTGGTTCTTGTCAAACAGATGTTGTCTTTAAGTTGTCTTTTCTATCCAGTCATTCCTGGATGTAATTTTGCAGTGGTTGGCGTCAATGTATCTAATGTTCTGTACGAACCCCATGATTTTGTCTAGTTAGGAGACCTCCTTGTGTGTTGTATTTTATATCAGTAAGATATATTCATTCAGTAATTCTTAGTGCAGACTACTATAGTTTGATTCTTTATTTCTATTGATTTAAATAATGAGACAGAGTTGTTCACCTCTGTAAATTGCTTATTTTAGTTACTCCAAACGTCGATTGAATGTCTCCTTCCTGCAGAATGTGACGAAGAGGTAAGCCAAATCTTTGCTGTACACGTTTGATTTAATGTAGACATTTATTACTAAAATAGTTTGTTATTTTAATCTAAAAAGTGCATTGATTTAAGTTCAGATTTAGAAGACCAAAGGATTTCCAAAAACTCGCACTAAAAAGTGAATTTGATAAATTGATGAATATTGGATAAATGTGATGGAGGACGTGGCTATATCTAAAAAAAAAAAAATAATGAATTAGTGTACTGGTTTCATCTATGAAACTAACATTCTTTTTATAGAACGACAAGACAGTATCAAGCATGTGTAATGGTTTTGAACTAATTTAGGAAAATTTACTTGGTAAATTAGCAATTATCTAGTGTGTGGTTCTTTTGGAAATTGGAATCCTCACCATAAAGTAGACTAAGTTTGACACCTGCTAGGTTGTGGATGTCACATGTACATATTATGTGGTGTTTTCTGACAAGGTTACGACATACAGAGTGTATCGGGTAAACCACTGGGTCCACACATCTGTCAGTTGAAACCATCACCAGTTAACCTTTAAATGTTGTTTTCTGACTGGGTTACGACATACAGAGTGTACTGGGCAAACAACTGGGTCCACACGTCTGTCAGATGAGACCATCGCCAGTAAACCTTTACATGTTGTTTTCTGACAGGGTTACGACATACAGAGTGTATTGGGCAAACCGCTGGGTCGTCACGTCTGTCAGGTAGTGGCCGTTGTAAGGACTACATCAACCACCAAAGGTTCAGCAAAGGACATTAAGGAGATCCAGCTGCAGGAAATCGACTTACAGCAATGACACATTGGAATTTCACTACTCAGGAAGATCGCATAAATCTCCTTTGTATTTGTATGTATCATTGGCATTCTTTGTTTAATATTTAATTACTAAAAAAGTTTTAAGATCCTTGGTAAAAATTCCTTTATGGGGATAGGGGCAAACAGGTGGCCTGTTTCTATCCTGATTTGTTTTTTCAATCATAAAAGAATTTCTTTTTTAGTTACTTGAGAGTCAACACGCCACGTACCACCTCACAAGTTATACAATCCTTGTTATTTTTTCAAGTATTCATACTGTAGGCCTACCTTTTATTCCGTATCTTTGGATAACTGTATGAGTATGGACCAGTTGGTTAGAATGTATAGAGAGGTTTCTTTTACTTCATTATAACAACAGGTGTAAAGAATATCATACTCGAAATATATCGTAGCCCACATAGATCTATTCTTTGAACAGGTTTGTTTATAACATGCATTTACTTAGGCTACAGAAATAAACTCCTTACTTTTCACTTGGTAACTTTTGAGTTTCTTATCTCATTTTCTCTTGTCAGGAGATGACTGTATCTTTAGATATGAATTAAATTGGAAAAAACGATTTTCTTTTTGAGTTTCTTTAGATGTTGTAAAACTCAAATAACTCGAATACAGAAAACTTGATTAAACGGGTAATAAATCAAAATAAAAGCTGCAATTTTTTCTCCGTCTAATGATAAGATAATGGCGTGGATTTTGTCAAAGAAATGAAATCTTCCTCATATATTTGGAGTGTATGACTTTAGGTCAAAGTTAGAAATACACCCATTGATTGATGGTGCACCCTATACACCTACACTCTCCTTCTATAGGAAGTAGAGACAAAGGAGGTATCTACTTCTTGAAGGAGTCTAATTTCTTACCCCAACCTAACTTGAGGTTCTAATGCTGAGACCTGCGTCTTCGGGGAGAGACGGGTGAACTGGCCTCACACAATGAAGAAGCAGGTCTCAGCCTTTGAGCCTCATGTTAGGTTGGGGTAAGAAATTAGACTCCTTCAAGAAGTAGAGACCTCCTTTGTCTCTTCTTATAGAAGGAGAGTGTAGGTGTATAGGGTGAATCTTGAGCTCATCCCCTTCGTGGCTGAACCCTAATGTCACCGTGCCACACTAGGTGGCGACACCAGCCTCAGTACCATTCAAGTCTGGCTAATCTGATAAGGCCTCGGCAGGAAACAATGTACAGTCCTTAATAATAGTGAAATATAAGCGTTTGCCAAATATTGATTATGTTAAAAAGCCAAGTTTAACCTTTTTTAGAATATGTAGCTGACATGTACCTGTATATATCATGACAATAATTTACTTTTATCATTTCCATGGACAACAAGTGTTGCGAAAAGTACATAGATCTTTGTAGGCATCAATATCATGGATAGTGACAGGCGACATAGCCATTTCTTAAATTCGACAGGCGACATCAGGACCCCCCATCCACACCCCTAATATCCTTGCTATAAGAAATGGTAACAAAAGTGCATGCACTATCATTTATTCATTCTTTTTGTTCAATTTCTTTTCATGAAAATCTCTTCCCTCAGGTTTTCCCTGTAATTTGCATTCATTCTTCCAGGCCTCTCCTCCAACTTTTAGAGCCCTCTTCAGACTTGGGCTCGCATTTAGGTTCACATTAGACCAGCTTTGCCTGAGCATACACTTGAAGAAGTTGACAGGCCTAAGACGTGTACTTGTGTGATATCTGGACGTCATAAACAAACACTGTGTAAGGGGTCCTGAGGCCGTGATACTCGGGGCACTCTCTCAGACCCCAGGGTCTGGGAATGTGGGCAAGAAATGGGTTCGGGGAGTGGGGTTATTAACCAACACGTGCAAATGCTGGGACGTACTGCCCTTTAAAGGTTTGTGTTGATTCTGTTCATGGTTTTCTTTTTGTCGGGGGGGGGGGGGGGCGGGGGCGGGGGGTCACCAACATGTTATCTATGATTATGGGTACCTGTTTTTCGGTAATTGTTCTGAATTTTTAGAAACACTGTTTTCCTCATTACAGAGTCCCCTACCTTACCTTGAGTAAACCCATACAAGTGGGGGATCCAGCTTTTTGAGAGATGGGCGCGCGCAAATGAAAAGGGGCGTTCGCCTTTTCCCCCCATTTTCCAGATTTTTTAAAATGAAATTGTAAATCTGGCCGGAAAAGGAGGGCGCCCCCCCCCCATGTCACCCGCTAAATACGAATTCCAATTTCCATGACAGTTTATTCGAAACAGAGCAACAACGAACAGAGCAACCACTAATTACTAGCTTCTCCTTATTCAACAGTTTTATCCGTCACCGACTCCGAAAACGCCAACCACCCTCCTTCCCTCCTCTCAAGTCGTCGAACGTAATAATCCCACCCCATAGTAGTTGCAAGAAGTGAACCCTGACCTGCGTGCTGGGAATAGAAAGAACTCCAAGGTATACCGTAACCTAAACCTAATGTATCTGTTATATCATCAGGGAGTAAAAGTGCGTGACGTCAGGTAGTAAAAGCGTTGGATCCCGAGAATCACAGAGAGAACGTTTTAGAGGGGAGGGAATCCTTAAAAGTGTGTTAATGTTAAATATCGCCCCAACAATTAATAAATTGACGCCCCCTTGATCCATGGGTCAGTGACTGTATTGGGTCAAATGTGTGATATGGTTGGAAGGGTACGAACCCCTGCCTGCTTCAGGAGTTGGGTGGAGGGGTTGTACTATATTGGTTGTACTAATATAAGAAAAACCCTTAATCTTAACAGGTGGGAGGAGTGGACAGATGTGGACGGGTAACCCGACCTACCTGTCTGTTTGGTCAGGTGAGGCAGTGCACCTAATAATGTGAAGGTTTCCTCCAGAGACAGACAATGAAATTTCCATTCAGTTTGTCCTTTCTGATGCTAGCACTTTAAGTGAGCTGGTATCCGGTGATCCAGCTCTAAGGTGTCTTTTCACTGTCTCTATGGTGACTAGTAACAATTGATGTGGATCAGTTACCCAGGCACAAAAAAACAAGGAAACAAAAATATATAATTATGGTACAGTAGTGAGATGTGATGTGAAGTGAGCTTTTGGTGTGGTGGACTAACAGAGATGGAGAAGCTAGGGACATTGTATTCAGATGTATGATTTGAATTGAATTGATTGATGAAACAACCGTTCATTGTGACCGCGAGTCCTTTTGTCTACTGGAACTTAAATGACTTGTCAAGGTGTCACCAGAGTTAGCTAATTAGTAGTAAACTATTTATTAACATTAAAAGTGGTAAACGACGACACACATATTCAACAACATAATACCACCATTGTTCAGTAATGTACGAGAGGGAGGGTAAACATAATAATGACATGAGACATTGATAATTCCTAGAATTGACAAGTAACATTTAAAAAAAAAGATAAACAGTACACGCAGTATAATCATTTCTTAAATTCCACGTGTGACATCACACACACCCTCCCCAGCAATGGTGACCAATCCATTTGCAAATGCCATACTCTGTAGAATTGAATAATTACAGCATTATGAAAACTATATAGTCCCTCCGACACTACATCTTTATACTTATTTATATATGTATTATTCATACAGAAGCCCGATCTTTGGTGAGTCATAAGTGAAAGGCCGAACATTATTACTAATTTTTCATGCCTCTGTCGGAATTGGGTTGGCCTATAGACGTACAGACAATATCTCTTCTTATTCCTTATACCAATTGGTGGATTAAGTGGGGGCAGGCGGCCACCATAGGTGGGGGCGTTTTTGTTGTAGTCAACTTTAGGTTTTTTTAATGTTGAATTCTGGAAAATAGCGGCCACCCCCTTTCTATTAGCACGCCCCCACCCTTTCAAAAAGCTGTATCCGCCACTGTTACCCTTGTTAACAAAATGAACGCCTATCAATATTCTATAAATTTGCTTTTCCTTTCCTGTGAACAAAGGAAACTCACATTTGTCGAATCTGAATCGGTTTGATCTTCCCATGCCATTATTCGTATCATAAGCATTACACATGTTTTCGTTTCACCTCTAAGTATAGTAAGCTGGAAGAATGAGGGGATATGTTTATCCATGTTTGAAAACACAAAGAGATGGAGGTTTCTAGGTACAAACAACACACTCAGCCAGTTGGCTACAAAACATTGTGTACATACACCTTTACGTAAAACGGTCAAGTAGACCCCTCTGTTTGATGTACACAACTCGTCACCCCTGAATTAAACCCCTTACTCTCCCCTAGCCATCCAGCCCCAACCACCACCACCACCTCCAAACCACTGGGACAAGGACCCTTCACCTGATGGTATCCTTACATACCACGTGACTTGAACAAACATGGCGGCCCTAGTCATGTGACTCAAGTGTCGCTTAAATATTTGACCCTGACATAAAGATGGTGGGAGGTATGTTTTGGCACTTTAGAGTGGGTGTTGGGATTATGTTTGGTAGATTTTTGACAAGTTGTTGGATTTATGCCTGTGGGTATAGGCTGAGATCATGGTGCGTGATGTTCACAACCTTACAATGCATTTCCTTTTCCAAAAGTAAATCTTGATTACATGGTCAATGCCCAATCACACAAATACCCATCTAAAATTGTTGTATAATCTTTTTCAGAAACGGTAAGAGATTATTCTTTTGTATTGTGATACTTTTGTTATTACCAGTACTAAACATTTGCCAAGTTTGATGGCAAAATTGTTGGTGGTTCTCTCAATGTGTAACCAAAACTGAATTGTTCCATTGAAACCAATTTTTGATAGTGATTTTTCATAGTAGGTTCTAACGTTTTTCAAAAATGGTGAAATTTGATAATTTTACCTAAGCCATTCAAAATCAAGCTTATTATAAGTTGGTTTCATCAGAAACATGTTTTAATGAACATACTCCAACTTTAAACTAGGAAAAACATGAGTTTCGATTAAGTGTTTCACCAATGTGTTATAGAGGTTTTAGATGGGGCTTACAGGTAAAGAAACTTACAGAAAGCACAAGATTCACGAAGCCACGTGGTAATACCTAGAATTAATTAATTTAATTCAGACCCAAAGGGACTGTATATATATGGAGTAGGCTAAGGTCCCCTTAAATTTTCCGAAATATAAGCAAAATAATTATTATAAGAGATCTCACCAAAAAAGTAAGTCTGTACCCCCTTAGATTTATATGGAACCCCCTTTGACCCTAGGGCTGGCTACGCCCCTGAAAATCGTTAAAGCTAGTGGATAAATACTATGGCAATTCACATTGTAAAATGGCGTGAAACAGCAATTGTCCATGTTGGAAATGATTTTTCTTTTTATATAAATGGGCAGACACTTCCAAGAAAGCATTTAAGGTAAAACCACTGAATCCTAGAATTGACCTCACGCATAATGCTAACACCATTAATAAATTGGAGGAACCTGGGATAGCAAATAGACATCATTAACTAATGGAGCACATGTTACCTGAGTCACATCAGATGATGATGTCACAACCGGGGTTTCTATACAACCCAGTGTCATCAAGCAGGTAACTGTTGCCAACTTCTCAGAGTAACTGACACTCAATGAAGGCTTCTTTTTTTTTGACAATATTTTATTTGTCGCCTTCAAACAAGGTCTGTTCTTCCAGACGTTACAATGTTAATTATCACCGGTTTCACAGTATCTGGATCAATATTATCTTTTGTAGTATATAATGAAATAACTTATTATACAATAAATGATGATGAGTGTTGTGAATTTTCTATAAAAGACATCAACTATATGGAGCGACACCCACATTACTAAGTGAGCATATCCCCAACATTAAATTCAGTGGTATATGGAGGAATGTGTAAGTCGAAATAATAGCATCTAGATCTATTTAACTATTCATTCAGCAATACCTGGCACTAAAAATTGCTCATAGTGCTTCTTTATTTTATTCTTAAAGTCACTTTTACTTTCAATAACTCGTTCACGAGGAATTGATAACCATAATTTCGCACCACGATAAAAAGGAGACCGTTTTACTGCTTCACTTCTCGGTTTAGGAACCCTGAATAGTGCTTAATAGTGCTGGGAACCGAAGACTCACAAATCCATCTCATGCAAAAAGCCGTGCACGGTAAACACAGGAAATGGAATCCACAGAATATCATGTCTGCCACTTCTTTTTACCCCATGGAAAACACGCGTCAATACGCACCTTTGTTTCTAGGGATGATACTCACATTACCCATTTTTCTTTTCTCTATTTCCTCCTTTAGTCCACAGTGTGAGGCCCAGTTTGTTCTTAAAACAACACATACCATGTTTCATGTTACAGGCAGTACGTCTTTTCTAAGAGTGCATTTGCCATATTGTCAGTCATTACGCTGTAGACCGATGCTCGTCATTTTTATTATTTTTTTTAATCAAATTTTTGGGATTGTTAACAGGTAGGCGTGTGTCTTAATTATCATAGTCATTAGAAAAAAGCCTGGATTTAAGAGCGTCTGACAACATGGGATGAAATTTGAGGTGTGTATCAAATGAATATAACACGTAGCCCATTTCTCATTTCACAATTATTAAGACTTACGAGTCGGTGCTAGAATCAAACACACCAACTGTCATCCTCAGCAACCCCCCCCCCCCCCCCCCACACACACACACACCTTATATCCTCTCGGTATGTGATAGATTGAATAGTACCGTAATTGAATGGGTGACAATGATAAATGCCAGGGAGTAATCATATTGCCTCCCATTCCCCTATTTTTTTTCAATTATAAACTATGCTGGCAATTCTGAATCCATAGGAATACATATAGGCCTAAGTTAATGGAACGTGACTATTTGATTTCGATTAGCATGCGCACTGTTACCCAACCCAATGCCTTTCGGGGATGTGAGGGTGCATGCATTACCACCGCTGGCCCTCTAATATGCTTCAGAAAGGACCGGAGAGAGTGACAGGGCTCCGGTCTGGGAAGATGATGATAGCTTAGGCCCTGCAGTGAATTGAGTTGGTTTTAGACTAATCTAACGCAAACAGGGGGCCAGGTGACCGCCGACCTTTGACCCCTAACCCCTTTGTCTCCATGACAACCCTGCTTGTTTACTGTCGGCGATGTCACCCTGTAAGGGGCACCGACCCCCGACCCCTTGACCCCCGGCTCTATATCTTTACCTGTGTCTCAGAGAACTCTGAAAAGGAAAGGGGAGCGGGTTACGTTTATTCCCACCTATTTGAACATAGGCGTCTTGGGTAAGACGCCTACATGTTCCACCAGTCATGTTTAACATACCAGTAATCGCAGCATCTTATCAATACGGTTTATTGACTACTATGGACAGGTTTTCTTCTCGTCACCGCCAGGTTAACATTTTAAGAAAAATAACATTCTTGCTATATATTATCATAAACATGGCTTACAAATGCCATAAACATGGCTTACAAATGCCCTGTATGGTATTTTCCCTCCCCCCCCCCCCCTTAATTGTGACTTTCTTGATCGAAGAAATTGTCGCGAATTCTATTGATGAAATACCCCATTTCCAGTGTTCACGGAAGTGCGAACTCTTATCAAAACTACCCCCTTCTCCGCGATCTTTTGAACGCTGATGTGTCCCGAGTAATCCAGAGAGTGGGGATCTGGGCGTCGGCCCGGTAAAACAGGCAGCCAACTGAAGCCTTAAGTGAAGGGGGTTGGCGGGGGGCAGGGCAAATGGGGTCGCGCACAATTAATTAAAGCACTTGAAAAAAAAGACAACAATAATCATTAAGTAAAATAATTAAGACATCAGTTATTTATAGCACTCACACTACAAAGGGAGAATAGGGATCCACCTCACTAATTGTGTGCTATTTCATGTTGCAAGGACGTCTCTATTTGTACGGGGACAGTAGAACATGTCGCATGCGATAAGTTTGATATTATATTAATTAATCATAATTATATCACCACTCACTTCACGCCCACAATCCTAAAAACCTTTGAGCGGGAGAAGAGTAAAAGATACCTGACTAGATGCTAGACATTCACATGTCTTATTATGTAATCAGCGAGATTAGCAAATTTGTGAAATTTCGGGGTTAGGCTATATAGTCCAAAATCTATACTCTTCCTTGTGAAAGGTTGCATTGCCCCTACACCCATGCCCACCCCCTCATTATGCATGGGTACATTAGGGTCACACCCGATCTACCATTTCCGGGGGCGGGTTGCAGCCTCTGGACACAATCAGATGAATTACTCTCAAACCCTGAATGCAGAATCACATCTCTTTGTCATGGTCCGTTGTTTTATGAGTTTTCACTGCCAGCCAATGGCAGATGGCGACATAACAGTGCTTAGAGGTCAGAAGGGGGATGGTTCGGGGTCGCCTATTGGCGCCATCAAATGACGTCTGCCTCCGACTTTGGTCCTTCCCGGAAGTACGTCTCCGCGCCCCGCTAGGTGACGCGCAACACGCTCTTAATTAAAGCGTCGTGGTTCAATAAACAGGTTCAACTTTGATCCAAGGGATGAAAATAAACTCGAGGTTATAATATATATTATATAAGATGATTCTATATTTGTCTGAATAGCAACTTATGTAGTCTCAGAGTTTCTGGTCATGAAAATGTGGAAATTTTGAAAAAGGGAGGGGGCATGCTATAGCAAAATGAGAGGGGTCCCAATAATAATTATTAATGGCATCGGTTTTTGTTCACATTGTGCTTTTCTAACTTTCAAAGTGTAGTTTTCTGACTTTCACACGATTTCCAATTATTCTACTTGTGAAATAAAATATTTCAGATATAACCATGTATTCCCAGTGTCCGAACGAGGGTGTAGATGTCGGATTGCCATGTCAAATCAAAGAGATCATAGTGTCACGTACCTATCAAATATAAGAAATTGTGATGTTGGCCGTTCGAATTAAGAACAAGCCTTATCGCCCTATCGAATTGGTTTTGACCGTGGCGCCGTTTCAATGTAAGGGGTATAGACCTACATCAATTAGAATATGTTACTATTAATTTTGCTATTTGAAGAATAATCATTAAGTTGCACATTCTGTTAAATCCATCCCGACCAACATGCAAATATATCCACAAATGTGTTTGAAATTACTTTTGATAATGTTAATACAGGGACGGATCCAGGGATTCAAGAAGGGGGGGGGGGGCTTTAGTAAATGTCCCGGCGTTAACAATTAAATATTTGACCAAAGAAAGGTTGGGGGGGGGGGGGGGCACACGCCCCATGCGCACCCCCCCCCCCCCCCCCCTTGGATCCGTCCCTATAATAGTAAACTATTTTGTGCTTACAATGTTAAATGAAATAATATCGGGCAGCAGAAGAATAAACGTGTCGAGGTTGACCCGTCGGCCGTGCGGTCAGATCATTAGCCGCCTTTTACTCACATCACGCCAGACGTCATTAGCTCCTCTTCTCACCACCAGGGCTGAAAGTGGCGCTGTGATCTCGTTCATGCCGCATCTGTTGGGCTGTAAACTCAACAATAGACCTTACAAATGACCCTCTGTCGGACAATGTCCCCAGCCGGCACTGCGCACGCCCGGTAAAGGGTGGTGAGTTCCGGCACATTCGATAGGGCATTTGTAAATAGATCAGAATTAAAAACTTGTCTGACTACTGGTTTCGACTCGATATTCGCGCCCACCTACGTGACGGTCAGACTCACTGACCCCTCTATTGTTATTATTCTTTATTCTCAATATATAATGCAATAAACAAAATCTATACTTTACATTCACTAAAATACATTAAGTTTTTCCTAAAATAAGTTATAACTTATTATAGGAAAAACAATATATGATAGACCTACATAGGCCGTACATCAAGGTAACAACACATCCTAGAATAACATTTTGTTCTAGTACAGGGCCGAATTCTCTGTTGCTGCATGGATCACTTCTATAATACGGTCCGTGCACTAATAGGGGTAATTATATCCACCTCTATTATGCGGGACTTGTTAATGGCTGTAACTAAGTGGTCGTTAGGCCCTTGACGATGGGATGGACAGAACAAGACAGGCCGGGGGTGGCGGAAGGAGGCACAGCCTTAAGGGAGATACTTCCAGGTTATAGTTGGTGTCCCCCCCATTCTGGCCCAGATATCAAACTTTTTAATGTGAATTTCCAGGGCCCTCTGACGAAAGGTGTTGCTATAGCACCACCACCTGTAGAATCCATAATAAAGAACACCAGGAATACTTTGATAACAGAGGTGCCAAATCTCCTTTTCGGAAAGGAGACCTCCTTTTTTAGGGGTCTTTTTAGAAAATCTCCTTTTCTCCTTTTCTCACTTTCATTTCTCCTTTTCTGAGCTCACTTTTTCAAATTGTTTGGTCTATAGATATTAATTCAAATGTTAGAAATATATTGTTAAAATTGTGTTTTACAGTAAACTGTGGTCTTCCTATAGTCTACAAATAATATAGAGTGTCTGCTACCGCATCCTCATGACTGAACTAAATTATACAGTGTCTGCAGTTGCCACCTAGCACATCATTAGAGGCTAATTACAGTGGGTCTCTTACCAATGACAATCTTACCTTACAATAATTTTTTTGGAGATGAAATAGCCTCTCAGAATTCGTCTTTGCCCTTTTCTTACCACCAAAATCGAGATGTAGATAAAGGGGAGGGGACAGGACTTGCCTGCCCCCCCCCCTCCCACCAAAAAAAAACAATAGGAAAAAGAGAGTGAGAAAGGAAGGGAAGAAGAAGGATTTCTATTTTTTCTGGGGATGGCCCCACATACCCCCTAATGGGAGTGTGAACCCTTCTTATACCCTCACCACCTACATACATCCTAATCCCATTCCCTGAAAGGATGGATATACATATGCAAATTGAGATTATTTAAAAAAAAAAAAGAAAAAAAGATTATACTGTAAGGTCACCAAAGTACCTCAGAATGCCTCAGATTGCACAAAAGAGAATTATCTTTTCAAATTATTTCTGGGGATGAGGGAGGAGGAGCCCTCCATACCATCCCCACCTACATTACATTCCCACTCTTATTCCCTGGAAGAATGTATATATATGCAAATTGTAAATAGGGAAATAGGGGAAAAAAACTATCATCCCTTGAGATCACCAAGGTACCTAAGAATGCCTCAGATTGCCTAAAAGAGAGGTTATCTTTTCAAAAAATTTCTGGGGGTGCCCCCCATACCCCCTCCAATGGGAGGAGGAACCCTTAATAATTATCATACCCTTCTTACCTATATGCACTCCCACTCCCATTCCCTATGAAAAATGGATAAATCCATGCAAATAGTAAAAAAATCTATTATCCCTTAAGGTCACCAAGGTACCTCAGATTGCATGAAAGAGAGGTTACCTTTTCAAAAAATTTCTGGGGGTGGCCCCCCATACCCCCAAATGGGGTAACCCCTCCCATATCCTTCTCACCTACTTGCACTTCCATTCCCTGAAAAAATGGATATATCCATGCAAATGGGGGGAAAAAATCTATTATCCATTAAAGTCACCAAGGTACCTCAGAATGCCTCAGATTGCATGAAAGAGAGGTTACCTTTTCAAAAGATTTCTGGGCTCCTTTTCTCAACGCCATTTCATTTGGCACCTCTGTGATAAGCTTGTATTAATCTTCAGTTGTTCACAAAACCATGCTGCATTCGGGAGGCCGCCATTACCGCTACTTGAAAACCGGAAATGAACTTTAACCTTTGACCTCGGCGGGTCACGCTATGTTAACCGGCAGGCGTTTCCCGCCTCTGATATACTACAATCCCTTTTTTCCTCAGACCAGAAATCACTCATGATATTTCACCGTCCATATTTTCACTGTCCATATTTTCACTGTCCATACTGAAACCATTGTTCATTTTCATAGTCCAATTCACATTCCTGGGTCATTATCCATAATACACATTTACCTGACACACACACCATTATTTAAGCACGTAGTCTTTGAGCCTAGGTGGTAATTTAGACTCACGCGCTGGTCTCGTAGCTCTCGGCGCTGGTGATCTCGACAGCTGTGGTGGCGCCGCTACAGTCGCTCTACGCGGGGTGGCGGGTGGATCACTGGTGACAACCTCGGGCACGTCAGGTGCCGGTCCTGGTTCGTCCGACTGATAGGGCTTTACAAAAGATGAGTCCCGTCGGTATTCAGCCCCATCCTTGGATCGTATGGTGACCTCGCGTCCCTCCTTTGTGGTCACCACGTATGGCTCAGACTCAAAATTCGGCGCTAATTTTCCTGTCGCTTTGGTGTTTTTCAGCAACACCTGGTCGCCTGGTGTAATGGAGCTCTCCTGTGCTCCGCGCCTTTTATCCGCATACTCTTTATGTACCAGCTTGTTCCGCCAATCCCTGTCGCGTACTTCTTCAGCATTCGGCTCACGCCTTAACTCGGGGAACTTTGTCCGGATTTCCCTACCGAACATTAAGAAAGCAGGTGTCGCCCCGGTGCTGACTTGTGGTGTGCTGCGATACGCGAGTAAGAATTTCTGCAACTCCTCTCGCCAACTCTTCCTTTCCACCTGCGCTACTTTGAGCGCCTTGAGCAGCGTCCTGTTTTGCCGCTCCACCTCACCGTTCGCCTGCGGCCATAACGGTGGCGAAGTGCGATGTTCCACTCCATGCTCGACCAGAAAGTCCTTAAACGTCTGGGAGATAAATTGTGGTCCGTTGTCCGATTTCAAACTAAATGGGTAACCATACCGCGTGAACACCGGACCTAAGAATTCGACCACCTTCTCAACCATCGTCGATCTGAGAATACCAACTTCAAAGAATCTGCTATAATAGTCCACAATCACGAGCAGACTTTCACCTGACGGTAACGGCCCCATCAGGTCGACCGCTACATCCTGCCACGGCCCTGTCGGCGGCTCCACGCGCCGCATAGGTTCAGGTGCACAGAACTCTCCTACTACCTGACACCCATGACATGCCCTACACAGTTTTTCGGCCACGGCGTCTATTTTGGGCCACCATACCTTGGTCCTGAGTCGGTTCTTCGTCTTGACGATCCCCTGGTGCCCTTCGTGGGCCAACCGTACGACCTCGTCCCTAAGGCTCTGGGGTATGACCAACCTTGTGCCCCATAACACCAATTGGCCCAACACACACAGTTCATCCTTTATCGCCAAGTAATGAGGCAACTTACATCGCGACCTGACATGGATACACTGCCTCACGCTGGTCAGCTCTGGGTCCTTCTCCGACTCCAGTTCGACCTGTTTCGCGGAGAGAGCTACGGGCGTACTCTCCTCCGCAACCAGCCTGACGAAGTCAACCGTGTCCCCACTGACATCACACGGCCTGACTTGGTTGAGACGAGACAGGGCGTCCGCAATGTTGGCCTTCCCCGGACGATACACAACCGTATAATCGTATCCCTGCAGTCTCAGTACCCATCTCTCGATACGAGCCGACGGTTTTGACCTCTTACCATAAATGCACTCGAGAGGTTTGTGGTCCGTCTCCAGCTCAAACTCGCAGCCAAACACATACAAATTAAAACGCTCACACGCCCATACCAGAGCCAACGCCTCCTTTTCGGTCTGCGAATATCTCCTCTCTACGTCTGTCAAGTTCCTTGACGCGTAAGATATGACTCTCCAGCTGTCCCCTTGCAGCTGTACTAGGACCGCACCCAGTCCACTTGGCCCAGCGTCCGCCACGATACGCGTTTTCTTATCCCGTTGATAATACGCCAGGGTCTCGGCCCTCGTAATCAGACCTTTCAACTCCTCAAATGCCTTCGTTTGGGCGTCGCCCCACACGAAGTGTTCGTCCTTCCTCGTCAGTTTACGCAGAGGTTCCGCCACCTCGGCGAAGTCCGGCAAGAATTTAGCCGAGTACTGCACCAGACCAAGAAACGACCGTACCTCTGACGCACTCTGCGGAGCCTCGGCGTTCCTGATCGCAGCAACCTTCTCCTCACTCGGCTGGATTCCCGACTTACTCAGGTTGTGTCCAAAGAATGTCAGCTTTGGCAGCCGGAACTGACACTTCTTCCCGTTGAGAGTTAATCCACTCTGACGCAGTCTCTCTAACACAGCGTACAACCGCTGGTCGTGTTCCTGAACACCTTTGCCGTGCACGATAAGATCGTCGGCAATATTCGCCACGCCCTCACAACCACTGAGCACGTCCTTCACGATCTTCTGATATTTCTCCGGGGCCGAGGCAATACCGAACATAAGTCGCTTGTACCTATACAGTCCACGATGAGTCACGAATGTCGTGATCTTGCGCGACTCTGCCTCGAGCTCAATTTGATGGAAGCCCCACTTTAAGTCCAGTTTACTAAACACCGTGCTTCCGTTCAGGTCATACAATACCTCTTCGATGGTTGGTATTGGGTGTCGCTCCCTTACGATGGCCTCGTTGGCCCTACACATATCGATGCATACGCGTATGTCTCCATCCGATTTTGGGACGACTACCAACGGTGAAACCCACTCGGTCGGCCCACTCGCGACCTCCTCAATAATGTCCTTCGCGAGCAAGTCGTCAAGTTTCTCATCAACTTTCTCCCTCAGCCCAAATGGCAACCTCCGCACCGGCTGAGCAACAGGCTTCACGTCATCTTTAACATGCAGCTTCAGCTGGAAGTCTGCTAACTTCCCTATGCCCGTAAATATTTCTGGGAATTTCGCCCACACGTCCTCATCACAGCCCTCTGGAGTAATTGAGTACACGGTCTCCGAGACTGGTCCCACGCGTAATACGTTAAGTTTCTCCGCGGTGCCCTTACTAAGCAAGATCGGCCCCTTGCCCTTAATAACCGTGAACTGTCCCTGGCATGACTCACCACTAGCTTCGCATGCTATCTCTGAATCAAAGGTCCCTAATATCTCAATGGGCTCGGTCTGCCCATACGCAAACAGTTTCTTGTCCGATTTCTGAGATATCGCCTTAACATTATGCGCTTTCAACACATCCCACGTGGCTTTGTCCATTAAATTACAGGAAGCGCCAGAGTCAATGAGCACGGACTTAATCATGACGCCCCCAATTTTAAGGTCTACGACACCATCCCTCGGACCATTCCCTACGTGGAAAGCATGGTGCTCCTCCTGGGCACCGTTGTCTGGCGAATCGTCCGCCACCTGGTACGCTCTGCGTTTTCCCTGACCCTTCCAGCCCTGCGGCTTAGGTCTAGCGTCCCCGGTCTTGTCCTTCGGGCAACACACCGCGTAATGTCCCGTACCGCCACACTTATTACAGTTCCTACCCCTGGCCGGACACTCCTGATCTACTGAAAAATGGTCACCACGCCCACAGTTAAAGCACCGTTTGTCCCTACGCGATTTGCTTTTATCACCTTGGGGTTTACCTTTGGCCACCCATTTACCCTTTTTCTGACCCGTGTCCTTCTTTTGTACTGCGTTAACCTGCGCCGCCGGGGTAGTGCGATTCATAGACTTCATTTGGGCCTCTACCGCCTCATACGCACGGGCTATATCCTGCAGATCTTTAAGTTTACCATACCCTGACCTCTCCAGGAACTTACGACGCAACCTCTGTTCGCGGCACTTTTTAATCAGCTGGTCACGTATCGCCTCGTCCACGTCCCCGAAGTCACATGACGCAGACCGTCGGCGGAGCCTACACACAAACTGATCGACGGTCTCCTCCGTCCCCTGCTCCAACTGACGAAACAGGTGCCTCTCAAAGGGAACATTAACAGAGGGAACAAAATGGTCATCCAATATTTTCACACTTTCCTGCAGAGATAAGTCACGGTCCTCAGGCACTAGAGAATAAAACACCTCCTGCAGGTCCATACCCCCTGTATGTAATAACAGTGCTACTTTTTGCTCCTCCTCTGTCACCCCTTTTGATGTCACATACAAACTAAAGGCCCGTTTCCACCTTTTCCACCGCGTGCACAGAGTAGTAGGGTCCCCCTTGGGATCAAAATCGGGTAGCCCACCTAGTTCCAGGGATTTCATCCTATTTACCACTCCTTGGTTACCACCATTACCACCGCCACCCGCAGCGCCGTCATCCTCGGGTGGAGCCATCTTGTGTGTGTGTGTCAATTTACCCAACGTAATAATATGCAGCAAAATTCACACGCGCATCAAAATTTCACCAATGCATACAAATAGGCAATACAGATTCAAACAGTGTCAAACAGTATTAACCTACACCACTGCAATATTATTCACAAAATCACACAAGTTTCAAAGGCAATGCACAGTAAATCACATGTCAAAAATCAAAATTACATGTCAAAATCAGGCAGAATCACATCAATAATCAAACAGGGAATCACACAGCAATGACAGGTATCAAAATGTCAATAATAATTTCAGAGTCAATGTCAATTTCCCCTCCTTTTCCTGAAACAAATGTTGGTTAGATCACCCCCACACTGTCTCTCTCCTTGACCAAATGACTGTCCCAGTCTTCCTCCAGGTGACCTCCAGTTGACAGTTGACACCACCAGTGTCAGTCCTTGACAGCTATGCCCTGAGTCCTAGTCCTAGTGTGACAGCAGTTCCCAGTCCTCACATGCCTGACAGTCCACCTGCCATTATCCAGCACATGATGTTTTCCAGACCTACTTGCTTCACAGTCAACACACACAATGATGTCATGTTTTCTCTTCTAGACTAGTTGAAAAGCAGCCTCCCAGCCTGTGACAGCCCCACTGTCAACCCACAGCACATGGCAGTCAGGCCCAGCTCCACTTTCAGTCCCAACTTCACCATTTTGAAATCAAAATACACACTGACAGTTCTCCATTTGGCCTCCTCCTTCTTCCTTGGGTTTTCACCTCGTCGCCAATGTAGAATCCATAATAAAGAACACCAGGAATACTTTGATAAGCTTGTATTAATCTTCAGTTGTTCACAAAACCATGCTGCGTTCGGGAGGCCGCCATTACCGCTACTTGAAAACCTTTGACCTCGGCGGGTCACGCTATGTTAACCGGCAGGCGTTTCCCGCCTCTGATATACTACACCACCCTCGCTCTTTTTCAAGTTCTCGGATCCACCCCTGATTGCAAGATACGATGTGTGTAACTCACACCCATGACATGCATATTGTTTCAAGGGTGGCATTGCATAAACAAAAGCTGTTATTTAATTTTATATATATATGTATAGTTCTTTTATTTGAATACATCATGATTACTCTAAATTATGCATTTATATTGTCAATTGTTTTCGACAGGAAATGAAATTTATTATCACAAAGAAATGGAGTGTAGAGAAATCCTTAACAATTCTCTCAGGTCTCAGCATTAGCTTTAGGTGTGATTATTGTAACCTATGCAGCAAACAAGCTTTTTTTTTTTTTTTTTTTTTTTGGTTTATTTTTCAAAAGCACATACAACACTTCGGCAGTTTGATACTAGCCGGTCTTCCAGTGATTGCCAGTCTCAGGCCTTACATGTTTGTACGGTAATTTAAGACTAAATTAACAATAAAACGTAAATACAACAAATCTACAATGTTTGTTTTTGATAGACAGACTTTGATTTTAACCCTGAGGTAAGTTAATTGGCATTAGCAAGGAAGTATGTACAAGGAATAAAAAGGTGAAGAAGTATGAGATGGGATGAGATGGAGTATGAGTAATCGAGTCTGGGGAAAGGACAGACATAATGAAGGGCAGGTAGTTTGGGTTAAACTATCATGGGTGGATAGGGCTGGATTTATTAAAATTTAGGCCTTTGGCTTTTGTTTATTATTGGGTTTTTTGTTTTTGTTTTTTGAGAGGGTGTTTTGGGTTTGTTGTGTTTGTGTTTGTTTTTGTTTTGATAGGCTTGCACTTTGCTAGTTGGGTCTTAAAAGTATGATAGTCTGGGATCTTTTGTATATTCTCTGGGAGGGCATTCCATAACTTTGGACCCTGGTATGATAGGCTCTTCCTAAATCTCTCCACCTTTGGCCGTTTGATGACCAGTAGTTTCTTTTTTGCTAGATCTAGTTCTGATGTTGGTTGGATGTCTTTTTTTCCAGAGGTTGAAGTTACCAAACTGTGACACCTGGTACATGTGAAGAAGTATATGTTGCTGCCTTCTCACAGATAATTTGAGTATTTTAGCTTCTTCATGAAGTCTCACAGAACTATATGTCTTTTCTTTCCCTAATGCACATTTTAAGGCTTGATTTTGCAATGTTTGCAATTTCTTTTTCAAGGCTTTGGAGACTGAAGTCAGGACTATGTCACCGTATTCCAAAATTGGCGGTATCATATTTTTGTAAATCAGTGTCACTGCTTTTTTAGTGATAAAAGGTCTTATTTTGAGACTCTTTTGATAATCAAGTCAACATGAGTGTCGAGAGATAACTGTTCATCGAGGGTTACTCCCAGATACGTATAAGATTTAACCCTCTGAATCTCTTGTCCTTCAATTTGGAGTGTTGGAGTATCAATGCTCTTTAACTTTTTCCTACTTCCAAAAATCATGAGTTTAGTTTTATTTATGTTGATGTGTATGCTGTTTTCTTCACACCAGGAAGAGACATAATCTATGTCGTCTTGCAGGTCAAGTATTGCAGTGGAAAGTGAATTCTTTTTTGTGTACAGAACTGTATCATCAGCGTAAAATGTAAAGCCACTGTTGTGTATTCTGTCGGCAATGTCATTTGAATAAATGATGTAAAAGAGAGGTCCAAGGACTGATTCTTGGGGGACCCCTTGTTCTACTTTAAGATATGGTGAGTAGACATTATTCACTAAGGTTCTCTGTTCCCTGTTTTCAAGATAACTGGTCAGCCAACACATAGTGTCTTGGTTTAGGTTTAGGCCTTTTAGCTTTTGTAGGAGTATGTGGTGTTGGACACAGTCAAATGCTTTGCGGAAGTCAATATAGACAGCTGCTGTAACGGCAGACTTATTTAGGTTAGTGTAGACTTGGTTTACAAACTGAGATATTGCATGCATGGTTGAACGTTGTCTACGGAAACCAAATTGAAATTCAGAGAAGTACTTGTTACCCTCTAAGTAGCTGGTCCACTGGGAATGTACAAGTTTTTCGAGGATTTTTCCTGGTAGAGGGAGTAGCTAAGGGAGTAATCCAGTTTCTGTTTAGTGTATGACTACCACATGGCTCTCTTGACTTTAAATATAATGCCAACACTGAGGGGTGACTGCTGAAAACATGTATGGTCTGTGTCCAAAATACAGAATCCCTTTGCCCCCATAGCTTCCTGTCCAGCATTGCAGTATGGTAATTATAAAGTAGCCATTAACTGCAAGAGAAAGTGTGACTTTCTCTACAGTAGTACATATATAGGTTTACACAAATTAGAGAGACCTGGGGATAACAATAGCCCCCATCCTCAAGGTTTACAAGCAATGTAGATATAATTATGGGAGGCCGGCAGTTAAACCCTGAGGAATGCTCCTTCCCCTGGGAATGGGCTCTCGAGGGTAAACATAGTTTAGTCCCCATTACAAACTTTGGAAAATAGTGACTAGGAATAGGGATGAGTTAGCCTTTGAGGTATGAATCCTAAAGAACTATCAGAAGAGAGGGATATATATTTAGTTTATTCCCCATTATAAACTGTGGAAAACAGTGACTAGGAATAGGGACGAGTTAGCCTTTTAGGTATGAATCCTAAAGAACTATCAGAAGAGAGGGATGTATATTAAGTTTAGTCCCCATTACAGAATTATTAAAAACTGTGGAAGTGGGACCCGGTGGAACCCACCCCTCATGGGCCCAATTAAGACTGGGCCCGCCGACCCTAAGTGCTTACGTAATCAAATGGGGGTTTATATGGCCGGAACTCATAATTATAATGTTCATGCATGTGGTGCTTGCATTACAGTAAAGTTATATTGAGAAAACCTTTGGGAAATTGTGTTATGACAGGTCCAACATCCTGCATTGTTGCCCACTGCCCCCCCCCCCAACCCTGGATTCGCCAGTCACTACCACCATTGCAGTAACAGGCAAACGTTAATGATGACCCACCAAGGAGTTTTACTTCCTGTCACCAGGATCCACTAGTTGCTACTTCCTGTCGCTGATCTCGGACTCCTTAATTAATTAATTTTTAGGTTTGTTCGTAGGCAGCTAGTGTTTTCAGGGCTATCCCAGCCAAGGATTTGACATTATTATAACATTGCAGCAAAGGCATTCGATTCAATTAGTCATGAAATGTTATTTTTAAAACTGGAACTACTTGGCTGTAATGATATAGCCTTGAGCTGGTTTCGGTCGTATTTGGCAGGAAGAAAACAATGTGTAAATACGTATGGTAATACCTCTGCCATGGTGGCCATGGATTATGGCGTACCCCAGGGATCTGTTCTCAGCCCTGTCCTGTTCTCTATATATATAAATGATCTGTCGACTATAATTCCAGAAAACCTATGTCTATATGCAGACGATGCAGTTATCATAGCTAAGGATAGCGCTGAATTGGAAAGATTAATGGCTATGGCAAATGACTGGTTTTTTAAGAATATTCTAACACTTAACAAATTAAAAACAAAATGGATGATTATTTATCCTAATAAGAGCAGGACAGGGCCTGACCCACATCTAGATATGACCTTACTTGAATCGATAGTGGTTGATAACCGAACGATTGAACGTGTCTATAATTTTAATTATCTTGGCTTGATTATTGACCCTTATTTGGACTATTACTTACACCGTCAAAAAATAATAAAGCAGGTCTCGGATAAGGTTAATTATCTTCGCAAAATAAAGCAGTATATAGATGTCAATGCGGCCCTGACCATCTATAAATCTATGATACTGCCTTACTTTGACTACACTGATTTTGTTTACGACCAAGAAATACAATATGTTAGTAATCAACTACAACTCATCCAAAATGACTGTTCGCGAATTATATTTGAACAATATAAGTTACCATATCAGGAACGCCAGAGAACCAATGTTTTACATGAACAGGCCAAGATCTTTACATTAGCTAATAGGAGAGAAATACATTTTTATGTACTTATGCTCACTCTTTATGTAATTGTGATAATATGTTGGACTTAAGACCTATCCATACACGTATTCGTGATGGTATTCTTTTGAAAGTACCTAAATTAATTAATCGGAAATTTGAAAAAAGTGTAATCTATCGCGCTACTAATAGATGGAACACCCTACCTGTTGAAATTAGAAACATTAGGGAGAAATCACTATTTTTGCCGAGATTGCGTCATATGTACGAATACCCATACGGAATTATCATGTGATTGGAACGATATATTGATATGATGTTGCACATCTTCATCCTATGTCATATATGGTCATATATCATCCATTAATGTGATTTCATCTAATGTGTTTTCATCTTTGTAGCTAAGACTTATTTGTACCTTGTAAAGGAATATAATTGGACTCAATGAGAAGAGATTGTACTTGTTTAGGGGAGGGGAAGGAAGATCACCTATGGTGAACCCCCACACCCAAATAAAAAAATAAAATAAAAAAATGTTCTGGTTGTTTCTGTATTGATTCTTGTTACATTCTTTTGATGACTCCCAATTACGTCGCTGCAACCTACTGCTGTGACGTTGTACTGTGACGTTATTACAACATTCTGGTTACATTCTTCAACCCACCATCAATAACGTAACTGTTTCATGTCATCTCATTAAGTAACAGACTGACCCAAAAAGTATGGTTGCAGAATGGTTCTGTTATGTCGCACCTTGGCTGGGATGGGCTTAATTGATTACTTCCTAGTTTTTGTCAACAACCTTAAGGCCTAAATTATATTTGTAATTATATTACGAATCATGCGGTAGTCAAACAATTTCAAAATTAAATAGAAGGCATATTGAGTATTGCTCGTATTATGAAGTGACAGATAAGCAACTCCTGCATTTAAACCCTTTGGGGCAACTACTTCTTTATATCAAAATTAAATAAAACAGCCTTATAAGTATGTATAGAGTTGCAATGCATAGACATTTCACAACTGTGACTTTCAGAATTCTTGTAAACTTAGATATTTCTATTGTGTAATCTACCCAGCATTCCACAGCGGGAATCGCCGTGCTTTGATGGTTAATGTCCCCGTACACGGTCCAGGCAACTGATTGTGTAATGATCTGATGCGGGAAAGTGCTTTTGCTCTTCATTTATTTAATGCGTCACTTACATACACATGAGGCCATTCAGACCCTTATGTTGTTTATGTTCGGTCCTTACTTTCTGCTACTGACGATATCTAATAAAAAAAATATGTAACGAGATTACCATTGAGGCGGATATATATACACTCTGTGATTTAACCTTTCACTGGTTTGATTTCGATATTCATTTTAACGGCCCCAAAATTTAATATTTAAAAACACGAAAGTTACTTTTGAAAGTTAAGGGGTTAGGCCTGGTGATCAATACAGTCATATAACTTGAAAAATCTGAATGCTGTAAAATAGGTGAGTTTACGTAGAAAGCCGTCAAATGGTTTCGGTTAACTTTGAATTAACTTAAACCATCCGCAACATGTATGACATCAATGAAAGATAAGGTAGAGATAATAACACTCGCTGAAATCGGAACCCATCAGAGGACTCGATGGGACCACAGCTTAACAGGGGCAGATACAGGATTTCGGAAAGGGCGTTTGATAAAAAAAATAGTAACTAACCAATTTCTAGAAGGGTCGCCAAATATGTATGTTCTCAAATTTAAGGTTTTTGTATATAGGTACACCAGCATTATGAAAATGGAAGAATTGTTTGATAATCTCAAATACTGTAGTAAATCCATTGGTTGTTTTTCCCTCCTGACCCCCTGTGATAGTCCAATTTTGGCAAGGAGAAGTCTCATTTATAACAAGAAATTAACTCCCTGATAACCCCCCAATAAATCCTTGGTGGGTGCGGGGTGGGATGGAGTGGGTTAGTATAACTCCCCTCTCTCATAAATCCAAAAGAATAATGCTTCTGAAAATGGTTTACTCGTACACAACTAAAGGAAATCTAACAAGCACCCTCCGTTCTTGTGCCAACTCAGGGGCAGATACAGGGTTTTCGAAAGGAGGGTCAGCCTAAAGACAGAGTACTAAATCGGTGTGCATTCATGTATACATGCGCAACATTTTCCCCTGTTTTTGTAGTATATGGGTCCACCAAAAGGGGGGTCAGGACCCCCTGGACCCCCCGCCCCCTCTTATATCCGCCCCTGCAACGCTGTCTATGCAGAATGTAATAGGTTCCCACTCATGAAACAAAAAGACCAAGCGTTGAAGTAATTGGGGAAATCTTAAAACTTAATTACCTGGGACAGACAATCTGGTGTTCACCTGTTCAATCTGTAATTATATCCTTTACAAAGAGCACTCTTATAGTTTCAATAGTAGAACAGAAACAACAGGAAATGACGTCTCAACAGTTGAATAAGACATGTAAGACCCTTCAATTAAACTGACAGAAGCGCAGCATAAATTAATATTCTGGAAATCGCCTCAATTGCAAACGGAAATATGATAAGAAATAAAGTTGATCAAAAGAGGTGCCTATATATCCTTTTTTCTGAAAGAGAAACAACACGGAAACAATGTGGAATCCAGAAGATGGAAAAAGCACCGCAAATATATTTTTAGCACTAAACTTAATGCACTGTTTTCTCGCCTGCCACCCATATGGACGTTTAGCTAATTGTAATTCCTGTTGTTGTAGGAGCCGTTCACCGGGCCCCGGTCCTAATTGAGCCCATGAGGGGTGAGTCCCGCCGGGCCCCACTTCCACAGTTTTTAATAATGGGGAGTAAACTAAAAATATTTACCTCTCTTCTGAGTCCAGGAGCCAAATCTGAAAATCCTGATTTACCCTCCGCGGTGAGCCCCCTGGATTTTCTTGATTTTTTTCATCTTATAGCATCCTAGGGACCATGAATCAAGATGGTTCCAAAGAATTTAGGTATGCGAACGCTGTCTAATTACGCGATTTGTGCGTTATTAGCAAAAAATGAAAAACGCGTTATTTCTAAATTTCTCTGGAACTATGTAAGATATGATAACATGCTATATGTCCTCTGAAAGGTAATCATTTTCCTGAATTTTTGATATATTGTTTGCTATTGACATTAATCATGGCAATGAGTAATTAAAGAAAAACTGTTGTTTCAGTCAAAATCATTAGAACTTAAGGATCTAAGGTTAAACTCTGGAATTAATAAACCAAGTCCTAGGTATACTTAAAGGGGATCTTAGGCAGTTTTTAAAGAAGGTTGCATCTGATTTCATTGGAAATATAATGTAGAAATCATTTTTTGATGATTAAATTCTAACCGACTACAGGCTCATTTTGCACTTATATTTCAAAAGGAGAGATGATATCATAAAATTACACAATATATCCTAAAGAGATGGGTAAATGATTATCACTGTCTCCCTAAGCTGGTATTTCAATGCTTTCTGAGCCATTTAGTCCATTGTATACAACATTGGAGCTGTAAAATAAGTAAACATTAGCAAGAAATAAGTGTCCATGTAATTTGCAGACAAGCTCATCTTTGTTGCCTGATCAAACTAGCATAGTCATTGATTTATTTACTCAAAATGGTATGGATGGCTCCTTATATTGCCAAATATTCACACATTGACAATACGCAGCAAACAATATGCAGCAAACTTCTATTTACATACCCCTGTACCCACTGATCTTTAAAAAGCATGTTCCTATAGGGAGAGTGGGAGTTGTAGGCTGTAATAATCTTTAAATACTCTTTTAATTGCTGGCCCCAATATCTAATGTTTACCTCACTCTGGCAACAGGCCTGAGGCCTGAGGCCTGTGTTGTATCTAGACTGATTTATTAGGCTGAGTACAGGTGTACACCAGGAACAAGGAAAACGCGCCTAGTGGCGCCCTCTATAGTCAAAGTCTCGCCGGGTAACAACCGCGGTTTCCCACCACTAGATACGGACATCACAGCCTGGAGAAACAGAGGAATGATAAAGATGGCAGACTAGGGTTCTTATCTCCCTGTTGTGTGAGTTAACCCATTGGTAAGACACTGTGCCTACAACCTAATAAAGGTTCCCTCAGAGAGAGGGGCAGGCTTAAATTTTGGCTACTTATGACTGTCTTATTATTCAATTTTATCACATAATTCCACAAGGAGCATGGGGTTCATCACTGCAGCTGCTTAGATAAAATGATAAAGTTAACTGTTTAGATAATGTTGCCTTCCAGCAGTAAAATGAAGGTAGTGGATCTTCAGAACCTTATCAGTGGTGGAGAGGTCTAGCCTTTCCCCTGAGCGACCTTAACTGGGGGATATAAACAAAACTGGACGAGTGTGTGGATACAGGATGCCGGATCACCCGAGGCGGGAAGGAGATCACTACGAGTGCGAAGCACGAGTAGTGATCTCCTTTCCGCCTCGGGTGATCCGGCATCCTGTATCCACACACGAGTCCGGTTTTGTATTTATTATACTTTCACGGAATTGAGAAGGTTAAATGATATCAAACAAGAAGATTTGACCAATTTCTGATATCAGACAAGAATATTTTAGCATATTTTCGCTCGATCGGAAGGATTCATTTGGAACTATATGCGCGGCGGACTATGTTTGATGAAGGCGCAGAGGCGATTTGACCGACTTCGCTGCGACTTCAAACTCGCTGGTATTCTTACGCGGGTTCCCGCCGGTGAAAAGGCTATGTCTTTGGAAATTATTGAACAATTTGGAGATTTCTATAATTCATCGCCATTATACAGTCTAAGTGAAAGATATTACATACTCTGTTTTAATTATTAGGCTTTAAAATTATTCAACCAGCGTATTTCATTTGGAACTATGTTCGCGGCGGACTACAATTTAGCGGAGTGATGCGGCTGAATGACCTATTTTCCGTTTGAACAAGCCGGCGGTTATGGCGCGAAGAGGGCAAATTGGTCCTCCGCAATTCTTCATTTTACGTGGAAAATACTGAATCCACGGGCTCATCCTGCTTGCTGCACGTGAATAACATACCCGGGATATACGAGGACGTGTGAAATGTACGTGTCATCGGCTAAATATGGAATTATTCGACCTAGAATATTGGATATTTTACTCGCCAACTTCGCGCCCGCCGCCATGTTTGCCGGTGCTTACCCCGAGAGGCCCCCTCTTCCATCCGCCAGAATTGCTTCAAAATGTTACATATCTACGTGGAGGAGGCGCAAAATGCGTGGAAAATGCGTGGAGAACAACGTGGATCAAAGGCAGTGCGTGACAATACGGATTTATTCAATTCTAAGCACTCGGCAACAGGGCCTGCAACTCCCCGGCAACAGTGCAAGTACAGGCGACCTCCTCGGGTCAGGTCGGGTCGGGTCAAAGGTCAGCGCAACTTTCTGAATTCTTATATAGATTGAATTTTACAACTTGAACTTCGATTACAGCTACTAAATATTGCCAAAACTTAGATTATTTTGGTGAAATATGTAACATATATACAAGTAGAACAATGTGGAAGTGTTGGATTTACCCTAGAATATTTCTAAAGTTTGAAAAAAACTGATTGAATTATTTTCATTATTAATTCCATTCCAGGCCTGCAACAGTGCCCCGGAGTCCTGCAACGACGCAGCTCTTCCCTGCAACAGTGGCAGGACTTATCAAAGCTGAGTACAACTTTCTCATTTCTTATATAGATTGATATTTACATCTTTTTTTTTTTTTTTTAAAGAAAGAGCAGTGCTCATTTTATTTCACACTAAAACATACAAGTCTTCCTTCTGCTCCAATTTTTGGGCTCTGTAGGTAAACAGTTTCAATGACAATATCAAATAAGAAACTTCTTTCACAGAGTTTTCATTAAGGACAAAAAAAAAAAAAAAAAAAAAAGGTACAAGCTGCAAAAATATGTCTTCACTGAAACCTCCACTCTACATGAACTATACATCCACTAGTTCCAAAAGTAAACATAAGACTTACTTAATATCTAGAATTGCGAGTAAAACTACAATTACAAACAGTGTATCCTGGAAAGCAGATCCTTGCATGGTATCTTCTCTTTCTTATAATTGTGTTTACATATATAATCCTCCACAGCTATTTTACAGCGCAACTCATATATCCATTGATATACATCGAGATAACTATTATGAAAAAGTCGCTGCCTGTAAATATCAAATTTAGCCCATAGAAATATAAAATTAATAGTCCTGGTACAAACTCCACCTCCTATAATGCCAAGAAGATAATCTCTGTCAGAAAGGTCTTCTAAATCAATCTCTAACACATTTCCCATCCAGTTTTTTATTTCTGTAAGAAAATCCCTAACCACCTGGCAAGTAAGGAAAAAATGAACTATATTATCTGTTTCTCCACAAACAGGGCATTCAGGACTCTCAACAGCCTTTCTCTTAAAAAGATAATCTTTACAAGGAATTATCCGATGTATAACCTTAAACTGAAAAGACTGTATCTTTGTTTCCCTTGAGGAGATGAAAGCTATCTTGTACAATTTCTGCCATTCTTGTAGACTAAAATTATCTTCAGGGAAATCCCTTTGCCATTTATCATGAATCTTATAACGGTAATTATCAATACCACAGAAAACATCATACAGTTTCTTAGATGTGCAATCAAATACATTCAAAGGCTTTTGATCATAACATACAAAGATATCTCTAGGTGATAAGTCTAGGACAGCTATAAAGTTACCTTTGATCCATGGAATAGGCATACAGTGAACGAGCAAAGTGTACGGATATGAAATGCGTATCCGTACAGTGTACGGATACGGAAAAGTAGTCCGACCTAGTTTAAACCAATCAAAATACATGGAGATTCAGAAATTTTGACCCCTGACCTACGCTGACCTGACGTTGACCTACGCCGACCTAATTAACGGATCAATGATACACGCGGATTTGGTCATGTGAGACGGACGCACTTCATTCAGTCTGCACAGAACAACAAATCCACGAGTCGGAAATATCCGTTAATAACGGCGAAAACGTCGGAAATGACGTCAGAAACGACGTTTAGTATGGATTTAACGGATGCACAGATAAGGGAAATGCTAATGTTCGACTCCGACGTCAGCGAGACGGACTTAAACGGAGTTTTGGACGTTTTTGAGGCGCCCGACGTCTTTTGGCACTCCCCTCCCGCCAGCCCTACCATCATTGTGTGCAGAGAAGAGCCGTCAGAAAAGCCTCCAAATCCATCAGAAAATCCTCCGGATCCGTCAGAAAATCCTCCGGATCCGTCAGAAAATCCTCCAGATCCGTCAGAAAATCCCCACGTAAATTTCCATGATTTTGACATGGAGGACCCAGACTACCTCCCACCAGGTAAGCATAGATGCCCCACCCAAACAATCATATAGCCCTACCTACAGTGAATCTAAAAACGTATCAAATGCATGTAAAAATGCGTGTAAAAATGCATGTAATATATGTGATAAGTACGTGATAAGTACGTGATAAGTACGTGATAAGTACGTGATAAGTGCGTGATAAGTACGTGATAAGTACGTGATAAGTACTATGTGACAAGTAAGGGGAATGAAAGCATAGATGCCCCACCCAAACAATCATATAGCCCTACCTACAGTGAATCTAAAAACGTATCAAATGCATGTAAAAATGCGTGTAAAAATGCATGTAATATATGTGATAAGTACGTGATAAGTACGTGATAAGTACGTGATAAGTACGTGATAAGTACGTGATAAGTACGTGATAAGTACGTGATAAGTACTATGTGACAAGTAAGGGGAATGTTACCCCCACCTCTCAGGAAGTCTCTCATTGCTGCAGTTTAGGGCAAAAATGCCTGGGATCCCCTGACTAGCCTCTCTGGTCATAGAGTGGAGCTCATTATTCTCCAGGTAGACACACCCATTTTCATCTTCCCTGTTTCTATCAACTTTCAGATACTGATGAGGAGGACTACATGGAGGAGGGCATGGACGAGGGCATGGACGAGGACATGGACGAGGACATGGACGAGGACATGGAGGAACAGGGAGCCGTAGGAGGGGTGGACGAGGCCGACATAGAGGCCTACATTGATTCGGGCAAGAACAAGAACACCAAGAAAAAGACACAACAGGTGGTCAAAAGGTTCCACGAGTATTGCCTGGAACAGGGGAATGACGACTTCGTGGCCCTCCCGCCCTCAACCCTCAATGTCATGGTGAGCGCCTTCTTCATGTTCGTTAAAAAGAAGGAAGGGGGCGAGTATGAACCGGACACCCTCACACTGCAGGCCTATATATAGTGTGCCATAAACTGTGGGATTGCTGACCACCTGCTGTACTTTTGTTTACATCCTACCACCAATCTGCCAAATTAAACTTTGTTACCCTTTTGCTACTAGAGGGTTTACAGTTCCAGGCTGTCTGGGTTCATTGCTCACTTAGCTTTATACCCTTTTGTATTATAGACTTAGTATTCAGTGTTGTATTATAAGAACTGATCATAGACTAGAGGATTATTCATATTATTTGAATAATGACTTTCTTAGTTTTGGGTCTCTGAGTATTTACCATATTGACCTTTCCCTTAGTATCTAACTATAAGCTTCTCTTGCTGTTGGTTAGGGAAACTGGATCCTTGTTCATAGCAGTTGAGAAATGAAAATGGTCAGTTATATTTTGATAAGGGAATAATGTTGTTTCTGAGGTTTATATAACCGAAAGTTTGAGGTTACAACCAGAATCACAGCAATTTGTTGCTCTTGTACATTCTCCTAATACCGTACTGCCTTGGTTATGGTCCCACAGCAAGGGTGCTGTGCACACGCTGCTCAATGTGGTAATGCTACTAGATAGTATTGGGAAACCAGTAATGGCTATACCAAAAATTTGTAATTTTGAAATAGAAAGATATATCAGGAACTTCTGTATTGTTTCAAGTTTTGATATTTGTTTGAGATCTTGCCAATGGTATTGATATGTATGTACACACACAGAGGTCTCAGTTCCTAATAAAATTGGATATATGGCAAATCATGTTAGTTGATAGGATGAATCTCAGTGAAGCATGACCAAAGGCTGGTCATAACTTGTATTGGTAATTTGGGAGGATTGGAAGTTTGGCTCTTAGAAATGAACTGTGACCATGATCATAATTTAATATCAAATTACTAATACCAGTAACCCATATATAGAATAAAATATAAGATATCAATTTTGTGTATGGTCAAGCTAAGTTACTCATTTATATAAGCACATGGGTCTAGAATCCAAGAGTGCAATCTAGTAATTTATTAAAACCAACAATTTGGCAGAGGTAACACACCTATCAGGTTTACAAGTTTAACAAATAGCACACTTGGTCTTTTTGTAGTTGGCATATTGATACAAGGACTCTTTTCTAAATTCAGGACCTTTGATATATGACAGCATACTTTTTGGGATTCATCTCTTCTTTGAAGTAGTATACCCTCAGAAATCTGGATTGGGGTTGGGTAATGGGTGAGTCTGCTACAAGCTATTCTTTTCTTTATGTTAACAAGAAGTAGAGGGAACTATAAGGGGCCTTCCATTTAACATACATTTTCAAAAGTCGCAGATCCCCACCCCCCTTTGGTCATAAATATGCATTGGATTTGTACTAGACAGTACACACATTTTCAAAGATTTCATACCCCCCTTGATGCATACAAACTTAATGCAAGGGCCCTAATAAGATGGTTTGTAATCAAACTGAAACATTATCATGGTATTATGCTGAGGAAAGAAATCTTACTCAAACCATAGTTTTATTGTGACACATCTTTCACTGTGATCCAAAATGCTCTCCAAACAGCTACCATATTATATACATGTGCCCAAATGGCTGTGAAAGCACTGAAATACCAGCCTAGGGAGACAGTGATTATCATTTCCACATCTCTTTAGGATATATTGTGTTATTTTCATGATATCATCTCTCCTTATGAAATATAAGTGCAAAATGAGCCTGTAGTCGGTTAGAATTTAATCAGCAAAAAATGATTTCTACATTATATTTCCAATGAAATCAGATGCAACCTTCTTTAAAAACTGCTTAAAGATCCCCTTTAAGTATACCTAGGACTTGGTGTATCAATTCCAGAGTTTAACCTTAGATCCTTAAGTTCTAATGATTTTGACTGAAACAACAGTTTTTCTTTAATTACTCATTGCCATGATTAATGACAATAGCAAACAATATTTCAAAAAATCAAGAAAAAGATTACCTTTCAGATGACATATAGCATGTTCTCATATCTTACATAGTTCCAGAGAAATTTAGAAATAACGCGTTTTCATTTTTTGCTAATTAAGCACAAATCGCGTAATTAGACAGCGTTCGCATACCTAAATTCTTCGGAACCGTCTTGATTCATGGTCTCTAGGATGCTATAAGATGAAAAAATCAAGAAAATCCAGGGGGCTCACCATGGAGGGTAAATCCTTATTTTGACTGATTTCAGGATTTGGCTCAAGGCTAACCCACCCCTATTCCTAGTCACTATTTTCCACAGTTTTTAATAATGGGGAGTAAACTAAATAATTATATATCCCTCTCTTCTGATAGTTCTTTAGGATTCATACCTAAAAGGCTAACTCGTCCCTATTCCTAATCACTATTTTCCATAGTTTTTAATAATGGGGAGTAAACTAAATATATATATTCCTCTCTTCTGATAGTTCTTTGGGATTCATACCTAAAAGGCTAACTCTTCCTATTCCTAGTCATTATTTTCCACAGTTTTTAATAATGGGGAGTAAACTAAATTATATATCCCTCTCTTCCGATAGTTCTTTGGGATTCATACCTAGAAGGCTAACTCGTCCCTATTCCTAGTCACTATTTTCCACAGTTTTTAATAATGGGGAGTAAAATAAATATATATCCCTCTCTTCTGATGTATATATATATTCTTAATTTCAATATGCGCATGTGGACCTCACCCTTGAGAGAGCCCCTCCCAGGGGAGGGCCGCCAGTCGACCGGCCTAAAGTAAACATGAGGGGATAACTAAACGTCCAGGCGAAGACACCCCGTTTTCTCTTTATAAAGAATCGAACCAAACTCTTTATGCACAGAACCATGATATTAGGCTAACTCAGGGTACAGAGATATGCTTTTAATAAAAGAAATGTTTTAAAATGTATATAGAGTCCTTAGCATGACCACTAACAAAATTTCATTTGATGTATGTTTATTATTCATTTGATAGCAGGACAATATTATTTACCTTGGTAACATACATAACAAATCCTGTAACATAATTATAGAACCATGCTTTCTTTTATCCTTTTGTGTCCTCTATCTTGTTGTATGATTAACATGAATCCGAATGCCCCATATAAAAAGCAGAACGTGAACAAAAAATTTATGCTAAGATCAACGAGTATAGACAGACGTCTGTCTATACTCGTTGCTAAGACCAAGCTATGGGGATCTTATGGTTATACAAAGCTTGGTTATGTTCATTACACGCAAATTTTCTAATCTAGGATATTTTGTTCATTGGCTGAATACCATGGCCAATGGAGATAATACAAAATATTTCTACCATATTTACTACAGCATTGGGTACCTTTACACATCATGAGAATATTCTATATAATTAAAATGTATTTAACGCTTAAACCATACACTCTAGGAAAGCTCATGTTATAGGCTTAAAGAAGATGATAAAAGTTTCATATGTGGTGGAAAAATAAGAACCATAAAGAGTACTGAATTAACTTGATAACAATTTGTGCAATTGACGAGATTATGTCAAAGCTCGATTTCCTTTTGAATTTCTACAAATTCTTTGAGTGGGGATTCCCTTTTGTTGAAAGCTGGCAATTCCCAATTATTCTCTGTGATGTCAAAAATGTGGGGATTTCCCTCAGTAGCACACAAAATAGACCACCATTTTAAAGTCTTACATCAGTGTCTACACTTATAATATTTTTAGATTACTCTAACATTATTAGCTCTTGATGCAAAGTCCATGCTGAAAGAATTTCGTTGCAAAATGTTCATACTGTAATAATGTGCAAGGTTTCCTTTAATGGAAAGCCCCTTACAACTTTAAGGTTGGATATTCATATTTTGATAATTTGGAAACTGTTGTTTTAAAGTGAGGGACCCCAGGGACCAATTTGGCATGTTGAAGTGGAGGGGGCTGCTATAGCAAAATGTTATTTGAGTCTTTGGTGGAAGTGTACCTGAGGAAATACTGATTTACTAAGAGAATGTAAGGGTGCACACTACAGTGGTACTTGAACGGGCAGGGTTTTAAGAATGTTGCATAGATAAAAAATAGAAAAGAGTTGACATTTACTTGGATCCGCAAATAGTAAACCCTATCCGTGGATTGTTACTATTACCCCCAACCACCCCCTCTTTGGCTGCGCTTTACCAGTATTGCCAAGGAAAGACATTGTAGATTTACATTTTAGGTCAGCATTGCATATTTTCATTATTTTTTACATCGACGTCTTACATTTCTACAGTAGCTCACACATACATTTTACTTTGATATGGTCTACCGTTTACGTCAGATCTACATTGTACATTCTAACAGTTCCTTTCAAGCGTAGACACCAGGAAATTCTTAAGCTAATATAACCAACAGCCAGGACTAAAATATATGCAACAGACCACTGAGGGTGCAAATACTTATTCTTTATTGAAACCACAAACTCAGTATCTAACATTCATACATAACATGGATGTGCATGGAATCTTTTTGCTTCCATTTCTCATACTGTTTTGATCCTTTCAATCCATTAAATTTACGCATACATGGTAGCATAAAGGTCTGTCCAAAGCAGGAAAATACAATGCAACCTGAGCCTGCACTGGCAGTGTTTAAGGTGGGAACCCACAGAGCAATGTGACTTAGTTCTGGTCGATTAAGAGGTCACCAGCAACCAATATGTGACATTGTCAGATATTTGTTAAGCGATTGGCAACTTTTTGATAGATTACTTGTCAACTCACTCAATGGGAATACCATTAGTTTTGTGGTCGTTTTCGACTAGTTCGGGGCGTGTTGAAACAGTCCTATTTGCTAAAGATCTGGTCAGCAAGAAACAGCTCATTTTGCATTCCTTTTATTGTGACAAAGCGATAGTTAAGAGTTCTGGCTAGATATTATAAATGTTATTTTATATAGAGTGTTGTACATTAACAGGACGTATATTGTCATTACAAGTTGAATATGCCATTTGAGTTGCATTTTGATGAACTTGTGAGAACATAGGAAAGGATGAACTAACAGGAGGTGACAAAAAATGTTCAGGTTTTTTTTTTAGCTGTTTCTTGTGTCTCAGCTCTATAGTGACTCCTAATTTGACCAATTGCAAATTATAGTTGTAATATAATCCAGCAAATAACATTGTATGGTTGAAATTAAATTCCCCTTTACAAAACTCTAACAGTTTTTTACAACCGGATAGCAGTGTGCTGGATAACAGTTTCTAATTCGTTAATTTATTATAAACTGCTTAAACTGTACTCCACGCATACTCTCATTTCCCATACATGCACTGCATGATAGATTAAATAATTTGCGTGATTGCCCATACAGGGGCAGATCCAGGGGATTCCCCCCCCCCTCCCCTTTTGCTGGACCCCTAAACTGCAAAAAGAGGGGGAAATGTTGCATGTGTATACGCAAATGCACATTGTTTTAGTACTTAACCTTTATGCTGACCCCCCCCCCCCCCCCCAGCCCCCAGCCCCACTCTTTCGAAAATCCTATATCTTTCATTTCTGACCAATCACTGATACCTGACCTATACTCATGGTTAAAGGCTGGAGCTCTCATGCGTTTTATATGGGATGTTTACATCAGTCTTTGAACAGCCATGCATGGTCATGCCTTTTCAGCATATGTCTGGTCATGGGGAATTCCAACTTCTGTGAGTTATTTATTACGATACAGGCTGCTAGGTTAATTTCATCTGCAGTGACATCACTATTACTCTCCTAGGTTAATGTGTTTGTTCTTACATCTGGGTTGAGGTTGGACCCTGTGTTGCAATGTCTCTTATGTTTCTATACTTATTACTTCACATACATTTCAGTTTCAATAATACAGATTCTATACAGACATTACGCATCATGACTTTAGCAATATGGGAGCATTTTTGGGAAAAGGGAGCTATTAGTAATTAATTATATCATGAAGTATGACATGATTGTAGAGAGACTACTCCTTCAAATTCTACAAACCATTTTAGTGTATTCCTGATAAAAGCTGATAAAAGCTGAGATAGGTGTGTCTGAACTTTGCTATCTCTTGGATCTCCCTATTCCCAATTGTGGTCTTTGTTTCCATGTAATGGCAACCTAAAGATAACTATGTAAAAAAATTAAGTTTTCTGATTATTACAAAAAGCAAAAGTGCAATACTCTTTGATAGGGATGTTTGTTCCACTTACTGTTTGTTATATTGAGAACTTTTGGCTAAGTGTCAAACAATTATTTTATGATTAGAGTACAATTCCAAATTTGATTGCCATAGGGTGGCCAAATACCGATAGGTATGCCTTTTCCCAAATACGCTCCCACAATTATGACAAGAATCTCTTAAGCAATGAACACTCCATACTTTCCTTTTAAAACCTTACAGTCTTCTGAAAGGTGTTTCAAGAAAAACCTCCGTAATGGCTTCAATACTTCCACAAGGAGCAGGCTACTGTTGTCCTTTTGTCCTTTTTTTGACAATTCTCTATATATATAATCCCTGGTGAAACAGACTGCAGATTTAGACGGCTTAACTTACAAATACAAATTTCCACAGTATAAATATAGTTTACAATAGATTTTTTTTTTCAACAGTTGCCGCAAACACCAATAGGAATGTAAGCCTACATTAAGTAGAAAACCAATATGGTTTCCTAAATTCATTCTGTCAGGCGAGGATGATAAAAGTGTTGACAATTACATCTCCAAGTTGTATAGATAAAACCCATAATTTATTATAATTAAAGGTCTCAATTACCCATGAATTAACAAGGGGCATCCATTTAGAAGATATGCATATTTTCAAAAATCTCAGACCCCATCCCCCTCGGGCAAAATTACGCATTGAACTCATACTAGAACTTACACAATTCTTTTTAAAAAATCGGACGCCCCTCCCCCCTCCTTTATGCTCACATAATTAATGGAAGGCCCCCAAGGCCCCGCGAGAGATCTCGGACTGGGAATTCCAAGTAGTGTCTGCCGCTCTAGTTCCAAGTACTGTCTAATGGGTACTTCTGTTGCCCAGTGCACAATACTGATCGCAAAATCTTTGACACACAAAAGAAATTGTCCTTTTTGAAAAGCACCAACGTCCCTGTGAAGTTGTTGTTGTTTTGCAAACGTGCTTAAAGTTACCTTAAGTTTTCATAGTTATGATCGCTCCTTGTGCAATGGGCTACTAGAAATTTTCTAGTTTACATAAGGCAACACCTAAAAAGAGATATTTCCTCCAAATTATCTTATTGCTCAGATTTTCATGAAGTTGAAAGAGGGATATGCCTATATGCTTATTCAGAAAGACAAACGTTAGTCCAAGCATCAAAGCATTGAATGTGATTTATATGAAAGGTAAACTTGTTAAAAGCCTATTTGTGACCTACCATGGGGAAAGGATGATTCATGCGGAAATGTAAATATTTCTTTAGGGTGATATCAAGTATATGAAATTGTGTTAATTAGCAATGAGATTATAGGTTCCAGAACAAAGGAATGTCGATGTTCCTGAAAATGCCAGTAAATTGGTACTTCTAAGTTATTAAGTATGACCATAACTTTTGGTCTAGAAATTATAATCTGTATATGATTGAACTTGCAATTTTATTTATAAAGTTATTTCCCTTGGGCCATAGGATACTACCCCTTGGAGCATCCTTTCTCTGTGTTTAGACACAATTTTAATCGTGTAAACATATCAATGATTTTGTGATAGTTTAACGACATAAACCCATTTTCAGTGACCTTTGAGGTGGATGCTGAACGTTGTATATCTTCAAAAGACGTATCCATTACCACCTCCTTGGGGGTTGGTGAAAAACGTTTTAATATGCTCCCTAAACCTTTTACTTTTCCAAACGTATATTACAGGGTTGACCCAAGTGTTGATCCTCCACATGAAGTTGGTGATCCTGAACATGACCTCACGGTTAGCGCCTTCCAGAAAGCTTACCATTATGGGCTGCAGTATAAACATGACGTTACATCCAACATATACAACAAGTACGTTCAACATAACCTTTGCAATCTTAAAGTCCAAGTTAGGTTGAGACAATGTTACCGCTCCTAAGGCTGCTACAGCACGTTTTTGTTTTAGAGCAACAAGTCCAATTTTTATGTAGCAGCATATCGTTATTGGGATTGAAATTATGAAAGGAATTCCAAGAATTGTTCTTGCTGACCTCGTTAAGGAGTTGTAATGGATGCACAGTCCTGAACTAAATTCATCCAACTGAACGTGGTCGTAGCCAATGATGAGACAGGTGAGGATGTAGAGCACCCCAAAGACGGAGCAGCCGCCCACGATGCCCACTGCCTTCTGTGTGGGCAGAATGCTGTGATACCGCAGTGGGTAGACCACGTAGAGCAGACGGTCCGCACTGATGGCAAGCAATGCAATAGTGTTGATAAAGGTGGGGCAGATCCCAATGAAGAGTTGGAAAAAGCACAGTATATTCCACCCTAGCCCCATGGGAAAATACTGTAAGGCTATAGTAAAAGGCAAAACAGCAGCAGAAAATAGGTCCGCAATCGTAAGCCAAGCTATAAAAATGTTCGAAATTGTTTCCAGCTTGGCATATTTCCAAAGGATGACGAATGTCAGGCCGTTGTTCACAATGACCAGCATTTTTTCAAGCACTGTCCAGACCAGAAACAGTTCCCTATAATGAAACATGTCATTGGTTTCATAATGATAAGTCATGTTAGATAGATTTGCTGAATTATTCATGGCTCCTTCGTAAACTGCCCCTGCGGAAATGGGAACCTTGTTGGAGGCCACTTGCAATTTCTTTTAAATTCTATGTCTAGAATCTAGTATCACTTTGAGTTTGTGAGTAAAGTTCCAGCTGTGATTGTCAAGTGGAAGGTGCTTGACGCCTCTCAGCAGTATCTAAGGGGAGGATAACCCTGTTTTATAGAGGCTGCAGGAGAGGTGAAGGTGTGGACCTGTCCGATGACAAATCTTGGCATCCAATGATTGGTATCCAAAAAGATCGTACATAAGTGAATTCGTCGTCCAAAGATGAAACCTACAGAGGTAGAAGTGAACTTGGTCTGCATTAAATGCGATACTAACTCGAAATGTTAAATCTGCGTTAATAAGGAGCTGATGGAGGCACGCGGCGTCTTCTCACCTGCTGGCTGCTCTGAGCGGTGGAGTGGATCTGGAGGATGTCCCAGCTGAACAGGTAAAGTAATGGCTCCCATGTCGTCACTCTGAGTGACCGTGATCATTACCACACTGTATGAATGATATAACCGCTACCGCACTGGGAGGTAGTATGTCTCACACACCTGGAGGATGGCTTCAACTGTCAAATACTGTCCCTAGTGTTAAATAATTTAGATAAAAAGGACATTCTTCGCGTTGTATTTAGTTTGATCAATGGTACAAAGTTTGATTGGCGAAGTATAGGATGGCTGTTTCTTTAAACAAGTGAAAGAGCCAGTTCACCCTGTTATTACATATTTAATCCCCTGGTTCCTGTCCTATGCTTGGAGAGTGATGCATGGGTTTTCTTGTGAGTGGAGATTTTAGTTACATTTAGTTACTGGCAGATGTGTTCTATGGCCTTTTTTTTTTATATATAAGCATGGATTATTGTGTAGTTATAATTAATTTTATAAGTAAGAAATGCCTTAAAGGTATTTACATAATTTCATCATAGGTTTATATGTTTTTTGCTTGTATTCATGTTATTTGGATGAAATCTACAAGTTTCAGGACAGTTTAACAATGCTGTGGGCAACTCTGGTGGGATAGAGTGGAATCAAGATGAATGACAATTGCCTATGGTCCTGTAGACAATTGCTATTAGGTGGGTAACCAAGTGGAACAGGGGTTTCAAATCCCCTACCTTCTGTTGTTATGGTGTGCCAAATGAGGAAAAAGACAAGTTCATAATTTCAAATTTGCATGACATTTGTTCTCAATTCCAACATTAACGCAAGGTCACCAGACATGTTTCTCAGCATGGCGGCCATGTTTTTATGATGTGCCGAGTGTCCAGAAACAACTTAAACATTTTTTATATCTAGGAAATTTCTTTTCATTTCCAAGTTTGAGACAAGGTCATCAGGGGGGGTGCCCAAGAAAAAGTTACGAAATTTTGTAGAGCCGTTTTTACCCTTTTTTTGTGGCCACGATAGAAATTCATCCCCAGAAAAAATGTACGAAAATTTCGTGGACATTAAAATTCAGAGAAAAATCGTATTAAAGTCATTCCCAATGTATATTTTCACCTATAATGCGTTTTAATGTGTGTTTGAAATACATTGGGAAAATTTGAGATTGTATAATTTTGAAAACAAATGGAAAAAAAAATCCACGAAATGAATATTATACCCGCGCAGCCGACGAGCAGCGCGTTTTGGGTGCAGGTCGTATTGCAATGCTCTATGTATCGTTCACTGTAGTCTCCATGTTTTCAGTAATTTTCACATAATATTTAGATATTGATTGGGTGACTAGCATTAACATAAGAAGAGATAAAGGCAATTTCGTTGAACATTACAAAAACCAGTTCCCCTATCATTAATTAACTTCATAACAAACTACTAGCGTTCAACTGTTAGTATAATTTTAATGTCATGTGGGCAATAACTTTCTCATTAAATAAAGAACAAAAAGGTGTTGAAATAAGCTTAGTCAGTGAGAAATAATTTTTGATATGTCTAACGTCCTGACCTTTTCCTTTATGATCAATCTTCATATATTATCTCCACCCAAAATGAGCTCCCTCTCTGCCATGAATAATATATCGATACATTTCTTAATGAGCGTACGGTAATCATTAGGTTGCCTAGATGGTGGTCTGTGAGAGTTCATTTTGTAAATGGGCTTGGTGTTGGTTAATTTTGCAATTCCAAATCCTTATTCAAACAACCAAGGTGTTCCCCTGTTAGGAGTACAAACTTAATATTTTCTTTTACATAAAAGTTGATCGCCCCCTCCTTAAATATCCAATCATTGTTAATAATGTCTCTGTCCGTTTGCAGCCATGAAAAGCCTTGCATGTGTACCAATCCATCACCCACAGTCTTATCTAACCATGTTTCAAAAAAAGAAAGAACATCCGGATTATCACTATCGACACTCTCACCTGATTCAATTTATCAAATTATCTTAGGATATTAAAAAATACAACCTTCAATCCTTTATACTTCTGACCTATTAATCATAGAAACAACATCTAAAAAAAGAATTATGTTGATTAATGTGATGAATATGACTATGATGTGATGTGATATGATCGAGAATAGTGTGTTAACGCTCTCATAAGACCCACGTGATTGGTGAATGGCTCCGTATGATCAAGGCAGTATTTGAATACCACAACAAATAATATATAGCTACGCGATACTACATAACTATCAAATTAATAATTGTTAGTTCCAATTAATTGATCAATATATATATACGCATGTGATTAGGCAATTTGCAGGAAAACAACCTCCCCCCTGTCAATCGACTGGTTCGTAGTGGACTAAGTTTAATCACGAACAGTTAACCAGAAAACTCTGAGTGACCTATCAAACGTACATTCACCGACAGAAAACTAAAACACGCCCAGGTCTCCAGTCAATCGACTGGTTCATTGGGGCTTATCGTTTTAACAAACAAGTTCCTTATGGAGAGTACATGGGTTGAAAGGCGATCCCTCTTTTAATCATAATAATGAATGCTTTTCAAGAGTTAATTGGGGAGGGAGCATGTCTAGCGTGTCGGGAGTATACACTATTCCATTTATTATTAGCTTTGACCCTATAGCCTGCACATGCAGGGAATCCTTCTCTAATAGCCAATTTGGCCAGTGCACAGATACCCGTTCTATGGTGCTTTGTGTTTTCTGGCAAATCTTACACAATGGATACGTGCATGTTTTTATCACCCGCGCAGCCGACGAGCAGTGCGTATTGGGTGCAGGTCGTACTGCTGAACAATAGGGAGTTAATTATCTGTTATGTGTGGTGTACTTAATTAGTCATGTTAAGTTATAGATAATAGCTAGTTCCAAAACGCAGTCTCCTCCTCATTTGACTGCCGTCTTCCAATACATAATTAAAGTTTCAACATCATGTAAGATGTGAACACTCGCATGAAAGGATATTGTTTGTTTATTTATCCAGTGTATAGTCATTCCGTGACAAGAACTCGATTGACCATGATCAGTCCCGAGGTAGGAATCCCCTCAAACACATTCAGTCAACGCTCCCGCGCTCTACACAGTCTTTCGGCTTCTATCCAGAACAAAAAAAAACAGCTTAAAGGTCCAACCTTTCCAGGATGTTTACTCACACAGCGTTTCAGCGAACTCTGACTGACTGAGAGCCAAACACGCTCTTTTAGTATGGTATGTCACACCGTGACTCCTCCCCCATTCCACTTTTGACAAAGTGAAACATGGCTAGCACGTGCGCTTCTAAAGCTCACGCCGTAATGCCTAACACATGGACTGGCCACCCATGTCAGAGCATTGCAATGCCCTATGTATTGTTCACTGTGTTCTCCATGTTTTCAGTAATTTTCACATATTTAGATATTGATTGGGTGATAAAATAAAGAAGGGCCTTCAGGGTCGTCCTCGGGTGTCTGTACGACCCAGAGGGGATCTTCATGACCAGAGGGTGAAGCCTGTGGGACGTACCATCCCCTTTGATCCCAGTGTTCTGGACAATCTCTCGGATGCCCCCAGTGGTCCTTCTCATCATAGCACCTTGGATTTGAATTTATTCTAGATTTATTTTGCCATGGCTTGTTTCTTACTAATCTTAGTGCTTGTGTGAATAAAATATACTCTTATTGGTCTGGGTTGGGCACTAGGGTTGAATTCTCCTATTCTCTCAACATCGTCTAATTCTTGGTATGGGATGTTTTGAAGTATTTCCCTAACGAACATTTTTGTATTTTCTTCTCTACTGAATTCCTATAATCCCAGTGTTCTTTCCTTTACTATATCTAGTCAGCAAGAAACAGCTAATTCAGTGTTCCCTTTATTGTACCATAGTGATAGTTAAGAGTTCTGGCTAGATATTATAAATGTTTTCTTATATGAAGTGTTGTACATTAACAGGTCACATATTGTCATAACACCATGAATGTGCTATTAGAGTTGCATTTTGGTGAATTTGCAAGAACATAGGAAAAGACGAACCAACAGGAGGTGACAGAAAATGTTCAGGTTTTTGAGTTATTTTATGTGTCCCAGATCTATAGCAATTTCCAATTCTTCACATCTGGTACATGAATGCTGGCAACCCCCTGTGGTTCTAACTGATCTTGCCTTGTTTCTATTGTGAAGCTTCTCAATATCTGTTCAGCATTCTCTTTGAAAATCAGTTAGATCGTCTACTTTCTCGTTCAAATCGATTGCTGCTGCACTGTGAAATTTGACGGTCTCTATTACTTCATTTATTGTGGTCTTTACCTGATCAATTTCATCCTGTAATCCATCAACTGCAGGTTCAAGGGTTTTAACCTTTTGCGAGATCTGTACTGAACCGTGTAAGTCTTTCTCAATTGTCTCCACTCTCTTGCTAATTATTCCTATAGCCTGGCTCATACTTTTCAATCGCCAAAAACAGGGAATCTAATTTGTTACCTTCTGAACATTATCAGAGTCATATCTTTCTCTTTACCACTATCCTTTCAGTCTTACTAGTACATACCTTTGTGGAATTTCTAGTATTCAGTCTAGTTATTTTGCTCTTCATTTTCTTAAATCATTAGATTATTTGGTGACGGCGTTATATGGTCTGTTGGATTGGTCTGGTCGGGTGTTTCATGCTTTTTAGCGTCAGCTTGTGATCGGGTGAAACGTGAGGTCACCATCTTGTTGTTTTGGTAGGCAAAGAGTTCATCTGCTATACGGTATTTCATATGTGTGCCTTTATATAAGAATTTGGCGTATAATGGTAAAAAATAATGTAATCACATTAGTTATATTTATACAGAGCAGTCCGACGAACGTCCACCCGCTCCCAGCCATGCTCTCACATCTTGTAATGTGGCTGTTCCTAACAAAGTTAACAGCTTTCATATTGCTAAAAAATGTATTCACATTAGTGATAATGCTGAACAAAAGCGAAAATGATGGCAGATATTTGCTGTTAATTTCTCTGTCACTGTAATTGGACGCTGGTATAATTCAGCTAAATTAGCTACAGGACGTTTAGAATGGAAGCTTAAGGGTCTGTCTTTTGATACTTGGTATTATAGACCTTGTGCAGACGTGGTCACGTGATCTATTTTTGGTGATCACCACGTGGTGATCCTGACCACGTGGCTATTCAAAAATTAAACAATTATGAATTCTAAGTAACAGTGACTGTTGATTATGATCCAGGGATGATATCTAAAGTAAATGCGGCATAGACATTTGAATTTTAAGGTATAACACTTGTGAATAATGTAGCCTAAAGATTGATCACCAGTATGGCGGCCAGCCCAATTTGAGAGTTGTGACGTCATCCGCACAACGTCTATAATGATGCCTAGAATGCCTATCATGACAACCCACGTATATCTCATTACACCATTACCTGCTGCAATTAATGTAGCATCGGAAAAAACAACTGGACAGTAACCCGAGAGTTCTTCGTTCATGAAACGGAGAATATATCCAGTTAAAGCCATTATTTATCTTGGTCAATGGACAGTCAGTGGGGCAATTTGATTCTATTAGGCCATGATGTGCGTGCCAGGAGTTTGCAAAGAGTCCAATTTTGAAGTTTTTTTTGGAAATAACAAACACACCCATATTGAAGGTGTTTATCAGAATCCTTAGCACATATCAAGTCGCTATATAGACGTTGTGCAGATGACGTCACAACTGTCCAGAATGGGCTGGCCACCATCTTGGTGATCAGTTTAAAATCCTTATCATTCATTATTCTCAATCATTTAATCTACTGTTTTATGCTAGAAATACTAGAAATACTAGAAATAGTCACATGTTAAAATATCATCATTCATAATTTATACATTTTTATTTTTTCTGTGACCATGTGGTCTTGATCACCACATGGTGATCACCAAAAATTGATCACGTGACCACGTCTGCACAAGGTCTATACAGTGGGTTTGTTAGTTTAAAACTAACAATTATGATCCTGAAAGAAAAAAGTCTTCTTAAAATCATTTATATTTCTATAAATTTGAGACGCCAAGATTTACAAGTTCTAATGCTGAGCGCATCCACAATGTTCAGCATTGCTTCTGCACATCAGTTACATTAGAGTAAATATGGTAATTGCATGTTGCTAACCACGTAGCATTCTTCAACTATAGAATAACATGAAGGGTCAATGAGGCTCGAAACGTTGGATCAATTGAATTAATAAAGCTGACTAATCAACAAAGATAGCTCTCTGGTTTTGATTTCATTCCCTACTCAACAATTATAGAATAACAATTTAACAGCTTCTTATTCATGACTTTGACTTTGAACTCATATTGCACCATGCAATGCTGTTCTTGTACTTTGTTACAGATACACCAGGGATTTTCCTTTATGTAGAGTTACTTGTGCCGGGTACTAGTAAAACCCTGCCGGGCTAGTGTAATTTATTAACAACTAGCCCAGTGGGCCAGTGAAAATCATTAAAATTGCAAATATCTACTTGCTATGGACTTGTAGAACTTTGATCCAGATAAGTGCAAAGATAGGACAACTAGCTCAGTGGGCTAGTGGAAATACGTTGAGATATGTTGCACATTAAATAAAACTGACTCTGCAAATGTGTGAAGGTGCAACTAGTGAATGTTGAATAATCGAGATATGCCGTATGGGCCAGGCCCCCCAATTCACTGGCCGTCTCCTGCTCCTGTTGGAGGAGGGGGGGGGGGGCTGGCACCCACTCATTGGGCATAAAGAGTCCTTGCACATTAACGTCGTGTGGTGTATTGTAGTGTGAAAAAATAAACTTAAAACTATGGAGGAAAGATAAGAAAATCTTATTTCTTTGGTCCTCCCAATACTGATGGATTGACAAGAAGTCCTCTTGGGGCCCGCAGCAAGAGCTGCTGTGCAAGGCCATCCACTAGGTTACAACTATGGGACTTCCCATCCATCATTTACGGCATTTCAAAGGCGATGTGTGACGTTCCTTGGTAGTTCGGGGTTTCCGATTCCTACAACAGAGGGACGTGGGGATTGTTTCGGGTCTCAGCCGGACAGGGAGTCTGAGCAAGAAGCCGAGATGTGATATTTAGAGTCATGCCTCGCGCACGAGGGGGGTTGAGCGGGTTGATCGGGAAATCCGTAGTTGTCAACGGGGGAGGGGTGTATCGGCCGGGCTGGACCGAGAGGCCTCAGCCACCGGGCACGGGGTACGGGCACTTCTGTTAGCGGGTGGAGGATTGCGGAGGAGGAAAAATGGTAGGGATGGGTGCGGGCCGTTTCCTTCGTGCTGGCACTCTCTTCGGGGCCCGCTGCGGACGGTCTATCCTCGTTCTCGTCCAGCGGGGGTGTCGGGCCGACGGTCACCTATTGTTTGGTAGCGTGGGGCCGAGCCGGTCGCACCTTCATACCCCCGGTCCCTGGGTTTCCGCTCCCTATTTCGGGCCTTCGTGCCAGTTTGGTTCTCCGTTTTCGGGACTCCATCCAGGCCATTTCGGGCCTTCGTGCCCTGTTTCCGTCCCTCGGGTCTTCGGGACCCCGTCTTAACTTTCGCCTAATTTCCTCTAACTTTCGCTATTTTACTTGCACTTTCTAGTTAATTAGCCTGTATTGGATCATCTTATCGGTTACCATAGGAAGAAGACACATGTTGACACAAGGAGCACTGCGAAGGAACTCTTTTTTATAGTCTAGTGGTCAGCCCTGATTGGCTGTTTCTGATCACATGGTTACAAATGACGTCACTTCCGGTTTACATTTATCACTTCCGGTTTACATATTTCTCGGGTCTTTTGGGTTTCGGGCTTTTACAATTTCGGGCCTTTCGGGCTTTTCGGGCTTTTCGGGCCCGTTACAAAATATACTTTACTCTGTCGCATCGTCTTACTTTTCATATTTCAACCTTGATAACTGATGAATAGACATTCCTCACACCCTCCCGTACCTTCTTGAAAGGCGGGGAAACACAAATTACAAAGTTTTTTTCTGCAAGTAAGTTTGTACAAAAACAATCTGCAATACCTTACAGACAATGACAACAACAGGAAATACTTTAGAATCAGAAATCTCTAACACCTCTAATTTCATTCCTACGCTCCTTATAGGTAGAGGAGAAAGTGTCACCCTCTGTCTTCTCCTGTCTACTTCGGAGGGCCCCCGGGGCCTATCCGGCTAATTTTTATTTTTAAATCTTCTTTTCTTCGTTCTTCGTTCTTCACTCAGTTCATATCGGAATTCGTTCCTTTTTGTTATTTTTACTCGTTCACTTTTTCAGTCTTTTCATATAAATGTATTAACCATAGTTCTTTTCTGGGTCGGTCGTGACCTCGCCTTCATCGCTTTTCTTTTTCCTTTAGGATGAGGGAACAGGTCGTGGCTCTCCCACCCGGGACTAGGGGTCGGTCGCGACCCTGCCGCCCCCGTTCCTCTTACTCGGGCCCTGAATACCTGGCCCATCTGTCTCTTTTTTTCCCTCTTTAGGGTGGAGGAACCGGTCATAGTTCTCCCACCCGGGGCCGGGGGTCGGTCGTGACCCCTAGTGCCCCCGTTTTTCCTTACTCGTTCCATCGTCCAGACATTCTCCTTGTTTCGGGCAGAGAATCGGTCGTGATTCTCCTACCCGGAGGCAAGGGTCGGTCGTGACCCTCTGTCCTCCCGACTACAAGCTTTCTTCGCATTTTGGATGATATATATTTTTGATGATTTGAGGATGAAGTTTTGGAAAGAGTGTTCTGGGCTTCGTGCCGCCTGCCGCACCTCGGCATTCGGAGCCTCCCAGTGACTTCTTCCAGGTTTGGCAAGGACGAAATGTTCGAGCCAGGGGGAGGGGTACGATTCTCCACCTCCCCCGGGTTTCTTCGGCTCAGGCAGCAGTGACTTGATCCAGTGGTCATGGAGAGAAGCGACAGCAATAGAGATGAGGCGTGCAGCAAGAGTTGATCCAATGGGATACATACGCACTAACTTCAACCGTTAAAGCTTTAAGAGGAAACTTCGGAAGATGGTACTGTGGTTGAGAATACTACATGAAAAAGAGGGTGTGTAGACGTGTCTTTCGTTCGTCGTTCTCTTTGTCCGTTCTCGTGCGGGGACGGGATTCCTTTTTGACTTTGCAGTTGCCGGCCATGTCGGAATGTTCTCTTGTGGCAGGTGATCCCGCGATTAACCCAGCACCAGTGAAGGAGACAATTGGCTCCAGACCAGTCCGACACACTCAAAGATTTTAGAGGCAAAGGAAGATATGGAAAAGTCAGTTCGGGTGACAGGGAGTCCTGCCACCATTCCGGGCCCAGACGGCACAAAAATAACCAGAACGGAGGACAGGTCCCTTGGTAGAGAAGACAATTTTTCTTAGATGACAGGAGCCGATGCCTCCCATCCCTCCCCCCCGTGCCCAATGGCACGAAGACAATCCTTCATGGGGCGAGAGGGAGACTCCTTCGCTATTTGAGTTCTTACAGATGAGGGTTGATGAGATGATTCCAAACAAAAGTCTTTTTACTTTGGGCACTCGGGCCCCCCAATTTCGGGCTACGCAATAAACGGCCTGATGAGGTATTGCACCGAAACCGTACCAATGACCAACCTAGCAATTTTCCATAAACCATGGAATCTTGAGGTGCGCTGTCCCTAACCGGACATTGCCACCACTAGGTGAACAACAACAAAACAAAACCCCTCTGCTGTGATAAACCCATACTTGCTCCCCATAATGAAGCCTTAACCTGACAACAGGTGGCCCCACTTTGAGGTTTTGAGCCCACAATGGGATTGTTCCACTACACCCACAGCTCACACAGGGGCACTCCGACCAATCAGTGGACGGAATGAAACTGAGGCCCTTGGTCTTTGTGGTTACTTTGGATGAATGCATCCATTGTTGCGGTAGCCGTCGCGCTGGACAGACCCCTCCACGTACAAATGAACTAACTTCAACCGTTAAAGCTTTAAGAGGAAACTTCGGAAGATGGTACTGTGGTTGAGAATACTACATGAAAAAGAGGGTGTGTAGACGTGTCTTTCGTTCGTCGTTCTCTTTGTCCGTTCTCGTGCGGGGACGGGATTCCTTTTTGACTTTGCAGTTGCCGGCCATGTCGGAATGTTCTCTTGTGGCAGGTGATCCCGCGATTAACCCAGCACCAGTGAAGGAGACAATTGGCTCCAGACCAGTCCGACACACTCAAAGATTTTAGAGGCAAAGGAAGATATGGAAAAGTCAGTTCGGGTGACAGGGAGTCCTGCCACCATTCCGGGCCCAGACGGCACAAAAATAACCAGAACGGAGGACAGGTCCCTTGGTAGAGAAGACAATTTTTCTTAGATGACAGGAGCCGATGCCTCCCATCCCTCCCCCCCGTGCCCAATGGCACGAAGACAATCCTTCATGGGGCGAGAGGGAGACTCCTTCGCTATTTGAGTTCTTACAGATGAGGGTTGATGAGATGATTCCAAACAAAAGTCTTTTTACTTTGGGCACTCGGGCCCCCCAATTTCGGGCTCTCGGGCCCCGGTGCTATTCCGAATTCCCGAGGGACCGGATCGATCGACGATCTTCTTCAAACGGTAGTACCAACAGCAATCTGCAGCGAGGATATTGTAGTAAATTCGGAGCTCGCTCCTCCTTGATTTTGGAGCAAAGCAACAGACATCATCAGAGCAATGCCCATATATATGAAGCCACTCGAACGTCTTGTCACGCACCAGGACAATCATTCCTTTCCAAGTCGTCCCGGGCTGCTCCTGAGTACGACGGTCCGTGGTAGGTAAGTGAGTATAATATAGTTTATATGTAGTTATGGAGAAGTGAAATACGGAATAACTCGGACCTGCATCCTACGTCCACCTTTGAGACCCGGAACAGACCGTGCCCGAAGACACCTGACGTCAGACGGGGTTGCAGGGGGCCCCATGGTGTAGGAAGACTGGATCTCCACATCTGAAGAACTCACCCGACATGGAATTCGGAGTCGGGGATGAAGAATGGCCCCATCGGTGTCCGTAGTGGCCTCGGCTTACACGTCCACTTAGAGTTCTTGGAGAGGTGAACCTCAACATTGACTGCAGTGGTATCTCCAGCCTCGGTTCCAACGCCATCTCATGAGAGGATCCAAAGACTACATTTTTCCGGTCCTCGTGTCGAAGCAATTATGGAGTATGACATGGAAGCAATCAAAGTTTTTGGGTAAGAAGAAAAATATTGAAGTCACGATTATTCTGGTGTAGGGGTAGTGTCAGAGTTCATCTACCTATGTTACTGACTTATTATTTTCTTTCGCTGCTGCTACTAGTGGGGCACGGGCGAGGGCCTTCAAACAACCGTCCCTGCCCGCACCCCGGTCCCTCGGGAAGCGTCAAGCACTTCTATCAACATCACTTCACAGCTGTCACAAGGCTCGTCTCGTCAGTCCAGGCATGCCCTTACTAAGACCAGCATACAAGTCGAGAAGTTCCAATCGGTGCTCTGTATGCCGCAAGAGGCAGAAGACAAGGAGGAATGGAAAACGGGGATGACGATGAATCCGGGCCCGCTCCGTCCGGCACTCCGCGGGGACTTCAACTTGTTCGAGCAAGAGAACCCATCCGAAATCAAGATGGCGGGAGCCCGAGCAGCAGGTGCGAAGTGAGGAAGTCCAGACGAGCCACAGAGAGTTCGTTTGTTTAGGGTGCCGCTAGAGGACAGAGGTTGTTCCTATCGCCTCCGGATCCCTCAAGGCAGCACGGGAGAAGAATCCTCATCCTGGCCCGTGCCAGCCTTTCCCCCAGCGGCGAGTCTCCGGTCCAACGGTACTCAGATACCCTGGCACGACCATCGACTCAAGAATTTTTCAACAACATCTATTCGTTCTTGGTTCCTTTTCCGATTCCATTCCCTCCGTCCATTCTCGCTCCTCTTGGTCACTCGGACGCGTGCCGGGTGTCCTTCCGCCCCCCCCCCCCCCCCCCCAACCGAGTGACTCTCGCCCAAGCATTCTGTAATTACCTTTCTCGTTGCCTCGGGCCGCCCGGCCTATCGTTTCCGGTTCCCGCGACCGGGCGGTCCCCTCTCGCATCATTCATTTCTAACCTGCTTGGTCCCAACCAACGCGCTTGGCCTCTCATGACTATTGGAAAAACAAAATGGAACAGTTCCACACCCGTCGCCGAGCGCCTCCTCCCGTTCTGTACTGTCCCGCAGGCCCAGTATGTTAATTCCGCGCGTGGTTCTTTCCGCCTTTTCGTCATCGGAGTACAAAACCAGCATGTTGATCACGGTCAACACCTCATAACACATGGTCTCGTCCGATTCCGGAAGAAAGAGATCCTCATGAAGAAACTCCCAAAGTTCATTTGGTAAGGATAATTTATGAGAAAAGACGAGCCTGCCAGTCTGTTCCCGATTTTCAAGACAAAGTTCGGTTCCGTCCAGCGGTCTCTGGGAGAGTTTTACCCCGGGCTTCGGGTACCACCACCTCGGCCCGGTTTCTCCCTGGGGGTTTGACATTCTGGGTGAGGAGCCAATGCCCCGTAATCCCTCCTCACCCGAACTCGCGACGCACCATTTCCGCGCTGGTTCCGTCACGCCACTATCCGTGCAGGATCTAAGCAGCATACACTTGTTTTCTCGGGACTTTCAGCCTTCCTCCTGGCGTCGGGTCGGCAACGGCAGTTCCTCCTCCCTGCCTGGAAGCTTGAGCAGTTGGTCCACCCTTCCTCTTTGTATCTCCACTGCCTCAGTCGTTTTTAATAGGTCGTCAAGCTGCTCTTCGTCTTTATACATCACCAGGGTCTGGGCCAACCGGAACATCACGTTGTGTTCGTTAATCAGTCTATCAACTCCCGGCAAATCCCGGGTGAACGGACCTAGTGCTGCCGTTGGGAACTGCACCATCGCTTTGTTGAAAGACTGCGGCGCTCAACCCGCTTCTACCGCCATCAAGAACGCCATCGATGCCGAGGCCATTGCCCGTTCCTTTGCCGTCATTTCTTTCAAAGACAGCGGAGGCCACTCCAGCTGTATCGGTATCGCCTCTTCTGCCTCCCAGTCTCTTACGGCCCGCACCGCTCCCGGGAAATGCCCCTGCATTACTTGTTGAATCACTTGCGCCTTCAGTGACCTGAGGCGTGGTGTTTCTCCCGATGTTCCTGCTACCGGTGTCTCCGACGTCACGGACCCGAACACCGAGTCTGAGACCGTTCCCGACTCATCCAGTTCCTGTCCATCCTGCCCATGTTTCTCTTGCTCAGCCTGTCCCAGCTCCATATCTATCGATTCGTCCATTTCCGTGTCCTGGTCCATGGGTTGGGTGGCCGTCATTTTTAGCCTATGCATCATGACCCTCGGCTGAAGGGCCCGACCATCTTTATCCTCGTCTCGGAGTGGAGTTCCCGGCCCTGGTGGCGACCTTACTCTGTCCGGCGATGGCGGTCCCTGTATCACCCCTGAGTCCTGGGACTTGAAAAACAAGCTCCCCAGACTTATTGGGCCAAATTCTCCACGGCTATCCGTCCCTCTGTTGATCCGGTGCTGTCCGGACATCCCTCATCCGCTTCAACCCCGGGGGCGGAACCACCGGCTGACTGCACACCACCTTCTCTAATGGTGACCGGGACTCCGCCCTCGTCGGGGTTGGGGTCGAGAAAAGTGGCTGTGTTGAAGCCGTGGACGCCGTTTCTTCAGGCTGCTTTACCGCGTGTCTGATGTACTTGACTCTGTAGATCCGGCCCGATGGTCTTAATCCTTGCCGTTCCGCCATCCCGAAAATAAATCTTCCCAAATACAACGCCTCTCTTTCTGCCAGCTGGCCCTCTTTGACATCACGAACCTTGGCTTCCAGCTCCCGATCTGTTCTCCCCTGGCGATGACCTGCGAACGCTCCGTCCTGACTCAGCGTTCCCTTCAGATACCCAGGGTTTCTTAGATGGCGTGACTCATAGATAACTGATTGTTTGTGTACCGACATCATGGTAAATTGAGTGTCTCCACAAGGCTCCATTCCCGTGAGTGGTAGTGTGGCGTGCTTCGGTCCCTCCGGGGTCTCGGGCTCCGACAGCCCCAGCTCCCCCGCACTGCTTGACTTGGCGATAACCAGGGACCGGTCACTACGCACCGATGTGCTTCGTCCCGATTCTGACTGGTCCGAGCTGGTTCCCTCCTCCAGCTCTTTCGGGAATTTCTTGATTTTCTTCAATTTTCTTTTTCGGGAAGGCTCCTCTGCTGTGGACCCTTGTGTCGGTGGTCGTTTGAAAGCCGGAGGCTCACTCTCCTCTCCTTTTATTTTCGGGCGCTGGTCATCCGACGAAATCATCAACTCCACCACCTCGGCCCCGGGTGGTATCCCAGAGTTGCCCGGTCTCGGGTCTGGTGCCGGTTTTCTTCCTCGTCCTCTTCCCGGGAGTCCTAGCCCCCTGGGCTCTCGGGGCTCCCCCTGAGCGTTCAGCTTATCCACTTCGCTTCCAACCAATCCGGTAACCTGCTCTCCGGTGAGGGGCGGCCTCGCGTTCACCACGGCCCGACTGGCAGCCTGGCCAAGGGTCCTTTTCCTGCTGCTTTGGCCCCTTGAGGTTCTCCGCTGGCCCCGGCGGCTTCCTGTGGCCTCTCCGCAACCACCTGTTCGGCTTGCTCAGCTCCGCTTTTCTCCGATTCTCCCGAGGCTCCTGGGTAGTGCGGTATCTGGATCCTCCGCCATGGTCCATCCGGTGCTAATTTGTCCACTGCCTTCTCGGGGGGTATGAATCCCTCCGGATGTCACACGTTAAAGTCTTGTTCCAGATCGGCCACTCGGGACGCCATTTCATCTCCGACAGCATACTGTACTAATAGCCTAGTACTTTTAATATATTATCATACTTTATAATTTAATTAGGATCAGGCCTAACCATACTACTTCTGAGAAGAGACATTTTACGCTCCTAGCGCCACCTGTTAACCAGTATAAAAGGCGTTGCAAGGTAGGGAGCGAGTCAGTTAGTAGAGTTTTAGTGAGAAAGTCAGCAGCATTAGCTGAGCTGCTCGGAGCTATGTCTATCAGCTCCTGCGCAATATACTGGAGTTTACCTATACCAACTACCTCGGACAAAGGATTGTGATAGAGCTAAGCGCTAGGGTGGTCTAGGATGTGCTGGAACAACTTGTATTCTAGTGTGGTTGATCACTGAGTAGGAGATGGGAAGGTGGACAGATTGAGACTTATTCACTGTGGCTTTGACTCGGGATGAGATGTTTAATTGAATAAAAACCCCTTTCATTTTAAGAGCTCCCTCATCGTCCATTTCTTTTGAACTATTGGGGAATGGATGAATTAACTTTGAGCGCAGTCTGATTGGCTCAATAACTTGGATGAACGACTCATGGATAAATTAATTATACACATCACGCAGTCTTAAATCAACACTAACAATAGTTCAATACGTCCGGTCCAGTGCGAACGCCGCAGCATACTCCACTCGCAGGAGGGGGTCTCGCTTCGCCATCCCCCTTTTCAGACTCACCTCGTGTGAGTCTGTCATGTGTTTCCTCCAGTCGTTGTGCATCGAATACGCCCGGTACGTCGTGCACACTGGGCACATGTAGTATTTCTTCCGGCTGCCTTCGTGCTGGTTTCGGGTATTCTTGGCCAGGTACTTGAACTCCTTGCCGCCGGAGCTCCCATAGAAGCATCGTCCGCTCATCTCGTCTGTCTTCCGGGCCTTCGGGCTTCGTTCCAGGCTCGAAGCTCATCCCCTCGACTTTCTCCGTTTTCGCCTCGTAGTGATGCTGCTCGTCTTACTCCTCTGCTTTTTCGTCTTAGGCTCGCTCTGTAGCTTGATCTGCTGTGCATTGTGATGAACTCTGATTCGCTGACCAAAGTGACCTGCTCCGATGGGTGCTCTGCCTTATATATACGCCGCAGGCGGAAGTGGGCATGGCTTGCGCTAGCGTCCCCTAGCAACAAGCTCACCGGGGCCTGCCGCTGGTTACCGCCCTGCCTGCCGTCCACCTCACGGTCCTCGCCGTTGTCGTGTTTTCGTCTGTGCTTTTTCTCTCAGGCCTTTTATTACCCCACCGGACGCCCTCAGTCCTTTCATCTTTTCCGCTTCCTCTGCCTTATCGCTCGGCTCCTTCGTGCTTCCGCACACTTCCCGGAGAACACAGGGGCTCGTTACTATTGTCTTCCGGTCACGCCGCCCTGCTCTCCCTTTGATATTCTTGTTTTACGGCCTGTTTTAAGCCCGTCCGTTTCCGGGCCTCGCCTCTTACTACCGTCCGTTTGTTCCTCTGGTACCCCGAGGGCGCCGCATCCACCCTCCTCCGGTCTCCTGGACGTTGCAATACGGTTAACCAGGTCGGCATCGTGCCAAAAAGTCTTCACCAGCTTGCCACCGGGTCTGTCTTTTGTTACAATCCAACCATCTTTTCTACGCTGTGGTTTCCTCGGACCGACCGAAAACCGGCTATGTGAAATTACTCGGGCGTTCGTGCCGTCGTGGCTTCGAAACGCCGTGTTCATTTCAACCCTGAATTTCCCACCTAAATTATGTCTGCAAGAGAACCGTTCTCAGCTAAGTAGCATTTTTCTTCAGCCTCACAATCTACACACCTACTGTAGTGGTCAACGTGCCTCCCCGACTCAATGGCCCCAGGTTGATCAGTCCTTTTTAGCCAAAGCCTTTTCGTGCAGCGCCTATTTTGGTCGTTCCCGCGGTCCTCTTCCACCTGCGGAATCGAGACAGGGGAACGATTTATCACAAAAAGGGGGTTCCCCGCTTCCTTCACGTGCTCAACACGCCCCACTCCAAGCATCTTACTGTGTAGACTTGTGTCCGCGCTGGTCGGCCACCATCCAAGCTGGCGCAGCGTGCCCTCGGTAGGGTTCCAGGCGGTCCACATGGATCACCCCCCCTGTTTCCCTCGTTTCTTCCGCACTACCACCCGTCCTCGGTCAAGCACTTTGACGATCAGTGCGGGACCCATCCAGGGAAATCGTAACTTCGTTCCCTTGTCCCGATCCACTACCGTGTCGTGCACCCAGACCAGCTCTCCGGCGTGGTATTCCCGACGAGTCACCTTTCCATCGTACTCGTGTTTCTGATGAATGGCGGCTCGTTTCAGCCCCGCCCGGGCCTCCCGACAGGCTGTGACTAGTCCTTCCTGTAGACTTTCCACATAGTCGCCCACCCTTCGCGGTTCCTCCTCTGGTAACAGAGGTCTCCCATATATTGCCTGTCGTGGCATCATGGTCTGTCGTCCCAGCATCATCATGTTCGGGGTCACTCCCGTGATGGCCTGCGGCGTTGCCCTGTAGCTCATCATTACCAGTGGGACCATCTCGTCCCATTCCCAGCCTGTCGAACGGCAGCTAGCTTTCAGGCAGCACCCCAGTGTACGAAAACTCTGTTCTATGTACCCGTCACTCCGGGGATGGTACGGCGTCGTCCGGGTTTTGTGTATTCCGAACAGTGCGCAAACTTGAGCCACCACCTCGGATTTGAAATTCGTGCCTTGATCCGAGTGTAGTTCCCGGAACGCGCCGTACCGAGCTACCACTTCTTCTACCAGCTTGTCAGCCACCGTGACTGCCTTCTGGTCAGGGATTGGGAAACACTCCAGCCATTTGGTGAAATAGCACCCTACCATTAGACAGTACTTGTTGCCTCGTTTCGTGACTGGTTATGGGCCCGAGACATCCATGGCCAGTCGTTCCATCGGTTCTCCTACTATGTATTGATGTAACGGCTCCCGACGTCCTCGTCCCCTCTTGAGCAACGCGCAGTCACATTCCCGACATTCCCTCCGCACGTCTTCCCGGAGTCTCGGCCAGTAAAACCCTTGCTCCAGAAGGGCCGTTGTCCTGGTTACTCCTAGGTGCGCTCCTGCCGCTCCTCCATGGTATTCCCTTACCAACTTGGCTCGTTCTTCGTTCGGGACGACCAATTGGTTTCTCCATCCATGTCCTTCCAACTCCCAATACTTGCGATGCAGCACGCCATCCAGTAGGCTCAGTCTTTCCCATTGCCGCCATAGGATCTTAGTTTCTCGGGATTCCGGAGATATCGCCTCCCAACCTGGCCGGTTCGCATCCACTTCCATCAGTGCGATGATCGGTCTCATATCTCGATCCCTCCTCTGTGCTGCCTTCATCTCCTGCGGGGACCATCCGGGCTCAAACCCCCGGGCCCGCATTACTGCTCTCACTTTTTCGGCATCCTCGTGCTCTTCCCCACATTGTTTGCACGGGTACCGAGACAACGCGTCCGCGTTTCCGTGCTTCCTGCCCAGTCGATGTTGAAACGACACGTCATGCGAGTCGATAATTTCGATCCAACGGGCAGCCTGCCCCATCGGTTCCTTACTCCTCTGTAGCCAACTTACTGCACTATTATCCGTTCGGGCAATGACGCGCTGACCATAGATGTAGCACCGAAAATGTTTCAACGTTCGCACCACCGCCAACAGTTCTTTCCGGGTGGTGCAGTATTTCCGCTCATTCAACTCCAGGGTCTTACTCGTGTAGGCTATCACCCATTCCACACCTTTCTGCTCTTGTGACAATACGGCTCCTGTCCCCACATCGCTGGCATCTGTGTCCAGCCACCATTGTCCTTCTTCCTCCGGGAATCCCAGCACCGGGGCTTCGCTCAATGCCCTCTTCATGGCTTCGAATGCCTCTTGTCTTCTCGTACTCCAAACGAAAGGCTCATCCTTTGTAGCCAGTTCATATAGCGGGGCAGCCAATTCTGTGAAACCGTCTATGTGCCACCTGTAGTATGAGCATAGTTCCACAAAGGCTCGAACCTCGTGGAGGTCCCGAGGGACCGGCCACTCGGTTACTTGCCGGCATTTTTCAGGGTCGGGCTCGATCCCGTTCAACGAGACCACGTGCCCCAAGAACGGGATCCGTTTCTGGAACAGCCTGCATTTTCGTGCTTTCAGTTTCAGCCCTGCAGCGTTCAATTGGTCCAGAACCCGCACCAGTCTCTCTAAAGTTACTTCAAACGTCAGTCCGAATACCAGTATGTCGTCCAGGTAAACTAGACACTCCTCCCATACGATTCCTCTGAGGATTCTTTCCATCAGTCTTTCAAAGGTGGCCAGGGCATTCACCAGCCCGAATGGCATCACTTTGAACTCGTATAGTCCCCCTTGCCATCTCCACCTGCCAGTACCCGCTTGCTAGATCCAGGCTGCAGAAGAATAGGCTTCCGCCCAAGGTGTTGAGGCTGTCTTCTATCCGAGGAAGTGGGTAGGCATCCACCTTCGTGGCCTGATTCAGTTTTCGATAATTGATGCAGAATCTCGTTCCTCCGTCGTTCTTTTTCACCAAGACGGTTGGGCTGCTCCATGCGCTTCCACTCTTCTGGATGATTCCTAGGTTCAACATGTCTTCCACCAGAGCTCGTTCCTCTTCTCTCCTGGTGGCCGGATACCGTCGGACTCTCTGTTTAATCGGCATTTGATCCCCTGTGCTGATTCGGTGCCGTACTAAATTTGTTTGTCCTAATTCGTGCTTCGAGGTCGCGAACATCTTTTCCCGGGCCATGATGGCTTTCTCCAGTTCTTCGCCTTCTTCCGGGGTCAGGTCTCTCTTTGCCTCTCTTATCATCTCGGTGAGTGCTCCGGGTGCCTCCTTCACGCCTTCTTCCGTGCCCCGTACTTCCTGTACGAAGGTGGCTTCTCCGAGGACGCTGCCGGTCTCCAGTTTCGCGCTCTCGGTCCCTCGGTTGGCTACCCAAACTTCGTTTTCCTCTCCTAATGTCAAAGCTCATGGAACCACTTCCAGTCCCATCGGCAATCCATTGCCGGTAATGACAACCAGCTGTCTACTGTATCCTATTTCTGCTCTCGCTACTATCGCTACTCGGGTTACTTGAAGTGGGGGTATCTCCGTCGTGCCCTCGGTCCTCACGATTTGGCCTCCGACAGTGACTGCCCGAATCCCATTCGTTTCTCTTGCTCCCGGGATTCGTTCCCCCTCTCCCCCGCCTCCGGCAGGCAGGAAGACAGCACTTTCATGGGGTTTGACTGTTAACTGGTACTTCACCGCGAAATCGTTCCCCAGGATTCCCTCGTCTCTGCTGATGTCTGCCACAATGAACATCCATTGAAGCACGCGTGTTCCGAGCTTCACCGACAGATTCGTGCACCCGTAACATCGCAACGAACTACCGTCCATCGCGCAGAGGCGTCCTTCGAATCTGTCCAGATCCTCCCATTTTCGCCCCCACTCTCTCCAGATTCGGGCCGATAGTAAACTGATCATGGATCCAGTGTCGACCAGGAAACAGACAACACTTTCTCCCACCATTCCCGCCACATAGAGTCCACAGTCACCCATGCTCCTCACCTCTTTCGCCGCGCCCGGAGGGGGCCCCGCGCTTACTGCGACGGCGACTGTCCGTTTCCCTGACGCTGGGAGCAATCCCTCGCGAAATGGCCTTTCTGATGACATTGGTGACATTCCATATCCTCTTTTCTCTTTTTATACACCTCCCTTCGGGCTACCATCTGTCTTCTGGCTTCTCGTTCCTCTGCCAATTCCTTCATCATTTCTTCCAGCTTCACGTTCAGGGCTATGATTTGGGTATTGGCGTCCTCCTCGGGCCTCGCTGCCCGTAAGAGGCGGCGTGAGTATCGTTCCTGTATCTCCACCACCTCCACCGCTTCTTCCAAAGTCTTACATCCTTTCTCTGCGCACTTTAGTTGAAGGTCTTCTCCCACCGCAGCCTGAAACGCATGCAGCGCCGCTTTCTCTTGACTGGCATAATCGTTCGAGAAGTAGGCCCTCGACGCCAGCCGTCGGGCGTTATCGGCCAACTCCTTCAGTCTCGCCAGTTCCTGCAGAGTGTTGCACGTGTCCTTCTCCTGCCCGAACCGCCAACGCAGCGCCTCCACTCTCGCCGGGTAACGGAGTCGTTCCCTGTCCGGGAGTCCGACAAAATACATCCGTGCCGTCCCTGTCAGCGAGAGGAAGAGCATCGCTGCCTTTTCTTCGGTCGTCCAACGTCCCAGGTCTGCGTATTCTTCGAACTGGTTGATCCATCCTTCAAAATCCGGTTTTCCATAATATTTTTCCGGCCTCAAACTGAATTTCTTTAGGCCCGCACCTACCGTTCCGGTCTGTTGCTGCTGTTGAGCACGCACATTTTGTTCCTCTGTCTGGGTGGACGTCCCCATGAAGTTAAACCGCCTGTCCATGATGGTCGTGTCTTCCCCTTTAACATCGGGTTTCGGTTGAACGTGGGGTGGTCCTCTCTAGACGACGGCTACCGCAACAATGGATGCATTCACCCAAAGTTACCACTCTAGACCTTATTGCCTCTCTCTCATGCAGTGATATGATTGGTTCATGGTAGCAGTTACAGTGGAGTGGGGTGGGTGGAACAATGGCCTGTGTGTCTGATGTATGGTTGTTGCTGCCACCTGTTGTACATTTTATGCACTATGTTTGTTGCAAAGCCCCAACTGCAGACTTATTCAGATATATACTGCTGAGAAGTTCTACCACCTGTTAGTGTCAGTGCCCCGTGAGGGGCAGAGCACAGTTGCATCTCATGTTAATGAGAAGTAAGCAGGGGTGATTGGTGCGGTTTCGGAACAATACCTCGTCAGGCCTTGTCTAATTTGTGTGCGGTGTCCACACTTTAGGGATCTTGAATTGAAATTTTCATCCTGAGAGTCAAGGTAAGTGAATCCAATTCAAAGAGTTCTGTGTGGCAAACAATGGTTATGTAGAAAGGCAGTATTGGTCTTTCCCATCTGTTACTTGACAAAAAGAAGAAAGAAGCTCTATCCGTTATGTGTCCAGACTGGGTATCTCCGATGAGGTAGTTATACGTGGGTATAGATGTTTTACGTGGCAATCGGAGGTGGCCCACATGGATAAGGATCTAGCAACTAAATATGTGTTAGCACACATTGTCCAATGAGTTCAAACCCAGTGGAATTTGCGTACGGAGGCATTGTATCCAGTCAAATTCCACACGTAGTCTCAGGGAGTTAGTCCCTTCGAGATTTCCATCGACATATATAAAGTTCAATACATGTATCTCGATGTCTTCAAGTCCCTGATGTTGCCCAGAATTGAAATGTTGTGACACTTCATTATTTTCTTGGTTGTGGGCAACATGGTAGAAGTGATTCTTAAATCTCTCCTGCAGGGCGTTTTTGGTTTGACCTACATATTGTTTCCCGCACCGCTTACAGCTGATGCAATACACCATGTTGTTACTCTTGCAGCTGACGTTGTGTCGGGACATGTAGGTACGATTCGTCACGTTTGATCGAATTCTACCGCTGGTGTTAAGTCTGGGGCAGTATCTACACTTTGGATTTCTTTAACATCAGGTTTCGTACCCACTTTCTCCTCCCCACCTTCCTTGAAAGCTATGTCAGAATCCATCTGGTCAAAAACCGTAGCTGTCGCCATAGGTACCTGAGTCCCGATGAAACACTCAATGTCCACAAGTTTGTATGTGCTAATTCAGCACCACCGCTGCCACCAGTGTGACGTTCCTCGGTAGTTCGGGGTTTCCGATTCCTACAACAGAGGGACGTGAGGATTGTTTCGGGTCTCAGCCGGACAGGGAGTCCGAGCAAGAAGCCGAGATGTGATATTTAGAGTCGTACCTTGCACACGAGGGGGGTTGAGCGGGTCGATCGGGAAATCCGTAGTTGTCGACGGGGGAGGGGTGTATCGGCCGGGTTGAACCGAGGGGCCTCAGCCACCGGGCGCAGGGTGCGGGCACTTCTGTTAGCGGGTGGAGGATTGCGGAGGAAGAAAAATGGTAGGGATGGGTGCGGGCCATTTCCTTCGTGCTGGCACTCTCTTCTGGGCCCGCTGGGACGGTCTACCCTCGTTCTCGTCCAGTGGGGGTGTCGGGCCGACAGTCGCCTATTGTTTGATAGCGTGGGGCCGAGCCGGTCGCGCCTTCATACCCCCGGTCCCTGGGTTTCCGCTCCCTATTTCGGGCCTTCATGCCAGTTCGGTCCTCCGTTTTCGGGACTCCATCCGGGCCATTTCGGGCCTTCGTGCCCTGTTTCGGTCCCTCGGGTCTTCGGGACCCCGTCTTAACTTTCGCCTAATTTCCTCTAACTTTCGCTATTTTACTTGCACTTTCTAGTTAATTAGCCTGTATTGGATCATCTTATCAGTTACCATAGGAAGAAGACACATGTTGACACAAGGAGCACTGCGAAGGAACTCTTTTATTCTCGGGCCTCACGGCCCCTTTTATAGTCTAGTGGTCAGCCCTGATTGGCTGTTTCTGATCACGTGGTTACAAATGATGTCACTTCTGGTTTACATTTATCACTTCTGGTTTACATATTTCTCGGGTCTTTCAGGTTTCGGGCTTTTACAATTTTGGGCCTTTCGGGCCTTTCGGGCCCGTTACAAAATATACTTTACTCTGTCGCATCGCCTTACTTTTCATATTTCAACCTTGATAACTGATGAATAGACATTCATCACACGATGGTTATCCGCCAGCTTACACACGTCACCTGCCGGTACTTCAAGTCTTCAAGTCAGCTAGGAGGATTTATTCAGTATCCAGGTGATGTTCGCAGGTTTCCAGGTGAGGTTTAAGGGAGGAGAGGCATGCCAGTTGCACGCCCCCCTTATTTTGCCCCAAAATAATAATAATAATAAAAAAATCATGTAAAATTCCTACGCCCAGAGGGCATGGGCAAAGATTTTGCTATAGCACGCCCCCCTTTTTTTTCTTTTTAAATTCCCGGATCTGCTCCTACTTTAATGTTTCCATGGCCAACCAGCCTCCTCGGCCCAAATCACTATTTGCCGACTTATGCTGATGGGAATCGATGCTACATGAAGAGTATTTTCATTTTATCAGATGTGACATATGGATCTTGTGGAGAATTGTGCAGAAACCCTATACATCAGCATTAATCACAGAAAATGATTGTTATAATATTCTTTTCTTTACTCGTTTTCTCAATGTTTTCTTCAAAACAAGCCTATGTCACTTGGTGTGGTAGTGCTGGCACAAACAGACACACAATCCGTTTCTCCCAACAAGCCTATTTTGCTGCGGAATACTACACTCTCCTTCAGTTACAGTAAGCTATACTTCTTCGATTTCTACTTAATCCTCTCATGCGTGTTTTTTAGTAGGCCTATGTGACTTTTACACCAGGACAGGCTATACTGTGAGAACAACTCAGCCGTTGATCTGTAATAAAATGTTGTTTAAATCTCAAAAACTTTGTATTATGTACAGGAAAAAGTCAATCTGTACTACCTATCGTTCCTCATTTGAATTCCATTACCATAATTATAGAGAAATAAAATGTATCATTAGGGAATCAAATATGTGTACAAATAGTCGTGATGAAAATGTTAACATTGCAATTATTCCCTATAGTTTGCATGACATAGTATGCGTAAATTATCACAAAGTTAAGCTTGATATATAATCGATTTGTTTTCAATTGTATTGGAAACTACTACCTTACGATATGCAGACTATGGATAGTAAATCTGAGTTTGTTTAGGATTAACAACTGAATTTATAGAGGGACTCTATATACGAAGTATAATATGTACTGTGATTAATCAGAATTACTGTTATATGGTATGGAATAGGATGGTGATGATGATTCTTGTAAATAATTATGTTGAACGTAATGTTCAAAATTGTTATCTATATGCCGTCATGAAAAGCACACAAATGTCTGTGGTCATGATTGAACAACAAAACAAATTTAACATCATGAATATTAATTTCTTCATTATTGTTTTCGTCCTTTAAGAAAAGACTCGCTGGTATTCCAATTAATTTTTGTTGTTGTTAACATGATATGCAAGTCATTTTAGGTTAAGTCATTTTATTGAAGTGTATGTCTAAATTGACAATCTTTTTACCACGTGCATGCAGTCTATTTAAATGATCGACCCAAGAAATAGCTTCATAGAAAAGGGAGAAGAAACAGACTATTTACATTTTCAAGACTTTTTGTATATCTTTATTCAGAAAATGGACACAAAAATCAGAATTTTCCCCGAATTTTTAATCCATCTATTTTCACCTCATGTCTTCAAAAACCTCATAATGTAATACGTTCTTCAACATAACATAGATCTACCTTGTATACATTCAACAAAGAATGATGACTTAACGAAATGTTTAAAATAGCAGGTACAGCGAATCACGCACTGAGACACATTTTATATCCTTTAGACCTGTAGATGAACTCAACATCTTATATGTTTGTATTAACGCTATATGTATTATCATTCCCACAGTTTGTATGCTCACTGTTATATTGTCACCTTGCGCCGACTAGTGAGAAAGAGCTCAAGTAATGCGCCAACTGCCTGGCCACACTCTGAGAACTGGATCCGCGTCTAACTGACTACTAGTACTTACATAAAGAAGACAATGGTCTTAGGTTGATATCCTGGGTTGATATATATAGGCCAGGGGTGGATCCAGGGGGGGGGGGGGGGGGCGGGGGCGGAAGGGCCTTGCTCCCCCCCCCCCTGTTAAATCATGTTTGTAGTGGGGGGGGGGGGGGGGGGGCTCCTCCCCCCCCCCCCCCCCCCGTACATTCATGCCCCCCCCCCTCTCTCTCTCTCTCTCTCTCTACAAATTCCTGGATCCGCTCCTGTAGGTCTGCATACAAACTGTCACTTGAACACTTCCTCTCATGGGCCTATCATTTTGTGATTTGTCCTCTATAGTCACTGGTATGAAGAAAACTAGTCAAATATACCAGAGACTGGTTATGAGGGATTTTGGGATTACTTAAATATAGCTCCTTGTCAAATGCACTGTGCCCATATTCCTAATGGTCGATCCAAAATTACTCGTACCAGCGGCCAGATATATAGAGAGCCAGTGATAGATACAGAACTTATATTTATATATAATATAGTTATAAAGGTACAGCGCGATATTTATAACTATTCCTGGGCACTGTTTTCAAAATTGTATATTAAAAAAAACTTAAATTTGGGTAAAAGGGGGTGGCGCCGTAATCAGCTACTGCACGTGTAAACCATTACAGGAAATCCCTGATTGTCCTGCCCTCTATCATCAACTTCACAACTGGTAGAACATAAATTTATACATTCTGCGAATTTGTTTGATAGTATCTATCTATATATCTATCTATCTATCTATCTATCTATCTATCTATCTATCTATCTATCTATCTATCTATCTATATATATATATATATACATACATATAATATGTAAATTCTTTCATGCTGCCCCCCCCCCCCCCCCCCCATATCATTGCCCGGCGGAGCGGGCTACTGCCTGTTAGAACCAGGTCAGCTATGAACGCCCACCTGCTTAGGGGAGGGGGGGGGGGGGGGGTTTACACATATTAACGCAGCTACCGTTTAAATGTAAAGTGCGGTAAACATGTTATTATACAACTATGCTATTATAATGATATATAAATGCCAATGTAGTTTAAAAGTAGCACCAAATCCCAAAATATAATTTGTACCATAATTATATCAAGTTGTCAACTGGTGACCGATGATGTGCCCGGTCAGTTTTCTGGGCAATATGACATAATCTGCACATGCCTACATGAATATAATAACATTTGACATGAAATCCTAGTCTCCCAGTTTGCCGATCATGCTAAAAGCATGACCTCTTGTCGTCTACAAACAGATTAGTAGATACTACCTTTGGATAACTGAATTCTCCCCACCAGATATTTCTTGTATTTTACCCGCAGGTTAGCCTAGATCGAGGACGCTAGCTGGGTAATAGGTCGACAAGTTACAGGGCTGCAATAGAGTTTCCATTCATCATGGCATTACTCATAATTGGACATGATAGAAAACTGTTCAGTATTTCTAGTTTGTATCTATACACCCTATACTATTTTCGAAGTTGATTTGAAAATGTATTCATTACAGGTGGATGAAGAACAACTATTTCTATATTTCCTGTAGTTTTTTCAATGAGTTTGTCGACAAATTGAAAATGTGTGGAAATCAGCCTGCAGCTAATTCATGTGAACGGTATAATAAAAGGTAATCTATATATTCAAAACGAAAATATTTAAATCGCGAATCTAGATTACGTTAACAGGTGGCGCCAAGGCATCATTAAGGTAGGGACGGATTTAGGGGTTGGGGGAACCCCCCTATTTTTATTCTTTGCCCGATTTAGATTTTTTAAATGTGAAATTCTAGCCCTCGGATGGGGCGCCACAAATCCCATATTAGGCCCCCCCCCCCCTTTTTTTCCCCCGTCACTGAATGTGATTTGGAAGGAAGTGTAGCGATAAGGATTGTCGGAGAATTGAAGAATAAACTGATTCAGACGGCATCCCACTGGGACAAGGGGCCGTCCATAAATGACGTCATGCAGCAGGGGGGGAGGGGGGGGGGTTCATGGTTGCATGACCAAACATGACAAGGGTGGGAGGGGGGGTCATGTCGTGCATGACATCATGTTTAAAAAATTTCAAATTCAAGAATTTCATAGAAAAATCATAGGTGCACTCAGGAAATTGGATGCTGAAATTCCTTTTTTCAATTTAGGCCGAACATTTTCTAAGAGCCAGACTCACTTGTAGGCAAGAAATTCAAGGGGCCTAACCTTATTTTAATTGGCCTTGAGGCCCTGGGCCCCTGTTATGTCTACCCCTGTTTCTGTGAGTGGGGGGGGGGGGGGGTCCTCTTGAAATGACGTCATTTTTAGAGGGGGGGGGACTAGGGGCGCATGACAAAACATGACAAGGGGGGGGGGGGGGGGGGGGATCAAAAAAGGTCAAAAATAGCATGACGTCATTTATGGACGGCCCCCAACTCCAACTCTGTCTACTGAAGTGAGCCTATAAAGAGACCAAACACTCAGGGGCGGATCCAGGGGCTGGGGGGGTGGACGGGCCTTGGCCCCCCCCCCCCCTCCCCTGTTAAATCATGTTTAAAAAGGGGCCCCCTCCCCCGTACATTCATGTTTTTGGGGCCCCCCCTCTACAAATTCCTGGGTCCGCCCCTGAACACTGATGACGTAATCTAATTCTTTTTTGATTCACTATTTATATATTTTCGTTTTAAATAGATAACCTCTTATTCAATTACACATTTGCGGAAATATGTGAAACTTAAAAACTTTTATAATAATTATTAGAGTATCAAAGAGCCTTAGCTAATTCAGCTTAGACTTTTGATTAGACAATACGCGAAACCATCGTTGTTTAATCAAAATAGTAGAAACATGAAGAGAAAAGTTACGTTGCATTTCATGGTAGGAGCAAAAAGGTGACACATTACCTAGGCCAATGTCTTCTCGGTAGGTGTGAGCGGGTGACTGTTCACTTTTGCGGCGTACAGTAGTCGGCGCCCGCCCAGCGCCTTTTTGGCCAGGTGGGAGGGCGTCTGGGGCAACTGGGCCGTTCGGAAACTACCATCACCACAGTTTGCGATGAAATGGTTTATGTTGTTTCTTTATTTACTCCTAATTTCTAGAGCGAAATAACATCAAAATTACAAAGTAGAAGATCTATAGCGAACAGGATCAAATAAAGGATCTATCCCCATTCTTATAAAAATGAGTAAAGGCAATTCCATGTCTACTAAAAATAAATCACCCCAAAGGCATATCTCATCTTCTTTTTTCCTCAATAGCTTCGATTCGCTGTGTTCTCTGTCTCTATGGTGACCAGCTCAAAGAAACATCTTTTAAGCAGCATATTTGGGCTATCATGCTTTTGCACATTTTTGCAGCTTTTCCCCTTATAAAGTCCTATAGCCACAGTATAGAATCATGTATAACAGTGTCGATAACTAATATTTTAGGTTGTCGGCCAACAGGACCGATTTTTCCAAAATACAATTGGCCCTCACTTTATTTTTGTAACTGCTCTCACAAATGGCAGGGAAAAAACATGTAAAATCAGGTCAGAAACATTAAGATTATTGCGGGAAAAAAAGCCCTGAACCATGTTGGCCATCAGGGCCAATTTGACACTATAGTCTAGTCCCTAATTTGATTTGGTGCAAATGTCCGCCAAATTGAGTAGGCCTATTTCCATTTTCTTCCTTATTCAAAGGCTCTTTCCGGGATAAATTGTTACTTAGGCCAAAAAATAACGAAATGATAATTACATCCGTAAGCAATTGTAATTCACAGATTAAGCCTATATAAAATGGTTGTGTTCAGGTTACCCGACCTACCCTGATATTTTGGCCCGACCCTAACTTTTTTTTAAAAAATCAAGTTAATTTTGTTCTAGAATGTACAATAGCAATTGATACAACACGTGCTTAACACGTGTTGAACGTATAGGGTCACCAGTTTGACCCTATATAAACACGTGTTAAACACTTGTCCTGTTTACTGGGGTAACATTTATCAAAATTAAACAAAAGTGAAGAGATGTATTTTAGATGCTGAAAATTGTTCTCGGTGGTTTTTTGTATGTTTTCTGAATTTTCAAAAAATGCCAAGAATGCCTGAGCCTCTTTGTGTTAAAAAAAAGGGGAAAAAAAGAAAATAAATCGACCTACCAACCCTTTTTTTTTTTTTTAACCTATGACTATGTTACCTGAACAGAACTTTTTTTTGGCCTAAGCGAAAGCAGGTATGTCCCACTCCAGATGTGTTGAATCAGAATAAACGACCGTTCGACGTTGATATTATGCCACTAGATGAGAAACAGCGCCACACCCGGGCTCACTTTACACTCCCAAACAAAGATTATCCGAACGCCCCCATAGCGCAGTTCTCCCTGACTGGTCCCCTTTAGACCACTCATACGGCCACCGCGAGCCGAGACGTTAGGAGAACGTTTAGTTGGGTGTAAAACTCACTTAACAAGCCGTGAATCCAGCCCTAACAGGGATAAACTACCTCAGCACCACCTCAAGGGACTGTATCAGGCTTTACCGACGATCTGGGATTGTACGAAGCGTCTTAGGAGCGTTCGGAGAGGAGTGGACTGACTTTTTGTTGTCTGGAGTTTACCCAACGAGGCCCGGCGGGGGTTGGTGTACAACGGAGTTGACAGCTGTCAACGGGCACCTGTGACAGTTGACAGTTGACAGTGCCAAGAGCCACGCTGGATACCAGGTGTTCAGCTTTAATTACAAGGTAAATGAATTGTTTCTTTAATAAAAGCCGAGTTTCAGGGGGGAGACATCTTCATTTTGTATGATTGGGGGCAAATTTTGTTAAGAGGGCTGGGCTCAGAAGGGGATAGTGTGTTATTTTTCAAAGGGGTTCCTTTATTGGGGTCCATGTACTGAATGGGGTAGGGGTTTTGTTTTGGTGTCTCAGAAGATCTTTCCAGGCCAGTGTGCCATCGTGATATATCATGAACCCGGGATCATGAACCCCTAGATCTATTGTTCGCGGCACAAGCTACAGGGATTACAGATGTATCCCACGAAGTGTTGACCTAAGACTTTAGTTCAACGTTAAAAACACATAAATACTATAGCCATTGGGGATCATATATTGAGGCGTCGATAGATGAACGCGGTAGGCAATCCCTAGGCAGGGTGGACGCAGACGGGGACGCAGGGTGGACGCCGGGCGGACGCTCTGAGGTACTTTTTGGTGCTTGCAGTTGCAGTCCAAGGAAGCTGTGTCAGAGTTTTTAGAAAAGATACATTCTGATCTGTGAGGCATTTAATTGTATGTAGACTACACAGAACTCAACAGAACTATCTGACACAGCAGCCCTGAGGCAAATGACTTTCCAATATTGTTATCATTTATTATACTATTTATCTGACAGGGCATGATAGAATAGCTCAGTGGCACTGGAGGGTCCATCGAGAATTTCTATTTATGTAATGCATCACTATGTATACATCCTATTAAAGTTGGCTACCCCTACCTAGACTCAAATGATATCTAGGCCCTATAGGCCCTACTAGTCAAAATCTATAATGAGCATATTTTGCCAAACTAGACTAGAGTAATACAAAGTGACCTACTCTAGGCAACATCAGTACCTTGTATAATGGAATAGAATGTTTTATACCATGACCTCTCATTGTCAATGGACAGTTTTTGCCGCAACAGATGGCATAATAAGGCCTACAATGGCCCAGAGGGGAGATTCAGAATTGTCTGATATTTGCTCTGCTTTCTAAAATATCTTTTTCTCTATTTGGAGAGCCAAAGCCCTTTAGGGTTGTGGTAGGCCTACTTTCTTGAAACTGGTGCGTAACATATTTTTGAAAGAGTTTTTTAAGAGTAGTCCAATTAAGTTTCATTGCCTAGGGCTATAGTAGTGAGTACATGTCATTGAATAGTAGCTCGTAGTGGAGATCCGGCCTACTTAGATACGTTGGGTGAGTAACATAAGGTCGTATCTGACATAGGTTAAGCTATGTCAGATACGACCTTATGTTACTCACCCAAGATTTTTTCTTTTTAAATTAATTTGATCATAATGCTAGATAGGGTACATGTATAACGGTACAGCCTATATCGTAAATCCTGCAGCTGAATCTATAAGGGTCCCCTATGCATCCAGGCGGAGTCATGTATGCCCCATGTGTCCCTGCATTATGACCACAGCCCGACACACCCAGTTTATGACGGTCATGAATAAAGATGGCCACTCCGGGCTCAGTTTGAGGTTTCCGACGGCGAGAGTATTCCCAAATCCGGGTACAGCCCGCAGGTGGTAACGATAAACTGTTATCCAACACTTGTAGATAAACCCACATTGAAAGTTGGACCTGCCATCCATATACACACATAAAATACACTCCTAGCTTAGGGTTCTTATGTCTCCCATTGGACTTTGGAGTAGCCAAGTGGAACAATAATTTGAAATTCGAGAAAATAGAATTGAAAAAAAAAGGTGAATATCCTGGAAAATGTATTTAATTATTGTTCATATTAATATACAATCTTGAGCGAAATAAATATATTTTTTTCAATTTCAGTTCTATCAAACTGAGTTACAAACAATTTACAAATTATCCTAATTCCCCTAAGCATCGGTGCTCGTACATGGACGGCCTGCTGAGTGCTCAGGGGCCTCAGGAGCAGTCCCAGGTGGGGTGGGGTCCGGATGTTTCTGTTGATTTCCCCCGAAGCCAGGCGCGGTTTTTTCCGACTTTTTCCTGGTTTGTTTATCTCAGACACGTTTTTCATGGTGGATGCTGACTGTTGAGATTCCCCACCTTCCCCAGTCCCGAGATACGAACATTGGAAACCAAAGGGCAACCTGGTTACTAGAAGTAGGTGTAGGGGTCAGAACTGCAACTGAGAAATACCAGAGGTCTCTGGTTTTAATCGGCAAATAAGCATAGCAGCTGTTTAATGTCAACACGTTGACTGGTACCGGGTTCGGGTATTTTAATTTATATTTCAGTTTTTCCTTTTTCTTTCATCATAAACATCTGGGAAACAAAGATTGCCACCTAGCATACCCACAATTTGTATTAACATTCTTTTGTAACATGGGGGCAATGCAATGATTTGGCGTTGAGGATTGAGGCTATTTGAAATTGAGAGCCGCTTTTTGTGCATGATCTCCCATTGAAAACTGCAAATGTAGTGATGACCGATGACGTCACGGGGAGATATGACGTCACAGGGGGACGCTGAGTCGTCCTATTTAGCGTCCGTGACTAAGGAGGCTGACTAAAGGCGGGCTTAGTCCCAGGCCTATAGTCCCCCTCCTCCCCTGACAGTCCATCACGTGGAGTACTATACGTCGGGGCTGGGTACACACACAAAGACCCTGAACCCATAGGAGGGGTTTAACCCGGGCGTGAGGCCCTCTTCAGTAGAGGAGGGCGCCAGGTTGGGGTGTCGAGGGCTGACAACAGGTTTTAACGCTCTCATGGGTTCTGAGGATGAAGTCTGGGGAACAACCGGCCGAGTCGGGTTATCACAAACAAGGAGATATGGTGTGGTCTGTTATGACTCACCAAAACAGTTTGTTAATATTAGTTGTTTAGTCTCTCATAAACATATGAATTGATCGCTTTTCTCCTGTGAATGTCTATCCATCTGTCTCCAGAGACCTTTCCCCGGCCCCGGCATTTTCTGCATAGTAGAAATGCTACACGGTATTCTAGGAAACGGGTTCTACTCAAAATTCCAAAGTGACGAGAGTAGACATCTGCAAGTCTAGGTTCTGGGTTTTGGGCGTGGGTCGGGAATGCAACAAGTCCCCAACCCTACTTGTGGAGTGTGGAGTAGGGGTGGATCTACACGGGGCCGACGAGGGACAGATGGTGTAGGGGTGAGGGGGACATCTGACCTCGGGCAGCTGGCGTCCCCCTACCCCGGTTACCATGGCAACGTGACAGCAGGCATTCCGGGCACCCCCCTCCATGTCTGACACTTCCCGGCTTGTTGTGTCTGCAGCCCGCCTGGTTTTAAAATCCACTAAACTTCAATCCATGCAATCATGGAGAGTTAAATAGATTTTACTTTCCTTGCTTCAATATAGTATAAATGCATTTTCACGATTAATCAAAGGGAGCATGGACTTGTGCTGATTGAAATTTCCAATGGATAAAGACAAGGGGACATTTTCATTTTAACAGCACTAGGGAAAGTGAAGGGATAATGTGGCAATTTAATAAGGCCAAACAAAAAAAAATGTTGTGTTCAGGTAACCCTACCTACCCTAAATTTTTGGCCCTACCCTAACTTTTTTTTTAGGAATTTTTTTATTTTTTTATTTTTTTTCAAAATCCAAAGAATTGACCTAAAGTATCATGGAAAACCATAAAACAACACATGGATACTCAGGGCATGTATTTTAGATGCTAAAAATGCTTTTTGAGAATATTTGGAATATCTGTTTTAGTTCCAACACTGGCCGGGTCTCTTTGGCAAGTGAAAAAAAAAAAGAAAAAAAAAAAGTTTTTTCGACCTACCTACCCTATTTTTTTCGACCAATGTTACCTGAACACAACATTTTTTTTTGTTTGGCCTAATAATCACGAATGTAAACTTAGCAATATAGTATGAGGGTATTTCTAGGCGTGCGGGATGGGCCTTACCCGCATCAGGAACTTCATGCCCGCACTTGGTTAAATGGGTGGGATTATTTCACCATTCACATTTTGTTAATTGATAAATTTATATTCAAAATGCCAACACACCTAAAGAAAATTGCCCCATGGAAATATGCCCCAGGAGGCTTTTTGTACTCACAATGTTTTTCTAGGTATAGATTTTAACAAATTATGCTACCAATAATTTAGATAGCTGATAACAGCGGCCTTCTCATCCCCGAACCAAAGCTGTCAGTCGTCACGGTCTGGTGGGCAGGGGTGATTAGCATACCTAATTAGTGTACTCTCACTCCCCCACCCCTACCCTGTCTGTGATACCCCTCTGACCCTTCACCTGGCCCCATTCATCTCAGTCATTAACCAACTGGTCCTTTTGTTCCCGGTGATTGTTTGCACACAAAGCCCACAATAGCTGTTACTTGTCAAGTAGTATCATTATCAATGGCACAGTTAGGGAGGTTCTGTTTCTATAATTCTCAAAGGCACAGGGGGAAGACTATTTTTTCAAAGAGATGAACTATTGTTAATGTTTGATTTAAGACTGCGTAAGATCAGTTTATATCCAAGTCTTCGTAAGTTGCTTTCCAGAATGTCTGAGTAATTCAGACCGCGTTTAAAGTTTGTCCATTCACTTCCCAATAGTTCAAAAGAAATGAACGATGAGGGAACTTCTTAATATGAAAGGGTTTTATTCAATAAACATCTCATCCCGAGTCAAAGCCACCATGTATAAGTCTTCATCAGTCCACCTCCCATCTCCTATCAGCAATCAACCACATTTAGAACACGAGTTGCTCCAACGCCTTCTAGATCATTCTAGCATTTAGCTCTAACACAATCCTATGTCCGAGGTAGTGGGTATTGGTAAACTCCAGTCTGTTACATGGAGTCGATGTACTTACTCCAGGTATATCTCCTTGGTTAAACATGTTTCTTCTAACCAACTAACTCACTAACTGCTCGCTCCCTACCTTGCAGCGCCTTTTATACTGGTTAACAGGTGGCGCTAGGAGCGTAAGATATTTCTCCTAGAGGTAGACTAGAAGTAGACTTGCTAAGCCTGATCTTAGTTGGATTATATATTATGACAATGTATTAAAAGTACTAAGCCATTAGTACATTCGACGGCGGTCAGGTGTTTGAGTTTAAGGAGGTGGACGACATAGCTCAAACCAAATGAATATAATGAACTCCCAATTTTGATGATTGGATATATTTGTTAAACCATGGTGGGGTGGCCTTGACTCTCGTGGTACATTCAACACAGTATCAATAGATTTGTAGATCCGGTTTCAACACAAATTCACAGTGAAATTATTCATTGAGTTGATTTTCCACATTTTGAAGCTCAAGGTTAGCAGAACTCGTTCATAAAATGACAAGGCAAGTGTTAAAATTGATAACATGATTATTTGGATAACAACGTAGATGATGACATAATCATGGTTACAAAATGACAAAGTCAACTTTAGAGGATGAAGTATTCGTCATCTTTAGGTATTCACTTAGTACGTGCCTTGTACATTAAAGTCAGTTCTCAGCATCGTTAGCTGATTTTAAGATTCAAAGATTGCGACACCCGTGCATAAGGTGACAAAGTGAGTTCACAGAATTGTTAGCCCATATTAAGGCCTAGGGATAACGACACCCGTGCATAAGGTGACCAAGTGAGTTTTTGACTTAGTACATGCATGTACAGTTTCTGATATTTATGATTTGTAACACAAGTCGACAGAACTCAACATATATACAGTGTAGGGTTGTCTTAAACTTCTAAGAGTAACAAGTGTACATCAAATCCAATTTCAGAACAAATTAACACAACATAAGTCAATTCAGAGAATTCGGACATTTTGAACGAACGACTTTCATGATACAATGCGTGTCGAATTTCAATCAAATTTCAACCAGAACAACATTATTTACAATAAATACAAGGTCTCTGTATCAGGTTTAGTAATACCGAGCAGTTGGAACCAGAAAATACCACCATTCCCGTCACGCGTCCGCCAGCTATACTTAGTACACGTGTACTTAGCGGGACGCTTGACTGGAGTTCCCCCCCAAGGTTTGACCTCGATTTGGATCCTTCAGGCGCGAAGCGCCCGGATGGCAAATTTCTGTTTCGAACAAATCTGCAAGTTTGATGGTTCGACCTGATATTTTGGGCCTATATGAATTAATTCTGGCGCTTGATTATGTTGGTTGGGGACCTAAACTTTAGTTTAGCACAGATTTTATAAGAAATTATACGATGCTTTGATCATGCTAGCCGATTTCAGAATTTGGATCCTTTGGATCAAAAAGGGGTTTTCCAAATTAGCCTCGCTTTGACGTCATTTTAATCAGTGTCGCTCATTTTTTTGGTCGGAGAGGACGTATTTGTTTTCACTCTCTTTTAACAATGGCCCGTGTCGCAGTTTTCTGTAGTCAAAGGGAGAGCGGGATCGAGGGGTACAACGACATGATCGTCGGGGATACAGCCCACAGTTTGACCGTGGTGGAGTGTGTAGACGCCGGGACTGCCGATTTAGCTGGGGCGGCTTTCGCGCACCACTGCGTGTGGCCCGACGACCTGTTAGTGATCGTGGTCAACCTTCTGGACATTTTACGATGGGACGCGGAGCTGGAGTTATACATTCCCCTCTTCTCTTCCACTACGGCCGCGGTGACCTTTTACGGGGAAACACTCAACAGGGCTTTTCTTAACCTTCGCAGTCACCCAGTCCCCGCCACCGTGATGTTTACCACCGTGACGGGCATCAACACGGAGTCTTGGGAGTTGACGTGCGAGGACGCGTCCTTTCAACGATGGATGAACCACCTGGTGCCCCGGGTCAATCGGGAGATTCGCCACGCGAACTGCTGGTTTGGCGTTCCAACAGCCGACTTGGGTCACCGCCTCCACATCACGCGTCAAACTGCAGACGGGGCCTTCACCGTCCACGACTACCGAGAGTTCGTGGACGGTTTCATGCCGACCCACCGACAGCTTCGACGGTGGGCTCGCGCCCTGGGCCGGCTCCTTCGCCAGCTCCCAATAGCTCCCCGCTAGTCCAACTCCTTCCCCCCTGTACATACCGATTGCCTGCGGTGATCAGTGGGCTTTAATTCCCGGCTAGTGATTGAGTCATAAACATTAGTTGACAATCAACAAGAGTTCATCGGATCCAATTCCCGGCCAGTGATCGGACCACCAATGACTAGATGTTTTTCTTTGTGGCTGTTTGCCGGACTGTTCCTATGGGATGCAACGGACACTTTCACCGCCCTGCTGGCTTGTCGTCGGACACCGCCCTCCTCGTAGAGACGGCCCCTCGCCCAGCCCGCTCCGAGACTTGGTGAGTACAGCCTTCTTTCTATTGTTCTTTGCATGTTAGGCAGGCTACTAACCCGTAGGATTTAAGGAGATTGTTGGCCAAATTCTTCTTGGTGGTTCTCGGCTCGCCTTCACGTGGTTGTATTCCGGAAGCTGATGTCACTCCCGGAACCAGAAACTGTGTTTCGCTGGTAATTTTAGTAACGGGTAGCGTGGGTGGCTGTAACATGACCGGAGTCCCGACCTGAACGCAGGTTCCTTCCGGTCCCTTGCGCATGCGCACTGGGGTAGATCCCAGCCTGAGATAGTCTAGATGCATGTCATGTCAAAGATGCCAGTCAAAGTTGTAATGGGTAGCAAACTAAATATATATCCCTCACATCTTTTACATCACTAGGATTCAGACCAAAAAGGCTAACTCGTCCCTACTCCTAGTCTGTGGAGGGGGCACCTGTCCAGCTGGGGTCAAGGCTATGTGCAGCCGACCAGTCAAATGCGTCGGGAACTCTCATTCAGCACGGAACTCCAGCCATGCCACAGTGGCCACCCAGTGTTTACTTTTGGTTCCAAGATGGTGGACGCGGGCCGAGAGTCAGGATCTTGCGTACTAAACTTATTATCTTTTCCAGGTCCTGCGGTATGTTAGGGTGATGTAAATGAAGCAATGCGACACGGTTGGCACTGAAAAGCGTCAGGCTATATAATTTTAGTGGGCGGATTGTTTAGGCTAATATGATCAAGCATTTTACCTCGCGCGTGGTTGGGCGATATTAGGGGGTTTCCTGACTAGCGGTTTGTTGACATTACCGATCTAAGTAGGTTTTCTGGAGTGTGGGTAATTCGTATCGTATTGTTATTTTTTTGATACTATTAACTGTTGGGGACTGACACTGCACATGATAATCAGGCATGGGTGGCCAGAGATTCCGGTCTGAGTTGTACAACACAAGATTTGCTGTAACAGGATTCTTTGTTTAGTCGTTATACGTACAGGGCATTAGTGTAAATGTCTACATTGGAAACAGTTCACATGGGGTGCCCTAGGTAGCAAACGCTTCCTAGGGTGTTTTACCCTGGTAAGTTTTAGATGACAGTAGGTGACCAAGTATTTTGGTCCAGACCTCCCAGCATTAGATTGGCTGTGACAGAATTCTTTGATGAGTTGTCCCCCTTACAGAGTACTGGAAAGATTGACGTGTCGGCCACGTAAGGCGACACCACAGGTGGAGCCGTCCAACGAGCTGTTGGCGACTCCAAGGTAAGTTTGAGATGTAGTGGCGAAGGCCACAGATACCCATCCCATGTTTTAGTCTAACAGCAAGACTTCGTCAGTGTCATTGTGTTAGAATAAGTGTTAGAGTGAGTATTATTGTCCAGAGTCGTCTCGAAGAGGAAAAAATACTACTGTGAGGAGACCGAGATGAAGTCTCTAAGATACTGAATGAACTCCCAGATGAAGATTCTGTATGAATATAATGAAAGAAGGAATGGTATCCTTATTAAGAGCTAGAAAGGCACCAACACCACAAAGATTATCAAGCGTCCCAAGCAGAGATACATGTGTGTACACCGTGGGAGTCCGTACATTCATAGATCAGGCCTTAGTAGGCGCCGTTCCATTGAACGCAGAAGCCACGCTTATCAGTGCCCGAGATTGCCAAACATCTCAGACAGTGATATCCTTGTGATGAATGAGTGGGAGCCTATGCTCACAGGTCGGGACTGAGCCGTCACAAGAACATCCACCTACAAAGGTTTCATGAGTGCCCGAGAGGTGATGCAAAACTGTCCCGCTCAGATTCCCTAACCAACCTCATGGGGAGATAAGAATAATGATAGGAATTGGATCCCTGGTGATTTACCTTAAGGGGTCACAAGGGTCAATACTCTTGATAACACTCTTTCTGTACAGTGTGTTAGAATAATTACCCAATACACTCCAAAGATTTATACGCAAACAAGTTAACACCCCCTTCAAGGGTGACAACTGTTCTAACATATTTGACTCCATTTTATGAAGCATTCGCTTTAAAACCCCAGTTTTGTTCTTATTGAATGATTTTGTTACGACAAAATCCCTTCTTTCCCTGCTAGTTACAGGTGGTAGCTCGGCGTTCACCCCCTACATTCAGCCTGGGGTTTGAAGACCGAGTTCCACTTTATATTGGGTAGTGGCGCCCTTCTGAATGCAAACGGGTGCGCCACTAACTCCAAACGGTTCACTGAATAGATATTATTCCTATGTTAACAGTGACATTTCACTGTCTACCCTATACTCTACATCACATGGGAAAAACCAACATGGCAAGCGGTTGGGGTAGCGTTTTCATTCCGTGAGGTATAAATGTCATTAAAGGACATTAAGTAGTAACTGTACAAAGGAGGCTGAGATTATTCGTTCCTTATTTGTTATCACTAGAGGATCGGGTCTCAGATTCAGGTTCACTTCTGATCGGATTCCCGGTCCTCATTAGTTACATGTGGTTTGTCGGTACCCTCCCATTCATAGGACCAGAATGGGCAGCACCGAGTTTCCATTGTTATAATTGGGAGCAGACTGCATATATATTTTTTTTTACAATATGCAGCCTACACCCCCTTTAAATTATAGAGATGTGTAAATGCATCTCCTTAGATCACTTACTTCCAGACAGCACCTAGTAAGTCGGGCCTTTACCGAAGTACAGTACAAGGTTAAACCCGTTTTCTTGTTCAGGTCTATGCCCGTTTCTCTTGTGGAGAGTCAAGACTACTCCTGAAAAGACTCCGCCCCCAGCTTATCCTAACTATGCGCATGCCGGGCAGGGATAGGTAGTGCTAAAGACAGAGTTAGAATTTTTTTATCTCCTTTCTAATAGATCGGGTAAACTTATCAGCTCTGGGTGTTAACCAAGTTTATTGTAGCTTGTTCATCAGGGAATCAGTAGTCCATGTCCCCCCTCTTCAGCTCAACTGTTGAGCGGAGACCTGGATACTTTTAGCGCCACGACGGCGGTCAAGACTAATTTTCATTCATTTATTTTATTTTCTTTTCCTCGACGGCGGTCAGCTCTGAAGCCGCTCATTTTCTTTATTAATTTTAATTATTTCTAATTTTTTACCCGGGTCGAAACTTGACTTCTTGCCGTTTTGTCTCTGTCCCGATTAAAACTGGTCTAAAAGTGGTCTAAATAATTTAGTCTTGAATTATGGGCAGTTGTTCATATACTAGTTGTCGTTGGATCCTGACTTTTATGTTAAAGTCAGGATCCTTTGACCTAAGACATACGGTGATCCAGTGGCCATTTACACATAACCAAGACGACGGGGCTATTAATAAGGACAGCACCTCGCTCCACCGCCTTGTGAGTTTTCGCTACAGCTTCTCCCCCCCCAGGGATGGCTTATCCCGTCTGAGGGAGTCGCAATATAGTGAGAGAGAGCCGAGCACCCTGTGAATGTCACCAATTCGCCATTGTCCCGTAACCACATTTCCTTGTGACCTCCGTTATAGCTCCCAAATAGAGCACGCCTTGTCAGGATTTGCACATATCCTTGCCGCTGCAGCGTGTCTATGCCAGGAGCAAACGAGCCACGTATAAGGTACTCTCGTGTGCTGTCACAGAGCGTCCCCCCTGAGAATGTTACTAATTATTCTGCGTTCTTATTATATTTTGCCCAAAATTCCCTGAGGAAGAGCTCTTAGTTACACAAATATTGGTTTGCTTTATATATTAGTTTTTAGGTAAATTTCTTTCTACTCGTCGATTTTTTTTTGTGATGAAGGGACCGCTTGTCAGGAGCCAATCCACCCGGGGCATAGTGACTGCCATGGTCGGGCGTCCACCCCAGTGCCCTTCGCAGCGTCGGTGACGCGTAACCCCAACGTCCTGCCTCCTGTCAGGCACCACTGACACCAGGCCTGTGGGCAGGCTCCTGCTGCTTGTGCAACCCCCTCATCTTGGAGAAGAGTATATATGTAAGCATGCTAAAGAATAGACAGTGGCGTTCCCCAAGTGGCTCCTGTACTGCAGCCCGATCCTAGCGGTAACAACAGCACAGGGGTCAGGTGTAGATGGTACTTGCTTGGGGAAGTTCACTTCGCTCGTTGGGAGCATTGGTCCCGTTGAGCGCTCTTAGGTTTTATACAGAATTTTGAGTTTTTCTTTTAAAATGCTGAAATTTTGCGACACTAGGATCGGTTCCAAATGGTTCCCTACTTTAAAAGAGTTGCCAAATCACTAATAATTAGAGTGTTGAGCTAGGCTACCGGGCATGGGACACTCGACTTGAGCGAAATTTAGATAACCCATGGGTCCATAGAGAGACGGTTGGACCAGCCTACCCGAACTAAGTTTTTCCTGACTGGTGAATCCTTATTGCTCAGGCTAGTCAACAGAACCCTACCTACCCAAACAGGTATCGCCCAGCGAACTTCCTGTAACATTTTAGTTTTAGTTTTCGTACCTCTGTGTTATTAATTCACCAATTTTTCCTGTACAGTACTAGGTCAGGTTTTACCACTCGTTACATTGTCATATGATAACTTCATAAACCGTTCCTGGATTTATTTCGGATGTCCCTGGCCTTATTGTCTTTCGTGCAGATCCTGTTCCGGTCGCTGTTGAGGTGGGCGTGGTCGATCTAGGAGGAGCGTTAGGCATTGTTCCTTGTCCCAACACCGGTTGAGGCCAGTCCGCTCCGACATCGGACCACCCTGCGTCGATGAGGCGAGGTACTCCCATGGGTACAGGAGTGGCTAGCCCCGAGGAATATCTCAGTAGTCTGGCCCTGGTATTGTATTTTAAGTTACTCATCATCAGACGGGCGAGTTTTTTAGATACCCTCAGGGTGTCGGGTAGTGGCACCTTAGATGGGTGCTGTCCAGGTCTAGTTGCTGCTCCCATCAGCTGCGCCCCCCAGGTTACCGTCAGAGTATACTTCAGACACAGCTGGGTCACCAGTAGATCCCTAATGAGCACATAGCCTTCAGTATAAGTGTGGTCTGAAGGCATAGCCAGTTCGCCCAGGAAGATTGTTTCTATCATATGTGGGTTGGCAAACTGTACGTACAACCCATCCACAGTTTTTCCTCTAATATTTCTCCACTTTCGCCACACGAGGACCACTATGGCGATGACGAGTACTGCCAGTAATATAGCAAGTACTGCCACCGCAGTGGGGTTGGCGGTCGTGTCCGGGCATCCAGTTAGTTCCTTTTCACTGCGCAGCAGCTCCTCCGGGTCCGCCGCCTCCAAGGCCATGGCCCGAGGTAAAGTCATGGTTAGTCCGGCCAGGGCAGCCTTGCCTTGGTGGTTCCGCCAGCACTTCCAGAGAACACATCCAATAATTGTCACAGCTACCACTATGCAAAAGATGGTGAGGAGACCAAAACCGCCTCCGAAGTTGCCTATGGAGAACCACGGGGCGTGTTTCTCTACCTCATAACGGTCAGTCGCTTTCTTGATACCCTTGGCCAAGTCTTTACGGTGTTTTTGTATTCGTTTGGCCAGGGAGGTTACAGGTATTTTGGCCTTCAGGCTTTCCTCGATTTCCAGCAGGTCTTTCCTAATTGTTTCAGGGATAGGGTCTGACTCTAACATAGTGGGTTCGTTTTTGGACGTCGTGAAATTCATGTCCCACCCCTTCACACGACTTGCTGCTTCCAACAGGTCATTATGTGGGTACACAACCGTGGTGATCCTGGTGTGCCTGTCACAATTTCGCAAGCTATACGGTATCCATGCTCCTTGTGTTTGGAATGCACAGTCGCATTCCACCTGAACCCTTGCATAATTTTCTATGTTCACTCCGACCGCAGGCTGGTTTCTGCAAATCATTTGGCCTCGGGTGTCGGCGCTGACCACTAGCATATCTCCGTCGTCTAGATACACTGCCATCTCTCCGAAGTCTGCTTCCAGTAGATAGTCCAGCTCACATTTTTCTTGGATCGCTAGGTCGTCGCGCCTCAGTAGCGCAGCAGTGCAGGTGTTGTCTGTAATCTTTTTCATATAAGGTAGGTCCTTACAGAGCGTGATGGTCTGTCCATAACAACCTGACCAACTGCCACTAGCCAATGGTACGTAATACTGGCGGGACATGGACATGGCGACACTTTTGGGTAGATTAACAATTTGGAGAGCGTCCTTCTTAAGTCGCCCCCTAACCGTCACTGGCACAGGAAAAGTTAGTACTTCGTAGACCCGGAACAAATGTTCATCAGCCACCACAGGCACCCTTACATACACTATAAATTCCTGAGTGGTTTCATTGAATTTGAACGAAGGTTGACTGTTCTCGTAATAGAAGGAAGGATCTGTGAACGCGACATGGAACCTGGGGTGGATCCCCTTCAGATATCTGTTCACTTCCTGGACCGCTCCGACCATATATTGGCGGGGTACCAAGTCCATAGTCAGCTGGCCCCGCGTCAGGTGCTGTACACCTTTCCTGAACACGCGAGTTTGTTCTACCATTAATTGAAGATACACCATCTCTCCTAACTTATCTTCCAGAGCGACCGGTATCATATTCAGGTACAGTTCCATCCAATCCACCTTATGTTGCACGAGTTTCAACCTTCGGCGAGTCGTGTTGTGTGCCTTATTTAGTGATCTTAGATTGTCCAGTAGGCCTATCACGACATGGTTAACCTTTTCGACAGCCTCGTCATGTTTTTCATTCATCAGAGCCAAGTCTTCGATCATTTGGTTCGAAGACTCCTGCAATACTCTAATCAATTCTCTGTTATATTTGACATCAGCCGCCAGCCCTTGATTCCAAGAGGTTGGAAGAGGAAAGGTCGGCCATCCTGGATCGTCCAGCATAGTGGGTAACTTCTTCATTCTTTTGACCCTTCCACTAGATTTTAACTCCGACTCTTGATTTTGAAGGTCTTGTTGAGTGTTCTTTATTAGGGAACTTAAGGTTTCATTAAGAATTTCTCGGTACCGACCCTTAAGCGCCTGCGACGTCTGATCCATCCAATTGACCAGCGACCTGATGTGGTAGCAGGCCCGATCGAGGGCGTCTCCTCCTTGTAGATATCGGTGACATACCTGGCCAAAGGTAGCTTTGTTGAAGGAGCGCCTCCTTGGAATAGTGATTAGGAAGCCCTGTCGGACGTGTGTTATATCCGCGGTGGACATTAACTTCCCTGGTTTTAACACTACTCCATATTGTTCTAAAGCTATCACTTCAGCGTTAGGGGCTAGCCCTTCAGGTGGGCTGGAGTCGTTATGCACTCCCCTAATGCCCCCTATTATAGCTAATACGAACAGCACTAGCCACTTCATTGTCTTTGTTTTGGCCTTAGCGATAGTTTGAGAAAGTTAATTTTGCAGTTTATCTAAAACATGTTCACAGCAAAGTTACCTTATTTTTCTGCGCACTACTATCATCCATGCGCCGAAAAATGCTCTCCTTCCGGGTCCACTGGTCTGTTTAGTTTGGGACATGCTCGTAGAGGTTTTGCCCGTTGTCATTTACCACTCGCCTGATGATCCCGCTCTCGTCCTTGGTGACCGTGATTCTTAAGCCTCTCATACGTTCGCAGGACGAGGGGCGCATTGCTCTGAGGGGTCTTGGCCTAGTAGGTTCCAGTCCGAAACGGCCCCCGTTGGATCGTACGACGGTTGGCTCGAGGGGTATGGGTTCGGTACTTGCGGTGGGTTTGTCGTTGGGAGTGGGCTCGGCCACAGTGGGCCCCCCGGCTGGCTGGTTGGCGTCCACTGCTGCTGGTTCCATAGCAGTGGTGAGGGATTGGCGTAGCAGCTCGTTGTCAAGCTGCTCAAGTCTAAACAAGCGGGGTCCGCAGGCTGTAAGTGGTGGAGGAGGGGAGCTCCCGCCGGCCCGTTCCCCACCGGTGGGGTTGGCGCGTGTTGAACGGGTGCTACCTCCACTTTTAGTCCTGGAGCGGCGACGGTTAGATGTTCCCCTCCCGATCGCCTTTCCAGAGTGGGCAGAGGTCGGCCGCCTCGTGTTGTTGGTAGGCTGGTACTTTCCTTGACGCATTTAGGGTTTTGTGTGGTCCTTTGAATGAAAGGAGCTACCTGAGTTTTAATCTCAGCTAACTGTTTGTTTGATTTTGGCACATCCAGTCCTACTGTCCTTCTAATTTCGTCAACAGTCTCAAATAGTTGGAACAGTGGTTGCGTAAGGTCCCAGAACCAGCCGGCCTGAATCTGCACCGGTTGGTTGGCCGCTTCCTCCTTCTGAACCAGCTTGGCCAACGCCGTTAGTCTTGGCTCGGGCTCCGAGTCACTCACCTCAGACAAATTGTAGAAGTCTTTATCTGCTGTCTTCTTTTTGGCTGGAGCCGATTTGGCGGACCTCTTGGCTCCGCCTGTGTTCGTTCTGATGGGCCGCCGGGCTGGTGTCCTTGGCTTCTTCCGGGCAATCCCGGCGTCGGTCGAGTCCGGACGGACACCGCCCCGGCCCGGCCAACTCCACCGCCTAAGGGTCTGAGCCGGTTGTTTCCTAACACTCTCCTTCTCGACTGCCTTTTCTTTCATTTGGTAAAATCCTAAAAGAATGGCCCAACGAACCTTCCCTTGGTAGGCAGCGCCCTCTGGTGGGGCCGGCTAATCCGTTTCCTTCTCAGGGGGACGATGATCCTTCCCTCCGTGTCCGCAGGGAAAGTAGTGGTTCCCTTTGGATTGCTAGGTGGCCGGAGGGCTAGACAGTTCCCCATGAGTCGGTGGATCAGTGTCCCAGCTAAGTTCTCTTTCTGCTCCTTCCAGGAGAAGTCGGAGGTTGAACAATTTCTATCTCCAACTTCTGTTCAGAGATAGAATCAATATCTATCTCCGTTTCGTCCCGGGCTGGGTTGCGCGCACAATCACCTGCAGCAGAGGTGACCGTCTAGGAGCAGAGTTGCGGACCGACTGGTGGATCGGCGCGGATCCCACGAAATTATAACCGATCCGCTTGTCCATGCCGTCTTTATATTTGGAGCTGTATCTTGTTTCAGGTGGGGGGGAACGCTTGCATCCGGTCCCAAGAGATGACGCCCAACCACTGGCATCTCTCTTGGCGTGCGCACCCTCCCTTTCTGCCACGCCCCTGGGCGCGGCAAGGTGGCCGTGAGGCAGACCACCTGTTCCATTAGCGCTGATGCTAACGGTGCCGCTCCGCCGAACCTTTATTTTCACAGGGCGGCTAAATTTCCTGCATTAATCATCCATGTCGTCGCTCTCTCCGCCGTTGGACAGAGCGACGTAGTTAGGGCGGCGGTTCCGACGTAGGTTATAGCCACCTTTCGTCGGGACATGGTCCTTTACTGTTTTTCCTGGGCTCTGTTCCGACGTATCCAAGATCGGCACATCACCACAGGGTAGTTTTATGGGCTTGTTGTTGCCTGGAGGGGATCTCCCCTCCAACGGCTGGCTTTTGCCCCTTCGTTTAGCTCGTTTGCGTTTCCTCTGTCCATTAGCGCCAGCTGTTCCCCGTTCACAGGCGGCTTTATTAGGAACAAAGGATAAGTTTGTGGACAGCGCGGTGTCCGCACTGGTGCCCTGACCATCAGTGATTTGCCCATCCGTTTCTGCTAAATCAGTGGGACTTGGACCAGGTTTTTGTGTAGGTACCTTCCTGGTCATAGGAACTGCATCATGCTCACGGGGACCGGTCGTTCCCGTTGAGTTTTCAGTCTCAGCACCCCTTATTTCGCCATCTTCCTCAGCGATTTCACCCGTCGGAGTGTGATGCAATTCAGGGTTTCGGTCAGGATCTGCCCCTTTTGAGTTAGTGATTTTCGCTTCTCTCACCAGTTTGGGAATGTTATGAGGGACGGCGGGAGACCAAGGCCCATGTGCAGGTTTGAGTTTTGAAATGTTCACTAGATGTGGGACCTGTTTTCCAGTTTTTAAAGACACTAGTCTAACAAGGTGGTCTCCTTTTGTTTCAATTACCCTGAATGGCCCAGTATACCTGTTTGAGAACTTAGACGCTTTATTTTCACTAGCTAGAGGGTCGTACATGTATACCATATCACCTTCGTACATCTGAGTGGGCCGCGCCCGCTCGTCAATTCGCAGCCTCAGATCTTTTTCGTAGTTTTGAACTACCCTTTCAGCCATATTCCTAAACATAGCAATATTATCCTTGGTTTGCATGAAAAACTCGTAGTCGTTCAGCGTTTCAGGAATTGTTCCCTGCTCAGGCATTCCCATACTGATTGGATCTCTGCCAAACAGCAGGGTGTGCGGGCTGTATCCCGACCGTACACTGATTGTGGATCTAACTGTCCATAATGCAATGGGAAGTAGATCGATCCAGTTACAGTGATCGTCAGGGATATAATAAGCAATCAGGTTTTCAATAGTTTTATGTAGTCTTTCTACTCGAGCGTTGCCAGTCGGCATTCGCCCGGTAGTGAACGTTTGTTTGCACGCTAGTCGTGTGGTGATTTCCCTGAATAGCCCTGAGAGGAAGGCCGCTCCCCGGTCTGTGTGCAGACGGTTTACCCGTCCATACCGACACACTATCCCGGTTAGGAAACAGTTGGCCGCGGTTTGCGCAGTAGAGTCTTTCGTGGTGAAAGCCTCCGGCCATCCAGTTAGTAAGTCTATGAAGGTCATGATGTATTTTGACCCATCCCTAGCCTTCTTTAGTGGCCCGATGAAATCACACTGTACTACCTCAAAGGGTCGGGTTGGTCTCTCCCAAGACTTAGCTAAGGCCTTGAAATGTGGGGCCCGTCTCCTTAGAGAACAGGTCTCACAAGCTTTTACATAGTCTACTATGTCGGCGTTCATGTTCCGCCAGTAGAATTTATCAGAGATTTTGGTAGTGAGGTTACTGATCCCTACATGTCCCCCAGCTAAGATGTCATTATGTAACAGTCTCAGGACTTTGGGAATTAACCTACCTGGAACTATCATTCTGGGTTTTAGTCTGACCAGTTGGTCTTGGTGTTTGTTATACCTTTTGATGTTGAACCTACATAGTACTCCCGGTGCCACCATTCCCACAAAATCGGCTTGGTCCATTATTCGCCTAGCTTCAATGGGATCTGTCGGTAGGTCTCCGTCCTGCAGGTAGTCTATCAATTGCGCGCACTCTGCATCTTGGAGTTGCGCGTTTAATACCGTAGCCACAGAAAGCTCTTCATCCTGAACTTCGGCCTCAAATAACTCACATCCCACAGCGGGCTCATATTCCTCACCTGGGACATGCTCATGATAGACTCTAGACAAATAGTCCGGTAGAAAATGAGTCGCTCCTGGCTCATATATGATTTCAAAATCAAAATCTGATAACGCTAAAGCCCACCGTCTCAGCCGGGCTGACGGGGCTTTGTAGGCACTCTGTAGCAGGGGAATCAACGGTTTGTGATCAGTCACTATTGTGATTTTAGCTCCCTGCAACATGTCCTCATAGTTCTTAATGCCTTTAATTACTGCCAGAGCCTCCTTTTCTGTTACCGAATAATTTAATTCGGCGTCCCGGAGAGTACATCCCCAGAAAGCAACCGGACGGTAGATTTCATCTAGTTTGTGACAAACCGCTGCACCGCACGCGGCGTCTGATGCGTCAGTTAGTAGATAGAAATGCCCTCCTATATCTGGATGAATTAGTAAGGGTGGCGAGGTCAGCAATTTCTTTAACTGTTGAAACGCTTCCTCGCAGGCCTCTGTCCACTCAAAATAGACTTCTTTCTTTAGCAGCCGGTTTAAAGGCTTTGCTAGATCAGCGAAATTAGGGACAAACGATCGGTAGTAGTTACACAGTCCCAGAAAGGATTTAATGGTTTTCACATTATGTGGACGGTTAAAGGCTGTGATCTTTTCTGTGGTTACCCTTTGTGTAGCCACACCTTCCGCGTTTACTACGTGGCCGAGGAAATTGATTTCACTACGGCACCACTCACACTTTGACGGTTTCAGTTTGAGATTAGCTCTCGCCAAAGCTTGGAGAACCACCTCAACGCTCGCCAGGTGTTCTTCAAATGTAGTGTCGTAGACAATTACGTCGTCTAAATATGCTAAGCATGTTCTAGGAATCAATCCCTTTAGCGCTATGGCCATTACCTTGGTAAACTGCCAAGGTGCGCCAACTAAGCCAAATGGTACACGCTTATACTGATACACACCCATCGGGGTTTCAAAAGCGGTATATTTTCTACTGTCTTCTTCGATTACGCACTGATGATAGCCGCTCAACAGATCTAAAGCCGTCCACATAGTGGGTTTCTTGTAAGCCATATATAGGAAAAGCGAGCGAGCCGTGGGCATGGGGAATTTATCTTTAAAAGTGACTTGATTAAGCATGCGAAAGTCTGTACAGAGCCTAGGTTTGCCATCTTTCTTCTGCACTACCACCAGCGGGCTTCGCCAAGCCGATTCGCTGGGCTCTATTACACCTATATCTATGAGTTGCCTAACCTGTTCATCGATGATATCCATTTTCTGTGGAGAGTATCGGTATGGTCTAGAGCTTATTACTCCCTGCGACTCATCCACAATGATTCTCATCGGCGCTATTTCACAGTGACCTAACTCTTCCATTGAGAACGCTAGTGCATTTCTATTGTTATTTAGCATTTGCCTAAACCTTACCTGTTGTTCTTCGTTTAAGCACGACTCGGTCAGATCTATTTTACTTACATTCTCATCCATTTTACCTCGGGATTTCTCCTCAGAGGTTTGGCTTTCCATTTGCACTGCGTCTTTCATTACTTCTACAGAAATCCTACAGATGGACATTGGGGTCTCTGTTTTAGTTAGATAACACAAGTCCAGGAACTCCTCTATCTGATTTTGGTTTACCTCAGGCACTGCGCATTCTTCCGCAAAAGCTAATACTTCCTGGGGAGTGATTTCTTGCATTACATCTAGCGGATTCATGACTTTGATCCACCACTGGCTTCCCACCGTATTCACGCACCCCTCCACTAGGACTGGTGCGGTTACCGCCGGTGCGCAGTAAGCTACCGGTGAGTCTAATCCCAGCGGCTCTCGAGTGGTTACCGGTATGATGCATTCATTTCCCGGCGGAATTTTCACTGTTTCTTTGCTAACTATAGGGTTTCCACAAAACACTTCTATCTTTGCGCCTGGTAGAGATAAATCTGATCGAAGCACTGTTAATAAGTTTCTCCCGATTACTATTAGGTGGCATAGATCGTCCACTATGTTGAAATCATAGCAGACCACCGATCCCTGGATTGAAAACTTACATCTAATTTGTTCTAGTATTACTTGAGACGAGTTGTCTGCCAAACTGATGTTTCCCTTCGATACCTTCCATTCATCTAAAATGCATTGTTTAGGGATCTGTCGTTTACAATGGGTGGACATGAAGCAATCGCTCGCTCCGGTGTCTACTAAAGATCTAACCTCCTTCTGATCATCAAATCTTAACGTTAAGAAAAATGCTTCGTCTCCTATCTCTCTCCTAGCCGGTCCGTCCACTGCGCCTAATTCTATCGTGGAATGAACGGACCCTTCCTCTAGTTTCCCTGATTCTTTTGTTCGGTACCACTGGCTTTGCTATCTTTGTAGATCCGCGGGGGTTTTTCCCTCAACCTATTCTTTAACCACAAGCACGCTTCTGTAGAGTGACCATGCTGTTGGTGAATGATACAAAACTTACTTTCATCAAAAGGCAACCTGGGTCTCTCTACTTTCTGTTGAGTTGGCAGATTCTTTCCCTTATCTGCCTCTCTGTTCGGGGCGATATTGGATTTAGGCTTCTGATCTGAATTTCTTTCACTTTTCTGGTTTTCGTACCTATCTTTCCTCTCATAACCTTGCTGTTTAAAGTTACCACCACTCTGGGGAGTCCCGCTTTGCCCTGGCTTTGGTTTCTGAAACCATGGAGCGGCCTCCAGTCGGGCCAGCACCACTCCAAACCGTTCTGAGATGGAGTTTAGGGCCGCGGTCTCCTCTGATTCTTGGCTTCCAGCCAGTTCGCTCACTGCATTAGATATTTTAGTTCCCCCTTTGCCTTTGTCCAACGATTCTAACCTCGTTGCACAATCCACCGCTTCGGTGAAAGACTTAGGGTCCAGTATGGCTACTTGTCTGGCTACGCCCTGTTTTAATCCTTCTAAAAACACAGCTAACATCATGCTTTCACTCGCCTCTGCTTTCACTTGCTTTTGTTTCAGAACACCTGCAAATTCGATCACGCTCTGGTCTTTTCCTTGTTTAAGGCCACAGAACTCTGCGTGTTTCTGCCACTTAGCCCTTCGATCACCGAAGATCTTGGTCATTTGGGCTTCTAGTTTCTCAAACGAGTCTTTCTCACTTTCAGCTAACGCTCCTGCCCAGTCGTCGGCCCTTCCCTTTAGGCCTAACAGCGCCATATTCAGGAGATGGGCGTCCGACCAGTCATAGATAGCTTTCAGTCGTTTTAATTCCCTGAAATACTTTTCTATTTGCTCGTCTTCTTTTCCACTAAACCACGGTAACCTAATGTTTGGTCCCCTTTGGTGACCGCTGTGAGTCGTTTCACGCACTGGCGCTGGTGTTTGCCCCAGTGCCTGGCTCAACTGTGGTAGAATTTCCCAAATATTTGGTTGATTCGGTGGGTTTGGAGGGTTGTTCTGACCTGGTGGGCCCGGCGGACCTGGTGGTCCGGGTGGCGGAGGGTTCGGTGGGTTTGGGGGGTTGTTGAGTTGGTTAAGGAAAGGATTGTTGTTCTGGTTCGGGGGAGGGTTATTGGGTCCTGGTGGATTTACCTGATTATTCTGGCCTGCTGGGGCTTGCTGACCCTGCTGATTCGCTCTTCCTCGGCCTGCGTTAAGATTGGCAGCGAGTGCCATCGCCTGCAATAGGTGAGGGAGCAGGTTTTGATCGACCCCACCCCCTGCTGGCACGGCCCGGCCAGGCTGTTGGCCCGGTTGGCCTCCCCCATCATTTTGTTGCAGTCCCCCAAGGTTTACCCCAGGATTAGGCTGCTGTATTCCCGGATTCACACCACCATTTCCCCCTGCACCGGGTTGCTGGAGTTCCCCAGGGTTTATCCCCAGATTGGGCTGATTCGGAGGGAGATTATTAATAGGGTTTTGGGGAGGGTTGTTGAGAAGGTTTTGAGGAGGGTTGTTGAGAAGGTTTTGAGGAGGGTTATTGAGAAGGTTTTGAGGAGGGTTATTGAGAAGGTTTTGAGGAGGGTTAGGCCCTTGTGGGTTGGCCTGATTATCCTGGCCTCCCTGGACCTGCTGATTAAGAAGAGGAATAAGTCCTTGAGGGTTGGCCTGATCGTTCTGGCCCCCTTGAACTTGTTGATTAAGGGGAGGATTGGCCTGATTACCTTGGCCTCCTTGGGCCTGTTGATTAAGAGGAGGAATAAGTCCTGCCTGCACGCCTTGGTCCGGCTGCTGGATTAGGATCTGGCCATTCCCATTGTTTTGTTGAGGTCCCCCAGGGTCCATCCCACGGTTAGGATGCCATGCCCCCAGATCTACACCCCCAGCTCCCCCTTCATCGGGTTGCTGGCGTTGATCTCTATCCTCTCTTTCTTCTACTAGATCCATCAAAGGAACGCCTCCTTCCGCCATATTATTTTCGTGGAGGTTTTGTATATCGTGATCGTCCCACTGTTCTTTCACAGGTATTTCCTCTACACTAATTTCGTCCTCACTTTCTAGTTTAGCTTTCTTACCTGTGTCTAAAACATCCTCGGTAATAATTTCGTATGAAGACGAGGTTGATTTATCTTCTCTAGCTAATTTCCTATCAGGACTACCCCCTCTGACATCTGCGGCTGCTTGTTCTGTCTCGCTATTTTCTTCCTCGTACTCGTCCTCGTATTCTCCATACAATTCATGAGTTAGAGTGTTAAAATCTTGTGCTTTAAGCGTTACGTTTTCTTCACTATCCTGATCGCTTAGCCTCTCTAAATCTATGTGTTTTTCGGGGCTTGAGTCTGCCCACTGCTTTAATATTTCGGCTGGATCAAAGGCCTGAGCTTCCGCTCCCCTACCAGCCTGGTCTAAGTTCGTTTCTACACCGTAAGTTAATCGATAGGGTTGTAAATTGCCTACTTTCTCGCTGTTTCCCTCTGCTTCCCTTCCCACTCCCCTATCCCTTCCCACTGTTTTTCCTTTAGCTACAGTGGAATAAGGAATGGACGCCCCCGGGTTGGGGTGAGTTGGTGTTACCAGTGGGTGACTGATAAACTCAAGTCGTTGGGGTAATGGATAGGTGAGAGAGCTCCCATCAGGTAGGATTACCGGATTTTCGGGGCGTTTTCCCCCTGATGGGCTGGAGTTATCCGCGGTGTTTTGTCGTTGTTTTAGATTTCCTGAAGAAAATAGGTTATCTCCATTGGAAACTTCCTGTTCGCCTTCACCTCCCGCTGCGGGCAGTAAACGATAAGGTACACTTTGGTTACACCACGGATTGTTCACATCAGATTCACAGGTGGAGCGAGAGCTAGTACCAGTTTCTTGGTCCGTAGGTGGTACGTACCCTGGGTTCCAATATTGCTGATATTCCGTGAGACGGTTCTTCCCTTCAACTCGTCCCGAGTGTGTTAGGGTTTCAAGTCCTTCGTCAAGAACCGGCCTATCTTTGGACCCTAGGTGCCAGGGAAATGGTTTACCTTTGCCACGGGTTTGGTAATTTTGTGCACCTTCGGGGCAGAGCTGCTTGGGTCTGGCTGCGACCTCCTGTCTCTGTGCCTCCCCGTCTAAGGGATTACCTACCAGGTGGCGGTTTTCCACATTCCCTGTATATGATGTTGACACATCGTGTCCTGCGGGCCGCAAAGATTGAGGCTTGGGGTTAGAGGAAGCCTCAAAGTCACCGGTGGCTGACATCAAGGATGAGCAAAACGGCACAAGTCATGTTTCGGGTATCTCCACCAAATGAACTATTGTTAATGTTTGATTTAAGACTGCGTAAGATCAGTTTATATCCAAGTCTTCGTAAGTTGCTTTCCAGAATGTCTGAGTAATTCAGACCGCGTTTAAAGTTTGTCCATTCACTTCCCAATAGTTCAAAAGAAATGAACGATGAGGGAACTTCTTAATATGAAAGGGTTTTATTCAATAAACATCTCATCCCGAGTCAAAGCCACCATGTATAAGTCTTCATCAGTCCACCTCCCATCTCCTATCAGCAATCAACCACATTTAGAACACGAGTTGCTCCAACGCCTTCTAGATCATTCTAGCATTTAGCTCTAACACAATCCTATGTCCGAGGTAGTGGGTATTGGTAAACTCCAGTCTGTTACATGGAGTCGATGTACTTACTCCAGGTATATCTCCTTGGTTAAACATGTTTCTTCTAACCAACTAACTCACTAACTGCTCGCTCCCTACCTTGCAGCGCCTTTTATACTGGTTAACAGGTGGCGCTAGGAGCGTAAGATATTTCTCCTAGAGGTAGACTAGAAGTAGACTTGCTAAGCCTGATCTTAGTTGGATTATATATTATGACAATGTATTAAAAGTACTAAGCCATTAGTACAGAGATACCTATTTGTTTTTTGACGATAACTCTTTACCCCATATGTCTAAGAGAAGTTAGCATATTCGTCAACCTCAGCTTTGATAATCTTTGAAATATATTTGGAATAGGAGTAGAAATGTGCAGTTCTGTCTGGTCTAGCAGAGGGATAGTGTCGTTAGGACCTTTGACTATCCATTGACTCGTGAGGATGTGATTTCTATGCCGAGACATATACATAAGTGTATTACTATTAGGTGTATGTAGGGGGTGGAAGGGGCGTGGGGAGGGGTGTTTGGTGGCCAGGTGGTCACACGACGACCAGACTCAGAGACGACCACGTTCAGCAAGTGGTTAATTAAGTCTGATGAGAACACGCTATGACCTGAATGGGGACACCAGGGGTAGGTGGAACGTAATGATTGTTCTGCACATCCCCATATTGTGATATATTATTGTCGCTCTCTGTTGTAATAGGGTAAGTTGGAACACGATTAGATCATAGATATTCATGGTCAACATCTGCAGTACAAAAAATGCATCTAAAGGGTCTAATACCAGGGTCTAATTTCAATGTTGTAAAGTTTCCACTGCTATAAATGTATATTTTAAACGACCATTGTTTTATTCTCACGCTGTTGCAATAGGGTACTTAATGTGTGATAGGTAACAGGAGTTTATCGTCCATAGATGTCCCAGATGTACAAATAGCCACAGACTTCACATGTTCACGTACACTGTAGGGGGTATCAGACACTAATGAGCGTACTGGCCTCAATTATATTAACATGAAATAGTCAGTAAAAGCGTGTGATGAAGTTTCAAAAATTAATGTTTTTACTGCCTGAGGCTAAAGCCATCCCATAAGGCCAGCCTTAAAAAATAATTTGTTTCCTGTCCAGCGCCCGACTGAGTTTTTGAGGGCCGACTAGAGACTTTTTTTTTCAGATTTTCGGATTTTTTTTTTTTTTTACTGAAAGTTCTTGTTAAAGCCTTACCAAAAGAAAAAAAAGAAAAAAAAAAGAAAGATTTTCCGACCTCCCGACTGGTTTTTTTTCACCCCACCCGGTGGACAGGAAACAATATTTTTTTTAAGGGTGGCCTAATATGCCTGCAGGTCGTGGTGACGTCAGCGCTATCTGTGTTGGCTCCACGTGGTGATAGGTGAGACCAGCCGAGGACCGGTCGGCCCGAGTGGGGAACCATGTCCGCCAATCTGTGGGGGAGAAACATATCTATCTGAGCGGGGAGGGGTCCAAACAGATGCCTTCTTCCTCTTTTAGCTGGGTATTACTTTGTTCCGTGGAGAAAGCTGGCAAAAGGTCGCCATAGAGACTTCTCTGCCTCTGGGAGGAGCCCTTACCCCGGGTCCTTTCATTGCACACTTTGTGAGACCTTATTGCAGTACTACTGTAGTGCCTCTGTTCAAAAGCAATCACTAACATGATATTTTTTAAGCCATTATTTCCCTAAACGTGTTATTCGCACAAATATCTAATTATTGTACATACATTTACTTGGTAATGGTCGCCTTACGACCTTATGATTGATTTCAGGGAGATTGTTCATCTGATATATATTATTAATCATCTTCTTTAATTTCTTAATAACCTGGGATTAATCTTGACGTTTCAGCATGTCTTCATATAAGACTACCTATTTCTGTCCACTGAACATGTTGCTTCTTCGTTCATTCAGCGTCTACGCTCATTGAACATAAGAACCCGTCTTTCATTCACTGTTTATAGACTACCTGTCTCAATGATTGAACATGTGGCCCCGTCTATCATTCCGTGTCAATGTTTTATTTCCCAGCGGTAATTACCTTGTAACTCAACGGCCAAAGTTTCTCTAACCTTTACTCGTTAGCTGAAAAACAACGGGAGAAAAAACAGCTATACATGCAATTTCATGACTACATCTTCTCTAACCTTTGGTTTTTGTTTCCATGATAAAGTTAGGCCGACCCCTGAGACCGTTGAGTAGGGCGGCCGGAGGGTGAGGTCTCACGATAGTTTCACGGTTTGCAGAAACTAGGACGTATCATGCCGTGCCAAGGATTGATTTGAGAACTCCAAGTTCACGGTTCAGGATTAATTAGAAAAAAAGACCGATAAACTTGATGTGGTTACATGTTGAGTGAAAATGTCGGGGTCCTTAATGCTATAGGCCTGGGGGTTCGGCTCACATATAGGAAAAGTCAGGTCTAGTATACAATTTTATTAGTGTGCTGTAATAAATCAAAGTGAGCATACTGCAGACAATAATATGTAAAGTGTGTTAGCACACAGTGGAAATTCTTAACTGAAACTATATCCATAAATACATAAAGGCCGCTTTTTTATTTTACAAATATTTGTATACCTACATAATAAGTGTACATACTGTACATGAATGTACAGTGGTACATTGTATCATATAGAATTGGTTTGATGACACTGACGGAAGGTGACTCCTATGTACGGCTATTATCGTCATTGACAGACGGTGTGCCATTCCACTTCTCAAAAGTGCGAGGTAACATGGCTGTGAACTATTCTAGGACAATAAGTGAAATATTCCTGCCTGGACCTGCATGAACACGTTATCAGAGATCAGTGGCATACATGCGCATCAAACGCTCGCGCGGATTTAATTGGCATCAGTAGGCCAGTTAGGCGTACCTTACCTCTATGCCCCCTCTCCTGTGTACCCAGGTAGGCTACTCTCTGCTGTAGTTAAGACCTATAATCCGCTTTCTAAAACAAGAGACGTATTATATCCCTTTTATGTCTTATAGGTCAATTTAATTGGATTAAACTTATTTTTGAAACACTTTCCATCGAAATAAAAAGGTGGGTAGGGCCAGATACTAGAGAGTTTTTGCAACACACCCCTATCTCATTCCCCGTCCCCGATACGGATCTAGTGGGCTCTACATGATTGGTATACATTTATGATATTATATATACACATTAGAGATTATACCACATAACATGTGATATTTAAAATTTGAATCAATCCGAAATATAGTTAAGAAAAAGAAGAAATTATTATATATGCTAATTCAGAAAGAAAGAGCTGCTTCTCTTGTTAATTCCATGCATGTGCATTTTCCAAAACACCAATGTTCCTTTGAGTGTAGACCTGGCTGGCCCTGCGTCACGGTCCACTGCTCCACAGTGACCATACTAATAAGGGACACACAGGCACACGGATCTCTCTGGGTATATTCCTGATCATTATTCTACATTTATTATGTATCCCCAGTGAAATTTTCTTTGTGCCATTCATCTATATATATATAAATGTTCATGATAGGGGACAGAAAATTGGTCAAGGATTAAGTTATCATTGGTAAAATACATTCACAGCCTACAGATCAAGATAGGGGAGGCTCAGGCCAGGCCCTGCTGACCATAGTGCCCCTACTGATCTACCTCTTTCTCCTTCTTGAAATAGCCATGAAGTGCCTAGGTCACACAGCCCAATGCTAATTATAGAGAAATTGGGGTCTGGGGATCTAAAAGCACAAATGGAACATTAGCTTTTTTCAAATATAAAAGAGTAATATGGGAATCAGAAACACAGCCAACACATTTGAAATAACTAAAACAGGGGATACGACACTTTCTATAATTTTACATAATTATGTAAAGCCCAACAACAAGGATACAATAACTTTGATCAGAATTGGTATTTGGCATGGGGACCCTGTGTTAAGAACCCCAAGTTAGGGAACGGGAACGGGGCACTGAGATACGTGTGGGTTGCAAAAGCTCTCTACTAAGGATATATGTCCGGGATCATTGAACACAATTTTTTTTTTATAAAAACTCCGTCGGGCTGTGAGGTGAGGCCAGGTGAGGTGGTGGCGGTTCCCTCACGTCACCCCACAGAGCGTCTCGTGACGTAACGTCACCAGCGACAGGTTGTTTAACCACCCACCCTCAAAGACCCAGCGGCGGGTTGTGAATGGGGGACGCACCGACATGGGGGTTCCATGCTAAGTGTCCCTTGTTGACCTGGGAGTGGGTTAATTAGGGGGTAGGGGCGGAATGCGGGGTGCACTGGGGGCGGCCTATTTACCACTATTTACCGGGAGATTACTGCGCGATGTGTGTTTTATGGGTCTCGGGTTGGCGATCTGTGGTTTATGTCCCCAGAGCTATTTCACAGTTTTCACTGAGAAGTGTTTAGTTTCCTAGAAATTTCTTGGAAAGGTCACATTTGCGTATGTATCAGTTCACTGGGCATACTTAGCATGTATGTTATTATCTCTTTTAAATGCACAGTGTTTTACTTTAAATTTGTTATTCTGAATCGTATGTATATAATATGCAAAAGTCATACGTATTTTTTCTGATGTATCTCTATGCAACAATAATTATTTTTGTTTAAAATCGCTTTAGCTCTGACTGTAAAATGGTAGAAAAAACTACATGTACTTGGTATTTCTCTGAAAATTTGCCAAGTTATTATGACACCAATCATGTTACAAAGAATAGTGGTTATCACGGTGTTTATCCAAGTTGACCTATAGTCTTTGAAGTGTCGGGAGTGGAGTGGTCCTGGCACCCTACCCCACTATGACACACGATGAGAGCCCCACGGTCGGCTGGGCGGGGTAATGTGGTGGGTAGACCGCAGGTTAACGTCTAATAACGTGTATATATAACGGTCCGTGAAAGTGGTTTCACTGCCCGTGAGAAATATTGAGTAATAATAGAAATCAAACACGTCTAACTCTAATTAAGATGACTCACTTAAGTCATTGGATGAGACCAAAACAAACAATGACCGTCGATGTCATACATATCCAAAAGAGTCATTTTTTTATAGTTAGGGCTCGATGTAGGCTATGCGTCTAGCAACATGTATAACATTGTGAACGCGCCTGTCCACAGAGCTTGCAATACACCAATAGGCAGAATACTAAAACGAGCCCGAGTCAAATTAGTGATTAAACATGAGTGAATATTGATTAGATCACAGACCATCTACAGACTTGACACAATCTATGATTAGAGCAACTGTATGCCACTTTCTTGATCGTATATTAGCATCCACGATTGCGTGGAAATTTGGCAAATGGAAAGGAAACAGCCGCCAAGGTGACCCTTAACGGTCTGGGCCAGTTCAGTGGTAACCTCTCGTGCTAGGGAAAGCCGGCTGTCGTTATGCCTCTATCCCCAAGGATTCAGAACGGATTAGACTGTCCCTTTTTAGTCCCTGCGTCTTATTCTTTTTATCCCCAGGCCTATAGTAAGGTTGGTACCGAGCCCCCTCTATACGGCCTGAGGTCGGAGACGGTAGTAGTGTATAGAGTATTGATCTGGAGGTTCCCAGTCCGGTCCTCGGGGGTCGACAGAACGTACTTTACTGGCTCCAGCCAGCCCCCTGTTGATTGTAAACTTTAGGGTGGGAAGTAGGTACAATCTAATTTATAGAAGTCTTAAAAGGTATTTACAAAGTAATACTGAAATTGAATTTCCCATCGGGACGTTAAGGGGATTCGAAATGAATCTACTGACAAAGTGAATAAGAATTGACAAAGAAATTCAAACTCAAATAACCGAAGAAACCATGAGTAAAGTATTTAAGCCAACTGAGAACTCTAATATCTGTTTGTTTGTAAACGAAGTGGAGGTCAGCATTGATTGAAATGGACACACAAAAAAGTATCAAAAACTTCTGAGATATTTTTAGTTTTTTAAAATTTTCCCTAAGCCCGGGCCATTCTACCCCTTCTGGCTTCAAGAAACAGAACTTCAGACCGGGCCTTCAGTCTCTTTGCTGCAGCTCAGTACTATCAATGTAGCGAATGGGCCAACGAAGAAGTCCGGGTGCACAATACATTCAAAGCAGGAGAGATAGAAGCGTTTCAAGAATTGGCCAGAGGGCAGTTGATGTCACCAACTCTGTAAAACTGTCTCTTAGGTACTACTTGCATTACATGTTTTGTATACTGTCTGGCTCATTTTGATATTTGTAATTGAAATGAATGTTTTGTTCTCTAATTATATAACTAATCACCTTATGTAATATTCTGAAAACCAGGGGAAACCCTGACGTTTATTGCAAATAAAGCCCCTTAAAAAAAAAATGGCGGACCTCTACCCACAGGTACCTTGCTCACTGCAGGTATTACGGGGACAGTCCGGACAGGGAGGGGACGTATCCTGAAACGAGGGGGAGGGGGGCTGTTGACCATCTGACCCACCAGCTGTTGGCCCTTTAAAATGGGGTAATCACAGTTATAGCTAGAGGCACTAGTGTGTCCAATCCTGAGGATCAATCAGTATGGTGCATGCATCAGACGGAATACCAAACCCCAGACCTCCACTTTTTCTACCTTCACGTATCTGAATTAAAGCATTTTTGAAAAGTATACGTATTTCTGAATATTACTTCATCAGTGCACTCAATTACTTGAATATTCTCGCAGATCAGGCAGCTGTAGCATATATGTCTCTCCTTTCTCTCGCACAGCTCTATGGCTGTCCCTCCTTTCTGGGTTTCTGGACCAAGTTACCTGTCCCCCGGACCCCAGACCCCTGTCCCTGAACCCTTTAGATAAGGCTGAGAGCCGTGTCGGCCTCCACAAAGGGATTACGCGGACTTCTGTCGGGGTCAGGAGTGCCCGCCGAGGGCCGCCTACTTATAAATCATCACACCGCTGGAGTTAGGGTTATGAGGGTCACAGGAGGTTGTATTGAAGTATTGTGAGGAGTCGGATATCAAAGTTTGATCAATCTATATACACAGCGAGCTTTGAGCGAGAATAGAGGCTTTTGATGAAAAGGTTTTACAATACATGTTTTTAGAATATCCCATCTTTAATCCTGAGACACAGTTTATATGTGCATCTTTATAATCCAGATATTTTGGTAGGTTAGAAATTAGTCTGAATAGACGACGGAAATAGAATCAAGATCAAGTTCGTAAATTATGAGAAACACGTGAAAGGTGTGGTTCTAAACTATAAAACGGATGCAGTAAAAAGGGGTTGGCTTTAGGGTACTTTAGATACTCAATCCGTATAAATCCTTTCATCCCAGACACTTCAACTTCCTTCACTAATCTTAATATATCTTAATGCACTCGTTACGTCACCTGTAGGCCAACTGAAGGTGACCGGCGTTCCGAGCATTCTAGGCCGTACCCTATCTGGACAGAGCCCATTAGAGTGATATCCCTCCCCACTGGACCTGCCCCAGTCCCGAATCAGATATTGTCAGCCGAAAATATGGTTTGATAGCCCTGTGATCTCAAACAGTAGCTGCCTGAATTGTACCCTTGATTGTGTCATAATCAGAAAAAAAGTTATGTTTGAGAACTTTCGCCACTTCAGTTCTCGACAAGTCCGTCTTGCCCTGTACCTTGTCGTTCCCTGTGAACCCTGTAACTCCTTATAATGTAAAACATGATCAGTATACTACCCATATCACTTTTACCGCCAGTCCAAACATAATTTTTGTCGACTCTCACGGACTCTCAGCTTACAGTTTGACACCCCTCTTCTGACATATTTATATATAAAAAAAAGTGTGTAGAGACAGTGATTTATGACAGCAAAGACTAAATATGGATTAAAAACAAACATAGAGTGACAGGAGAAATGCCCCACCTTTACAACTGTCTGAGGTGTCAGTGTCAGATGATGACAGTTGTGACAGCAGTGACAGGTGTGACAGCCCCTATTGACAGTGACCCCGGCCCTGTCACGGCCCATTGAACTGACAGTGGGGGCATAGTGGGGAGTGAGACACAACTGACCCAAGTCCTGGTCTCCTCCAGTCGGTCCTCATCAGTCATAACTGTCTGCACTCCTTAACCTTACCTAATAAAGCAACTCCCAGTGGAATGATGGCTGAAGTAGACACTTAGTTTTCGGATTCCTCCAATTGAATCTGTTGATTAGTCTGCTTATACAAAGAAAGAGGTCGGACCAAAAGGCAGAATCTCGTTAAATCAGTTCTATAAAAATGCCGTTATTTTTTAACCCCTTGAACACTGTCAGTGATTCGGAGCTTTTCTTGACAAACCATACTTAAATTCGAAATATGCGAAATATGCTAAGATTTCGACATTGTTATAGTACTGTAATACACAGGGGATTACACATTTCTTTGATGACGTTTTTTTTTACTACCCCCAAGGTAATACGTGGTAATGGACTCCCTATAACCATTTAGCATGGCTTACTCACATTGTCATACATGCCGTCTCCTCGATCCTTTGTACACAACCTAACAGTTCTCCACCCCCTCCCCTGTCCCACTGTTATAGAGGTACAAAGGGGCATTATATCAGGATTAACATGAAGCCTGCTGTATTCATAAAACCTGGAGGGCCCAACATTCCTACGGCCTGGTTCAGCCACTTTTCACCGCCTGCTGATTTATAGATCGTCAACTCGAGCACGCCCTACTCCTTGCATGTGTGAGGTACAGGACAGAAAGGAGGTTTTATTAAAGCAGTTTTAACCGCAAAGCATGTGCAAACCGTGTACAAGTTCATTTAAGAATAACCCATTGATCCACTGTGCTGCTCACGTTATGAAATAGCTAAGAACTGACATTGAAGAAGGAGACCGGGGATTGTGTTTTAGTTTGGTTGTACCAACTCTCAGTCTCAGAAATTTCCCCTGTGACCCTCAAATGAAATTGGAGCCAAACAATGTTTAGCCCAGTACCACACCCTTGAGAGTTTTACTAGGTCAGGAGCATCCCGAGTCTCGGTACAAGGAGGTATATATACTGTACTCCAACAGCACTGTGGTATTTACTTACGGCGCTGTGTACCAAACCTGAGTAAGTGCGCATGCGTGTCGATGTGTATTTGTATAGTCAGGTTTACATTGTGGGCACAACAAAAGTGACATCATTGTGTTGATCAAAACGATAAAAAAAACCATGATTTGTCTTTTTTTTCTCGCCCAGTGGCAAACAATAACGATTCTACTTTGTAGCGTCAGGTACACCTTTCTCAGAACCTGGGTACACTGTCAGGCACGTAGGGTCAAGGTAGGAGATGCTTGAGTAAAACAAACATCTAACCATGTTAAACCGTCACAGCAAGCCCTAGGATAGTGTCATTTAGTTAAAACCACAAGGTTTGATATCAGAACCAACTATTTGGTTGAGATTCCAAAGATCCTAATAAACTTTTCTTGGGCTCAATTTAAAGGTTCTAGTTTAAAACACTGCGTAGCATGGTGCTATTATTGGCACATTTTATAGTAATTTTATAAACTTTTCTCGGCCCCTCTGACACTTATTCCCTAGGAGAGGGGCTACCGACTGACTGTCGGGACGACACCCCTACCCGACCAGCTCAGAGTGACACGTACAGGTGACGGGTTATCTCTGATTACGTGGAGGTTGACGTGAGAGACACCTCCGGGGTGTGGGGAGGGGGAAGGGTCTCAAGGTCATGGACCACCTCAACAAGTCGGCCTCTGGAGAAGCTGGTGGGGATGGACCGATGTATGGGTGTTTTGTGAGACATAATTCCCATTAGTTCATCTGTGAATAAGAATGACATGATGTCTTATTTGAGAATCCAGAGATGAGCATGTTTTTGAGATATTAAATTCTGGAGGTTCATAACACACTCACTGGTAATAGTTTAACTCTGGCAACTCTTTTTTAGTAGACATTTCCTGGACGGATAAGCGGACACAAATGTACATTTTTTCGGAGATGCGGGCAAGTGGGTAATTGGTGGTTATTATGATGTGGTGTATTTATAGTGGTGAGTAGCTCGGTGGTAGTGGTGGTGGTTTCGGGGCAGTGTGTCAGTAGGTGGGGGTAGGCGCGTGGGGTAAAAGAGGGGCGAGGGGGGAATATGTAGTAGGGGGAGGGGGCAGTCTGTGTAAATATATCAAGTGTGAAATCCGGAAAGGCTTTGGCTCCGCATTCGTCCGTTGGTTGTCCAGCGTCCGCTCAGCGTGCGTCCGGCGTCCGTCTGGGGGGAATAGTCCGGGGGGAATAGTCCGGGGGGTAGAGATCACCAGGCGGACCCTGGGGGTCACTGAGTACAGTCCGTCCACATCGACACCTGCCTCCCGCTGTCTGCACCACCTCTGGGCACGTCCGAAGTCGATTGTTGCTCGTGGACGTGAAGGAGAAGGGGAATCGGTAGCTTAGTTTGGGTGTTTGTTTAGACATGAGTCGAGCGCAAATCCCTCCCACCCCTCACATTTTCTCAGATTACTCTTTAACTATCACCAGTTTACTCCCGTTGCTCTTTTGTTTTTATCACTAGCGAATTGCTTTCCCCCATCATCTTGAGTATTTTATTGCACCATCCTTCTCAGTCTGTCCCTCATGGTAAGTTGGACCAAGGAGAGTAAACTTTCCATGGTTGGACAGAGTTCTACATAAAAAACGCCGCCCGCACACGTCCACACACCATTACCCCCGAAACAAAAAGAAGCCAGTTCATCCTCGCTCGAACCCCTCCTCGTTAAGCCTGCATGTCGTTTACCCAATCACCTTTTCATGTCCCTTTGTGACCTCAGATCCATCTGAAGTCAATACTGCACGCGATCGTACTTGATCACGTGATCAGCTTGGGGTCAGATCGACTAGCCCGAGTACCAGGGTAAACAGCCTCCTGATGACGTCGCAGTCATGTCGTAAGGAAGAGACGTGTAGGGTATCAACCTCAGCACGCGGAGTAGAATATGTAGACATATGCCTTGCCAAAAAAGAGAGAACGTTGATTACATTGACTCTCTCATACGTATGCATTAAAGGGCTCAATTGCCTCAGAGGTCACCAATTCTATAAAACAAAAATTGTTTCGCTGCATAGGAAATGTGCCTGAATATGTGATTTATTACCCCGATATATCAGTATGATCAGTGCTGAATTTGGATCCGTATTTCACAATGTATTTCTATAGACTATTATTATATACAATCTACGTTCTATATATGCATAGGTGCTATACAAAAGGTAGCCATATGTAACGTTTCTGTATAGGGGACCACCTGTGGGTATGGTAACAGGTGGTGGCACCATGCTACATGTACAGTTTGTACACACAGCGTGGTCCTCTGGGGTCACCAACCTAGAGTGGGTCAAACTTGATCTGATTTGTGCAATGTTGAGTCTGGTTTTATATATCGAGTCTGAATATAGATGTTTTAACAGTATAATTATAGGAGCGGCCGCTGTACATTTCTCTGTGAAATATTTCAGAATGTTTCACAACAGTAAGTTTCGTTAGATGTGATGATTAATTAATTTCTGAAGTGCTCCAGGAAATAGTTAAGATGATAGGGATATTCACAGTGGTGTCATAAATTGTAATAAACCCATAAAGACAAAGCTCCCTGTGGACCACCTGTACGGCCCTCCACCATTCCCCTGTCATGTTCCCCGTTATCTGAGTGCCATCGGAAGGCGGCTTGTTCCTGCCCCTAAGTGGTGATTTATAGATAGTTATCAATAGATTTAGGCTCTATCTTAGGCCGTATCTGGGCTCCGGGAGGGGGGTTAGGCTTTATCGTGCCTACCGAGGCCTAATCTGACAACAGCCGGCGTCACTCAATAACCTCATGTCTGTCACCAGAGTGTGATGAGGCAGTTTACAATGGATTACAGAGTTCTGGGTTTTGTTCAAACGTTAAACCAGGCATTTCATCTTTTAATCTCATAAAGCTGGTCTTTCACAATGCCCTGTAGTAGTATACAATCATGTACTACTATCTACTACACAAGCTTCAACTTCCTAATGGTAGATACAAGGGTTGAATTATCTTGAAAAAAAAACATAGGGAGACGATGTTATGAAATTTACTAACTGCTTTTTTGGCCATCTATAAAGTTATTACTTATAATCTTAGTTCTTTCCCCGACCATGTAGCCTGTTACAGGGATGTACACTCAATGGAACCCCTAGCCTGCCTTTGCTCGTTCTTTTTCTTTTTCGATATTTTTTTTATTGATTGCCTTCAGAATACATCTGATCTTCCAGACGGTTTAGTGACTATGTATAAACATGATTTACTGAATGTGATTATTCAATAGTAATGCATACTTAAATATATATGTATTGGTAAGATGAAAATGATCGATAGATGTACACGTATATAGTTTGAAATATGAGTAAGATTTCAAATAACCTATTTGGTGGTAAATTCATCAATATATATATTACTCCTCGACCAAATAGTTGTGATCAGTTTGCAAATTTAAGTATGGATATCGTAGTTATGGGTATGAATAGAGACAAATACAGTTTGCATGAAATGATTTGCGAATGAATGTCAGTTTAGAAAAGGCAGGTAAACGCGTTCAAAGAAACCCAACCAAATGATGAAATGTATGGCAGGAAAAATATTTCGTGGGACATGGAAAACAGGAAATTCTAGGTGACAGTGGAGTGCAGATGATCCTTGACATTCAATGTATTGTACTGCTGACACTGGCATCATGCAGGACCCACTCAACAATAGACTTGGTTGGCACATTCTAAGACGCACTTTCCAGGCGAGCAACTCAATAAAGACAGTATCTAAAAAGAGAAACATCACCGGTTTCTTTTTTTATCTTGGCTTATTATTGTTCGCCATGTGCAGTGAGACCGCCCTTTAAATGTTTGTTTCTTGTTGCTGAACATAAGTCGAACATTTGGGAACGAGGCGTTTATAAAGATTATTTTTCGGAAAGAAATAATTGGTTTCACAAGGAATTTGTGTGTTTAATTAAAGAAGGAAAATAAAACTACATAGTCGACAGAAAATACTAGGGCGGGCAGTCCCCAGGGAACTAAATTCGTGTACGGTTGGCCAGAGTCTGCAGGGGACGACTTGGGCTGGAGATTGTGGAGCAGGGGGACGTTCAATCACCACCGTATCTCGGTCTCTGATCTCGTCTCCTGGCTGTCAGGTCCGACCGGCACCGCTCAGGCTGAAAGGGACAGGGGCACAAAACGTGTATTGGTTCTTGGTTTGATGTTCAGTGGAGAATATAGATGGGACTTGTTCAGATAATTTCCTCCGATCTAACTTGCATGTGAAACTGTCAAAGCATTTTTTATGCCAACCTGTCTCAAAAAGCTGTAATTGTAAGTGTTGATTCATTTATTCTTGTTACACTAGTCTAAATTCGAGAAGTAATAATTCCCTTTCTTGGAGGTGGGGTCTGAGAGGGGATCCCCACTGAGTATATATTCAGTATATATTCAGATTTGAAAAATTGAAATACAATTTTGAAACGTAGGACCGGTTCACTAATATTAAAGATTTGAAAGCCTGACGCACCTGCATCGTATGGTGATACATTTCGATCTATGATTGCTGCTATCAAAACATTAGGCGTTTACAACTTTTCCGTTGCTATGTGGATATCGTAAAATTAAATTGTTTGGAATTGTGTTATAGGCTATAACAATACGCAAATAGCGAGATTGATATTGGTTCCTGGCACTCCTAGAAGTGGCCGTTTCTAGGAACACCCTGCCAACCAGGAGGGGCCAACAGGTTACATATTAAAAGGAGTGTGTGTGTTTCAAGTTGTTTTCTCGGTAAATATGTGTGTACTCTCAGGGTTAGTACCCAACAATGGCTCCAGTTTGGGGGTCGGTGTGTGGTCATTTGGTGGGTGTTTATTTATCCCCAAGGGTAATGTTGTATGTTGCGATAAAGCGGGAACCAATTCGTTATGAAAACCACTCCATCCAGCCTGAAGTATAGGCAGTAATAGAGGTAGAGAGGAGGTTATTTAATTTGGTGAATACTACAACTCTAACGCAGGACCGTTTTGTAATTGGGGAAGAAAATGGGTATAGCCTGAGGGCACGCCTTGGGGCTGTAGGGTGGAGAGAAGATTTGGATCAATGGTAAAGCACTGCACCATTGATCAGTAGGTTGAAGTTCGCGTCCAGTAGCTGTGCATGGACTCGATCCATTTCAAAGTGGATCAGCATGACGTTGATCCACTTTTGTTAACTTGTTGTTTGTTGTTATAGAAAAATATGAAACTTCTGAAAAAATAAATAAATTCTGAAAATTGATAATGTACTTGGGGCCAGGACGTTAACTCCAAACATAATTGTCACTGACTATAACGATATTTTATCATGAAATTACCCTTACCTTTATGGGTGATTTGACTTATTCAAAAGATGCCATTTTTATGTTTTGAAACGTCATATATTGCAAGCTGTCCTGCTATGACCTTAATATGGACCCAGAGATCCCCGATATGTCCGAACGTGCAGCTCCATTGTGTTCGTCCCTTAGTAACATGGACCCCGAACAGCCACACACGGTGACCAACGTTGTAGGTCCCCGTCGTCATATTGGGGCCAGATGGCAATAATGAGAACCACCAAGGACTTAATCCCTCCAGAGTAAAGTGTTTGAAGGAACGTGAAAAATACAGCTCTTAGCAATAATTCTGAAGACAATTCTACAAAGTTGTAGTTTACAACCCATTGCCCGACATTTTTGCGTCTCTTGAAATTGACCTTCAAGAGCTTAACAATTAGAAAGTTCTCAATTTGGTGTCAAACATGTATGACTCAGTCCTGGGAGAAAGGTCTTTGTTAACAGAACAGCAGTAAAAAACTGCAGGTCCTACCTCCAAAGATCAGAGCCCATAGGCCCATTTAGAAGTGTAACGTATACTGCTCAGGTCGGAGTATAACGAAAGAACTGGAGGGGTGAACTGTGGCCTTCTCAAAGATATGGACCTCAGACGTTTCAGTGTGCGTATACTTTTATATTTGTACTAATGCGTCACAAACACTGACTCAGGGGACTGAAACGTGATTCCCATACTTGCGTCACATCAAATGATCTAATAATTGTATCCCAATGCATAAGCCCGATTGACTTGGAAACTCGGAACCATATTAGACGCATAATTCTATATACTGAAGATACAGTCATATGTCTATGACTCCATTATGCTGAGACCATTCCATTGGGCGTCCTTATCTTGGCTGACCCTTGCATGTAAACCGATTACAATACCAATTGTATAACCAACCATACGTTCAGTGATAGGTTATCTGTATAGACATGGAGTGGTTGCGCAGAATTTGACTGAGATGCGTTCTGTTTGTGTTATGAGGAAAAGTTTGTATTATAAGGAAAGAATCACATCTATAGAACTTGTAAAGTGAAAATTGTCACATTTGATACAAACATTTGACGATCAGATAGTGCACGATGTTTTTAACGGTTGGTTGCCTGGGTTCTTCAGATCGATGGTTTCTTCTTTGGATAGGGTCTGAAAAAGAAAGACCAAATACAACTTCGCAACACCTCAAGCATACAAAGGAAACACCTTTTTTTTCGTATTTGAAACCAAATACAAATTGGCACAGTAAAACAATTCAATGCAAATCTGTTGGTTATCCCAACGGCACATACTGATTTTACGGATACCACAGGTGTGTAACTAAGGGTTAAAGACAAAACAATGCATGCGTATTTCAGACGTAAACAGAGGCATTTTGTAAAGCCTAATTTGCATAGAGGTTTAGAGAGTTGTGGATCCTTTAACTTGATGCCATATGCAGGTACGTTTGAGTAATGTTTTCCATTGGAGGTACGGAGGTTGTCATGTTAGAAGTGACGTCCATGACATATCACAAACCCGTTTGTTTCACAGAGTGAGGCCATCCCCATTTCCCTCCGCAGCTTACATTGTCATTATATCACATCTTAAAGTACCCATACCATCGGCAGTACGGGTACAGTTCACCAGTACGGCCCAGATGATGTATCAGGGACTGTTCGGTTTCATACAATCAGACATCATCATCCACGTGACTCCCCTAGTGGCCTGACCCCCCAGCTATGGTTCCAGACGCACCAATCAATCTACCAGTATATAACACTAGATATGAGGGATATCTGTGAACCTGTCAAAAACCATGGCAACCACCCAAAACAGTGATCCAACATACAGCCATGCACATACCCGGAGGGGAATGGGCGCTAGGGAAGTGTTTAGTTTGGGTATAGTGGGAAAATGGTCCCTTGAGTCAAAGGTCAATGGTTTAAGTCTCAAATGTGTGCATGATCTGCCACTTTTGTCAGACTGCCTTTAGTATTTAGCGTTCTCTTGGTTAATTTTTTTTGTAGTTGTGTAAGACTATATTCTTAATAAGACAATCTCTACTGCTTTTCAGTGACTTGCATGTTCAAGCTAGCAGTGTTTGCCTGACAGTATGACATGGGAAGGCTTCGTAGGAATGAGGCCCTTGATAGGGGGTCCTGATTTCAAATTTAAACATGTCTTTGTTGCTTATTATTCTAGATGTCGCTTGCCAAATCAAGGAAAAGCTCATGTTGCATGTCCTTGTAATTTACCTCTGTTGAGGATCATATTAAGACCTTATGTCGAATATCAAATTTAGGAAATGACCATATGTCGCCGTCCGAAACTTGTGGCTTAAGAGCCCTTGTAATAGGGCCAAGGAAAGGATCGATGAAGTTAGCGTAACATGAGAATCAAGGTCAAAGTCCGATCTAAAGATACTTTGCACGCACAATAATAAGGTGTAAAATACCTTCTATGCAATTATATTGGAGGTCACGTGACATTGCTTAAATCGTCTCAGAATGGGGCGTGAGAAAAGACATGGTCGGTGTAAATCTTATGTCTATGGGAATATCAACGAATTTGACAATGCATGTGTACTATAAGAAAATCTTCAGTCAACATAGACACCTTTCATCGAGTTACGCCCGGTCCACATTCTTGTGTACACTCGTACACACAAGGAAAAAACAAAGATATTTCCATTATCATTTTCGATTACTACCATCTTCTTATTTGTTTTGTCAATCTGGCTGTATTATTAATGAAATATAGTCATGGTAAAAGTTAGTTTGCAATCCGTCTTTAAATTATTCAGAAAAAATGGTAGTGGGTAGTGTAAAGTCATTCTTTAAGCGTTTTGTAGACCGTTTAAGGTCACAATAACAATAACAACTTTACACTACTCACAAAATGACCAAACTCACCGTTAGAAGTCGGTCAAGTTTGCTTTTGGCCAGTTTTGTGGCAGAAAGGTGCCCAACTCCGGGCCAAATGGATCTGTAGGAGTGTACCGTAATATATATTACCGTTTGTAGGTGCGATAACATCCATAACATTAAAGGCTATTAATGTCAGATCCACCCAGGTCTGCCAAACCGTGACGGTTATTTAATGGACTATTGAGGCGACTATACATGACTAATGTACAACAGGGATTGAATGAGCACAATGTTTTTGTACCAGCAGTAAGATGCCAAACTCATGATGTTTTGCTTTGTACACCACGATAGCGCCCCCTATTAGTTTGAATTAATGCCAATAATTTGTTTTGTTCTTTGGATATTCAGAATAATGCAAATTACTGACGCTATCTTACACAACAGAAGCTGTTTATGGGATTTTACATAGAAATATAATTTCAGGGTTATGGGATTGATTGTCTCGTTGCCTGGTTGTTTCCATAACTAGAAGAATAAGAAGAATAAGTTAAACCTTTCAACTCTTGGTCTCTTGCCATGCACACGGCCAGACTTAAGGCAGAGTTATAACTATCCAAAAGTACCCTCTACTCACAACACACATTTATAGGGGAATTTTATAACTATCCTGACCCCACTTCTTACACCAAACAGCCAGTTATAGGGGAGTTATACCCCAAACCCTCTACTCACACCACACAGCCAGTTATAGGGGAGTTATACCCCAAACTCTCTACTCACACCATACAGCCAGTTATAGGGGAGTATACCCCAAACCCTCTACTCACACCACACAACCAGTTATAGGGGAGTTATACCCCAAACCCTCTACTCACCACACAGCCAGTTATAGGGGAGTTATACCCCAAACCCTCTGCTCACAACACACAGCCAGTTATAGGGGAGTTGTACCCCAAACCCTCTGCTCACACCACACAGCCAGTTATAGGGGAGTTATTCCCCAAACCCTGAACTCACACCATACAGCCAGTTATAGGGGAGTTGTACCCCAAACCCTCTAATCACAACACACAGCCAGTTATAGGGGAGTTGTACCCCAAACCCTCTACTCACACCACACAGCCAGTTATAGGGGAGTATACCCCAAACCCTCTACTCACACCACACAGTCAGTTATAGGGGAGTTGTACCCCAAACCCTCTAATCACAACACACAGCCAGTTATAGGGGAGTTGTACCCCAAACCCTCTGCTCACACCACACAGCCAGTTATAGGGGAGTTATTCCCCAAACCCTGAACTCACACCATACAGCCAGTTATAGGGGAGTTGTACCCCAAACCCTCTAATCACAACACACAGCCAGTTATAGGGGAGTTGTACCCCAAACCCTCTACTCACACCACACAGCCAGTTATAGGGGAGTATACCCCAAACCCTCTACTCACACCACACAGCCAGTTATAGGGGAGTTATTCCCCAAACCCTCTATTCACCACACAGCCAGTTATAGGGGAGTTATTCCCCAAACCCTCTATTCACCACACAGCCAGTTATAGGGGAGTTATTCCCCAAACCCTCTATTCACAACACACAGCCAGTTATAGGGGAGTTGTACCCCAAACCCTCTACTCACACCACACAGCCAGTTATAGGGGAGTATACCCCAAACCCTCTACTCACACCACACAGTCAGTTATAGGGGAGTTGTACCCCAAACCCTCTAATCACAACACACAGCCAGTTATAGGAGAGGTATACCCCAAACCCTCCACTCTTACCACACAGTCAGTTATAAGGGAATATACCCCAAACCCTCTACTCACAACACACAGCCAGTTATAAGGGATTTATGCCCCAAACCCTCTACTCACATCATACAGCCAGTTATAGGGGAGTTATTCCCCAAACCCTCTATTCACCACACAGCCAGTTATAGGGGAGTTATTCCCCAAACCCTCTATTCACAACACACAGCCAGTTATAGGGGAGTTGTACCCCAAACCCTCTACTCACACCACACAGCCAGTTATAGGGGAGTATACCCCAAACCCTCTACTCACACCACACAGTCAGTTATAGGGGAGTTGTACCCCAAACCCTCTAATCACAACACACAGCCAGTTATAGGAGAGGTATACCCCAAACCCTCCACTCTTACCACACAGTCAGTTATAAGGGAATATACCCCAAACCCTCTACTCACAACACACAGCCAGTTATAAGGGATTTATGCCCCAAACCCTCTACTCACATCATACAGCCTGTTATAGGGGAGTTATTCCCCAAACCCTCTATTCACCACACAGCCAGTTATAGGGGAGTTATTCCCCAAACCCTCTATTCACCACACAGCCAGTTATAGGGGAGTTATTCCCCAAACCCTCTACTCACAACACACAGCCAGTTATAGGGGAGTTATTCCCCAAACCCTCTACTAACAACACACAGCCAGTTATAGGGGAGGATACCCCAAACCCTCTATTCACCACACAGCCAGATAGAGGGGAGTTATTCCCCAAACCCTCTACTCACAACACACAGCCAGTTATAGGGGAGTTATTCCCCAAACCCTCTACTAACAACACACAGCCAGTTATAGGGGAGGATACCCCAAACCCTCTATTCACCACACAGCCAGATAGAGGGGAGTTATTCCCCAAACCCTCTACTCACCACACAGCCAGTTATAGGGGAGTTATACCCCAAACCCTCTACTCATATCATACAGCCAGTTATAGGGGAGTATACCCCAAACCCTCTACTCACAACACACAGCCTGTTATAGGGGAGTTATTCCCCAAACCCTCTACTCACATCATACATCCAGTTATAGGAGAGTTATTCCCCAAACCCTCTACTCACCACACAGCCAGTTATAGGGGAGTTATATCCCAAACCCTCTTCTCACGACACACAGCCAGTTATAGGGGAGTTATACCCCAAACCCTCTACTCACACCACACAGCCAGTTATAGGGGAGTTATACCCCAAACCCTCTACTCACAACACACAGCCAGTTATAGGGGAGGATACCCCAAACCCTCTATTCACCACACAGCCAGTTATAGGGGAGTTATTCCCCAAACCCTCTACTCACACCACACAGCCAGTTATAGGGGAGGATACCCCAAACCCTCTACTCACCACACACAGCCAGTTATAGGGGAGTATACCCCAAACCCTCTACTCACAACACACAGCCAGTTAGAGGAGAGTTGTACCCCAAACCCTCTACTCACCACACAGCCAGTTATAGGGGAGTTATACCCCAAACCCTCTGCTCACAACACACAGCCAGTTATAGGGGGGTTATACCCAAACCCTCTACTCACACCACACAGCCAGTTATAGGGGAGGATACCCCAAACCCTCTATTCACCACACAGCCAGATAGAGGGGAGTTATTCCCCAAACCCTCTACTCACAACACACAGCCAGTTATAGGGGAGGATACCCCAAACCCTCTACTCACACCAAACAGCCAGTTATAGGGGAGTTATTCCCCAAACCCTCTACTCACAACACACAGCCTGTTATAGGGGAGTTATTCCCCAAACCCTCTACTCACATCATACATCCAGTTATAGGGGAGTTATTCCCCAAACCCTCTACTCACATCATACATCCAGTTATAGGGGAGTTATTCCCCAAACCCTCTACTCACCACACAGCCAGTTATAGGGGAGTTATACCCCAAACCCTCTTCTCACGACACACAGCCAGTTATAGGGGAGTTATACCCCAAACCCTCTACTCACAACACACAGCCAGTTATAGGGGAGGATACCCCAAACCCTGTATAAGTCAAAACACACAGCCAGCCATAGGGGACTTATAACCCAAACCCTCCGGTCACAACACACAGCCAGTTATAGGGGACTTATACCCCAAACCCTCTTATTTTTACTCTCCAAGGTCACACTAAACAGGTAGTTATAGGGGGAGTTATAACAATCTGGGAGATATAACCCTCTCAAACCCTCTGCTCATACCACACATGTAGTTATATGGGAGATAATATTATAACTATCCCAGTCTTTGTGAAAAACTTTTTGAACTGCCGGACATTTTGTCCGACGTTCATGGGCTTAGTATCGGACATATTTGTATATATTTCGGACATTTCAAACATAATATACTAATATTTCAATATTTTGGTCGGACATGATGTCCGACGTTTTAGGCCAATGTGTCGGACATTGTGGTCAAAACGTCGGACATGTCCGGCAAATACGGACTTTTCACAAACACTGCTATCCCAAACCCTCTACTCACACCAAGTGACCAATTATATAGGTGCAACTTTAACTATCCCAAACCCCCACCTCACACCAGTCCATTGTCAGCCTCTCACACGCCCTCACACACCTCTCATACAGGTTTGAACCATGTTCAGTCAATATTTGTGAAGTGAGAGCCAAGAGCCCCTAGCCGGAGGTGGGTTGGCGGGTGGGAGGTAGAAAGGACATACTGGCCCCTGCTCACTCCAGGAAGTCAACAGCTACAGATGCACTGATGATGGGTACTCATTTACTCCTTTAAGAACGTGCCTACTAGTAGCCGACAACAAAGAATTACCTGTAAAGATTGGCCAGTTAGGCCAAAACCTGTTACATGCTTAGGTGTGCCAACTGGCCGCTGGATGGATCAACTCTGGGGTCATAACAACTGACCTACTTTATTTAGGTGGTGCACCCAGTCTCTACCAAAAGACACAAGTAGTGACCAGACTATTGGTCTTGGGTCACTGGTTCAATCGGTTTTACCACTTGAGAAATTATCAACGGACTAAAGCCTTACTGTACCATACTGAAGAAAACCATTAGTAAGGGGACTTCGCAGAGAGATTTACAGGTGTTTCATCCGTTTCCTAGCAACAGTAAGTCACCTGACAGGAAATTGGAGGCAGGATATTAGTTATGTTGTTGTTGGAAATAAAGGTCATGTTAGTGTGAATAGAATGGTTAGATATACCATTATGTAAAAGCGTTGAAAAATGATCGTAAATGTATGCGCATGATTCTTATATCTGCACCAAAAGTTACGGGTAAATGTTTGCAGATAAAACCGGGACGGACGTGGTGGTGTCCGACCCATCTATTTATGGCCCTCAGGTATGATGGGGCTTTGGGTCATATTACAGGAGAGGGGGAGGTAATGCTATTTAGTAATATAACCCCATGGGTTGAGGAGGAAGGGGATGTGGTAATATGACACCAGGGGATGAAGACCCATTGAAACTCTACACTCTATGTGGGGAAGGGTTCAAGGGCGACTTTTCTCATGGTAAGCTGGTCTGAGGCAATCTTATTAGGGACCTATAGACCCTTGTAGTGTGACGTCACACATGGAGGTCACGGACGCTGGGAGAAGCCCTGGGGTTCAGTGAACCGTGACCAGGGTAAACAGCCGGCAGGGGGCGGGTCGGTGAGGTGTGGGATGAAGGGGTGGATCCTGGGCTGTAGGAGGAGGGTTGGTTTGTAGGTTACCAGATGGACAGGTTGGTTATGGCCCATTTCGCTGGTACTTGGTAAGACCTGAAGAAAGTTCAGTATGTAGGCAGCAACATGCGAAAGGACATCATTTTAGAAGAAGTAGGGTAATGAGTTTGTAAGTGCGTAGGTCACTTGAAAATGTAAAGAAAACAAGAGGAATTCATGGAAGACTGAATATGCAGGAGTGGGTTTCCCATCGTGTGGGTTTCTGTTCAGGTGGCCCAAAGTTCAGTCCATAGCCAAAATACTATGGTTTTATGTATGTATACATTGTGTGCCAAAAAAAGGCAATAATGCCTCCCATCAGATAGGTCCAAATTGGTTGTGTACAATTTGGATATCATACTGGCGACGAGATAGGACCTGGGATAACCTGAATCTTTTTACTGGCACACTGTACAGAACATTAAAAAGATGATACCAAACAGGTGCCATAATATTATATGCTTCACCCTGTGAAGTAGAACACACTGTCCCTCCACACCTGCAGGTGTCTGTAAAAGGTAAAGAAAAAACAGCTGAGAAGTTCGTTTGTCTTTTTGTCATTTGCATGACAGTTGTATTTCACGCCTGACCTTCTAAACGTTTGGTGCCTTCAGAACCTACCGGGGTTCACGCACCGTTAAACATCGGCACGTGACGTGAAAGTTCAAATGGACGTTTTTTTCCTGCCTGTTCTCAACATCGATTGCACAGCCACTTACCTTAGATTTATGTAAACCAAACAGCTCAATATTTTATCTATTCTAAAAAAGGTCACCTAATGGACATAGGAAACTATCTAGTTTATAAAACTTAAAAGTATTTATTTACTGTTCCTGAAGGTATGATTTGGTGAAAAGGAACATGGTATGAAAAAGCTCACTGTATCTAGGCTTAGTGGTCGGCCTATCACATCGATCAAAAGGGTAATCAATTTTGCCAGTCTGACCGAGAGTTTTATTGCTTCTAGGTGATAAAAGTGAGGTAGCATATAGATATATATTTAATGCAAATTCTAGACTGGTTTTCCTGGAATATATGTTCATCTCCCTGCCCAATGACGTACAGTAGTGCCAGCGACATTTCCAGGAAACTTTCTGAAGGAACAAAAGGAACATTCAGCAGATTGAAAGGAGCTTTTTCTCGAGGTATGAGATCTTTGTAATCTGGAAATAAAGAAGAGCCACGTCATATCAACCGACCTAATACTGCCACCTGCAGGCCCAGGTAGTGCTGGCCGGTAGTATACTACCCCAAATCACCTTAGCCTTAGCATCCACACTGAACTTTCACATACCACCACAAGAAACAAACAAAAAAAGTCACAAAAACATGTAAAAACATCAAGTGGAACTGGTTCCCGCCCGGTATATTATGCAGGTTGGCATTTGAAGTTTTAACTGCCTCTGCTCGAGGCCATATGCTGTGCTAATGTTGACATTTCAATGTTGGCCGGGTGACAGGGATTCCTGTTTTTTAAGGGACCTTTTTTCCTCCTCCTGGTTTCGAATGGTGAGGTCGGGGCGTGGTTTGGGTCCACAGGGTCACTGGAGGTGCTCCCGAGGTCTAAGGCCCGGCTAAAGTCCACCATTGCGAGCCGTATGATACATTGGTTAACCTTGGATTCGGTCTGTAAGGATAACGTGAGATATCATATTATGGAGGAACCTTCATACATTATTCTGTTGCTCCTTGTTGAGATGATGTTCTGAGCAGTTGTATTGAAACAAATAACCACCTGCATTTAAAGATAATATTGCCGAGAACATGGGATGTCTTAGAATTGCATTTTCTAAATACCGTACGTTTAAGGAAATACAATCTTTTGAGTATACGTTTTATTTTCAATAAGATATTTTTTTACGTCTTCGTCTTTAAGTACCAGACATTTTAATAGAAAAGGACGAGGTAAATATAGAAGTTGTTAATGTTATGGGCTTCTATATACAGAAGATCCAGAAGGCCTACCCTTCTGCACTGTGAAACTTTGTGTTGTACAAACGTGACACTAGTATTTTTTCTACTCGCCTCTGAACTTGCTAACAATTGAAGAGGTAAAAACCCCGACAACAACGACAGGACCACCCCTGGGCCCCTCAAAGGAGGTCCTGGGAGGTCTGAGGTAGTTTGTGTCACCTCAATTCCCCATTTTCCCAGGGAAGCTGCTATATTATACAACTCAACAAGTTAGTTTCAGGTGATACTTTGAAATGGGTATATGTGAGAAGATCAAGTCAAAAAAGTTGTTTTGGATAGGTTTGAGATTAGCTTACATACGTTCCCTCCATGTAAGCCCTGTTTACCAACAAATTAAATGGTGTTTTTTCACAACATGCGGTTGATTGTTCTCAAGTTTAGATCTATAGGTAAAAAATAATAATAAGTGTAGGGTTCCCAACGGTTTTACGTTGCTGTTGTTGTTTTGTTGTTATTATTGCTGGTGTGTTGTTGATTGTGTTTTAAAAACATTTCTTTTTTTCTTGTAGGTGAGTGCTTTTCCGCCGTTGCTTTTCGTTGACACAAAGGTAAATATTTCGTTGTCTTTTTAATAATGTTATTTCCTTCTTGCTATTGTAAGAGTACTCAACTTCTGACACATGAAGCAATATCTGTGTGTGCTGGTGCCAATTCAGTCAAAGATCGGGTAACAATTCAGTCAATGGTCGGGAACCCACTTGGCCGCTCTGGTGAGTTCCAGTCTCAATGAGGTAACATCATGTTTGAATTGTGTCAGGGCGTTAGAATGTGTACGTGTTTGTTGGGACTGTATTCCCGAAAAGACTAAAACGTCTGAAGTCATGGCCGAAAAACGTGGTATTACAATCTATCTTTAAAATGTGGTACAGATGGCCATTGTTTTCAAGTCATCAGTCATATAAGTATAGGCCTATGTCAGTGCAGTTTATCTGCATGTGTTTTCCATAATACTGTGACCTGACAAAACAGAACATTCAGTTGACTGGCCATATTTTCAGAGTAAGGCTGCTGTTTCTACTGTTTCCAATGTTAAGTTGAGTAAAAATTCAGAAAATTTGGATGAAATACGGCCTAATGTTTTGTTAAGGGGACATGACAAAGTGAAATTCTCAAGGCCCTATACTAATAGCGCAAGAGTATTAAAAAGTCCGTATTATTTAGGATGCATGCTGTGGGATCAATTGGATGTGACTGTACAATGTTCTGTATCGATTATTGAGTTTAAACGCGCATTGAATAATACTCAGTTGAAATAACTAGATGTACTTATTTGGTCATTGATATTTTTGATTATACTGCTGACACAAGCATACATAAATATATTATATTAGATTTTGACCATTATATTATATTGTATTTGTAATTGTATTTGTATTGATACTTGTATGTTTTATGTCGATTGTTGATTGGTTGAATTATTATATATACTGACAGCACTGTATATGCCGATATCTATGGATTATGTAAATTTGGACACTATCGGAAGAGCTCTGTAAAGAGAGATAGAATAAAATATTTAAAAAAAAAAAAAAAGTTATGACAGGATGACATGATTGTGACATGTGAGTAGCATGTGATTACCTTGGCGTAGGGGTGGAACAGTGACATGTAACCAATGGGTGATACCAATGAAACCACAGGATGACACAATGGACCAATAGGGGCTTCTCCCGATAGAGCCACCTGGTGGCAGGAATTAACTCGGTATGGCTGGTTTAGGGGTTTCCGATGGGGCCTACCCAGTTTGAACTTTGACGAAAGGTCGCAGTACCAATGTTAAGTTGCTGCTGTTATTTCCCTTCTAGTGTACATAATACAATGACTTGCTTGTTGCACTGCTTTGAATTTTCTGCAGTTATAGCCCATGATACATGTAGTGCACAGCATGAAAGAGGCGTTGGGTATATTAATATTATGTAGGACCCCGTCCATTTTAGTATGGTCGAGACGCGGGTCGAGATCGGTGGATGAGAGTATTAGGATAACTTATGTTGGCAGAAACTTAACTCGTCTCTAAGGAGCCGTGAAGGAAATATTCAGCAGGAGTACCCCAGGACTCTGTGAAATCTCAAAGTGCCTGGGACCCCCTCTAATTACCCCTCGTGTACGGTAAAAGGTCACGACAATGAAGAAAATGAAGATTCTCAAAATATCCAACATTGGCTTTAGATTTCATCAGATTTGCTTGGGACTCTCCGACTGGGTGCTCCCTGTAGGAGTTACCTGTGGGTTTCAGACAAACCGAGACAAAACTGTGTTACGTGCACTCAGTATTCGCCCCAGGGACATGTCAGTGGTACAGCTGGGTTCCATTATTGTACAATCCTTTCCACCATCGATAATAGTTCGTGCCACCTAGCTGCCACAGACCTGTCACACACCTCCATGCTCCCGTCACCGGGATGTGGACCTGTCACTCAGGGACCACCAGCCTGCTCGTAATACCCTCCACGTGTAGCATCTTGTCTTCATATCCTCCATCCTTATAGTGGCGAAAAAAGGTAATGTCCAGTTAACAAAATATTGGCCGAGAAAATCGGGTAGTTAGGCATATACCCTTTACAGACTGGCCTCAAAATACCCTTATAATGACAGTTCAATACAGGCAGAATGCGCATTCTGAGCCTAGTCTGTAAAGGGTAAAAGAATCTGTTTTCAATAGCTTTGAATTGATTTTAAGCCAACTCAAGTGAATGCAGTCAATGGAATATTTCCCGAGTTTGTTGCAAGATTTATGAAAGTTAAATAAGGGGCTCAGAATTATAATGTGTTTCTTGAACACCACAATTTTTCTTCTTGGTCTTGGCGTCGGTCTGACATAATTCTATTGCCACATGGATGATGCAGATTAGGTTCAGGTGGTTGGCCTGTCGTATTGATACCTGAGATGAGTGACGACTTCCGCCTGACCTCTTTCCGCTGTCAAACATGTCAGTGTCAAGACCCTAATTTGAAGTGTCACTTAAAGACAAAATATGGATTCTTTGAGGTGACACCGTCAGATTTAGCAGGTGTTTGACATCAGAACAAGGATGTCCTCCTCCGATAACCTGAGGCCTCTCGGTCCCTGATCCCCCTCTCCTGACTCCTCTCGTCTCTAGGAGATGTTAACGAGCTCCCTATTTCTGGTTTATAAGGTCCTTGTAGTCCTAAGGTCAAAGGTCCAGTCTGTATCCCACACCGTAGCCCTGATGAGACAAACGAACTATAAGCGTGTTTTAATGTTTGTGGAATTATTACAAAACACATTTCGTTGGTCTGACAAAACAGTTTGATCTTTTGGTATACTCAAAGATATATTTTACTTTTGTTTCTCAGGCTTAAGCGAAAAAAAGGATATGACAATGATATAAATGAGTTCACAGTATCCCCTGATCAGGCCCTCGACTTGTGCTTAACGATGTGTAGCACGTGGATCTCTCACCTAACTTGGCTTTTATTAGAAATCCCCTACCTTTCGAACGACACATATCCAGGGATCTTTTCCCCTCAGAATCCGCCCCACCTCTATTAATGCGTACCTTATGATAAAAATTTCCATCTAGACTGGTAATGTCGTTTGTCCCAGTCCTCCTGGCCCTTACAGTGACGTTTTAAAACTTGATTCAGACCAAAAGGTTACTCCTACGGGACCTATCTCGTTGACCCATGCCCCTTCGTGAAGGTGAGATATGACTACTTGAGGTGAAACACACATCGACGTTAACTACTTTTAAGAGTCTCAGTAGTTTACCTGCACTTTTTCTGCTAACCTATGTAGCAGCTGTAAAACGTTTATGTCAACTTGAAACGGGTCTCAAGTACAGGACATGACTTATGACATCTTTCTGATGGATGATTTACAAATAAAAGACAAAACTACAAAGCATGTAGTATGAGAGCCTTGTTTGACGTACATGTAAGGAGAATTTTACAATATATGAATGAACATTAAGGTTACTGTTTATTGTAAAATGTAGGTCGTATAATCGCTGCTCCCGAACAATTGAACACAAAAAAGACAAAATGACAAAACTAAATAATAGGGTAGCTGGTAAGTCGTGTGCGTGTACAAGAGTCATAAACTATAAATGGATCTATGGGAAATTATGCTCAATATAGACGAGTTTAGTCTCTTTATATTGTAAAATATAGGTCATTCTGTTTAGGCCTATATATATTATGTATTTACTCCCCGGAGAATTGAACACAAAGCGGACCCGCCCGGGCCTGTGGAGGCGTGGGCAGAGTCAATGTTTGACATTAAACACGTTTGACCAAAGGATTTGTACAAACACTTCTGTTTACCATTTTTATCAACCACAACAGTACACTTGAAGTATTGAATATTCTCTGTTGATCGATCTATATTTTATAGCTCAAAGTGGTCTTAACTTCAAAGACTATGTCCTCTGTAAGCATGGGTTCTAAAGTCGTTTCCCAATAGGGACCCATGGGGAGACTAAGTATTTTCTTAAATAACATGCAAAATTATTGAGTAATGAAATTAGAAATAAACCGAAAAAAAGGAAACGGTCGGAGAGGCTTTCCTTTTAATACTTGGCTGACATAAGATTTGTTAAAGGTTACAATAAATGTATATTTTAAGCTGTGCACAGATCAGGAAATTCTTTCATTTAGTTTCCATGCATTGTATCAGCATCTTAGTAGATTCCCCTGACCCACTTACAATACTAGTAGACTGTATATAGAAGTACACTTTGTACTGGAGTTAAAGGCGGCAAATGCCCACGGCGGAAACGTATTGTGTCGGGTCGGGGGGAGGGAGGGGAGGTCAGAGGCCGACTTACTCCACTGTGTACCTCACTCTGTGCTCCCTCTGCCAACCAGAACCAATAACACAGTCATCAATTAACTTACTGAAAGCACAGCTTTGTGGTAGGCTAAAGTATATAGGGCAGTCGGAAACATAGCATGTTAAAGCCAACATGCCTGTGTTGTCCTATCTGCAAATTGGAAAATATATCCGGAACAAAAAGCAGTGGAAATTCTCCTCCTCAAATGGTATGATAATGAAATGTGACCGTGCATGCTGCATATAATATGAAAGAGAACCATTTCTAATGACATGTAACATGTCTATAATTCAGGCAGACGCAGTTCCAAGTTTCCCTTTAATTTATGCGCCTGCAGGTGAATTTTGGCGTATTTTGTTGACAAAAACATGGAAAAGCCAAAAGGATGCACCTTATGGCAATATAAAAATATCTAATGGAAATATTCTTAAATTAACTTCAGATATTTGAAGTTCATAGGGCAACAAAAAGAAAAAGTACCTAATTTTACCTGTTCATTACCTAAAAACAAAAGATAATGTCACAAATAACTTTTCATATTATGCTTAAGGCTTGCAAGAGGAAATAGACATGTCGACATATTTCCCACAATGCACCTTGATTTAGCCTGCAGGTACACCAAAATACAACAATCCAGAGAATCACGTCTGGGAGAATTAACTCATGTTCGCACTGGCAATGTATGTTATCCCAAATAATTTTCATCTAATGGTATATATGTATACAATAAAATAAATCTAAAAGATGCATTTCTGATTATAAAGCTCTAAACAGGTAACAGTTATGCATTAGGGCATTATGCAGCCTTCGACTCGCCTCTACGATGAAACTGCCTCAACCTAAGCCAATTGTTGACTTGAATCGTATAGTGTAGCGAGCCCCTTAATCCATTATTCGTGGAGTGTGTTCTGAGATAGTGTTCGGCGCCAGGAGCAGTGTCCACGATTATCTGGTGGTACTTTATGACGGGTGCAAACCTCTCAGTCCTATATGACGTATGGTATCTGGCTCAGAATCAAACGTATCACAAATCAGTGTCTCTAGTATTCGTTCCCTCTATGCGAGGAATACATAAAACTTGTTTTTCACTGAAAATACCAATATTGAAAACAACAAGATGGGATGGTGTTGTTTGACGCTGGAGAAGGCGGAGTCTGGTTACTGACATTGCAAAGGGAAAACATGCATCCCTTTTATCTGGATGGCTGGCACATGTTTACACTCGATTTAATTACATTGTACTTCAATGATTAGGGATGGTTATAATAATTACTCGTCTGCGGCTGTTTATTGTTAACTTGTTTCTGCCGTTGGAAGAAAGGGTAATGCAACAGGATACAGTGACACCTCAAAAAGGGATCCAGGCCTCTCTCCAGTTACCTTATACCAGAGAGAGTAAAGTTTAACACTTTACTCTCTCTGCTTATACCAAGTTTTTAACATGCAGACCCATAACCTAACTCAGCCTAGAAAAGTCTTTTCCCACATTTTTAGGACTTACATGTATATATCCGTAATGACCCCAGAACCCGTAACGACCCCAGGACCCATAACGACCCCTTGTTTGATCCCACCGGCCGTCAAAGGGTGATTACTGCCGGTAATCAGTGTAACAATGCAGCACTAAAGACGTGGGTCTCCGGGGACCAGCGATCACCTCATACCACTTAATGGTCGTAGTATACATGGGATAAACCTGGCGCCTCGGGGCGGAGATTTCACATCTCATACCTCACACCATATGTATATATATGTACACATCCGGGGTACAAATATATATCGGTACAAGATGTAAACGGCTACAAATCCTGGTAGAATGTGGTGAGGTAGGGGCATGGGTCTATTTAATTAAAACGGAAGGCCATGATAGAATACAGAAGGTATTATGCCGTGTTAACCTAAATGCAAGGTAACCAGGACGATTACATTAACAATGGCCCTGTGGTTACCCATTAGTAGCTCCCATTTATATATAAAAACGGAATTGCCTCGGGTCTCTACCACAGTACGGCAAAGCAGCTGGAAGTACCCGCCAAAACGACCATACTGAGATTGTCACCCAGTGTGGGCTTGGGGGTGGGGACAGTTGAGGAGGAGGGGTGCAGACAGGGAACCGAGGGGGGCAGGTAGACAGATGTCATACGGTGGGTAAATGAACACAAAACACCACAAAAAAGACCTTTATAAAGTGCGAAGAGATCAAGGGTGACACGTACAATACCTTCTCGGGTTTAGCAAACCGGGCCGCCCCTTCAGGCTTTCATTTATCTCCCAGATTTCACCCCACAAAGGCAGGATCAACGGCAATAACCTGTCTTTAGAGATGACGTAAGGTAACCTCAAGGCAACAACCGCCACCCACACACGGAGAACCACAAGTATACCATCCCTCTTTTGGCCGTGCTGAGAAAAGTGGATCTTTTCAAATTAGCAAGTTGAGAAAAAACAGGACATTGGTAATAGACTGCAGACAGGACCTAAACACCTGGAGTGGGTGACAGCAGGTTGGTGTCTGGGGCACCTGTGGGTGGTTAGGGCAGGGACAGGTGTGGGGGGACTCTCCCCTCACCGCTACCTGAGTATTTATGGAGGTGGGGGAATTGACTGAGGAACCCAGGAAATTAACTGTCACAGGGACTGAATTCACATTAATTTGACGTCTGAAATAATAAGTGTCATTTGATTACTTGGAAAAAAGTAAAACTGGAACGTGCTTCGTTATAGGCTCAGTGATCATTTTTATGACACACACCGGAACACCATAACGGATCAGCCTAACCGATGACGCCCGGCGTTGGTGGAAAAAACTCCAAAGAATCTGTGTTAGTTTGAAAGGCTTCTTTTATAAATAACTGTCATGTGGCGGTTGGCTACAGGTAGGACGGGAAATGAGAAGGTTTGAATGATCGAGGCATACAGACCAGTCAACTTGAAAATTTTAGATCAACCACTTTTAATATAAATCCTTTTTTATCGGTCATATTCCCCATAATCTCTACCATGATGACCTCAACACTGAAGGGACCTTTCCTTATTGCTCTCACCACTCCATTATTTGACTTAACAGCTGGGACTGAACAAAAAACCAGCCAGATATATCAAATACATGTATACCTCAGATGTTTTTGTTCAGAGAATGTACTTTTTTATTGCCTCACCGATCATTTATAATGGGCGTACAACGAAACATCAACATATCAAGTGAGACTCGACGTTGGCGGTTGCAAATACACTAACAATCTGTGCCTGTTTTGAAGGTTTTGTATATAAGTAACGGTCTCTTGACGGTTGGCTACAGGTAGGGTGGGAAATGGGGGGAGGTGGGGTTAGTGGTGGTGTAGGTTTGAATGAGGCAGGCGGATCAGTCAACGTGACAATCTGAGATCCCAGCCCTTTTCACCGCCCGTATCCTCCATCTGAGGTCGCCCTGATGACCTCCACACTCAAAGGACCTTTTCTAACCTTCTTCACACATTCTCTTATTTGACTAGACAGTTCGAAATGGAAGATAAGCATTTTGCCAGATATATCAAATACATGCTGTGGTTTTCGGAACGTGCTTATTTTTTGCCTTCATGATCATTTATAATGGGCACAAACCGAAACACCAACGGATCAGCCTTACAGGTGGCAGTTGAACATACACACAGTCTGTGCTGGTTCACATTCTCGGATTCGGTTATCCGGGCATTTTGACACAGGTGGCGCTGCAGTAGGTGACAAGTGAGGTGAATACAACCCCATTGGAGTAACGGTTAAGAATCATACTTTCCTTTGTGGTTGGCAGTCTATTACTGCAAGAACCCCTATCTTCACATATGTTATGTAATGTATACTTATGAATACATTATAATATTTCTGGGTTTAAGTGATGTATTGAAGTATTTTTTTCAATGTTCAATTGTTTCCCGCCTTCCCTGTCCCTATCCTTATCAGTTGTATCTAGGGTGTTGTTGTCACCACACAAAATGGCGGAGATAAGGCCCAGTGCATGGCAACGAGGGTGCCCCGAATCCGAGATACGGTCACTTGGCGGTAGGCTACTGTACAGGTAGGACAGGAATGGGGAGGTTTGAATGGGGCAGGGGGATTTGTCAACATAACAATCAGAGATCAGCCCTGTTACACGCCAATCCCCTTTTTATCACCCAGGACCTCAGTCCTATTTCAATTATATATTGCAGGTTACCCTGATGACCTCTATACTCAGGCACCTATTCAGATCGACCCCTCTCCCCTTACCCGTCCACCCGACATGTCACGCAAATTCAAATATATAATGTAATATGTAAGATCTTGCCCTTGTAGGCCCTACTTTTGAATTTAAGACTTACTCATTCTACCGACGTAAGATTTCAGATCTCTTTTATGCCATTCATCGGATTCACATACTGTAGAACTTAGAAGCCGACGGTAGCATTCAATTTACTCTAAAAACAGATGCCATAGATTAGGATTCTTAGAATAGGCCTATACCCTCACGAAATTAAAAAGTGATCTCTTTTCATGTGTTGTTACATTGAATCTGTTAATGTACAATGACTTATAACGTTCAAATTTCGATCTGGATTTAGAATTGTATTTGAAACCCGTGCAATGTCGAAACTACATCAACCGCCTATAATTATTGGAGACATTTTTCAAAGATGAAATCATTATAACAGTATGCTGGCGTGCATCAATTACATTATGTAAACCGGGATTTTGCAATTTGAAATTATTTGATTTCAGCAAAATTGAATTAAAGATACATAAATGAAAATTATAACCTCATATTTGGCCTTTTAGATTCTGCAAAATTGAACCAATATCTTACAGAAGTCAAGAATTCTAGCTTGCACAGACGAAGAGAATTGCAGTGATATCTATAGGTGAGGGGGACTCGGGAGGGAGGGCGGCTGGCCCAGACTCTGGCCGTGTAGGCTGTCAGGGGTGTTGTGAGTGTAAACACAGGGATTCACCATTCACCTAGAGTGACGGGACTTTAAGTCAGGTCGGCCTATTTGAGGCGACTTATTTGTGTCATGGGGGTAAAGGGGCAGAGAGTGTCAAGGTTCCAACAAACAATCTAAACTTGTAACAAAAACGGGTGAATCTGCACATGTAACTTTTGGCATTAGCTGAAATAAGCTATATGAAGAAATAGGTTATTCAAATTGAACGACTGTATACAGAAAACTTTAAGAATGGAGTAATTGTTAGGAAACTATATGAACTCATGAAAAAGCTCTAAACAAAGTAATCAACATAATTCTTTTTGTCAACAGTCTTATTCAGTTGTTTTCAATGTAGGAAATAGTTGCTGATGATCCCTAGAATGACAATATATTAGGCCTAATGTCCGACATTTAAAGAGTCATGTGCATACCTGTGACTAAAGAACATCGTTCTTCTCAAAGTACATGTAATCTGATATGAAATAGGAGATTTTCCATTCAGTTCAGTCATTTGTCCATAGATCGTTTTCAGCCACTGAAAACCAGGTACCAATATTCCATGCGGCCCGGGACAGAACGTTATATGACGGTATGAGGGGCTGCCACATGTAGTTCTATGAGCCCTACAGACGACCTGCCGAAACTGAAACCAAGGCTCGAACCTCTCACCCTGAAGGCCTACGATACAGCGGATCACGTGTCCCCCAGTCACGTGTTTAATAGACCAGCTGGGCCCATATCTTCGTAACTAATTTTGCTGATCAGGGAAATCTTGATCAGGGCCTCAAGATCAGCAATTTTGTCATTTACCAAAATTGATGGTATTATTGCAAAATAGTATCAAAGAGGCATACTCAGATGTAAAATTCATTCATGATAAACAGAATCTCTAATTGTGAGACACTGATCAATATTTCCCTGATCAGCCAAAGTAGTTACGAAGATATGGGCCCAGATGATGTTCATACACTGATACACGGCCGGGGTTACTCGATCATCACGTCCCACGACCAGATCCACATCGATCTGGTCACAAACAGCTGTCACTGGAAGGAATAGTCAGTCAACATATCTATAAATAAATATGACTATACATTCTACAATACATACAAAAAGTGAAGCTTTATTCGTTTCGACGTTAATTATGATACTTATTCCATATAGAATATGTACGCCTTTTAAGATACTCGTAAACTTTCAATCGCATTTTATCCACTCTTTTTACGTATGACCTGTTATTCTTTATAGGAGAAGCAAGCAAGTGCACCATTAAAGGTGAAGGGGGCTGGGCGGGGGTGGTCTGAGTGGGGGTGTGGTGCCGGGAGGTGGGGGCCTGGTGATGGGGGGGGGGGGAGTGGGGGGGAGTAAGGTACCAGGTAATGACCGTGTCACCTGGTTCTAACCTCATCAACCAGTTTACGGATTTACCCCTTATAGGCCCCTATAATCCAGGATAACCAGCCGTGCCGACGAGTAACAACTGTATAGGTGGGGAGGAACAGTTAGGTATAAATAAGAGCAGATCCCAGTTTTATCAGAAGAGTTAAAGTCTTTAAGTTGTCATTGGTTTTACTTGACTTTTTTATGTGTGGCCTTGCGCTGGTGCCGTCCTGTATGTATAATGTAACACGAGACGTGCCGGGGGACAGCACCAGACCGACATGTGGGGCTCGGCAGGCTGCGGACGGCGGCTGTACAATGTCAGGGGGACTATTCGGAAATTGATTTGATTAATGTATTAGATTACAGACGTGATTCTATTGAAAATATGAAGGGTTTTAAATCTAAATTTACATGGCTGATGGTGTTATTCACACCGGAACTGATGTCAGCAACACATGAATCGAACTTCAGTTTACATGAAGTTAAAAGCCTACACGGACTAAGTAACCAAAATTAAGTTTATAACTAAGCAGGCCTGTTGTAAGGCATTAAACAATCCCACTCATACATACACAATTTGATGATGGTATTGTATGTAATACCGGAACGGGTGACTGTGTCATTTAAACAAACATATCCTTTCTGTAAGTGTAAACATTAGAATGAGTTAGTTGAGAGTATAGGACATTAGTACCGACATTTTCCATAAGCGTAGTCCGTGTAGTGGCTTTATGGTGGGCCGCCCCTATAATCTATAGACAGGGGAGGCGCCTGCCATCAATACAGGCGTCAGTGGGGAGGGGTTCAGACTGAGTCTGACCGGGGTAAGACGTCGTCCTGGCCTCTACAACCCGCTCACACCTCGTACAGAACGCCCTCAGACACAGAGTGTACATGAGCAGGTTAGGAGCAGGTCGGGAGCAGTTTAACCCTGTACAACAGGGCAGGACGTGGAGGATTTGTTGTGTAGTACTGAGGATACCTTACAGGGACCAGCTGGCTGACGACAGGGGCCGTTAGCAGGGAGACGGTGATTTGGTCCCGTTATCTACCTTCACTTAACCCGCGCTGAGGATCACACGTAAATCAGACCTGGCTGGTGCTATACCGTATAGAAGATCTACCAGAATGGTACATCAGTATCTAGTGTCAGTACTAATATACCCAGTCAGACGTGACCATGTTTCGGCCTATACAGTGTCTATGGGATCTATGTGTTTTGTAGCCTCATACAAACACATTAGGTCCTCGTGTTATAGGCCAGGTCAACCCTGATCGATCTGCCCACATGTAGGTGGCGCCCCGGCAGTGTACATACATGCTGTCACTGTTTATTATCACTTTGCCCGGAGTTATAATCAGGAAGGGTCTGGTCAAACTGAAAGCCAGGGCAATATGTTTTCATGTATGATACCTCAGTCCACTCTGAGCACTTCGAATTTTTGAGATTTAACATCAGTAGACTACTATCTCTGGAGTACGATATGATGGTAGGAGTGTACAAAATATTAACAGTGTCTGGTTTATACATATTTTGGCTCTTCGGAAAGATTGAACTATTATCTTCATTTTAAATATTGGATGTCATTCAATCGGCTACCATTAAGCTTCATGAGAAATGACAATTTATTATGCTATGGATAAGTTACCATACACATAAGCAGTTTGGACAAATCGGGATTTGACCACCTCTACAAGTGGGACCTGTACATGTATGGTATTAGGCAGCCGGTACAGAATACATGTATATACATACATATATCGGGTGACGTCCTCTGGGTGGATGTCCTACATGTGTCTGGGTGAACACACCCACCACCTGCCCATCGCCACAAACATAAACCACCGGTGATCGATAACGTGGTTACGTGAGAGATCGTCCTGGGTGGTATGGTGGAGACAGATAATGTTGGGATGTTCACACAAGGTGTATGTGGATATCATAGAATCACATGTCAGAATATCCTTCGGTTATTTAGTGAAAGCCATATTACTACACGACGCTCAATCAAAGGAAACTTTTGCTATCCATTAGGAACACAAGTCCTCCAATCATATGTATTTCATACAGGTTTAGTTTGATATCAACCCAGTGGTATACACACAATATAAACTCTGATATTGGGAAATCTGAAATCGTTGACCTGCTGCACGACCCCCATTTCCATATACTACTTGCACGTCTAGTCGCGGACACCAGCCGTCCAGCCACATCACTCTCAATCCCCCAGGGTTACTGAGGCCTCCAGTCTTACCACGGGGTTCAGGTCTAACTGGGTCATGACCCTTGAGGGGCCCGGAGGTCAGGTCAAGGTCAGTCATTGAGTACACAAAGGTCAACGCCTGGGACTGGGGACCGACATCAAAGGACGTGATCAGAGCTGGTCCCCGGCCCGCCCAATACGTTACAACGTGCCCCGCAGCAGTACCAGCGAAATGTTCAATTCCCTCTTCTCCACTTTTAATTAGACCTACATCTAATCGTGTAAAATTACCCAGAATCCAATTAGTTTTAACATAAACAACCAGGGATCATTATAACTTCAATCGGACCCTTCTTTCTATTAATCATCAAACATTAATCAGAGTTGTGGAAAACCCAGCAAAAAAGCAGACGACAAATGGTTTATGGTTCAAGCCTGTTCCCGCTATTTTAGCAGTAGATCTCTATTGATAACCCAGCAATAGGATGCTGTCACGCTATTGGGACGCTCATCATTCCCTTGTTGGGTAATACTTCAACCGTAAGGGATATTGCCTTATGGAATTAAAGCCATGAAAAATGCATGCACGTACACACTTTTACAGACATGCAGTCACCTCCATGTTTAGAGCAGACAAAGCGGAATATTCCCTTCAGTATCTGAATTATACATCAGAGATTCCTGTCTACATTCCTATAAAGAGTGCCCGCATATCCCCACCATAGCAGGGCACAGGCTGTATTTGGAGAGTCTCATGGGGACATATTGCTTTATTTGGATTTACCAGGTCAGCCGCCAGCCTCTGTCTGATCTAATTAGGTCACCCATGCCCATATAAGGGAGCAGCTCGGCCGCGCCGTTCCCCGGCGGGGTGTATCGATCCGTTTACCCCCAGCAGCTGTCAACTGTCAACACTCTTACTGTCAGTGTCAGTGACAGCAGACGTCGCAATGACGTCCACAGGACGTCTGACTAACAAAGTCTCATTCCTAGCTACGTTGCCCTAACGTCGGCACAGCTTTTGCTCCGTCGCCCCCCGCGTCCCGCGCGGGCTGGCAGTGTGCCAAGCGGCGCGGCAGGAGGTGCGCGGACCAACAGGAGCTGGGGCAGACGGTGCGAACGCCGCCTACTGCAGGAAAAAGTCAGTTTCCATGGATATCCTGGAGGTAATAATCGGTGAGCTGTAGCTGGTGTTGGTGGCGGGGTTAGGAGGTATAGAGGGGCTGGAGGAGAGAGAGGGGTGCTGGGGGAGAGGGGTGTGGTCCCTACCTGGCCGCTGAGGCATGCTGTGGGGTGCTCCCCACATGGGGCTTTCCCGTTAACGTTACGTTAACCCTCACAGCACCACGCCTAGTTACGTGATCACATAACGTGCACCTTTACATGATGGGACGCCGGTTACACAATCAGAGCGGGCCGGGGACTTGACAGGGCCAGACCAGAGAATCCGGACTTACAAGAACTACAGCAATGACGACAAAAGCATCAACAGCAACAGAAACAATAGGAACAACAGGAACAACAACGCGGAAACTAAAAACGACAACAATAACAACAGCAACAACAATAACAAGCAGGACACACCATTGAATCTATAGGCCTACCTTTCGTCAACTAGACCAGACAACAATAAGTACGAAAAGATAAGAAATGTTAGGCGACAAGAAGAAAGCGAGATAACCTATATACTATTATGCCTGCCATAGGAAAGTAAGCCTGTTTGATGAACGACGAGGTTTTACTTGATTTATTGCTGCATGCAGGCCCCACCTATTTGGCCAGAACAACCCAACTGGAAATAAAATCAGGCTCATCTAGTGTATGTTCTGGGAGTAATATCATTCCACACTAACAAAGCCAATTAGGAACAGCAATTTTGGGAACATGTTTATCCACTGCATGCTCCAAAAAACGTATGAGGAAAACTAGGAAACTTAACGGTACCGGTACAGGGTTATTTTCCGTATACGGAACGGGGCTATTATTGAATTCATTTGAAAAACTATATGCAGGTCATCACTGTAGGACCTCTAACGGAATGCTCCTGGTGCCAGCATTTCCCCTAAGCCCACCGCCCCTAGGTACACCCCTTATTATCCCGTACTGCTGTGTACAACTGTAAGTCGGACTTTTTGAGGTAGAGCTAGGAGCCAAAACCAACCTCTCGGAGACCGGGCTACGGGAGGAGCGGTAAGGAGCTGGAGGAGGCTAGGGGAGGCTTTTTGTCTAGTAATAATGGGAGGGGTCCATACTTATACATTGGACCCTGGAGGGGGTGGATCTGGTCGGGAGGAATCCATTGGTATTGGGAGAGGCGGGGAGTCGGCTGGGACTGTGCATTGTACTGGTAGTACAGTTAACCACCCATATGTGCCAATACCATTCCCTACTGGGTTATGGGCCAAGGAAGCATAGCACTGTGAAACTACGCATATAAGGAAAGTTTACCGTCTATGGAGAGTTTAACTCGAAATTAGGACGAAGAGGAATCTTTTCCTCTGGGCGATTATATTTCACGAGTGACTTTCAAATGAAAAACATAGAACAATCGCTGGAACTATTGGTGATCATCCTTGGATTTCCGACGCTCAAATGCGACCCATTCTTTGCTAGAAAACTTGATCTTTATAATGTGATATAGGGAGGGAAAGCATACGCCCTCTTATTCTTGGTAAGCTGTGGACCTCACGGTTGGAGCTGTACGAAACTCTCTCTGCCCGTGCATATATACTCGTGGATCTAGTCTGAAACTAGAACTGGAATCAAACCAGGGACCCCTGACACAGTTGACCAGCGTCCTACCTACCGACCAGCCTCATCTCTCCGTGCTGCTATTCAGAGGAGGCTCCGTCGGCTCCGCTTGTAATGCAATACGAGCAAGTCAGGATTTCGAGCAGCTTTTTGTGGAGAGAATTATTGCTGAGTCGCACCGACTGCGGGGCGCGGGTCTGTAATCCGGGATTATGGCGTTCGTTATCTGAATGCCGGGAATTCTCCGGGCGGTGAGTTATAAAACAACTATTCCCAGATCTGGATGGATAGGCACAGCCTCCCGCGTAATACCGCCACTCACAAAACGAACTCCCCTGTGAACATATTGGACTGAACGAGCTTAGGATTAGAGTCTGGTTTATGATCCGGATATTAGTCTAGGGGAGAACAATATTTCGGATACAAGCTACTAAGGACTAAATGACATTGGCACCCCCTCCCCCAGTACTAGGGGAAAACAACTTAATTAATTGTACCATTTCGTTCCGCCAGTGCCAACAAAAACGATGAGTTCAGCACTGTCAGCAGGTTGTTTGTTTTCCCCCACAGGAGGCCCAGGCCGGGAGATGGGAACTGCCATCTGTTGACGCAGGCAGTGGCCGGCTTGTATTTAACGACCCCCAGACTGTATCTGTTAGTCCCGCCCAGCTGGTGGGTCGGCCTCTCAGGGTGAAGGAGGAGGGGCATCAAGAGCTTTCTACCCGCGGAATATTATAATATATTCAACGTGATCCTTACATATAGGCACCTTCATTTGAAAAGAAGTGAAGCTCATGCTATTTTCGAATGACATTTGTCAGATTTCGTACAAAAAAGACATCGTCCTGAGAGCCTTGAGTCTGGGCTGATGTACCGTCGCAATATACTCCATAATGAGTTATGTGCCAGATCCAGACAGAAAAGTAGTTGGATTACAGTAAATGATTGTCAACGCTTGATTGAAAAGGACACGCCGATGTAAAGAAATCGCGGATCTTTGTGAGTTGCATGAAGAACACAGTGATCAGTATTAAAGTGACGACGGAATTATTCAAAGACCACTTCTGGCAACAACCACTTCTCCTATAAATGGACGAGAAGTAATGATAGCCATGTGGTTTACAGTGCCTACAAATATTGGGATTTGTGAACGGCTTGAATGCATAAAAAATACGTGAACGGATTTACGGTCAATTTCATGGATTGGTACAAATGAACATAATACGTGAACTGATTTGCCACCTTTAGGATTATGACCAAGGTTATTGAGGTAGTAATTATCTAAAGTCCGTAAAGTCCCCAGCCATGGCGGAGAAGGAAGCCACTGCTATGGCTTCCGAAGCCAGCTCAATGGCGTCTGTAGCCAGCTCAATGGCCTTCGCCGACGACGGGTCAGGGGAGGAGGGACCCCCCGCAGACCCCACCCGTAGGGGGCCAGGCCCTGGAGGTAACCCTGGAGGAGGGGGTAGGACTGCTGGTTCCTCCCGTGTGGGGGGTTTACCTATGGCTGGTACAACCGACACGCCGGTTCCCAGTGTGAGTACGGCCGACGCAGGGGTCAGGGTCATCAGTGGGCAGCAGAAGAAAAAGGTGAGTTGTGGGCTAGAGAAAGGGTGTGAACTGTTTTAAAGCAGTTGTATTTCTTGAACCTGCAAAATAGAGACGAGCAATGGGTATATGGGGTTGCTTCTGTGGGTCATCATTTAAGGATGTTTCAGGTTTCTTCTGCCATTTAGGGCAACGCTGACTACCTTATTTGCCGTCATTATTGTATGTGCTGATAGAAACAAAGAAATCAATATTACATGATAAAATGAAACGAAAGGAAAGGAAAAGAAGAACCAAGAACGGAAGTAAGATTAAAAATGATATCAGCCATTCCCTTGTCTATACAGCCTGAGGGCATAGGGAATTTGTATAAAATGAAACTAAAAACCAGCGCACTCTGTGTGACCCCGTGTACATAGGCCGTGTACACACGGAGTAGCGGAGGGAGGTCTGCTAAAAGCCCATCCCGGCCCCATCACCTCGGCACACAGACCGGCCCGGCCAACATTGACAAGGGGCAGGGGGGGGGGGGGTGTGGGCAGGGGTAGGGGGGGGGGGTAGTACAGGGAATATGGACAGTGCACTGCACCCGTGAGGGGGTTAGGCTCAGCTCAGGAAGTAACGGACAAGACAGTGTGTATTCACTTTTTAACACAAAGGGTTTAGCGCTATAACAACTCTTAACTAGCAATACACGGCTGTTTCATTTTTTTTTGTTTTTATTAGATTATAGATAAAACTAGAATGGGAGTTTCATCTTACTTTTGCCAGTATAGACGTTGTGCACATGACGTCACACTTCCCAAATTGGGATTGGCGCCATCTTGGTTATCAAGTTAAATCTACTAATATTTACAATTATAAAGCACCTAGGGTTTAAATTTTTGACTATTTGTTCAAAATTAATCTCATTGAATCATAATTAACAATTGTTATCTATATATTGTGGATTTATCTTATAACCACGTGAGTATGTCCACCACGTGGTGATCACCAAAATCTGATCACGTGACAATATCTACACAAGGTCTATTGACGAATGTCACCAAGGTGTATTAAATGTGTGCCGAAGTCTCCTGTATTGATCATACACGTCTTACTGGGTTCGGATAAGGAAAACTATTATATAAAAGTTGTAATCACATCCTTCTTTGATGCGAATAAAACAACCGAAAATTTGAAATATAATACGTGCATTTACATGGAGTAAAGTTTTCTATAACCCAAAATAGAACATCCTTAGAGCGTCAGACTAACCACAGTCAGTATCAACGTCAACAGTTGGCCGATCGAAAGGTTTATACCAAGTAACTATAGCAACACCTCCCCATGGTAGGGTAAAAAATGTATGTTGGGGGAAGGAGGAAGGAGAAGAAACTTTAGGAAGAGGAAACATTGTGTTTGCCGATTGGTGTTGACGGTTCAGCAGCTCCCAATGTGAGGCAGGGGTGTGTAGTCATGGCAAAGTGAAAATATAAATATTGCGCAATGGCAGTTCTCGTTAAATAGTTTCTGGAGTTTTAAGGACGAAAAGGTCATCATATAAAAGAACGCAATTGAAGGGAATGCATGTACGTTTTTGTTATTACGTTTCCAGTATGATTATGCATGATCGATTATAGTCGATTTTGTCAGAAAACAGCATTTTGGTTTATTTTGGTCGCATCTATTGAGTAACAAGTTTAGTTTTTAGAGAAGTTAGATGTCACCCTACTGCATCAATATGTGAGCTTTTAAACCATTCTATATCCGACACAGTGTCTAACTATCCGTTTTTCTTTTCCTACAGGTACGTATCTCACTCCGATGTCTCAGACAAACTTTGCGGTAATGTACTCATTTTGACACCTTTATGTGACTCAGGTAAATTTCGTATACGCTCCAAACACACAAAAAATCAAATAACAGTGTGCGTTCCATCATCTTTTTCCCACGTCGGATCAGTGGCCGGTTTCTAGCTCTCTATTAGCAGTCCATGTGTATTTTCCCAATCTTTTTGTTAGCGTACTGTTCTGTGTAGGGATGGGGGAAGGTGTCTCTACTGTAAATATACATATATATATTTCCTTCTTAGTTGACAGTCGTAAAGTGACACCGGGAAAATGTGAAATAACGCAGTTCTATCTCCAAATTTAGATTTAATGAAATCAGTCAGATATTTCTTTAAGCTCCCAGGGGCCGTGAGCAGGTGGAGGCCAGGTGTGGGGTAGGTGGCGAGCTGCTCACAGGTGAAGACCCACAGGTGTGAGGTGGACGCGCACAGGATCAAACGGGTGTAAACATGGGCTGGGCAATTAAATAACAGCAGGAAGAAATCAGGCGAGAACAGGTAAAGAGTGTGGGAAATTCTGTCTCAGTTATCGAGGGCTGGGGCTGAGCAGAAGATGAACAGTAGGGCACGTGATGACCAAGAAATGGGCAGGTAATGAACAGTGGATGAGCGGTAGGCGGGCAGTAGGGGAGCAATGTGTGCTGGAAGTTGGCTGAGCAGTATCTACGAGGTAGGTGAGCAATATGTGAGCAGTACGGGGGAAGTAAGGAAGCAGTAGGGGAGAGCAGTAGGTGAGCAGTATGTATGAAGTACATGAGCAGTAGGGGGCAGCACAGAAGCAGTAGGGAGCGATATGGGAGAGCAGTAGGTAAGCAGTATATAGGATGTAGGTTAGCATTATATAAACAGTATTTGGCAGTAAGGAAGCAGCAGGGGAGAGCAGTAGGTGAGCAGTGAGTAGGAAGTAAGTGAGCAGTGTATGAGCAGTAGGGGATAGTAGGAGACAGTAAGAAAGCACTAGGGGAGTGGTAGGGGAAAACAGTATGTGAGCAGTGAGTAGGAAGTATGTGAGTAGTGGGGGCAGTAGGGAAACAATAGTGGAGAGCAGTAGGAGAGCAGTAGTTGAGCAGTGAGTAGTAGGTAGCTGAGCAGGAGGCCAACTCTCCATGTCGTAAATGGCGTGACCTGGAGCAGACAGGTGGTATTCACTCCACCCTACCACCTGTAGTAGTAACCTGTACGTTATTACCCTACATCTCGTCAGGCCACCCTCATACCAACCAACCCCAAATACATGCATGCACCTCCATGCCCACCACGTAATCAGTACCCCGCACGCCATCATACCCCGCCAACCAGGCCTCATTCCCACCCGTAAAAGCGCATCATATTCAAAATAAGCTGGGCCATTATGGAAAAGCAAACATGATTAAAACATTGACAAAGACGGATTCAAAATAAAGGAATTAACTGAGCCGCCGTTGTTCCGTGCGTCTGAATAGACTGTGGGGATGTGATCGATTTTACCGCCATGCCAAGTCGATATCAACACCTCGGGAAGTGTAAAACGTGGACGTTATAATGAGGGAAGGCGATTTGTGGAGTGATGGCCCCCTTTTTAGGGTAAATTGTTGGCGAGATGGTTTGTCACATTATATCATTTTAATGACATTCTACTGCAGTCAGTGGGCGTGATGTTTAAGTGCAAGACCAATGTGGAATAGACAATGAGATTTTCTTAATTTGAGATTACTTACTTGGTAGAGTTGATTGGGATTTCAATCAGACAAATTTTCTACTTATTAGTCAGAACTTTGCCTCAAGAGTTTTTCTGTCTGATCTAATAGATTTTCGAATAATCTTATGAATGTGATGGTCACCATAAAACCAGTAAACAATCCACATAATATCATAGACATACATAACTCTTATGTATCTCTATGATAATATGTAATACCCCATATAGGGGGTGCAGGCAGGTTAGGTTGGTGCTTGGTTCAGCAGCCCTATACACCGACGGACCAGGTGCAGAATCCCCGAGAATCCCCAGTCTAGTCTCTTGGCCCTAGCTAGTCTAAACTTAGACCCCGTGAGTTAGACGGCTGTCCTTACAGCAGGCTAAGGTCAGGCCCCAAAGGGCACAGCTATTAGCCTACTTTGTACTCTGATTCTACTATCACAGAGGGTATAGGGTGAGATCAGAGGGCATAATGGATTTCAAAGTTTTGGGAGAATTGGGTTGTGCAACACTCGTCAGCATTATTAGTTGAATAGGTCAGGGAGTTTTCTCGTCCATAAATATTTTTTTTGGGTACAAATATAATATCTTGCAGGAGGTCCTAATGAGGTCTTAAATTGGATTCTGATAGAAAACAAATATCAAATGACACGATGAGCAAAAATGCCACATTTTGCAGAGTTTCTTTCATTCAAACCTTATGCGATGACATGTTTCCATACCTCCTGTAGTAAATTTGTCTTAAACGTGCCTAACTTAGGTCTTAAATCGGTCTTAAAAAGGTCGTAGATTGATTTTTGAAAAACGTATGGGCACCCTGCCTTAGCTAGGAAACACCTCCCCGAAGTGATGGACCTCCTATGCCTGTGGTCTGTGTGTCTTCTGAGGGTTCATGTTCCCTGAGACCAGAGGCACATCCTGGGAAAGGCTTAGGGACAACCCGTAAGGTTACCTCATTGAGGCATCATGGTCCTGCCCTTTCCCATCGCTGCTGACTGCTGGCCGACCTCCCCCGCCCCCTCACACTCCACTGAGTCAGGCAACGGGGAGACGGGGCTACAGTCTGGTCCATAGATGTTTGCTTTAAATTGCATATCAAGATTTATCCATTCAACTCTTTTGTACTCTCCTATGGAATTTGGCGGAGTTTAGTTAGCCTGCCTTATGATAATACCTCGAAACCAGGTGGGAAATTAGCCAAGTAATGTAGGTGGTTAAACTTTAGTCAGTGTACCAACCACACAGAGAAAACAGGGAAAATGGCAAGGGAAAACACAGGGAATTTGCAAATTTTACCAAAACACAGGGAATTTCATTTAAGAAAACACAGGGAAATCCCATGGAATTTCATTTGACCAGGTCCTGAAATTCCTGATTCTCAAAATAGTAAGGATTTGACTTCTTGTTGTTGGGTCCAAATTTTCTGCACACGAAGGCTTTTAAATTGCTCAGTATGACACAGGGGAAAATTGCAGTGAGACAGGGAAATCTCAGGGGAAGCACAAGGAATTTGAAATGGATTTTGAGTTGGGAACCTGTTTAGTATAAGGGCCCGGGTCTCACCGCTAACGTTGCCGGTCCTGCCTCTATTCCGGCTGTGAGTTGTCGGCCCACACCGACACCGTGGAGGTGCGATACATGGTAGTCGAGTCGGGGGACATGGCCACACCCAGGTCTAACCTAGACACCCCTACACCCCCTCTACACCCAGCGGCCCGGGATCACCCCCGGCCATGTACTCCTACACTCTCACAGCAGAGTGTCCGATGGGGAGCAGCTCATGGTACAGGGTCCCCACACGACCGGAGAAAACTCGAGAAAATGGTCATGGAACAGTCATGGAATTTGAAGTAGTGCCAAGGTGTCATAAATATTTTTCATGATACTTAGCACTTCACTCATTATTCTCCAGAAATTAACCAAGTTTAGCTGTTTTCTTTGAAAATGAAAAGAAAAAAATGCACCAGCCCAGAATATCTGCACTTCCCTACGAATCCTACAGCAAAATTTGCATGAAGCTAGCTATTGGGGAACTTAGAAAATGTAACTGGATTTTGTAATTGATCATGTAAATGGAATCCGAAAAGGCCCGTGGGGACCGTGTTGTACTTCATCTACCCCAGCTAAGACTAAGTTGAAGTATTTCGAGCAGCTTACAGCTCTATTGACGTCTTCAAATACCTCGTCTGATTCAGGGCTGATAAAGAAGTGCAGGGAGCCGGTGTTTGAGTGTCTGGTGCGGTGGTTTGGGGCAGGGGGAGCTTCTTTTTCCTCTCGCAGGTAGTTGCTGCCTGTACATATGAAACTCGTTGTAGCACTGAGCAGGGTGAGCCCATACAAACAGTTAGTTGGCAGCAGTGAACTGACTTAGGCTGACTTCTAACTCGACTTGTACTTGGCCGCTCTCCCCCTGCCTTGGGTGATGTATGCTGCGTGTCCCGGGGTGGCAAATTGGTGGTCAGAGGGCAGCGTTAACAGGGTGGTAAGTCGGGGGTTACTGGTCGCCCTGAGGGCCTGTAGTAGGTGGGGTATGGGCGCCTGGCGTATGTTACTGCCGTCACACCCCTCCCCCTCCCGCCCGCCCCCTCCTCAGACGGACAGGGTGTCATTACGGACCTCCTCCAGGAGGTAGCTGGAGGCCACCCAAGGCACCCGGCACCCCCATCCTCGCACACCAGGGCCCAATCCGCTATCACTGTCAGAAGGTAGAGCGGTAGCGGCGACATTGGCCTTGACTTGAGAAGATGGGCACCCCCTGCATCCGTACCCAGCTCCAGCTGTATCCAGTCTGCATCTTAGTATCGAAATGTTTGGCCGGAACATAGACATATAGCTCTGGTGCTCACCCTTTCTTACAACCCTCCTCGAGAAAATGCATCAACACATTTTTGAGTTGCTCACCAGGTTTGCTCATCAAAAACTCTTTATAGAATACCCCCCCCCCCACCGCTCCCCCGAACGTAAACATAATTATGTTGATAATTCAGAAAGGACAGAAGGCGCACGGAGACAGGTCTATATACGGTGTAATTTAGAGATTCTATTCTCATTTCCTGCCATATCATTCACGAAAATGCATGTAGGCCTACACTGTTAAAAAGGTGTTTAGAAATTAAACATGTTTAGGGTCTAAACATGTTTAAAGCCTAAACACTTGTATTTCCTAAACATGTTTTGGATTACAGATGTTTATTATCTAAACACATGGGATCCCACATGTTTTAAACCTAAACATTAAACACCTAAACATGTTGAATATCTAAACACTTGAACCTAAACATGTTAAATATCTAAACACTTGAGCCTAAACATCATACATTTCTAAACATGTTTAGGGTCTAAACATGTTGTGAAACTGGTTACAACAAAGTGTTTAGGAAAGTGTTTAGGTTCTAAACACTTGTTTTTACAGTGTATTCAGTACTTCCTAGTCAACCTGACATCTGAGATATATGCGCCTAACTAGTGTAGACTGAAGTCGTTGCTGGGCCTAAACCCTGTCTGAGGACACGTGCACCCTGACTTCGGGTATAAACAAGGCGAGAGTGAAAAGACAGAGTAGAACTCATCACTCCTAAATCCGTTTGCTCGTCTTATGCTCGTTTCAGACTAGGCCTCAGAATGCGCATTGGGCCTGTCTTGAACTGTCATTATGAACACATTTTGAGGCTAGTCTGTAAAGGGTATTATAAGAGTCATAGAATGCGCGTTCTGTGACAAGTGAAGTGTATAATGGGTATGCGCGAGCCGTGTACATAGATCTGTGTTACTCCGAGAGGTGCTCCGGAGTTCGATAGACGCAGTACGGCGTCTCAGTGACCTGAAGGGGTCACCGAGTCTCTTACAACGTAAACCAATGAGCAGCTCGAGGCTATTTTTAGAACGTGTTATGTTGGCAGGGATCGAGTCTGTTTGCTTGGTTACAGGATTGTCAAAGAACAACATGCTTAGTTCAAGTCGTGCAGGAGATGATTACAAAATGACCATTGACGCCACGCGCTTCATTTCCGGTTTAATCACATGACCATACCCCACGTGACCTGAGGTCAGAGGTCATCCAGTTTCTATTCGGTTCACAGGGGGAACATCGTCAATTGGTGACCTTTTGACCTTTAGGTCTTCACACCGGAAGTGACCGTGAGACAAATGCCCCTGAAGGGCAGTGCCCCCACCTCGCCTGGTACACCATCTCACCACTAGGGGCCGGATTTAAACATGCGCACTGTATCTGTATATATTGAACGACGTTAATTCATCTAGTTTATGAGTCTGATAAGAACCAGTAAGGGTTGGCCGGGCGTTAAACTACGCCACCGAAAATACAAACCATCCAACTTGTATTCATCTGTATCTAGGTTATTTCCTCGGCTTATTTCTGAATGTTTGAGTTCTGATTTCCGATATGGTTACTGCAGCAATAACCTAAGCCGTATATATAGTCATATTCAAACAAACATAACATCATGCATCTGTTCACTTCCCTTTTACGTGTAATATTATATGAAAGCTTTCGTATTCGGGGTGAGGTCATAGATTCGTGATGTCTAGACGTCGAAATGTCTCCATGAATATCAGTATCCTACTTTGACGTGAAACGTTTCCTTTAAACCAAATTAAATGTTTTACTTAAAAAATGTATCAGGGGTACTGTCCCAGAGCTAGATTGCTTATGACTGAATAGTCCTATCAACAATATAACATCATTCACCAGCTGTATGGTATGTATTGTATGGAACTTTCCAGGTACTGCATTCACGTATGTCTGAACACAAGGAAATGCTTACATATAAACAACAGAGTATACCGGCTTCGTACCTGTCGCCATCTCATGCCACAGGAATGCTACTGGCACCCAACTCCCTGTACGATACAGGCCAAAGTGTGTAAATAACACCAACGTTTAAATCAAATTAATTTGTTGTGATATTAATCTAGTCTGATTCATTCAAATTTGTGTTGAATAGTTTAAATTGTTGACTTTTAAGTGTCCTGCAGACACAAAAAGCCTAGAGAGTAGCATCAAAGGCGCCCCCCGATAAACACCTCCTGCCGGCGGTATGTGGTTTTTGTCCTCCCCGGTGGGTAAGGTAGAGGTGTATACACCTTCAGCTGGTGGATAGGGTGACGGGTTAGGGCCTGTTTACACTGGCCCTGCTGATACCCCGTAGTTAGACCCGATTCACACTACTGACTAAGCAATGTTCTATTCGCCTTTAATCTGTAAAATTTACAACGACTCTTTGCAGGGATGTAATTTTTCAGATTTTTGTCTGATTTTTTATTCTTTAACATCATGGCCTAAATTAATATTTTTAAAATTGATTTCTTACAAGTTACACCACGTTTTATAGCAATTTTAGATGATTTCAGAATTTCTCTCTGGAGTTTCAGATTTCTTCATTAACCGTGCTTTATATACATCCCATCCCTTTTTTTGGAGTCTCTCATTTTCGGTTGACAAGAATTTACTCAGAAGTGAAGTTAGTCCAGTGTGAATTTGGTCTAGTAAACTCAAACAATCACCACACGTGTACGTCTTTGTGTGCATGTGAGACGTCTTTGTACAAGTGAGATCGCTGTGTATGGAAACTGATCCAGGCTGAGTCAGAGGATCATACGCCGTCGGCCTCGGGAAGGGGCACTCGTTGGGTCAGGAGTAACAGTATATGTAAGGGGAAGTGTGAGCTACTTTACTCAGAAAATATGACTTATGGTCTGTAAATAGGATTGTTTTATCATCGGACTTAAAAATAGTTCATCACCTCCGGAGGTGATGTAACTCCAAGGCCCAGGCTGTGAATTGGGAAAGTGCTTAGTTCGTATCATAATATCCATAATCTCTGCCCCCAACGTCGGTTAATAATACAAACTGTGTGGTTGGCATTGATAACAATAATATGACACGGTAATGCAGGGTGAGTCTAAATGTAATATCCTATCTACACCTGTAGGCTGTACGTTTAATATTCGGCCATCTGTCCGAAAGATAACCAGATAGGTCACTGGCGATATATTAGAGAGATGATATAATCATCAGACACTGGCATATCTAAAAGCCCACCAGTTAGACAGTTATGTTACTTTCAAAACATCATATAATACCATTACATTACTTCAAAGGGAAATAGGAAAAAATTCTCAAATGGCATGGTAATTGCAAACTACATCAGTACAGCGTTCTGCCTGTCCTTAATTATATAGACATAGGCCTATATAAGTAAAGTGGTCAACAGGATGACCTGTGGCAAGTCTAACATGTGAGCTAGATAGACAGACCTACATTAGATGGCCACCACCTCCACCTCTATCAGCCCATCCCCACCCCCGCCCCTCCCGTCCCTCCGGCCCCCGGCAGGCAGTACCACTCGCCCTGGAGGAACACACCTCCCCAGGTAGGAGGAGAGGCAGGTACACACACCTATAGCACACCTGGTTCCCACGCCCCGCCCGTACAGGAGGAGGCCCTACCTGGTCGGACACACACTGACTCCGCAGACTGTGTAAGGTAGCCACTCGGATGTACACAGTTGCCGTAGAACAGGTTGGTTCGGAAGGGGAGTCCAGCTGGTGTGGCACTGAAGGTGGGGACAGGGGACACAACTTGGATACGGAGACGAGTCGTTTGGTTGCTGTGTTCCGTCAGTTGTCTATGTATGCACGAAAGGACCTTAACGTCTAGAGACTTTAATTTACCACAGGAGGTACCGTCATCTACGCAATCATAGTGTACACGTTTATTGGTCTTTGAGATTGGAGAAGCAGTGGACTTCTCAGCTTGTTTTTAGGCGCCACAGTTCTGCAAATCTGAGCCCACCGACCTATAGATAGGTCAGTAGACCCAGCGGGGGGTGGGGAGGGGAAGCCCCAAAACCCAGGCCATTCACCGACGGGTATCAGGGCTAGTAGGGCATCTTCCAATCAGAAGGACCGGAACTACATTGATAAAGACCGGAACCAGTTTGTGAAACAAACACAAAATAATACCCTTTTTTAAACTCTAATTCAAAAACACGCTTTTGAGTCTTATCTAACATCATTGAATGTGTATTGCTCGGCCAATGTGACGTGTTGAGAACCAAAATGCCACCATGATCTACGAGGAGACTTATGGACAACTATGATGGTGGACCCCGACTATTTGGTATAGTTTCTGCAACAATGTGACGGGTGGTCCTGAGTAGGTGCTCAGACCGACCACAGGGACAGTGCGGGGAACAGCGGCCGGTGAGGTGGTATTTGCTCAGTTGTTTTGTGTATACTACTGTTCTATATCGGGGCACCCAGTGACCCGCCCGTCGGCCGGGGGGTCGTGGGGGAACTCCACTCACTCGGTGATAGACTGGTGCTGGCTGTTCAAGTGTTGTTGTGGAGGAGTGGATCTTGAACCAGGCACCTGATTACAACTACCTCAAACTGAGGGGTCAACTTAGTTCATACTGAAACTGATATACCTCGGCAAACTGTCCCTGACTGTTGGATATTACTCCGAGACGACTGTGTTGTTGTGTAGGATTGGATCTTTTCTTATTTGCCAGTTGCTGTCCGCCTTTGTAATAAATCTGAGTGGTTACGACTGATCGTAGTCACTCCTGGAGTACAAGATGATAACCGTGATTCTAGGATTACCCTATGAGTTTGTAAATTGCTCAATTCCTTCATTGATCACTGAGTTAACCCGCCTACACTACAGAATGTGCAGTGAGTGACAGCCCACTGCTGGAGCCATTTAATCTACCTTGCTACGTAGGAGAGGGAATTAAACCAGGGCCGTCGATAATTACAAACCGGTCTTTTACCTAAACTATAAACCGGGTCTTTACCTAGATAATCTCACCACCAGTCCTGGGATACAGACGGCACACAGAGGAGTCCTGTGTCAGTGTATGGAGTACTTGTTCCCAGAGAGGGGAGGATCAGCCCGGACCCCACCTGCCCCCTTCTCACAGCCCTGCTACAGGTAAGCCCCCTCCAGGCCCTCCTCCCGGCGGGCTTAAAAAGACGCACAAAGATGCATTATGCCATTACCTAACTTGTAAGTCCTCCTTGGTTCGTCTAGAAGCCTCGGGGTGTAACTTTGAGTCTTCCATGTTTTTGGCTGACTTGTATTTCTTGGCGGTTCTAATTGTAGTCTGTGGGAAGGCACATGACTTGGCTGCTAAGGTGGAAAGTGGGAGATTGTCTCCAGGTCTAAAGATAGACTCGCGTTTTCTAGACTCACTGTCTGTGGTACCTGTAAGTAAATTGATATTGGGACTAGATCGTTCACCGTCAGAGCTATTCAATAAATAACAAGTATATATGATAGTCTGAACGATTTATAAATATTGGGGCCATAGAACGGCGCTATTTTACGTACCAATGTGATTTTGATATGAATTGTAGAAAGAACCAAAAAATTATTTCAAATAAAGTAAATCATCTTATGGTAATTTTACGCAATATAAACCAGGCAGACTGATTTAATTAAGGGAGTGATTTAGGTCTCCCCGGTATTAAATACCATACACTGATGACCGGTATGTGGGAACCTTGTTTTCTCAGAACAACAGAAAATCACCTGGTTACTATGACCATGCATCGTCATTTACCAAAACTGGCACTATACTAGAACAGATGGTATAATATGCATTGAAATATTTTTAATTCAAAATATCTTTCACCAGTTCTTGAGTAAGGTCATTAGGAGCACAGATTTAGCAGAAGAGGGATTGGGGAATACCAGCATATTTAGCCACAGGAGTCTTAATTCATGGTCATTGCCCTAGCAATCGACTAGGTCGTCTCTAAGGCTCTCTCAATGTTTCCCACGTATAAACGTTCGTCAGGGAAAAATCAATAAACTATTATATAAACCAGCCCTCTTTACTCCGGCTTGTGGAAATTTAGTTCAAAAGCCCAGTCCTCCTGACTGCAAAACTGCAATTTACTACAGTCACTTGCTGATATTGTAGAGGTAGGACAGGGGGGGGGTCACCGGTCAGCACTGTAGAGGTAGGGTTGGAGAGAGTCACCGGTCAATACTGTAGAGGTGGGGCAGGAGACAGTCACCAGTCAACGCTGTAGAGGTAGGGCAGGGGACAGGCACCAGTCAACACTGTAGAGGTAGGACAGGGGACATTCACCAATCAACACTTTAGAGGTAGGAATGGGGACATTCACCGTTCAACACTGTAGAGGTAGAACAGGGGACATTCACCGTTCAACACTGTAGAGGTAGGGCAGGGGGAGAGTCACTGGTCAACACAGTAGAGGTGGGGCAGGGGACAGTCACTGGTCAACGCTGTAGAGGTAGGGCAGGGGACAGTCACCGGTCAACACTGGAGAGGTAGGGCAGGGGACAGTCGCCGGTCAACACTGGAGAGGTAGGGCAGGGGACAGTCGCCGGTCAACACTGTAGAGGTGGGGCAGGGGACAGTCGCCGGTCAACACTGTAGAGATGGGGCAGGGGACAGTCACCAGTCAACACTGTAGAGGTAGGGCAGGGGACAGTCACCAGGCAACACTGTAGAGGTGGGGCAGGGGACAGTCACCGGTCAACACTGTAGAGGTGGGGCAGGGGACAGTCACTGGTCAACACTGTAGAGGTGGGGCAGGGGACAGTCACTGGTCAACACTGTAGAGGTAGGGCAGGGGACAGTCACTGGTCAACACTGTAGAGGTGGGGCAGGGGACAGTCACCAGTCAACACTGTAGAGGTAGGGCAGGGGACAGTCACCAGGCAACACTCTAGAGGTGGGGCAGGGGACAGTCACTGGTCAACACTGTAGAGGTAGGGCAGGGGACAGTCACTGGTCAACACTGTAGAGGTGGGGCAGGGGACAGTCACCGGTCAACACTGTAGAGGTAGGATCGGGGAGAGTCAACGGTCAACACTATGGTAGTAGGGCAGGGGGTCACAGCGTGCTGGCACCACCTGGTGTACTTGGGTCATCCGTGTTGGGACTGTCACAGACTGAGGACTTATTTACATACAGAATGGGCACTAAAGGCCCTATTCCACTACACAACTTGAGCTACTATTTCAGCCCGATATGATATAACAGGCAAATTTGCACGCAGAAGTGGAATAATCGTTTGAATTTGCAGTTTGGAGTATTCTAAAACTGTGTAACAAAGAATTTTGTCTCTTAATATGTGATTTACATCGTAGAGTGAAATTGTTGAGTTTAGAACAACAGAGACAAGAGCAACTTCTGAATTTGATGTTTATTCACAGTTATTGTCCAAATGAATGAAATGTAATATAGGGGACAAGGGGAACTGCAAAGCGTACTTTCAAAACTGAAAAATATAACGGTGGTAAATATGAAACTAGTCCATTTTATAAAGGGACTATGTTTTGGAAAAAATCTATCTGTTGAAATCCAGAATTGTAATAACGAATTCGAATTTAAATTGCAAATCAATAAATTTACAAGTTTTTCAATGAAGGCATGATTTAATTATATATAACACATTTTTTCATCAATGTTGGGAATTTCATCTGGAAGACCCCTTAAAGATTGATTCAGAATTAAAGGGGAAAAATACTTTCACGTCCTCCAGGTTACCTTACACAGTGCTATCGGAGGCTGGGTGCAGTGTGACCAGCACACAGACCTAGGAGTCTACTTGCACAGACCTAGGAGGAAGTGTCCGGTCTGTATTTAACTCAATGGTCTTTGATAGTGTTTACACCGTGGAGGAGGGAGGAGGGAGGTGGGGTGGTCTGTGATTCGGTGAGTCACACGTCGTCCGACCATCCCACCACTGACCCCCTGACCTGTCGTGGTGGTCAGTCCCCTGGGGGTCAGTGGCCCAGCATCGCGCTGGGATTTATTCATTATTTACATATATGGTTCCCCCGGAAAAAAACTCAGCCAGATATATGCTTAAACAAGATGATTAAAGGTGGTCCGGGACCAAGTTCTGATTGAATATTTTCCCTCTTTTTGATTTTTTTGGAGCGACTCCCAATAATTATAGCTATTACTTAGCAGGTAGATATGACGGGCTTTAAGAGCCCGGGGAAAACACTTGAGTGTAAGCTTTGGGTAAGGATAACACTGTCTAAATTATAGACATTCTTACAGTCAATGTTAGAGTGGTAATAGTTGTTTTCTATGAATAGAGCTTTTTCATTATGATCAATTAGATGTATAAACCCAAAGCGTCAGTGACCTTATTACCCATTTGTTCTGAGTACAGCCATTGCACGTTTAGTAATAAACTTAAGTCACTGCTCAGTATGTGAAGAGGTATGTGTTTAACATATCGTCGTCGAATATTTTGCATAACTATTATAAACCAACTGAGCTTTCTTACCAGAGAATATAATTAACAAGGTAAAACATAATCTTGAAAATCTCTCCAAATCTTTGCAAGCATTAATTTACCACAAAAATGCGATATCATATGAGTCATATTGAATCCAAATTCTTTCCTCAACCCACTTCCCATCCATTCATGCCCGGCATGTCTCGGGTACTAACGTTAATACCGAGTTACCACTGTATACAATGGGCATTACTTCATCTCCACGTTCTGGGTAAAGGTTCTGAGTCTTTGTCCCACTAATCCTTCCTTAAAGAGCCCACTCACCCTGGAGTCCCTCCATAGAGGTACAAGTAGGAGTAAATCCTTCAAAGTGGCATATATTGGCAGGGGTGGTATTTACATTACTTGTAGTCATAATATTATAGACGAGAAGTGGATGAAACAGTCTTATGAGGTACTTATACAGGGTGCGTGGTATGTGTGTGGGGGCGGGGGGTTACGGAGGTATGTTACAGGGCCCAACACCCAGGGCCTCACGTACAGTGTACATTAGAATACAATAGGTGGTATTCTAAAGATTTCTGTGACGGCTTGGAATTTCTGGGATTTAAAGGATTCGTCAATCCTATCGCTACATATTACAAGAGGTAGAAACCTGAGGGTTTCTGTAATCCATAAAGATAGATTTCTTTGATCAGTAAATCAAGAGTGCGAGCATACATGTTTACAATGATGGGCGAAGGACGTCATGTATTGATGATGTAATAAATACAATATATTACGCATCTTGCGAGTGAGACGCTTCTACTATAAAGACCCCCATGAAACATAATATATTTAGGTCACCTTACCTAGCCTGACTGAACTACCTGGTTGCGATTGTAAAACCATGTAGAACATTTGCTCATTAGATCAGCCGAAATAAGTATTCAATCTGAAACTGCTCAGGACAGCTTGCTTACTGTAAATGTGTTATACCCCACCGTCTACACATCAGTCAGCGTATGAATGCGTACTTGGACAGTATTCTGAAATTGTGCAATTACTCACTGGGAGAATTTTGAAATACATTTAATTCAACGGCACACATACTTTTAACTTCCATTTATTTGAAAATATAACCAGACTATAAATTGCTACCTGTATATAGGTTGAAGTATACATGTATTATGAACCTCGAATCAATTGAACATGGCCGCGCCGACCTGCACGTAGTGCCAGCACGCTCCAACTTCTCCATAGGCTAATCGGGGACCTGTGTCACACAAAGCGATATATTATATGCCTAATGCAAACATAAAGTCGTAGAGAACACCTGCATATGTCTCATGTGACTCAAAGAAAACGATCTCATAAAGGAACTCGGAACTTAAACTTTCTTGACGAGGACACAGAGGGTGACTTCATAAACATGGCCGAGGAGAAGGTGATCGGGATGGCGGACTTACTGGCAGAGCTACGGGAAATAAGGCTAAGTAACAAAAAAGTAGGTGAACGCCTTGACGGCATTGATCTAACAATCAAAGAAGGCGCACAAAACAGTCAAACTAGTATGGATAAAATCTCAGCTGACCTAGCGAAAATTTCAGTGAATTTTGAGAAAGAAAAGGAACGCATAGACATACTAGAGGTCAAGGTCGTAGACACAGAACTATTACTAGGAACTCAGAAAGCCTATATTGACAAACTAGAGGCCAGAATAACTGAACTTGAAAATAAACACCGTAGAGCCAACCTCCTCATAGACGGCATAGAGGAAAAACAAGGTGAATCACTCAAAGTAATAATCGATAAGCTATTCCAAGACATGGAATCGGGAATTAGGATTGAAGATATCGAAAGTGTCTATAGAATCGGACAAAACAAGGGCACAGAAAGACCAAGAACAATCCTGGTGAAACTAAAAACCCCTGCCCACAAAGGCAACATCTTCAAGAATATTGGCAAGCTAAAAGGGAAGGCAGAATGGAAAAAAACTTTCATCAACGACGACCTCCCACCAGCAGTCCAAGCGGAGCGCCGGGACCTCCGCAGTATAGTTGCACTCGCTAAAAGCATGCAAATAGATTGTAAACAAAGGGGCGGGGCCCTGATTATTGACGGGATCCGCTACACATACAAAGATATTGGTAACCTGCCTAAGGGCTTAACACTTGAAAAGGCTAAAGTAGTAGAGGTAGCAGACGGCATAGCCTTCCAAGGTGAACACGCGTACCTATCTAATATGTTCAAGTGTAAAATCACGTACCAGGGCAGAGAGTACAGCAGCGCGGAGAAACTGATACAAGTCACACATGCGACAATTGCTGGGGACCCTGACCTCGCGGCCCGAATCATGTACACAAATGACCCATATGAAGCACAAAGGCTCGGTAAACAAGCCCCCAGGTCGAGAGAATGGGATGAAAAAAAAGAAGAAAGCGTTGCAAAGATTTTCAAATTAAAGATGGAACAACACCCGAAGCTTAAAGAAAAGCTATTAAAAACGCGAGGACATATCTATGAGGCAACCAACTCCGAATGGGGTTGTGGGATGTCCCTGAGTCAACGTGTCAACATCAGAGCCGAGAATATCACCAAACCGAACCTCATGGGCAAAATTGCTGAACGATACAGGGACCAAGAGCTACAAACGCTAAGTACCACAACTTGATAACTCACAATGGCTAAAGTATTCCATGTTATCACGGACAGCCGAGGTAAATCGTTACAGGCATATCTTGATAAAGAAAAAACGTTTGAGCTTGAATTTGCTACACACTACTACCCTGGTGCCGGTATAGAACGACTTGGCCGGAAAACAATTAACCTACTCGAGCGTGACCAACGTGCAAGTGTAATATTTATAGGTGGAGTGAATGACCTGACCTCGAAAGACCAAAACACGGGCCAGTTTGTACTTACGGCTTTATCACATGAACAATTACATGAGGATCTCTTAGCCAAATACGAGTCACTGGCCAAGCACATTGACAATAATTACCGTCACAGTAACGTTATTTTTTCACCAATAATTGGGCTTTCACTTGAAACGTACCTAGGTGATGACAATGAGCATCATCAATATATAATAAATCAGACTGTGCTGAATATTAATTGGTCCATAGAAAGAATTAACGAGGATAGAGGGAAGCCAACTCCATGGATGGCAGGAGCCGTTCACAAACACAGGCATGGTGCGACCACACATCACTACAGCTACCTGACTGACGGCCTGCACTGCGGAGACTATGTTTACACACGTTGGCAGAAGGCATTGAGGGAAGTGGCGATGAAATCGATACGAGGAAAACCACCAATATCAAGGTAGACTGTATACCTAAGGTATGTCAAATTGATGACCGTGTAGTATACATATACCTGACTGGAACTGATCCTGGCAAGAGCACGTTGATGTGACAGCTCATGCCGTAATTCCTACTTACCTGATCATAATTATGGGTACGTCAAATTGATGACCCAATCTATGATTCATTGGACCAATTAACTTTCTTCCCTTATCACGGAGTTGACTAATTAAATGGGTATGACAAAATGATGACCCTAATCAGACTCATACTTCTTTCCAAATCAAGCCAACAAATGAACTTTCTCTTTTTCTATACTAAGACTCAATACCACTAGTGGGTACGTCAAACTGATGACCCATGAAGTTCCCCATTAATTTCCCTGATTCCCTTTCCATGATTTTTCTTTGAATATTTGTACCAGCTATATGATAGTTTTCAAATCACATGCTCGCCTATTATTTTCCATGTTTATGCAACACTATATAATTATTATATTAAGCTACATTTATATATGGTGTCATAATAACTAAATATTTCACCCAAACAGTTATCAAATTTGTCAATACTAGAGAATCTACGAGACCATCCTAGAGAAGTTATCTACTGCGACATATGCGGTAGTGAACACATACCTAATATGGGCCACATTGATAAATTCGACCTACAAGGGTATGTACTACACACATTATTAAAATGTTCCCTTCGCTGATGTATGTTTGTATGTTTATATATATATATAACCACCATTAACATTAGCAGGTATGATCACCTTTTTTATATACTGCCTGTAAAATGGAGAGTGTTGCGTTACTATGTGATAATTCAAACCTTTTAATAACCCTGCAAACCTAAGATCCACGATATGGTGGTCATTATGACCCATACCCTATACGTGCTAGGGATGCAGAGTAACACCTGGATATCAATCTTTTACTGGACAGGGCAATCCAATCATGTTGGAATTTGTAAGTATATGTGTATTAAGAACACTTATGATTACGTTGGAAGAACTTAAAGGCAGGAAGGGGTTACACATTGCACACCTTAACATCCGTAGTTTATTACACAAGTTTGACTTGGTAAAGGTGCAGTTGTCAAATAGCAATCTAGCGGTGATTGGATTATCCGAAACCTGGTTAACACAGTCAATACCATCTGGCATGCTTGATTTTGAGGGATATAATATGGCCAGGATGGACCGTTTATGGAGTGAGAGAGTTGGACACACACCCAAGAAAGGTGGAGGGCTGTGTCTCTACATTGACACTAAATATAATTTTTCTGACCATGAATACAAACATCTGAACCTGAGCTCACGTGACATTGAAATACAATGGGTTACAGTAAGTCCACCCTATCAAAAAAAGTTGATAATAGCCAATGTTTACCGTCCTCCACAGGGCAACTACTTGGAGTACGTAAAATATTTGGAGTACTGTATCAATATGATAAAGCCAACCAACAAGGAAGACCTGGTGATCTTGGGAGATATGAACATTGACATATTTAAAAAACAAGATCCCAAAGTCAAGAAACTGAATGACTGGGCTAGAGTATGTGGCTTTAAACAATATATTAAGACTCCCACCAGGTTTTCACGCACTTCAAGTAGTTGCATTGACCATATATATACCAACATACATGATATAAGCGATGCAGGAACCACCGACATAAATGTGAGCGACCACTGCCTGGTCTATATAACTAAGAAGAAATTCAGAAAACCAGTACTGAAAACCACGTTTAGAGGAAGAAGCTATAGAAATCTTGACGAGGATGCTTTTGTTGACACGTTAAGAAATAAAAATTGGGATGCATATGATAATGTAGAAACTATTGATGAGGCCTGGGAGATTATGTTCAATTATATACAGGAAACAGCTGATCAACATTGTCCTCTTAAAAACTATACTATTCGGCATGTGAAGGAAGACTGGGTTTCTGATGAACTTCTTGAACTCATAAAAGATAAGGATCTAGCCCTTAGAAAAGCAAAGAATTCTGGTTTAGAACAAGATATTGCAGTTGCTCATAGGCTTCGTAATGAAGTAATAAGACATACCAGGAACGCTAAAAGAGATTATATACAAAATGGGTTGGACCAGGCAGCGGGAGACTCAAAACGGTTCTGGAAAACCATCGCCAATATCATACCAAATGGTAAAAACAGAAAGAATAATGACATTCTACTTAAATCAAATGGAATACTAATTGATAAGAACAAAAGTGCTGACTTTATCAATGATTTCTTTACTAACATAGGGCCTAAACTGGCCGAAAATATGCAGCAACCATGGAGTTATGATGGGCCTGAAGTTATTATGGAAATGCCCAATGTCACAACTACACAGGATGAAATTCTAAAACTAATAAACGACATTGATATCTCTAAATCATCTGCCATTACAGGAATTTCAAGCAGGTTATTAAAAATTTCACTTAGTAGTGTCATTGATAGATTCACGCGCCTAATTAACTGGTCTTTTACAGAGGGCTACTTCCCATTAAAATGGAAAGCAGCTAAAGTAGTACCCATACCCAAAGAAGGGGATCCCACAGATGTCTCAAATTATAGACCCATCTCCCTACTACCTCTCCCAGGTAAAATTATTGAGAAAATTTATCACAAACACCTACTGACTTACCTAGAAAATAATGATTTATTGTCTAAAAATCAAGGGGGCTTTCGACCTGGGCACTCAACAGTGTCAACTACATCCAAATTTATAGAAAACATTTATCAGGGAGTGAACAATAACGAAATCACAATAGCAACCTTCATAGATTTCCGGAAAGCATTCGACACTGTGAACCACAAACTACTTAATACCAAACTGGGAAAATTAGGAGTAAAGAACAAACCCCTACTTTGGATTAAAAGCTATCTGCAAGATAGGACCCAAACTACCATAGCAAATAATATGGAGTCAAGATCTGCCAGAATAACCTGTGGGGTCCCCCAGGGAAGTACTGTAGGCCCTCTATTATTTCTGGTGTTTATTAACGACCTAAGCGAAATTCTTGGCAATGCTAATGTGTACCTATATGCGGATGACACTGTGATCTTTGCTCGAGGCAAAAATATAGATGACTGTACTAATACCCTTCAAAGAAGTATCTCTAATGTATGTGACTGGTGTAATAAGAACAAATTGTCTATAAATGTTGCTAAAACAAAATCAATGATTTTTGGAAGCAGAAGAAGGGTAAAGTACACTACAATGACCAGCATCAAAATGAATGGCCAAGATATAGAGTGTGTCAAATCTTACAAATACCTAGGCATCATTCTAGATCAGACTTTAACTTTTGAAAAACATATCAATAATGTAATCAAAACTGTTTCACACAAGATGCACTTGCTTGGGAAACTTAGAGGGATTATCACTGAAACTGCTAGTGTAAATATTTATAAATCAATGATCCTACCTTACCTAGACTATGGTGATATCATATATGAAGGGGCAACGGAAACTAACCTATGCAAGTTGCAACGTCTGCAGAATGCATGCCTACGTATATGTGCCAGGGCAGAAAGGAGATACCCCACTATAGAACTACATCGTCGTTACAACGTGGGAAACCTCAAAGCAAGGAGGCAAGCTCACCTAAAATATTTTATGTACTGCCAAAAAAATGATGTGATGTTGATAGACCATAGAAGACTACCTACACGGGCACATGCTGCACCACTATTTAATGTAACCCCCCCAAAGAAACAAAAGTATATGTGTAGTGTATTGTACAGAGGTGCTTCATTGTGGAATAATATGACTGTGCAAATGCGTAACACCCCAACTGCAAATACCTTCAAGTCTATATGTAAAAATGAGATGCTCAATAAGAACCAACTTAATGTTAACTGATAAAACTTCGATGCTAAATACACACATTTCCTAAAGGGATACAAAATGTTAAATGACTGGCTGAACCTGTCCTAATCCTGAACAAAAGGGTTACAAGTGGCACAATTGTTCACCTATATATGTAATAATACTATTGATGCATGGATTGTTCGAAATAACACTGGTGGTTGATTAAAACCGACTATTGTAGCCGACGACTATCAGTATAAATAAATGAATTTAAAAAAAAAAAAAAAACCTGCACTCAGGAGGCCAGTCCTGTATGGCCCGGAGGTAGGCAGTGACCGGGCCGGTACAAGGTGGGCACCTTGGCACTACTTTCAACCCACTGATACTGTATACAACGAATAGGTCTTAAGGGGATTACAAAACTCTCTGCCAAAGTAAAGTAATATAATAGGCAGAATGTTGAAACGGCGGAGTGGATTTCAAATATTTATCTGGGCTAGGAGCATGGAAAAGTGCACTAAATCAGTATGAAATCGTTGTAATCTTACAGAGTGTGCTTCAGTGCTACTTTAGATTTGGAGATTAAAGTTGTAAAGATGAAATATCCCTCATATGTTGGGCACTCGCCAAGTCCGCTTTTATCAGATTTCACAAGATTGCAGACGGTGAACTATTTGAAAAGTACTGCGGGCTGGCGGAGCGATGGTACAGAATATAGATTTGAAACTACAGACTGTGCACTACTGCCTTAAGGGGCAGTCTATTGATTACGTATGCATTTTAAAAATTATTCCTAGACCATCCCCACCCCCACCTCCCCTTTGGCATATACCTGGCATACCAAATGTACCATAGGCCTTGACCTCCTATACTGATCCCCTCTTGGCGTACATATTTCATGTACGACACCTATCTGACCAGTCTTCTGGCCGCTTGTATGAAGAACAAACAGTAAGACGTAACCATAGACTGGTCATTACTTTATCACGTCTGTGGGTACTTTAAAAGTAGACCCCTTGTGCAATTAACTGAGACCATAATCACAGTCGTCAATCTAAGATCTGCTTTATCCCAGCCGGGTTACTGCGGCCAAGTACCACAACGAAAGTGGAGCATAACAGAAAATCATCCATACAAGTCCCGTCTTTAATAACCATTACACGTATAAAGTCCTGGCTTTGACCTCGGCTGTTAGTGTTAGGTGGATCAAAATAGGAAAAGTAACCTCAACCACAGAGGTGTAGGAGTACCTATATCTATCTCCTCGGACTCACTTTCGAGATATATCACGCAATCTTTCAGAACCACTGTCGCCTTATCTGAGCTGGGGGGGGGGGGGGGGGACCTCACAACAGAAGGGATCAGATTCAAAAGGGAGATAGGATGTGCTGCTAAAAGCTCAGGATTGTCCTGATCCATCTCAGCCTGTCTCCCTGTTATATGTCTATGCGTGCTTAACTTCTACACGTTCACCGTAGACTTGGAAGGTTCCCAGGTTAGAAATAGACTCTAGATAAAAACCGATACCCATCACAGTATGGTGGGTCGGTGCGCCGAATACTGATGAACCCGATTGGGGGGTCCGCCAACGGCGTGGGTGAAAAATACACTCTTTTTCTACATATCCGCCAGCGCCATGTCTTCTTTTTGTTAGAATTGACCTTCGAATCTCGTTGTTTTAAGATCTCTCCAGTATTCTATCTCAATGTTCGTGCCCAGTGTTTTTTCTTTCTTTGTGGGTCCATTCTACGAACAGTGCAACCACCCACCTACTGGTATGCATTTAGCCATATACACATGTATGTATTATACAAGTTGACATGGTTTGAATCACAGTTGATAGATTTATAATAAGCTCAAATTAATTACTATAGCAATAATCAATATAATGTATACTTTGGTATTGATTTGGCAGACAATGTAATAATAGGTATGGACAATTAGTCCTGTCCGTTAAAAACTTATGACTCATTTTAAAAATGGCTATACAAAACCATACAAAACAATGTTAAAAGACTTCTATAATCATAAGGGGAAGAGCGTTGAGAAAACTATATCACTGAGAATATGACTCCCGATTTTGTACTGAATTCGGCCTTCACCACTTTCTGTATGGGCTACAATTCATGAAGCCCTTTGAGATGAGTCTACTGGGGCTCCTGTCCTTTTACAATATAGGCGTGAAACGAGGCCCTTCAGACCAGTGATCCGCTACACTACTGACTGGCTGAACCCCTTGCCGCCTCAGTCGGTCTGTGATATGGACCATTCTGATGGGATATGATATAAATAGCGCCAAAAGTGTGCTGAGTGATACGTAGCAAAAAACGGGCATGTGTTTTTGGGTGTGGTGAAAAAGAAATAAACATGAGTACTTTCGCTGGTACCCCACTGACCTGAAACAGACTCCAGAAAGTGTGGAGCGTCCTGCTGAGAACCAGCGGACCAGATGTGGACAGGAAGTGCTTTTTTTCTCCGACGGTTCCCGGTGGTTACGGGTGTGGTAAAGTAGGAAGGCGGGGGACCACCGAAAGGGTGATGGGTGATTATGACTGGACAAAGGTTAGCTACTGAAATCTATATCGCATCATGGAGAGTGAAATAATCTGATTTAATTTACTCACCATGATAGCATCAAGCACAAAAATGTATTACCTGCGATTGGGCAGGCCTTGTTAGTAAACTTATTTAAAATCTCAAGCACAAATCTAAAAAGAAACAACGATCAAAACTGTTGTTACTTTTTAGTTTAAGGATGGACGCCCATGGCCAGTGCGGTCATTGGCCATTTCGGACGAAGAAATTATTGAGAGGCGAACAACACCTATTCATTACGATACATCAAAACCTACTTCTTGTTGATGTGATTGCATAAAAATAACCTTATTTCATTTACAACTTGTCAAGACAATATAAAATGTACTAAAAAAGAGATGTAGCACGTTGCACCCCATAAAACAGGGCTGTAACAGTCCACGTGGGGGTGGGTATGGGTTAATGAAGCTGAACCCCAAGGTAAACACTCCATCCCCTCCTCTGCCCAACACCCAAAGAGATACACGTAGGTACTGCCACTCTGGTCTTCCTGCCTCTGTAGTATCATAGGGTTTAGTCATAATTATGTTTACACTCATTGGTAATACCGACTCCAGGTGAACCCAGGGAAAGTCTCTGGATGAGCTTAATGCTGGAGCGCCGACTTCTCCAAGTCAAACGTGATGACTCTTTAAGATTTAATCCTATAGCAAGCTGTGAAACTAGTCCCAGGACTAGTAGTCTCAGGAAAAAAGAAACACAGAAGGTAAGCAGAGCATACCCAGGTTATTTCGTATCTAAAATTGAAATCCAGATCTCAGATTCGCAGGTTCACTTAAAAAAAATTTTTTTTTAGCAAGAGCTATTTCGCTTTAGCGTTTCGACATTGTTGCGGTATTTTCGGGTGAATTTAGATATTCGTTAGACTTTCCGTATATTTTTACATTTCCTCTTTATGTTCAAAACAAATATTTGTGCAAAGACGTGGTGGTAAGTGTTTATAATATTCAGGCCAATGGCTATCTACTTACATGTACCTTTAACATAGGCAATTCCGGGAAAACTGGTCTCTCGACTCAGTAAAGTGTACAGGGGCGCATCTACAGTAGGACAGTGTGTAGTCCCTGGACCGACCACTGCACGCTGAGAGGGGAGTCTTTTTTTACCCTGTTTTCTTAAGAGGGATTGTGGAGGTTGTAATGGTGAATCGGTGTGTGCTTTTTGTGGTCGGAACTCGCGTGCAATGTGCTCAGCGTTATAGCAGCCCAAGTGTAAGTACATTTCAGACTAAAATATGTTATCTCAAAAGCAAAATCTAATGTGAGTAGTATATGAAAAGGGCCTAACACGTGGCGCTCCCTGGTGAGGAGGGGCGGACGATGCATGAAATTTGTCATGGCATTGTGACAAATGAATGTGATTGAGAACCACTTTTCTTGGCCACTCGGTACCAACCATAGGCTATCTGTGTATCTCGCCAGGAGCCAATTACAAAGAAAGTTCGCGGAATGGTACACTGATTACAAAATAATAACTTGTACCCAGCTACCCAGAAAAGTAGTTCTCCCGCTTATTATGTGAGATTTATTATAGGACTTAGAGTTTAAAAGTAATTTACCCTTGACACAAAATAACTGATTTAACCTTAGCCTAGCGCCGCTTGGCCAGGTCGGAGAACACAGGCCAAGTATTAGGTGCAACCGGAAGTGTGGCGATTCTGCTCAATCCTTGGGCAAAGTTTTTTTTTTCCAGTAAACGAGTTATTCTTTAGTAATTGAGTCACAAATAAGTTATTTTAGGGAATCAGTGTGCTTTTGTTACACATCTATCTCATTTGAAAGTTGTTGCAGTGCCCTAAGTTTGGGACTATTTTGTCTGGCATCATCACATCTTGGCCCTTCTGTTACAGGGCTCTGTTTTCTGGCGAAATGGATTTCTGAACTTTGAGTTGTATTTATACTGAAGTTAGATGAAATAAAATTCTAATTTTTGGTTTATTTCTTAGTTATATCATATTGTATAACCTCGCAAAAGGAATAAGATGTGGCATTCTTCTGAATATGTGAAACCCCAATGTAAACAAACCGTAAAAAGTTACGAAAAATCAATGGCGGACTGGCATAACCTTGGTTACGGCGACCTTGACCTTAGAGCCCCTACCGGCCGGTTGTTGTCAAACCCGGCCGGTCGACCAGCCTAATTTAACCTTGGCACTTCATACATGAGGTATGGGTCATTCAGTCGGGGTAGTGAGTGGGGAGGCCGGCAGGGGGCGGTGACGGGGTGCACGCGGCGGGACGTACACACGTGTACGGCACGTGAAGTGGGGGGAGGGCAGGGTTAAAAAACAGGGGGTGAATGACGGGGGATGTTTACGTAAGGGTATGGAGAAAATGCGATGAGCAGTGAGTACGTTATTTTTTCGCTAGATACTCTATGGGGCAAAAATACTGGTTGGAGATAAAAACACGAAAATGCTAATAATAGACAAAGTACAACCTAGAATAGTATTCGGAAGCAAATAATTTTCTTGACAGTTTGTTATTAGTAAAGTCGATCTCTATTGATTATATGTTCACTATCTTTTGTTTTACATGATGATATATTCGAGTTTGCCAGATTGTTACACAATATTATGTTTAACATGCATCCCCCAGTCCACTTCTGCAGTCTTCTGCGGATTCCGACTATAGCACATCCTCACAGTGAAGTTACACCGGTGGAACTTTTAGTATAACTTTTTTATTCAAATAGAAATGAAAGATAGAATTGAAACAAAGTAGGCATACTATGTGGGTTATACTAAAAAAAGGTATTGTTTTACAGATTTTTCAGATTCATTCATGATAGTGCTACAATCTGATAATGGGTATGCGTTTCTCCAAATACCTATTCACATATGGCTCCATACGGGCTGGTACAGTATTACTCCCTATGAGGACCCGTTTGACATGTTGCATGGTTCCCCTATAGGCAAGTATAGGCCTCTGCATATTTCCAGTATACAACCTTATAACCAGGTGCACTTATAGGACATTGTGGGCTATAGATGGGGTTAACGGTAAGTCGGCTTGGTCTGAAGCTGAGAGTGGACGTCCGAGATAGACTGGGGGGAGGGGGCATACTTATAGGGAGGAGGGGGTAGATGACTCATAGTGTTTGTGTACCTCTATACGTACGTCTGTATGTGTTAAAATCGGGGAGGAGGCCCGGTGTACGTACATAATCGAATATATAGGTTTATATATAATATATGTATATAATATATATGAAAAATATGTATGTAATTATATTATATACAACACCAATGTCACTTGTGGATGGATCAAGGCATTAAACTACCTGATTTCCAATAATAGAATAAATTCATATCACTCGTAGAATGGTGTTCTTAACTTAAAACCCGACCAGCTATCAGATTTCATGAAATCTAACATTGCAGATGAATAACAGGCAAAATAGACCAATGTCTCGGAAGGATTAATCAGAAATCGGGTCATATCAGCTTAGACCTTTTAAAATCCCCCATGTCCTCATACACGCTCCCTTCTCAGCAGTGCACTATGGACCCGGGCCGACGTGACCAGGTGGTGTCAACACCTGGAGGGCTCCCGGTGTTAATTAGGGCCCTAATCAGGGGATTACGTGGGTTACGGGGATTAGAGGGGATTATCTCAGAGAGGCAGTGGGTCCAGACACCTGAGGTGTCTGACTGGGGCATAGAGCCAACAGACATACACAGCTGTCTATTAACGGGCTTTCTGATTAGTGACAGTTTTGACATAAGGATGATCTCAGAAAGGCAGTGGGTCAGAGAGTGGATAGTAAAATAAGACTTATTCTCCATGGTCAGAGAGTGATCTAGACACCTGAGGTATCAGGCTGGGGGTGTAGAGTTTACAGATGGTGGGTTAGCCTGATTAGTGACTGTAATTTCTCGTTCCCGATGATTTATTAAGCATCTCTTATGAAATAGTAAGGCGCTGTAGGTCAACTAATTCTGTCTGTAGGTAAATGGTGGTGTATCAACTCTATACATTAACTTGTTAAAGAAATGAGACTACTTCTTGTCTACTACTTTATGTCTATGACATTGGAAACGTTCTTGGCTAATCACAGTTTTGGCTAATCAAAGGTACTGAAGATACTCAGCAAGTTGGGTTCTATCCAGAATCAGTGTACATGTCTTCACCTATTCGTGATATCATATGCCTGGACCGTTTGTCCCTTTGGCACCCTTGTTGTACACGTGTGGGCAGTCATAAGCACACATTGTCTATCATAGCCATTATAACGACTAAACCAGGTTAAGGTGTGTCAGGTATCATTAGGCCACATGGAACCAGAAACTGTCTCTCATATTACACATTACACGTGGTTTGAGTTATGATATCAAATCGTGCTAGATTATTCCAGGTACTCCGATACCCCCAGGTCTTGGAGCTGACCCTCGTTCAGTAACTCACCAATAAACGCCCCCCGTTATCTGCCCGTTTCCTGCCGACGTACTCACACCCCACTCCTGGGCCCCACCCTAAACCATTACGCCGTAATACCACACCCGACCACTGCATTCCGGCCGCCACGTGGGGAATGCCAGCAATATAGCCAGACGCATCGGACTTTGTCCAGAAATCACAGAAATAGCCATGAATATCTCAAAACAGAATGTTCAGAAATGTTTGAAAAAATTACTGATATCCGTGGGGATGAATATAAATGCTATGAAGAGTCAAAAAAAAGATCCAAACCTCATAAACATGTCAGAGGGTGCTCCTATCTCAGCCATTTTATTGGTATTTGGTGGTACTGTAAGATGTGCCAAGAAGTGCCTAGAAATACCTAGAAGTGCCTAGACGTGGGTCAGACCGCCAGACGCACCTGTTGTGGGGGGGGGGGGGGGGGGGGTAGACCGATGCGGGGTAGAGGGGTGGGGGAGGTGGTGGTAGGGGTAGCGAAGGGATAGTTGAGAGGTCAGAATAATCATCCTCTCCTTCATCAAAAACCCATGTAAAACCTACTGGAATCCAGACTGTAGCAAAAATGGGTGTTACTGTTGAGGAGAGGAGGTTGGTTGGGGTTTCTGACTACTAGTATTCCCCCCACTGTGGGGGAAGGTTTGGGTTCACGGCTACGACCTTGACCCCTGAACCCCTGACCCTGACCCCTTGACCAGTGTCCGGCGACTGACCGCCCCCTACAGGGCCAACACGGAACTAGTTACCCGGTGAGGGGGGCAATGGGATGGATGTCGTATTCATGTAGTTCTTATGTTCACCAAGAAAAGGGTTGGGGGGTTTTTAGACCCCCTGGAACCCCTCCGATACTCATAGGGTCCGACCCACAATACATTATAAGATTGATTCAGAGAATCATGTTTAAAGGAAAATCGATCATAATTACACCATAAAACCTTTTATATTTAGAATGAATGTAAAAATGCGGATTTTAGAACTTATTGGAATCATTTTAGACACAAATGATACTTGAGTCTATCAGTGAGTGATTAAGTGATGGAGGTTTTATGCCATGCAGACAGCCAGGGTCATTTTAACATTGGGACAAGGTGGGACAAATTCTGTCTTTGGTGATCGTATCTATGAGATGAAGGTGGCAGGGCGGGCAAACAGCAGGGGATCAAAACCTGGAGATTTTTGCTGTACCTCATCCCTTAGTGAACCCAGCACAAACCGTGAATTGAACCCAAAGAACCACTTGGTCAGTGTTGGGTCCCCCCTATCGTTGCCTTATACATCAGGGGCTACTGGGGGCCTATTCATCCCCGGAAACCCCACGGGGTCTTGAGTTTATCAAGTTGATGGCACTTTGATACTGGAGCGCCAACACCTAGTCCACTGACACTTTATGGTAGAAGGTCCATACCTCATCCATAACTATAGGCGTGCCACTCCTTAAGGGGCAGGTGATTTACTCCCTATACACCTGTTACCATGACGACCCCACCTGGCGGCCAGCTGACACACTACTACCACTACTACATCCGGGGGTCAGGACCTCATCGGTCACCTCCTCCTACACTCTCCACGCTGAGCTACAACTCAATCTGTGATGGGTGATTGATGGTCAGAGGGCCTTGAGGGGGCGTGGTCAGGGGTGATTGACAGTTTTCAGAGATACGCCAAAAGACGTCTTTGGTATCACATCAGTGATGTTACTTTACACACGATCTTCAGGTCCGGAGTCAGCTAATACAAATTTCTAATCCACTTATTTGCTAGGCCAAATTGTGTTGGAAGTATTGCATTTTGGTGAGCTAGTGATAGTTCTATCGAAACAAATGTGCAACAAAAGGACTGTTAAATCTTTCCTTTAGGAATTGTCCAACTTCCTACTGTATCCCAGCCTGTTGGTCCGTCCAACGAGTACTTCTATGTGTATTCGTTGATCTGTCTGTAGGCCCAGTCCCAAGGCCCTCACCCCTACCTGCCCGAGGTGCCTGGCCGTGTTGGATGTGGGCTAACTAGGTGTGCACCTTTACATGATCTGCTCGTTCTTTGTGTTTACCTGAATAGCTTTGGCAGGTACGCAGCCTCCCGACAGCCTGGCTTCGACGGCCAACCCACGTCCACCCCTTGGCCTTCTCCACTGAAACAGCCGTAGACTGGCCTCCTACCCAGTCCGAAGGGTCTGATAATGGACACCCGTATTTGTAGTGCAAAGGGTGATGTATTTGCAACTTTTCAAATAAAGAAATTATTTGAAAAGGTCGAAATGAAAATCATTATGCAGTGCTAGAAACATTTTATCTGGATTTCCCTTTTAAACTTGCTTGAGTAATTCTAAGGAATGATAATATTTTATCAAAGTAAAATGTACCATTGATGTCAGGATACCTCCTACTCGTTCAAGTTTGTGAATGAGATTCTGTGAGGAGCCTCTAGGCTTGGGGTGGATTCACTACTCCCTGGACCCTTGCTTGGGAAATCCTGGATCCTAGAGAATTAGTTGAAAGTAGAACGGATGCTACCTCTGCCCGCAGTAACGTGTCTCCTTGCCCACTGCTTCCGGCTGTTACTACACAACTCCAACAGGTATCTGCCTATCAACGAGTGCCTGGTGGTCCCCACCCTGCATCTTGACGTCATTTAGCACAACCAATGGCACATCTGTCAGTCAGAAGATCGAGTAATCGAGTGGTGGCTTCATGCATGTTCATTGGAGGAGGCAAAGCAGTTTAGAGCAGGCCCAGTTCGTTAATTTAGATCGGAGGGGGTTCCGAGCAAACCTGAAGGGGTTCTAGCTGAGACTGTTTTCCTTATCTTGGGAGACTCTTAGGTGATCCAAACTTGGTGAGGTCAGAGAGGGGTCCACTGAACCTTATTCACAGATTTTTGAAGTAGAAGGTTCCTCTATGAAAGCACTTATATTATAAGGCGGCAGCTGGTATGAACAATGTTTGGCTTAGTCTCTGGTTATATGAAGTGAGGAGGTCAGGATGTGGTCGGTCCATGTTTGGGTCATCCCCAACATATCTGACACGCAGTGTTGCCACACCTTCATCTGGTATACTTAATAGTACCATATTGCCAATTTATTTAATAAGCTTGTCACCTTAATGTATTGGATGTAACTGTATCAGGTAATCTCTATACAGTATGTAAACCGCCATCTATAATTTTATTACACCTTAGTGTGATACAAGTTTAGTAGTTAAGAGTTTAACACAGGGTGATACAAACCTGGGTGATAACCAGCCTTGTATCACACTGCAGTGTGATACAGAAACTTTTAATTTTCTAAAATTCGTGAACAAATGAAATAATTGAGAAATAAAAAATCTAACATATGCATTATCTGAACAACGTCATAGCTACATTTTACTGCTTACTATTTGTGGATTTGATGGATATCAAAAGAGTTATATGAAAATAACATAAAAAAATGTGCAGCATCACAGTCCCACCATCAGTGATTGCTGTATATCCTTCCTTGGGAGCTCAGATCTAACAGAAAAGGTATAATAAATCCATAACCAACCTCGAAGGGAGTACTCGGGCAGTTATCACCCATAGCCGGGACCCCGATATCAGCCCTCGGCCGGCCCTTTGGGCCCTGGCCTCGGGCTGATATCGGGGTCCCGGCTTGGGGTGATAACCACCCTCGTACTCCCTTCTTGGTTGGTTATATGTATGTATTGTAATAATATACTGAAAGCCAGGGCAGACCCTCATGTGTGTTATAGATACTCCTTAAAAAGTCAAGAACAAAACACTGAGTAGAGTGGTCCAGGGAACGGCTAGTGTATTTGCAATCAGTACAATAGAAATAAGTAGATTTGTTGCAACCAGATTCTCCATCCGTGCCTGTCAGCACGTTACATCTTATCTGATGCAGGAAAAGCAGCACACTTTTTCATCCGATGGCATCCTGATTCAGAAATTGGACCAAATTATTCAGGAAGCCAAATATGTCTGGAACTGGAAACTTGTATTACAGATGAAGATGGGTGCTATCACAAAGACCTTGAGCAGAGTATAAGACCTTCAATATCACAGGGTGATATAGACAGGCCGTTACTTGGTGGTGCTATCTGTGAAAAGGCCATTTTCAGATTATCATCCTATACCCTTTATGTAATATGTGATATACATATAATATAGTAAGACACAGGGCAAGGTGTCACTTTGAGATAACCATGTAACGGGGAGTGCAAGACTGTTCAAACTGGTCTATATTACTACACTGATATAGGGTATCTCACTAGATATATCTTGACCTACCCCAGACATATCGGAACTATTTACCCACTTAGAGGTGTGATATTACTAATTGGTCGCATTGGCTGATACACTTCTGGGTAGGGGGCCCAGGAAAAATAAATTAGCGTTGATGAACAAGGCTCCTTTGATAAGAGGCCTGGCTTCTTTCCTTTTAGCTTTGTCTTTTGTTCCATCAACAGAATACTTTATACTCATCAGGGATTTGGTCATTAAATTCTACAGAATACCAAGAAAGTCCTTTTGTACAGAAATTACAATTACATCAATGCTTAAGTACGTGAGTATACAATCTTACTAAAAGAGTGGAGTTGAGAATATGGCACTGGTAGACACATGATTGACACAGCATTAACTAGGGGAAGTTCAGTTCACTTAAGATTGATGGAACTCCCATCATACAACAACCTTTACTCCGCCCCTTCTCCACGCCCCTCTGTACCACACCCTAACTCACAACTTGAACTACTGTCTCCAAGCAGAACATCCCAGTCTTCATAACACTATTAAGACTTTGATCCTGAATTCGGGTTGGAGAGTGTTCGAAACATCCGGTGAACCAGTTGGGATTACTGAGAGGAAGTGAAGATTTGGCCGATGCATTCTCGAATTGTTGGTGAAGGTTTGGCCGATGCGTTCTGGGAGTGTTGGTCTGACCTTTCATCCTTGGCCCGAGGCCCCACGGACCTGGAGGGCTGGCAGAGGGGTTTGGGCTAAAGTTGGGGGAGAATCATGAGTCCTTTTTTCACCAGAATCCCAGGGTCTTATCTCTGGTGTGTGTGATAAACACAAAAACTGGACGGAGATATGGCATGGGATTCGTGAATAGATTTGATCACAGTCAAACGAACGAGAAAAGACTTGAATAGGTGTACAACCTCAGGCAGTTTCTTTGGTTTCCCTAACCTAACTTGCAGAAATAGGGAACTTGATCTCTGACAGTATAAGTAAATTGATTTATACTCTAGGTTTCACTTTTGTAGACGAGAGCAACAGATTACTGGTATTGCTTACAGATCTAAGGCACATGTATAGTCTTCCGACAGTCCGTGCAAGTCTCGAGGAATAGAGATACATATAGCAATGACGTCCCGTCAAGTCTATGCGGTTGACCCAAAATAACAAATGTGAATAAAAAACGGTCATTTTCTCAGGTTCTGTAATGTCCTACCGTTAGAGGTTTTACTCTTTGTAGGTCTTCGCCCCCATCCATCCACCCCAATCTATAACCCCGTCAGAATAAGCAGGTGCATCTACATGCCACGAGGCCAGGCTATGTCAGGAAGGTATAAAAACCTGATGGGTTTTCTATATAAAACACTCACTAGTCACCTCCCACCACGTGTTGATAGGGGGTATGTAATAGCAAAGGTGTAAATACTATGATTTTCATAGCAATGGTTTGTTTTTATCACTTTAGGATTTAACATGTCTCAAGAAACTCATCACATACTCTATATCTAAATGAAAGCTAATGAGGTTACTTCTGAATTTGCTCCATGTATACTGAAATTCTATGATTGATCATTACTGACAGAATAGCAAATAATCATAAATAACACAGTTTTCTACAGAAAAAAAGACAATCCAGGCGATGACAGTATGGTATAGTGTAGGTGGCCGGCGCCATCTTGGACTCCCTCCAGTGTGTGACTATTAATAAGCAAGACCTTGACAAAAGGGCCAACAGAGAAGGGGGTCGCCGTGTTTCATGAGTCAGCTGTTTATTTGTGTCATATATGCAATGCTGTATGGTATTGGGTGGGGTTGAAACTGTGGGCCAATGGTCACAGGGTTAATGGTTAACGTTAAGCTCAGTGAGAGCAATTCCATTTATCATCGGCGTTGCTACGATGACGCAATTTATGATAAACAAGTGCAGTAATGAATAAACTCTAATGACAAAATATGGCAAAATACTATCATAAATGTTAGAAAAGTGGAATAAATTCAATAAATCATTACATTAACATACTTGAACTTTGAATAGGGTCACAAAATATGCACTCTCAATTTAAGGCATAGCTACCCTCTTGTTATCGTAGAAAAGTTTTAAATTTAATATATTCATTTTTTAAAAGTGTAATACAAGGAGACTTTCTCATGTATTTATGAAGGCCTATTCCCCGGCATATACCCAACGCAATTTGTAACCGTTCCGTATATAATGCAACCTTTATTAGTTAATTGTGGTATACATACTGCAGGTCATGTAGTAATTGTGAATATTGCCTTCTTTGATGTTTTATTAACAACATAAATTTAATATAAATTTCCAAGTCCATTTGTAATATTTTTTATGTAAGTACAAGTGCCTTCACGGCTTCAGCACTTGCATGCAAAATGTGGAAACATCCTCCTCGTGAGCACTTTGAAATGTCTGCATAGTAATTAATGCACAGACTTGTCATTGTCTGCCCATTAGCCACTGCATTGATGTAGGCCCGTATGTCTGCATGCACAGTGTGGACAGTTTGATTCTGGTTCACTCACTGTACTCATTTAAATATATAACTAAACAGGTGGGACTTCGATAAAGAATTGAAGCAATTGCCATTTTAATGTAAGTATTGTAAACAAGTCTCTTATTTTTTGTGCTTGTCTTCTTTTTTTCGCATAGAACAATTGCTTCTGGCGATCAAACTGATATTAGGTTGTAACATCGGTCAAAAAGAAATTAGCCATTATATATGTATGTCACAAGAGGGTATCATAGTAAAACACGATAAGCTGCCTTACAAAAATATTCAAAGGGGCTGTAGATCAACAGATAGGCCTATAGCTACCTTTGAGAGCAGTCATTGGCAGTGATCCTTTTGGGTCTGGCAAGATGGTAAACCCCCTATCTGCAGATCACAACAGCCGTAACTCATACAGGCAGCTTGGTACTACTGGCCGACTTATGGAGTATTGGGAGTAATGGGATATACAGTAAGACACGGTTTACTGAACCGTGAACTAATCGGTCACTCAATCAGTGTATACTACGAGGTTTACGTATGTCAGGATAGTAAGATTGGCCTCAGTGGTGATTGGCAAGATAGCACTATTAGAATCAGAAGGGCACAGTCTAGTCTATAGAGATTTACTGAACCATATCGTCATACAAGTCAAGTTGTCAAACACAGATAGTATTCGTGGTAATACACTGCATGTAGTTACATCATGGCGATGATTTACAGTGTGAGAAGTAGGTTAATTTGTTTATTCGTCACGAAATAGTTTTCGATGAAACATGAGCTTGAGCTCAATGATTTGTTGGGTTCTTGGCTGAACTCAAACGGAGATACATGAAGTTGCTTTCGTAGATCATAAGCAGAGTGTTTGACCTCCAGGCCTCTCCCCACAGTAGGGTATTCTATGGGACTCAGGTATATGTGTGGGACCTTATATATGGCCAATAACAGGAGCTTCAGACTGAAACCAAGTGAACACAGTACGGATTAAAATTGCTGTTGAATCCTTGGAACTTGGATAAGTAACCACATGAATGTCAGACACTCCCGTGAGAGTATAGTAGAGGAAGGCTCTGAATTTTCATAGCCTACTTTTATGTCGGTAGCAACGTGTTTTTGTCTGTCGGAATTTTATAGTCTGTGGAATACCCATTTTTTTTGCTATTCTTTAATATAATGGAAATCAAATGGATTGCTCAAAAGAAGTTCTCTGTCAAGACAATGGGCATATGACCTAACATCTCCCAAACTGGGCTGGCCTCCATATTGTTGATCACCATTATTTTCTTTCTGAAGTAATTTATACTGCATTTACTTAAAACAATATTACCAAATTATGATCAGCAATCATTATCATTTAGAATAATATAAATGTCGGATTCGTGTCAAAGCCACATGGTCGTTATCACAACATGGTGACCATCGACAACTGATCATGTGACAATGTCTACACAAGGTGTGTGGTACCTCTAAGATGACCCACATACAACGTACAGAGACGTCCAGACTAACAGAGTCACTGTAATGTGAGTAAGGGCCGTGTTTGTGTACACATCTTTGTGTAGGTGAGAGCTGGCTAGGCCTCAGTATAAGATACAAGTAGTTTACCTAGGCTGTCATTTTCTCTATTGCTCAAGAACATTTTTATAAGAAAAAAACATAAAAGAATAAGTCTGATTTCAAATTGCGTCTTATATTCACGTAAAACAGACAGTTCACCTATAATTTCATAAACAGTAACAAAGGGAGGGGGGGGGGGGGCTTTGGTCATTTATCTATACATTTAGTTTTGAATTTTGAAAGAAATACGTGTGTATAGCGTCTCATTCAATCCCATAATTACAAGTTTCATCAATGAATCAAGCGTTTTGAAATGAGAGATAAAACCGTGTTGGAATTCTAAACATTAGGGAGCATTTTGTTTAGAATGCATTACCTAGATTTGCCTAGGACATTTGATATTTCCTTTTTAAATTGAGTATGGCGACTTTCTTTTCTGTTATGGCAATACGTGGCAAACCACTTACTTAAGTTTTGAATGAAATTATTTGTTAAAGAACCACATAGTTGAGTAAATCCGGAAGCTGTCAATTTACTATAGATATACCTAGCCTGCTTTCTCGGCAAGGGGTACAGTGGTCAATGTTGACCCGGGGTCTAGACGACCGACCTCTGAATGTAATACTGTATGTATTCAGTTACTCGGTACTATATTGCATACCAGTGTAGGCAAACTGGCACGATTACCTTCAGCATGTATTTAGTCTCAATTATTCTTCGGAAATGATTAAAATGGTTTCGATATAGTCATGGATATAATATAGTGCTAGTTATCATCTTGGAATGAAATTGAAATCAAACTGTCAACAGGTCAAATGTGTTATGCTAGTCCTATATGTACCCTTAATTCAAGTGCATTTGCTATGTAGAAAAAAAGCACAGTGCCTGAATATCAATTTTCATATTATCCGTAGTTGGATAATTAGGAAATAAGTTTACGAAATAAATCATTTTCTCAAGTGATAACTTTTGGAAACTCTGAGTAAGTTTTGTTAAGAAAGCGTTATTTGAATAATTCTGTAATATTTTTGATAGACACAAAAAAGTGGAAGCTGCACGGGTCAATAACAGTAGGCCTATACCTTTTCCTCATTATCAGACATCACTCACAAAGACCTTCGATAGAATCAAAGACCTTCATAACCTATATGGTTTTATCAAAGGGTGATATGGACAGGCCATTAATTGGTAGCTCTATCTTGGAATAAGCCATTTTCAGATTAACGCCCTGCATCCTTAGACGTAATACATCAGATACTTATCTGATGTATGATGATACAGTGCAAGGTGTGACATTGACGTAATCATGTAACGGTGATTGTAGGGCTTTACGAACCAGTCTATAATACTGCACTGATAGGGTATCTCACTAGACATACCCCGACCTGCCCCAGATATATCTGGACTATATAATGTGCACTTATTGGTGTGATATTAGTCTACATTATCTGATACCACCTCTTAGTATTAGATGCAGGACATACCAGTGTCAAGTAGCCGTGAGGGTCGTAGAGGACATGTTCGTGTTCCCTATAATTATTATAGATAATATACCTACCAGGTACAGGTACAAAGAAATATTATATGAACCATCTGTTAAGTACTCAAACTAACAGTCATGTGCTCGAGGTTTAGACACGTTGTAAAAAGTCTTGGAAAGCTTTATTTGAATATGATGTATTGAAATGTCTTTCATTGAAATCTACCGAGGTTGGAAAAAAATCATAGGCATATATTTCCCATATTCTGTCAAATGTACCTAATAATGGCTTACTTTCCAAGAGATCAATAGTTGTATATGCGTAAACTTGAAGTCTAGATTTAATATTTCTCCTTGAGGCGGTTCTCAATAACAAATCGAAATTGGTACCATAAAGTTAGAATAATATCGATGTGTTAATACATCAAACCAAACTCCAGAATTGGTGGACTATAATATTGATCATTGAGCAGTCATCACCGAAAGTAATAATGTACTCTTTTAGACGGTCGCAAAATATATGTTTCGTTAGACCAGAGGCAATAATTTTGAACAATGACAATTCTACGAAATCTAAGACCATCTAATGAGTCACGAACTTCTTTTTGTGTCCCTGCTATATATCCAAAATTAATGTTAGTATTTCCAGTCAGATAATGGGAGAAACCAGGGCTTGATACACAGAAGAAAACACTGGTATGATGTCGGAATACAACACTACCACTCAGCCATGAACTATGAATGGTTAAGTGGTTAACCAAACAAGGAAGAAAAACACGAACACAATGTAAACAAAAACAGTGATGATACTCCGACAGAGGGGGGCACACATCCTGTTAGCCGGGAGGTGGGGGCGGGAACGCACAGCAGAGCTTGACTCATTCAGCCTGTAATTACACTTAAGGTTTTATGTATTTTAGATCAGTGTGGACTAGATTAAAAAGGTGATGTGTGAGCTGAGCCACTGCCTAGGACTCCTGCTGCCCCGCGACCCGTCCATCTCTGGTCTACCTCTGGTGTTGTGGTCCGCCCTTTGAGGTCCCCAGTAGGAGACAGATACCTGATACGGTAGGCGGGGGACAAAGGAATAGTTACTTTTGTAAAGGGTGAATCTAAAAAAAATGTGCATCTTTAGTTATAAATGCTTCACAAATCGACACTTTACCAGCTTATGATTTACAAGTGACATTTGACTCTTGGCTTTTTCAGTCTGTAGATAAATGTCAACAAAGAAATAGAGTTGTTTTTATGAAGTGTCGGGTGTCATGACAGAGTGCTACTTTTCTCTGTGCAATTATAGGTATGTCAGGAAGTGGAGATCGGATATGACTTCAGAATTCTCCCAGACGCTGGTCTCTGTTTCCTTCTGTGCTGGTATACTTACAGACTAAAATAAGTCAACAAATGTCTACAGAATATGCTTAACTCAATCGGCAGGTCTATAAAACGCAGGAAAATATAGGTCAGGTCTACCTGAATTGTTAATAGGTCACAAGAATTCTTTTCTTTTTTTGGTAAGCAATGCTCTAAATTCTAACTAAGTTACATCACATCATGGCTTGGAAAAGACTGAACCGGATCTGTTAAGTATAAACTTTTTTTATTGAGGAATAAAAAGAAAGATTGATAATTAAAGTGTATACATTCCCTTGTCTGTTATGGAAAGTACTGTTTAATCTTGTCCAGACATCTTACAATGGGTCGAACATCAGTGTACTGTCCAGATATTTTGCCAGTGTGGGGATAGTGAGCTGCAGCATAGGTGTGACTGGAAGTCTGGAAGTATCGCCATGTTTAACGTGGGATTCTGGTACTGATGACCTTCAGATGACCCTTGACGCCGTCACGTGACCTGTGACCCTTGACCTTTGACCCCTGTGGTCTCTGACCCCTGTCATACTTACAGATATGGCTTGAAATGGAGGCAGGACCTGTAGTCATGTTCAGTTAATTTATATCAGACCTTACCCAATAGATGGAAGTCTGGCTGATCATTGATAGAACCACGCATAAGAGACATCGCAGGGGTAAACGATTTTGTCATGATATGAATTTGAAAAATATAATCCCTCTAGCTTGATGGGTTACGGTTATCTAGTTTGAAGAGTTATCTATATGATTGCAATAATCTATCTACTTTTTAATCTCTTCACATCAAGAATTCTTAAAACAATATCTACACATTCTGAGATGTACGACTAACATTGTGACCGTCAAGAGCTAATCTATTCAAACTATGAGAGCCTTGCAGATTAGCCCATGATATTTCACACGTATTTGATATAAGCCGTACTTCCCAGGATAAACTATATACAAATACCATCGGATATCTAGGTACCCCAACATTATAGTCGCCTCCAGCTATTTGTGTCCGGCCCACAACCCCCCATCTTGGGCAGAATTACACATTTCCCAGGCCTAAGTCTGAACGGTCCGATTTGCCTTAGGCTAAGAGAAAAAGCCCTGAGGCCAAGCCTTAAGTCATGCTCTCATATAGGCTTTGTTGGGCTTTAATAAGGCCTAGGGGCGGGTTTAATAGGTAGGATATTATAACTTATGAAAAATAGGATACGACCTAGTGGCATGGAGGCCTTAAGGTAAACAGTGTTCGAAATTAAGGATTTATTTCATGCACACATCGGGTGCATAGAGGTTTAAAATCATGCACCCGGCAATCTATTTATGTGCACAGCCCTATATAAACGTATCTATTCTCTTAGAAAATCATGCACATGCCGGGTGCATGCCTCCCCAAAAGTATGCACCCTGAAGTCAAATTGTGCACACCGGGTGCAGGGTGCGCCCTTAATTTCGAACACTGGTAAAGGTTGCCTGAGGACAAGTTACCAAGTGGCACTTGGCTTTTATCTTTCCAAGTTTCAGTATGTGCATGTTCCTTGTGTGCATAATGATTCCCCTACGTTTTCACAAATTCAAAACTTTACTGGAACGCAATTTGCTTCACCTGTTCTCCATCAAAATAGGGCTAGTAAAGCAATTCATAAGACAAGGTCAGTTCTCGAATCATATATTGAAAGAGCCTTTTATTTATGAACATTGGAGGAGACATTCGAGAGTAGATTTATTCCTATATAGATACATAATCATTCCTGTAATATTGAGACCACAAACTCATAATTTGGGAAACTTATGTTCCCATTTATTCATCATATATGACATGCTTACAATGAAACGTTACAAATGGAATTCACTAATAAAATAAAATATGTAACACTTTTGTTACGTCAATCGACTGACGCTACGTAGTTCCTGAAACTCCCAAGCTCCCTACCAACCACATGCTTGAGGTATGCCAATGACATAGTACTTAACTTACAGTGTTTTGAAATGCCTTGTTTTGTTCCCGCCACTGGGGTAAGAGTATCTATTGACCTTAACACAAAACCGGCTGTTATCTTTGTCTTTGGGCAGGTCGCTGTATAGTCAGTTCCGAGGGGTTCAGGGCTGAATGATATGTTGTAGCCTTCTCAATTGAAGCGTTTGTTGATGAGTACACATTGTTAAAAACATTGACTAACCCTTTGTTGTCCTTAAGCCTATATTCCACATACCGGTTTTGATGCTACCGATTTTCTATTCATATTCATCTAATTTACGCTGTGAATATGGCATAAACTCATACATCCTATAGACCATTAGAAAAAGAATTGTAAGACCGTTCTAGTGATATACCGACTTTTTAAATGAGTAGCATAATCGGTATGTGGAATACAGGCTTAAAAAAATTAATGGTGGTACAGGCGTGATTGGCTGCCCTTCGTTCTTCCCAGTGATGCCTACAGATGTCATTGATTGACTCTCTTAAGTCTTCCGTAATTCTGACCTAAATCTTTGCCTGGCCCTCGGTTCTAGCTCTCTTGTGCAACCAAAAGACCCCAGAAGACACAATAACTGCCTGTAAACATCACTGACGGACCCAGGGGCGGATCCAGAGATATTTATAAAAAAAAATAAAAAGAGGGGGCGCCCGATTGAAAAATTCCCACCGGAACTTCCAGTTTCGAGGATTTTATATTGAAAAAAAGGCCCAAAGTAGGTGGTGGTGGGTGGGGGGGGGGGGGGGGGCGGTGGCTCCCTCTGTGCTCCCCTCTAAATCCGCCACTGAGACACGCAGCTCTTTTCAGACAATTTTGGATTCTGTCAAAAGCCTTAGAATAGATCAATAGATCAAGCCTACACAAAAAGGTGCAGTGTATGCCAAGGTGACAGCACGGGCGGGTGGGGGAGCTTCTACAGGCGTGTAACACTACCCCTGACGCAGATTCTTCGTCTTGGGTGGGCCGATGTGGTCATCTATATTTGCATCCTTTCTTCCATACTTATTAGAATAAAGATGTGAGAAGCCAAAGACTGAAATTTAGTCTGTGAAACGGCTTTGATAGTTACAAGTGATACCATAGGAATGATATAGGCAAGCGATCGGAATAGTTAACAATCTATTTTTTTAACATCATCCAAATTATGTAGTGAATATGAAAAAACATGCCTTGTTTAGAAACTTTGAATTTGCAGTGATAAAGGTTTTCGTAGCATTGAAAGCGGCACACAAGATGACATTTTCAGCACTTTTATTGTTTTATGGACCAGACACATCAATCAATGCAGTTAACCTACTAGGTGTCTCTCAGCATCACCTTCTACTATGAATACATTTGGTATTCAAATTTTAATATTTAATAAGAGAATGCACAATACTATACTTATCCAAAATGTTATGACTTAAAAGTGTGTCAACATATTAAAGTATTAGTCCTTTTTGGACATCATATCAGTATTAACATTCACAGCCAGAATTAGAATAGTATGAAATAGTAATGGACTAATACAAGTATATAAATTGAGCTGGAAAGTTTCGAATAACTTTGTACACACATATAATCACATAGATATATACACACACATACACAGATGCATGACAAATATAAACTTAGATAAATTGGAATAATCATAACAAAGGCATTTTGTATTTAATTGAGATGTAGTATCTGACCTTCAAGGTTATAAATTAAAAGCCTTGCCAATTAGTGTACCCTTGGTGGACCAGGTCAACACACCAATGACTTCTCCCAGTTCTAGACCGACACAGTGACGCCATAACTAGGCCCTGAATATGTAAAGAGCCATAAGTCCCACTTCACATGTTGGCCAGGTTTCACTCGGCCCCTTTTCTCCCAGATTATACCAGTTTACCCAATGATACGCTTGTTGACCGAAAGGATTTTCTAACTTTATGGGGGTGTTTCATAGGGGGAGGAGTCAACAAAAGGACGATTTAAGGGTTGAAACTATACGTAACCCAATCAGTGCAAACAGAGGTGGTTAGGTAAGTGCAGGGTCTCTGGGATGTCCTTTGTTAGCCAATGGGGACTGGATGAGGTCCTGTATCACCGAATAGTCTGCTCAGTACTGCAGTACATGTCATAACTTTAAAACTCTTTCATACCATTTTAATTTTTAGTGCCCTTTGAAACATGAAAATACTTGTGTGAAACAATGCTTTGCTAGGTACATAGACAGAGAAAGAAACCAGTTAGCTTTAAAACCAACATTAAATGAAATGACCCATGATGGACTCATCAGCTGGGTCACATTTGGGCCTCCCCACACCGGAATACTAACATTAACAGTGTCCAAAATTAAGGACGCACCCTGCATCCGAGGTGCACATTTTGACTGCCGGGTGCATGATTTCATGGACCTATTAGGCACGGAACAGCATTGTAACAGGTTTTATAAACCTTTTCAGATCTACAAAACCGAGGACTTAGATCATAACAATAAAATATTGAAACCATAGAGATACACGAGATTTATATATACATCTCTATATTGAAACATACTTCTCACATGGATTCTAAAAGAATCTTAAACTTTGCCTTGTGTGCATGGCTGTTGCCTTGTGTACATGGCTGTTGATGAACAAGTCACGTTCTACCGTTACATTTGAATATAAGGATATTGTGTGATTTAAGCCTGAGTTCACTGACTAATGAAAACTCTGTGCAGTCTTTGGTTGTCTATTTTTCAGTTTGTGACCTTGAATACTCTGACCCTGATCATTGTTTGTCCTTGCAGGGCTTGCTGCACGATGGGTTGATCTCCCGGCAGGGTTGGCCGCTGAGAGACGCAGACCGCCTCATCATCCACCTCCGCCCCCTGCCACCAGGGGCGCTGAGTGAACCGGGGGCGTGCTACTTCCTGATACTACCCCGCTCCTCACCAGGGGGAGCCACGCCCACCACACTAAGTCGTGACATCAGCAGCAGAGTCAGTGACGTCACCAGCAGTGGTAGTGACGTCACGGTGGTGCTGCGTCAGCGCACCCATGGTGACGCTGTCACAGACCACGTTGTCTTGGAGACGTCCTACCGCCAGCTGTTTGCCATGGACTGGACACACAACCTTAGTACCCGCGCCCCGGCCGACCTGGCCGCCCTCCTCTCCCACTCCATGGTGGCAGCGGAACAGGGCGCGCAAAGACTGACCACCTGCCGCCTGGCATTAACACTAACTGAGCACCCCACTAATGCACCCAAAGGTGACGTTCGTGGGGGAGTGACGTCATCTGGGACGTCCATGATGACTCCGGGAGGTGACGGAGCAGGAGGCATGGCGGGGTCAGGGGCGGGTACTGGAGGTTTCGGGATGGATATACTAGACAAGTCCAAGTTACGGATTAGCAGTGAGATCTTCAGGCCAAGGAGTGCAGGTTAGTTTGGAATGTCTCTTACATTTTTCCTCCATTGTGATATTTTCCTCCATTGTGACATAATGAATAACCACTGTGTCTGTGTCTCCTGTACGTTTATATTGCCAAAAGAGTGCTTGAAAAGAAGATGACAAAAGTTAAGAATAGCTTCTAAAACGTCATAACATGTTAGATATATATGTATATGATTCTGACAAACGTGTAGGACGTCCCTACAATTAGAATATATCATCGGAAATTAATGAATTAAAACCACCAATCCAGAAGTTATTTTATCTAGAGAATGTACATTTATTTTATTTTTTCTTAAGCGGTAGCAACACTTTAGACTCGTCTTACATACTTTTACTTACAGAATGCACAGTGCCTCTTTAACAGCCGCTGTCCTTTGATATTCTTTAGGTATTTAGGCCTATTTGTGTCGTTGTCATAGAAATATTTGACCAAACAGCAGCAAACGGTACTACCTCTCTGAAATAACTACGTTATTCTTCAGTACAACATGGATAGAATCACTGTTGAAGTCTACATTTTAAATTCTTAACTTAGAATAGGTATATGAACTTCATTATTATCAGTGATCAAAGAACTGACAATCTATTAATGAATAGTGGAAGCGTAACACAGCTTATTTACATCATTTGATTTAAACGATCTGTGACATCAATATGGAATTTTTACCAGGTAAATGAACTAAACATGAGAATAAAAAAAACACTTGAGAACTGGGTATTCTTAAGAAAATGTCTCAGAAATATGTATGCACTCCTACACTGATATAGTTCCACTGATTGATGCGTAGTTCAGGTGATACTCGTCAGATGGCGTGGAGATCAGTGGTCCGACACCACTGGTCCAGGCCATAATGTTGTCGGGAGGTACTAAACTGGGAGGGGGGACCAACCTACCTTCATGACTTGTTGGGTAGAAGTCCGTTGAATCGCGGCAGTAAAAAAATCCATTGTCCTGTTTTCCTAACAAATCTACCGATTGCAAAAGACGAAGAGGCTTATAAGCATACTTTTGTTTCCGTAGCGCAGCCAGGGGCCAGGAATTCAAGAAAGGAGGTGAGGGCCCCTATATCTAAAAAAAGAAAAAAGAAAAAAAAGAAAAAAAAGAAGAAAAAAAGCTGTCTCGGAGCCCCCTCTGGGGGCACCAGTTTTACATCAAGAAAATTAATATTTTGCTAAAAAGAAGGGGGGGGGGGGGGGGGGGTGCAAGCCCCATGCGGCCTCCCTCCCCCTTTATTGACCTGTCCCTGGGGATTCTTTTGTGGTGTCGTGTATTTCAAAAGTTGCACAAATTACGGCGCACCAAAATCCTCTCAACGTATTTCCTAGAGACGCATTGCATCCTTATGCAATAAAAACCTCATAATATTATCGTTTTCTTACTTTCTAGTGTATATATAATGCCCATTTGTTATGATAACTATTGCGACGTTGTATCTGCATGAGAGAAGTACCAACATCGATGTGTTTGATAACGCCATCCTTGTTAGTCGCCATAGAATTCTAAATCCTTTAGGCTTTACCCACACCTATGGTAAAACGCCTAACCTTCTTGTCACTCACGTTTTAACTCATAGAATTCTTTTGGCGCAAGACAATCATACATAATTATATATATGCATCAATGTACTTCATTTATGTGATATATATTTTTATATATTGCGTAGACTCTTTAAATGGAAAATGACCCCGTTATAACAATCACGGAAATCATTAAACCTGTCCTACACATGCTATTCAGGATTCTCGCAAAAACATCTCAAACTAAAAGAAACACTTAATTAGATGAATATTATAATTGAGCAGTAAAAAGATAAACGTATTAAATAAGTGAATTGTTAAAAAAAAAGTAGAAATGTGATTAAATCAATAAATGTATGTGCTTTTGTGCTTTTTTTTTTTAAATAAAACATTTTTATGAGGTAACCCATATATATTTTTGTGTGTGGTCCTGAACTTGGAACCAATACTACTGTCACATCTACCAGTACACTTTTCTTTCATAACCAATGAGTATGAGTCTAAGAAATACCGTACATTGTTTGTGAAACAGCGAAATACCTGAATAAGTAAGTTATAGAAAAGAAATTTGTCTTTAACTAAATTGACGGCGGAACATCTAACAAACAGAAACAACATACTGACTGACTCCTCATCTGGTGCGCAGAAGTAGACCACAGAAAGGTATGCGTGTCCTGTATGACTGGGTCCACATGAGTTGGGAGGGGGGCTGGACACAGAGAAGTGACAGCGGGCGAGCCCGTCACAGGCAGTCTGGTAGAAGTCAGTATGGTGCTGGAGGGGGCAGTCGTCTGTTGAAGCCCTCGGCGACACACAGAAGTCGGCCGCTGTACTTTTGGACACACGGGAGACTGCACGCACCACGTACATGGACGTCCCCGCAGTGCAGTAGACAATCTCACTGTCAGCAGCGCCAGAGTAACACCAGGTCCGGGCTTCTACCATTGTGACAGAATGAAGAAAAATATGTATTACTATTTACAGATTTCTAAATGAGTTTCTAACTTTTTTTGCCGAAAAAATTATTCATGTTGGTCCAGGACCACTAAACCGGTCCCCACGCCCATAGAAGAATTTAAAAAAATGAGTTTTTAAGTTTTCCCATGATGTTGGATTACATTGAAGTTTTAGTGTAGAAGTTTTTAAGTTTTCCCAAGATGTTAGATTACATTGAAGTTTTAGTGTAAGATGGACAAATGTTGACATTGATTTAGCTCTTTCTTTTTGGCAAATTAATATACCAGACTATAACCCAGTTGTTTTCCTATCAGAGATTCAAAAAAGATATATGATAGATAAACAGGCGTTAAAATTACAAGTTACAAGATTAAGAATGTTAAGGATTGTTGGAACTGTAGGTTCACCATCACTGGTTTTCGAAACAATAGTCAGAAAGTTGTTTATATAGATACCCGTTTGAGGCACTACATGTACTTCTAGAAATTGTTTGGGTGTTAATTGATGTTTCCCTACAAGAGGATGTTGGACCAGGAGACATATTTAATTGAAACACTTACTGTGACTTAGAGTTTGTGGATTGGTGACTGATGGGGTTGTAGTTGGCGGGGGTTGCTGGGCTGACGGATTAGCAAATTTTGTGGTAAGTGATGTTGAGCCACGACCTCAGCACATGGAGAAAAATAATACAGCATAAACACTATAGGCCTATATGTTAAATTTTCGTTGTCGCAGGTAAATTAGAGAAATTATGAAGAAAGCTAAATCTGATTTGGATCATAACATATACTAAATAATATAGATGTAGATGTAGACGAATAAAAATTATTTGTATTAGATCATAATTAAATCAAGACTTACTTGGGAAGATCCATATCCAGTACCTTCCGAAGACTTGGGAGGTGTTTGTGATAAATTCCATGGAGGATCCAGACGGCACAGAGACACTTCTGTAAACCATGCCTCGCTTAGCACACAACAGAGAACCATCTGAGAACCTTAGGTGAAATGGGCAGGCCGAGTTGTCCACTTCATCGTGGGCTAGGTCATATATCAGTAGAACCAGATCTGTTCCATTACTTGTCCACATCGTCAACTTACAGTGTTCTATGGGTCGGCTTATTGTAGGGTACCCCACACTGTAGAGTATGAGACGTGAATCACCTGTTCTTAGAGAGTCAGCTGGGCAGCCATCCACAGAGGGGATACGACGTTGTTTAAACAGTACTGTTAGACGTAAGCATGTGTAACTAATGTAGAGGTACGTATTTCCTGTGTATGATGCTAGGCAGGTGTTGTTGGGCGGGTTCCCCACCATTAAGGAGCATATATTTCTGGTGTTGCACTCACGGCGGAACTCGTCTGTTATGCTGAGATCACCCCGTACACAGTCCTCTGGGACATAAGGGCGGGGGGTCTCGCAGACCTCCTGTAGAGGACGCTGGGTGATGATAACATATATATGAAAAATATGAACCACGCTGTCCTTGTCACATACGATGCCCGTTGTACTTGCCACCCCGCCACCAGAGTAACACCAACCGGACACCTGGGTTCCCCCTTTGAGAAGTAAAGCGTTGATACAGAAATTGAAGACTGGTATCCCAGCAATAGGCAGTGGTTAAGAAGGTATTGTAATGATAAAGTGAGCATGCTGGTAACTTGTTAAAAGGTACACCCGTGTCTAGATTCATATATCATGTGCATTTTTCATTAGGACCGAAAGGACCGCTATGTTCCGCCAAAAAATGTTTTCTTAAATGTATATTAATTATAGTAACCCAAATAGAACTAAGGCATAACATCGGCTATGATTCATCTCCCAGGACTTTATGAATAATCAGTCACAATTCAGTGGAAGTAAAACATTACAAGGCAACTTATCATTGAGTTATCTTAGGTTTCTGCAACGGTCATTTCAGCTAAAGGGCATGCAGTCTTTAATACTGATCCATAAGTGAGATTTGAAGAGTAGAATCAATTTTGACGCCGATGGTGTACACCTTCCAGTTACCATTAACAGACACAGCGGTTATACTGTAAACTAACAGTCATGAAATACTAGAAATACATTAATGTAATAAGTATTGGAAAACAAAATTGTTTCTTTCCAATCCTACATAATAATACCATTTTACACTAATGGCCATGATCCACGTTGCGATTTTGGGCTAATTTTGAACCGATTTTGAAAATCGGTTTGGTAAATAATCATTTTTTTTTTTATACAACATACACTTTTCCATAGTCATGATACACCAAGTGTCCAAAAACAACTTCAAAATTTTTTCTCTTCAGGAAATTTCTTTTCATTTCCAATTTTTACACAAGGTCATTAGACATGTTTGTCAGCATAACAGAATGTTTTTATGATATGCCAAGTTTCCGAAAACAATTTCAAAATTTTTAATTTATAGGAAATTTGTTTTAGCTTCTAAGTTTTAGACATGGTCATCAGACCTAGTTATCAGCATGTTAGACATGTTTTTATGATGTGCCCAGTGTCCAAAAACAACTTCAAAAGTTTTTGGTGTGAGGAATTATTTTTCACTTTCAAGTTTCACACATTATTATCAGATCTGTTAGCAGTATGGCAGCCATACTTTTATGATGCACCAAAAGTCAGAAAACAAGATAAAAGTTTTATTTCTTTTTTTCACTTCCAAGATTTAGACAAGGATATCAAATCTGTTTGTCAGCATTGCAGTTATGTTTTATGATATGTACCAATTTTCTGAAAATGACTTACAATTTTTTGATTCTAAGAAATTCTTTTCACTTCCAAGTTTTAGACGAGGTCATCAGAAATGTTTGTCAGTATGATGGCCATGTCTTTAAGCATGGCAACCATGTTTTCATGATATGTCAAATGTCCAAAAACTTTCAAAATTTTTAAATTCTAAAAACTTTATTTTCACCTCCAAGTTTTCAACCAGATCATCAGGTACATTTGTCATCATGGCAGCCATGTTTTTATGATTTGCCAAGTGTCCAAAAATGGCTTTTGAACTTTTAATCTTAAGGAAATTTCCTTTATCCTTCCAAGTTTTAGACAAAGTCATAAGACATATTTCTCAGCATGGCAACCTTGTTTTTATGATGCAAAAAGTGTCTAAAAACACCTGCAGTTTGAAATTCAATATTTACAAATTTCATTTTCCTTCCAAGTTTTAGACAAGGTCAAAAGACATGTTATTCAGCATGGTGACTTAGACTATGTTTTTATGATGTGACAAGTATACTAGAATGAATTCAAATCTTTGAAATCTCAAGGAATTTGTTCTCACTTTAATACATTATCTGCATATGATATCCTTTTTTCCTCATGGGTTCCTCTTTGCCAATAACAACCTTTTCTTTTTTTACAAAATTCATAAAGTTATTCATGTATTTAATATATGAATAACTTTATGAATAACAATTATCTTATTCAAACTTTAGTAGTTTCTTTTTCATTAACAGGCGAAGAATCTCGTTATTTTAATAACGATTTAAGTTTTAAATGAGATTATACAGTTGCACTTGTATACATCTATTTTATGTGTTATTCCAGTTTTTGTCCTAATACTAATAGAGATAACTTCAAGGCAGATCTAGGTCTACCTTAACTAAAGAAAACTAAAGGTTAGATAAAGTTCCAACTTCAGCTAGGTTATTCGTCATGAAGAACAGCTGCCCTTACCAAAGTTAGTGACTCTCTCCTTGGATATTTTCTCTGTACGTTTTTATAATTTAAAGGGGCTTTCTCGTCCGTGAGGCGAACGTATTTTGACCAGTTGTAACTCCCCGACGGCCCCGCCAAATTCGTGACGTGACCAATAACGTCGCCGGATTACGTTCCAAAAGTGCAAAACACGCCGGAAAACACGTCGCCGGCTGTCCTGTTATTAGCCTTACGTCGGCGTATGTAAGCCTGACAACCCACGGACGAGAATGTCCCTTTAAAACTAGCCAGACCTAGATCACTGCTACATGCAATTAATTCCCCACATCGTGATAGTGGGAAGTGGATCTGGAATTGCCAGTGATTGACAATAAAACTTTCTCTTTATTCTTAATGGCGTAAATATGTATATCAAAACCCAGAGTTTTTAAAAGTACATACCCTGGGAGTCCACTGACCCAGCTGACCAGCAGGTGAGAAGAAGGACGGTTACAACCCACATGGCCAGTCCTGAAGTCCTCCCTGGTCCCTCTCAGCGTTCACCTACAGTAATGCACACCTCGTCGTGTTAACTCCTGGCTGCTTAAGAAAGTATGTCATGCCCTGTATCCTGCCTCTGTCCAACAGTTACACGGTGTGCACCCGCAGCACTTCTTCAATGGGTACATGCTGTTGCTGTAAGAAATGGAAATTACCCGACAACACAGCTAGCAATAAAAAAAGAACCAACGTGAGCAATGGTTTACCAAGCAGGAACCGGGATATATAGTGAAACAGGTTAAACCTGTCAGATGGCCAGTGGTTTGACGCCTGAGAAAGTATCCTTGATAATCATCTGTTCCCTTTGATGGAAATTCGATGAGTCTGTGCATGAAATAACAAATATGTATTCTTTTGGGACTCTACATAACACTTAGGATCAAAGCAGTGGTGTTAATAAAGGTAGTCATTATTGTGTTGAAACTAATTCCTATAAGCTGCTTTCACCAAGTATTGGAGTTTCTGATGCAAGTGACCTAGGTTGCTTCTTGCTGGCAAGGTGTATTGATTCAGTGATTAGAAGTTGATTTTCCTTCGTTTTTTAATTAAAATTCGATTCGAGTTCTTTTACCAATTTTTCAACAAAAATATTTGAATCTTCAATGCTGAGAGCTGAAACCACACAAGGCATCAAGAAAGCCCAGAGGAGGCAGGAATGTTGCGGCCCAAATATATAGTTGAAGATCACATTAAGAATGTTTCCTCTTTTCCTCGATTTGAAGGGCATAGAACTAAGTAGGGAGATAAAGCATGGTGGGGGAAACTGTAAGTATCTATGGGAGTTCTGAAGTAGACAGGTAGTTATTGAGGTTTGTGTGGGAGTGCAGCTCAGGTAAAGTGTGGATGGCATTGGATCAGAATGAAGAGTAATACCTACCTGGTGATGGTAAAATCACAGCAGAATGCATTCTGCGGCAACCGTCACTGCGCCCTGCGGTCTAAAAATAGTCTGGTATTTTTTCGCTTGTTGCATATATATATATATGCTCCACAGGGGCCGACCCAGTGTTCGCTGCAGCGCAGAGACAAGTGTACAGACGAGTCTCCATACAGAGAGCGTCGTGTTGCAGAATGAGCAGAGTGAAAAAGTGATGACACCTAGTGTTATAAATAGAAACCAGGATAAGTTCCAACGTAACAACCTTTTAGATAATTCATGACAGAGAATAAGTGTCTGTGTAATACTTTTAAACAGTGTTCGAAAGCACTGATAGAAAATTGTCAGCCCGGATTTTGTATGATGGAGAACTTAAAAATTTGACAACTGGAATTAGACATCCGTAGGAACAAGGTGATAAGCAAATAACCTTTCTGTAACATATATGGAAAATACCAAAAGGTGATCAGTATTTTTCCCTGCAAAAAGTTGTCAGCCATCCGGGCTGATAATTCATTATTTCTGCTGAGGTGAGACCTTACTTTAAGTTGGGTAGTACTTAGGGATCCTCTCTCTGTGGTCACCAGCTGCTGTCCGAGCACTCGCCCAACATTTGATTTTGTGTTCATACTGAAAAAAGTGTTCCTGGACCACCAGGAACCGTTGGCTGTGTTTGGAAAACTGGATAAAACTGTAAAGGATCTCATGGTAGAAGACGTTGGAGGTTGGCACAGGTAAACCGGGTAAAACTATGTACCACGTTCAAAATTTGTACTTCGATCCATGCGTAATGTCGCTCAGGTGAGTTGTGACGTAAATAAAGACACTTTTTCATATTAGAATTATATTTTAAACAAAATGATCGGATGATAGTGATCGATGTTAATGGCACTTGCAAATTCCAACCTCTCAACTTCAGTATTATTATGCAGCAGTCTACCACCAGGCATTGATAAGACAATGCTGATAAATTGATCTGTATTCCTTACACGTAAATACGTACCAACAGAACATTTAGTTAAACATCACAAAGCTACACTCGCACAAAGGATAATCTCAGAGGGAATTAAAAATCCCCATGTGAAGAACCATTTGCTAAAATTAGGTCTTTTTTTTTTTTTTTTTTTTTAGAAATAAATTGTACTTTGGTTTAGAAATATATGAGAACTTACTGACTTACCCATATTAAAATAGGTTGTCAAACTCAGGGGCCGTATTGCTACAGTTGTTCTGTAGATTGGTAGCCTAGTTGGGGTAGTTGGCACTGGCGTTGGTGGGAGCCGACTTGGAGTAGTTGGGGTGGGCGGTGGTCGTAGCCTAGGTCGGGTAGTTGGGATGAATATTGGTGGTAGCCTAGTTGAGGTAGTTGGCGCAGGGATTGATGGGGTAGTTGATGCAAGGGGAGGCGATATCGTAACAAATCCTCCATTCCGCCCTATGTTAACGAATATGGAGAACCTTTTATAGTAAAGAGCCAGTGCAACCAACAGTTATTGTAAGCTATATTTTATATATAAGGATATGCTTTGTGTGTGTGTGTGTGTGTGTGTGTGTGTGTGTGTGTGTGTGTGTGTGTGTGTGTGTGTGTACCTCTGAGCGCGCACACACACACACACACACACACACACACACACACACACACACACACACACACACACACACACACACACACACACACACACACATATATATACACAATAGATATGAATAAAAATCCTGTCTGAAAAGTATTCTTATAATTTTTGTTTAAACGTAGTTTTGACCAACGCAGCCACGCGACACTCGTCCCATGTTGTTGTGGTTGATTTACCAACGGATGGCAGCCAATTGAGTATAAGTTATCTATTATTTTGGGCTAATTTTATTCACCGCAGAATCTGTACCCATAAGGTGGGTTATGATAATCAGGGCTTTCTTGTTACCACTTTATGTTGGTGAATATACCAGTTGAAACCATACCTGTGATTTCGATCCAGTATCTGCCAGTTGCCTGAGGGTGTAGTTTGGTAATCTTTAGAGTCCGTGGGGTTATCAGGGGTATGTTCCTTGCAGCATATCCCAGTTCTGAGCAGTAGATGTCACCTGCAGTAACATCGAAGGGACAGGATGTGTTGGACACATGTGATAAGTCCCTGATAGTGACCAAAGCCGACTCTGTACTGGACACGATAGACAGGTCACATTCAGAGATGGGGACGTCGGACGAGGAACTTGAACTCCTGAGCATCACAGACCGTGCACGCACTGATCCAGACGGGAAGTAGCAGTTGTCTATAATGGGGTATGGTCGGCCCGAGGAGTCCAGCACTGCAATGTCAATAGAATTATAAAGTAATTCACTTGTATGTAATATGTATATAGAACATAACGAGGAGGTCATTTCTGAAAGAAGTTGCTAGATAGTTTGGTTGCTAAGGAATATGAACTCTCCAATTAACATGCATTCATGTTTCTGCTAATGGGTATAGTCTCGTTCTCTGCAGGTAAAGTCGACCATCTAAAACTTTCAAGAACTACTTCCCATGGTTTGAATGTCGTTTATAGCGATCAGTCTATTAACAACAGTACTGTAAAGTGTACGCTTACGTCCTACACAGGTGTACTCTATGACATAGTACTGAGGTCCAGTGTAGACCGACGGGCAAGGATATGGGGTAGGCCTGCTAACACCAGTAATCGCGAAACGATAGAAGTTTGAGTCTCGATGTACGTGTGTCCTGTTTGCTGTTCCCGCCCTGCAGTCGTAGTTAGATATGACTGGAGAGTTGCAGAATACAGGGTCCGGCTCTTGGCGAGCACCAAAGTAAGCGCGTGTCACCGATAGGGCGAAGGGGTTGGGGCAGGAGATGCTGGTGGACAGGTAGTCACTGGTGAAACATTGGACGTACACTGCAAGAAAAGGGGAATAATTAACTTTTAGAACTAGTGACGATACGCCCATTACCAACAGCACCAGGGTGAAAACAGCTTCTATAATCACGTTTTCATGTGTTTCCTTTTGATAATAACATTTAAATTACCACCCATGATTAGGCTTGCTCTTTTTGATCTGAGCACTAGCCCGCTAGTATCGACACTATAGTGCAAATATCGTCAGGCTATTGCTTCTTTGATAGCTAGTCCGATGGGGTAGTGCAAATTGCCCTATCTTCCACGAAAAAAGAATGAATATGTCCCTATCCTTAATATATCAACTATGAATATCAATATGGCGGAAGGCTTATCACTATTAGAAAGTGTAAAACAAGAATTATCAAATACACATACAATTGTTGAGGTTTGTATGGGCATCATATTAGTACTAGTGCAATCAAAGGTGGGCTAGTGCAATTGGTGAGCAACTAACCCGATTGGCTAGTGCAAACTAAAGATAAGATCTAACAGCTGGCTACTTTAGGAGATGGCTTAGAGAACGATTATTTTGTCAAATGTTTCTCTTACTGTCTATCTGGCAATGAAAGCATGTATATTAAATGGAGGCAATGGTCAAAATTAAAGAAAATATAATAACTATTGAAATACTTTCTATGACCATAACTGAGGCCCATGGTAAAATATAGACCATGAAAACAGGCTTTAACTTTATCACAGTACAATTAAACTTGCCCTTGGTCAATATTGGTGACCCACCAAAATAGGTTTGTTTACAAACATTGTTGTATACAGGCAGAAAGGACAGACGTTTTTATGGATTTTAACTAAAATTATTATTAGTTATGTGTTTTTTTAATAGTTATTTAAGTTTGCAAAAGTTTGTCACATGTTTGGTTTCCTTTAAGGTGTTGAGTTAACTGCAGGCCATATTCCAAATTCCAAAAGTACGGGCTGCTGATTTGAGTTGCCAATTGCAAGCAAAGTTGCCATTGTGATCCCATTGAAACGCTGAGTTTCGGCAACAGTCATTCCTGGTACACTTTTGGTACACTTTTGTGACGAATGTGTGTCATACCATAAGTGAAAGTTTTACCAAAATGATCGTAAATTCTACTACTGATACGCTCTATTTTAAATTGTAATTTGCAATTGTGTCGTGGTGGAAAATTTCCATTATGTGGAACACAGGCTTTACCCAGAACAAAAATCAGTGAAAAATCAGTGTGGATCACATGAAGAATCAGTGTCAATATGAAATAGTATTTTAGTGGAAAAATCAGTGAAAATCAGTGGCTGAATAGTGGGTAATCAATATGTCCGAAATATGTAAATGACCTAGAGTTAGCAATCAGTAGTACTTCAGTATAGCTAATATTTCGGACATACTGATTCAAGAAGTGTCCACTGCCGTTTGTTCCTGATTAAGTGTATGGAGAAGAAAGTTAAACTGTGTAACCTAGAAGATATGACATATACCCCTGTTTTTGACCAAATCAATTTAGTAGGCAATTGGCAACATATACCTACATATAATATTATATTGAATACTTAAGTTATAAATTGGTCTCAATGAATGGGCTCGCAGCTGGTTAAAACCTGCTACATTCAGAGGTGACTGTGAACGATTATGTTCTAGCATATTTCACTTACTGCCTCACTCGCAAAGAAACATTATTATAAGGTTCTGAGTTAGCGCATCAACAAGGAAGTTAAACTGCATAGGCTAGAAACATCTGAATAGACTTTGCCTCGTGATGACAGAGCTTACTCTATCCTTTTACATTTTTTCAATGCACTGTGGATGGAAAGTAAACACATTCTTTAAAGAACAAATTTGATTTTTTTGGGAGTGACCATCGGCATGCAAGTGTTGAAAAAAGCGTAGCCCATCACAGCTTGAATAGTAAAGTTAACGTGGAGTTACCGAAAAAAGAACCGATGAAAATAAGGGCTGGCTTTATAAAAAGGGAACAATGTATCGCATGAGTGCTTAACTACCCTTTAGTTTAGTACATAAAATGTATACATGCTGAGTCACTTCTCCTTTGTCCCGTTTCTCTTGCAAAGCCTATCTTAATTTGGCCCTCGTGGACTCAGTAAAATAATAAGGTTTTGTTGTCTTACCTTCTGCATATATAGGTGTCACCCAGCAAAAGGTGACCATTGCCGCCCACCATCTGGCTTCCATGGCTCCTGTTACACTGATGAAATGTCTGGATGCATATGTATTCCTATAACTTTGTATAAGCACACGTACGGCTAAAATCCAATAAAGTCTATATTAATATCTATATTTCAACAATCAGTCTATAACTATATACCTAATCAGAATGATGCAGTCCCTATATAATAATTATAAATCCGGCAAAATGTAACTATATAGTTTGTTGATGAATAGACAGAAGGCACTCGAAGGAAACGCTAGTTTGTAATATAGTGCCACAGATGACTAAATTCTAAGTGTATAGGCCTATAGGCCTATGTAAATTGTCCACTAACGTCATGCATCACATATACCCGTCCAGTCTCTGGTTCCCTTGGTGCGGTTGGGATTATACACGGCAGTGATCTCTCCTGTGGCTATTATACCTTCCTCCTCCTCATGACATAAAACCAGAGGTCTGTCAGGACTATCCAACTGTGACGCAAATCTAGGGGAAGTCGTGCACGCCCTTAGAGTATTCTTCTCGATGGTTCCTTCTTATATCCATAAAACCGGATGGTCTATTTTCAGAAGTGACCAATGATCACTTTTTGCAGGGCGTGTTTCATGTGCAAAGCGAATAGTGCCTAAACCCATAGACGTATCTCTATGCTAAAACGATCCATTGGGTCGAGCCGACGCAGTCCAACTTCCTGAGTTTGAGAGTACCACGGGACTGACACAGAGATGCCTGGGGATGCTCGGCTTGGCCAGTTACACGTTTTTTCCTTGACCTGCCAGGTTTTAAATTTAAACTTGTTTTTAGTGCGTCACGGATAGACCCTTCATTTCTCCCTTATTTGGAGTTAAGCCACACAGATAGGCCAATTGCTGTTTTGTTTGACAGTTTATTAGGCACAAACAGCTGGTTATATTTACCTCTAGAATTGAGCAGCGATGTATTGGGCATCGTCGCAACAGGTAATGAACAACTGGGAATTAGTAAAGGGACAGGTAATTAGGATGGTTATTACCTAGAATGGAGAAAAGAATTCCGAGCCCCCATACTGATAGGCCCCATAAAAAATAGTTAAGACCCCTTTGCCTTCAAAATAAATTGAATAAAACAAGAAATTTTAGAACAAAGACAGCTCTGTGTTACGAGTACCCGTTGGATAAAGGAACGTTGTCTGAGAATTTACATTTTATATTAGTCTTTTCCTGTCAAAATCATATAACTGAATCAATTGCAAATATATGATTTCTCTGAATACATCACGATTTGATATCCTGTGTATCTTGTATGGGCGGCTAAGAAATACTAGACTGTGGTCCATTCAGCCCCCCCCCCCCCCCCCCAACTTTTTCTCCCTTTCCGCCCTGTTTTTTGTCAGACTTCTGTACGGCTGGCCACCACACCTTCGCCCCTTTTTACGTCCTACCCGCCGTCACGTGGTAGTAAATAGTCCGTTACGACGTGCCACATCCACCTCTCAGTGTTTGGGCGGTAACCATGGAGACAGCGCGCGCCGTCGTCATGGGAACTGTGCCGCCACCTGGCGCAGTGTACCAAAACTGAATCCGTAGTTTTTTTTTCCCCGCCCAACGTTACTGACAGTCTGTGGCCAGGACAGACGTAGATCACTCTCCAGGAGATGTGTACAAGACTAACTCACCAGTATGTTGTCAACTTTGTGCTATGCTGGGAGAGTGTTAGTAGATTATTGGTGCGGGGGGGGGGGGGGGGGGGGGACTCTTTGAAGGTTGCTACCTTCTTCTAAACATTTGCTTCCACATTTTGTGCCTGATCACTCCTGAATTGTAAGTTCACAATTCCTTATGTTTTTGCCCCTTAGAATCGGATTGTGTCATTACCTGGAAATATACCAAAATCACCAAAATCGTTAGACATTTTTTTTAGATAAATTTTACTTTTTTGGGGTTGAAATATAGTAACAAAAAGGCTAAGTGTCTAGTTATTGCCCCATTATTGTTCTATAGGTATAGTTCAAAACTCCCCCTTTTTGCCTAAAAAGTGGTTGCCTACCCCTCAACCCCATACACGGTTTTCGCTTTGTGGGTCTGTTGGGCACCATCTCGATCCCAAGTGCCCCCCTCCCGGAGGTACTGGAGGAAGGAGGTGGGTGGTTAGGTGAGAGACAGGGGGTGACTAGGTGTGTTTGGAAGTGTGTCTCCCTTCACCCACTTACTGCCCACCTGTAAACCATGTCACCTCACATGTTTACCCCACATGATACGCATGTTAAGCCCAGGAGGGACATGCTGCCGTGATGTTAGACCTGGGAGGACCTTACCCTACTGTACCAGCAGCCCTCCGTACCCCGACACACGGTTAGTTACACCACACACGGCCCTGAAGGACACTTCGACAATGACGAGCTACAAACGTCCTTATTATAGACATGGAGAGTAAAATAAGAAGACGGGTAGCTCTACTCTCATAGCAAGCCTGTGGAACATGGATCGGGAGTCAGGGATTTTTCCTTAAGGTTGCCCCTCATTTGGACATCTTGTCTTAAACCTCAAAAATGTGGACGTTAGGAAATTTACTTGTGAATAGTTGTGAAACCACAGGGTTATCAACCGTTACGGGAGGGCAACATACGGATCCCGAGTTAAACTTGCATGCAGGTAACTCATGCTGGAGATAAACGGTTTTTTTTTTCTAAGCAGGACCAATCTCTAATTCCGGTGGGTTGTCTACGCCAACTGGGTGCGTTGATGAGTTTGGCCTCAATATCACCTGAGGTATCAAGTTGGATATTGAATAGACCAGTAGGGGTAGGGGTCTTAGACATGTAAAGTTATACGCGTATAGAACAAAAGATAGTGTATGGGGGAGATGTCTGGCTGCTGTGTCGCCAAGGTGTTCCCCACCTTCTGACAGCAGTAATAATAATTGTGAATGATGAGGATCCAATCAGATATATATCATATATTTGATCCACAGTCAACCAGGCCGTATATTTGATCCAGAGTTAACCGGACCGTACCCTGGGACTGCAGAAACCCCATGTAGGAATGTTTAATACAACACACACATCCTGTATTCCCACACAACACAAAGTGAGGGAATATTAAGATAAATGACTCTAGTAAGTGAGTCAGATTGGTCACCTGTAGGTAGTACATATAGCTAAAAAGATCATTTGGTGTGGGGAGTTGTTTACATGGGCACAGTGACAGATCCCAACCCCAAAAATTCTAGGCCCCCTCCCCCACTCCAGACCCCCTGGCCCCAGCTCCAGTGATGGGACGGCTAGGTAACCTATCATACAGGTATATAGGACGTAGAGCCATGGATGACGGCCTCAGGTATGAGGGGTATGAGTCGGACCTCCCACACCTCATCCCCCACCTCCCCACTCTGACGTGTGCTCGGTACATCTAGTACTTTAGTTTAGTAGACTACTGGCCGCCACTCGGTGGGGTAAAAAATGATCTAGACCAACGCACGTTTCACCACAGGCGGATACAAGCCTACTCTCCTACCAAGGTCCTCCTCACTGACAATTGTACCTCCTCACGGCCGTCAGTATACACCTGCCCTCTGCAGCGGCGAACCTCTAGGCTTGAGGATACCTCTTTCAACGACAGGGAGTAAATACACTCTCCGCAGATTTTGAGAGGTGGATAGGTGCCGTGAGGGGGTCTCTAGGTGGATAGGTGCCGCGAGGGGGTCTCTACAGAGATCCAGGCATCTCCTCCGTCCGGGCTGTTTGAGACCAGACGAGGTGGACCCAGCTCCGGAGGCAGGCATCCACCACCGTCAGCTCACCGAGGGAGCCCGTGGGTACAAACGACTCCAGTGAGGGGGGACGGAGACGTCAGTGTTGTCGTGGGAACCTAGCCCCTTTGGTAGTACCCAGCCTCAGGTGCCACAGGTAGGACCCCCCCCCCCCCCCAGCCCCGGGATCCAGGTGCGTAGAGGACGCCCAGGTGACCACCGACTGACCAGGTGACAGGTGGAGAAGCACGCCCTGGCCAGGACCCAGTGGTACAGCCCGACCCAGGACCTCACCGTGTTACACACCCAAGGACCTACCGTCCACATGGCATCGGACTACAGCCGGTTACAGGCTGCAAAACGGGGTTGTCATTACAGGACTACTTTCGACGTCTCTGGGATGTTCTGCATGATGCTATGTTTCTGTGCGCTATGTATGTGAATTATAAATGTACTGTGAGACAAGCCTGAGAGTTGGAGTGACCGACACAGGAGTGTATCCTTCTTGGATATGATATTGCACTGCTGGAAAAAGCGCAGAATTTCGACCAGCCAGAGACGGCGTGCACGTGGCTCGGGAGATGGGATACCCAGGGTGGATGGAGTCCACGCATACTACCACACCTCAGTAAGGTTTCCTCTGAAATACTCATTCCGTATCTGTCCCCTGACTGTTTGACCAATATCTATGTTTTTCAATGACATTTTCCGAATTTCGATGATGTTTCGGCACAAAGGCCTACAGCAAAAGGTCCCTACGCGGTGGAGTAAGAACTGGGCACAACCAGAGGAGGCAACGGTCTATGGTTGTACCTTTATCTAGTCTTCCTAATTCTACTAAAGGTTGAGAGGTTTACCAGAGGAGTACAAGGGAAGTACCAGAATCCCAGAGACCGGAGACCACCCAGCGACTAACCTGTTAATGGGTGGACAGGGTGTGTGTATTAAACCCCATGTGGCGTATGTATACATGTATTATAACAGCGGTGAGGGGGCTGACACAACAGGCGACACGGGTCACTTCCGGTATGACCCTACCAGGTCATTTGACCCCTGCCACCTTGCTGGATGACACGGATTATTGAGTTAATCACTGGGATCCTTTTACATAATGATGTAACCTGAGAGGGGCATTCAGAGGGCAGTGTGGATCATGTCACGTCGCCCAGAGAATACATGCATGGTCATTCTTAGATCCGATTACCACTACGGGATAAATACCCCCATTCACCATTTTCGACATTGGCATAGTAGCATTCTTATGAAGCAGAACCTCGCTGATTGACAAGCTATGGAGGTACCAAAAGGAGTATGTCAGTGATTGGCCCATTTCGCGAACCCGTACTCCTTACGTTACACATTGTACAAGGAGGGTAGTGTACCCTGTGTAGGCTAAAGGCCTGGGGTGAAGGGGTGAACAGTAGGGCTGAGATGTGAGGAGAAGACGGGACGTACCTACAGCTATACCTACCACGGGTAATCGAGTACTCTAGCGGAAATCATGTGGGGGCAAGTTGCGGAATGAGAAGATTTCACGGATTGTAACTCCCATGAGGAGCTCTATTATGATTTGTACGTTCCTGGGACACTATTAATTTTTCGGAGGCAAATTCGATATCTTTATTAGGAATGGAAATACTTTCTTGAGATATATTACAAATTTCGGAAATGACCGCGTGAGTGATGGAGGGAATGGATTGTTAAGACCAAAGGTTAAAGCAACCGAAATGGTATTGAGGATATAGCTGTGAGACTGCTCCCAATCCCTCCAGTCAAGGCCTTCAGACGCACGCTGTGATATACAGACGCAGATTAACATGGATTAAACCCTTAATTCGGATGTAACAAGACCCGGTGACCTTGGAGACGACCTTGACCCGGTATGACCTTGACCCACCATGGAGTTGCTGGAGTCGTTGGGTATAACGCGGGGAGTGGAGCGACTGGTGGGTCACCTGTGGACCTGGTGGGGGCAGGAGGAGCCCCCTCAGGGTGAGTGGTCTCATATTGACATAGGTGTATAAATTTATGAGCATATAGATGTCACATAAGAAATGAAAGATATCATTAATTGACTTTGTAAATGTAGAAATTAATGCTGATAATGATTAATTATAAATGCTGATGATGATGAGTTTAACGTCCATTGATTAATGATAAATGATAAAATTAATAAGTACTTATTAACATCGTGAAGAACAGTAAGAATACAATTAATGATGACACATACAAGTATGTACTGATATACTGTCGATTTGCTATGACTATATTATTCAATAGCGGATAACGTTGACTGAGGTTTGTAGACTTTGATACCAGTCAACAAACACCCCGTCCACAGCCATGTCCCGTGTAGAGGGAGCCCCCCCTCCCCCCCTTCCCGCCCCCGTGTTGTCGGGAGGGACACGTTTGAGTCATACACGGAATAATGTGAAACATGTAACGGGGCCACAGAAAATAAGGTACCTGCTTCTTACCGACATCATGGTACGAGGTGGTATTAAGAATTAAGGGAATCTAAACCATGACGTAGTTAAGAAATAAGCGTAATGAAAGCCACCACACTTTATTCCGTTGACCAATTAAATTGATTTTTATGAATTTCTGAATTATAGGTATTCATAATTCGTAGCGAATGCCCTTCAGCTCAGCATCTGAGTCATGTATTGCTGCAATATATCAATCGAAAGTGCCATACAAAATATCTACATTGTGTTTATGATATTCAGTTCAATATTATATCCAAGAATCCTGACCTACAGGTTTGTCTCACGGTACATGTCTTCCCGGCCCAGCCTACCTGTACGGCCGACCACATGTCAGTAAGAAACTCACTGTGTGTGCGGTGACCGGAGCAGAGTCCGTCAACAGGAGGGCGGCCCCCTCACAGCTAGCCCAGACCACAGGCTCAGGTCACCAGACAAAAACATGCAAACTGGATGTTTTGTGAGTGGGTCGGTTTGCAGGGTCCGACCGCACGTGGGGGAGGGACATTCTCAGGGATGGGTTTGTTTTCTCTGGCTCTAATGGTTTTGATGCAGTAGAAATAATATTAGAAACACATCAAATATCATATGGCTAGATGAGAGCAGGTAAGTATTCCTGTATGATCGCTGAGTTCCATACTGCATCATGAAGTTAAGTTAAAGCAATATTTTGACTCTTCTAGTTTTACAAAAGAAAATAGGTGTCATCGTCCACCCATCTCTGAAAACCGCTGAGAACACCCCCCCCCCCCCCCCCACCCCTCCCTTGTGGTCGTGGCACGGTAACCTGGCCCACTCACAAAACATACACTTTACATGTTTTTGTCGGGCGATCTGACCAGAAACCTCAGTGTTCTATTGACATTCTTATATCCAGTGACTCAGATGTAAATGGCAGTTTTATTTTCTCACTGGAGTTACCTGAACCAGATATATACTAGACCTGTGTTCTCCTGAATCCTCTGTTCTGACCCAGCATTGTTCTCCTGTATCCTCTGTTCTGACCCAGCAGGGCTGAGCCCTAGGGGTGTAACGGAGGGGGTGGTGGTCATAACTGAGGGTTGTCTGTGTGTGGTAAGGGTTGGGTAGATTCACTATAGCCGTGTAACCATGCAGTCAGTGCTCGTCCAGCCAGAACTTGACTTCATTGAGAAATGCATTATTATGATCAGCGAAGGCCCTTTGAAGTGAGTGCTCGGCCAGCAAAAAATTAACTTCATTGTGAAATGCGAAGGCCTTTGGGTGATTCTTTTCCCCTATTATGAACAGTATCCTACAGTTAGGGCTAATCCCAATTAATATCCTGAAAGAGGTTTTCACATTTTGAAGGGTGGGAGTGGGGTGGGGCTTTGGAAACGTTTTCTTTTTCCTTATTGGTTTCTGAGCTAAATTTTACATTAAAAAAGAGAATATTTTCTGGGATAAGAGAGGGGCGCCCCCTGGATCCTCCCCCTTGATCCGCCCATGGGGTTCGCCTCCATGAGGCCCCCCAGGAGATACTTCAAACACTGGGGTATCCAACCCCACACACTGTTTTGTTGTTACTAGGCTTGGTGTTCCTATCTTCGCCTGCAAATAAATCATCCCATGAGATTCCCTGGGAACTCCTACCCCATACCCAAAGGGTATAACCAGGTGACGACCCCTTCACTGTCTGACTGGTCTTAGTGTCCGTACCCTTACATCTCAACCTTCTCACCTGCACTTGTTATCTTCATCGGAAAAAAAGACAACACAATGTGGCTCCAAGTTTCGTGACTTGAATGAAAATGTGGTGTTTTGTTATTTTGTTCACCTGAAGAGATCCGTCTTTTTGAGTGGTCGTGTGTTGGTGTTGTAGGAGACCCCGAGCCACAGCCTGTACCGAGCTATACCTAAACACATCAGATGGAATAATAAACATGTGAACCCATCAGGTTTTGATGTACTTCGCCTGCACTTAGAGTCTGGTTCCCATACTTGTCAGTCTTAAACGGTTTTAAAACCTTTTATAAGGTATATTTAGTTTTATCTGTCTGTGAAGCCACGTAAATGGAATAAGTGTAATTATTTGAGAAGCCTATGAAGAGTTCTACAGTAGTGACGCCCGTTAGAATGCGCATCAAACACGGCTAAAGAGAAGACGGAAACTTATCATAATATGTGAATTAGTCAACTTTAATGAAAGTTACCGAAGTTTTATAATGCACAAAGTTTTTTTTCTGAAAGTAAAATATATCTTTATTCAGAATTTATTCACACGTTTTTGATGATGAGGTTTATTTTGTGTGCGTTGATATAATTGGTCAGTAGCCCTGGTCAGGATTGGGTGTCAGAGCCAGGGGGAAAACATTTAGAATTGTCGAATATGAAATCACAGTTTCACCCTGTCGGATTTTAGAAATTCCCATGTCCCATGTCATTATCTTCAATAATCCCATGCATCTTATCACATCAAGACAAGAAACTACCCCGTCACTCTCTCGATTTAAAGGGTCTAGGGCTGTGATATAGTTAAACTGTTTTTTACCTATAGATGAAGATTTTGTTTACTTACTAACGCCCAACGAGTTGGTGGAGTCACTGTGTCGGCCATCAGCATGTTACTTGTGACCTAATACACACTGATTCACTCACCCCCTGGGCCCAGTCACCTCCCACCAGACCCAGCTTTGTGGGTGTTGGCAGACCTAAGACCCACCTAACTGGGCCAGCAAGGGGCCAGCAGTAACAGCCAGGCGGGATGTATAAGGAATACAAAGAAACTTTAAAAATTGTATGTCACCGTATCAGTTTCAGAGATATGAGCATCTGAAAAAATGACTATTTAGTATTGGAGTCTATGGGAAAATGTAGTTTTTTCAACATTCAAAAATAAATAACCGTGACTTTTACTTTAAATGCTGAAAATGTGTGGGTAGTCCCCAATGGATATTTTAGGCCCAAGAAAACCTAAGGTCACCATGGAAAATCTAATTTTATTCCTAAAAATAGGGGAAAAAGTGAAGAAAAACTGCTTAACCAGCCACATATGACTACTTATCCTTATATTTTTTTATTTTGCAAGATCACATTCATCATTCCTAAGTGCTCCATGAAATATTTGTGAAGTTTCAAGGAAATCCTGCAATAGAAATAAAATCACACCAGGTGGCGCTGCTGTGGTCACCCATATTTACCTTTAAAGTTCTGGGGTACCTTGATGACAGATGTAAGATTGCAAATAGACCTCTCCTGTACCTGAATAACTAGACAATCACATGCCTTGTAGCGAAAATGTCTTTACAATAAGATTTGTACATTTGGCCTGTTACGAGATAACGTACACTCTCAGTCCAGATTACGCGCCCCTCGACATTTTGTCATGTTGATATTGGCAGCCCTGAAGTCTATACCCATCTGCCCAAAAGTGAAGGGGGGAGGTACCCATAGTGAGTGGTGAAGGTGGAGAGGGGCTCGGGGCGACCAGCCGTCGGGGAGGTGGTATTTGTAGTGCTCAATGTTTTTGGCAGCCGTCTCTGGCCCCCCGCCACCGTTTGACAGTCTGGGCTGGAAAAAGACCGATTATCTGAGAAAAAGTGGGAATCTGGTCGTAGGGAGAGCAGGGAAGACTGCTTGATTTTAGGGGTAGTCGCTCCCCGAGCAGAAGGGTGTATTAGTTTTACATTGCATATGGAAAAATAACATTTTCTGTTCCAGTTTGTTCTTGTCGTTCCTGTTACTTCAGCAAATATACAAGGTCCTTCATATGTCAGAAAATAAATCGCTTTGGCCGAAGAGAAATGCAATTTTACAGGATAGAACTTTAATTTGTTTTTAATTTTTTTATTGTTTCTTTTTTGTTTTTGTTTTATAGAAATTTGGCCAATTAAACCCACCAATAGCACACAAAAAAGAACGCAGGTGGTCTTGTATTAGTCTGTAATAAACCTACCACTACACTAGCACACAAGAAAGATTGCAGGTCATGCTGTTTAAATCCCTAATAAGCCTACAGTAGCCCAAAACAAAAGATGCAGATCGTCCTGTTTTAGTCTGTGATAAACCTACCATTACCAATACAATACAATACTACAATACTTTTATTCACAACCCAGTTAAGGGCAAAGGAAGAGGTTGGATGTAGCCGATAGGGTTACAGGGCATCACCAACTCACAATGGAAAGATTTTCAGATGTTGAGGTTTTACAAGAATAATGTACAAATAAAACAGTGCAGGAACCGCTAGGCGGCAGCACCTCCAAGACCGAAAAGTAGTGTTTCGGTTATGTGTATATGTCATATGTGCCAATAGTTAGGCCTCAGCACCATCTATAGAATACCTTATAGGTTAAATATACAATGTCAATATCTGTGAGCCCACTTTAACAATTGGCATACTTGACTAGTTGACGTGGGTAGCACCTTTCAGATAATGATGGCAGGATTCGTTGACTTAATGTTTACATTATGACTTCTTAAACATGTAATTTAGCTAACAATTTTTGGAGGACTAGGGAGTTGGATTTATACAATGTTGTACAGTTTTGTTAACAACTTTTGTTTTCGGTGTTTCCAGTCGCATCTTCGTTTTGTTGGTCTTCCGTAGTTGGATGCGCTTATTAAATTTCTCCATTCTGGAGATTTCGCCTTTGTTATTGTTGTTGGTTTCTTTACTTTTTGTTTTGTTGTGTCTTTTTTTCAGATGTTTAGGGTGTTTGGATTGCCTGAATCTGTCCATGATAGTTCTACAGAATTTAGATAGGTTTGATAAGACTTCAGGGTTTTGGCTTGTGAATAGAGCCTCCATGCTTAAGGTGTTCGGGGCCTTAAGGAACCTCGGGTCAATAAGTAAGTGTCTTTCTTGGGTAAACCCTGTACATTCAAAAATGTAATGGAATTCGTCCCCGATCGAGTTACTGGTGCAGGTCGTACATACTCTTTTGGATCGTTCGACTCCACTGTATCTACCTGCTACGATTGGGAGGGTATGTTGACCGCATCTGAATTTACAGAGATCAATAGACTCTTTCACCTTCAGTATGGTAAGGTAATTTTCGAATTGTAGTTTTTTTTTGAAGATCCTGTAATTTACACAGTGGCTAGAGTCAGTGACAGAACTGTGCCAGTCCTGAGTTTCAATTGCAAGGGTTCTGTCTTTGACTACTGCCTTTACAAACAGGGGATTGAGAAGATTGGTGGGGATGTTAAGAATATATCCCAGCCCACACTCATTAAGGTCTTTGGCTATTGTTGCAAACCACGGCGAGTTAATTTGTCCCTTTGTGTGTTTTTCTTGCATATACCGGAAAAGTATTGAGGAAATTTTGCCAGGTTTACCAGTTGCTAGTCGTGACCAGAAAGTAATCATTCTTTGTTTGATAGTACATGCTAATCTATGTCGTCCTAGTTCACCTAGGACCATGCAGTTTGCTGTTTTGGGGCTGAGGCGTAGAATATATTTACAGAAGTAATTTTGTACCCGTTCGACTTCGCAAAGATTTGAGAAGCCCCAAACTTCGCAGCCATAGAGGAGGATAGGTACAATACACGCGTCAAATAAATGACATATCAGATCTAATGGGAGTTGCAGGTTTCTGGCTTTGGATAACAGGGCGAACAGTGCTCTTTTAGCCTGCGCAATTTGTTTCTTGATAGTCTTCCCATATTTACTATCATAGTTGAACAGGATACCTAGGTAGGAATAAGAATGTATAACTTCAATGGTTTTGTCCCCACCACACAGCAAAGGAACTAGTCCGTCCCTGACCTACTTAACTCTTACATAATAGGTCCGTACACCCACAACAGTCCATGGCTTTTATTGGTCAATTAAAATTTGCAAGGAATTCTTTTATTGTCCTCTATAATTGGCATGGGGAATCCCTTTTGATGGTTCTTAGCCTGATGACTGGTTTATGGTCCTCCCTGCCATAAACCAGCGGCTGCAAAGCATGCTGGGATTTAGGTGGGAATTCCCACCTAAAATGGTTGCTGGTGTACAGACTCACATTGGGAAACAGTGGGTCTGACTGCGACAGACTACAAAGGACTCAGGTTGTCATGTTTTAGTCTGTCATAAACCTACCATTAACACACAACAAATGACGCAGGTCGTCATGTTTTAGTCTGTAATAAACCTACCAGTAGCACACAACAAATGATGCAGGTCGTCGTGTTTTAGTCTGTAATAAACCTACCAGTAGCACACAACAAAGGACACGGGTCATCTTCTTTAAGCCTGTAATCAACCTACCATTAGCACACATTACTGACCTGTTGTCCCCGCATGAGCCAAAGGGAGACGTAAAAAAAGGAGATTTGAATTTCTAACGATTTGTTTATTCTCTTTTTAATCCCATTTCTCTGTCTGAACATGACCCGGTCCTTGACACCTGACCTCTGGTCATCACGTGACTTCTGCTCATGCGCAGTGTCAACCTTTGATACTATGATCAGTCACTGTAGTGACATTATAAAACGAACATTTTAGGGAATGCTGCTTTTGGGAGCACATGAAAGACACAAGGAAAATTCATTCATATTGCTTCTGTGCCCACGCGACTTTTTGAAAGGTGTTGACTTGGTTTTGTCCAATGTTAGGCCTTTGTTTGGGAGTTCCCTAAAATAGCTCTCAGTTAATGTCTTAGAAATAATTGTTTTTTACAAAAGCAGGTGCACCCTGTGGAATGGCAAATAGTTCGTTTTGCATTATTATCTTTTTGGAGCCATGTCTGAGAGGCCAGAACAGGCCCCCCATCAAGCTCAGCTCAAAACCGTACCAAAATAGTTGTGATAATCTATTATTGGTGCACCGGTGGCAGATAAATATTACCATAAGGAGGGAAGGAATTCTGGGCAAAAACTGGCCACAGCTTCAGGCCATGTTCTGAGAAGGTCGGGTCACATGATCCACGTGGACCCCGCAGTGGCGCCCTCAGTGGTGGAGCTGCTTACTAAGCATACCAGGAAAGGTATACTGTACAACAGTGGAATAATCAAGGAGATTATAAAGATACTAGAGGTCAGCCAATCAGGGTTCACAGAGCAAAGGTCATCAGGTACAAAATGGGTGGTTTTTATTATCCTGAAACAGAACAGAAACTTAGACCTGAAAAACATAATAATGAGTGACCATTGTGGAATGTAGTGGGAATGATGGGCAAAAACTCTACGGCAAAGTGCATAGTCAAGGTCAAAAAGGTTTACCATGGCTTTTAGAAGTGGAAACCTCACGATTAGGCTTCTCAAAGTACATTGTTTCAATGACTAAAAATAAATATACAATGAATTATAAAATATGAAGTTACCAGGTTATCATAATGTGAATTATTTTGTAACTCTCCCCCCTTGGGGCACAGACTAATGCATCACTATAATTCTGACCTAGGGTGTCAGGTCGTTTCTTTCAAAATGCAACAATTAATTGTATATTGACATTGTACATTTCAGTTTGACTCAAATTGGAAAATAAATCTAATTGTGATGTATCATAAATACACCACACCCAAATTTGATAGTGAGATGATGATTTGCTCACAAATCAATGGTTGTACTAATACACCATGGATGGGGGCTGTGCCAAAATAACTATGTAAATGAAGTCGTAAAAAGGCCTATTCTGCCTGGGGTGGGAGATAGGGGCAGCCCAGAGGTGAGACTCAGGTATCTGCATGTTGGTTTTGGCCCCGCATTGAATTCTACTTTACAGTTTTATATCGCTGAATTTTGGCAGACTTTACCGTTTACGGGTTATGTATTTTGATTGAGGCAAGGGCGGATCCAGATTGGAAATAACTTTGCTCAATCATGAGAACATACCCTGCACGTGCCGCTCCAACTAACTCAAACTGGGGTTTACCAGCTGTTTACGTCGGGGAGAGGAACCCAGTAGTGTATGTGCAAGTATATATATATATCAGTGTTCGAAATTAAGGATTTATTTTATGCACACGTAGGGTGCATAGGGGTTAGAAATCATGCACTCGGCTATCTATTTATGTGCACACCTCTATATTAAGGTATTTCTACTGTCCAAAATCCATGCACACACCGGGTGCATGCCTTCCAAAAAGTATGCACCCTGCAGTCAAATTGTGCACACCGGGTGCAGGGTGCACCCTTAATTTCGAACACTGTATATATATATATATATATATATATATATATATATATATATATATATATATATATATATATATACTGTTTTACTTTTGAAAGATTTAGGGTCAGAACAAGTGCAATAGGAATCTGTTCTGTGCATTGTAGTGCGTACACTATAGTCGAATAAGAATGGGTTGGTCTGTGAAATGTAGTTCTCACTTGATGGGCCAGGTGGCGCCAGTGTCCCCGTCAGTCAGGAGGTAATGACCACCCCTGGTCTAACGGGCAACACGTCGGTAACCGTGGTAACACGTCGGTAACAGTGGTAACACGTGGCTAGAAACCCAACCCTTGTTGGTATGTTAGTCCTATGTCACACGGGTTACACGGTTATAGGGCCTGCTTAGGCTTATAAACTATTATCAGGGGTTACAGGGTACTCAAGCCTATAGGTGCTGTGAGGGGTCAAAGGGTAAAAGCTACACTAGAGGGCAGTAAGCAGCTGAACTTTTATTATTAACCGAGAGCTGCTCCTGTTATAAATATGGTCTGGTGACGTATATGTATACAGACTGTGGTATCACCAGAATGTAGCAGGTACGTTTCGGAACCAGTTTTGGCCATGCTATATAAAAAACATTCATGACTAAAAGGTTATACATTTTGGAAGCAACTAACAAGAAAACGCACACGCATGCACAATCAACTACTGCCATTATGACATTTACTAATAATGAATAGACGCTATACCCACGAAGCCTGAATTGGTAGGTCTACATATTGGTATATTTTGACAATATACTGCAATCGAAATGATTCATAATTTGACATGCAGTCAATGAATCATGACCATTCAGAATTAGATCTCCCTAACGCTCATATAAAGTGACACGTATTGTACGTAGGTGATTAGTTCCCCGGTGAACTATGGCCGCAGGGTGAGTGGGTGCACCGGGCAATGGTGGCTCATGATCCGCCCTCATAGCCCCCGAATGGACTCATCTCGTACATTAATATCGGTATGATACCAGCAGGTCATTAGGGTCGATCAGGGCCACGTTATAATGAGGAGCGGAGGGGGGTATAGGGGCTTCCAGCGGTTAGGACAATTTATATGGTGTTGGCTGTAGGCCTATATCATTACAGTGACAGTGAGCAAATATAATATGGTATCATTTTAAGTGTGTCATTGAATGTTTATGCTTGGGATCTCGTATTCTTCGAAGAGTGCCTGTCCTATTGCAACTCTGTAAGTATGAGGATCTTACTTATTGTTTATCAAGTGTGTAACTTAATTTTAAAACTTAACTCATGTAAGGAGGTGTAGTGTTTCCACGTTTGCAATTAATTTGGTGTCATGAGTGGCAAGGGGGTGATGGGGTTAGGGGTATACCCAAGTATTCTAAACACATTACTAAACTCGAATGTGTATTATCCATGTATGTGTTACAATTTGTGTTATACCACAAATTGTAACACATACATGTGTTAAAGTTTGTGTTATTCCCCTATATCAGCGTCTCACTTAAAATTAGTTACGATAGGTTGACTTTTATCGTCATCTTGCAACTCCTTAAAAACAAATGAAGGAAAACCATATAGCACAAAATACTCCGGGGCACTGTCTTCAACATAGTTCCAGAGTTACCTCCCAGGTGGCGCCACCAGCTCTACCCACCACTTGGTGTGTTGCTGAACCAGAAGTTATATGTTGTGGATACCCTAAACAGCAGGCAGGGCAGTTCATGATCCAGTTTCCAACATCTCAGTTTTATCAGATGTTCTCTCATGTTTGTTTATCAACACGACGTTTGGTTATAACATTGGATCCTCAATGACCCCTTATCCTCCAGTGACCTACCCGAATTACCTCGAGTCTAATCACATTTAGAGAATGGTCAATGGGTATATGATTATTTTCAACCTAATTAAATCCTTGCATAGATTTCTTTAACGAGGGAACATTGAGTTTCCGTTCGTTGCCCATGGTATTATTCGTAGTCATCTGATGTGTATGGTACACCTCTCCTACCACGGGGGGTACAGGGGGTAATCCGTACCTCAGTATCTACCCAATCGGCGCTGATCTGTACCTGGGTCTGTGTGTAAACAGACGCGCCCTCTGTTAGCGTCGGGACACACTAGGGGGCGTCCCTGTTACCATGGTAACCCACAGGGTGTAACCATGTACTGTTACCATGGTAACCGAGGAGACGCTATCCCCTGGTACGGGACATCCCTGGAGGACATCGCGGACACAAAGGTCTTTGGTGAGGGCCCTTGGTGAGGGCACTGGTCCGAGCAGGAAGACGAGAGAAATTCTCCGAAGAGACTCTAGGATCTCCTTTTTGTAACTAAAGGCCCTATTAGTAATCACACTACACAACTTGAGCTGGGACAGACCAATCACATACACGAGTGATACATTGCAAATTGACCAACTCTATGATAACCACAGTCAGCATACATCGGGGAAATGACTGGGAAATTTACAAACACTCTTTTTGTTAACAATGCATTTTAGAAACGTCATTAAACAACGAAAGTAAATCCTGGGTTGGTAGCGTGGACACGGGGTCGGGTGACGGGGGAAGGGGCCGTGAAATGAACGGGCCGAGGTCACGGGCCGGGAAGTACGGTCTGCTTGGGGCGGGACGTAAAAAACGTGCAGTATTAACCCCGACTTCACGGGAAGTATAATAACAATCTAGTGTTAGTTACAGCTAGGAGATTAATTAACCTATTTATAAATTGGCACTTAATGCACCGACGAACAAACTGTAGTGAAGAACTTATCAACGAATAATTTGAGATATATATTTCTTTGGTTGATAATTCATTATCATCTTTATCGTCTTTGTTTTAAGATAATTTTTGTTAGGATAAAAAAGGAAACATTTTGAGTGACCGTGCTCTAATGCAGAGTATCAGTCGTTTCAAATGCGATATGGAGAATGTGACACCATTGAATGTGTAAAGCGTACAGGTAGCGCGTTAGGACTTCTTTTAAACCTAACTGCTCCCTTCATATCCCCCGACAGCTCGGGCGGGGGACCACCTTCATGGGGAAGTTATAAAAACAAGCTTAATCCGAAAAGGGCTAAGGTTCCCAGCTAAAGTTTCACACCACCGCGTGTGTAACATTCTGCGGTGAGCGCCCCGTCACTTCTAATAAAAGTGGGGTATATAGGTGAGTGACCGGCGCCAGTGTGGCATACAGGTCGGACCGTTTTATTCAATGATTAAATACCAGTGGTCAATTAGACCAACTTTCTGTGTGGGGTGAGGGGGGTTCCTCAAGGCGCCTCCTCCCTATAAAGAAACTTAACCAAAGTTGAGTATATATAACGATTTAATGTACAACTGAAAAAAAAGCGCCGCTAATTGTCGCATGTCCATTGCCATCAATGGTTTACAATTTGCCGACACCAGCATATCAAGTAAAACAAAAATGATGCCCTGAATGATATTGACACATCAGTAGTGACCGCGGCATACCAGCAAAGGTTGGGAACAGGGTTGGGACAAGGGCTTCCCAGGGGTTCCCAAGGGGACTGTACCGTGGAGGTAGGAGGGGGCAGGTGGGTGGGTGGCTGTCTGACGACATAATCACCTTCAGCTGGGCGGGGCCCTCTGAAGACGTGGGGGAATTATCTCATACATGAGGAAGGATTAACTCTTGAGTCTGGGATGTTGTTACAGATTATCTCCTCATCAGGCATTGCGAGACGGCGTCTTCATTATGAGGCATCGTCTTTTTATCTTTGAGGTCTAATTTGTGTGCCCGATAGGTGGGGAGGCCGAGGGGGCCCTTGAACCCAGACGTAATACTATATTACCGTAGTCGTATTAAGCACACAGCCTGATACATAACACTGTTAAAAATACTTTCCTTTGAGATAGGAATGCCAACAGCACGAGACAATAAGAGTCATAGCCATGTTGAAAATATCATAAGAGGTTGAGCCTCTGTCAACCTTCCCATCAGAGACTATTGGTCTTCTCCCCCCCCCCCCACCCTGGCCTCACACCCTGGCCTCACAGCAACATGTGTTAGGGGCGAGCACCCCCCCCCTCCCCCATAGGGGCGTGGGCGGGGGAACCAAAGATGGTTGTGGGACCCAGGAGGGAGTGTGGAGTTGGTGAGGGCGAGTGACCCACCCTGGAGCAGGACTGGGGCCGTCAGTAGGATTGTGACCCCGGCAGGAGGGAGCGGGCTTTGGTAAGCCACTCACAGTATCCATCCGTGGGGGACATGCCCGAGTACTACTAACACAACTGGACACGGACTTTAAGCTTCAATCCTCTAAGGATTTTACCTGGTTTGAGACTCCATGATTTTAACATTACACATACAAGTGTCCGTCCACGGCGTCCCGTCAGTCTGTCAGAAGGGCTTTAGGAGACAGGGCCATCAGGTCAGGCCAGAAAGCCGCCCCGGGAACGCCGCCCACACAGTGATACCGTGGAGTACTACTCCCCGACTTGGTCCCTGTGTAGTGGAGACTACCCCCCCCCCCCCTCTCCGGCCAGCCCCGCTCTCACCTGGAGGGCCGGTGTTTTAACTTTACTCTCTCTGGTCACAGTACTCAGGAGCAGTTCACAGGACGCAGTCACAGGGGTGGAGCAGCTCACTGGAGTTCACACACAGGACCTGCTCACTGCCTGACTGACCACAGAGAACCTGCTCAGATGTTGGCCGGGGGTGACTCCTTTACCAACGAACGGATACCACCAAGCCCACCCTAGGATACTCGGGGGTTTGGAGGTTCATATTGGCCGTAGGCCTGTCTCTGTTGTCGGCACCAATGAACATGGCTGTCTCTTGGCATCTGCCCGAAGCAATTTAGAGCAGATTGTGTTTCACATTCATACCGTGGATTATTTGAGAGCGGCCTTACGGACTTCTCATCTCAGTCCCTCTCTGAACACATCGACACTTACATGTCGTGTCGACCACCCAGTAAGGATACATACCGGAGAGTCTGCCCGTGGAGGGAGTATCGAACTCCGGGATTGAACGCTGACCTCTTCGCTCAATACCCGTTTCTGTTACTGCCACTGCCTCAGTAAATATTTAAGGATGAGTGCAGCAACAACAAGAGCAAATGAGGTGCTCCCTCTATCACTGAATCCCATCTAATGCCTGTTTTCTGGGATGCCGTTTCGCCCGTGGAGCTATTTCATTGTGTCGGATGCCACCACAGGACCCAACACGCCATGTTGTGGTTTAGTTGGGCGGCCGGCCGGCAGGGGGCCCAGGTAGACACAGACTGAGATAATGGTAGATATCTATCAGTATCTGTACTGTATGGAGGCACCAGCTGGGCGGCAGCACGGGAGGCAGGGTCTTGGGCCGAGTTATAATGGGATGCCATTTACCTGACAAGGTTGTACTATAAAAACAGAGGTTGTGTCATCCAGGTCAATCATTGGTAACTTGACTTTTTACCATCAATGACTGGTCCGGCAGGTAATATTCACGTAGGTCAGTCAATGATATTATGACGTTGTCCTGATATAGAATTACTGCCCGCAGGTGACTGCTCATCTTGGCGCTGCCAGCTACGGCTGCCCATTTGCCCGTTTAGCTGTCCTCAACCTGTGGATTTGCATACTGAAAAGTTATTCATGTTTGAAGATTGTAACTTTGCAGTTATTGCACATTGGAAGAAAATTGCCAAGCTATACAGGCCTTCGCTGATAATGCTAAAGTGAATTATGAAACTTTCGTTTTCGGGATTAGAAGTTACCCATTAGGGCAATGTCTATCTGCGGCCTCATAAGAACATATCTATACAGTATATTACTTTAAGAACCTACAAACTAGCTGCATAACTATTATTATTATTATTTTGAGCCTGTCAATTTACAGGTAATTCATTCATAGACGCCCTATTTAACTGGTGCCTATAACCTGTACCTCTTAAAACATACACAGTTACCAGCATACCACACCCCTTACAGGCCTCACGCACCTACAGCCTGCTGACCTAATAATAACACTCACAATAATAATAATCACCGACCTCCCACCCGGGGCCGGGCCAGCTGGTGGGGGCAGACTGTAACACCGCCTGGTCAGTCCACAGGGCTGGTTTCTACGGTATACTGTGGCTGCTGGTAGTATGGTGTACGGGAATTACAGTGTACTGTACAGTGGCGTGTTGGGTGTCGGTAGATGGGATCTGCGTGTATAGGAATCATACCACTGGCCTTATTATAGGTGTATACTGTCAGGTGAGACAGACACATGTAGGGGATATTACATGACGGCGGCACGTGGGACCGGCTATACAACCATCATTCAATTACTAGTATAATTTCACTTGAGGTTGGATCTGGATTATTTGTGAGGCGATCTTTACTGTTCCAGTGTATTTCCCAACGTGATTGCTAACCTGATTACTTTAGATGTATGACAAACCACGACTCAACCTTTGGGATGTATACTTTGTGTTTAGTTATTGTGCTAAACAAGAGGATTAATGTGTTTGTTCTGTGAGCACAGGATCTAAATTGTGGATGATAAAGCATCAAAGGGATATAAGAGTGAAAATCTGTGTATTAATACACAATTAAATAACTATCAGTGATCACGTGCACAAGGTACCAGCTGCTGATAGGTCAAAGTGTATGACAACAATATAACGCATCACGCGATTGGTCCGTCTGTATGTAAGACGCCCTGTGATTGGTGGATTATGCTATTGACCCCTCCAAGATGGCGACCCGGAAGCCGCGCCCGTTGTCGGCCTGTTCGTCTAAAGTGGTGGTTATCTTTGTAGAGGCCCGCGCCGCACACCGGGTCGCAGCGGACGGCTCGCTGGTCAAGATGGCGCCGGCCGACCTCACACAACCGCCGCTAGAGGTCCCCACGGCCGTCAGTGACGTCACCAGCGACGTCACCGAGTCAGGACTCGCCATCTATCCTGGTAAGTATATCTTTTTAAAATCTATAAGTTATTCACTAGTCAACGATGCCACTTCCCCCTTTTAATATGGAATTTCACATTATTTGCTTTAGAATTATCAACAAATTGGCAGAATAAAATCATAAGTCTATTTGATTTCTTGTAACAGAAAGCATTTTCCTAAATATATTCCGGTATCCGAGCTTAATACTAAAGTATCTTAATAGTTTCCTTATTGAAATTAGATTTTAAGGGGTTCCTATTTTTTTTGATTGTCATCTCTGACTAGTGCATTCTTGTAAAAGAAAATATGTCTCCTTATTCATATGATAGTTACAGAATTGATGTTACAGTGTTATAATTTCTTGTTGCTTGCATTCAGAAACTTGTGACAATTCTTAATCAGTGCAAGATTTTCTGTATGACTTTATTGTTGTATCTTTGTGTAACATATTATTGTCTGGGCCATTGTAACTTTTCCCTTTGTCCATGTTACTCCACCCCCAACGTCTGGTAGGGAGACACTCATAGCCCATTCTAATCATTGATGGCCCCCATCAATAAAATCTTTTTTGTCGGCCCCCATCAATAAAATCTTTTTTGTCCATTTCATATGTATCTTCTTCGAGGTATCTCTGACTCTCCATACTCTTCTCTATACAATCAGTTTTAGGACTTCCTAATGCAATATTCAGAAACCTCGCTGATGCCTATAACCTTCGCTGATCCTATATCCTGCATAGGTATAGTAATTAGCTTTACCCTTCCTCAGGTCTTGTATTATGACCTGCCCGGCCTGCACACCACATCTAGACCTTACATTACATGTATATATGTTACACACTGTTTACATGTATACCCCACATACCTGACATGCTACGTTAGCATGTATAAAACATGTCAGTAGCCGGGGGACAGGACACACGACCAGCACTGGGTCAGGGAAAGGTGGGCTAGGTATAATCGGGATAATATAGGTATATATCACATGGAACTCGGTTTGCTAATGACATGTCAGTCATCTGTGTATAATGTGATAGTATAGCTATAGATTATATCCACCTTCGGGGTATTAGCTGCAACCTATTGTATAGCAAACTATTATTGTACCAAAAATATCATATAGCCGGTATAAGAACTGACATATATAACGTTTTTCTCTTTGTACTTTTAATGCGATTTAAACTCACACAACAAGCTAGTTGTAAGAATAGCTGCCGGTTGGTAGATCCGGTTGTAATTTAGGGCCTCTGGGTAAAACCCTGGAATTGGACTTAATTGTCAGCACATACGTACAATGACGAGTGGGACGAGTGACAGAAGTAAAGGAAGACCATTGTAAAGAAAATACCTTTATGTATAACATCCCATATATGCGTGACTGAATTGAATTCCTATACAGTTTTGATCAGAACCATGAGAGCTGGGGAAACGTATAGAATTACGAGAGGACAGTTGAATTGTTTCCTAAAGAGCTGATGCAGACAAGATAACACACATGTTTATTTGGGGAACTATACATTGCTCGCATCGTTTCAGAAGTGTGCACGCTTGTGAGGACCACCAGGCGAGCGTGCCTTATTTAAGTAACCGATACGTTTTTGTGAGCAGAGATACACAGTAACATCTCTATTGTCAGGTCTACCATGCCATAATCAGTCATCATTATAGAGTTATCTGTGTTAGGGTGATTAGGTCAGTTTTATCAGTGACAGTGTTGATATTCCTCCACTCAGGTAACGTGACATGTTTTGACTTATACAATCATTATTGAATAAAGTAGTTTCCTTCGTGTATACGACCACCCATGAAACAGAACAAAAAAATCAAAACTGGCAGTATACGAGGAGTGGACGCTCCTGTTTGGCTGGGGTTACTCATTTTTTCAAACTGTGGCCGCATTAAATCTTATACAATTAGAGTAACTCGATAGAAGTATTGCAAACTAAGTTCCTTTAATCCATCGGATTGTCTTTCCTTCAATGTTTCTGAAATGGTCTCTAAATGGTATCATACTGGTTGTTTCCCTGTGAGATGGTTTTGAATCAAGCAGTAGATTGACCCAAACCTTGTTCCCAACTTCCCATCAGTCTGGTGATATCACCTCTACACTGATATTCCTATGAGTTCAAAAGTTAGTCACTATTGGCTAACTTGTGTTAGACATTTAAGGGTTAGACCTTTTGACTAACATTTTGATAATGTCTCAGTCATTAGGACTATAATGTTAGTTAAGATGACTAACAGGTCACATGACCAAATAAGTCATCACATGACCACCAGGAAAAAGGCATACACAATGAAACAGAATCCACAGCTTGGTAAGTTTATCCATTCCCATCCTTAGCTCACATTGCATATCTAATGTTCAAACACATTCTATTTGAAAGAACAGATATCAAGGATGATTTCTAAACTCACGTAGATCAATTAAATGGTCTATTTAGTTGTGAATTTGTTAACTTGAATGAAGATAGAGGAGGTGCATGTCAAGGTTAGTCATAATAATGAACCTTAGTCAAAATGACTAGGGTATTGGTCATTATGATCAACTGCTAAAGTACTATAGGATGCCATTGGAAACACTGTATAGAATGATTATATTTCATCAGGCAGGGGATTCTGAGGGACATGAGAAGACCCTGACGGCTGGGAGGAGATCCTGATGGCTGGGAGGAGACCCTGACAAACAAAAGAAGACCTGGACAGCCAGGAAAAGACCCTGACAGCTATAGTAGGGGACCCTGAGAGCCAGGAGGAGACCCTGATGGCTGGGAAGAGACCCTGATGGTCAGAAGGAGGCACTGATGGCTAGTAGGGGGCCCTGAAAGACAGGAGACCCTGATGGCAGGGAGGAGACTTTATTGTTCAAGTGTATGCTGGTAATCTCAATCCTAAAAATGTTAGTCATATGGGACCAACTTTCTTTGGTCATTATGACTGTGGCAAAATTCACTGTCCAATGTTAGTCAAGTTAGTCAACTCTGACTGACCATGCTTAGTCATGGTTAGTCATATATGACCAACCCTAGTATTTTGATTTATAGACTAACATTGGTTAGTCCATACTGACTAACCATAGGTTAGCAGGTTAGTCAGTAAAGCAAGTTAGCATGGTTAGTCATACATGACTACCCTGACTAACCATGGTTAGTTAGTATTGACTAAGTTGACTAACGTTGGACAGTGAATTTTGCCACAGTCATAATGACCAGGAAAGTTGGTCCCATATGACTAACATTTTTTTCATTGAGATTATCAGTGTAACGTGGGAACTCTGAGTGAGCACAGAATTGGTTGGGGTAACTGAGAGAGGGGTTAGGACCCCTTGACCCCCAGGTGTTCACAGGAAGCGGCTGGGCACCTGGATGACAGACGCCGGGTTCAACCTGGGCCTGTACCTGGGACACTGTAACCTCAGTCAAAGAACCCGGAAGGCAGCAAAAGATATTATTAAGCACAAGTTAGATGTAGCAATGTCACAACTTGTTCAACGGATTCATCGATTTAGGACCGGAGTGGAAGGGTGGTTCTTACATTGTTTACAGCATCGAGGATGACCAATGCAGAGAAAAGTGGTTTAATTAGAAAAAGAAAAAAAGAGGAGGGGAAGATAAATCCCGTTTGGGTAAAAAGATATTTTGGCAGTTTACCCCAAATCCGGAGATTTCTATTATGCATACATTTTAAAAATTTCCTTTTTATTCTTAAATGCCAGAAAGTCTTGTGGAACAATGCCTCCCCCTCCCCAGCCTCCGATCATCATTAAATTTTACCGGTCTAAACTTTGTGTTCAAAATCACTACAATAATACACTACAAAAATAATAACATACCCGAGAAAAGATTAAATGTAAACCGGGGAAAGTTCAGTTAAAGCCAAATCTGGTCACTTTATATTACCTGGTACATATCCGTCGCCAGTTCTATAGGTCTAAAGCTTTCCTTCCTCACGGTTTCCCAATTCAGGTAGACGCGGCTCATTAGTTCACAAACTCCCCACGCCTGGCGCTGTCTGTCATCCCACTGCTTGTTCCTGGCATCATCTTACTTTAACTGATGATTAACAACCTTTTAGGCTGGGTACCAGTCGGTACGTCACTCCAAATGAGCTGATTGGGGACGAGTTATGTCACAAAGGAACCGCCATGGGAAATGCAAGATTGCTGTAAAAGGTGTGACAACGAGGGATAGCATGCATATTCTGTAGAACATGGCCGTCTAGTTGTTTGCTACATGTATTATGCGGTTCATTGGGATTCTCGGCCGGCCAACTCTGACAAAGGTTGATTTAAAAAAATGTACTTGATTACAAACTATAACACAATTTATACATTCAATGTGCAAACGACATCTTAAGGATAGGGACCTGTGATGAGCGGCTGAATTTTTAGAACTTCCCTATGATCTATAGATACGAGTCAAGTTAAAGTTGATTAAAATGCAATTATATATTACGTAGAAAGTCTAGCTGAAGTCCAAGCTCGATTGGTGAACCAGGTACAGATTCCGAATCGTGTTTAGGGACGAATCCTTGGTGAGACTAAAAAGACGAGATATTTTGTCATGTTGAGTATAGTGTGGAGAGTTGGACGGTTGGAAACAGACTCGGTGAGTTTTAAAAAGAAAATAGGAAAACTTCCGTGCTGGTATTTCTGGGTATGCTCGGGGCGAGAGGTTGAGGCGTTGAGGTGTAAAAACATGGGGCGGTTTGTAGAGTCAGATTAAGTAGAGGCCCCGGTACGGAGGGGTGACCTCAGATCGCATGTATCAATTCAACATTGAACAAATCGGCACAACACCAATGTATGTTCATAACCGTTCGTCATCCAAGTATGAGGGGAAAAAACATGTGATTAAAGGACATACTATATGTGTAAATTTACTGATTTACTCCTCGGTTAGAGGAGACATGTCAGCAGCTGACTGTGGGGAATTTCTGTGTCAAGGTTTACTTTACCAGCAGCTCGTTACAAGTGCTCGTCCTGCCCGGGCGGGTCGTGGTGACAGGCGGGGGACAGCGGGATTCCCCCCGTCTATGTCCAAACACGTGCACCAACACATACTGGTCCGTTATATTGTGTCAGATGGCCTGGAAACGTCCTCTGTCTGGGCATTTTACCTGCTCACAGGTCTACGTAACCACCCTCCCGATATACGTTTTCTCATGTTAAATTGCTTCATTGGAATGGAATACAAAAAAAAGACAACGTTTAGCAACGTCACTTTGAAGTAGCAAATGTTAACGTTTATGTGTATTACGGATACCAAATCTCTGAGGTAAGCAATCATTAGTATCACCAGTATTACCTGTTATCTAGGCAACATTTCTGTACTGAAACAAACCCCTTTTAATTGCATTCATTAGCAAATTCATAAGCATCCATGCCTCCATCCAGAAAGATGTAATGCCCCATGGGTTCGGGTTTCAATAAGAAAATACTATATTATACTCCCCCGTTCGATTTGAGATGCCAACATGGCCTGTCTTTGGGTCCTGGACCCTGGTCAGAAGGGGCTGCGGGGTGAGCTAGTAGTACGGTGTGTAGGGTAGGAGTATCGTATCCCGAGGTCGGTGTCAGTGTCAGGGCCCACCCACACCCCCAAACATACACCCCCCACCTCCCTCTACACACCCAGACCGGGGGGCACCATCACACAACTCTGTTTGTCATAGGTAAAATCTAGTTGGTTATAACTTCATGCCACTTCCAATAATGTAGGAATCTAAGAAATATCCATGTCTTAATATTAGCGGTCCATACTGGTGTGGTCAGGGGTTTAAGGGAGGGCCCCCTGGTATTTGGTGAGAGCGGTGAGTGGCTTCCCGGGTGGCTTCCTGGGTGGCTTCCCCTGCGTCCCTGGTCCTGGGGCCGCCTACTGAAATCAGACTTTGATCGTAGAGTTTTGGATTTGCCAAGGCAGTGAGAATACAATGCTAAGGTATTGAATCGAACATACTTATTAATAGTGTTTATGAGCTTCAGACAATAATTATCTTAGTCAACTTCAAACAGTTCAGTTTTGCTCTGTGCTAGTTAAATTTTGCCCTGTGCTCATCTTGAACAGTTTACCAGGTCGAGACCTTGACCTCTGACCTTGTTTAGTGACCTTGACCCCTGACCCCGGTCCGACCCTAACCCCCGTGCCCGGGTTCAGGGTGTATCGGTGCTCGTAGTTGGGGTTGTTTTGACAGCGGCTTCTGCTGGTGATGGGGTCCGGTGAGGCGTAAAGACCCATATTCTCCATCACATGTCAGTAGATGTTAGCATAGAGGGGTTGCAGCCATAGTTTTGAGGAGCATGAAATATATAGTACTCGTAGACAATTTACGTTGTGAAAAATTATTGCAAATTTTACGATTTATATCTGATGGAAAACGAGCTTTGAGGGGCTTGCCGGACATTTAACTACCTCAACAAACCAAAACAGTCTAAGGATACAATCTTGTTTTTAGTTCAATTCATTTAATTTGGTTGATGGTATCCTCAAACTCTAGTCTCATGGACATACAATATAAATCCATACACTGTCACAGAACGTAACCCCTTAAATCGGCAGGTGACGTCGGGTCTTTCAACAGTGAGACATAGTGATGCTTTCAGCACTCCCATCACGTGTGTGCTCTCTCAGTCTCAGTCTCAGTGACTAACTTCTCATCTTTGACTTTCAGCGTGAAGTGATGCACACGGCAGTCATACTGTGTTTGTTCTGTCGGTAAACAACTTACTTTGTTGTCTTCCAATGGGTAGCAATGCTAGCTGCATGTATTCAAAGTGTGGGTATGTTCTCTCAGTGACTAACTTCTTGTTGTTGTTTTTCAGGGTGTAGTGACGCACATGGTAGTCGTATCGTGGGTATGTTCTGTCGACACGCATCCTGGGATCATGAAAAGGTTACAACACAGGAACTAGCACGGCTACTTCTCTACTACAGCTCTATACCAAAGTAAGTCCATAGTGTACTTTCCCACCCCTCTCAATTCCGGCATGATTATTTTGCATATTCCAGGCGAAAGTGGCTGATCGAAAAATTTGATTTAAAATTGTAGGGGAGGGGGAGGTATCGGAATAACAATATGAAAATAAGTTGGAGATAGTCGGTGGGCTGTCTATACAAGGCTTGGGTGGAGGCTCGAAAAAAATATCAATTTTTTCAGAAAAACTGCAAGAAATCTAGAAAAGAATTCCACACCACTAATGGAATTATATGTTTAATACATAGATAGATAAAATACGTCATCTCCCTCCCAAACCTCAAAGAAAGAGACTAGAAGGGTTATATGAGTCACATAGCCCTAATCCCATTGCACAGTTATTGTGATAAATACCATCTGTTGGACGGGACACTCGTAATACTCCACTACCAGAGGGACAAACATGAACCAAAAGAAGAGGAGCTCAACATGCTAAAAATGTATAAAAACAGTCATATTTTTCTTTGATTGTCCGAATAGTTGTATCTATTTCCCTAAAGTTATGCCCACAATGTTGGTGGTGGGAGGGCCGGGGGCGGGTTTTGTACAGTCAGCAGACGGAGCAGTAAGGGGCGGTAAGGGCCCGAGGTGGACAGAGGGATCCATAAGTGGGATGTAAGGACAGATGTAGGCAGGATGTGTAGGCCCCTGGAGGTAGGGTATTACTGGTATGTAACCCCAGACAAAGGGCATTGTCTGAGGGCATTATCTGAGGGCATTGTGTGAGGGCCGAGTGAATGGACCCCTCTACAAGGGTAACAAGACGTCGGGATTCGGACAAGAATTGATGAGCCCAATGTGTTCTCAAATTCTCTGCATTAAAAAGAAGAAATTTGAGAAACACATCGGGAAGGGAATACGTTTCTGGGCACTAGGTCCGAGCAATAAGTTACCAGTCTGTCGTGCCGGGATCCACTTAATAGAATGTTCCTTTTGTGGTGCACTGATAATCCTTTGTAAAACGTTATCAGTTCCCAGTAACCCAGTAAATTAGAGGAACATTATTGTCCATGTTAAACCTTTCTCTACCAGCTTAGATACGATGACAAGGCTGGATACGGACATACAGTTTTCACATAGTCTCGGTGTGTTCACTGATGACATGATTATTATTATCATTAGGCTACCCGTAAAGTGTTTCCATAGCTTTTGGCCGTGCAATACCTTCACATGATCGTTGTGCTCACGCCGGAGACGGCTCCCACATGTGACTTGTGTTAGGAGGGTTAACCTGCAGCCTACACAGATGACAAGGGTTGGTGAAGGGGAAGGACGGGCATGATGATGGGCTCTGACCTTTACCTGACCTTACATTGACCTATAGGTCACTGCTCCCTTAGCCAAGGTTACACCACCTTTGGTCATTTTCCCACACGTCCGAGGCCTCCATTAAGAGAGTATACGTACATGTACGTTCCTTTGCTGTTGCTGGGTGGCTTATACAGTCAAGAAGCCACTGAGTTATGAAAGAAAACAATAGCCAAAACTTTCCATTAGCAAGATGGTGCATGGACATCCGTGGCTTGCAGACCAGTATCCCATTAGATAATTGACATGCTGATAACTTTCTTTGTACAGTCATAACCAATAGTCTGTGTTAGGCAACCCTCAAAGGTCCTTGGTATGTAAGCCCGTGATTGCTGACCTCAGGGACTGAAGAAACATATCCACCCAACTGCTGCGCATCACATACTTCAACTCAGCTCCAGTTAGTATAAAGGACATGCCTGGTTAAACATCCACCATTACCAAAGTGATTCACTCCGCCCCCACCCACCTCTCTCTTATGATATCTGGCCGTACATACCTCATAGTGAGAAGACCATGTGACCTGTAACCCTGAGTAACCCTTGGGGGAGGGGTAGGGGGAGGGGAGGGGGTTCTTACCGACTCCAGCTATCTGTGGTATGTCTGTTAACGCGTTACCGGCCACCTACAACTCTGATCACCCCTGAATGCAGATTTTTGGAGTTTTTGAAGTACTTCAATCAGGCGTGACGAAGGCCACGGTGTGTGGTTGTCGCCATGGTAACCGGTATGGTAACGGGACATAACCAATAGGCAGTTCTGGAATCATTGGTGCTGCCATAAGTTAGTATAATGTTCATCAAGATACCAAAAGTATTCCACTCGTCGCAGGGGTAGGGCAAAGCAGCAGAATCAGGTTTGATATCTACTTTCAGTGACTATCACATTCCGTAGGGATTAACGAATTTTCCATAAAAAAATAAAAGGAATTCCCGGAATTGTTAAAGGTATAATAATTTCTAAACTCTGTCGATAGTTGCTCTTTATTCTACTTTCCCAATAATTATGACTGCCAATGCAGGTTGAACTATCACTTCTTCAGACAGTTTATCATTATGAGCCCTACACCATACCCGACTGTCAACATGGCTATAGTCAGAAAAACACAGTTTGTTATTTGCCCTGCTTGTCTAGCCCAGTGTAGCAAGTCTTTTTTTGTCAAAGGCAAAGTGAACAAAGTGTGTTCTCTGCTAACAAAGCGTACTTTTGAGTTAACAAAGTGCGGTACATTTAACCAGGCCCCTGTCTGAACCCCCCACCCCCCTCACCCCACAGTGGGCACGGTATGCGGACATGGCCTGGGGGCACTACCTTAAACACTCAACTCAGCCGGCACAAATATGGGGTTAGAGAAAAAGTTGACAAAAGTTAAGGCAAAACCGCTTTGTGTGGCCCGAAAGAGCGAAACATTTAAAAGTGCGGATGGTTATCCACTGCATGGTTGATATAGTTTCTGTGTGATCTATGGAGTAACGGGATATATTATAAGGGGATTAAAGAAAGCATTATCATGTTTCGAGTTTTATTTACCGGTCGGAGAAAGAAGTGAGATCGCCCCTGCGCCCCCACTCTATATCCGCCACTGATCAGGAAGACCGCGCACTCAACGGTTTGTCTGCTATTACCCTGATTAAATGGACCCTGGGAAGAAATGGAGTATGGTGTGATTGTCCTTGTTTTCAATCAACCCAAGAGTATGTATGGGTATATAGGTAGACCTCGAACGATCCCCATCAAGTGAACTGTATCTAACCATGGAGATTAAGAGGACATCTAGGATCCATGATGTATAGCGCATTGTATATCACACAGTCAACACACCTTGCTTGAGATTATCCGGGAAAGGGGTTCGGGGATTGGGTTCCCGGTACACCCGACCCCCGCCTCCAGGGCGTCACGGTCACTGTCACCAGTTACCCACTGTTACCACTAGGGGCATGACCTTGACCTCCCAAGGTCAGGGTGAGCTACATGCACCAAGTTGACCTCGGACCTCATCAATGTGAGCCGGAAGTTAGGGATCACGTGATACTTGCGGGGCATTGTGGGAACATGCACTCGTAGCCTCCAAGCACAAGCTGTCAGAGGGGGTAGCCGAGACACCTGTAGCTAATCTCCGCTTGGAGAGGGGTTCTCACGGGTTTCTCATGGGTTCTCATAAAGCTGTCACGTGACCGAGACTTGACTTTCTCAGAACGGGAACCCGGACTCTCCCTGGCCCATGGCTGTAGACTATCTGTAACAGTGGCTGCTGGCCCGTGACCCATCCACAAAACCGGTGGAGTCTTTGAGATTTTAAAGAAAAACATTAAGCCTCCAACATTAAATTGCAAATTGCATAGCCTTTGGCTTAGACCTAATACGTAGCATACTGCCTAAGTCTGAAAATGTCGCACCCTTCCCAGGGTTCGAACTTGCATCTTGTTTTTATAAAGTCACCTTGCTAACCACTGCAGTGAACCACTGATTCCTGAGGGGCTTGACCTAGGTCAGGTGGGAGTTGAGGAATCCATTATCGGGTTGCTGGTGTACCTCCTTTCTCAATAAGCGTATACATGCTTTCGTTTCGAACTCATACATTTTGAGTTTTGATCAAAGTACAAATGTATTATGCTGTTTTAACCTGAGCTGGCTAGCCACTTTTACACCCTTATAGAAAAATTCGTATAGTTAAGAGATTACAAAACATTTATGTGGCTAATTTACAATGGTAACGGCACCACATGGTAGACCGCGTAACGCCTATCGAAGGCGGATGCTGAAACGACGGAAATCTATTTAAATGGCCTGTAAACTACACAGTTTAAGAGTTTTCTCTACAAGAATTTGATAGTGTTAGCAGGCATTTCGTCAGGTCTTTTGGCGGCCTGTTTTCGGGTTGCCCCCCCCCCCCCGGGGGTTGTGTCAGATGTGGTTAGGAGGACGTGGGTGACGGGTTTATGGCGTCCTGGGGTGTAACTCGTAACGTCCCCCAGTACTGAAGGCCCCGGCTGCCCACATCTGGTTCTCACTCACAGGGTGTCGGGGGCAGGTAAAAGAAAACTATCAAAGAAGGCACGGGTAGTTACGGGCGAGTTACGGACTGGTAGAACACAGCTTCTCGGACCATTACTGTCACAAGTAATGCACGGCAAGCGTCAGGAGAAGTTCCTCACCTCAGATAAGGCGTCCTGTCCCACCCCCAGGGTTCGCCTGCATGAAAGGCTATATCAGGGTTTGAGTTATGAGTACTCGTTGGTAAATACGTTAAATGACGATATAGCGTTAATTGGCCCAAGACGGCCTGGCTGTCGTGTAAATGCTTCAGGTAGCTATATATCATTGGTGGATGTAGGTTTTTGAAAAGTGAGGATTTTCCCATGAATTGGAGGGTCGTGCGTCCCTGCTTCTTTACAAGTTCTGCCATCGTGTGTGGTTCAATAGCTTCTGACTGCTTTCTGATATCAGAGGTCATGGGAAACCACCCATAAACCCAACTTCTAAGTCTTAGACCAAGAGGTTGTGGGAGAAAGCTGTACCCTAAAGTGTAGATAATGCGACAGTATCCTAAGAGGTTGGTGAGTTGTGACACCGAATATGTGTCAAGTACCCGTCTATGACGGACCATGGAGGGTAAAATAAGATCACGTTGAAAGCAGGGTTTGTTTGTGACACCTCTTTGTGGTTTTAAACAAGATACGAGCTGTGTGGTCGGCCACATAAAAACGAGAGTGTTGTTTCGGACTTCAAAAAACGTTTTTGTTTGCACCCTTAGCTCTCCTCCCGCCCCTCTCCCCCTCCCCGTCCCGAGGCCGTACACAGCAGGATGCGACCAGCGTGCACAACACAAGGCAACCTGACCTTTTTATGTGACACCTGTAAACTAGCCCGATGCAGTAGTGTATGGGTCGCATGTCATCGTACATGTGGGATCCATTCTCCGCGGTGTTTATAACAAAGTGTGAGAAGGTGGTGACCACATGGGACTGGACTGATCTGCAAAAATGGCGGAACCATACTTGTCCACATTTCTAGCTAAAACCAATTTTATACATTTCATACATCCATGAAGAGAATAAGATCCTAACAATTAAGCTTACATGTAACTAAAGTCAAATAGAAACACTTGTTACAGGGGTCGAAATAATGCACATGAATTAGGGGCCAGTCGGGCCCCTAGCCTAATAGGGTTGGGGGCCCTAATCATGTTTTTAAGGGTCCTTTCCATCATCTCAAGTATAAAATTTCGCATTTCTTGGGGGTCACTCGGGCCCCTTGGACTTGGAATCTAGGTGCCCCACTGATTATTTAGGGGCCTCGGGCCCCTGGGCCCGTGCTATTTCGACCCCTGTTGTTATAGTATGCAGAACGTACTTGGAAGATGGAATCATTCCGGACCACTTCCCAGACTACTGGGTTTATTGTGAAGGTGACCCGTTTATTATGTCAGGTCACCGTTGCCATGGTTACCATGGTTACTGCTTATCTCTAGACCCGGCGCTAGTCCCAGCGTCCCCCGGGTCACGTGACCGTCATTAACGTCACTAATCCGCACCAGGTGTCGCCCCGACGTGGGACAGTTGTCCACCATCATGGGGGTCACCATGGTGACGGGGCGGTCACCATGGTTACCTCTTAGGGTGCGATAAGTATCTTACTAATAGATAAAAGTGACCGCTAATAGCCGCAAAGATTAACGTACTAGGGCTAAATCCCACCCCAGGAATCTTAAATGGGGATTTGCTTGTTTTGCTTTTTGGCAACACGCGACATAGTCCTCGTGGCACTAAATAGTCGCCCATATCGTACCTAGTTTGAAGCTGTAGCAACTAGTATGTTAACTGAAATGGGATAACCACATTCTGTTTACCATGCACAATGTGAAACGATGGGCTAGGGTATACCGCTACTTCCACCAATTGGTGTGAATCTATTTTACCTTCTCTATGCTGAACTTGCACGTGTGGATACCATGAAACTACTTCCAACATAGGAAATATGCTGTTTGTTCGATGGAGAGTCTTCTAACCCTAAACTCGGTGACAATCAGAGCTCCGGCGTCATATCGCTTCCGTTATTAGGTCGGTGCACCCTTCAGGAGTCCTGGACGCGGCATTTCAGTGTTAAACCTATGGCGTCGCCGCGTCCGTTGAAATTTCAACTCTAGAAATTTTCGCTGCTTTGTTTTCATTTCCGATCTATCCTTGCCAATTCAGAATATGATAAACCCTCCACATATGAGCCATCGCATTAACATGTTAAGACTTGATTGACCAAAACTTCTAAGTCCCTAATTTCACATTGAAAGACGTTCGGTCGGCTGGTGTCTCGCCACCCCCCGGCGTGCAGGCCCTCTTTGTATAGGGCGTGCCGACACCAGCGGACCAGACGCGGCGTCCCCACGTGACTCCCCACGGCGTCCGTACACCCGGATCACACGGGGAGATGATCAAGGCTGTACACAGAACAGCTATCTCTGCTGTCTCAATCATTGTAGTTTGTATCAAACTTTTCATGTGGAAGGAATATGGCGTTCCCCCACAAACCTAAGTTTGACAATAGTTCACCCGATTTAAGCTGACGTTCACTTTTCTTTCATGTTGCTGATCCCCCTCGTAGACAGAATGGGATAGGCCTCATGTTGTTAGGTACTTGAAAGGCTCGGCCTGAAAGGTATAACAACCACTCTATCAGCGCTGCTAAGCGGAGGTGGTGGGCGTTACATTCCAGGGGCTTTCAGTTTCTTTTTAGGTAATAAGGGGGTCCATCATTTCCAAAGGGAAAGTTAAGGGCATAAGGAGTTTTATAAAGAGTTTTCAGTATGGGATGTTGATCTGGATCCCCAAAAGATAGAGTGCGGTCAACCGATGAACAGGCAGAGTCAGTCACACAAAAAACGGGGTTGGTAGTTTGACAGTGGGTAGTAGCCTGTAAAGAGTAGGCACACCCTCTCCTGGAATTAAACTGTATCTCAATAGGCAGCTATAGAAATTTGCAATTACAATTACGCCTAGATTTTCAAAAAAAAAAAAAAAAAATTAACGTTTTAGCCAAGAACCCCACAGGAGTCACTGTCCATTCACCTACAAACCAACCCTATATGATATCTGCACGTGTCCTGTTTAGGGACCGGTCACATGATCCATTAACCAGCCAATCAGCTGTGAGCCCGCACCTCTCTGTGGTTCAGACTGCCCACTAGGTGGCACCACCACCAACATCCGGGACCCTTCGGGCGGAAGCCGATTACTTCCGAAATTTTGAACAAGTGCAAACAAAGGGTTGAGCAGCTCAGAGTGTGGTTTGTGGTTATTTGATGTCTAAAGAAAGCGCAGGTTAAGGCGAGCACGTCTACAGTTAAGGTGTTGGTGTTTGACGAAGCTTAAAATACACTGAGGCTATATACCATTTTCCTAAAACCGACACCTAGTGTGGCGAATTCAGATGAGCAAGTCTGTGATGACAGGACTCACTGGATGGATATAAAATGGTTGTGTGACTTTAGAAATATGTAGAAATAGATACGAGTGAAACCAATGTCGGGCATGTGAAGAATCATATGATAACAATCGCAATTTCGCTTTATAGAAAGTATATGAAGACATTTATGCAAGCATTTCGCATTCTTTAGAATAATTTGGTCTACTCTCATACCCCTTGAAAAAGCGACCTTATTGGGTTTTGTCAGTGGCTAGTGATGCACATACAATATAATATGTTATGGGATATAGTCTTTTCATGCAGCGGTATTCAAGGTCTATAAAGCAAATGCATGTATATTCTTACAAATTTAGAAAAAAACATCTGTTTGCAGACATACATGCAAAATATAAAGGCCTTTAACTCCAACTATAGTATGTTTAGTTTTATTCATCTTTTCATATGGAGGTTGTTCATATACATTGTAAGATTTGTTGTTATATGTTCAGAGATGATAAGATATTTTGTTCTGTTTTCAGAGATGATATAAAGACCAAGGGGTTCACGTTGATCGTAGACGCCCGAGGGACAACGTTACCGATACTCAACAAGTTATTAGAGACTATCTACATGGTGCATGTAAGTAGACATACATTACCCTACAAACAACATGAAGTATACATATATATACGTGTCATCTAAAGTATCTGCGTTTCCCTTAGCTGTGAAAAACGCACCATACCGTTTTGCAAAAGTCGTACTTATTTTCTGATTAGCAATAAGGGTCCAGGCCCCTCTAAAATCTACAGAGTACGTGGTCAGATATTTCGGAGGGAAGACATGACATGGTTGTTTGCTCAAGTTGACAGACGACATGGAAGATTCTTAAAACCTACCGAGAAAAAGAAGGTATAATAACGAACGTGACATAAGTTATCATACAGAGTAGACGCCCCCATCTATACATCCAGTCATGCCCCCAACCCAGTTTAACGTCACAATCAAAGGTTGTGACCAAGGCAGTAAATAACTTGGATCCCAGGCACATAAAAAGGACAATAAATCTATTTTGGGCACATTCCACTTAAGTGCCGCAGAAAACCAGGAACAAACTCGTGTTTGTCGTCTGCTGGATAGTGTTCGTTTTATCCGCCTGGTGGCGCCACAACTCGTTATTTTCTATTTCCATTCCCAAGCAGAGGGTTAGCTATAGAATCTACATTGTGCGGGTAAAAGATCCGCTTGGAGATCGTTCCCGCTTAAAACTGGATCCCGTTTGCAGAAAAAGGGGCGTTTTTGTCACCGAGTTGTCTATTGTTTTCACCGAGTGTTTCCAGCGGACTGTTTTTGTGCGGTTTCAATTTGAGAATTTAACTGACTTGAGGACAGGTTGGTGTTTTGTGTGGCCCCTTACAGAGAGAGCTGGGATAGGTCTGTACGTGGCCCGAACACCAGATGTACATACTTGGTGCTCTTTTTGTGGGGTTTCTTTTCCTGTTAAGTCAGGATATGACTTAGAAGTTGGCACACAGCACACAAGGCCATGTTTTGTTCCATATGCTTTTCATTCTCTTTTTCACGGACTATGAATCACTTGTTGTATGCATCCACGATAATATTCTAACCATGCATAATGTATTTGGGAGAATGCCGAAGTCGCCATGATGGAAACATGTCTCTGAAGTTAAGGGTTATATATATATGCAGTCGCACGAAATTGGCAAAATTGCTATAACAAGTCCATCTACTCCATTGGTTGAAAAAAGAGGCATTATGTATACGTCTTGTGGCTAAGTAAATTCGAATGATATTATATAGATAAGAAAAAAATATATCGTAAGTAGATAGCTTTATATTGTATGGTATTCAGGTCTCGTACATTGCACCGACAGTAGTGTACTTGTCCGTATCATACAGGGAAACATTGAAAATAAACGTGACAGGGTGGCCACTGGACAGTGAATACAGGCTAAATTAAAAAAAAGAGAAGAGTTCACTGTCAGGAAAACACAGGCAATTTGTAGATTTGACCAAAACACAGGGAATCCTGTATCACCAGATCATGGAATTTCTGGTTCTCAGGCTGTAAGAACTCAAGGATAGACAACACCTCTCAGTGGCCAATGCGCAGCACTCACTTTGTTTTCAAATTAATCACATATTGTTCATGGCATTATGATAAACTATAAATATCTTAAAGGCCAATGCAGAGCCCTATCTAATGATATAGATTATATTAAGATGTTAAGAACTGCACCTTTGTAGGTAGACAAGGAAGTGGAAAGATGTATTTTTCACTTTTATTTTTTGAAAAAGGATATCTCAGTAACTACTGTATATAAATGCATGAAATTTGCTGTATATATAGATAACATTTAGAAGCAGGGAAGCGTGTCTCAAAATTTTGATTTAAGTCTTATTTTTTGTTTTTTGAAATGTAGAAAATAATGTTGGAAAAAATAACCAAAATCTTCCCATTTTTTGTCATAATATGGAAACTAGGCACTAAATAAAAATTCTGGGACACGCTTCCCTCTAAATGATCATTATTGACATGCCCAAAAAAATTCATGACAATCTATTGAGTGGTTACCGAGATATGCATGTTCAAAAAATAAAAGGAAAAAAAAAGTTTTTCACAGATAATTCTCCGAATTTTAACCTGTTGACAACAACATTATGTACTAAAAGATAGGGAAAAATGTGTTCTTTCATTTGATGTCTAGTATGTTGTTCTAGCTTTCCTGGTTACTGCACAATCGTCATTACCGCAAATGAAGCTACTCTGAGGTGTTGTCTAACCTTAACTCTTTCGAAGAAGCTTTCGCACTTGAATGTTTGGAGACTGCAGAAAATTATGGAAAATGACACAGGGAAAATTCACTTAGGACAGGGAAAATGCAGGAAATTGAAGTGAAAGTGAAGTGGTCACCCTGAAACCAGCAATGGGCAGGGTATTGTCGTTGGATTGTCGCCAAGCAGGGTCAGGGGGGAAGTGAGTGATATGTAATCTGCAGACAGGGTCGGTGTCGGTCCTCTCGTTACCTATTAGTGTTAGCCATGCATGGCTTGCCGTAAAAGGGATCATAATTGGTGACGTTTTTTTGAAATACTGTTTTACCATGAAAATTCCAAGCTGGCACTTATCCTAGGGGAAAGGTTAATTGTTTATCAAATTTGGTAATTACTTTCGGCCAAAAAATGTTAGCACTGTGGGGGGAAAAGTCAACTTTTTTGGTGAGGTAAAAAGATGAGAAATAGTTGTGCTCTCATACTAGGCCTACTGTGCTATAAAGCTGTGTCGTTTAGACATTTTGAAATAAATCCAACTTTAATTTCAAAGGCAATCAGGAACAAAAGAAATTGTGCCTCCTGACAGACCCCCATACTCTTCCCCATTCGGGCCATTGATGAATTAAGCAAAGTGACAAAGGTGGCTTATGTGCTTCACGTTGCAATTTTCTCATGAAGAGAGAGTAGAATACTCACGTCTATACTCGTAGGTATAGCATGATGGAGAGTGAAGTAATATTCGACTCTCCTTGGTAAAAGCAAGGAATATATAAAGAAGCTTGGTAAAACCATAGAGAGTAAAAATACTCTTATTTTACTCTCCATTGTAAAACCAACGAGAGTAGAAGGGTCCCTTCTACTCTCGTTGGTAAAACCAGAGAGAGAGTAAAGTTTTAACTTTACTCTCTGGTAAAACCAAACGTAAGTGTACTACTTGTGGACTGTGGGCTATGACTCATCCCTATTCCCAGGGTAAGAACCAAGATGGCGGCGCCAGGCCGGCGTCTGTGGTAACTATGGGAACGTGTCGTCATGGTGATGGGCGCTGTGGACGTGGAGCTGCCAGCCTGGAGGGGGCTGAGTCATACCGTAATTAGGTCAGGTCAAGGGTCACCGCTGAGCACAGCTTGAACGACAGGTTGACATAAAAAGTACCAACAAGTTTCAAAGAGCATAGACTGCCACGTCAGCCCGAATACGTTTGTTGTGAACGAGATACTCTATAAAACCAGACAGAAATATGTAGCCAACTCAGCTACTTTTTTCCCCGTTATTCCGGTCTCCATCCGTAAACCAATGAATATTCTGTGAAACATATCCACATATCATCTAGGAGGAAAATACCAGTAACTTGAGGTGAATACAGCGTATGCACTGACTTTACACCGCACCCACTCCTGTTTCTATAGGCCTAGCCTATTCGTTTCTATGATAAGATATGAAGTTGGTATATCCCCAACAATGTATAGGCCTAAACATGTCAGCAGGCAGATTCTAATTAATGCAGGGGGCAGATCGTCGACACCTAGCTATTGTGTGCTACCGAAAAACGGCTTAACACCCCCCCCCCCCCCCCCCCCACACACACACACACCCATGCCTATTTCCTATTTTGTCTCCGATTAGGTTTCAATTTGTATAGATTAGAATAGTATTGCAAAAATAAAATATCAGTGAAAGCGTCCCAGAGGACCCTCTGAGTGGTTTCATTTCCGATCAAGTGGAGTTCAGGGTAGTGTAGGGGTCTGCACCGTCAGCTTCCAGTCGGACCCCTTTGATTCCCCAGACCCCTAACAGTGACGTTTGTTGACGTTTACCGACGTTGCTGACGTCAGACCGGAAGTTCCTCCCTACAGTAAACAGTGCCGGACACCTAACCCGTTACCACGCCGCTGGTTGCCCGGTAGAGGCGTCACCCATGTGTTGGGTGGACCCTGTACGACTGGCACCAGTGTGAGGTAACCAGTACAAACAGAGGGCCCTAACTACCCCGGTCAGGTTACTGAGTAACTCAGAGGGCCCTAACTACCCCGGTCAGGTTACTGAGTAACTCAGAGGGCCCTAACTACCCCGGTCAGGTTACTGAGTAAAGCCAGTTAGTGATTAACGGCGGGATGGGGTTACCGCAAATGAAGGCCACTTGTTCTGATGAGGAAAGGGATCTCTAAATAACACTACGCCTCAGGAACTTTTTCAATACACAGCAGCCGGAAATTTAGGTTTGTGGATGTGTGTTGGGGGTGGGGGCAGTGGTCAGGCTGGTGGGAAAACTAATACTTTATGTCCCTATGCCTGAATTGTGCTCCTTCTCCGCCGGGTCCCCTATTCGCGCCCGCCAGGCAGACACTCGAACTTTAGCCTATTACTTACTGACTTGTGTAGCTCATGGGCTCGTGGGCTCACTGTCACTCATTGTGGGCCTAATGACCAACTCCTTACCCGCATCGCTGGGGTATGAACTTCTGAGCGGATCCATTCAAAAGGTGCACGGGCAGGAAGGGGCGGGGACAGAGGAGGAGGAGAAGAGGTAATAAAGTTACCACACCTCCCCCCACCCCCTCTCCCTTCCGCCGGGACTGGGAGATTTATGTTAAGAGAACTGTGTGGAGTGAAAATAAGACTTCCACAGCCGAAAACAGTACAATTATTTCTGGTTATACACAAAACACAATGAGATGCTATATCCGCACGTAAGCTCACAGGAATAGGCTATTTGATACCCCGTCTTCACTCTGTAAATTATTCACGGGGCTATTTTAGGCCAGAACTGAGGTCAAAATAAGGAGGACAGTATTTCGCAATAAGGTTTTTGTCTGAAAACCACCACTGCCAGTAAAAGTAAATAAAAACAATATAAAAGTGACCTTATTTCACAATAACGTATCAACGTTGCATCATCCGAGTCACTCTTCAAGCAGATGTCCGTTCACTCTTATTGGACAAACTAAACCCACCCTGTGTGTGCTTGGAGATCTGCCGGCCGGCGTTCCCCCTGGACCGACTTCCGGTGGACACGTGGTCGGACACTGCCCTCTGGCGGCTGTCGGAGGAAGGAGACATTCCGGAAGGATGACTCATCTTTTTAATAGGTATCTGTCTGTGTGTCTGCGACAACAACAATAATAACAACAGTAGCACGTTGTGGATCCAGGAAGAGGAAGGCAGACAAGAGGGTTGGGGGGGGGGGGGGCACTCTGTGGCTGGCCTGATGTTTACAATTTGATGCTTGTCATAGTATGGCCAATACGGGTGCCACCTCAGTGGTGATAGACGGTTTTAACCTTCTGTAAACCACAATAAATAATGATAAAAAATGTACCAAGTAACAGTGTTTTTGTACTTGTGTACCACCTGGCCTACCTGCATGGGTGTGGCCAACCAGGGGTCCTTCAGGGGAGTTTAGGGTTACTTATGTGCCCTTGGTCAATTTCCAATAGGGACTGCAAAACCTGGAAATGAATGTGATTAATTTGTAAAACCAGGTAACATTGCTTTAGTGTGAGTGGCCTCAGTCTCCTTTTGCTGTTTAGGGTGAAAGGGTATTATACCTCTATAGAAATGACCAAATGACAGTTCAAAATTCTGAGGCTAGACTATCAGGTGATGGAGCAGGGTTACCCTTTTCAGACCTGAGTAACCTCCCCTGCCTGCTCCTCCCGGCCCAGGACAACACCCCTGGTGTGTGTCTGTGGAGGGAGGGGCCGCAGTATCCGCTCACTCTGTGACAGAGTCAGACGTACAGTACAGTCTGTGTTACAACAAGTGTAGCCTACTGCCTACTGCCCAAGTGTAGCCTACTACCCAAGTGTATTTTATCGTGTATTATGGGAAAGAGCCTGGCCTTCAGACATCATGACGTTCAAGGCTATCATCAATCTGGTAGGTTGGCATGTTTAACACCTAGTCCTTACTCTCCTCTTGTAGCCTACTACTCTAGGCAGTGTAGCCTACTACCCCAGACAGTGTAGCCTACTACCCTAGACAGTGTAGCCTACTATCTCAGACAGTGTAGCCTACTATCTCTGTGTATTGTGGTATCGTGTAGTAAGGGTTCGGACATGATGATACTCAAGGCCATCATCAATCTGTAGATCATCAGGTATAATACCTGGTCCATACTCTCCATGTGTAGCCTACTACCCCAGACGGTGTAGCCTACTTCCTCAGAAGATGCAGCCTTCCACCCCAGTGTATTTTGGTATCATGTAGCATGGGACAGAGCCTGACAGTCGGACTATTACTGCGGTTTTGCCCATTGATCAACCTTACAGGTACACTCAGAGTGCATTACATGTATGCATTACCGCACTCAGAAAGCTATTCAAATGGTATGCCGTGTTTTACATTTTGAGGGCCTTTGGTATCTTCCCATATTTACACATATTTCAAGTGACATAATATTTCCTGGTTTGAACACAGCACATCTTGGCCCCGCTTCCACGTGGCCCGGGCGCCACATGGGTTTATGGTGGTTACTCTCCAGGCGCAAACTTGGCACCCTTTAGGGTGATAAACTTCAAAACACAGTTGTACATTATGCTTGGTGATTGCATGAAAACACCACTCTCCAGTCTGGTTCACTGTTACTGTGAGTCGCTGTGGTTGGAGAGTGAGCCCCTCTTTGTAAGGGGAATATGACTCAGAGGGGAGGGGTGACGTGTCGGACCCCCATCATGGAGAAAATAATGGTTAGCAAATTCAATCATAACAATGATTAAAGAAATGAGATATTCCCTGGTCTTAACTGAAATTCCCTTGTACTATGTGTCCATCAGGGATGGTTGAGGACAATATGATCGGGTTTGTTTCGTTATTGTAGAAAAACCACTATTACAGAAGAACGACTGCCTCGAAGAAATGGGATTTGAAATGTGTATCTGAACATTAATAGTTGATTGTTTTAAAGAGAGGGGCCAGTGAAATTACAAAATTGTTAAATTCTCATATCATGCCTAAGTATAGTGCCTAAGTACAAATATGTGACATTTTTATAACTCTGAAGTGATCCCTTATAATAGAAAATTGTATCCCTATATCAGACCATACATTGAAGCCCCTTCACACCTGGACAAGGACGTCTGTATGTGACGTCATACAAAAAATCTGTTATATTTTAATTTCAAAATTACAAATCCTATAATAAAATATATTTTTGATTTTTTCTAATATAAATAATTTGACTTTAGGCTCATAAGGAACACTTAGATATGTTTAATAATGTTATTTTTTTCAGTTTTATAATTTTTCAACTGTTCTGCTTGTGACGTCATATACAGATAAATGGTCTGTGCAGGCAGTGTCAGATGCAGGCAGGGAAGCTCATGTTGATAGAAAGAAATGTGTATAAAATAAAACCTATTAGATATAAAAGTACAAAATTTGGTATGGTTATTCCCTGGATTGTAGGGATCACGGCAGTATAGTAATTCATAGTCACTGGCCCCTCCCTTTGTTTCTGCTCAACAACATATTTCTCTTCAGGAGCCTTGATAACCAAATGTTAGTCTCCTTCTGTTTTAATGTGACCATTCTTTTGATTCCAGGCGAACTGTTCCGATGCCATCGCCATCGTGCACGTCCTGGCCGACCGGGTGGCTCAGTCGCTGCTCTTCAAGTCGGCCGTCTTCAGGCCCCAGGTTAACATTAAGGTTAGTCTAACATAGTTAATAGAATAACAGATATACTGTTATGTTTGACATACTAATGTGCGAAAAAAAGGCGGGATAGAATAGAAAACTAATCCAACATGTTACATGACACGGTGATTTACGGTCACAGAACCTTTTGTTTATAAAATCTGTCTTAGATTACTGTCAAAAGTGAAGTCCAACTTTGATGTTGATGTATGGGTAGAACCATTTCAAAGTTACACATGCGCAACCAAAGAATAGCTTACAGGGTTCGCTTGGGAAACAAAATATGGTATTTATTTTGCAAATCAAAAAACGTGTTGTATATGACAAGGTTTGGACTGCAAATAACGTCACTGTTCATTCTCAAAACTTTAACATCACAGTTCTACAAAACTATTGATTTTTTTTTTTAATTTGACGTTCAACATCACTGAAATTGGATGGGTTTCCTTCTCCATATATGTATCATAACAATTATAACCCATTCTTAAACCTGAATGTAAGATATTTGTGTTTCCTCACTCATCCTGGCTGTTTCCCTCTCAGATTGACCTGGTGACGAGTGTGGAGACACTCTACAAGTTCGTCGACCAGCGCCGGCTGCCCGTGGAACTGGGGGGTCGGGCGCACCACCCACACCGGGAGTGGGTCGCCTTCAGAAGGGTACGTAGGGTACTGGTTGTATATAATATAAGATGGCAGTATGACTGTTCAAAGTTTACACCCGGCCTCCCATAATAACATTTTAATCCAGCAGTCTGAAAACCAACATGCAAAGACCCGAAAGTCGTATTACATCGTGGGCTGTTATTTGAAAAGCTCTCTGTTTGCAGAGTATCAGCGGTTTAACGTTAAAGATAGATATCAAAATGTATGTGTCGCCTTTAGTGATCGTTCTGATTTTCTGAAGTTAAATTCATGTAATGCTTGGTACTTGCAATCTATTGCTATGTGAAATGATATGAAATTGAGTTCCAAGACCAATGGTAAGTACAACCACCTTGGAGTACACAAGCTGACCACTAGGGGGAAGCAGTGAATAGAGACACTCTGTAGGGACACTATCGCCCCCTGTTGAGATTTCCGAACACTGAATCCCACCTAGAGGTCTCAGAGAACTAAATGTGGCGCCATCTGTAGTGTCATATACCTTTCAGGACTGCAGTGAACACTTTGCTGGGCTCTGATTGGTCTATATTAGAATGAAAAATCTAGTGAAAAATAAGGGAAAAATTCAGGATGCTCCCCAACTATTCCTGATATGATTTATATATCATACAGTCTGGTATCTGACTTTTAGAATTTTTGAGAATGCCTTTAGGAGCGGGTGTATTCTAGGTGCATTTTGGCAGTGCAGACCTGTCAAAATGAGGGTAGGTACACATTTTGGGCCCTTATTCAAGATTTTCAGGGTTAACCTATGCTGAAATTTTGATATGTTGTGTATGAAAGGTCTGTCTAGAGGTTTAGAATTGAATTTTTGGGCAACACTCTTTCTGAATATTTTTTATTGGATGCCGCGTTACATTAAACTATACAGGAAAACATTTAGTTCCCTGAGACCTATAGCTACATTCATTCCTGTCTGTTTCTATTGCTATGGAAATATTTTTATCAAAAAAATGATGATTTTTATACTGCGGAGTGACTACTTTATAGCAGAATGACTACCAACTATCACTATCTAGGTCACATTAAGATCTCTCTTGTGAATCCAATCAGTTAACGTCAGGAATGAACGCCACATGTTGAACACATTTTCGATATGTACGAAGTGCTAGTAGGAGTGTTCATTATGAGGATCTTTGCATGGATATGAAGCAAATTCCCCGTAACCGCTACTATGGTATATCTATCTTATAAGTATCCACGCACTCACAGATCAATTAATAGCTTTATCCAACCCCTTACCTCTTGCAGTTAATCGACCCATTGATGTTACGATGTCGGGCGGCAGCAGAGTACCTAGTCAACGTGTTGGCCGAGCTGGCGGCGGCCGACAGCCTCCCCCGGACGGTGACGGAGGCCCGGGCCCTGCTCTCCGGACACGAACACCTGGTGGAGACGGCCCTGGAGGACGACGGGCTGAGGACCCTACAGGAAGACGGACGGAGAGTGATGGGACGGTGCCAGGCACTGGAGGAGAAACTGAAACACTCAGAGGACTACAGGTGAGGCGTACTAGGGGTGAAGGGGTTGAATGGGTAGTAATAGGGGGCCAGGAGGAGGGGCAGTTTAGGTTGTGTAAATTTAGCCTTTGTTGCCCCCTTTTAGGAATACCTAAAAGCTTATAGGGCTTGACAATTTTGGAAGAAATAACCCTTTCTTACTCTCAAAAAAACTTTTGTTTGACATAACTCTTTGGCTGTTTTTGTGAAGAGAAGGCAACGATAAAATTTCCCTATGAAACCTTAAAGGAGCCCCTAGAAGACAAGTTTCCACGTTCTAAAAATTAACCATTTTCCTCTGCCCATCTCAGGGAGACCCCAAATAAAGGGTGCGTCCCCATGTTCTATGAATAGCCTATGAATTAACCCTCCTCTTTCCCCGTTTCAGGGAGACCCTGGAGGGCGCGTCCCTGCTGCTGGGTCAGGTGGAGGAGTCCCTGCAGCGCCTAGTTCACCTGTCGACCACCAGACGGCAGCGCCTGGAGCAGTGTCTCCAGCTGCGGCTGTTTGAGGAGCAGGCTTCTCAGGTAGGTGGCGCCCCCGTGTGGGGGGATACTGAACTAACAGAACAAAGCTGACAACGGACTGAACTCTCGCCCTGTACCTGGGCCACCCGTTGGTCTTGGTAACATGTAGCATAGCGGAATACCACGGGGAAACAGCGTAAGCACCCTTACTGAAACCATAGAGGGTAAAATAGTTCTGTTTTACTCTCCATGCTGAAAAACAAGTTTCATAAGGGTCACAAATTTAAGTTCTTTTCGTTTTAGGGGTATTGAGCAGAAATCATCTATCAAATAGCTCATTTCTGGCGGACATGAGAAAACACATACAAAATCGGAATCGTGTTAAAATGGAAAATGGATGTTGATACAGGCATTTAGATATCAATTTTAAAATTCATATGAATTGAGGGACGGTCATGATCTACAAACTCTTTTCCTCAATTAGCATGAATTAGTACTGAAGAGGTCGAGACCAAGGCAGATAACGTTTGTTTTGCTTTCCTTTTTTCACTAAACTTTTATACTGAATAAGCTTTAGACAACGCTACAGCTAGTTTTCATTAGGAATCCTGTTAACGTCTCATTTCTAGTTGTTGATCCAGCCATTTGCAGAAAGTTGGCTCAGTTTGCCTACTCAACAACAATTAAGCTTTCTTAATGGTTTAGAGTTGGGTTTTTTTTCTATCTCATATACAAACATTTCCTTTATATGTTCATAATGAAACTAAGTTCACAAAGATAAAGGGTACATTAAGCCATTGTCCGACCAGCGTTTCTTACTCTACTCATCCTCGTGTTTGTAATCAGACCAGAGGTCACACCGGATGTGGCGTGTGTGACGGTCCGACCATCCAATAAAACCGACTACAAGCTTTTTATTCGTCGAAAAAGTGACAAAGAAAATGGAAAACTCGGCTTAGCAGGACTGACCTGAGCTAGGTTAACATGTGTGGGTCAATGTAAGCCACACGAACCCAAACAAACCGAACAATGCCAGAGAGGGGCCCAAAAAAGGGGGTCAAGGGGTGAAGGTCAAGGGTGGGGGTCAGAGGTCAAGGTCAGAGTGTGGCGGGTGGCCAGGTCTGACCAGCAAAGGTGTAAATTTAGATCTCGATGAGTCACGCCTTACTATGACAACAACATGTAGTACTAAATTCATCCTATTTAGAATTACTATGAAATACAAATTAAACTTTGATGCCGAACCCAGGTAATTAGGTAGCTGTTTCTAATTCTAAATTTAACAAACCTTCGTGAAAGAACACGTCAGAAATAAGTAGGCTACATATAGATTCATAAGAAAACAACAAATTGACGTGCTATGTGTTGATGATCAGGATTACTGTAACTATTAGCGGACCATTCAAACGTAAATAGTAATACCGGCTCTGCAGTACTAGACTAGTAGTGCTAAACGGATCGGAGAAATACTGTAACTGTAAAACTTGTCAGCAACATTTATCATGCATATCACCCATTTACAAATTACATGTACTTTATGAGAAGATGGACTGATCACTCAAGGCCCCAGTGGCAGTTTTATGCATCAGGACCCATTCTGTGTCACAGTTGGCAGATGCCCAGGCCCCCGCTGAACGCCAGCATACAATGGCACCCTTATAGTCCCCGGAAAATAGGCCTAAATGTGAAATTACCCGTTCAGTTTAACTACAAAAAAATGGGTTCAGTTGGTACATTGAAACAGTCTAGGGGAAAACGCCGTCGAAGGATCATACACCTATTAGAAAGGGTACAAAGAGATGAATATTGCGGAGGACATAAGTAGGTAACACATCTATTTATGGGTGTAAATGTCGCCCCCATTGCCTGCTCTAGGTCATACACGTGAACAGATAGACCAGACGTGTGGCACTGATATCTGACAACTCAGATTCATTCACCGGCTTCGCTTGAATTCTCCCTTTTTTAACATCACCATACCAACCCCTATGTCTGTTCTCCGTTATGTAGTCTATGTATAAGACACATAGGAACTATATATGTATAAAAACATGACCGGGCCGTCCTAGGTACGGCAGAGACCCCTATCCTCCCACGCCCGAACTACAGCACACAGACTACAATGGAGGTATTCTCGTCATCATAAAGGTACCGAAATAGCATTAAAAACTATCAAAAAAGAAGAAAAACCCACTGTGACATCCAGTTACCAGGTGCAGGGTGGTTGGAGATAACCCCGGCGGGAACAATGAGTGGTTGTTGGGGCCCTAACCCATAGATCATCCCAGAGATCATGAGACATTCCGGTGGACTATTCTGGTAACACCCCCTGACATATGGGCCCCACACTCCGACTGATCCAAGAGTTTCCACATGGATCTTTTTATCTGATTTTGTTAATATGGTGAGGAATTCAAGAGTTGAATGGGTGCCAATAGGCTGTTTATTTACTTAGTACTATTAATTTCTGATTAAGTTTTTAAGGGAAATATTCCCATTCAAAACGCAATTATCATCATTCCTGATTTATCATAGGAAATGTATATCATTACGGCAAGTTAGAAGCAAAATATATAAGTGTTCATTGTCTAGTTGACAATAATCACTACCCGACGTTTGGTGTGATTATGGCTGCAGAGGTGGTTGGTCTGTGGGATTGATGACCTTAGCCTAATTGAGACCAGACCTAAAGGGCTTTCCCTCTATCCCACTCTTTGGGTCCCGCCCCTCACCTGTCCCCCGGGTAACTGCAGGTGACGTCCGGGGCTCTAACACCTCCGGGGCACGTGTTGATACCTTACAGGGCCTCGGATCGCACAACCCCCACATGTTCTCGTTAACAGTACGGCCCTTCTTCCCCACTCTCATCCCACATTCTGTCTGTAGGTAACCGCTTAGGTTCTCAAGTCATGAAGATATGACGAAAATGAACACTGAAAAAGTTATATTCCACGAAAATGAACACGGAAAAAAGTGATAGTCCACAGCGACATGAAAAATCCGTATGCATTTGGCATGTGGAGTGTTTTTGGTGCAAATTAGTCGTACAGTAAAAATGAATGTTCTGACTTGCTAGATGGAGCGGATTTAGGCCTAAGTTAAAGGAGATTTTTTTTATTACATCTGACTATTTACTATGCGTTTCCTCCCCCATTAATTTGTGTAAACCCAAGAATCAGTCCCAGAAGTAGTTGCCCGGGCATACAGCACGTCCAATACATCCACACGTGCCAGCACACCTCAGTGCCTACAATGACCTACCTGTCCCCAGGCACTGTTTTATCGACCACACTTCTACACCTCCAGGCTGGTATTATCGCCCACCGGATGTGGTTATTCTCTCTGCAGCTGCGCACTCTGGACTGCAGTAAGTCCTCCGGGCTGATGTTTGTCAAATGCAAGTCAACGGCCTAGTATACCTTGACCCATGACACTAAGAAACTATTATTGAAATAATAGCCATAACCCTGGTGGATAGAGAACATGGACAATACTGGGGAAAATGGTGCTCCATCTCATCCAGGTTCCAATCCACGTTTAAAATAAAGCTGACTAGATGTTATGAAGATCCTACCGATATGCGTTTTCCAGCCTAGTCTCTATGTACTGATAATTGTAATATCATTCTCACGGTCCGCAATGGCCGATTCCGTACTTCCTTTTTGGTTTCTGAGGCATCCACCTCTATTATCGCCTCTCTGCACTTAATAGAGAAACAACTGATTTAAAACTTATTTTCTCCTTGAATTCTTTCTACATTTCAAATTCAATCTTCATCACCTATCTATATTATATTTCAAAAGAATTTGTGAAGAAAACTGATGTACCTTGAGTGTATCATTTGGTTTCGTCACATTAGATTTTAGAGGAAAACTTCGCCGGGGAAGCCAGTCTAAAAATCTGTCAAAGTATCACTTTTTACACACAAAATTAATAAAAATGATCTCCGACTTCACAGAACTTCATAAATAATGTATTACAGAACAGAAATAGAAATTATTTTGATATAAAATGGAGTTTAAGGAAGAAATATGATGCGATAATTGGGGCATCGACACAAACCGGAAGGAGAATGACGTTGCATGGACCAAGAGAATGACATAAAAGCCTAATAACAAGCCTAATACTATTCGTATCACATGTGAATGGCAAAATATACGCCTACATTTGGGTACAGGTATACCCACAATCCACACCGAGGTTTTCTTTTAGATCAGGAGTGACCTCTTGATCCCCTAAGTATTAAACAAAACATATTCACGGAAAGGGTAAAATCTCACATGAGTTTGTAAACGTGTGAACGGCGGGAGACGCAGTGTGATTGTCGTCTGCCCGTGTACCTCAGACCGGAGACGACACGAGGGGGCGCCTCTCAACTCTCGTCAGCTCTCGTTTGTAGCTGGGACCAGGCTGGTCTCACGTTTTGATCTCACACGGACGCCGGTAAACAGCGCCGACAGACGCGTAACCCTTGTCCAAACCTTTTTGTCATATAAGGGTTAGAATGTGTTTTTGTTCACGTTCATGGCAGGAGGACAGGAACGCCTGTCTTCATTGGACCATTAAGAGCCCCCAAAAACTTTGAATTCCTATGGCTTGGAAAGGCCTGATTAAAAATGGGCGGGAAAATCCATAGAATACGCCTCTTCCCAAACCGGCCGAATCCATTAGAGCAAGATATCCATAAAGCAAGCTGATATCCATAACTACAATTTGGAAGCTAAGTCTGAATTCGGACCATACGAATCGGAGTGGTCATAGCAACCTAGAATTCATGAGCGGGGCGCCAGACTTTTTCTGTGTGCACATAAACCACGGTAGGCAGTGAGAACAATAGAAGTAGGCCGTGGTTATAACGCGTAATCCGCCAGTGAAGCGGAACGCCTCCACATAATCCCACGGCGCCAGAACAGTGCCGTGGGGTCTGCCGGCTAGCGTCGGTGGGGATGGGGGTGGGGGGGAAGGGGCTCGAGGGGGGGGAGGGGGTCGAGGGGGGGAGGGGGGGAGGGGGGTAGTCGCCAGGTGTCGGCAAGGGGCGGCGGGGGTGAGCCACTTGAAGAAATCGATATTTTTTTTAATTCTAGAAAAAGAACTTGAGAAAACAAGTTTTCCTATCAGTTCTACACAGTAAACGTTCACAGTAAATATACATTAAGCAGCACAGAAGTATATACAATATATATGATATATTTTATGGTTGATATACAGTATTATGAATTATAATCAGCCTAGTCTGAAGTTTAATGATGATTGAACTTAGAATTAGAAAAATGAAGATGAAATGAACAAAAGTAAACCTTACTGGATCAAAATAAAACACAAAAGCTTTCCTTACCTCATGGTCCTCTCTGTCTGACTGCCCACTGACAAATGATAGAGAACCTCTATAGGAACCCTCTTTATAAAGGCCCTGGGACCTCCCAGACAAACACCAATTAAAGAACCCTCTCACCCCGTGGTTTATGTCAGATAAAGCACTTGTCGGGAGGGTACTTGAAATAACCCACTCGGCTACCGCCTCGTGGGTTATTTCGCGTAACCCTCCCGACTCGTGCTTTATCTACCACGTAGGCCCTATGTACTTTTGATTTCACACAAACTTCTACATATTCACTGTAGTAAATTTAGAGATCATGGAACTGAAAATGGCTGTGTCAAATATCAATCACCTCCCGAGGTAAACCCGTAATCAAGATGAATCATCAGAAACTAACAACCAATTCCCCCATCTGTTTGAAAATAACACGTCACAGAATGATGCAGGCCTTGATTCACTAAAAGTAAAAGGTGCCCAGTCCCTAATGACCTTATGGCTAATTATAACCGGCAATTAAAGTTAAACAGGGCGACACGTGGCCGGGGCGTGACTCACTGCCCGGCCCGGGACCCACAGCATCGCCCGGGGGTGTCCTGCCCGGCCCACAGGTCGTTAAATAAAACACTCCGTAACCTACCCACGGGGCATGGAGGGCTGTAATGGTCATATACTCTTACACCATATGGGGCCCCATCCATGAACTACAGGCAATGTATAATTATTGCCTGAACTCGCCCCGGTGACATGGGCGACCTCAGTGGGCTATGAATTCTGTATTCCCTGCAACTCGCACGCTTAGTATCCGCGTAGGCATCATATGTATCTCTGTTGTATTCGTTAACACATGCAAGAAGTTGTATACATACATGTAGCTGGTACCAGTTGTAAAACTATAGTTTTATAATGTCTTAACTAAGAAGTGTATTTCATCAGTATTGAAGGGATATTATTGATGAAATCTATCTATATTCAATTAATTATTGCGAATTTGACATTACACCCCAGCATACATTTCAAATTTGCAAAGAAAAAAATAGATAAGATTAACAAGATGGCCTCACCCGCCTGTTCTGTAGAAGCTGTTTTGTATAATGTTGGACCCAACCCGTGGTCATACATATTCATGGTTGTCATACCGTGTGCATTACCTGTACAGACGGTGTACAGGTGTACCGAGATACAACTGAATGACCGGCGGCAAACCCCTGACACTTAGTACTACTATGGTATGATAGAAACATACCGGCCTCTGAACCTCATTTTGTGGAACCTGAGAGACTTTTATGAACCAAGTCACATAAGCAATGTTATGTGCTACGCCAATCTTTCAGCCAAAAAGTCACTAGCCGCTGTTCAGAACCCTGGATAATCTATTGTGTTGGTACTAAATATACTCCCACAGTAAACCATTAGGGGAAACATGTCTAGCAATATCACTTTAAAAAGACAATGTAAAAAGCCCACCGCAGCCTATTACACGGGTGACATTAGACCATTCGCCCCATCAGAACTACCGCCGACGGGCCGTCATCTCGCCTGACACACCAAGCCACGCAGGCACCGTTGAACAGTGTACATACATATTGCTGTGCCGTTGATTTGTTTCCCAATACCTCAACAATGCCACAGTTCGGTTTACTACTCCTGGTTGTCGCCGGAACTGGTTGTGGTGGAATAACTCGAGATCGAGTTGCCCATATTCAACTAGCAAAAGATATTGACCGACATAGGTCCGTGGCATGTGCATGGTATGAGTAAAATAGAGGGTGGGGCATTATAGAACTAGTCTATTAAGTGCTCCGACAAAAAGAGATACGGTCTCTTTGTTAAATTATTCCAACTAAACATCCATTGTACAACACTGATACAAATAGAGTCCCCGTTTTGTGAAATAATGATCATTGCATTTACAAAACAGGTCCGAGTACATCATTTGGTAAGCAAAATCTGTTAGAAGTATGAAATGATTTACTAGTTAAACACACAAACCACAGAGAAGGGTAATATATCCACATTATCCCTGTGAGTGGCGGCACTTAGCTGCGGGCCGTGGACAGATCGTTAACATTTCACGAGTGGTGTGTATTATGTAAATCTGTGGTGGTGACAGGTCAGGAGGCCCTTTGATATCCCCCTTACACCCACCCCCCCTCCACCTCCTCGTCCACCCCACCGGCCACATCCACCTCACAAACTGTAACACGCCCGGAGCACCCACCACCAGGCATGACTTGCAAAAAACTATTGGAGATCAACATCTTTGATACAGCAACAATGATTTCTTACTTAATTTATGGATTTGGCATTTCTTGAAATCGATTTGTTGGATAACTTCCGCGTGCAGACCCCCCCCCCCCCCCCCCCCCCCGTAGGCACTTGGGTCTTTTTCACAGTTCCTTTGAAACCGTATACATGAAAACTACTGTTTACATTTTCTAAGGGTTTGTCTCAGAAAGGGGATGGTCACGGTTCTTAAGAGACAATTACCGGTGTCAAGTATACACACATTGTTCTGCTACGGCCCGTATGCCTAGAGTTAGCGGCGGGTTATAGATACAAATATGTCTTGTGCCTTGGGTGCATTACTTGTTGAACATTCTTCGTGACTAACGGGTTTCGTGCCATTCCTCGCGGGTTTGACCAACGGGTTTAGTGGTTTGACCAACTGAATCATGTCCTCAGAGTAATAGTATACGTCCGGCATGTTCCAGAGAGAATTGACATTGTTGGTGCCTCCAAATTATAATCAGAGCTCATTTTAAACATTAATGTATTCTTGTATGGCCTTCTAATGCAGTATCATTCTCATTATTTTTCGTTGTCCTTCAACAGGTGGTGTTCTAGAAGTAACACAAATCCGGAAGAAGCCCATTCCCAATACAATCCTGTTATAATGATTAAAATTATTATCTATTAAGTCCTCCCGGCGTTTGGTCTGTCATGCTTCAGACAATGTATTTAGTCATGCCGAGTGCCCTCTGGCCATTCAGCCAATCAGGAGGCAGCTTACAAAGGCCCTGGGGGCAGGTTGTAACCAAGTCTACGACTGGCCCATTTCACAGCCCAGTAACTTGGTAACGATGGGAACGGATATACCGTGACATCTGCTGCTTATAATGCCCAGAATAATTTGATAATAACACTTTTTATCAAAGTTGTACTTGCCGCACATCGCTCAGAAAACTCTCTAATTTAGGCTTGGTTATGAATTCAGGATGTAATTTTGCGTGTAACCAACCTGGCATTTCGAAACGGAGATATTAAAGGTGGCAGAAGTTTTGAACTAGATGTGCGTTAGAGTCCTTATGATACAAGTATTTTGGATAAGTATGTATTGATTATTTCATGGTGTATAAATGTAAGGCAGACAGGAACGTGTTATTCAAGATGTTTGAGGCACATTCCTTTATTTGGAAACCTGAAATTTGACCCATAGCAGATTTTATAAAACGTTCATCTTTAAACAGAAACTGTTTATCAACACAGATATTTTACTCTCAATTGAAAATAGTTCAAAATACAATACCATATTGGAGTGGAGACCGGGGGCACGTCTAGCGGGCCGTGACAGGAGGCTGACAGTGGGACCCGGTGACGTCCCCTAGGTGGCGCCACCGGTCCGTGGTAACGGGGACGGCGGGCAGCCCTCCGTCAGTCGGTCCCACCACCTCACATGGAAACCTTCACATGTATAGTCACCTCGACGAGCAGGGCTTCATTCTCATACACAGGGATGGAGAAAGTCCTCTATAAATTGATTTTCGGAGTATCTTTTGGAAGTATACCACAAAGTGGAGGTCAATGACTCATAAGTGATAACCTTTCTGATCAGGCGCTGATGTTACCATGACTGCCCTTGGCGCCCAGGTCACCGTGGAGACGGTCACCAGGGCCTCACCGTGGAGCAGTAACGACGGCCTCACGTGCACGACGTGACGACACACTCATCACTGTGGAGCGGCCACTTTCGTCAGCCAACGTGCATTACTTGGATCTACTGTAGATATCCGCACACGGTTGTGTTTTGAATGTCCTGATGTGAATGGGATTTCCAATTCGATATATATATAGATATACTTGTTCATTAATGTACACACAATCATTATATTTAATAACTGGATGTTGTTCGTGGATTATTTGACATCGTTTAAATCTGGTACAGGGAGCAGACAAGTTTATTACATGGTTATCCCTGGTTATGACCATGTGAAAACTGCCCACGGAGGCTGGGAGTAGCAAAACCTATACATACCTCTGTGCTGATGTCGGATTCTATTTTATGAAAGGACCCCCAAAAAAGTTCAACACACTCACACTGACACATCGCTTTATATTAGGACAAATACGACAGTATTAAATGTAGATACACAATCAGACATCACCTGTACATTTTCAGACTGTAATCTGATTACCTTTCTAGCAAAGACCTCGACACCTCTGAGGTCGAACCATGTTAGTGTAGAAACATTGAAGGTCAATTCGCGGGGATGAAACCCATTTGCCCTTCATCTCTACACTTCCAACCCTCGACCCCTGACGTACCCTGCATACCTATCCATAGACCATACCCGTCTCGGCAAGGTGGGGGTCTGTCAAAGAGAGAGATGGTCAGGTATAAGACTGTCGGACACGCTTCACAATACTCCAAATACCACCGATTAAGAACTGACCACAGGGCTCATCTCCTAAACGTCACATTTCCTTTGAATACCACGCCTGAGGGCGTATTTAGGAGCATCCCTTTGGGCGGGTGCCCTGGGCCATTTACTATTAGTGACATAGACTGTGTCGGGGATTAGTAGGGCCGTGCAGTGTGTCCAGGTGGGGCGGGGGCCACTTAACCCTGACGTGGCCTATACGACCTGCCAACCTGTAACACTTCGTCCACTGAGACTATCCAGATACAGACTCACAATGTGGACTAAAATATTCACTAAAAGCCCATGGATGCACTTAGGTCAATGTAATTTATTTCGCGAGTCCTGATTGGAGAATTATTGCTCAGAATCTAAACCTCATAGATGATCTTATCGAACTGTGAAGTCTTTGCCTTAAAAATATGTGAATATCGTCATGACATCTCCAAATAAGAGATGTTAAGGAAATCTGCTGACGAAACATAGATTTGAGTCTCAGCTGCTTGCCTTTACTCCATGTATTTAGGGACAGGTCTAAGGAGCTTTCGGCGCTACAGTAGGCCTACTCGTGTGGATACTTGAGCTTCTTTGTTGTAGGATGTGTTTGGATTATACCCTGCTTCACGTTGACACCCGAGTAACCTTTGGTCAGGGAAGTTCCTTTCAGTTAGTGTCTGCATATATCGACAATACAGTGGATATGATATAGGACATGGGGTGCATCATGATGATCAGAAGGATAGAAAAGAGAAAGAGAAGAACAAACGTATCTATTTTATAGCTGCAAAGAGTCCTACATGCAATGTCAAAACAGCAATTCACATTGGATTTCCCTTGCACGTAAACAACCAAATCCAAAGTTAGACATGCACATTGGACGAGTAGGCTACCCTTCTTGACGTAGGGCCTATACCATAAGGACGTAGACACAACCCGTCGCCATGACGACTGACCGGGACCCCCTCCTCCAGTCCCTCGACGACCTCATCGCCGAGGCCGACCAGCTCACCTCCTCCTTCCACCACCAGGGGGCCGCCACTTCCGGTCACTGGGGGCACGCCGACTTCCGGTCCCACCCCCTGGAGGACCTGGAGGAGGAGGCGGGGTCGGGCAGTGAGGATGGGGAGGACGCCGTGTTCGGGGCAGGGGGGTCGGGGAAACCCACAGGAGGGCTCCTGTGGCCCGGGGTAATACTGGGGAGGCGACGGCGGAGTCTTGGGGACGAGAGATGCCCTTTAGTGACCTTCCCAGAGGTCCGAACACGGACCAGCTGGCCGCGAACCGACCTGAAAGGACGTGGACGGATATGGAGTGTGGAGGTGTTATCTACTAGTCTGCAAAATAACGGGAAACAAACGTTTCGAGACAAAGATCAAGTAGGTAAGGTGGACAAGGAGACCAACACAGAGGGTCACATGTACAGTGACACGGACTCCGAGTCGGACATGGAGGAGGGGGAGGGTAGTGAGCAGGGTGTCGGTGGAACCAAAGACAAAGCTACATCTCTGGCAGCTTCCAGGAGTATTTCACGATCTACCGCTCAGCTGAAGCTGGAGTTCTTCTCCCAGTCACTCCCACAGCCCACTTCACCTTTGGCCTTGTCCTTCAGCTCATTGCCTGGGCTGCCTTCACCTCTGACCCCAGAACCAATGGCAATCTCGACACCCCTTATAACTGGAGCTACACTCTCAGGACCCAACCAGGAAAGAAAGACCCAGGAGGATCATAACAAAGTCTTGTCATCACAAGCCCAACCCCCTCAGGATAATACAACAGTGGTCAACCCGAGTCCGAACATAGAAAAGGTCAACGGGACGGAGACTGAGACAGACGGCAGCAGTGAGGGGTTTCCTACACTTAAACATAGAGAACAACAGGAATCGTCTATATTTTCGGACCAAGGCCGTGGAAGTTCGATTTCCCGTGATGAGGCAGAACATGAGATATCTACCAATAAGGCGGTAGAGTCAAACTCATGCACTGGTGAGGGTCAAGGTCATTCATCTGACCTTCAGGATGAAGGTCATTCATCTGACCTTCAGGATAAAGGTAATATATCTAACCCTCAGAATAAGGAAAACCTGTCTAACCTTCGGAATGAAGGGCATATGTCTACCCCTCAGGAGGAAGGTCATTCGTCTAACCTTCCAGATAAAGGTCATATACCTAACTCTCTGAATGAGGAAAACCTGTCTAACTTTTGGAATAAAGGACATATGTCTACCCCTCAGGATGAAGGTCATTCGTCTGATCTTCAGGATAAAGGTCGTTTGTCTGACCTTCAGGATGAAGGTCGTTTATCTGACCTTCAGGATGAGGGCCATTTGGCGACCTTGAAGAAGCTGCTGGTGACCATGGAGAGGCTGGAGGAGGAGAGCGTCCAGCGGCTCCAGGAGGTGTGTCGGATGACGGACGCCGCCTTCAGGATGTTAGAGGTCAGTGTCAGGGTCAATCCACCTACACGAGCATTAAGGTGTTAATGGTGGCTATTCAGTATTAGAATGGTTTTGTACTTCAGTATTACCGCAATGACTTTCATAGAACTAAATAATGTACACCACACAATAGTGTTCAGCATGTCTTGACGTATGAGAGCTATAGGCATAGTAACTAGGGTATAGAGGATTGAAGGAATGCTGGTAGGCTCGGGGCTGCCGCACCACAAAGATATCCTTCATTATTTTCATGTTTATACCAAGAAGCCCCTCCGACATTCTGAGATCGGCCTTCTGGGCCTGTAACCACTATGATGTTGATATTCTTGGCTGCCGGCCGAACATTCCATCAACTCCGTGTTTAACTCCCACCAGTGTTAGAGTGTTATTGTCTGGGTACGCCCTTGTGGAGTGGAATTAGTGGAATGACCCTTAAAATGTGGTACCAGCTAGATGGTGAGAGCCAACGGTCTTACTATACTTAGGGACCCATCTGTTAATTGTACATGTGTCTTTTATTAGGAGGGAAGTTTTAAACTTTTTTTTCGCCGTTTGGAAGTTATAGATTTATATCAAAGTGAGGTAAAATTAAAGGAGGGACGTGTTCCCTTGGCATCCCTTCTCCACTGTCACTGCCTCTTTGCTCTCCCAATCCGTACATCTCTATCTTCCACCTTCTCTGGTTAGTATCCTAGTATCTAACCTTGTATCTTTGTATTCACAAGAAGTTCCATGGAAACTAATCTCGACCTTTGGACCCCCCCTCCCCCTCCCGCCACCCCTGGTGTTATTTTCCCAGGGCGCCGTGCCCGCTGGTACGACGTGTGTAGGACCTCGTCATAAATCGCTCCGTCCGTGGGGTCTGCTCCCCCCCCCCCCACCTCAGGGATGGTCCACTGACCCAGACAGGGGTGGTTCCAGTGCCTCCTGTCTCAGAGGGATCGGGCTGGAGATCAGGCTCACGCTGATTTCTGAGACCCCGTGTACTTATCAATGATTGATAATAGATTTAGGTACAAATGGTGTGTAGAGCATGTATACGCAAAAGAATAGGTAACAACCTTGGGCCATCATTTCCCTGTATTCATTACAGTATTGATTTCATGACGATATACTTTATGTAATTTTTGCAACCTAAAAACAAAAACTGTTTGGGCATTAAGGCAACCGCAATACCTAGAGTCTAATTTCTGTCAATCTTTTCTCTGATTATTTGATGAATTAATTTGATCAATCATAAACATTGGATTTGTATAAAAAGCTATTTAAACATGCAAAAATCACATTCTATAAAGAATACCAACTCCATCGAATCCCTCAAATTCTCCCCTGATTGTTTCCACACAGCGACTACCAAACCTACCAAACCCTTGTAAACTCTATGGTTACAATGACGGCACCAGCCTATATAGGAGCATACAGAATCGTTTAGTGTTTTCCAGGCTGTAAGATGATTATAAAAATGCCCTGAGCGCGGGACGGTTAGTCAGTGTTGGATCAAAGGGTCGATTATGACGTCGGGGCCGTGGAGCACCCGTCTAACCCTCCGAGGGGGTCGGGGTGGGGGACCAGGGGGCCGTCATTGTCACAGATTACTGGGATGGAGTTTTTATACTGTAATGGAGTAGTGGGATATTTATACCTTTTCAATATATCATCCCTGACTGTCCCCTTGTTGGTGATGAATAGAAAAGCGCTTCCCACATCGAATAATACACCCTTGAAGTTATGAAGTTGGAAAAAATTCAATATTGAACACAGTCCGAGACACCCCTGAACGGGAATGAATTTATTATCATAAAAACAAGAACTGGTATTCCAGGGGATGGTCCAGAAATATTGAAAGGTGCGCTCCCTGGATCCGCCTCTAGATGTTATAATAATATCCCCTGTTTATGTCTATATAACTACCTAACATTAATTTCATAAATCAAATAACATACTGTTATCAATTCAAGTAAATATCTAAACATGGATTTCAGGGCATCCCTAATATTTTGAGGCAATTTAAGAGAAGTTGTCCGAGTAACATGGGGGCAGTGGGCTCTTAAGGGTAAGTGGTGGTTGTGGGGTGCATATTTTGGTAAGTGTTTAATGTCCTTGTAAAGTGCTTCTACACGTATTAGCTATCAAGAGGGACATGCCCCTGGGCAATGGTTTGTCTCAGACCCGTCTTAACACGTCAGAAGGGTCTAAAGCCCGCCGACATAGTGATCACGATAATCGGGGCAGTGCTAAGCTGACACGGTGGTCATATCACATGTTCACGTACTCATTTTAACGCGATTTGTTTTACATATGATAAGCTCATGTTACTGTTAGAATGCAGATCTTCCCAGGCGATTAGCGTGTGATCGACACATGTGAACCGAATTCTACACGCAGAAGTAGTGATAACCCCCAGTCGGGAGAGGACACAATATTATATCGCAGTTTGGGTTTGGGAATGTTTAAATGTCATTTGTGCATTCCTGGACTGATAAAATTAAATAGTTAAATATAGTAAATTGAAATGATAAAACCAGACACTAAAATGGAGTTTAGTCTTTCTGTTAACAAAACATCGATCACTAGGCCTATCGTTTGACGTTATGCATGCTATGTATTCAAAACGTATTAATACCTATAGTTTGGTCGAGCGTGTGGTCTGCAGGCGGCCTATTATGATGGCTTCATCACGAAAACTTTTTTTCGCCTTACTTTATTGATAAGCAAATTCCAAACTAAAAATTAGAATCTTATCAATGCAGCTGTAGATATAATAAGCTATCACGGAAACGGCGACCTTTGGTGACGCCCAATTACGAGTAGTGAAACAACCCGAGGGCCACGAGGGTCAGGGCACTTAATTGATGCATTACTAAAGGTCACACCAAACTGGGTGAGGAGACAGTGTCCTACACCCCATATAACAGGCCTTGAGTCGATGGTCTCTGTTTCCCTTTTCACGCCTGTCTCAGCGTTAAAAACCTTGTCGGACCCCGCCCTACGAGGGGGGCACCGATTAGTGTCTGAGGCAGCAACAACATGTTCAGGGTGCTGACATGTTTTACATGCTGCAGTCACATGCTGCAGTCACATGACTTACCCCGGTCACTCTCCCAGCTTTGGTTTATAGCCATTCAAAGGGTCGGTTTGGAGAAAGACGTAAGGGGTACAGGGCTAAATGAACATGACAGAGGTGTTATTAGTTATATCATTATAAACTTGGAGCAATCTGAGGATCTGATTGTGCTCTGCCCTCTGATAATAGATGTCTTTATGGTTTTTATCCTAGATTATAAGGGTCAGAAAATCAAAAGATACGTTAGTTGCTCTGCCATTTCCAAAGTTAACCACATAGTGAGAAAAGAATAGCTGGTGGCCTCTGAAAAACACCCTCTCCTATTTAAGCCACGCTTGAGTTTTTGGTGACCATGGTGTTGTTTGCGAGACAGTGGCGCCACCTGTAGCTAATGATTAGAACTTAAAACGAGCACTGCCCGGAGGGGGAGGGGGTACTCTATATGTGATGCAAAGTTGCTGTGGTATTTATTATAGTCCCTAAGTCCTCTATACAGCTGAATACACAATCTCATGTATTTACATCATGCCTTGTGTGTAAACTTTGTCTCTGACTCAGTACTTAGGTTTTAGGGAGTAAATCAAGAAGGCACTGAAATATAAAAAGGGTCCCATCAGCAAGTCACGCCTTTAACATCTGGTCGCAATTTTACTACTGTTTACCGACCAAGAAATGAATATCAAATTCATTTTATATTCATTATTTCTTATTATTATTCTCCGAAATGGGGATAGATCTGTGAATGTAAAAATAAAACGAATATTACTAGGCTTGCGCCCTAGGCCAATGGTTAATTTTACAGCCTATGACCCAGTGAGTGCCCCTACCCCAGTCTCTGATTGAGTCTGTCAAGATTCTACCATCTTTGGTTCTACTACCCTGGTCCTAAGTTCATAACATTGCCTCGGTCCTCCAGTACCCGCGGAATGTGACCCCGGAGTGGGGGTGTAGGGTGGATCCCATAGTGCGCCGTCCTCTCGATACTCTTTCTGTTTATATGATTCGGTCTAAAGCAAACAGCATTGTCTGGTGCAGTGACGAGGGGAGGTGGGGTGAAACAGTGGGCCCTATGTACACCGATATAGCTTCTGATATATCGAGTGTCAGCAATGTTTATATGATATACATATAAGGTTATTTTATAGCTACGGTCGCCGTTTTTGGCCACGTTTTTGTGTCATTACCTAAAACAGTGTTTGCTGGGCTCCGCCGAGTAAAAATTACATCTGGTAGAGATGTATATCAGTGGGAGGCCTTAGGAGTGGAACCAGAATCAATTATCGTGAGACCTGATCTAGTAGAGGTTTTATTGCCTATTTAGAAATAAAAGGATTTGCACAAATATGAGCCCTAGACAACTCTAAAAGGGATTTCCAAGAAAAGCGCATGAAAACAAATCGGACTTTTGTAAAGAAACCAAGAAAATAGCATTCAGCATTCAGAGTCCAATGATGCTCAGAATGGATTAGTGCAATCAGGACTCATTATTAGTTACGCCGTTTTTCTGATAAATTTACTCACATTTTGAAGGGAAGTACGTTAAATATAAGAAAAAAACTCAGTAATCCACGTCAGAGAATTATACTGAATGGCATTTATTTGCACTTAACGCCCCTTTGAGTGATTTTTGTATCTTTTGTTAAAGAAACCACTCTTGAATCCAGCCGTTGTTATGTAAAGCTAGACAGCTTACTACCCTTCAAATTTAGGTGTATTCCTTGGCCTGTGGCATTTGGCATCAGCCTCCTTTGATGGGATACCCACGTGCCATTCTAGTGTATTCTGCCTATATTTCTCCTTTAAAATGACCCCTGTATGAAAACATAATTCTCCTTAAACTCAGTCAGTGGGGCTTTTGATATATCTAAAATATATTTCCATGAATATCCGTCATCATGTATACCCTCAAAGAAACTATGTTATTCAACTTGTCCCCCCTCCTTTTACATCCCTTTTACATGTCATTCTATTGATCTATTACTGTTTTATGTATGTTGAAAACCCCATCATTATTATCTGTTAAGGTTAACTCCCTAAGACAGTCCTCTCTCACCGTGACCTTTGCCCGTTTCAGGTGGTCGGCTGGCTGACGACAGAGGGCGAGCAGATGTTGACGCGACATGCCGAGGTGGCCGACAACCTCCGCGCCGTGCGACAACAACAAAAGGAGTTCGACAAACTCTACTTTGCCGCCATGGTGAGTACCTCTGATCCTGACATTAGTGAGGCGTTTGGAATGTCACGTTTGATTAGAGCGTTAAAGCATAAAGGTATGTGTTATGATAAGTGACAACGACGAAGGATTTGTGAAAAAATGCTCTTTCGCCGTGTCGTTGTCGCTGTTATTTTGGCAAGGTCATACTTAGTTACTCTATATCTGGGTCATAACTTGTGCAAATGACAGAAAAAGACAACACATTATTGCTCCGCGCTCAAGCACATGATAAAAGGGCTCCATACACGCAAACTGGTTATTTTCCTCGTGAACAGACATGATTATCCGACATGTTTAACGTGCACGCACTGTCAGATGCCTTAGGCAATCGAAATAAAAAGGGTAATAACATAACTACATCAAATAAGCTACTTCAACCTGGTCAAATTATAGAAAATATGCATTTCCGTTTAAAAAAGAAGAAGCAGAAATCATCTATTTAAGAGCTACTTTTATGCAGTATTATAATCTTTACTTATATATCATTTACATAATGATGGAAAAAACAAAGTCAGACTTATTCATGTTCATTATGTTCATTATTCAGCTGTCAGACTTATTCATGAAGGTGGGGTTGGGTGAGCAAACGGTGACAATTAATACCTGAAAAGTGTACAGAAATTGATATATTGTATCTTAGTTTGGTCTGGAAATCGGTCGACCTAGTCTAACCCCTGTAGGGTTCCAAGTGATATTATACGAGGAACACCCAGAAAGATAGCACTACCTTTAAATGCATCAGGTGGCCTCGCGTATTTGAGGGTACATATACTGACATTATCTCGATCACTGTTATTGTGATCCCGGAACTCAATGTCACATGTGTGTCCGCGCACAATACTCCATAGTACGAAACGTTCACATCAGAGAGTCTTGGGTTAGTGTTGAGATAAGCAGTGAGAAGATACGGGGAGCTTTATTCAGGGATACTTACCATGGATAATTTTGTACTCTATTTGTGTGTTTGCATACCTGAAGGATTAATAATGTAAATTTCAAACTCAAAGAAAAAAGAAGAACAATTTCTTCTGATAACTTCCTCATAAGATTAGGATGACCCTTACATCTCATTTCATGTTAAGTTACGTATTCTCCTCTTCACATTTCTCTTTTTTAGAATATTTCTGCCCATTTCTGGGTAAATTGCAAATAAAACCTTAGGTCCAGGGGGGCTTCCCCTCCCCCTTCACGGCCTGTGCCGACCCCACACTACGTCGTCCTCCCCAAAGTCTATCTCCAAGATCACCTCTCAGGCCATGGATGGTTTACCGGGCAGAGAGATAGCATTGTGTGTCCCCACCCTTCACTGTATACCCCTCACCCACAACAAAACCCCGAGGTATTTCACGGACACACCATTGCCGCCTCCCTGAAATAATACAGTGTCCTTTTAGCCCTTGGTAACCCCAGTAGATGCGAAGAGATGGCAGTATTTATTCAACAGTTTTCATCAAAACCATGCGAAAATCACCTTTTATTCCAAACTGCTCAAAACTCTTTAAGATTTTATTATAAGTGAAATTTTACTGGATAGATGATATCATCTCCCAGGTGGACATAAACAAGGAACATCGATTTATAGCCTTGTACAGGTTTATAGCCTGTATATTTACCCCCTCCTATAACTTTTACTCTTACCCCCCTCCCACCCGCTCACCCGCCCACCCACAGCAGCCGCCAGGTTCTGATAGAGTATCCTTTAACCCCTCCAGGGGGAGAGTTGGGTCAAGGGGGCTGAGGTGTGTTGACAGTTGAGTCACAGGTGAGGGGTCGGGGCACACACCTGGAGGAAGGGAAGGAGTGTGTGTGTGTGGGGGGGGGGGGGGGGGTGAAGAGCGGCGACGGTGATTTATGTGACTCCAAGCAGATCTTCCAGATAGCCGTTTGCAGTACTTACACTATTGAGATTGCTACCTAATGTTTCTCTTTTCTTAATTGAGTACGTGTGTGAAAGCTTATATTATTAGATTAACATTGGAATAGAACTCAATGCCTCAAAAATGTCATAAATAAAATTGGACCACACATAGCACATCAGCAATATGTATTAAAAATGAAAAATTGAACCTGGTTAGAAAGGAAGAAAGAAAGAAAAGGAAGGAAGAAAGAAAGAAGGAAAGAATAAGAAAAAAATGCTTGAAATTATTCAGCTATAATCCAGACTCCCTGAAGCGATCTGGCACTAATTAGCTGGAAAGAACAAATGAACAGTCTTTATTTTAACCATACAGATTATTATGTATCCCTGTGTATTAAGAGAAGACCTCTGCCCATATCCTGAACACACCTCTGCTTGGAGATACATGTGCTGTTGTATGACTGACGTTACCCCGGATTTACCCCAGATTTACCCCAGATACAACAGCGTCACACACAGATAACACACACAGGCCTGCCACTGTTTAGACAGATCTGTCTCCGATATTTGTATCAGGTTAGGTGAGAGGGCCGTCCTGATTGGTCAGTCTGTGAACCGGAAACCCTGCTGGGGGTCGGCAGTAAGAAGGGCAGTGATAGGTGGGAAAATAGCCAGAGGGGATGTTTAAGGTGTGCACTTTTTAAGTGGTTTACCTTACCAAAGTTTTTAAAGCTTTAAGCTATATATGGTATTCTTTGAACAAATAAGTGATAAAAGATTGCCGAAAACAATAGATCATAAGAACCTACACAAAGTTACTTTGCATTGCATGTACCTTTACTGTAGGCCGTACATTGACCCCCTTGGTCGTTCTGGTGGCCAAGGGGAGGGCCATACCTATACCATCTGACCGACTGAGTCAGGCGCTGTCTCATTGACCGATGGGCTGTTTTGGAGGATCCTTCTTCGTGTATTACCGTTTACGTTACTTAAAGGTGATAAGGTCTGTCTCAATAAAAAGATAATTTGGTCAAAGATTCATTTGCACATATTCATAACTTCATGTCGATCTCAGTCTAGGCTTAGTAATTTCTTCAAAGTACATTTTGTCGTTTTTGCGTGGCTATCTAATTACCAATGTCAGTGTCCGAAATTGAAAATGGGTTTGGTCTAAGTAATTGCTGTGAGATGCAACTTTCTATTTCATGCCATGATTTCTGATTATCTGATTATCAAAGCCCTAAGGGGAAAAATGAGATAGAGGAAGATAGTTGGGACTTCCCCTCTGCTAACCACAGAGCCTCATTAATTGAGATGGCCAGACTATTAACTTCAGGGTTGGCCTTCGCAGTGACAAGAAGGGTTTTGGGGATAGTATGTCTTTTGGTACAATGAGGGACTTCCCCATAGACTGACCACCCACCGGCTGACCACTGAGACACAGAGGCCGACCGGACATGGGCGGCTGCCGTTCACCCCCACTGACCACTCTGATTGAGGTTTCTCTTTGATGGATTGCCTCAGAGGTGTCGAAAGAGGACAGAGGGATGGGGATCGGGGTAAGGGAGGCTGGGTTTTTTCTACCACCCAACACTTCTACCACCCGCCACTTTTCATAGACTCCTACTGCGAACCAATGAGGCCAGCAATATCAAAAGAAACTGCTTACATTAGTTTGAAGTAGAAAGACACGTAGACTACACAAGTTTACTCTTTTGCCAAATCTACAGAATTCATAGATACTAGAAATTCTCTTAATTTTCAATTGCCAGCAATAAGAGAAAGAAGTGTGACATGTCATCCAGATGCTACACTTGATATCAAAGCATAATTTTTAAGGCTGCTTGAAGTTTACTTTGTAGAACTGCTTACTCGTATTTACAGTAGAGCCGATTCTATAACACTGTTTATGACCACATAAACATCTCGTAACCTTTCACTGAAACTGTGTTTTGACTGGCTGCCCTAGTTTGGATCTGTACACTAAAGGTAATTTAATTAAATAATTGATCTATGCAGTCTTGTCACTTTCCATCCATTTCCACATTGAATCAGTTGTGTCTTCACAAACATACTACCTGGCCACAAAGAGAGCAATCAGACACAATAAAGAGGAGAATAAAGTGTGTAGATCCAATGTCATACCTGCCTGCACCTTGCAAACCACTTGTCGGGGATAGTTTATGGACTGGTGGTTTAACCGTCGACACTAACCCCTGGAGATGAACACCAGGGTCACAACAGTCAGCCCGCGGTGCTCTTTACAGAACTGATTATCCCGTAAAAACCCTTGAAGAAGGGCAAAGATGTGAACTGAATTTCAATTTGGCTGTGTTACGCTAGGGAATCCTTTTTGGGTCACACAAACACTATCGAGTTTTACTGTCTGACAGGAAACGGCAAGTTCTGTTTAATGTTTGTGATCGTGCATTCGAGCAAATCAGTTATGAATAAAACTATTATTTTGTGATTGTTTAGAATAAATTCGAGTGTCCATTTGCCTGGTGATGAATGCCAAACTCCACCCTACCATCAATAGTTAAAGCAAAACACCCTCACAAAGCTGATGTTCATGTACAGCTTTACAAGAGAGGTTGGGGACGTTTTGGGGGGGAGGTGTTACCTGCCCCATTTAGGGATGAGGATTTCAGCCTTCCCCCCCCCCCCCCCGCCCACCTGTAACCCCTAACCACCTGCCTCCCCAAACCTCGCCCATCTAGGGGTGAAGATTACGGCACAATTGTCCCCTTCCCACTCCTCACCTCTCCCATTATCCACACCTCACCCCCCCCCCCCCCCCCAGCCGACCATTTGTTCCCCTCTATCTGTGAAGGGGAAGGTGATGGGTGGTTAGTTCTCTACCTGTCCGACAGAGGGGGTGACTCAGTGTATGGGTATGCAGAGGACATCAACCATTAGTACCAACAATTTAAAGATGTTTTTTGGATTCAAGAAATCCATTCCTTTTATCTTAGATTCCGGGTGAGAGCTAATGATTTTACGATTACATGTTACTTTATTCTAGACCAAATAGACCGATCCGACCAGTTATATTCATTAGTACGTCCTCCTGATGGACATACGCCCACTTTTCTGGGATAGTTCATCCCCAAGTTCTTCCTATTTAGGTTCTGACCAGCAAGTGCTAGTGGTCGAGCCTGGTTAGTGTAAAGCCTTAATTACTCAGGTCCAAGCCCCAGTGCAGATGGAGGCTCATTGACCCCTACCCTTTTATACCCTAAAACTTAATACGGGCACATGTAGTGTCCATCTCCGCAGGGGCTCCTGAGTACCCCGTCCTGGTACAGCCGGGGGTCTGGGCTTATAGGCTGGCAAGGATCTTATTTGCTTTAATCCCCTAAATGGGGTAAGGGTTAATTAAACCACCCATGCTCAGTGTTCCCCTGGAAAAGGACAACTATGGTCCCGGTGTCCGGAGGGCCTGGTCTGGAGCCCCCCGTGTTGGCGGTGGTCAGCGGGCCGTGACGGCGGGCAGTGAGCCGTGACGGACACAGTACCCCTCTGTAGTAGTGGTGGTAGTAGTGGGTTGGATCCCTACCTGCGTGTACCTGACCAGCCCGACACACCTGACGTTACACACCTTACCTGGCTGAACCCATCACCTGTCGGACAGAGTTACCTGGAGTTATACCTGACCAGGTGTGGATACATGTACCAGGCAGCAGGGTGCTGGAGGAGTATCTCAGGTAGGTCAGAGGTGACACCTCGACCCAGGAGGGTTGATGGCCATTTGATCAGGGAGGCTGTTGGGGTGTGGAGGGATGGAGGGAGGTGTGTAGGGAGGGGGGGTGGGGTGTTATGGCAGTTATAAGTTGTCAAGTCGGTGTAGCCGTTGTGACTGATGTCCCATAAGTTATTTGTATCATACACTTGATCCGATATTAATAGGACTGGCTTCACCTTTCACTGTTTCAGCCCTGCTTTGCACACATGGTCAGTGTTGAGAGTCCAGTGCACTAGTTGACCTTCAGGTCGGTCACTTCAGAGTCGGTCACACTGTTACCTTGGGATCCCCTACCCTCTTCTCGGGACGACTACTTGCTCCAGTGACCCACGGGTATAGTGTCAGACTATATTGGTCAGATTTGAATTTTAGAATGAGATGGATACTACATGCACCACTGTAAGACTATTAGTCTTATGTGTATGTAACTTGAGGGGATGTTCAAATGGTTGGGTTTAAATTTCAGGAAATGTCTTAGGCTGCTACCATAAGATATCGATACCAGATCTATGTCGACCAATACCTGTTTTCCCCAAAGATGTAGCTGTATACCATGAAACCTTCAAACCCTTCCTGCTAACCCCGCCAACACCCCACCATGTGATACGCCCTGTAACACAGGGCAACACGCCTACCATGTAGGGGGCCGGACACCGATATAGGGTGAAGTCAACAGGGGCCACTTTGTGACATCCTTACCCTGTTACCCTCAGCTGTTTGGTGGTTAACTACCATGGATTGCAGCTTGTACGTATATATCTGTCACTTTTAGCTACGTCGGAAGAGATAGTTCCCTGGTCATTGGTGGGAACATGTTTTTGGCTGCAGACTGTCCCAACATAACTGTATTTTGATTGGTGATGCAGGCAAAATGGATGGAACTCTTAGTAGATCGTTGATGTTCAGATCTTCAGGATAGTTAATCCATTGGTTTATTGTTAGTAGTGTAAAGAAAGCAACAGTTATCTTTTTTCCTGTAAAGGGTAGACAACCTTAGCCTCGTGGCATATTGGACATGTACCACATTTGAGCCAAAAATACCAAAAGAATTGCCCCCATTTTCCATGTTGTTTTGAATTTACCCTGAACTGACTGGGCCATATGTAAATAGTTCAAACCAGGCATAATGCGCTTCCTGAGGCGAGTATATAAAGGACATTTTGGCCTATTTTTAAAGGGCATTTCTAAGATGGCTGATGCCGCTGTTGTAGTGAACCCAAACAAAACACGACCTAAAAGTCACACCAGACACTTCCAGTCACACCAAGTATGTGGGTGCCTGCCGCGGCCTACTTGACAGTGACAGCTACACTGACAGCCCTATAGGCCGCCCCTGACAGCCCTGTATACACGGACAGTGACAGTAACCCTATATAACCCCTGGGACAGGGCCCTGGCCACAGACAACTGGGGTAATAGGGTCTGAGAGCTGTGTCAACCCGTGATCAGAAAGACTGGGATGCCGCATGTTAGCATCTGAACTCTCACATTCTGGTTACAAAACTTTGGATAATATCCAAGTTGAGTTCGCAATTTTGTCATTATATATCACACATTGTAAAGCATGTACAAACTCCATGCGATGGCTACTTCCGCTTTCTGGATAGGTGCAGAACCATCTCCCTACCTATAGGTCTGTTTGCATCCCCTCGTATACTGATATCATATACAACTATATAGAAGTGCAGGGAGGGTGTAGAGCCCCACGTACCTTGGAAATTGTAGACCCTATATATACGTATTCACCTATTTTCACTGCTAGGGGTTACCTCTGCTCTTCCGGTGCCCTTTGTGCCCTCAGAATGCTGTGGACACATTTCGTATTGTCAGAAGACCTTCCAGACGTTACATTGATGTTTTCTCCCCTGATTGAAGTGGATGTCTCTAAAATTGAAGTGGATGTATAGTGAACAAGTGTGTTTGTACGAACAGAATCACTGTCATAAACACAAATTAACAGTAAATATCAAATCAAATACTAGATGAAATCAACAGGGTTTCAAGCATACCATCTTTTAGCTTTCGTAGAATTTTTAATGCTTCAAATCTGTGAATCGATAAACCCATCAAATGAGACCCAGATCAACAAAGTGAAATCATAAATTGTATCGTCGTAAAGCTTTATCATCACCCTGACCAATACGTTTTATCTTTAGATTTTCCTTTCTTTGATGGGTTTCCAATCCAACGATGAACTTGTGTAATCGATGGTTATGATATAAATATCCCATGCTATTGCTTGATTATTCCATAAATAATCGTCCATCTATTAAGCCATATAGAAGATAGGGATTTGAGAGGACGTTGATAAGCCTGTTATAAACTCTGTAAGAGTTAATACATGCGCTGTTATCAGGCCCCCAGGGCAGTCAACTGAGCAGGGTCAGAACGGGCATCCTAAAGACGCAGAAGTAATGATTATAATGTAACCGAATTAGACAGTTTACTTGAAAATAAACATTACCAATTTTCACCAAATGTAGGCCTATATCAATTTCATTAGCAGGTGTCTTACAACTCAGGAAATAGTCAATGGCTAAGTGGAAAATTTGTGCGCACACTTATTCATTTGTAAAAAGGAGTGCTTGTTGTGTAATCCTTTTCACAGATCCAGAGCCTCACCATGGATCGGTTTACAGGTTGTTACCTGGCCTCAAACACCTGTCACTGAGCCTACAAACCCCTAGATTACCCGCAGGTGATGGGAGTACCTGCAGTCTACTCCATTATCGCTCGCCCACCTCAGACTTCAGAGACGCCGCCATTGTAACCGCACCCCCCGCCACATCCTGAAAGTTACTATTACACACACCGAGAATGTAAAGTTACCCAAGATGCCAAGGCCTGATAACCGGCTTCTAGGGTCAGACAGTATGGGAGGATTCTGAACCGATTGGAGGGTTTGGCGCGAAAATGGGGAAATGAAGACAATAGGCAGACGACATTTGGGTTGCTGCGTGCGCAGAGATAAAATGTGTTAATGGAGGTGAAAGGTCCTGTCCCAAGCTGACATAACAATACGTGATTTACACGGGTTTCTCCTGGTCCCCTACCCCTGCCTTGTTAGACAACGTTTTGACACAAATGCTGTCAGAGGTGGGGCACTTGACTCCCACAGATTGGTGGGACATAGTCATTGGTCTTTGGGCCAGGGTTCCGGAAGAAGGTATTTTGGATCATTGTGATCGATCCTTCATGTCCATACATGAATTTACTCTACCTACGTCCCACCCTTTTCCTTTTGCATTTTGGAGTTCGATTTCTTTAAACAGTGTATTTTTGAATTTCATAATTATGTGGGAGGAGACCTTGCAAGATTGGGATACATTTATTTTAATAATGAAATGCATTTTAATTGTCAATTTGAAAATGCTGTACTTGAAATGATACAGGCATTGAATAGCAAAAGGATTGATGCATTGAAACTGTCTTAACTTACTTGAGAAATAGTTAGGCCTATATTAAATCATTACGAATGTAGTCATAAGACGTGTAATGTCTATACCTTCAAATATTAAAGACAAATAGGCCTGTCGTCCGCTCTATTAGGATGCCAACACAGGTGTTTCACCTGGGCATTGCACCAAGGGTCCGTCTAATAAACTAAAAAAAAATCAACCAGATCTCGTAAAGGTCATACTCAGTAAATGCCTTAGGGATTTTATGAAATCTGTCATTATCAGAAGTCTGATGTTTGTGAATACAGATAGTCTTGCTTGAATTCTAAACGTCAACTTAATCCGTAAAATAAACAGACTGAGAAGTCGACCCTTCACCCAGACACGGAATGTCTGTGCCCTGAGGCCGTGTGTAGTTCCCGTCTCTGCCCACAGAGGACGCCACCCGACCTCGGCAGAAAATAAACCTCGAGGTCTCACGGAACTAAATGTGGCGCCATCTGTAGTGTCATATACCTTTCTGTCCCGAGGTGAAGGGGATGCCAGTCTCTGAGTGGCTGATAATGGGATAAGATAAAATGATAATGCAGAATTAGAATTCACATGATACCCCCTACTATTTCTGAGTTATTTAATAAAAAAAGATCCATGATATGGGGTGTTTGGTAAATGTCAGTGGGGTTTTAAAATGGGCGCTGTGCTCCATGAATTTGGTCGCTGCAAAACTGCTAAAATGAGGGTAGGTCAACATCTGGGACTGTTGCGAAAAATTTTCACGGTCAACCTACCCTCAAATTTTGATATTTTGTCTCCCAAAGAGGTCTCAATAGGTTACTGAGTGGCTTTAAGGTGTTGCAATGTTTGGGATATTTTTTTTTTCAAGATATGCTATATTAAACTATACAGGAAAACATTTGGTTCCGTGAGACCTGTAGTTTGTGCAGCCAAGGTGGCTAAAATGAATTTGGGCTTCCAAAATTGCCTTTTTTAGGGTTGGTTTATAGACAATTGCTGACCCTTGTTATGTTTTTTTCATATCATAATTTTTTGTAGGTTTTAGCCAGAAATTTAGGTTTTGGGGTTAAAAATAGGGACTTTAGCGATAGGTGACGCCTGAAAAATATCGAAATCCCTCAATTTCCCTACTTGGTCCTAAAATGTCAATCAGGGCATAATTCTCATCTCATTTGGCTGATTTCAAGTCATCTGAGTGCTGGGCATTGTGTCTTGGGGCTCGCTTGGGTTTGAAAATCGGTCAATTTTGGTGTAGCGCGACAAGCTGAAAATGGCCGAATGGAGCTGAAAGTTAAAAAAAATAGTTGCATTCACTTCAAAGTGTCTGTACAAGGTCTCTACATTAGCAGCAACTATAATATGTACATTAGAAAGCCCTCCTTGTAAGGCTCTCAACAAAAAAGTCAGGGTAAATTGCAATTTTTGTCCATTTTCTGAGTTCGGTCGGCCAATTTTCCAAACTTTTGCCTGATCCACACAAAAACTGGGCTGAGCATTCCCTCAATGATCCTTGTTCCTAGCTTAGGCGGGTCATAGCAACATGTATGCCAACTTTCATGTCTCTGCCTTTATTATTTCTATAAATCAGGGTCATCTGACTATGTTGATGCAGTGTCCGGAAAAGGCCTTGTTGAACGCTGGTCATTTCCTATAGACAGGGGCTCAGGGCAAATAGGATTTTTGGAGGAAAGACTGATGCTATGAAGGTAAAACTGCACAGTATTCTCAGAAATAGGTGTGGGAAGTGGAAATAGAGGTTTTTATAGGCTTATGAGGCAGTCATGTGCCCTTTGTAGGTCTCACGGAACTAAATGTGGCGCCATCTGTAGTGTCATATACCTTTCTGTCCCGAGGTGAAGGGGATGCCAGTCTCTGAGTGGCTGATAATGGGATAAGATAAAATGATAATGCAGAATTAGAATTCACATGATACCCCCTACTATTTCTGAGTTATTTAATAAAAAAAGATCCATGATATGGGGTGTTTGGTAAATGTCAGTGGGGTTTTAAAATGGGCGCTGTGCTCCATGAATTTGGTCTCTGCAAAACTGCTAAAATGAGGGTAGGTCAACATCTGGGACTGTTGCGAAAAATTTTCACGGTCAACCTACCCTCAAATTTTGATATTTTGTCTCCCAAAGAGGTCTCAATAGGTTACTGAGTGGCTTTAAGGTGTTGCAATGTTTGGGATATTTTTTTTTTCAAGATATGCTATATTAAACTATACAGGAAAACATTTGGTTCCGTGAGACCTGTAGTTTGTGCAGCCAAGGTGGCTAAAATGAATTTGGGCTTCCAAAATTGCCTTTTTTAGGGTTGGTTTATAGACAATTGCTGACCCTTGTTATGTTTTTTTCATATCATAATTTTTTGTAGGTTTTAGCCAGAAATTTAGGTTTTGGGGTTAAAAATAGGGACTTTAGCGATAGGTGACGCCTGAAAAATATCGAAATCCCTCAATTTCCCTACTTGGTCCTAAAATGTCAATCAGGGCATAATTCTCATCTCATTTGGCTGATTTCAAGTCATCTGAGTGCTGGGCATTGTGTCTTGGGGCTCGCTTGGGTTTGAAAATCGGTCAATTTTGGTGTAGCGCGACAAGCTGAAAATGGCCGAATGGAGCTGAAAGTTAAAAAAAATAGTTGCATTCACTTCAAAGTGTCTGTACAAGGTCTCTACATTAGCAGCAACTATAATATGTACATTAGAAAGCCCTCCTTGTAAGGCTCTCAACAAAAAAGTCAGGGTAAATTGCAATTTTTGTCCATTTTCTGAGTTCGGTCGGCCAATTTTCCAAACTTTTGCCTGATCCACACAAAAACTGGGCTGAGCATTCCCTCAATGATCCTTGTTCCTAGCTTAGGCGGGTCATAGCAACATGTATGCCAACTTTCATGTCTCTGCCTTTATTATTTCTATAAATCAGGGTCATCTGACTATGTTGATGCAGTGTCCGGAAAAGGCCTTGTTGAACGCTGGTCATTTCCTATAGACAGGGGCTCAGGGCAAATAGGATTTTTGGAGGAAAGACTGATGCTATGAAGGTAAAACTGCACAGTATTCTCAGAAATAGGTGTGGGAAGTGGAAATAGAGGTTTTTATAGGCTTATGAGGCAGTCATGTGCCCTTTGTAGGTCTCACGGAACTAAATGTGGCGCCATCTGTAGTGTCATATACCTTTCTGTCCCGAGGTGAAGGGGATGCCAGTCTCTGAGTGGCTGATAATGGGATAAGATAAAATGATAATGCAGAATTAGAATTCACATGATACCCCCTACTATTTCTGAGTTATTTAATAAAAAAAGATCCATGATATGGGGTGTTTGGTAAATGTCAGTGGGGTTTTAAAATGGGCGCTGTGCTCCATGAATTTGGTCGCTGCAAAACTGCTAAAATGAGGGTAGGTCAACATCTGGGACTGTTGCGAAAAATTTTCACGGTCAACCTACCCTCAAATTTTGATATTTTGTCTCCCAAAGAGGTCTCAATAGGTTACTGAGTGGCTTTAAGGTGTTGCAATGTTTGGGATATTTTTTTTTTCAAGATATGCTATATTAAACTATACAGGAAAACATTTGGTTCCGTGAGACCTCGACAAAAGGTGGTGAAATTAGCCGTGAACAAGGGTCTGGGCTGACACACGGCTGGGTGGTGGTGTTCACATTGTTACCATTTGACTGGGAGAGTCCCCCCATTTAGTGGAAGTGGGGACACTCCATTTGTGGGCTGAAAGAAGATAAATACATGGGTATTTCCGGCCTAGTCAACCCTTTCTGTATGAAGGCAGGCAGTATGTAGATGGCAGAGTGGTTGAGAGTTACACCAAACGGATTACACCTCAGTCTATAATGACCATTACCCTGATTAAGACCAAAATAACCCACGTTACATCAGGCTCTATGTTAGATAGAATATTGTCCCCTTGATTAAATACACATCACCCCATCATTATGAGATCAGTTTAGGCTATTAAGCAGAATGCAGCTTTCTCGAACTAGTACAATGATCACAATGCAACCCTAGATTTGTAGAGTTGTTTAAGGCGGGTGTGACAAGTCAAAAAAGCTGCAGTCTGAATGCCCCAGATTATCCAGCGTGACGACTTCATTATATCCTGGTGGCAAAGAAGGTTGACATTAATTTTCTGCCAATTAGTCTGTTAAGTCCACTGGTCAGACAACCTTTTGCCTATCATTATTTTACTGGGCTCGGGCCCCCACTCACTCACTCACTCACTCACTCACTCACTCACTCACTCACTCACTCACTCACTCACTCACTCACTCACTCACTCATTCACTCATTCACTCACTCACTCACTCACTCACTCACTCACTCACTCACTCACTCACTCACTCACTCACTCACTCACTCACCCAGTCTCACAGTCTCAGTCTAGCTGGCAGGAAGACGTACTCTATGTTTCATTATTTCTCACCGGCCATTCTAAAGGTCAGAGTGAAGGTCACAAGGTCAGACCCAAGGTCAGGGATCGAGAGCCGACTGGCGACGGTAAACCAAACAACGAACACAACTACGTCGTCGTTGAAATAACTTTAAACTGAGTGTCACCACGCTTAATAACTTTGAACCATAAAAACGAGATAAAAACAGGTGCGGAATGATAAATAATAAGGATTATGAGCGACGGCATTGGGTACGACGTTATGGTACGCCATGTGCAGGTGTACCGAAAGAAAAATCCAAGGATAACAGTTCACCAAATAACAGGATAATCAGTATCCACTTTCGTTCCATTTCAAAACGGATTACAAAAGAACAACTAGTTACTCCATCAGGTGAAGTAGACATTTTCATGACTGTGTCTTAGGCAATGCGTTCATAATGGCTGTAAGTATTGCCCAGGACATTCTTTAGAACGTCTGACATTTTAGTTTGTCAGTGGTCAAGCTGCATGTCTTGAATGTTTGTAATACTTGGGCAGGTTGTCGATGACCATTTCACATCAATATCTGAGGTACATGTGGCAGAAAACAGAAGCGGAAAGTGCCCACTGGAACAGACCCCTGAACAAAATTCAAAGTGGGTTCCTGAGCTGTCGAATAACCCAGGCGACCCCCCCCCCCCCCCCCCCATGCAGACACTTAGACCTGACGGTCCTGATAGAGTGCAATAGAATCAATCTTTATTATTGTGATTTACCGTCCGTGTTTCTGATAGAGTAGGCAGTAAGATCCCCAGCCCATCCCCACAGTGCGGCTGTTAAGGTACAGCGACAGGTATAGGGATGACTCACCCCCCCCCCCCCACACACACACCTGCCTACGGACGTCACACCTGGCCACTGACCACAGGGAAGGGCGCACCCTGGAGGACACAGGTCTTACACAGGTGGTCAGTTGGTCACCATACACAGTTAGTGGAGGGTTGGGAAACATTGACTGACATTGGGGTTCAATGAACAACCCCCATTGGGAGCCAAGACTCCTCACCCACAGTGGAGGGCACCACAAACTGACTTTGGATAACTTTGTATAACTGGCACTTCTGAAATTATTGGAATTTTAGCGTAGTGTCCGAAAATCACGCGGATGAGTGTGAACTTGCCCCTCTTCACAGGTTCATCCATGCTGGGTGCTGACACTGTGACCATGGTGACGGCCGACTGGTAGGGGTACCTTCAGGGGAGGAGACAGGTAGGGGTACCTGGAGAGGAGGGTGACCGTGGACGTGCTTCTCTCAGAGAGTACCTGCTGACCCGAGGGACGTGTGGTTTTGTAATTCGACATCGGACATTTACACTGTACCGTCGGACATCGTCACATGGACCCAGAACCTGGTGCTGCTGGATGGCAATAGCATGGAGACATGCCCTGACCATGTCCCCAACATGTCCCGGCCTGGACTCCCCGTGTCCCATCAGGCGATGACCACAGCAGTACCTGGACAGCATGCATGTAGAGCCCATAACAACTGTGCGGGATTCTTTGACATGCAATGGGTATATAAATCATAGTTATTGAAGTTATCATTGTTGATTGGAATGCCCATGAAGCATTACTACTACCCCTAACAGTACGAGGGGAGACAGTTGTATATACCTTTATTGTTTAGTCTTGTTCCCACGGCGTCATGATGGAAGACTACATCTCTAACAGTGACGTCACTATCGACTTCCGGTTCTACCAGAAGTACCCTGAGACTGGTGGTGCCCCCTGCCGGGCGTTGTGTGCAGACATACCCCTGATCGACTGTAGTCCCCTCAACCCCCGGGACATACCCCTGATCGACTGTAGCCCCCTCAACCCCCGCACCATCTACGACTGGCGGGAGGAGAATATAGTGAATAACGACTATGGGGAAATAATGAAACGAGCTAGTCATATGCGACAAAAAGAAGAGACTTTATTCAAAGGGACTTTCGAGGATATGCGGAGCTTACGTCGGAGTTTTGATACAATCCACAATCAGGAGATGTGGCGGGCCTTACAAGAGGAGGGTTACGAGAAAGAGAGGTACGGGATACGAGGAGGAGGGGCGGAGAGCGGAGGTGGGGAGAGAAGAGGGGTGTGCCCGTCGCCGTGTTGGTGTGACCGCTTTACCTGGGACTGCTGTGGGAGCAACGTAAGCACTTTAGATTATATCCTAAATAGATATCAGCTACATCAATGTAAAATCTATCAATACTATTTATTTTTTTAATTTATGGTTTCTGCTGTATGATCACACATTTACTCATGCCTTGATTTCCCTCCCCGACATTTCACTTAAGGAGCTCATCTTCGTTACTTTTTGTATACTACTCAAAGACCAATTGATTTGCAGTACTTTTTTCATCTAATGTCATGTGATGATATCATTCTGAGCTTAGTATCGCATTGAGACTAATAGTAATGTACTTGACAGACTAGCCTCAGATTACACCTGTTTCCCGTTGTAACGTTCCAACATAATTTTGTTGATACTCTGTAAATGGTAGGAGTCTGTAAATGTTATTAGAATGTTCACATACGGCCCCCTAATAAGACTCTTTGACTTTCAGAAACAAGTATTGATGGGGTTTCCTTCCTGGGTATTAACATGGGACATTCTGTGATTATTCCTGGAAAAGTGGAAGTAATTCAATGACGTGCGTAGATAAACAGAGTCTGACATTTTAGTTCCTCATGAGCAATTAAGTCACCATCCTCGATCCCCACGACTACACCAAGAGTAAATACTTGTATAGAGACACGTCCTCCATCACTGTAGGAGAACTTTGCTTGCACGTACTGTGAGCGCTTTAATTTTCGCATTTTACATATTTTCGCGTTATTCACCTATGGTCACAATGTCCGTCCAAATATATGACAATAGCAAAAAATGTGTGTTTTTCTAACAGTCGTGGTAGCAGTCAAGCGCGATTAAAAATATGTGGAAAGAAAACTACTTGCGTAAAATATTACATTTTACTTTAGGTACATTATAGATACACGACGCTGTTGTTTACTATACTAACAAGGACGTGGCGTTGAGTCCTGATATCTCGGTTAGTTGCCGACTCTTTGAGTGGTTTAGTTTGAGTGGTTTTGAGCTGCTCGTGTCCTGCTCACCTCACCCCCATCCCCCACCACCACACCCTGTCCGGGTCGTCAGTACATGACCCAGGACAGCTGTCTTTACGGAGCAAATCAATATGACCAAACGGACCAGTTACTTAGATTTGTTCTAAGCAGCACATGAAACGCACCTTTACCTTTATATACCTGTACAATCATAACTCAGAGAGTTAGGAGACGGTTCCTGTCAGGGAAACAGAACCAACAGGCTGACAGCCCCATAGACTCAGGGGACCTGGCTCTCAATCAATGGAATGAAGACTTGTGAGCGCTAAACCAACCAAACAGTTCAATGCCTGTGCCATTTTAATAATAGTCTTATTTCTGGTAAAAAGAAAATAAATGAAAGGGACAAAGGTATCTGAGATAACTGTCTGTGTAATTCAAGAACATTTATCTTTAGGGACATAAAAAAAAAGGTCTCACTGCGTCCGACAAGGAATACGCATGCATGTATTAAATTATTCACTTTCGACATTCTCACTGCCTACACTGCTGACATTAAACAGATCGAGTAGGGTTCAAACCGTCACCATTCTGTGGTGTTTGACACCCCCACCACCTCACCTCCAGGTTATAGGATCATTAAATCCTTCTCCGTCACGGCCCCTACTGTACTGAACCCTGGAGTAAAGGGTCTTTATAGGGGCCAGACCATTAATATTCTGAAGTGTTTGACCATGTTAGGGGCATTAAATCCTCCTTCATCATAGCCCATACTGTACGTATCCCTGTAGGATCCTTGATGGAGCGATCACGTGACGTGCACGCCATGTTGTTGACGGTGGACCCTGCTGACCTGTCCCCTATGACGTCACGGTTACTGGGTCTGTACCTTTAAGGACCTTGGTGCCATTGATAGGGATGGAGAGGTCACGAAGAAATAATATAACAAATTGTATAATAATATTTTCCAACCCGAACTGTTGGGATTTGCAGCAACTTTGATTCTAGATTAGAACATATGACCTTTTTCAGAGAACTGATAGTTCAGTAATGAATTACTACCCCTAAGTATGCATTTCAAGTTTTTTGAAATGTTCTTTGACTTTATATGAATTATAGAGGTACTACAGGAGAAAACCATAAGATTAATCAGGAAATTCAGCTGTCCAATAGTTATAGGTCCAGTAGATATGATCTCAGTTTTCCAGTTTCTACACTGACGTAATGTTAGGTTTTACACTTTATGACAAAGTATTTAATCAAATTAAAGTGAAAATGATAACCGACATTCCCCTATGAATGTATAGCAGCAGTGGGTAATTCATTAGACGCAAATGATACGATCAGTTCCATAGGCCCATATGAATTATGATATTATCAGGGAAGACACGTCATGCAGTCATACAAATCCCAAGGCTACATGAGTGATGACCAATGTAGATACAATGGCTGGTGCCTAAATCAAGGCTTGTCCCAGCTGTACAGAGTACTAGAACACATTTAGGATCCTGATTCAAGAAGTTATTGTTGTATCCGATCGTACAACAGACCAACATGCAGCCTGCCTTTACATAGTCCCCTCCCGACCACATCTAGGTCACACAGACGCTGCCGGATCCAGCAAAGTGAGCTCACTTCCGGTTGTGTTGCAAGAACTCACACTCTCCAAACAGCCCCCCAATAACCAACCAATTAGTCACCATTGACAAGATTACACACCCCTGATCGGCCTGGAGAGTGTCCCATACTGGGTGATACGGCGCTCACATATTTCCATCCTGTTCACATCGCGCCCAGCCCGTCAGGGGGAATACACCAATACACGGACTGTAGCAGCACCTATGTGGATTTATTGTGTGACTTATGATCGTCGTGGGCATGTCGCTGTTCGAAGGGGTGGTCCGGTGGTTCCGACGACGTCGACGTCGTCGTCATGACCCCAGTGAAAACGCCCCCTACCTGAGGTTGTCGGGCAGGGGGGAGGGCGGGGGGTGGGGGCAGGAGGTGGTCAAGGGGGTCGGGGAAGGGACGGGGGAGGTCGCAGGGACAGGCGAATGGACGGGGAACAGGAGATGGGAAGAGGCCAGGAGGAGAGAAGGGGCAGGGGGGAGGGCGGAGGGAGGCTGGATGAGGGTAGACGGGGGCTGGGTGAGGAGGGAGGTGCGAGGGGAGGGGTGGCAGTGGGGACAGAACATAGGGGTAGAACGGGGATGGACAGGGGAGGGAAGGAGAGAAGGGACAGAGGGCGGACAGTGGGGACAGGGTGTAGGGGCAGACAGGGCTAGAAATACGTGTTGGGGACAGGGGGCTGTGAGGGTGATTGGGGCTGAGATGGGGAGGTTAGGGGAAGTATGGGGTGAGGGGAGGGAGGAGGGGCGGTGGGGAGAAGAAGGGGGACTTGGGGCAGGAGTTGGTAGGGACACTAAAGGACTTTTGTCCAACTCACGAAAACCACGGAAAATGCCTTGGACACGGAATAAGAATCCTGAAAAAGAACTGTCAGAGCCAGTCAAAGTAGTGATGAGAAAGAAGACTCAGAAGGAGAAGTCCCGGCGACCTGAGGGCCTCTTCCAGGAGGACACGACGCCAAGGGCACTGCCCCAAGGTCAGTGCTGGAAGCCCTCCTTTAAGGACAAACTAAAAGGGCTTCTCTCTAAGGGCCTGCCCCACCTCCCAGAGAGCGGAGAGGGGACGTGTCGGTTGGTGCCGGACGATGGGCCCACAGAAGGGGCCTCCCAGTGGACACTACATAACCCCGAAGGTCCCTCGGACCTTCCACCTCCATGGACAACCTCTGACGACCCGTGGACCCAAACAAAATCATGGACGTTGAGACAGAAGGACCAGCAAGCTTGTCCAGGGAAAGATGTCCCCAAAAAAGACGTCATGGCTGCCTGGAATAATTTCGAAGGCAAGCTTGTTGGAGATAATGAAACACAAGACCCTTGGGGTCGGGTGGAAGATGTACCTGGCGGGTGGGGGGAGGGGTCCAGGGGGCGTGCCGAGCCCCATCTCCCCACCCTGGAGGAGGCCGAGGACCCTGACTGCGCCCTGATCAGGGCCACTTTTGACCGCCTCCTGCACCACCTACACACCATGGTAAGGACCTCCCGTGGCTACATAACATAATAGATCTATAAGAACAAGTTGTAGATAAGAACTTGTTTGCGGGGGAATACGAATTTTGAAAAGGGCCAGGGTCAACATTTAGAGGTTAAATACAGAAACGTTGCGTATCTGCATGCATGCACGCACGCGTCATATCTTATCTTTGTAAAGTTTGCATGTCAACCAAAACAAGCAAGTCGGGAGAGGTGGGGGGGGGGGAGGTATATGTCTGTCCCCCTCCTTCCGTAAAATTACAGAAATATGACTAATTGGGCATTAATTATGTCAGCAGGGCTAGCGAATCCCGGTCTCTATTAATTCACCAGTAGTAGTAATGACCAATCTGTTAATTCCAACTACCTTATATGGAAGAGATACCAGAGAATACACTTTGCAAATCACCAAGCTTCCATATTATGAGGCACCTAGCGACCAAAATTCATTTTTTCCCGACAGTTTTGGCGGCGAAAACTAACTTATTACAATGTGTGAGCCCCGCTACGAACTTTGAGAAATTGATAGCCTTTCCCACTCTATTTCAAAGGCTGGTCCACTGAAGGTATCACGTAAAGATTAAGAGTTTCTGAACCCAGGACAATCCAGAAGTCAAGCTGCATGCTGCAGTTAAGTAACATTAAGGGTAAAAAAGGACGGGTGACATTCCGTAGAGCTGTCTGAGAGAGTGTCTAAATGGCTGTGGTTAGAGTGGTCGGGGTTGAGGGGCGATGGGGGTGAGTCACTGCTTTGTAATGTTACCTGGGGATCAGGTGTGGGAGGGACGTCAGGTACCCGACCACCTGTATCAGTGTATCACATGAGGAATGAGCTGCAGTCTATTATATTCACTAAAAGATTTATACCTACTACACATGCAGAATTCTCAAATTCTCCATTTTTGGTCTCTGTGATTGCCGAACTAAGGCTCAGGAGTAAGAGATGCTTTTAGTTAAAACTAAATATTCCACCAGCTGATACCGTCATACGATAATTAGGATCTATAAGAGGACGGCGAAGACATGTCAGAAGAGGCCTGCGCCAGTTAAATTGTTGCCATTGGTCACAAAATTGAACATAATAAGCGAAATAAAAATCCCCCTTATACAACATGACATGACTAGGTTCCCTTTTCACTGAAAGCAGCACCACTAGTGGCATTACGTTCATAACCAGATGTGATTTGAATGATTCACAAATAGGATCCATTAGTAGGCATGAGAGCGGTGGAAGACTACATCTGACCTTTGTCCTTCATTATGATCGTTTTCAGCGGTTTTAAACTATGGGTGCCCATACAGCTATTGCACCTAGGGTCGTATCAGGAACAGTTTTGTGCATTCCACTCGTCAAGTAGGATAGATCAAAGCATGGGCCTGTAGTCTTTATGATAGGTGGTTTAATTAGGTGGACTACCTAAATGTCATAAACAATTTTTAAATTCATGCTTTTATGGGGGGCGACCAAAAAACTTTGACGAATATTCGTGATAATAAAATAGGCCTTCACGAACCTTATGTGTGTCCAGAAAACATTCACGAATCTTCCAAGTCATTCACGAATCTTATGGAACATTAAAAATAAGATATAAAAAGTTAATACCTATGTAAATACTGCCTTATTAAATCTATTAGAAAACTCTTATAATGTAATGAAATAGTTTGGACATGGAAAAAATGGGAAAAAAATAAGCTGCAAGATTCGTGACCACGAATCTCTCACGAACCCAAAATTTGGAATCGTGACTATTATTGAATTAGAGATTCGTGAAAGTTTTTTGGTCGCCATACCTGGTTGTATTTTATTCGTACCTCCAACATTCTTATCATAAGTGTTAGGAAATTGATGGCTTTGGTACAGGAGCATATTATCAGCCGATCAAAACTGAAACAGAAATTAAGGTAATGCCAATGGGTAAATCCCGCTAGTTTTATCAGTATAATAATAATCGCACCGTTTACGTCAGCCCATATTGTGTCTTCAGCAGTGTTAGGCTGGTGGAGGTGGGGGAGGGGGCAGCGTGTAATGCTCTATATATAACTCATGTCCTTCTCCGAATCCCGCCTGTTCGTACTGCCCAAAGGAGGACGTGACCAGGCCGTGTTTTATACATCAACACTTCATATACGGATGCAGCGATCTTTCGGGTCCATTTCCTTGTTCTATGGTGTTGATTAAAATTCAAAGGGGTTAGGCGGTAAAAGAACTTTTAAACAAAAGAATCTTGATATTTGTAAATCTGAGGGAAATTATTCAGTGATGTAGTTAATAGTGAGTCGTCAATGAGTAACAAAAGGGGTGCTAAGTGTGTGGTTATGGGCGGGTACGGGAGTGTTATATAGATGAATAATGGGTCCTCAATAAGTTAGTGGATAATGGCTGGTGACTGATCGTCCAGTCTGAAAGAACCCTAAAAAGTTGGCCGGGCAAAGGAACACTGATCGGTCAGTCAGAGGGCACTGAATGTTCAATAGGTGGTCAGTGAGTGGTCAGTGAGTGGTCAGTGAGTGGATAGCAAGTAGCAAGGTGAGTGGTCAGTGAGTAATCATGGGCAGGTCTGTGGTCAGTGAATGGTCAATCAGTAGCTAGGGGAGTGGTCCATCAGTTGTCAGTGAGTTATTGATGGGTGGGAATGTAATGGTTAGTGCCGGTCAGTGAGAGGTCGCAGAGTGTTCAATGGGTGGTCGGTGGTTGGGCGTTGAGTGGTCCATCAGTGGTCAGTGAGTTGTTGATGGGTGGTCAGTGGGTGGGAATGTGGTGGTCAGTGCTGGTCAGTGATAGTCGCTGAGTATTCAATGGGTGGTCAGTGGTTGGACGTTGAGTGGTCCATCAGTGGTCAGTGAGTTGTTGGTGGGTGGTCAGTGGGTGGGAATGTGGTGGTCAGTACCAGTCAGTGAGAGGTCACAGAGTGTTCAATGGGTGGTCAGTGGTTGGACGTTGAGTAGTCCATCAGTGGTCAGTGAGTGGTCAGTGAGTTGTTGGGTGGTCAGTGGGTGGGAATATGGTGGTCAGTGCTGGTCAGTGAGAGGTCGCTGAGTGTTCAATGGGTGGTCAGTGGTTGGACGTTGAGTAGTCCATCAGTGGTCAGTGAGTGGTCAGTGAGTTGTTGGGTGGTCAGTGGGTGGGAATATGGTGGTCAGTCAGTGAGAGGTTGCTGAGTGTTCAATTGGTGGTCAGTGGTTGGACGTTGAGTGGTCCATCAGTGGTCAGTGAGTGGTCAGTGAGTTGTTGATGGGTGGTCAGTGGGTGGGAATGTGGTGGTCAGTGCCGGTCAGTGAGAGATTGGTGAGTGTTCAATGAGTGGTCAGTGGTTGGTCGTTGAGTGGTCCATCAGTGGTCAGTGAGTTGTTGATGGGTGGTCAGTGGGTGGGAATGTGGTGGTCAGTGAGAGGTTGCTGAGTGTTCAATGGGTGGTCAGTGAGTGGTCAGTGAGTTGTTGATGGGTGGTCAGTGGGTGGGAATGTGGTGGTCAGTGAGAGGTTGCTGAGTGTTCAATGGGTGGTCTGTGAGTGGTCAGTGAGTGGTCAGTGAGTTGTTGATGGGTGGTCAGTGGGTGGGAATGTGGTGGTCAGTGCCGGTCAGTCTGACCCGTCCTTACATCAAAGGCTGGTCTTGGCACAGTTGTGGCGGGTTGTGCCCGTAGTGTCACAGGTTGTGGGATCCATGCCAGCAGCCACCTCTCATCTAGGTGAAAGGCTCTGGGCTCGGGCCACGTCCAAAACACACACTTTTATAGAGGAAAAACTGATTTATTTTAGTCTCAACATTAAGGTCATATTTGTATATGCTAACTTAGTTTTTGGTAAATATAGAATAGGGACATTTTTGTGGCGGACTGAATAATTGAACAGACTATTACGTTTCATGTTCTGATAAAACTTAGTATCCTTTTATTGGTTTACATTCAAATTAAGAGAATATTACTGACTTACATACTGCTTCATGTTTTGGTGTATAACTACAATAAATATTACCTTACCAATTATATGTAAATAAGAAATCTTTAGATAATCTTATGAACATTCCACAACCTAAGATGATTTTAATTTCTGAAAACAAAACTCCCTTATTGAAAATCAGTCGCATTTTGATATCTGAATAAAATCGCATTACCCCTGTCTATGAGCCTTAAACCTGCGGCATCAACTGATGGTGTGCAAATATCTGTAGGGCCTTCACCCTAGTAATTTCTACGACACGGGAATACATCTCCGAGTAGGCTATAAATATAGATCAAACCATGCAAGTAACCTTGAATGTAATAGATTACCCTACAACATAATTAATGCATATTATGTCAGCGATCATGTGAGAACACCTTCGTCGGATCTGATGCGACCCTGAACTGGTGAAGGACTATATTTGCCTCTGTGAGATGGCGTTGTCCGGGGAGTGGTCTATTGTTGATAACCCCTACAAAGTATGGGTGATGAGTCCCAGTTCGTACGTGGTGAGGGCCGCTGATGGGGGAGGGACGGTCGGGCAGTCTGTACCCAACAAACTGACATCCAGGATTTAATAGCCTTGTATTTGGTTTTAACCTACAGCTTTTCCGTATGACCGGATAGGGAGGCATATTCATATAATATAGACGTTTCATGATATGACCGACGGTCTTTACAGTGTGCAGTGCAATTAACGTTCTAAGTAATATTGTAATCAACAGCTAGACGTATTCTATCAACTTTAATCTACATTTAATTTTAGATTCCAACATTCTAAACCATGTTATGTTAAGGACTTTTAAAAAAAAACACCAAGATAATGTTTGTTAAATTGGGGATAATTTTGACAGAGTCAGAGGTGATTACACGTACGGGACTGATAACGATGCCGAGGCTAGGTCAGACTTTCAAAGTCAATGTTGGAAGAACTGGCAATCCGATTACAATGTGTACCGATAACGGACGGTCAAAATGTTGTTGTCGGAAAATGAAAGGTCATTCAGAACACATTCGGGGACATTTTAGGCACCAAAGACACAGGTCATGGACACAGACGTCACAAAGGTCATAGTGACCTGGAGGTCAATCAGACCACAGGTAATAAAACAGGTATACAGGTCAAACAGACCAGTGGTCATGGAATAGGTATACAGGTCAAAGTGGGGAACCACTTACTTAGAAGACAAAGAGGGTACAGGTCATGAAAAGGTCACAAGTCAGGGAGATTACGGTCAGAAGGTCACAGATCAAACAGGTCAATCAGGGTACATGTGAGAGTAGTGTTAGTCAGACAGGGCCGTAGACCCATCCCTGCCAACAGAGGAGGGCCGCCCGACCCCCTTCGCCGCCCACTGAGGTCCCACCCCGCGTCCCCCAGTCTCTATTGTGGTCGTTATACGGGTAAAACAATGGAGAACCACGCTTCGTGTTGTCCGTGATTAGTCGTTACAACCCGGGTTGGGGTCTCACTGGCCGCACACTGCCAGCTATACTCTATAAAATATATGAACGGCAGTTCCGCTCTGCACGGTATTCTCCACAAAAAAATCTTATCTCTTCGTCCCATATCGTTGCTAAGCATTCTAGTCCGTCATTGTTCAAGGAAAGAAATACAAATATGCCTCTGTATTCTACTCTAGAGTAGATAGCTATTTTCTCTCTGTTGATGCTATAGCAATTATAAGAGGCATTCTGGGGTCTTGGTCAATCTCTCACCATCTCCATGGAGATAGCTACAACAACTAGGATGCTATGGTGATTGCTAGGCCAGGTTGGAACTATACCTCTGTATACACATATTTCTATTGTGGATTCCTACTTTGCTTACTTTGATTACAGGGAGTTTGAGACTAACGACTGTGTGTCATTGTTTTTGCAGACGCACATAGAGAAAGGCAATGACATGCTGGAGGAGGCCAGTCTACTCAGCCAGTCCGGCCACTTCGATGACGTCACCGGCATCAAGGAGATCTCGCACGAGCTTAAGACGCGCGTGCGCAGCTTCACGAGCCGGCTGGACGAGCTCAAGGACAAGATCGGCAACACGGCGCAGTGCTACCACCTGCTGGACAAGGTACCAACTACCGGTCACATAGGGGACACTTTTTTTTCACTTGAAACGTTAATGTGATATTGAATTGTAGACGAGAATATATTAGTAATAAAGTACAGTAAAAATGTACCCCAAAAGAAAAGAAAGCAGGACATTCTGAAACTCTTGAATTTACAACGATAGATAATTGGTATAGTGCATGAAATGTAACTGTCAATATCTTCATTGTATGATAACAAATTATGTATTTGCATCATCCTATAAACATCCTATAAATTCATATAGAGTGAATGGTAAACATGTGTTGGATTGTGTTCTAGTCGTACGAGTGGGCGTTGGACGCCATGAAGTACGTGGCCGGTATGAAGATGGAGACGGCGGCCACCCCGGCCGGCCTGGACAAGGTCACTTCCAGCCTGGACCTCTACCTCCGGGAACACCCGCCCATCGCCGACACCACCTTCGACTCCATGCTGGAGCTCGCAGAACGACTAGAGAACGACAAGCTCCACGAGCAGTGTCGTGTGGCCCGCGCCCGCTGCCACGAAACAAGTAACTTGTTACGGACTCGACAGTCGGCGCTGAGACGGGCCCGCGGACGGCTTGAGAGGGAGGAGCGTAGACGGGCGTCGCTGGTCTCGGCCATGTCCCACAGCGGCTTCGGCCCCGACCTACAGGAGCCCTGCTGGCAGCCGCAGACCGACCTGGCCTACAGCGTAGAGAGTATGATGGCCTTAAGAAGGCGGTCCTACGCCGGCCAGCCGTCAGCGCCCATGTACAGCCCCGCAGCCCAAGCCTTCCGCGACGGAGTGCGCGACACGAACCTGACCGAGTACGAGGAGCAGTTCTTCCGGGAAGGACTCATCACGGAGGACATGTCGGACCGCATCGTCACCTCCATCCCGGCCGACAGTCTGAGTGGTGGGGGCCTTGGCCTCAGGACCACCTCCTCCGACAGCCTCCGGGGGTCCAAGGAGAGCCTCCACGGGTCGTCCGAGAACTTATCACGGGAACAGAAGAGCAGCTCGCTACCCCGGGAGATCACGGGGCTGAGCTCGGTGACGGACGGGGGACAGGGGGAGGGACAGAGAGGGGGACAGAGACAGACCACCAGCAGCAGCCGGCCGCAGAAGAAGTTGATGAAGCGGATGCACAGTGTGTTAACGGGGGCCGAGGGCGAGGTGCTCGACCACCAGCCGGGCTCCGACACCCGCAAGGGGAGAACACTCAGTCTCATCAGCGGCAGCTCGGAAAGCCTACCCAGGTACGGATTTAGTTGAACCAACGAGTATAGAATGAAGGTTGAACTTATAAGTGTAGCACCTTTGGTGTGGTAGTGCCTGGCAACTTAAACACGCGTAATCCGTCTCCTCCTGGAACGGATTTATAAAGTGACTAGGGTAGACAACCTTACACGTAATAAACTCCTTTGTGTAAGGCTATTTGACATTGAAAGTGGACGAACATTTTGTAATACATCATGTCATAATAACTTAATAATCGTAATAGAATCTTAGGAATTCGTATCAATGTTGCCAGGGCGAATAATTTCTTCTTCTGCAAAAAAATATACATTGATTAAGAACACGTTAAAAAGTCCATGTATAATGTCTGAGTTCAGAAAACAATGTAAAAGATAACGTCACAAGTATTGTGTTAGCATAAAGATGAAAAACTATGTGGCTGGCAATACATGCTTATAAGTGTCACTCGTTACTGACCCCCGTGTTGTTTCCCCCGCAGTATGCCTGAGGAGGAGGAGGGCGATGACGAGGGGAGAGAAGGACAGGCTAACGGCGGGGGCGGGGACCGTAAGTTTGTCTGGTCGCCCGTCCCGGTGAACACCCACCTGGCCCGCCAGGCCCGCACCCTGTCCTCCTACCACTCCATGGCCGACCTCCGCCTCACCGACGAGGAAGTCAAGCGACGAAGGTACCGTTTATTGACTAGAATTTAGCATCAAAATTATTACTCAATTACTTGAATTTTTATGCCGTAAAAGCAAAAAATATATCAATGAAAACATTTTGGGTTGCAGATTTGAGTAAATCGCATCGATGAAAGATTTGAACTTTTTTTTTTTTGAAGACCCAATACTATTTTTGTTTTAGCCCTAGGATTCATAATAAATCATTCTGTGGCGTTCCAATACCCTGAATTATTTTCTGCTAAAATCTAAAGCTTTAAGGGAACTATTTTACCAAGGTTTAATATCTTTTAAAGATGTAACCTTGGACAGATCTCTATAATGAATCTAAAATGTCCACCAAACGTTTTGGGAGTTGGGTTTGATACAGTCCACTCACATGTTTGAAGTATTTCAAGTATGTGCCGATCTCATATAACGCCCTCTTAAGTAAGTTGTTTGACCTTGTGACGACCCCTGTTCCCCCAGGACCCTGGACCTGATCATGAACGAGATGATCCAGACGGAACGTAACTACGTCAAGTCGCTGGGTTACGTGATCGAGCACTACGTGCCGCAGCTGTTACGTGACGACGTGCCGCAGCCGCTGAGGGGCAAGAGGAACGTGATCTTCGGCAACCTGGAGCAGATCCACACCTTCCACTCGCAGTACTTCCTGGCCGCCCTGGAGCAGTGCGAGGTCACGCCCTTCCAGATCTGCCACTGCTTCCTGCACCACGTAAGGACCGGCCCTTACAAGTTACACGGGTTGGACGGGGACGGTAGTAATAGGGTGCCCACTGCTCAGGGAAAATAGGCAAAATTAATGATAGGGGGAATATAGGAAATTTAGAGGTTTCACAAAACGCAGTGAAAATACATGGAATTTTCTTAGATTCTGGATTTTCTGATTAAAAAAGTCACTGAGACCTTTGGTCACTGAAATCTTCATTGTTTCTTTTGAAAAATTATAAGTTTATGTCTGAAGACTTAAAGTTAAAATAAATTCCATGGAAAAACATAACTGGGAAAGCTTGTTGTGCTTAAGAACAAAAACAAGGAAATTACAGAGATTTCGACAATGGAATTTGAATGGTGCCCCTGTGGCGAGTTTCAGAACCCAAAACACGAAAATCTTCCTAAACAAATACGAAATTTTATTAATTTTGTCCCTTCACTCACCAGGCGCAGGAGTTCTACCTCTACGCACTCTACAACAAGAACAAACCCAAGTCGGACGAGCTGATGAGCGAGTACGGAGCGCAGTTCTTCCGGCGGAAGCAGCGTGAGTTGGAGGACCGCATGGACCTGAACAGTTACCTGCTGAAGCCCGTGCAGCGGATGGGGAAGTACGCGCTGCTCCTCAAACAGATCCTGAAGGAGTGTCCCGAGTCGGAGCAGGAGCACGCCGACCTCAAGGTGGGCCCGCGTACACCTACACTTGGAAATAGCATTCGTTTTTATTGTAGGATAAGCACAACTTGCTCATTTGAAAAGTACCTAATGTTTAGATATGGCATAGTTTAAATTAGTTGAGAAGTTAGATTACAGATTTAAGTATGACTGCTGCTGCAATGTTGTCTGTAATAATGTATTATTTCATTACATATAACAGCTGGTACCTCACTGAGAAAATAACTTTGTCTCTTTGATCTATTTAAAGATATAATGTACAGAATATATTAATAACTTTGTGACTGCGGACACATCGAGGAAATTGATTTAACTTTACCCAAGATCAAAAGAATGAAACTGGAATCAACTAGCCAATTTAAGTTTTTTATCTGTAAGCCTAAACTTAAAAATGATATACAAAAGGTACTAACCGCTCCCCTTCCCCACCAGTCGGCGCTGGAGATGGTGAAGTTCCAGCTGCGGCACGGTAACGACCTGCTCGTTATGGACTCTCTCCGTGAGTGTGACGTCAACCTACAGGAGCAGGGCCGGCTCTTACGGCAGGACGAGTTCCTCGTCTGGACCGGCCGGAGGAAGTCTCTGCGGCGCGTCTTTCTCTTTGAGGAACTGATACTGTTCTCCAAGACGAGGCGCTCGGCCAACGGGCATGATGTGTACATCTACAAGAACTCCATGAAGACTGCTGATATTGGGTGAGTGTTAGATACATTTAGTTTCCCAGGGACCTTTTGTTGAGGCTTAAGTTAAGTCAACAACGTTCCTTAAGAGGTTTATTTTGTTTCTTTAGCCTTCAGTACATGACATTTGCAAGGGTCTACAAACATCCTATAAGGTCTGCGAATGCTATGCGATATTGAATACAATTTAGAGAAGAAATAATTAGATATGTCATATTCAAATAAGAAAAAGAGTAACATAACTTTTAACAGCCCTGAATTTCATTACATTTGCTCTGAACATTTTGAAAATAATTTTTGGGTAGTCAATTCACTGTAGGAATTTATCATAAACATGTGAACATCTAGGTACCTTTATCGTTGTTATTTGTACAAGCTCATGTGGAGGGATAATAACCACAATGAGCTATTACAGTTAATACAGTTACATCTTAAATGATTGCATAAATATACATAGAATATACATAGAGAGCATTTTGTCTTTAATCATATTATTTTCCCAATAAGGTTGACGGAAAACGTGGGTGAGAGTCAGTACAAGTTTGAGATCTGGTTCCGGCGGCGGACGGACGGCGCCACGCGGACCCTGCAGGCCCCCAACATGGACGTGAAGGCCGCGTGGGTACGCGAGATCTCACGGCTACTCTGGAAGCAGGCCATCAAGAACAGAGGTAAAAAGCGGGGAGGTTCAGCTGGGATCAGCTTAGATAACGTACAGAGACAGTGCATGAATCATACACATATTTAAAACGCCCATAAGTGATTTAGTCAGATGTATGCCGTTTCTTGTTCAATGAAACAATATTCTTCAATGGGTGTATATGGGTATTTGTAATTGTCGTTAAGTGCTTTCTGTTTATCTGTTTGATATCCGTATTAGATACAAATCAATAACATAAGAATGTACCCCATTCAGAGCTGCGTCTCCAGGAGATGGCCCGTATGGGTATCGGCAACAAGCCCTGCCTCGACCTGAAGCAGAGTAAGGACAACATCAAGGACCGCTTCGTCAACGTCACCACCAGCAACAGGGGTAAGTGCACAGCTAAAAACTTATTCATGATGCATATAGAACAAATTCTTCTTATATTTTTGCACTCCTATTGAAACATTACCATTGGTTCCATACAAAACATTTTAAACTTCCTTAGACACATCTTCAATGATATGGTCATAGTAAATTGAAAACGAAAGGTAAGCCACGGAGAAATATATACAGGGCAAAATAGAAAACGTTCATAGAACCTCAAACAAAAATAGAGGAAGATACATTGTAATTGTGAAAAAAAAGCTTCACATCAAAGAAAATATTATGTAATTTCTCACAAGCCACATTTGTCCTTCCAGTTCCTCGGTCTAGGAATTCCATAGCGGTATCCTCGTTCGAGCACCTGAAGAACGGGACGAAGCGGCCTCACTCGATCATCTCGGTGAGCAGCACGTCCTCCTCCAACAGCAGCCAGTCGTCCGGCCCGGGCCTCTTCTCCGCGCTCGGCTCCAGCCTCGAGGCGCCCAACGAACACCCACCGCAACAGACACACCGCAGCTCCAAGTCCTTCACAATATGCTCCAACGGTGAGTGTTTCCCAGAGAGTAGGGAAATGTAGTAAGATGTCTTGGCTTAGCAGCTGGTGACAGTGGATACATAGTAAGGGCCACCATAGGCATGGTTTGGTGTGTAGATGTAACTGTAAGCACTGAAACCCCGTAAAATAAATGTTTTCAGCCCAACCCCCTTGGTTAAAGAGTTATGGTTATAGATATAAGGTAAAGTAAGTTGCTTCTTTTCCTGCTGTATTGAAAACCTTTTATGATAAGTTGCACAGGCAGGGTAGACACATATCTGCTAACTGTGCCAAGATAGTTCTATTCGCCAAAACATTCTGGATTTGAATGACAAAGTCATCTATATACCTGAAATAATTTAAGCTATGATAGTATACTTAGGAGGGTCACTCTTTATCTGATGCCCTTTCAGCGGTAACCCGCAATGTCAACCGGACGCGAGCAATTATTTGCAAAACCCCACTCCCATGGCGAAGAAACAGTAATTTGAATTTACTGTCAACTTTGTGGTTTCTCTTAGCATGCTTTCCGTTTGGAATTGTTGGTTTGAGTTTCTTCATAAAAACGAGTTTTGGCTGCTCTGAGGCTTCACTTTCTCCTGTGTGTCGTCAAATTAGGTCTAAGCAGAACTAATTTTATGAGATTATGTCACAAAAGATTGATCTGAAGAAAGATAGTCTCATTCATGACAAAATACATGTTTCTATCAACTCAAAGCGATCATTTTAAACAGCGAAGACAAGGTGTTCACTTTTATGGTCTAAACGCAGCGTTTCATACCAAAATGCCCTGACCTATGACATTGTTGCATATCTTAGTCCAGATTTTGCTAATAGGCGGTTTTATTGATAGGCGCCGTGCTCCTATCAGTATTATTAACTAAGCTGGGGGGGGGGGGGGGGGGTTGTGATGCAACTGATAAGATGCTTGTTGCTTGCGACAGTTAGGAGTTTAGAAGTGGACAGGTAATTCTTGTTAGTTAAAGACTACACCTTGGGTAAAGTATTGATAGCATTGCATGAGAATAAATAGTAATAAGTTATGGTGAAATCAGAGCACCGTGGAAAAGTTGTGACACCTATTGTTATGAACAGAAACCAGTATAACAGCTAATATAAAAACTTATCAGAGTTTCCATGTTAGGGAATTGGTATGTGTATACATACATGTAGACTTCATTTCCTAACCCTGAGATGTCTTCGTACACTGGTAGTCTACGGTGGTTCTGTTACCAGGTCTGTCCTGTTTGCCCCTACCGTCTGGACTCTGGCGGGGCTCAAGGTGAGGCCCTAACCCCAGCGCCCCCCAAAAGGCCGCCACCCCAGCTCCCCAACCAGTCCCATTTAGTCCCCGGTTCACACCTTACGAGTCTATTGAACTATGAAAAAAATGGAACAGATCCCTTGCAAATAACGAGGCCTATATTTTATTTTTCAATGTGAGAAAATTGCAAAGTTCAGATACTATTTCTGCTCCTGTTCTGGTGCTGTCATAACTCTTTTGTGAATTGTCAGGTGTGAACCACCCGTTTCTTATATATTTTCTATTTCACAAAATATTGCATAACTTTGATGACACTTAGTCCTAGTCACGCAGTCATGAAGTACATCGGTTATGGACAACTGCTTCTTAGTTATGAAAGGTTAAAATGGTCATCAGCGCAACATGTAAAACAAATGGCCAAACTCCATGAAAAGGATGTAGTCGATTTAGAAGAAATTGTATTTAGCCATTCCCTTTCTACGTTATACGAGTTTGACTGATGTTGTTGAGTTGGAAGATGATTACTAGTTAGTTCAAACCTGTGTATAATACATGTCTGTCTCATAGAGTGACTATGCGTGTTTCGTGTGCATCGTCCATTATTTGTTCTAATTTCCTTCTGTTCCTTGGACCTGCAGTTGTGTACCCAGTTGTGTTATTGGTAACGATATGAGTAAACCCCTATTTGCGGTAGGCGATTTTTCTCTGAAATTACATGCGATCTCTACCACGTTTTTCTCTATTTCTTTATTTTTTGTTTTTAGATATTTTGTACTGAAATTGATAGGAAAATATTTCTATGCCTTACCGTGAAGGTGTCAACATCTGTTAGGTTTAATTTTCCATCGTAAATAATGATTGTCCATGCCTTCAATGTAGAGATCGCATTGAATCTCAAGGGAAAAATCGCATACTGGGAATGGGGTTTAACGTTGGCCCCGTCCCATCTTTACCAATACTTGATGTGGTCATAGTTGAAATGTGGCACACGCCAATCTTACTACTCTAAATATGATTTGGAGTACGCTCTTGCATAGATATACATCTTTAATTGAGTCAAACAGATCTGTGAATTCAGATTTCTGTATTTTATTGAAACTTTTTAGGTACTTAAGAAAACATAGGTATACCAAAAATTAATTATTTGAAACTGGATCACGTAAAGTTAAACCAGGCTAAAAAAAAAGATAGACATTGCGGCACCAGTTAAAGAAAAGATCTTTTTATGCTTACATCTATGCATAATACCAAATTATCTTAACGTTGTAATTCATGCTACAAATACCCTACAAGGTAACATGATACTGAATCATTCAAATTGTTGTTTGAAATTTAAACGGTTACCCTTGCACCTTACAATGGAATTTTCTTTTCCTTTTTTTGAATGATAAAAAACTTGGCTACTTTAAGAATCCCAAGGGGTGCATGTACTTACCTAGTTGAAGACTTACCGTTAAGAGCTGGCTTTGCTTGCTTACTGCAGAGAGTGGTATCGTGGCGGACGCGCCCCCCTCATCGCCCTCCGTGATGACCGACTCGTGCACGCAGACCACCTTAAAGCGGCCTCCGCGACATCCGAAAGCTGCCAGCTCTAGCTCATCGTCAACCATGTCCCTGGTCCAAGGGGAGACGGGGGACGCCGGATCACAAACCTCATCTCACATGTTGAGCACTGATGTAAGAGATGATCTAACATAAGCCTCTAACACATACACATACATGTAAGTTATAAGAACTAGTATACATACAGACATTGTTTAAGTTCATGGTCCAGTTTTAAGGAATACCTAAGCTATAAAACTTCTCGTATACATTTTAAGACATAGGCTTAACAAATAATTTACTTGGCTTTGTAGTGATAGCAATTTTACCAGAAACAAACCCATCCACCACAGCACATGCTTAGACTGTGAGGGAGACTAAATGATAATGGTTTTGAGATCTGATTTAAAGATAAAATTTGGAGGATACATGGGCATGGGAATTTATCTGCACAATGTGACCATAATGACAAGTGTCGAAACTGGACTAGGTTGCGAATCTTATGTTGGCATATGACAAGGAGCACTCTTCCCCAAAATCGAAAAATCTATGTTTTTTGCTTAAATGTGCACTTTTATTTCTTACTACAGAATGTTCATGCCTGTCATTGTTTCCTTGCAGGTATAGTTGATGGTTAGACACAGTCTCGTCTCAACTCCCACTGCCAGAGAATGAGGAACCACTGGTCGTGGAGTGGACTGCGATTGGTCATATAAAGCCGACAAGGTTCGGTTATATCAAGGATCTCCCTCAGTGCTGCTACATGTCTGCTGAATCAGGATGGGCCAGGAGACCAGGAGCCACTGCCTACACTTCTGGAGACTGCTGGTCACCTTACGGCTGTTAACGGGCAAACTTGCATTGCCGCATGATGTCATGGATGTCGCGGAGTGACCTGTTGTAGGTCATTGAGAACATATACATCATTGATCATGGAGTAGTCAAGGAAAGCCAATTTGGGGCTGAGCTACTAAGAGTAGTTCTGGAAACTGCTTTGGACTCTGCAGCTTGTATGTAGCCCCCTGTGACTTTGAGACAAGTGTAGCTTAACTGTCACATACCTGTTTAGTTCATACTGAGGATATAGCTGACTCTCTGAAGCAATCGGTCTACCACTACACTGTTATATTTGACAATACCGGTCGGACTCTAAATGCCGGTGCAGAAAAAAGACTGAATAGGCTATTTGTGGCCAATAGGAAACAACTGAGCATCTCTCCATAATAAATAGAGACTTTCAGAGCCATAGTGTCTGCTTCCAGTTTATACGGATGAAAGTGCCTTGTGTCTGAGGTTAAGGGGTGGAGAAATAAGACAATAAAATGTCAATTTGTTTTTCTCTCCAGGCTCAAATGTGGAAGAGAAAATGAGCCCAGCATGTGATTTCTGTGTCTGAGTAGCTGTATCCTAGAGAACAGCTAGTTGTCAGTTGGACTGACCAAGTTATGTGAAGATTGTAAATTGTATTAAAAGAAGATGTTACGGTATTGCAAATAGGTTTTACCTCAAGTTGTTATGTCTCATACACTGAAAAATACGTGTTTTCTGCTGGGTGCACATGTACTTGGATAATCCTGTTTGGAATGTTGAAAAATGTTATTCTCCTTTTTGGTAAGATGTGTAGCAGGGTTTATAAGATTGTGCCTTTAACAGTCACATAATTTGTTGCTACTCAGAAAGTTAAAGAAAATTAAGATGAAAATAATCAGTTAAAGCTTATACAATTCTAAGTATTGTTAGAAGCAGATCTCGAAAAAAAGAGGTTTAACTGGGAGGGATAAAGAGAACAAGAGTTAGGTAATGGTTGTTAAACGCTTTTCTATTTATCTGTCAATATATTATATGAGAGAATGAGAGTTGTGATGTTCTGAGTCAGTGAATGAAGTTTGAACCTTGTGGACAAAAGTCACACATAAGGTATTGAATATCAAAGTAAAAATGGTGCTAAAACCTGAATGTCAGTTGAATGTGGGAAGTGAGAGCTGGGATGTTTTCTTTTCTTTTTATACCAGATTATCCCCCCAGAATTTAGTTTGTGCTGTGAAACAAAGGTATTGTATGGGGGTGAATGTAACTGGTTAAGTTGCCTTAGAGCTGAGGGCATTAAAACACATCACATGCTCCAAACAGTATAGTCTGTTGTTACCAGAAGGCCTGTGGCTTTGCCTCACTAGATCACTGATCATTAATGACCCGTTAGTTTGTTTTGTATATTTCGAAAGTTTAAGACATAGACCTATGTATCCAAGACAAATGTACTTTCATTCCATCCCCCGTTTTCCTTTGATTATCTAGATAATTTAGACCCTTCAATTCACCCCTGCACCACTCCCGGGTCTCTTCTTCGTATTGTTTTTGTCTTAAATCAATATTCCCATTATAGGTAGCTGTCCGCGCAGGGCCCTTTACTTTGCTATGTTAGAGTACGAATGTCTTTAGTTTTCTCTTAATGCAACAATGTTATAAAGTTAGATATCATTTAATTGCCTCTCATATGGAACGCTTTTCCCTTAAACGTAACAGCAGTAATTTACCTAAATAGATAGCTTTTTGAACAAGTAAGTTTGCAAGTAAACCAGCTATTGTTTGATGTAGGAACAACTATTGGAAATCAAGGAGGAGTGTTGATTTTTTTTATCTGGAAATTATGAGCCTTGATTTTCTTCATCTGTGCACAGTTCATAGAGGAAAAAATAGACATTTGAATTGAATAGGATCTTACTTTCCTTTTACGGAAGAACTCCAACCTGAATCAGGGCGCTGCAAATCCCGGCAAGTTTTGTGTCCATATAGCTTTGTTTTGTTGAGGTTTCCCTCCAGTTGAGAGTATCAAGTCAGATCATGAAACACGACTGTTCTGCCAAGTCCTAGTTGACGGCTATATACTCTGTACAGATGTTCCGTTCCCTTGTAGTATACACAGGTCACGTGGTCTCTGAGTAGATGTCACGTGACAGCTATTGACCAATCAGATGGTGCTGTACAGGTTGCCTATGCAATAAAGTAGTCGTTTTGTATTGCTAATTCCCCCAAAAAAGTTGCACTAAATAATGTTTGTTTTCCCACAGTTTTAAGCTGGGAAACAGGCTTATGTACATGGCGAGTTATTCATGCTGTAGACGTAGTTTCCGCACTCTGTTATTTTGCCTGTATTGATGCAGTTTGCGGTCCTAAGTTCCGACACGCAGACCTGCACACGGTGTAATAGTGGATAGAGCGGGCACACATACACGCAGTCGTTGGGTTCGATCAGGGCCTCTAGTCCTCGGGTAAAAATGTACAGGGTTGTAAGTTTTTCCAATTTTTCAGTAGTAAAATATTTTCGGATGATGGTATCTTAATGAAAATAATACCACTTCTAACCGACCTATCCTTCGTTAAAAAGACTACTACATACTCATTCTTGATACGCTGATAGACCTAATAATATGTTTTCATTTTTTCATTTATTACTTTTTTTCACCTCCAACTTACACCCCTTAATCATGTCAGCGCCCTCCGTGCACTGAGCTCAACTGATCGTCCACTGTACAGACCAACCAGACGTTAGCATGTTTGAACATACTATCAGTATACCTGCCTTACGCACCCGCACTTTGGGGAACGTAGTCTCCTGTACATATATTTAATACGTATTTAAAACGAATCATCTGTTGTTTTTGCAAACTTATCAAAATATGTGATCATAAAAGTAGCATATATTTTGAGACTCAAATTGCTGCAGCGGAGAGCTGTGCTGGTTTGAATGAACGAAGATCAGAGGTAGAAAAAGAAGGTAGTTTTTCCTATGAAAAGTAGCTGGTGTATAGTATAACGTTATTTAAACAAATAAAACATTAAAAAACACATGGGAGTTGGCATTGTTTCTTATCATTTAGATGTGTGAGGTGTTAAAACCTTTACTTGACAAGGTCTTTTAAAAAAACGATGACTTTAAAAATGTTAAAAAAGGGATTGGTATTCTGTAGAGTGAAAATCGAATACATGTATGTGGGTGAAGTGATACTTTCTGCAGGCTGTAAACATTTCAAAGAAGACCGAAAGACTGAGTAAAATAAATTCCTTTTATTGATCAAATTCCAAGCAAGCCTGGGCGAATCAATTCAAAAGACAAGCACCGTCATTTAAGCAAACTTAGTAAATAAAAGAATTATACACATCACTAAAGTAAGTAAGTGAACGTTTGCATGTATTGAACCAAAATCGCACAAGGTAAACCAAAAATGATTTGTTGCACAAGTTAACGAAGCGGAAATTGCAAAACACCCAGGAGGGCCTGACCCTTTGACTCGAGTACACAAACAGGGGTGCATACATGTACACTAATTCATGCACAAAACTGTCGTACTGAAACATAACCCCTTTTCTTTTATCGTGGATGGGCCTGTTCCTGGTTGGCATTAAGATCCAGCTAAAATATACATAAAGCTTACATTAGACTAAAGCTCATGAGTATCATGATTCAATCCAGCAGGAGATAATTATGTCCCTCACAGACAACTAAACGTTGGTGTATCCACAATGTTGGCAGTTTTTACCAAAAGTGTAGCACCTACATGGAATGGAGATCTCCTGTCCAATGATTGTGCGGCATTGTCGTTCATACAATCGTCCATGTCGAGTCAATACAATGATAGATTTGAGCAATGGTCAGCAACATTTGATTAGTCACGCTCTCCAAGTCACAGAATCACTAATTATGTCCCAGCGCGATCAATGTTTAGCCAGCGGCGTTTTTATAATTCACATCAGTTATATGATATAATAGGAGACAGCACAGGAACATTCAACCCTCTTTAGCAGAGACCAGCAGGCTGCAGGACATCGGCATAGGGTCTTAATAAGAATAAGTATATCAGATAAACAGTATGAAGACTTTTTTTCTGTGAGGTCCGAAACATTGCCACTTTTCACTTGTAAATGTTTGTTTTTTTCAATTTTAATGAACACACCATTCGTCTCTAAAATGTTTGGAAGACCTACCTTTAAAGAAGAGTGTGGGACCCTCTAAAGTTTGGTTGAATTGACATGGAATTAGCCTACTAAAAATAATTGGTCTGCATTAAAGAATTCTGACAGAAACCTATTGGTCAGAAGCATCTATTCTAAAATAAGAATGTTACAAAGTACGGATGTTGTTTGTTCATTCATTGGCGATCTTGTACCTGGGAGACCTACACCGCCTCGTCCTACTAAATATTGTTTGTTTATCCAAAATATGGTCCATATATGACACTGACTGTACAAAGAAAAACTGTACCGAAATTGCAAATAAAACCAGGGTTCTATAGGTCGATATGAGATCAGACATTAGCACGACTCTTGTTAGTCTTTGGGCAGAAGGCTTTGGTATATAAAAAACAGCTTTGGTATATACGACATTTGCTTGAAGAATATTAACTGAACTCAAAATTAAGCATCTATACAAAATCAAAAAGACACTGCTTCTTTTGTAAAACAAGCTTCTTGATTACAAAGACATTGTCTATAAAAGAACCTTGAAAGTAGACAACGTCGTAATACTACGATCTACGCAAAGCAATGCGCTGTTGGCATTGATGAATTACAGATTTTCTTTATTTAAGACCTAATTTCTTTTATAGAAATTTTAGAGAGGGACATTTTTGTGATTTTATAACATCGTGAACTTCTGGTTTAAACAAATCAAACTGTATCCTAAATACATATGGTCTGGACCCATTTCCATCCGGATGAAATAGCTCCCCGTCACAGAAACCCCCCTTTGCACGCTCAATGATTCATACCCCTCAGAATATTTTGCATTCGGCACTAATTGAACATCGTCGTACGTCAAATGATATGCGGGTCACATGACGAATCTCTTTCCTTTTCAAATGCTAATCCCGGGGGCTGAATAAGGGAAAATTTACAAGAAAAACAACACATATAAGTTTATATTTAGGGCTCATTAGGAATAACGTTAACGCATTGAATTACAACGTTGTGTCTACTGTAACTCTACTCGTGCAAATAAACACTATGCATGCACAGTAACGAAAAACAAAAAAAACATCTAGATCTAAAACAAAAAACAACCCAATTCTTTGATAGTTTAGGAAAGAATAGTCAGGGAATGCCTGCATGTATTCAACCTTAATCTATCCTAATCTCCTAATGGAACAAGAACCTTTGTTTGGCTCTCCCTTCTCACACCACTGCTGACCTGAACATGGCGCTGACCTCAGGTCTACCCTTGTCCTCTGGGGTGGTCCTAGTAATATGTAGAGTAGCGGAATACCACGGGGAAACAGTCCCGGGAAACAGTGTAACCTCAGGTCACATATAACACAAGACCAGGGGGGGTGACCAAAAAACATCAACGATATCTCTCGTTGACTTCTCGTGACTTTTTCCGCCCAAAAACGAATCACGAGAATTCTCGTACTAATTTTCTCGTCCAGAAAAAATCCACGAGAAGTATCGTGGCAATCTACGAGAGGCGTACGATAAGTTTTCATGCCGAAAACGGACTATTCTCACGATTGCAAATTTTGTCCTCGTGGTTTTTTATTTGCCGCCTAAACATCAACGGTTAGCTTTAATTCTTTTTTTTTCCACCAGAGGAGGTCTGTGGGCGTGACGAAAATCATGGGTGAGATAGCTAAGATGTTTTTTCTACTTTTTACAATGAATCGAAAAAATAGACTGTAAAATAGCCTTCCCTAGAAGTTCTCGCTGGTCTTTTTGATACTTATAAAGGCAAAAATAGCTGTTTATCCTTTCTTTGCACTCTAATAACATCATTTGCAGTCTGTGTGAGCGATAATAGAGGAATTTAGTAAATTTTTTTCTGAATGAACTTTCCTGCTGGCCCCACTGAATAATGTAAAATATTAATATGGTACTTATGCATCTTTCCTAATTGTTTCTAATATCTCCATTGGTCTTTTATTGATTCCTAAACAGCTCTAATATCCTATTATTAATTAAAGAATATGTAAAAGTACTAGAAAAATATACAAAATTTTTTTTTTTTCAGCCCCTGTTAGGAAACGCCCCGAGAAGAAGCTATCCCGCGCTACTCCTTTCTCTGTGTTTGCCCTGAAATGGGCCCTAACCAAGAAGAACTACCGTCCTCGTTGGGGAGAGAAGAGATGCAAGAAGTTCCGTATTTTAAAAGAACGGAAGGATCCACGAGAACTATGGCCTAGGATTTCAGATTTTGAGGCTCGATTCCGTCTCCCACCTTCGTGTGTTCAACAGCTTACTGATGAGTTTGAGCTAAGCCGCTTCCGACCAGGAAAGGGCAAAGATGAAAAAAGAGGATCTCCAATTCCCCTATTCCATAAGGTACAACAGAATGAAAATTAGAATATTTTTATTGAATGCCAAGAGTATGTAGCACATTGAGAATCACTCCCATATAAAAACCAATTCTGTCACTAATTTAAACCAATTATTTTTTAGAAAAAAAAAAGTTCCCTTTTATATCCTGAAATATAAATCATATTCAATTCATATTTTTTAAGGTCTGCTACGCACTAAGATACATGGCCCATGGTTCCTACTACGGGGCAATCCGAGACACACAGGGTGGAGCATCTCGTTCTAGCATAGGACGTGCTGTGGAAAGCTTCTGCAAGTTCCTGTGCTCGCGTGCCCGCAAGCGCATAAGGTTCCCAAAGGTAATTAAATACCATTGTGCCATTACAAATTATTGGTTATTTTCCAAGCAACCAAAAAATTGTATCACATTCCCAATGTCTATGAAGAAAGGTTCTAAATGTTCATTAATTATAAAGTAACTTAATCATGTTTCAACTTTCTTATTCAGTTTACTGTTAATAATCAAAAAATAGAAATTTGTACCATGTTGTATTACTTTTATTAGGGCCAGAAACTGCATGAATCTGCAGTGCGGTTCTCGAGGAGGCATAACATGGACCAGTGCGTAGGTTGCATAGATGGCACTTATGTGCCTATCAAGCGCCCCATCCGACACGAATATGCTTACGTGTGTCGTAAGCAGTACCACGCCTTGAACGTCTTGGTAAGCATACAAAAAAATTAAATTAAAAAACATTATTAGACATCAACGGTAAATGTTTCATCACTATCTGTTTTCTTCCGAGAAAGTTTTTGTTTTACATCAGCATGTCCAATCTTTCGTATAGAGTTCTCTTTCCTTTCTCGCTTTTATAGTCACATTTATTCAAGTGTTATTTTTTCTCGTGATGTAATGCACACATATTGTTATTTCAGATTGCTTGCGACCACGAGGAGCGGATCACCTTCGTTGAACCCGCCATGGCTGGAGCCCACCACGATCAGGGTGTCTTAGATTACTCTGATCTTGGCTACCAGATCGCCAACAACGACCGTCTTGGTCCGTACTTCTTGCTGGGAGATGGCGGGTACGTACACACAATTTTTCTATTGTTTTCAAACTACCAGTAATCACGAGACTTAACATCAGAAAACAATATTAGGCTTGTTACGTACTACAGTATCTAAACCATTTCTGAAACTGTTGTGCATTATACTGAAAAACTTCTCGTACTTTTCTACAATGTCTTCAAACTTGTAAACAATTCACAACAATGTTAGATATATATGACACATGATTAACCTTCCATTTGTTCACAGGTATGCCCTCACCCCACAAGTAATGACACCATTCCGGGCACAGATCCTAGATCAACTTGAACCCTGGGACAGGCGCTACCAAGTCGCGCATACTACTGCACGCTCCTCTGTGGAACGCTGTATTGGTCAGCTGAAATCTCGTTGGAGGTAAATAATAACATGTCGCAGTCGAAAAGTTAAGCCTACTAAACATAAGAAAATTTGTAATGCTTCCTATTAAATAGACGCACAGCAGTTACATTACACTTTGTCACATAGCTTTATGAAAACGAAAAAGAGTAATGACATTTCAACTACTCTTTGTAAGTTTACACATGTTACCTGCCGTTTCTAAGTATATACGATGATTTTTTAAATCATTCTTAGGTGCCTCTCAAAGTCTGGTGCCGGTGTCATCGACATGGAGCCCCTTCAGGCGTCGCGATTAGTGAAGGCATGCTGTGTCCTTCATAATATGTGCCTGGACTGGGGGCTTCGAAAGATACGACCCGGGCAGAACCAAGACCCCGAGTACGAGGGACAGATTCTCGTGGACGCTCACGAGGCGTTCAAGAAGAACCAGCCGCGGGCCGATCAAGTCAACAGAGCGGACGATGAAGATGACCACATAGTGCAGCAAGACTATGGGATCAGGCATGCAGGCTACCGTAGACGCAAGTCCTACATACACCGTAACTACGGCGGGCCACGTCCAGAGGTGATACGGCCTTCCCCCCACAGACCCCGAGGACGGATCCCTACAGAAGGTCGAACTGCTGGCCGACCTCGTGTACCTAAGTCTGGACGTGTTCGTTAGAATAGCCGAACAATTATAGAAGCGAAATTACCTTTACCACGATAACAGTTGCAGCAAAGACTATCACTACTTTTTTTCTCGTTTCTTAAACTTATGCCGCTACTCTATTTTCTAGAGAAAGCTTGTGACATTCTTCATTCATGAAGACGTTAATGTATTATGCCGAATGAGAAAGTTTAAAATTCATACTGGTATGAAATTAAACCGTTCTGTCAAGCATTACAAACTCTTAATGTCAGCCTCTTATACATACAATGTTGAATAGAAGTTCCCAGTATCAGAACCTACATCACTTTCTTTTTAAATACTGCACCAGTACAGATATAATTTTTGCATCTTTTACGCCAGACATGTAGCATTAGTGTCATAATAATGACCACGAGAAGTAACAGTCTATGACTGGAAGAAAAACAAAGTTATCGTAATAATTGTTTTTCTCTTGTTGCTTAGTGTGAGATAGTTCTACATCATACACCATTATATGTTCGACCTTCCGGAAGGTAATAGACATCTTAAAATAAATGAGGAATGAACATAGGAAATGTATCTTTCAACTGCATTGAAATTCTACACGAGAAGTGACTTTCTGTCTCTTCTAATAAAAGCACCTTTGCATATTAAAAAATGAATTATTCTATTCCTGTGCGGATTTCTCACTACCTGTTGAAACTTTACTGATTTTGCTAATGTTTGAAACGGGTACAAGAGAGACTGTGTCCCCCTGGGCTTCCCCGTGTAAACCCTCCTGCAAAACCGGTATAAACCCACCCGAACTGGCTAATTCTTTTACATCAGACTGAGAAGGCCACTGAGACTCATCCTGGGTACATGTATCAGGGGCCAAAACAACTCTAGTCGGGTCCTGGGTTTCCTCGCTTTCCTCTTCCCGTTCAGTGTCTGCTATTTCATTATTAGGGTCATGCACATCGTCCTCAAACATTTCAAAGTTTTTCTCGTAGGTCACCTCGGTAGATTTTGGATTAAATGTCACTTCGCTAGTTTCTAGATCTCCCTCAGTCTGAACAACTTCTCCTACCACCCTAGTGGACATACCGGCAATGGTGGTGTCTGCAGACGACGTTGGTACAGCTGTAGGTTTTGGTGACATCATCTCAGATTTGAATTCCTTCTCAGCTATGATAATTTTCTCTGGAACAGTTCTGTAGAGAAAACCTGCTTTGAGTACCTCAAGAGACTCTTCTATTTTGGAGATTGACCCCTTTATGCCTACTACATCATGCCTCAAGGCAATAACCTCTGTTCTACACGCAGCGACGTCCATTTTCATCTTGTTGATATCACTCTTACAAGATCCAACTGTGGCTTCGACTGTTTGAATAGTGTCATTCACGGTGCAGACATTTGTGTTGATGTTGACCAGACCGTCGTACGTGTTGGACAGATCATCTTTGATGTCACTTGTCTGAGAAGATATCTGTGCACAACGCCCCTTCATACTCTGAGTATCGACCTTCATCTGTGTCATTTCCTGCCTAATGTTTGACAAGTGTGATTTTGTGTTTCTAATATCAGTTACAGATGACACTAGCTGTTGTTCTATTCCCATTAGGGCAACTTGCGACTTTACTGCGTCACTCCCAATTAGACTAACGTCAGTCCTTACTGATTCCATGTTACTCCTGATGGTGTTAATTTCGGTGGGAACACTTAACATTTTCTGTACATCGCAGCGAAGACCAAGAATCTCACCGTGCATGACACCCGACTGTTTGTCATGTAAATCTATGTCGTTTTTAAGTGACAGGAATCCAGTTGACACGGTATCCTCAATCCTCTGATCTATAAACTCGGCGGCGTTGTCCATGCGACCTTTAGAAAATAATGTAGGTTCTTCTTTAACATCTTCAGTGTTTTTATCCTTCTGATTATTTATCGTTTCTCCTGTACCTTCTTCCTTGTCATAGGCCTCCTGGGCCGCTACTGCTGCCTGTCTGTCTCTCTCAAACGCATCATCCTCTGTGGCTTCATATGCTGCACGTGCTGCCATTGCAGCTATTTGATCTGTTGAAAGAGCACCTCGATCAACTCTCTTGGAAGGAAGGTTTCGATTTATGTTAACAGTTGGCACTTCTTTGGACGTAGAAGGCGTCTCGAATATACGCGCCTTGTAGTTCTCGTGTGGAGGAGGCGACTTGGGTGTAGACGAGAGTGGATGTTTTTTTTGATCTTGGTTGCCCGGTTTTGATTTCTTCTCGTCCAGATCGATGGAGTGTCTGACCCCTTTCTTCACTTCGTCTCCACCCGTACCGACGTGTACGGAGTAGTCCAGATCTTCACTAAAATCCTCTCCGACAGCAGATTCACCAATCTCTGGCAGAGTGTCTAAAAAATCGAATAAACTTGATTTAGAAATTTTATCTCAAATAATAACTGTATATATTGGTGTATCTGAAAAATCTATTTTCATTTTAAATATTGAATAGTTTTCCTATTATTTGCATATACTCTCAAAATGTTTAAACTAAGAATACTTTAATTTTTTACCAAAAAGGTTATATCATTGCATTTTTTACATTTATTACATTTAAAGAAATATACTTTACATTGATGTTTTTTCATTTTGATTTCCTTAATCTTATTTTTCACAATCACCTTGTGTTTCTGGTACTTCCTGTGAAGAGAAGTCCAGTTCTCGTCTGCTGCTATTTCCCCACGAGAGGTCTTCTAGGGTAGCTGCAATAGACTTCTTGCCCGAGTCAACCTGTTCACGCTTGAGTCTGAGCCTGTCTGATGATCTCGGTGCCTTCCTCAGCGGAGTCGGCTCCAACGAACTGTCTGGGCTCGTGACTGCTGCTGTAAAGGGAAACCTAATTATTGAAATAACTGTTAAATTAACAGGATATATATTCACTGGTATTGTTGTTTTTAAAAATATTATCAAGATTTACTTCTCGTGGCTAAAAAAAATATTATTGTATATTGATATTTCTTTTGGTAGAAATACATAGCTATTCTTACTGGGTTTACATCGACTTTTTTGAATTTGTTATGGTTAAGAATAAGTATTTATAATTATTAGTTAGGCTTCTTTTCATTAAAAAAATAAAAATAATTACCCTGACTGTACTGGGTATCTATAGCTTCAGGACTTTCCGTCAGAGGAGGAAGTCGTGAACCCCGCCCTCTCCGGGCCTTCTGGGCAGGAGATTGCGACTCAGGTTCCTCGTTGTCGGAAATGTCGTCCTCCGAGTTTGTTGTTGCGCGCTGGCCCTTCTTGGTACGAACTGCACGTGCCGGCTGTCTTTTTCTGGCCCTTTCTACCTCCTCCTGAGTGGACTTGGCAGCTTCCAAGGTGGGTCGCTTGTTGGACTTTACCTCTGAAATAATTGAAAGTAAAGGCTTGTCTTTATGGCATAACTATATGACGAGAACTTTGGTCTTATGTCACGAGAACTAGAGTGCCAGAAGAGAGAGACGAGAGGGACGAAAAGAAACAAGATTCTATTTTTTTGCTCTTATACATTACATAGGTTTCATGTCTTTAAACTGTACATTCTAATGTACCTCTATTTTTTCTCTTTCAAATCTGTTATCAACATTTTAAAAAGGTATGTCATAGGTATTTATTTAGTGATATTTTATCATTCAGATTTTTAAAGACTCAAAAAAGTTATATTGTACTAATGGCTTAGTACTTTTAATACATTGTCATAATATATAATCCAACAAGGATCAGGCTTAGCAAGTCTACTTCTAGTCTACTCCTAGGAGAAATATCTTACGCTCCTAGCGCCACCTGTTAACCAGTATAAAAGGCGCTGCAAGGTAGGGAGCGAGCAGTTAGTGAGTTAGTTGGTTAGAAGAAACATGTTTAACCAAGGAGTTATACCTGGAGTAAGTACATCGACTCCGTGTAACAGACTGGAGTTTATTAATACCCACTACCTCGGACATAGGATTGTGTTAGAGCTAAATGCTAGAATGGTCTAGAAGGCGTTGGAGCAACTCGTGTTCTAAATGTGGTTGGTTGCTGATAGGAGATGGGAGGTGGACTGATGAAGACTTATACATGGTGGCTTTGACTCGGGATGAGATGTTTATTGAATAAAAACCCTTTCATATTAAGAAGCTCCCTCATCGTTCATTTCTTTTGAACTATTGGGAAGTGAATGGACAAACTTTAAACGCGGTCTGAATTACTCAGACATTCTGGAAAGCAACTTACGAAGACTTAGATATACACGGATCTTACGCAGTCTTAAATCAACATTAACAATAGTTCATTTGGTGGAGATACCCGAAACATGACTTGTGCCGTTTTGCTCATCCTTGATGTCAGCCACCGGTGACTTTGAGGCTTCCTCTAACCCCAAGCCTCAATCTTTGCGGCCCGCAGGACACGATGTGTCAACATCATATACAGGGAATGTGGAAAACCGCCACCTGGTAGGTAATCCCTTAGACGGGGAGGCACAGAGACAGGAGGTCGCAGCCAGACCCAAGCAGCTCTGCCCCGAAGGTGCACAAAATTACCAAACCCGTGGCAAAGGTAAACCATTTCCCTGGCACCTAGGGTCCAAAGATAGGCCGGTTCTTGACGAAGGACTTGAAACCCTAACACACTCGGGACGAGTTGAAGGGAAGAACCGTCTCACGGAATATCAGCAATATTGGAACCCAGGGTACGTACCACCTACGGACCAAGAAACTGGTACTAGCTCTCGCTCCACCTGTGAATCTGATGTGAACAATCCGTGGTGTAACCAAAGTGTTCCTTATCGTTTACTGCCCGCAGCGGGAGGTGAAGGCGAACAGGAAGTTTCCAATGGAGATAACCTATTTTCTTCAGGAAATCTAAAACAACGACAAAACACCGCGGATAACTCCAGCCCATCAGGGGGAAAACGCCCCGAAAATCCGGTAATCCTACCTGATGGGAGCTCTCTCACCTATCCATTACCCCAACGACTTGAGTTTATCAGTCACCCACTGGTAACACCAACTCACCCCAACCCGGGGGCGTCCATTCCTTATTCCACTGTAGCTAAAGGAAAAACAGTGGGAAGGGATAGGGGAGTGGGAAGGGAAGCAGAGGGAAACAGCGAGAAAGTAGGCAATTTACAACCCTATCGATTAACTTACGGTGTAGAAACGAACTTAGACCAGGCTGGTAGGGGAGCGGAAGCTCAGGCCTTTGATCCAGCCGAAATATTAAAGCAGTGGGCAGACTCAAGCCCCGAAAAGCGCATAGATTTAGAGAGGCTAAGCGATCAGGATAGTGAAGAAAATGTAACGCTTAAAGCACAAGATTTTAACACTCTAACTCATGAATTGTATGGAGAATACGAGGACGAGTACGAGGAAGAAAATAGCGAGACAGAACAAGCAGCCGCAGATGTCAGAGGGGGTGGTCCTGATAGAAAATTAGCTAGAGAAGATAAATCAACCTCGTCTTCATACGAAATTATTACCGAGGATGTTTTAGACACAGGTAAGAAAGCTAAACTAGAAAGTGAGGACGAAATTAGTGTAGAGGAAATACCTGTGAAAGAACAGTGGGACGATCACGATATACAAAACCTCCACGAAAATAATATGGCGGAAGGAGGCGTTCCTTTGATGGATCTAGTAGAAGAAAGAGGGGATAGAGATCAACGCCAGCAACCCGATGAAGGGGGAGCTGGGGGTGTAGATCTGGGGGCATGGCTTCCTAACCGTGGGATGGACCCTGGGGGACCTCAACAAAACAATGGGAATGGCCAGATCCTAATCCAGCAGCCGGACCAAGGCGTGCAGGCAGGACTTATTCCTCCTCTTAATCAACAGGCCCAAGGAGGCCAAGGTAATCAGGCCAATCCTCCCCTTAATCAACAAGTTCAAGGGGGCCAGAACGATCAGGCCAACCCTCAAGGACTTATTCCTCCTCTTAATCAGCAGGTCCAGGGAGACCAGGATAATCAGGCCAACCCACAAGGGCCCAACCCTCCTCAAAACCTTCTCAACAACCCTCCTCAAAACCTTCTCAACAACCCTCCTCAAAACCTTATTAATAATCCCCCTCTGAATCAGCCCAATCTGGGGATAAACCCTGGGGGACTCCAGCAACCCGGTGCAGGGGGAAATGGTGGTGTGAATCCGGGAATACAGCAGCCTAATCCTGGGGTAAACCTTGGGGGACTGCAACAAAATGATGGGGGAGGCCAACCAGGCCAACAGCCCGGCCGGGCCGAGCCAGCAGGAGGTGGGGTCGATCAAAACCTGCTCCCTCACCTATTGCAGGCGATGGCACTCGCTGCCAATCTTAACGCAGGCCGAGGAAGAGCGAATCAGCAGGGTCAGCAAGCCCCAGCAGGCCAGAATAATCAGGTAAATCCACCAGGACCCAATAACCCTCCCCCGAACCAGAACAACAATCCTTTCCTTAACCAACCCAACAACCCCCCAAACCCACCGAACCCTCCGCCGCCGGGCCCACCAGGTCAGAACAACCCTCCAAACCCACCGAATCAACCAAATATTTGGGAAATTCTACCACAGTTGAGCCAGGCACTGGGGCAAACACCAGCGCCAGTGCGTAAAACGACTCACAGCGGTCACCAAAGGGGACCAAACATTAGGTTACCGTGGTTTAGTGGAAAAGAAGACGAGCAAATAGAAAAGTATTTCAGGGAATTAAAACGACTGAAAGCTATCTATGACTGGTCGGACGCCCATCTCCTGAATATGGCGCTGTTAGGCCTAAAAGGAAGGGCCGACGACTGGGCAGGAGCGTTAGCTGAAAGTGAGAAAGACTCATTTGAGAAGCTAGAAGCCCAAATGACCAAGATCTTCGGTGATCGAAGGGCTAAGTGGCAGAAACACGCAGAGTTCTGTGGCCTTAAACAAGGAAAAGACCAGAGCGTGATCGAATTTGCAGGTGTTCTGAAACAAAAGCAAGTGAAAGCAGAGGCGAGTGAAAGCATGATGTTAGCTGTGTTTTTAGAAGGATTAAAACAGGGCGTAGCCAGACAAGTAGCCATACTGGACCCTAAGTCTTTCACCGAAGCGGTGGATTGTGCAACGAGGTTAGAATCGTTGGACAAAGGCAAAGGGGGAACTAAAATATCTAATGCAGTGAGCGAACTGGCTGGAAGCCAAGAATCAGAGGAGACCGCGGCCCTAAACTCCATCTCAGAACGGTTTGGAGTGGTGCTGGCCCGACTGGAGGCCGCTCCATGGTTTCAGAAACCAAAGCCAGGGCAAAGCGGGACTCCCCAGAGTGGTGGTAACTTTAAACAGCAAGGTTATGAGAGAAAAGATAGGTACGAAAACCAGAAAGGTTACTAAGAGGGATGAGCTCCTCAACGGTAGCCTTTAACAGGCGGCAGTGGGCTCGCGAGAGTCCGGGGACACGTTAAACTTGGTTTTATAGTGCAGGGGAGAGACGTACTGAAGGCCCCCGTGTCTAGCGAAGGATGAATCAACATCCTACTGTGGTACCGTCTAGTCGGCGCACATATCGGGCTGCCGGTGGTTTCGTTTTCGGCCACCTGTAAGTGGTACGTGCGTGGTACGGGGTTGACAGACCTCACCTAGCTCCTGACAGTAGTTCCATCACTCAGGAGTGAACAGGCAAGGCCAGTGAAAACGGTCAAAGTTCAGTGTGGGTTTGCACGATTCACCTGGATCAGACCGTCGGTGACCACCCAGGGTGACCTGGGACCGGTAATCGCTATCGACTGGGTCACTGGCCGGTCGTCTCTGTCGGACTGGTAGAGTTGTTGCAACCTATCGGCGTCGGAGAGGGCTCAATGTACAGTCAGGCCATGGTAAAGCTAAACATGCCTATTCAAGACCTTATTTCTTGGATTAGCGTAGGTTATGGTTGAGCCATGCTCTCTGTGATCAGAAAACATCAGGTTTGAAAAGAACATTCTGGGAAGCAGAGAGAGCCTTATGGCTGGAAAGGATCCCAGCTCAGGTTGCAATCCACTATGTCTGATGACATAAGGGAAAACCGAAGGGATCAAGCGGAAAGAAATTCAGATCAGAAGCCTAAATCCAATATCGCCCCGAACAGAGAGGCAGATAAGGGAAAGAATCTGCCAACTCAACAGAAAGTAGAGAGACCCAGGTTGCCTTTTGATGAAAGTAAGTTTTGTATCATTCACCAACAGCATGGTCACTCTACAGAAGCGTGCTTGTGGTTAAAGAATAGGCTGAGGGAAAAACCCCCGCGGATCTACAAAGATAGCAAAGCCAGTGGTACCGAACAAAAGAATCAGGGAAACTAGAGGAAGGGTCCGTTCATTCCACGATAGAATTAGGCGCAGTGGACGGACCGGCTAGGAGAGAGATAGGAGACGAAGCATTTTTCTTAACGTTAAGATTTGATGATCAGAAGGAGGTTAGATCTTTAGTAGACACCGGAGCGAGCGATTGCTTCATGTCCACCCATTGTAAACGACAGATCCCTAAACAATGCATTTTAGATGAATGGAAGGTATCGAAGGGAAACATCAGTTTGGCAGACAACTCGTCTCAAGTAATACTAGAACAAATTAGATGTAAGTTTTCAATCCAGGGATCGGTGGTCTGCTATGATTTCAACATAGTGGACGATCTATGCCACCTAATAGTAATCGGGAGAAACTTATTAACAGTGCTTCGATCAGATTTATCTCTACCAGGCGCAAAGATAGAAGTGTTTTGTGGAAACCCTATAGTTAGCAAAGAAACAGTGAAAATTCCGCCGGGAAATGAATGCATCATACCGGTAACCACTCGAGAGCCGCTGGGATTAGACTCACCGGTAGCTTACTGCGCACCGGCGGTAACCGCACCAGTCCTAGTGGAGGGGTGCGTGAATACGGTGGGAAGCCAGTGGTGGATCAAAGTCATGAATCCGCTAGATGTAATGCAAGAAATCACTCCCCAGGAAGTATTAGCTTTTGCGGAAGAATGCGCAGTGCCTGAGGTAAACCAAAATCAGATAGAGGAGTTCCTAGACTTGTGTTATCTAACTAAAACAGAGACCCCAATGTCCATCTGCAGGATTTCTGTAGAAGTAATGAAAGACGCAGTGCAAATGGAAAGCCAAACCTCTGAGGAGAAATCCCGAGGTAAAATGGATGAGAATGTAAGTAAAATAGATCTGACCGAGTCGTGCTTAAACGAAGAACAACAGGTAAGGTTTAGGCAAATGCTTAATAACAATAGAAATGCACTAGCGTTCTCAATGGAAGAGTTAGGTCACTGTGAAATAGCGCCGATGAGAATCATTGTGGATGAGTCGCAGGGAGTAATAAGCTCTAGACCATACCGATACTCTCCACAGAAAATGGATATCATCGATGAACAGGTTAGGCAACTCATAGATATAGGTGTCATAGAACCCAGCGAATCGGCTTGGCGAAGCCCGCTGGTGGTAGTGCAGAAGAAAGATGGCAAACCTAGGCTCTGTACAGACTTTCGCATGCTTAATCAAGTCACTTTTAAAGATAAATTCCCCATGCCCACGGCTCGCTCGCTTTTCCTATATATGGCTTACAAGAAACCCACTATGTGGACAGCTTTAGATCTGTTGAGCGGCTATCATCAGTGCGTAATCGAAGAAGACAGTAGAAAATATACCGCTTTTGAAACCCCGATGGGTGTGTATCAGTATAAGCGTGTACCATTTGGCTTAGTTGGCGCACCTTGGCAGTTTACCAAGGTAATGGCCATAGCGCTAAAGGGATTGATTCCTAGAACATGCTTAGCATATTTAGACGACGTAATTGTCTACGACACTACATTTGAAGAACACCTGGCGAGCGTTGAGGTGGTTCTCCAAGCTTTGGCGAGAGCTAATCTCAAACTGAAACCGTCAAAGTGCGAGTGGTGCCGTAGTGAAATCAATTTCCTCGGCCACGTAGTAAACGCGGAAGGTGTGGCTACACAAAGGGTAACCACAGAAAAGATCACAGCCTTTAACCGTCCACATAATGTGAAAACCATTAAATCATTTCTGGGACTGTGTAACTACTACCGATCGTTTGTCCCTAATTTCGCTGATCTAGCAAAGCCTTTAAACCGGCTGCTAAAGAAAGAAGTCTATTTTGAGTGGACAGAGGCCTGCGAGGAAGCGTTTCAACAGTTAAAGAAATTGCTGACCTCGCCACCCTTACTAATTCATCCAGATATAGGAGGGCATTTCTATCTACTAACTGACGCATCAGACGCCGCGTGCGGTGCAGCGGTTTGTCACAAACTAGATGAAATCTATCGTCCGGTTGCTTTCTGGGGATGTACTCTCCGGGACGCCGAATTAAATTATTCGGTAACAGAAAAGGAGGCTCTGGCAGTAATTAAAGGCATTAAGAACTATGAGGACATGTTGCAGGGAGCTAAAATCACAATAGTGACTGATCACAAACCGTTGATTCCCCTGCTACAGAGTGCCTACAAAGCCCCGTCAGCCCGGCTGAGACGGTGGGCTTTAGCGTTATCAGATTTTGATTTTGAAATCATATATGAGCCAGGGGCGACTCATTTTCTACCGGACTATTTGTCTAGAGTCTATCATGAGCATGTCCCAGGTGAGGAATATGAGCCCGCTGTGGGATGTGAGTTATTTGAGGCCGAAGTTCAGGATGAAGAGCTTTCTGTGGCTACGGTATTAAACGCGCAACTCCAAGATGCAGAGTGCGCGCAATTGATAGACTACCTGCAGGACGGAGACCTACCGACAGATCCCCTTGAAGCTAGGCGAATAATGGACCAAGCTGATTTTGTAGGAATGGTAGCACCGGGGGTACTATGTAGGTTCAACATCAAAAGGTATAACAAACACCAAGACCAACTAGTCAGACTAAAACCTCGTATGATAGTTCCAGGAAAGTTAATTCCCAAAGTCCTGAGACTATTACATAATGACATCTTGGCTGGGGGACATGTAGGGATCACTAACCTCACTACCAAAATCTCTGATAAATTCTACTGGCGGAACATGAACGCCGACATCGTAGACTATGTAAAAGCTTGTGAGACCTGTTCTCTAAGGAGACGGGCCCCACATTTCAAGGCCTTAGCTAAGTCTTGGGAGAGACCAACCCGACCCTTTGAGGTAGTACAGTGTGATTTCATCGGGCCGCTAAAGAAGGCTAGGGATGGGTCAAAATATATCATGACCTTCATAGACCTACTAACAGGTTGGCCGGAGGCTTTCACCACTAAAGACTCCACCGCGCAGACCGCGGCTAACTGTTTCCTAACCGGAATAGTGTGTCGGTATGGGCGGGTAAACCGCCTGCACACAGACCGGGGGGCGGCCTTCCTCTCAGGGCTATTCAGGGAAATCACCACACGACTAGCGTGCAAGCAAACGTTCACTACCGGGCGAATGCCGACTGGCAACGCTCGAGTAGAGAGACTACATAAAACCATTGAAAACCTGATTGCTTATTATATCCCTGACGATCACTGTAACTGGGTCGATCTACTTCCCATTGCATTATGGACAGTTAGATCCACAATCAGTGTACGGTCGGGATACAGCCCGCACACCCTGCTGTTTGGCAGAGATCCAGTCAGTATGGGAATGCCTGAGCAAGGAACAATTCCTGAAACGCTGAACGACTGCGAGTTTTTCATGCAAACCAAGGATAATATTGCTATGTTTAGGAATATGGCTGAAAGGGTAGTTCAAAACTACGAAAAAGATCTGAGGCTACGAATTGATGAGCGGGCGCGGCCCACTCAGATGTACGAAGGTGATATGGTATACATGTACGACCCTCTAGCTAGTGAAAATAAAGCGTCTAAGTTCTCAAACAGGTATACTGGGCCATTCAGGGTAATTGAAACAAAAGGAGACCACCTTGTTAGACTAGTGTCTTTAAAAACTGGAAAACAGGTCCCACATCTAGTAAACATTTCAAAACTCAAACCTGCACATGGGCCCTGGTCTCCCGCTGTCCCTCATAATATTCCCAAACTGGTGAGAGAAGCGAAAATCACTAACTCAAAAGGGGCAGATCCTGACCGAAACCCTGAATTGCATCACACTCCGACGGGTGAAATCGCTGAGGAAGATGGCGAAATAAGGGGTGCTGAGACTGAAAACTCAACGGGAACGACCGGTCCCCGTGAGCATGATGCAGTTCCTATGACCAGGAAGGTACCTACACAAAAACCTGGCCCAAGTCCCACTGATTTAGCAGAAACGGATGGGCAAATCACTGATGGTCAGGGCACCAGTGCGGACACCGCGCTGTCCACAAACTTATCCTTTGTTCCTAATAAAGCCGCCTGTGAACGGGGAACAGCTGGCGCTAATGGACAGAGGAAACGCAAACGAGCTAAACGAAGGGGCAAAAGCCAGCCGTTGGAGGGGAGAACCCCTCCAGGCAACAACAAGCCCATAAAACTACCCTGCGGTGATGTGCCGATCTTGGATACGTCGGAACAGAGCCCAGGAAAAACAGTAAAGGACCATGTCCCGACGAAAGGTGGCTATAACCTACGTCGGAACCGCCGCCCTAACTACGTCGCTCTGTCCAACGGCGGAGAGAGCGACGACATGGATGATTAATGCAGGAAATTTAGCCGCCCTGTGAAAATAAAGGTTCGGCGGAGCGGCACCGTTAGCATCAGCGCTAATGGAACAGGTGGTCTGCCTCACGGCCACCTTGCCGCGCCCAGGGGCGTGGCAGAAGGGGAGGGTGCGCACGCCAAGAGAGATGCCAGTGGTTGGGCGTCATCTCTTGGGACCGGATGCAAGCGTTCCCCCCCACCTGAAACAAGATACAGCTCCAAATATGGAGACGGCATGGACAAGCGGATCGGTTATAATTTCGTGGGATCCGCGCCGATCCACCAGTCGGTCCGCAACTCTGCTCCTAGACGGTCACCTCTGCTGCAGGTGATTGTGCGCGCAACCCAGCCCGGGACGAAACGGAGATAGATATTGATTCTATCTCTGAACAGAAGTTGGAGATAGAAATTGTTCAGCCTCCGACTTCTCCTGGAAGGAGCAGAAAGAGAACTTAGCTGGGACACTGATCCACCGACTCATGGGGAACTGTCTAGCCCTCCGGCCACATAGCAATCCAAAGGGAACCACTACTTTCCCTGCGGACACGGAGGGAAGGATTATCGTCCCCCTGAGAAGGAAACGGATTAGCCGGCCCACCCTGAGGGCGCTGCCTACCAAGGGAAGGTTCGTTGGGCCATTCTTTTAGGATTTTACCAAATGAAAGAAAAGGCAGTCGAGAAGGAGAGTGCTAAGAAACAACCGGCTCAGACCCTTAGGCGGTGGAGTTGGCCGGGCCGGGGCGGTGTCCGTCCGGACTCGACCGACGCCGGGATTGCCCGGAAGAAGCCAAGGACACCAGCCCGGCGGCCCACCAGAACGACCACAGGCGGAGCCAAGAGGTCCGCTAAATCGGCTCCAGCCAAAAAGAAGACCGCAGATAAAGACTTCTACAATTTATCTGAGGTGAGTGACTCGGAGCCCGAGCCAAGGCTAACGGCGTTGGCCAAGCCGGTTCAGAAGGAGGAAGCGGTCAACCAACCAGTGCAGATACAGGCCGGCTGGTTCTGGGACCTTACGCAACCACTGTTCCAACTATTCGAGACTGTTGACGAAATTAGGAGAACAGTAGGACTGGATGTGCCAAAATCAAACAAACAGTTAGCTGAGATTAAAACTCAGATAGCTCCTTTCATTCAAAGGACCACACAAAACTCTAAATGCGTCAAGGAAAGTACCAGCCTACAAACAACACGAGGCGGCCGACCTCTGCCCACTCTGGAAAGGCGATCGGGAGGGGAACAGCTAACCGTCGCCGCTCCAGGACTAAAAGTGGAGGTAGCACCCGTGCAACACGCGCCAACCCCACCGGTGGGGAACGGGCCAGCGGGAGCTCCCCTCCTCCACCACTTGCAGCCTGCGGACCCCGCTTGTTTAGACTTGAGCAGCTTGACAACGAGCTGCAACGCCAATCCCTCACCACTGCTATGGAACCAGCAGCAGTGGACGCCAACCAGCCAGCCGGGGGGCCCACTGTGGCCGAGCCCACTCCCAACGACAAACCCACCGCAAGTACCAAACCCATACCCCTCGAGCCAACCGTCGTACGACCCAACGGGGGCCGTTTCGGACTGGAACCTACTAGGCCAAGACCCCTCAGAGCAATGCGCCCCTCGTCCTGCGAACGTATGAGAGGTTTAAGAGTCACGGTCACCAAGGATGAGAGCGGGATCATCAGGCGAGTGGTAAATGACAACGGGCAAAATCTCTACGAGCATGTACCAAACTAAACAGACCAGGAGGCCAAAGAGGAGAGCATTTTTCGGCGCATGGATGATAGTAGTGCGCAGAAAAATGAGGTAACTTTACTGTGAACATGTTTTAGATAAACTGCAAAATTAACTTTCTCAAACTATCGCTAAGGCCAAAACAAAGACAATGAAGTGGCTGGTGCTGTTAGTATTAGCTATAATAGGGGGCATTAGGGGAGTGCATAACGACTCCAGCCCACCTGAAGGGCTAGCCCCTAACGCTGAAGTGATAGCCTTAGAACAATATGGAGTAGTGTTAAAACCAGGGAAGTTAATGTCCACCGCGGATATAACACACGTCCGACAAGGCTTCCTAATCACTATTCCAAGGAGGCGCTCCTTCAACAAGGCTACCTTTGGCCAGGTCTGTCACCGATATCTACAGGGAGGAGACGCCCTCGATCGGGCCTGCTACCATATCAGGTCGCTGGTCAGTTGGATGGATCAGACGTCACAGGCGCTTAAGGGTCGGTACCGAGAAATTCTTAATGAAACCTTAAGTTCCCTGATAAAGAACACTCAACAAGACCTTCAAAATCAAGGGTCGGAATTAAATCCAGGTGGAAGGGTTAAGAGAATGAAGAAGTTGCCCACAATGCTAGACGATCCAGGGTGGCCGACCTTTCCTCTTCCGACCTCTTGGAATCAAGGGCTGGCGGCTGATGTCAAATATAACAGAGAATTGATTAGAGTATTGCAAGAGTCTTCGAACCAAATGATCGAAGACTTGGCTCTGATGAATGAAAAACATGACGAGGCTGTCGAAAAGGTTAACCATGTCGTGATAGGCCTACTGGACAATCTAAGATCATTAAATAAGGCACACAACACGACTCGCCGAAGGTTGAAACTCGTGCAACATAAGGTGGATTGGATGGAACTGTACCTGAATATGATACCGGTCGCTCTAGAAGACAAGTTAGGAGAGATGGTGTATCTTCAACTAATGGTAGAGCAAACTCGCGTGTTCAGGAAGGGTGTACAGCGCCTGACGCGGGGCCAGCTGACTATGGACTTGGTACCCCGCCAATATATGGTCGGAGCGGTCCAGGAAGTGAACAGATATCTGAAGGGGATCCACCCCAGGTTCCATGTCGCGTTCACAGATCCCTCCTTCTATTACGAGAACAGCCAACCTTCGTTCAAATTCAATGAAACCACTCAGGAATTTATAGTGTATGTAAGGGTGCCTGTGGTGGCTGATGAACATTTGTTCCGAGTCTACGAAGTACTAACTTTTCCTGTGCCAGTGACGGTTAGGGGGCGACGTAGGAAGGACGCTCTCCAAATTGTTAATCTACCCAAAAGCGTCGCCATGTCCATGTCCCGCCAGTATTACGTACCATTGGCTAGTGGCAGTTGGTCAGGTTGTTACGGACAGACCATCACGCTCTGTAAGGACCTACCTTATATGAAAAAGATTACAGACAACACCTGCACTGCTGCGCTACTGAGGCGCGACGACCTAGCGATCCAAGAAAAATGTGAACTGGACTATTTACTGGAAGCAGACTTCGGAGAGATGGCAGTGTATCTAGACGACGGAGATATGCTAGTGGTCAGCGCCGACACCAGAGGCCAAATGATTTGCAGAAACCAGCCTGCGGTCGGAGTAAACATAGAAAATTATGCAAGGGTTCAGGTGGAATGCGACTGTGCATTCCAAACACAAGGAGCATGGATACCGTATAGCTTGCGAAATTGTGACAGGCACACCAGGATCACCACGGTTGTGTACCCACATAATGACCTGTTGGAAGCAGCAAGTCGTGTGAAGGGGTGGGACATGAATTTCACGACGTCCAAAAACGAACCCACTATGTTGGAATCAGACCCTATCCCTGAAACAATTAGGAAAGACCTGCTGGAGATCGAGGAAAGCCTGAAGGCCAAAATACCTGTAACCTCCTTGGCCAAACGAATACAAAAACACCGTAAAGACTTGGCCAAGGGTATCAAGAAAGCGACTGACCGTTATGAGGTAGAGAAACACGCCCCGTGGTTCTCTATAGGCAACTTCGGAGGCGGTTTTGGTCTCCTCACCATCTTTTGCATAGTGGTAGCTGTGACAATTATTGGATGTGTTCTCTGGAAGTGCTGGCGGAACCACCAAGGCAAAGCTGCCCTGGCCGGACTAACCATGACTTTACCTCGGGCCATGGCCTTGGAGGCGGCGGACCCGGAGGAGCTGCTGCGCAGTGAAAAGGAACTAACTGGATGCCCGGACACGACCGCTAACCCCACTGCGGTGGCAGTACTTGCTATATTACTGGCAGTACTCGTCATCGCCATAGTGGTCCTCGTGTGGCGAAAGTGGAGAAATATTAGAGGAAAAACTGTGGATGGGTTGTACGTACAGTTTGCCAATCCACATATGATAGAAACAATCTTCCTAGGCGAACTGGCTATGCCTTCAGACCACACTTATACTGAAGGCTATGTGCTCATTAGGGATCTACTGGTGACCCAGCTGTGTCTGAAGTATACTCTGACGGTAACCTGGGGGGCGCAGCTGATGGGAGCAGCAACTAGACCTGGACAGCACCCATCTAAGGTGCCACTACCCGACACCCTGAGGGTATCTAAAAAACTCGCCCGTCTGATGATGAGTAACTTAAAATACAATACCAGGGCCAGACTACTGAGATATTCCTCGGGGCTAGCCACTCCTGTACCCATGGGAGTACCTCGCCTCATCGACGCAGGGTGGTCCGATGTCGGAGCGGACTGGCCTCAACCGGTGTTGGGACAAGGAACAATGCCTAACGCTCCTCCTAGATCGACCACGCCCACCTCAACAGCGACCGGAACAGGATCTGCACGAAAGACAATAAGGCCAGGGACATCCGAAATAAATCCAGGAACGGTTTATGAAGTTATCATATGACAATGTAACGAGTGGTAAAACCTGACCTAGTACTGTACAGGTAAAATTGGTGAATTAATAACACAGAGGTACGAAAACTAGAACTAAAATGTTACAGGAAGTTCGCTGGGCGATACCTGTTTGGGTAGGTAGGGTTCTGTTGACTAGCCTGAGCAATAAGGATTCACCAGTCAGGAAAAACTTAGTTCGGGTAGGCTGGTCCAACCGTCTCTCTATGGACCCATGGGTTATCTAAATTTCGCTCAAGTCGAGTGTCCCATGCCCGGTAGCCTAGCTCAACACTCTAATTGTTATTGATTTGGCAACTCTTTTAAAGTAGGGAACCATTTGGAACCGATCCTAGTGTCGCGAAATTTCAGCATTTTAAAAGAAAAACTCAAAAATTCTGTATAAAACCTAAGAGCGCTCAACGGGACCAATGCTCCCAACGAGCGAAGTGAACTTCCCCAAGCAAGTACCATCTACACCTGGCCCCTGTGCTGTTGTTACCGCTAGGATCGGGCTGCAGTACAGGAGCCACTTGGGGAACGCCACTGTCTATTCTTTAGCATGCTTACATATATACTCTTCTCCAAGATGAGGGGGTTGCACAAGCAACAGGAGCCTGCCCACAGGCCTGGTGTCAGTGGTGCCTGACAGGAGGCAGGACGTTGGGGTTACGCGTCACCGACGCTGCGAAGGGCACTGGGGTGGACGCCCGACCATGGCAGTCACTATGCCCCGGGTGGATTGGCTCCTGACAAGCGGTCCCTTCATCACAAAAAAAAAATCGACGAGTAGAAAGAAATTTACCTAAAAACTAATATATAAAGCAAACCAATATTTGTGTAACTAAGAGCTCTTCCTCAGGGAATTTTGGGCAAAATATAATAAGAACGCAGAATAATTAGTAACATTCTCAGGGGGGACGCTCTGTGACAGCACACGAGAGTACCTTATACGTGGCTCGTTTGCTCCTGGCATAGACACGCTGCAGCGGCAAGGATATGTGCAAATCCTGACAAGGCGTGCTCTATTTGGGAGCTATAACGGAGGTCACAAGGAAATGTGGTTACGGGACAATGGCGAATTGGTGACATTCACAGGGTGCTCGGCTCTCTCTCACTATATTGCGACTCCCTCAGACGGGATAAGCCATCCCTGGGGGGGGAGAAGCTGTAGCGAAAACTCACAAGGCGGTGGAGCGAGGTGCTGTCCTTATTAATAGCCCCGTCGTCTTGGTTATGTGTAAATGGCCACTGGATCACCGTATGTCTTAGGTCAAAGGATCCTGACTTTAACATAAAAGTCAGGATCCAACGACAACTAGTATATGAACAACTGCCCATAATTCAAGACTAAATTATTTAGACCACTTTTAGACCAGTTTTAATCGGGACAGAGACAAAACGGCAAGAAGTCAAGTTTCGACCCGGGTAAAAAATTAGAAATAATTAAAATTAATAAAGAAAATGAGCGGCTTCAGAGCTGACCGCCGTCGAGGAAAATAAAATAAAATAAATGAATGAAAATTAGTCTTGACCGCCGTCGTGGCGCTAAAAGTATCCAGGTCTCCGCTCAACAGTTGAGCTGAAGAGGGGGGACATGGACTACTGATTCCCTGATGAACAAGCTACAATAAACTTGGTTGACACCCAGTACCGAGAGGGATGAGCTCCTCGAAGGGTACTGGGTAACAGGCGGCAGTGGGCTCGCGAGAGTCCGGGGACACGTTAAACTTCAACTATAGTGCTGGGGAGAGACGTACTGAAGGCCCCCGTGTCTAGCGAAGGATGAATTAACATCCTACTGTGGTACCGTCTAGTCGGCGTACATATCGGGCTGCTGGGTCACAAGGGGCACATACGACTAAAATTTAAATCCGATTCAGAGCTAATGGGTGCGGGGAAGGCCAATCCCATACGGCAGAATCAACTAAATTAAGGTCTATTAGGTGTGCACCCGCCAGTAAGTGGTATGTACGTGGTACGGGGCCGACAGACCCCACCTAGCTCCTGACAGCTCAGGAGTGAACAGGCAAGGCCAGTGAAAACGGTCAAAGTTCAGTGTGGGTTGGCAGATTCACCTGGATCAGACCGTCGGTGACCACCCAGGGTGACTTGGGACCGGTAATCGCTATCGACTGGGTCACTGGCCGGTCGTCTCTGCTCTGCTGGTAGGTCCAAGATCTTCCGGTAGCAGAGAGGGCTCAATGTACAGTCAGGCCATGGTAAAGCTAAATGCTGCATGTCCAATACCCTATTATTGGATATTGTGGGTTTAGTTGAGCCATGCTCTCTGTGATCAGAACAAGTTTGAAAAGAACATTCTGGGAAGCAGAGAGAGCCTTATGGCTGGAAAGGATCCCAGCTCAGGTTGCAATCCACTATGTCTGATGACATGAGGGAAAACCGAAGGGATCAAGCGAGCTGATAAGTTTACCCGATCTATTAGAAAGGAGATAAAAAAAATTCTAACTCTGTCTTTAGCACTACCTATCCCTGCCCGGCATGCGCATAGTTAGGATAAGCTGGGGGCGGAGTCTTTTCAGGAGTAGTCTTGACTCTCCACAAGAGAAACGGGCATAGACCTGAACAAGAAAACGGGTTTAACCTTGTACTGTACTTCGGTAAAGGCCCGACTTACTAGGTGCTGTCTGGAAGTAAGTGATCTAAGGAGATGCATTTACACATCTCTATAATTTAAAGGGGGTGTAGGCTGCATATTATTAAAAAAAATATATATGCAGTCTGCTCCCAATTATAACAATGGAAACTCGGTGCTGCCCATTCTGGTCCTATGAATGGGAGGGTACCGACAAACCACATGTAACTAATGAGGACCGGGAATCCGATCAGAAGTGAACCTGAATCTGAGACCCGATCCTCTAGTGATAACAAATAAGGAACGAATAATCTCAGCCTCCTTTGTACAGTTACTACTTAATGTCCTTTAATGACATTTATACCTCACGGAATGAAAACGCTACCCCAACCGCTTGCCATGTTGGTTTTTCCCATGTGATGTAGAGTATAGGGTAGACAGTGAAATGTCACTGTTAACATAGGTATAATATCTATTCAGTGAACCGTTTGGAGTTAGTGGCGCACCCGTTTGCATTCAGAAGGGCGCCACTACCCAATATAAAGTGGAACTCGGTCTTCAAACCCCAGGCTGAATGTAGGGGGTGAACGCCGAGCTACCACCTGTAACTAGCAGGGAAAGAAGGGATTTTGTCGTAACAAAATCATTCAATAAGAACAAAACTGGGGTTTTAAAGCGAATGCTTCATAAAATGGAGTCAAATATGTTAGAACAGTTGTCACCCTTGAAGGGGGTGTTAACTTGTTTGCGTATAAATCTTTGGAGTGTATTGGGTAATTATTCTAACACACTGTACAGAAAGAGTGTTATCAAGAGTATTGACCCTTGTGACCCCTTAAGGTAAATCACCAGGGATCCAATTCCTATCATTATTCTTATCTCCCCATGAGGTCGGTTAGGGAATCTGAGCGGGACAGTTTTGCATCAACTCTCGGGCACTCATGAAACCTTGGTAGGTGGATGTTCTTGTAACGGCTCAGTCCCGACCTGTGAGCATAGGCTCCCACTCATTCATCACAAGGATATCACTGTCTGAGATGTTTGGCAATCTCGGGCACTGATAAGCGTGGCTTCTGCGTTCAATGGAACGGCGCCTACTAAGGCCTGATCTATGAATGTACGAACTCCCACGGTGCACACACATGTATCTCTGCTTGGGACGCTTGATAATCTTTGTGGTGTTGGTGCCTTTCCAGCTCTTAATGAGGATACCATTCCTTCTTTCATTATATTCATACAGAATCTTCATCTGGGAGTTCATTCAGTGTCTTAGAGACTTCATCTCGGTCTCCTCACAGTAGTATTTTTTCCTCTTCGAGACGACTCTGGACAATAATACTCACTCTAACACTTATTCTAACACAATGACACTGACGAAGTCTTGCTGTTAGACTAAAACATGGGATGAGACTAAAACATGGGATGGGTATCTGTGGCCTTCGCCACTACATCTCAAACTTACCTTGGAGTCGCCAACAGCTCGTTGGACGGCTCCACCTGTGGTGTCGCCTTACGTGGCCGACACGTCAATCTTTCCAGTACTCTGTAAGGGGGACAACTCATCAAAGAATTCTGTCACAGCCAATCTAATGCTGGGAAGTCTGGACCAAAATACTTGGTCACCTACTGTCACTTAAACTTACCAGGGTGAACACCCTGGGAAGCGCTTGTTACCTAGGGCACCCCATGTGAATTGTTTCCAATGAAGACATTTACACTAACGCCCTGTACGTATAACGACTAAACAAAGAATCCTGTTACAGCAAATCTTGTGTTGTACAACTCAGACCGGAATCTCTGGCCACCCATGCCTGATTATCATGTGCAGTGTCAGTCCCCAACAGTTAATAGTATCAAAAAATAACAATACGATACGAATTACCCACACTCCAGAAAACCTACTTAGATCGGTAATGTCAACAAACCGCTAGTCAGAAAACCCCCTAATATCGCCCAACCACGCGCGAGGTAAAATACTTGATCATATTAGCCTAAACAATCCGCCCACTAAAATTATATAGCCTGACGCTTTTCAGTGCCAACCGTGTCACATTGCTTCATTTACATCACCCTAACATACCGCAGGACCTGGAAAAGATAATAAGTTTAGTACGCAAGATCCTGACTCTCGGCCCGCGTCCACCATCTTGGAACCAAAAGTAAACACTAGGTGGCCACCCACGCTACCCGTTACTAAAATTACCAGCGAAACACAGTTTCTGGTTCCGGGAGTGACATCAGCTTCCGGAATACAACCACGTGAAGGCGAGCCGAGAACCACCAAGAAGAATTTGGCCAACAATCTCCTTAAATCCTACGGGTTAGTAGCCTGCCTAACATGCAAAGAACAATAGGAAGAAGGCTGTACTCACCAAGTCTCGGAGCGGGCTGGGCGAGGGGCCGTCTCTACGAGGAGGGCGGTGTCCAACGACGAGCAAGAGCGGTGAAACATCTGAGTCCTCCCATGATAACAGTCCGGAGCTCCCGTAAAAACGATCTGGCCGGAGCCTCTTGGATATATGAACTAAAGTGGACTAGGTACTGATCGGGAATTAAATCACCAGAATCACTCGGTGAAAACGATCCAGAATTAAGTGTTCCAATCACAGGCCGGGAATTGGATCATAAAATCACTTGTTTAAAATCACTATAAATTACTATGTACAAAGGTGAGTGCCGGCGGTCTATGTACTAGCCAGCGGCAAGCGGGCGACAAGACGCCCTAGGACTCGGGCCCATCGCCGAATCAGGCGGTCCGAGGGCATGTACCCGTCGACCAGCTCACGAAAATCGTTGATGGTTACCGTCCCGTCCGCGACTGCCTTGACCACGTGAAGGACGCGGCCTGTCTCTGCAGTCGGCACCCCGAACCAGTCGTTCGCGCGGCGGACTTCTCGGCTGACTTTAGGCACTACCCGGTTTATCCACTTTTGAAGGGAGCCGTCACTGTCAGTAAGTTCCCAATGGCGTGCGTCAAACCCCGAAGGGGTAGTGAAGATCAACGTAGCTGGAGCTGGGTGTGCTTGAATGTTCATAAAGGCTCGGCTCAGGGCTTCCGCGTAAAATTTGGTCACGGCGTCCACGTTAATAAAAAGCGGGATGTAGAGCCCGAGTTCCTCATCCCATGTCAGTATGTCGAGAAAGTTGCACATCACTATGAGTATGTCCTCCGGAAACATGACATGATGGGCAAACGCGTAACCCGCCAACTCGGCGGTGGTCGCGTCGAGATGAGAAAAAACTACTAAAGAATGATCAGTCCCCGCTAGAATAATGTCCGGGTGGGCCTCAATACCCTCCTCACGGTTGGAACAGAAGATGGCAACTCGCACCATGATGATATTGAAGATAAACGGAGTAAAAGACGAAGGAGTTACAAAATCCACGTCTTGACACGTTAAAAATACCGCCGGCACTGATTAAAATGACGTCAAAACGAGGCTAATTTGGAAAACCCCTTTTTGATCCAAAAGATCCAAATTCTGAAATCGGCTAGCATGATCAAAGCATCGTATAATTTCTTATAAAATCTGTGCTAAACTAAAGTTTAGGTCCCCAACCAACATAATCAAGCGCCAGAATTAATTCATATCGGCCCAAAATATCAGGTCGAACAATCAAACTTGAAAGTTTGATCGAAGCAGAAATTTGCCATCCGGGCGCTTCGCGCCCGAAGGATCCAAATCGAGGTCAAACCTTGGGGGGGAACTCCAGTCAAGCGTCCCGCTAAGTACACGTGTACTAAGTATAGCTGGCGGACGCGTGACGGGAATGGTGGTATTTTCTGGTTCCAACTGCTCGGTATTACTAAACCTGATACAGAGACCTTGTATTTATTGTAAATAATGTTGTTCTGGTTGAAATTTGATTGAAATTCAACACGCATTGTATCATGAAAGTCGTTCGTTCAAAATGTCCGAATTCTCTGAATTGACTTATGTTGTGTTAATTTGTTCTGAAATTGGATTTGATGTACACTTGTTACTCTTAGAAGTTTAAGACAACCCTAAACTGTATATATGTTGAGTTCTGTTGACTTGTGTTACAAATCATAAATATCAGAAACTGTACAGGCGCGTACTAAGTCAAAACTGAATTTGTCACCTTATGCATGGGTGTCGCAATCTTTGAATCTTAAAATCAGCTAACGATGCTGAGAACTGACTTTAATGTACAAGGCACGTACTAAGTGAATACCTAAAGATGACGAATACTTCATCCTCTAAAGTTGACTTTGTCATTTTGTAACCATGATTATGTCATCATCTACGTTGTTATCCAAATAATCATGTTATCAATTTTTAACACTTACCTTGTCATTTTATGAACGAGTTCTGCTAACCTTGAGCTTCAAAGTGTGGAAATCAACTCAATGAATAATTTCACTGTGAATTTGTGTTGAAACTGGATCTACAAATCTATTGATACTGTGTTGAATGTACCACGAGAGTCAAGGCCACCCCACCATGGTTTAACAAATATATCCAATCATCAAAATTGGGAGTTCATTATATTCATTTGGTTTGAGCTATGTCGTCCACCTCCTTAAACTCAAACACCTGACCGCCGTCGAATGTACTAATGGCTTAGTACTTTTAATACATTGTCATAATATATAATCCAACAAGGATCAGGCTTAGCAAGTCTACTTCTAGTCTACTCCTAGGAGAAATATCTTACGCTCCTAGCGCCACCTGTTAACCAGTATAAAAGGCGCTGCAAGGTAGGGAGCGAGCAGTTAGTGAGTTAGTTGGTTAGAAGAAACATGTTTAACCAAGGAGTTATACCTGGAGTAAGTACATCGACTCCGTGTAACAGACTGGAGTTTATTAATACCCACTACCTCGGACATAGGATTGTGTTAGAGCTAAATGCTAGAATGGTCTAGAAGGCGTTGGAGCAACTCGTGTTCTAAATGTGGTTGGTTGCTGATAGGAGATGGGAGGTGGACTGATGAAGACTTATACATGGTGGCTTTGACTCGGGATGAGATGTTTATTGAATAAAAACCCTTTCATATTAAGAAGCTCCCTCATCGTTCATTTCTTTTGAACTATTGGGAAGTGAATGGACAAACTTTAAACGCGGTCTGAATTACTCAGACATTCTGGAAAGCAACTTACGAAGACTTAGATATACACGGATCTTACGCAGTCTTAAATCAACATTAACAATAGTTCAATATCCTTACTGTAGGTTTCAGCCTCTTCTGCCAAAAAGTCTTCGTCGTCAGAAGTTTCTTCCTTCTCGACCTTTGGGGCAGCCCTGAGCCGTTTCTGCTCCCTCTCGCAGGCCTCCATCTCAGCCGCATCGTCAGAGGAACCGACTGTGCTCCCCTCATCGTCTGTGTCTGCTTGATCAAGTTTGGTTTGTCGTGCCCCTGCAACGACTTATAATTTAGCCATATGTGATTTACACAGGTTTTCGTAGGTTTTGTAAGTATTCTTCGTCTCAAAATTTTATAAGAAAGTACTTTCTTATAATTTATGAATGACATAACTATAAATATTATTCATTAAATATACTGTTATACATTTAATCTCAATATAAAAACGGTGTACTTTTTACAGCCACAACTTTATTTCATTTCATAGTATACATTTTATCTTTTTTGTAATTTTACTTACATCCTGCACATTCAACACCCCAGAACTCCAGACACATGGTCTGGGAGGGTGTCAGGCCCTTGTCTTTGGGCATGCCTGCCGCGCCACTCGCCCCATACTTCTTGACCAGTTTTCTGTACTGAAAATGTCAGTTGAAACAGTGCGACGTAAATTAAGTGTTCAAATTGTTAACAAAACACTGTCATTTTAATTTTTTCAGATTCTTCAGTTTTCAATTATAATCTTAGTGAAAATTACATAATGAGATACTCACAATATGTACTACTTTATTTTGAATCAATGGATATGTTTTTTTTTTTACGTACGAGAACTAGACTGTCCTACGAGAACTACAGCTTCTCGAGACAATTGTACATATTTCTTTTAATGGGTTTCTCAATGACTTACCGCCTCACGTGATGTCGACTTGTGGTCCTGTGAATGTATGTACAGGTACTTCTTCCTCCTCTTGTTACCGCCCACCGAGTTCACGTTTTCTTTTATTTTCTGGAAGAGCTTCTTCCTCTTGGCGTTCTTGGATTCCTTCGTGAGCTCGGACTTAAAACTGTTCTTGAATGCTTCACTGGAATGGTTAAAACAAATATTTTAATATCCAGGGTAAAATAAGTATTTCTTCAACATTACAATTTTACGATCTTACTTTCATTTTCAAATTATGTACTTTTTACACGAGGGAAAGAAGTCATTCGACGTTTTTAGGGTACGTAAGGTAGGAAAAATAATTAAAAAAAATACTATTGTATTGAAAATGAACAAACATTACATATGTTTCGAAAAACTAGTTACACTTCTCGTGGGTACAAATTATTTGTTGCATCTATGTAATATTAATTATATTTCGTATAGGTGTAACTCTTGGCACTTTGTTTTGACTTTTTATACTTACACATCCTCCCGAGCCATGTCATACATGGCCTTATGCTCAGCTTCGGTGAATGGTATCTTTCTTGGATCGTCTGCATCACTCTCCGAGGAGCACCATACAACATCGGGTCTAGCCCCTTTACCAGTTACTTTAGAAATCTTTTTCACACCCCCTTTTTTCGCTGGAGGTGTCTTTGCTGGTGTCTCTGTTTTGGGAGTGGGTGTACCAGCTGCCTTTTTCCTTTTACATCCTCGTGGTGTCTTATCTAAAGGGGGTGTGGGCGGTAAGGGACTGTCTTCCACCTGTATCACTGGGCTGTCAGGATCTTTGGTTTTGGCTTTGGCCTTAGGCTTTGGGGTACGGGGGAGACGGGATTGACGTGACTTACTCTGACGAGAACCTTTTGGTTCGGCTTTTTCTTCTGTTCGCACAACTTGTTTCACTTTTGCTGACCCTTTCTTCACAGTTTTGGCTTGTTCGGGGCTGTCCTCGACCAAATCTACATTTATAACTTCGTCAGAACCGGCTGTGTCTCGGTGGCTGGGACCTGGTACAGGCTCTGCTGATGTCTTCTTGGGCTTCTGGCCTGGCTGGGGGTACAGATCCAACAGTGACTCCAGATACTTGTCAGACATCCTGTCCCTCTTCTCTAAGGCGGCATTCAACATGAGACGCAGTGACTCCTTCTGATGTTCTTGGATATCGGGACGAGACATGACTTCCTTAATCGACTTGATCTTACGCTCCACAGCTTTGAGATCAGCATCAGGAGAGGGGGCAGCCATCTAAATGGAAGGACAAATTTCGTAAACATTCTATGTGTTTTGGTGGGGGGCTTACGTTAGTCTGACATCATGTTTAACAACAATGATATGCTCAGAAATTGGATATTGTCGACTCATTTCATGTTCATAACTATTACAAACATGTCTATTGTGAAGTATGTCGTACAATTACAATTATTATTTATCAGTTTGGCACTCACCTTGGAATATTACGTGGTATTAACGACTTGATTTGGAAGAAAACCTGAGATGAATGAAATTCCCGTGACTTTATGGACTCGTCAACTCCGTCTTACGGCTGGTTCCAGTCTTATTTTAAATGTATTAGACATGAGCCCATGCCGAAAACCAGCAGATACACCGGTTGCCGGCGTGTTTTGCATGCTTTAGTATATACACAGGCCGAGAACAAGCGAAAAAGTGCCGTACCGGAAATGACCTTTCCCGCTGCTCCGATGACCTACTTTCGGTCGAGCCACTTCTCGTGACAAAAATACACGAGAAGTTTCGGTTGCCCTACGAGAAGTCAACGGCTGCGAGAAGTGCTCACGAGAGAAACATGGCACGAGAGAAAAAGAGCCACGAGATGTTTTCTGGGGGGTTTTATTAAATATTCTCGTACGGTGCAAACTTTTTTTCGCGAGAAGTTTCAGTTCTCGCTGATGTTTTTTGGTCACCCCCCCAGTATCGCACCACTTGCACAAGGCGTTTTTGTATATTATAATATGCACCTTTTCCATGAACTTGCGCAGTATACTGGTATAAACCTTCCATAGAAGCCCTGATCCCCAAATCCGCATTGAAACCCATATCCCAATCGATTGTTCAAGCCTATTCCGCTATCAGGGCGCCACTCTATTGAAATAGGTATATAAAAGCAATGAATGCATCAACCTATATCGTCAGAAATGGACCAAGTTTGAATTCCTTTATACCAATGGCCCTATTTCCATGTCTTTCTATGAAAATAACAAGTAGGCCCTACATATCTATTCAAAATGGTTCACATTCGTTTCCATCTCTTGATAATGGTATCAACTTGGAAATATAACCCATGTGCTTTTTGGAACAAAATATTAATGACTTTCTGCATTTTACATTACAATGCCGAGTCTCTCGGAAAAAGGGATGGACAGAGCCAGCCGCTGGCACCTTTTGTTGACTAGCTATAGCTATTATTGCATAATATCGTCGAAAAATGGGATTCTCCTATCATTATCGTTTTCTCAAATTGTATATTTTTGACATTGCTTCAATCATTACAAAGTTTCAGTAACTGTTGTTTTTGCATCAGAAGTTCCATTAGAATGAACAACAAACAGGGTGTTGGTGGCATGGCCCCTCCTAAATCAATCAACCTATATGACATTGAAGCACCACACAGATCTCATGAGAAATGGTGTTACTTCTCAGTTCTGCTCAAACAAAATTAATGACGAGTTCTTGCATATTGAAAAATGTATGTATAACACATCAATTCCGTGTGTATGACCATACGAGTATCAGTATTTCTAGACAATGTTTCCTATACAGTGGCGGATTTTAGAGAGGTGGGGGGGGGGGCACGCTTTCTCTTTTGGCCAGAACATTTGTGTTTTGACCGTTAGATTGTATTCATTAGGCTACAGAATCATCGTTTAGAAAACTTCCTCCAAGCTATATATAGATGTCGGTGAATCTCTTCCGTTTAGGCCGCCATGCATATTACAGTACCTTTTTGATGCCTTGCGCTATTCAAAGATATAATCATATAGATGTAATGTAAGTAAGGCATCAAAGGAGGCATACCGGATTTGAATTGTTCTTTTGTTGTTGTGCACTTGGGCATGTAATTGGGCTATTAGCACCTCCCCCCCCCCCCCTCACGCCTCCCCCACCCCCTCTGCCTCTCAGGTGTCCACCTCACTTCTCACTTCTTATTGGTCACTGCTGGGGGTTGTAGAGGACAGGTGAGGGACGTCATCACGGCGGCCCACAGGTGGCGAAGGGGGGGAGGGGGTGGACGGTACCAGCAGGGTCATAGTAGTGGTAATAGCTATAGGTGTGTAGGGACGATGTGGGGGGGGGGGGGTGAGTAGTGGGCGGACTGGCTCTTAAATTGCGCAAGGCATCTTTGGCCGGCTGAAAATGCCGGCCGAAAATCTTCAGATTTCTAGTTCAAAGACTTGTATCCACGTTTTTCCCATTAATGCGGCTTTCAACTATGAATTAAGTTGGTTGACATATCCGATATGTTAGGTTGTGAAATAAAAGAGAGTTGGGTTGGTAAATACGCACCCCGAACGACCAGTATCGCACCATTTGCACGAGGCGTTATTTGTCCGTCCTGAATGTGTAAGGAATGCCACGCTTTCAACCGTTTTACCGCGTGTCACGTGTCATACTTTCATCGTATGAGTAACCCGTAGTGATGACTTGTGTTTTTACTCTTTTTTGTCTCCTATGCGTCAGTAGCGGGGAGCGGGGGAGGCCACGCCGCCGCCGCATTCCTTGAACACAGGGGCGGATATAGGATTTTAGAAAGTGGGGGGGGGGGTGACATTGTTCCCCCTTTTTGAAGTTTAGGACCCCCAGGACCCCCCCCCCCCCCTCCCTCCCCCGATCCGTCTCTGGAATATTAAATTCCGCTCAAAGCTATATCTCTATATGGTATAATGTTCAGCTCAGAAAAACGACTCTCTTTGGAACATGTGACAAATCGTCAAAGAGAGATACTTTTGCATAATGATTTAATGATTGCCTCTCGTTTTTCACCAACCGTTCGTTTACATTGGGGCCGGGCGAGGTGTCTGCACGGGGTCACCGGCTGTGATGGTGTGGTTTTACCAAGTCGTTATAACTGTATTTGTCTGTGGTTATAGCAGGTGGTTATAATGCCTCCAGGGGCGGATCCAATGACAATGCTCTTTAGGGGGGTTGGCAGACCTTTATAAAGAAAAAAAACCACCGAATTCACACGGATCATCCAACTTTAAGATGCCAACATTTTATTTCTCTATTTGGGATTTTTCAAAACATCATTTACAGACTTATATCATTATTGACACATGGTTTTGAACAATAATGATTTTCTTCAATTACTTTGTACGATGCTTGTTACCATCTAGAATGAGTTTCTTACATAAACCACGCCCTTAAATGTTCTGCCTGTAAAGTAATTTATATTGAATTTTAGTAAGACTTTGAAAACAATTCTTCCAAAAAGAAATTAGGAGGGCCTAAAAATTAGGGTCGATCCCCGGGGAAACAGTCGATCCAGTCACAAAATAGAGAGTTTACTGGGTTCTGAGATGGACATCAGGTCGATGCCTTGATAGACTAAAGATATATCCATATATAGAATTATTGTGGAGTGAAAGTACCCCCAGAAAATGTCTGATGGTGTTTAATTGAGGATTAAAATGGTTTTGGGCAACTTTTAAATATCTAAGAGACAAAAGAATAGAAGTTTTCATAGGAATCTGACTGGTTTAACCCTCCCAAAGCTCACAAGCTGTGCATATAAATCCACAATTTCATTTTCTAGACTAGATCATTTTATTTGAATGGGTAATATTCATTCACTTCATGACGAAAATCAATGATTAACTAAATACAAGTCACATCCATCAAAATAACTTTGATTTTACTTCAAAAAACTTAAAATAGGCATTGGTTTATGACTCTTTACCATATATAGCCTATGAGTACAAGATATGACATCCACACTTCCTATATGACAATACGGGAACAGTCCTGAGGTGGATCATCTAGACTGAGTTATTTTGCAGGCTTGAAAACCTAGAACATAACTTTTTTTATGTTTTATCACAAATGAAATAGTAAACGGGGGTGTCTTAACAAGCTTGAATTAATGTTATCTGTAATAAACAGGCAGTAAAACAAAAAAATATTCTGCTAGAGAACTACTTAGAATGTTATTAACTGATTAGAAAATGTAGGCAAATGAGCAAAAATGCCAAAATTAAGGAATTTCACCTCAGCCTTCCAAGTTGGCTTATACTGTACTCATTCTCACCATATAGTCATATTATACATCATTTGATTGCAAATTCAATTCTCTAAAAGGAGTCCTCTCCTAATTCCCAAGAAAATATTTTTGTACATTCTATTTAGATGGTAATAAGTCAGTAAAAATGACAAATTTCATCAAATTTTCAGGGCCATTCCAAGCATTTCAAATTGTTTGGAATGTTTTCTTGGAATGTAAAATCCCTGTTTTCCCACACTGCAGATTCTTAGCTACAAAGTGATACCAAGATATCTGAAATTGATTGAATAGGCTAGGAATAATCAGTATTTTTGTAAAACAAGTAACGGCAACTTTAAGTTAAGCCTCGCTATTTGATGACTGGATCTTTAGATACCACTTTTTTTCTTTGGCCTAATAAGCCTATGTGCATTATACATTTTCTTTGTCATATTCTCAATAAGATGATACATCAAGTAATTCACATAATAATTATTATAATTATAATCATACTTTACGAGAGGCAGTGCAACTTTGAGGGAGTAATCGTACATTATGAGAAAATGTGAGAGGCAGTGAGACATTGAGGGAGGGATGATATTCTGAAGGCGCCTCATTGTGGCATGTGTTGATTTGGGTATGGCTGTGAAACTTTAAGAATAGATTCTGAAGTCACCTCACAGATTGGGAGAGGCCCAGGTTAATTCCCAAGTTTACACAATCAACTGCAGTTTGTGATGTTCTGATTTAGAGGGGGACTCAAGGACATGCACCCCTCTATTTTATTTTGAAAATCTGTAGTTTAAAATTCGGCCAGAATGAATTATTTTCCGTACCACGCCACCTAGTGTGGAACTCAGCTTCAGGGGTGCAGGCCAGACAAGCCTGGGTTTATTTTCTCTTTGAGCATGTTTAAGGATAGAGTAGGGTGATGGGCGCCTCCTCTTTGTTGGTCACTCGTAAATGCTCATAATTCTCTTAATATCTAAGATATCTTAACATATTATATACCAAAAAATAGCTGCTTACCATATCTATCTTACTTTATAAGTAATTTAAGAAGTGATTGATATGTTAGTATCAAATATGGCTTCATAATTTAAACTCAAATTTTTCTACTTTTATTTTTTGAACAAGGATTTCTCACTAAATAATGAATTGACGGGACTGAAACTTTTCAAACATGTTATAAACATTCCTCTTGAGGGAAGCGTGTCTCAGAATTTTGATTTAGGGCCTAGTTTTTTTTTTATTGAATGTATAAAAAAATATTTTTTTTTTTTCCATTATTTTTTCCATTTTTCACCATAAAAAGCAAACAAAGTCCTAAATCTGGAATTTGAGACACGCTTCCCTCCAGAGCAATGTTCATAACGTACTTGAGAAGTTTCATAAGCATTGGGCCATTGATAATTAAGGAATCTGTGTTCAAAAAATAAAAGTTAAAAAATTAGTTTTGTATCTTCTTTGATTTATTTCGGGACTAAAATATAGCGCAACTAAATCAAATATAATATCATTAAATAGCAGAGATATTCAGCTTTAAAATGATATATAAAATGCCTAGATTGAGACAGAATTAGCAGAGTTATAAGCAAACACGCACAACTGTAGCAAATAGGAAGCTGATCCCCCTACTCTAACCTTAAATTGGTGACTTTTAACCACCTGCAACTTTGTATACATCCAAGGTTAAATAATGCCTTGACCATGGGTGCATAGTACAGGACTTTCTCTTTCCATTGATATATGAATTATTACTATGGCTGTGAGCCTTGTCTTTTATAAACATTTTTCAATATTCAAAGTTTTGACTTAATTATTGGCCAATAGGAGCGCACCTTAGAGCCTTATCAGCATTATGTAATCACTTCCTACCAATCAGGTGTCACGCTACCCCCACAACGTGGGTTTGTTTGTCCAGGCATCACTGAAGTGTGACAGGTGGGCAAGGTAGGGATAAGACTCTATTTCATTAAGGGATATCTTTTCTAATATTGTGACCTTCTAAAGTCCTAGACCCGTCACTGCCCTTGGTCCATTTGCCAGTCTAAATTATCATTATTGTGTACGAGCAAATCTAGCTCAGGCTGCCATATGGATGCTGATTTCAGCCTTTACTGGTTACTTCAAGTATAACCATGAGCCAGCTGCCTCTCACATAAAAACATCAGTATAACCCCCAGGATTAATAGTATAACAATGTAACTCTACTTCTCTAAACCACTACTAGGAGCTAAATTTCTTTGCTTTTCTTACTTAGCCCCTCATAGGGTAAGCAAGTTTTCTTTGTGCCATGCTACACATTGAAAAGCGGCCTAAATTTTCAATGCAATGATTCATAGTTGGAAATAGCCTCTTTCCCTGCAGTGCATTTAAGTCATACTTTTCTTGTCTGTGCAGCCCTTTACATTCATAATTCAAACTTGACCTGCAGGCCTAGTAAGCCTGTACGGTGCCTCCTGGTGCAAAGTAGCCCACCCTGAGTTATACTTTTCTTCACATAGATCACTTTAACAATGACACAAATAAAAAGCAAAGTACCTTTCGCAAATGTAGCAATACTTTGAAGTGAAGGCACTTGGGCCAGCTGGTCAGTCGGAACAGTTGTGTCACCCCTCTCTTGCCGTCTTTGGGATCAGAAGCCAGTGGTTATATTAGATAAAGTTGTGGTTTTACTACAGAGTGGGACAAAATGAGAATCATCATGAAAACCAGACGTTGCATATCAACCACTGCAGTCCAGTAAATAAGTTAAAAGATGCCTGCCTTGAAATATTCAAACCTCACCTGAGGGAAGGATGACTCATCATGCATCTGTAAAGAGATAGTCAATACTTTCTTTGATCTGGTTTGTACCACAGTGAATGGTGTGTGGTGATCCATTTTCCCTTCCTAAATAAATGAGGCTTAATTTCATTGTTATACACCAGCTCAAATGTGTCAATAGAATAAATGTACGTTTGTCATATTCAAACTGTCCATTCCTTTCTTGGGATATGGTTACTTCAAGTATAACTATGAGCCTATTACTTAAAACCACCAGCAACTCCCAGGGTTCATAGTGTAACCATGTGGCCAAGACTCTGGTTTGTACTAGGTCGCACCATTTCCTTGCTTTTCATGAGATATGACCCCTCTCAGAGTGAACAAGTTTTCATTGTGATGTGCTTCACGATGAAAATAAGCCTAGATTTTCCATGCAGTGCCTCATCCTGGGAAATTGCATATTTTGTGCAGTGCAAGATCATACTTTTCTTGTGTGGGCAGCGCTTCACATTCAGCATGCAAACTTGAACTGCAGGCCTGCCAGGCCTGTGCAGTGCCCTGCCAGTGAAAAGTAGTGCCTGCTGGTGCAAAGTTGTCTACCCAAGGAGGAGAGAAGTTATACTTTTAATGGCAAAATTCTAATTTAATGAGAACACAAATACAACACAAGGTATACTTTTCACGTATTCTAGCACCTTCAAATGAAGGTATCTTGAGCCTGCTGATCAGTTGTGAATGGTTGTGTGTCAGCCCTGCGGGTGTTTATAGGGGGTCCTCATGTTCCTATGTCAAATTCTAGAAATCCTCGTGTCAACCTGTTCAATTAAAAAAATCACTTTTGGGCAATATGCTGCCCGGCGGTTCATGTGTCCCTCGGATGAGCTCGCAGGTCTTCTTATATTAGTATGTCATTAATGCAAAAAAGAAACATTTCACCCTGTCGATTTTAAAGATCTACACCCATATCCCTCTATCAGGTATCAGAAACCAATGGTTATAATAGAAAGGGTTGTGTGTTTGAGTTGTATGAGATGAAATACAAATTATTATGAATACCACACCTTGCATATCAACCAATCCACGGTTGACGGCATTACAATAACAAGTCAGAAAAGGATATCATTACATGAATGATTCTCAAAAGGCATACCTCGTGTCTCGTCTTCACACCGTATTGGTTTGAAGACGCGCTTTACCACTTAAGAAAATCACTAGAGACTAAAACCTACCCATATAATATTAACAAAGTAAATGTGCATTATAAAAATGAAAGATAATTTGATATCATGTTTTAACACAAGAACATTTTATTCCTTGGGTAAAATGCCTGAGATATTATATACAAATTCGCAATAGTAAGACCAATAGATCTGTTTAATATCATCTCATAATTCCACATTATATAGTGTCCTACAGTAGACGACAATCTAGGATATCACAAAAAGAGACATACTCAATAATATGATACTTCTCCTTAGACACAGAAATCGATGTTCAAAAAACCTTTAGTAGAGATTGAACATGTTAAATCTTACTCAGAATATAGCCTAATTCAGTATTCTTCTCATTACACTCCAATTGTTCTGTAGTGACCAAATTATGCTCGGCCTATCTGTGAAGTCTAGTATTGAGTTTAAAAGATTTAGGCTATGACGTTTTCCCCCCTAGTATTACCAAAATGATTCATTTACAGAAGAACAGCAATATTTACAAAAATACACAATTTCATTTAAAATCAAACTTAATTGTCACCTAGATTTAACATATAACAAATCATGATTTCATCAATATTATAATACAGGTCGGTACTTTTCAAATAATCCTAAACAATGAGCGGATTGAACACAAGTCATCATTGTCATTATGAGCATTGTAATCTTCACCCATTGATGAACAATTACTTAATCATGGCAGATGATTGTAAAGTTATAAAGAAAATGTAAACATACGAACATTGTTAAAAAGCGTACAACAAATACTAAATTTAGTGGTCTACTCTCACTTCTTAAAGCAGCGTGATGAACTGAAATTTGATAACAGCTATCTTTGAACACTTATCTGGTGGACAAGGTCTACTCAGGGAAGTGGGGGATGGGCGGTCCAGGGGGTCCTACCCACCTTTTTTGATGGGAAGATGATGTACACAAAGAGAGCAATGTGCCGGGACTGGAGACACTATCTACCACCCAGGAACCCAGGAAACACTCAAAAGTATACACAATTTCTCAAAACCTTCTCCATACCTATTTAAAGTTAATCTTGGTTGGAGATCAAGTCTCTGTCCTGCTGCTGTGGCATCAGGCATTCTCCCTGTGACAACGGCAGGGTTATCAAAGGTCTTGGGACCACCAACTGTTGTGTTTGTGGTCCTACCCATGGGATTATGCACATTAAAGAACATCTGCCCTGGTAAAAGTGTAGGGGTATGGTCTCTACCTCCTCATAGATTTGATCATCCAGGAGTAACCCACTGAACCTTGTTGTTCAAACCAACAAACAAACAAACCTTTAGTCAATTCAGCTCTTGGGCCTATGGAGCCTGCTCATGGACTCAACCCCTCTAGTCTCCTCTGGAACTCATCCACTCAACCACCCAACCACACTGGAACACTTCTACATGACTGGACCAGCAACCACCTGCCCTGCCAGAGGCTTGCCTCCAAACCACCATCTGCCAGAACTCCAAAAGACTCTGATTCTCTGCGAACTGGTGGTCTGTGTGTTCAGGAACCCACTCTGGGACTCTGAGGTAAGCACTCTGTGGGAGTGTCATCACTGTTGTATCAGGTATCTCTCACCACATTATCGGTGTTGTAAGAAATGGTCTGCCATTATAAACCTAGACCCAATAAAGGTTTGAAACTGTATTTGAATGTGTGATTTTTCCTTTCCAAGTTCTCTGAAGTTATGGAGCACAGGTGATTTTTGCTGGACAACTGAACTAGATAATGGCAGGGGGTCTGAACTAGATACTGGCAGGGGGTATTCTCTAGTGCTGCTTATAGGTGTTTCGGAAAGGTTTGGCTCTGCCGTGCCTTCTTTGATTGTGAACACATGCCAGAGTCGATACTTGACAATTCGGGAGGCGCGGCAGGAGGCAGCTCTGACATATAACAGCCACTTCTTGGGTAGTCCGACCCAGGGGGACCCTGGAGGTTAGCGTTCCTCCCACCCCCTCCTCCATGGGCCCCGTTTCGGGCTACAAGTGTGGGAAGGCTGAGGTCCAACGCTGAAGAATCTGGTTTGGCACCCTCTGCCATGTGGTTGACATACGTGTTCTCTGATTCTGGTTCCGGGGTGCAGGTCCCCCTACTACTGCTAGAATTAAGATGAGAAGGGTCCCGTTGGCTGATTTTAATGGGAGGCTTATTCTGAGCCAAAGGATGTCCTGGGGGGAATGTGGGGATTGGCGGAACTCTACCTTTCTTAGGTGACAGGGGTAGCCTCTGGCGTGAAGTGACCTGGGCAGTTGGGTTTGGCTGACTGGTAGTACCCCCCTCTGCCCCCACGTGGTGGTAAATACTCTCATCGGCACTGAAGCCATGGTTGTCCACAGGCTGCAGTGAGATAGACTTTCCCTTCTGACCATCCAACCTAGATGTGTCATCTGTTGTTTGTTTGGCCTTATGGCACCTACAGCACTTACAGCATAACCCCTGCACACGGGACCAGTACTCTGGCAGGAGCCCTGGGCATTTCCTCCTACCAGCACACACGAGACATATTGCAACAATCACTATCAGTATGATGAAGACACTGACACCCAATGCTGTCTTGTTGTAGGAGACCTGAGCAGCAGCCTGACATTGGCCAGTGTCATGGCAGGCCTCCTCCTCCATGTCCTTACTGTCCTGCTCAAGCCTGCACCAGCTACAACCACTCTGAATATTGCACTCACTGAAATGAACACACGTACTATTAAAACAAATGAACACAAACATGATTAAAACAATCTGTATGGAGGGATATAGTTACATACAGAAAGTCATAAGAAAGTGAATCTCATTTATATTACATTAATCCTTGATCAATATATATATACATATGATATTCTTTTGCAGTATTATTTATCCTATATTACAAATGTACAAGTTGTCATTTAGCTTTCAGTGTCTCACCTTCTCATTGCCGCCTTCTCACACGCTGTCACAAAACAGGGACGGAGGGCAGAGACTTCTTCTGCCATTGGTGGTCTTTTTATAATGTCAAACTTCTCCTTATGGATGGAACATATGGGAGAGAATTTCAACTCTCTGGATTGAAAGGAAAAATATGCAAAAAGTATTAAACTAACACTTTATGAGTAACATGTTTTAAAGCAAAACTTAATGAAAGCCATATCTTGTACACTGGACGAAACAAGCTATGTCATCCCTCCCCTCCCACAGTAAAAAGGACACTTTGCTGTCTATGCTGCAGCAGAAAAGTGGCAATATATTCCCATGTCAGTATAGATGAGTGCAGAGGTCCTGCATGCCCTCTTTGGATATATCTGCCTTTGTGTTGATGCTAAGAGTGCTTGTGAGTAATACCGTAGCGCCCAGGAGCACCCAGGGCACTCACATGTCCCAGTCCTCCCAGATATTGGTGGATTTACTGATTGCCATGATTTAAAATGTCGATTTGATTTTAGGGGTAGCAGAGGTCATTCAGACTGACGGAGGCCCTTACCCAGATCAGCCTGGGAGAGAGATGGGGGAGTGGGCTGTGGCTAGGTGGTGGCCGGATGGAGGTTTGCAGGTTAGACAGCCATGGGGATTAGAGAAGCATAATGCAGGGAGTGTGAGAGGGACTGAAGAGCATTACATGAAGTGCCTTTACTGTACAGAACGTGCAATAGACACAGGACGACATCACTGACCAGCACTGACATGGAAATGTACTTATCCATATTTTAGCAGGCAGCCCCAAAAAATGCATCAAGCACTGCCTGACACTCTGGCCAATTATGTCCACTTTTACTGCTGCAAGACCAGAGCTAAAAAGGTCTAGGCTGCATTTCCAACTCAGAATTGTGGATCCACAAGTATTCCATAAGTGGCTTTATGGGTAGATACCATAAACATGTGGTAGAACTGTGACTTTCAAAGATTATCATTTCTAATTTGTAGTGTGAACTATATTTGTGAGGCAAATGTGGCATTCAGGGTTGTCACATGATATTTGTGTGTTAAATGTGAAATTTTCCAGTTTGTCAGTCATTTGTGGAATAAATTTATGTGGGGCATTTATGGAAATGTTTTTTCCAACCTGTGGAAAAAAGGGTGTGGGCTCAATTTTTGTGGAAAAGTTATAGGTGCTCAGGGCACCTATAAGTTTTACACAATTCATCAAAATGGCATATATTGTTCACCAGGGAAGGCCTGCACCTCTAGTTTACTACCCAAGTAATAATCCAATCACAGAACACTGATACACATGGACATTAGAGTTAAATTAGATATGTGACTTGGGGACCCCCTCATCCACACACATACAGGTAGTCCATAAGTATCCCACATAAACACCACAGAGAGCATGAACCTTTCTTGCCTGACCTGACCCAGTGCATTTGCATTGTGGGACACTTACAGATTATTCCAGTAAGTGTCATATGTAAGGAAGGTAAGTTAGAAACAAGTTTATTTGTGGAGTTTGGAAGAACTGAGAGTGCCGTAGGAGATATGGAACAGTCTTCCACAAAGTTGGAAATGCACCCCAGTTTCGTCTCTCTGATAGCGGAAAATACCTTGACAGGGTCTCTCCAAAGGTATTGTTGCAGAAGTTGAACTTGAGGGGTTTATAACAAGGACACTGACAACTGTCTTCTTCCTCCCATCTGCACAGAGTTAGATTCTGGAAGAATAAAGCCTGTATTCAACTTGGTGATTTTGACTGCCAGGAATTTGGGATATAATAACCTTTTTTTCTACAATATGTATTTATCCAACGTATTATTCGAAAAAGAAAACCTCTTTCTATTGATATAGATTACATGTCTATTATCAATCCTAATAACTGGTTCGCTGACGAATCAGAATAGATTCCTAATTTAAATTAAGCTGATTATGTTCTAAAAAGGTCCACAGCTCATGATCTACTTATATGTGTTTGAGGGGCCTTATAATATTCATACATGTTTGATTGAATCTTTGGTGCATACATTGGGACCTTACCTCACAGTTGCAGAGCTTTCTGTATTTGTCTCTCTCCCATGTGATGCCAACCAGAATGTTTGTTCCAGGAACAGAATGTAGTTCAAAACGGGGTGAATGTGCTTGTATAACCCACTCCTTTGGCGACAGCTGGAAATAGATGCCAGTTAAACAAATCAGGAATTTTATTTCCTCATAAATGTCAATATTAAATATTGATATTTATGAGGAAATAAAAATCCTGATTTAGTTGAAGATACTTTATCATATCACGTATAAGATGACTACATATTTTTTTATATTCTTTTTTTTGTACTATGCATCCATTCCCATGTTTTTCTGATGTAGATTTGGGAAAGGGCCATGTCTAATGCGACTTATTTCTTCTATGCATGTCACTTTTGCTTAATTCTCCCAGACGCGGTTCTCTGGATTGTTGTATTTTGCCTACCTGCAGGCTAAATCAAGGTGCATTGTGGGAAATATGTTGACAAGTCCATTTCCTGTTTTAAGCCTTAAACATATCAAAATTAGTCATCTATGACATTTTCATTTGTTTGAGGTTGTAAAAAAAGTAGAATTAGGTACTTTTTCTTTCTGTTATTGTATGTACTTCAATTTCTGATATTAATTTAAAATATTTTCATTGCATACTTTTATATTGCTATAAGATGCATTATTTCTATCACTTTTCCCATATTTTTGTCTACAAAATATGCCAAAATTAGCGTGCAGGTGCACAAAATACAGGAAAACTTGGAACTTGGGGATTGCCTGGCGTCTAGTGACTAGTGGATAAACGTACCACCCAAGATGATAGGACTCTGTACTTCTCCATGTCAATACATTGTTTGTGTATAAGGTGTCCTTCTTCTCTCAGGTAACGTGCGATGGTTGGCTCCTTGCAAGGGAAACATGAGAGGGCTTACACATGTACATAACTTGGGATGCAATATTGTAGTGGTATGATGGAGTTTCACATGTGTGATATTAGTTTTTAGGGGGAGTATATTTATATATAAACAATATTTTCCCTCAAGTCTACCTCATATACAGATACAAATAACACTTTAAGTATGGCACAATGGTGACACACTATTTCCATAGATTGCTCCAGTGGCTTATATAATCTAAAACATATTTTCAGGAACTTTAGTGTCTTAACATATGTAAAAATGGCAAAATGTAATTAAACTGAAGGCTGGGCGTTAATCCTTCTATTCCCTCCTAGAAATATTCTATGCTCTGGTTGTAAAGTTACTTTTTATTCCTCCCTTGATGATGTCGATAAGCATCTTTCTAAGGTGCATGATAAACTAAAAATGGTACCATTGTTATCAGGTGTGAGGTACGCCTCTCCTTATCGGTATAGCTTCTGTGAGCGAAAACATCACCGCTTTCACCAACGATGAAGCACCTGTAACAAGATAAAGTACTCAGGGCTGTGAAAACACTTCTTTGAGAATACTTCGCCTTATCATACATATGTCAGTACTTTGTAGAGAGATCAAACAAGGCTTTATTATTTTTTTAATTCAAACATAAAGTGTTAGAAATCTGGCATGTTGTCTTTTTTTCTAAATGTTTATGTTCAAAACAATACATATTGAATACTAGACAATTCTAGATCTGTCTGCCCCTGGTTTGTCTACAACTTTGTCTAGGCTTTGACCACATAAATTCACTTGAGATGTAGGGACCACTTACTTGCAAAGATAGCCCGTTAGCTTATTGTTTGAGTCCCTAGGTCACTTATGACCACATGCCATATCAAAATAGATGAGTAGTATATGAGGGTTATCTATATTTTGAACTATTTCTGTTAAAGGGATTAAGGACTGTCTAGCAGGTTTCTAAATGAACCAGCATATAGTCTTGATACTGTTTGGGAGGACAAACGGAGGTTAGACCAATACTATAGGAATAAATAACGATGATAAAAATCATATGTCACCATATTTGTTTTCAAGATAAATGGGCTTGTAAAAATTAGGTTTTACTATAGGTTTCTATGGGAAAACATTAGTTCTTCATCTCCTGAAAAATTCAACCAGCATATATTAATCAAACATGGTTTGATATCATCTATGGACCTGTACCAATATATTTCAGCAAAGAAAAGTGGGGGTCGCCATGCTAATTAAAGAGCTACAACCCTTAGAGACAGAATAATATGGTAATTCCTGTATATTTCTATGTAAACAAATTCTCTTTAAATGTCTCATTATCCCATTTTAAGTTAAAATCTTTGTGGAAAAGTTAGTATTTCTTTGGAAATAAAAGATATTTTATACATAAATACAATTTCAAGCCCCTAAGATTTTCACACCAGGTGGAGCTGGTGGGGTCAGTCCCAAATCCCTTTAATGTGTGCTTTCCTCCCAGCTCACCTGGCACCCCTGCAGGCCGGGTACAGCTGCTCCAGGAGCTGGTACAGGTAGGTCACCTTCAACTCTCCACCAACGACAGCCACTGGGACGTCTGTCTCTCGATGCCGCTGGTTTAGTCTGCATTCAAAAATGAAAGACTCTCAGTATTTCTTTGCAGTGTTTATTTCTATGTTATCATGAAAATCATTCAGGTCTGTATTCTACTGTACAGCGACAGCACCATTGATGCAGCATATTATGTCCTATTTAACGTGTTGTCTTGTCATAGCAGCGGGTAGTGGGGTCTGTTAACAAAATTTTCGTTACAGAAGAAATTGTGTGGGAAAAGAGTAAAGTCTATATCCTTTCTTTTGAATTATTTTGAAATCCACCGGTCATTGTCAAAGGTATCATGCTAATAAATTCAGACATTTTGAAATCTGTGATATTGTATTGGATGAATATTATATCTATTGAGCCCTTTAGATTAAAAACAACTGATATTCGAACCATTTCCAATTGTCTAGATGCTTTAGCAGCTGAAAATCATGTTGTTACTTAATATTGGTCAGCCATCTTGGATTTTGGATTTCCGCATTTACTTCAAAATAATGTAAATAATTGAATTCCCTGACCTATAATCTCCCAATTTTGACACTAACCATGTCACTTAGTCACTTAGTCATTTAGTCATTTAGTCAAGCTGAGATATAAGATTGTTAATAGCAAAAGTTGGCCATATTGGTTTTTTTGCCCACACATCCGTGCGATCAATTTTTCAAGGTGGCTCCCAGTCCAGATTTGATAGTTTTGCCTCAGAGGTGTCTCATACCAAATTTGATGACCTTAACAGACCCCACTAGGGGCACAGATCAGGGTATGAAGCGTCAGTTCTATTCCACTGTATTCCTGTAACCCTGTTTGCCTTTTTCTTTCACCATTTTCCCTTTAAATCCTAAATCTAATGCATAATCCTTTACACATTTAGCATTAGACCCACTCTTTACTCCTTAATACCCTGTCCCTGCTGAATAGGCAAACTGGGTAACAGTGAAATGGCAATCAGCTGTATAAATACAAATCATTTCATGTAAATTTCCTATCACTTCAGTGGCAAAAGACAACTAATGTTATGCAATTCCACATGTTTCCCCTCATAAACCCAACCAAAGAGGTGAAAATCCATCCCCTGTTATGCAAGGTTATGTAATCCCCCATGCCTGCACCAGGGGGAGGTGAAGGGAGATTTGTATAAAATGATTTGTATTTATACAGCCTGTTTTGCTTTTCACTGTAACGCTGTTTTGCTATTTTGGAAGAGGAGAGAAATAAGGAGTTAAGAAGTATTTGGAATAGTTTATATATTAATTATGAAAAGGATTATGCATTCTATATAACATTTAAGAGGGAAAATTAGTGAAAGTAGTGATAAAAAAGGCAAACAGCATTACAGGGTTACAGTGAAAAGGAACTGACACTTCATACCCTGATTGACACAGGCGTTGCTAGTTAAGGTTACATCAATTCAATTATAAATATATAATATTATACCAAACTACATAATATGCAGATGAAAGCAAGTGCCTATCCTTGCAGAGAGTACAAGCTTGTCAGTGTAGCAAACCTAGTATGTAGTATGTAAGAAGTGTGTTGAGTGTGTAGACGATAGGAGTATTGGATATTGTAAAAGGTGTGAGGAGAATATTGTTACATGAACTGAGTGGAGTGTGAGCTCCAAACAGTAATTTACTGTTGGGCCAGAAAAATCCAATGCAGTTCAGCATTTCTGTCAGTTTTGATGATCAAAATGTTGACTATATTGGAAGTTTCCTAATATTTGGGATATATATTTTGGAGTTGCATACCTTCCTTTGAATATTGACTGGGATATCATAACACAAATCTGCTCTCTCCTCACAGGTTGCACCAGTACGTCTCCCTGATTCAACGTGGCCATCTTATACCTTGAATGTAGAGGTGAAGATATACAAGTTTAGAATTTACAACTGGCTTTGAATACATAAAAATATAGTATATATAATATATATTGAGAAATACATGTATTTCTCAATTTAATTTTTTCTTTTTCCGTCCTTGAGTCAATGCTGTATACTTACCAAGAGTATGTGCTGGGGTCATAGTTTTCATACACTGTTCCTGGGAATATCCTAATGATTCCACTTGGTGTAACCAGATGGCGCCATTGTATGATAGGGTTGAATGAAGAACTCGACTTGGATTTCCATATGGCGTCCACCCTTCCAGTGAGAGTGACCCATGACCTGGTTGTTTTCTGTCATAAATTTGGTAATAGTACATACAAAATAAGTAACTTGTTAACAAAACCTTAGAAAGGATACAGGAGTTCTGTCTTATGTCCCGACATACTGTCTTTTATCATGCTATTGATCACAACATTATCATCGGTATAGCGCCTCAATTTTATCAGTAAATATATTAACCCTTTAGAACCCACAAATTACAATAATGAATTTCTGTATTTCCCTGGGAATTCCTTAAAGTTCTTATGATAGAGGAAGTTTAAAGGTTAACCCACCCTTATTTATCAAGAGATATATTAAATATATCTTACTATGAATTTCTGTAATTGTATGTTGAAGACTCATCAGAGTCCTTTCCTTGAATAATCATAGATAAATTATGGGAAAACGACTGTTTTTCTGGTCGACTATGGCTGGATCGGGGAGTTAACTGTTGGGCGGCTATAGGCCGGATTGGGGTCTATAAATTAATGGTTAACTTTCTGGGGTAGTGACATGGCTTGTAGTCGGTGAAACATTTCTTTGAAGGCCCATTTACCAAATTTTCAGATAAGATGATCCATTATAAACTCACCTATTTTTCTTATTTTCACATTTTTCTCACAATATCTACGCTGCACATAAAAAGATGGAATCATAATAAATTGAATAGAATTGTAGGCCTATTGGATAAAAAGAATTAACAAACACACTAACAAAAACAAGCTTCAATATGGGATTCACAAACATTTATTGGCATGAAGCCTTCTCCTAGTGATTTCCGTGGAACCTGTCCGTACGCGTGGAGTGTTTGGGTGGTTTGAGGTGGGACTGTGACATTAACAAATTGGTTGAAGTTGAGAATACTATTCTCAACTTCAAGCAGTATACCCCAATAAAATTAGACCTTCTTCAATAAATAAAAGCTTACATGTGTCATACAAAGTGTTACCTTGAACTCTGGGGCTTGGTCAGCAGCATTGTCCTTGAAGAAGTAATTGTATCTGCTTTTCTGCCTGTGGTTGCCTGGGAGTATGTCCTCCGAGAGGAACCTGTAGGCTGCCCCACTAAATGACACCATAGAAGCCGCTGAGAAAAGAGAGGAACAGGTCAGCATGTATAACTATTGGCTAAGCATTAAAACAATGTGCGCTCGTGTACCTTTTCATTTTCTTTGTGTTGTTCAAGTCTTAACCAAATGGGGTTGATCAGGACATCCTGATCCCTTTGGATCTGTTCAGTCATAGTATAACAATCTAAAGGTGTCAGGAGGCCCCACCAATAGGCATTATCTACAACAGTCATTACCAATTCCCCGTGTCAGATGGGGTCAGGTGCTAACAACAACAAAAATAAACCCTTGACCTTTGACAAGTTGAGTACAGCAATCTACCTTTAGTTGCTGCTGCTCCTAGATGTTGACAACGATATTTCTCTCCTTCAGTCAGTGCATTAGGGTGGAGGTAGTTGACCTCCTGCTCATTGTGCCGCAAGGCCATCTCAATCTCCACATCCTTGTCGGTAAACACAATGCACAGGGAGTAGTCGCTGTTATTGACCTACAATTAGCAACATCATTTGGGATGGGAGGCTGTGAAAGGTAACAGATTTATTAAAACTGAAATCAGCAATAATTGTATTAATCTACTGTAAGCATACACAGTTTATACATCAGACATCTAAAAAAGAATTCCTTCAGGAACCTTTTGTATGCAGCAGAATCCATTATGTCTTTCAGGCAAGATGGCCTAATGCTATATTTGTCATCAATGAACCATGCAGTTACACTTATCTTTAAATGAAGTACACACAGGCTATGCACCAGGCCTTTTAAAACTTGTCATAGTGCATTTGGAGGAGGGAGGATACATTATATTTTTCAGGCAATATATCGTTACCTTAGTCCAGAAATAGTGCAATACAACACTGTGGTAGCTTTCCCCAATGGTGTAGTCCTGTTTTCCTGTATAAAGTGATTTCTGTCCGGATTCCCCTCTGTCCAAGGAAATTGATTGAGAAAGTATTTATAAGGAGGTTGGCGAAAAAGAATATTACATTATCTTTGAACATACATGTGACACTTCTGATAGTTTAATCCAAGCAAAGGGAGGAACGTTACTGATCATTAAGATATCACAGAATGTCACAGGACATTATTAGACAATGATTGTTCCAAATACATTGCCACTTTTGGCTGAGATATCGCTCGTAAATAAAAAGCAGAACAAAAATAGGACAGAACATCGATGACAAAGATTTTACAGAAACAAGGAAAAGCTCACAGACATTTAGTTATCTGTGATTGTTTGAATACATACATACATGGTCCATATCTGTCTAAGGATTCTCACATCATATACAAATTCAGCATCTATCAGTTGGTTACTAAAACACATTTCTTTTTCTTTTTCTTTCATCATCCATTTTGTTTTTATCTACTGTATTTCTATATCAATTTTCATTCATAATATTGCTTAACCTTGAATATATAATAATTAACTGGTGCAAATAAATGGAGAACAGTCTTTAATAGATTGAATTGTATGGGGAGCTTTAGATAAACTGAATAAAACAAAATTGCAATTAATATGAAGATTGGGTTGGGTTGGCAGTAACAAAGGGTCAAAATACCAAGGTAATGCTGACCTCTTCATGGAAGCAATGATTTCAGCAGCAGCATCACCCTTCTCAAGAGATGCTATGTCAATGAATACAGGATTATCATGGCGTGCCTTTGGTTTGGGTAGTGAAGGGTGCATGATAGCCCGTCCCCAGCTGTCTATGATGAACATGTATGTATCAATGCCTTGGTTGTAGTAGGTGACAGAGAAGAAGATGTCCTCTATCTTCGCGTCAATGCACGTCACTCCTTGTAGCTCGTTTTGGGAATGGACCGGCAAGCACAGTGATACAATCAGTCCTAGAAAGAAACAATATCTAGAAATAGCAGATGAAGGGTTGATCACGTTAGGGCCTGAAAATGACAATGTTGACATTATGATGCACTCATGCTAAATCCAGGTGGTGCAAGCATACCCAAAAAACATGCCAATTCTCCTTTTCACCTTACAGATTTTGTAATGTTATAAAATGTTGTAAAATTAAGTAATACATTTTATGTAAAAATCAACCAATATTTTAGTTTTTCTTGCTCCCCTCTTATTCTGGCCCTCTGCTACCCCTGTACCCTCTTACCCCTGCTGACCCTCTGCTGTCCCAGTAAGAACTCTCTCTTATCTTTTATGGCTTTATACCAGTAACATCACCGTATTTCATTTTAACATTGCAAAATATGTCACTGACTACAACGTCGCTAGGCTAAGGGGTGGAGCCCATAACCTTCAGAACTCATGGACGTTACCCTGGCTTTAAACTATTTTACTTCTAGAAAGTCCACTTTTTGGAAACCTAAGGCAGCCTAAGGTACATTCTACGTTAAGTGTTGCATTAGGGATGTAGTGCATCAGAGTATTAGATGCCCCTCTGAGGCGACAGAAAATAGAAGTCTTGCGTGTCTACATACATAGGGCAAAAGCCCGACTACCTGGGCTAGTGGGAAATTGAAACACACTTATCCAAAATAGTTATATGCTTTAGTAAACCTTGCAGATTGTGAAGCAGTAATTGGGCTGTGCCTACCTAGTGAGGAGAAGTCCACGTATGGCACTGTGACAACGGGCCTATCAATGGAAGACGAATCGGCAAAGATGTTATAGTAGGAGTGGAGCTGCACCCGGAGTTGGTCAGTCTGGTCAATTTCATTGTAAGTACCACGCTGAAAGTACCATGTATCATTGTTCTTGGGATTTAGAGACAAAAGCTTTGCATTAAAGGTACACGATTGCAACAGCACGAAGTGAACACTCAGCAGTTACGCAAAACCAAAAGGTTTGTTATAGCAAACTCGATATTTACAGTGCATGACTAAGAAAATTATGTTCTTTAAACCAATAGGGAATCCTCAAATATATACAAATAATTCACAGATTACTAAGACATCTTGATAAAAAAAGCTATTGGAAATAATCATATGTATGAAATGGTTTAGGTGGGACAAGCTTAGAATCAGTCATTATTTATAAGTAATCACTTTTGAAATAAATGAGTAAATACTGACAGTAGGTGGAAAAATAGGACCATACTTTTGTGAGATTTGTAGATATGTCGTATGTTGTATTCCTAGCCATCAATCTGAGAATATCCTTAGTATTTTCTGAAATGTCTGAAATAAGATGAAATTTTAGTTACACTTTAAGTAACCTGTTTTGAAATAGATCATTAGGAACCTTTATTATAGTGTTCTTAGTAAGCCTAAAGCCCATATTCCAAATACCGATTTTGATGCTACAGATTTTGTATCTGTTTGATTTGATGGGTTTGTGACATTAAACATTACAAACTATATACCGTATGAAAGAGAATTGTAAACGTTTCCTAATGGTATATGACGTGTCCATATTTAACCCAATATCCACTGCTGATTTTTACAATTTTGTAAATCATTGTGCCATGGGCCAGATGCCTTCTTCTTTTGCATTTTTCTTTTATTTTGTGGAACACTTAATTAGGAAGAAAAACCCAAAGTGACCTGTTATCATTGTAATAGAGCTCCAACCTTCCCTTCTTTTACCCCATACAGATAAACATTATGAAAATCCTGTTTAAAGGACAAGATGGTGGAATAGCTCACTTGGGGTTATAGAGGGTCTGGGAAATAAGAAAAAAATTATAGTCATGTGTCAGTCTTCAGTTTTGCTATATAATACTTTCACAAATATGCATTAGTCTTTTAGAAATTATGGAAAATAATTATTTATATTTACATTAGGTCTTTTAGCATGAAAACTGCCAGATTGGTCTGGTCATATTTATGAGGACAGTTTCAGTATCTTGATGAAAAGGCAGCGGCTCAATGTGGATTGTTCAGATTGGGGTTACCTGCAAGGAAGGGCTGAATATGGTTCTCCAGGTGGTGATCCATGATGCAATATTTTCCAAACCGACGAAAAAAGAGGAGTAAATCAATTTCAGAACTGACGTTTTTTTGTCGGTTAAGAACCGGTTTGGCAATTAAACCGGTTGGTCCTAAAATCGGCCCCGAATCGGTCCCGAATTGGTCCCCTACACATGATCCATGGAGAACATGCAAACCGATAGTTTCCTTGTAGTTTAGACTACAAATTCATAGTAAAACCATAGAAAAAAATTGGTTTATCTATTTGTAACAAATTTACGAAATAAAAAACTGTTTTATGTATAAATATATTAATTACAACCTGAAAAATAAAATATTCAGTCCATAGTATTAATAAAAAGTAAAATAGTAAAATCCTTTTTAAAAAGCATTAAAAAATATTTCCCGTGAAAGAGAATTCATTTTGATATATGTTGATATTTTCGTTCTATTATTCCCAAAAATGAATGAAATAACATTGGAAATACTTAGTTATAATAAAATCAGTCCACAATCCATCCGCAATCGGTCCAAAAATATGAAACATGCTTAATAATTGTGTAAGGCCATCATTGGTTGGAAATTGGTTGGAATAATTTACTCTCATATATGTCGGTGGGAAATCGGTTTGGAAAAATCGGTTGACATGATCCGAGTCACGATTATGATCCACAGTGGACCGATTTTGAACTGATTTTGAACTGATTTTGAACCGATTTTGAACCGATTTCGAACCGATTTCGAACCGATTTCGAACCGATTTCGAACCGATTTCGAACCGATTTCGAACCGATTTCGAACCGATTTCGAACCGATGTCGAACCGATGTCGAACCGATGTCGAACCGATGTCGAACCGATGTCGAACCGATGTCGAACCGATTTCGAACCGATTTCGAACCGATTTCGAACCGTTTTCGAACCGTTTTCGAACCGTTTTCGAACCGTTTTCGAACCGTTTTCGAACCGTTTTCGAACCGTTTTCGAACCGTTTTCGAACCGTTTTCGAACCGTTTTTTTGAACCGTTTTTTGAACTGTTTTTGAACCATTTTTTGAACCGTTTTTTTGAACCGTTTTTTTGAACCGTTTTTTGAACCGTTTTTTGAACCGTTTTTTCGAACCGTTTTTCGAAGCGCTTTTCGAACCGTTTTTTCGAAGCGCTTTTCGAAGCGCTTTTCGAACCGTTTTTTCGAAGGTTTTTTCGAAGCACTTTTCGAACCGTTTTTTCGAACCGCTTTTCGAACCGTTTTTTCGAACCGTTTTTTCGAAGCGCTTTTCGAAGCGCTTTTCGAAGCGCTTTTCGAAGCGCTTTTCGCAGCGCTTTTCGCAGCGCTTTTCGCAGCGCTTTTCGCAGCGCTTTTCGCAGCGCTTTTCGAAGCGCTTTTCGCAGCGCTTTTCGAAGCGCTTTTCGAAGCGCTTTTCGAAGCGCTTTTCGAAGCGCTTTTCGAAGCGCTTTTCGAAGCGCTTTTCGAAGCGCTTTTCGAAGCGCTTTTCGAAGCGCTTTTCGAAGCGCTTTTCGAAGCGCTTTTCGAAGCGCTTTTCGAAGCGCTTTTCGAAGCGCTTTTCGAAGCGCTTTTCGAAGCGCTTTTCGAAGCGCTTTTCGAAGCGCTTTTCGAAGCGCTTTTCGAAGCGCTTTTCGAAGCGCTTTTCGAAGCGCTTTTCGAAGCGCTTTTCGAAGCGCTTTTCGAAGCGCTTTTCGAAGCGCTTTTCGAAGCGCTTTTCGAAGCGCTTTTCGAAGCGCTTTTCGAAGCGCTTTTCGAAGCGCTTTTCGAAGCGCTTTTCGAAGCGCTTTTCGAAGCGCTTTTCGAAGCGCTTTTCGAAGCGCTTTTCGAAGCGCTTTTCGAAGCGCTTTTCGAAGCGCTTTTCGAAGCGCTTTTCGAAGCGCTTTTCGAAGCGCTTTTCGAAGCGCTTTTCGAAGCGCTTTTCGAAGCGCTTTTCGAAGCGCTTTTCGAAGCGCTTTTCGAAGCGCTTTTCGAAGCGCTTTTCGAAGCGCTTTTCGAAGCGCTTTTCGAAGCGCTTTTCGAAGCGCTTTTCGAAGCGCTTTTCGAAGCGCTTTTCGAACCGCTTTTCGAAGCGCTTTTCGAAGCGCTTTTCGAACCGATTTTCGAACCGATTTTCGAACCGATTTTCGAACCGATTTTCGAACCGATTTCCGAACCGATTTCCGAACCGATTTCCGAACCGATTTTGGAGAAAATATTTTGAAAGACGTTTCACTATCAGTTCATTTTCTTCGTCACGTGGATCACCGCCTTCACTTACCAGATCCAAATGCATAAGTCTGAATCACTATCTTTTTCTTCAATATGTTGTTTTTCTCTTCAATCATTTCAATAATCTCAGGAGCTGTCTTCACATCTGTTGGATTGTTGGCAGCGAGGAGAACTAGCAATTTACCTTAAAGACAAGAACTTTTAACAGTTTTTATGAAAGCACATTAGGTCAATACCTCCTGTAGGTCAAGAGGGCAACATATATTTGTAGTGTTACGTGTAGCGTTACATAATCATCGATGTCCTTTTATAGCCTGTGATATATTGATACAACAGGCGTCAAAGTATGATGAATGGGCCATAGAAATTATTATTCACACTTTATTAACACAAGCCACTTCTACACACACTTACAATAGCATTTTATTCATTTTAAGCACTTGCTCGACAAAACATATTTTAAACTTATTGTTTCTTACATATATACACCGAGATATCTCAACTTGGTCATATACAAACTATTTGTGCATATTTGAGGATTCCCAATTGTTTTGAAGTATACAATTTTCTGAGCCACTATCTATATCAAGTTTGTTATGAATGCAATAATTATGATTTTATCCAGCTTCGTAGCTGCATACTTCCCCTTGTCTACCAATAAGAGCCTGGTTGATTGTTATGCTCCCTGCTATGCGAGCATGCAATATTTTCATCATACTTACTTCTCTCTGTGTCACTATCAACCAACTTGAAATAATCAAAAGCCTTTTTGATTGCAGGTTTCAAGTGAACATCATTTCCCTGTGACAACTCAGGGTCATCGATAAACTCTTTGAAGGCTTTGACATTGTTTGGAGTTGCCAAGGCCAGGCTGCTGCTGTAGCATGGTGAGTTTGATCCAAATCCAAAAAACAGGATAACACTTTTACCAAACTTGATAACTGTAATCTGAAAAATAACTTTGTGTACTGATAAAATGCACATATCTAGGTTTGTAACAATGGAGAAGACCAATATTCTTAGTAATACAATGAATTCCAACAATATTATTTCAACCCCTAGTAGGGAGTGTGTGCACACACTGCAACACTCACTGAAAATACAGAGTTGCCAGGGTGACAACTTTAATAGTGTCAAAAACCACAACCCTTTGATAACCATATGACTACTTTTTTTTAAAAATAGCGACAACTTTATGCCCACTCCATGTGAGATAGTGGAAGGTCTGCCTGACTACCTTGGAGTTGTCATAGGATGGTGCCAAAAACAACAACTCAAGGTTGTCCAGCACCACCAAAAGAGATCCAAGGATTGTCAAGAGACAAAATTATAATGAATAAAAAATGTTGGATTTCACTCACACAACCTATGTATAAACAGTATTTTTTCATCTTAACCTTTCTTTTACAAGGATAGTAATGGAAATTGTTTGTCCCATAGGATGAGAAAACATTAATATAAAAACCTCACATATCACATTTTGAAACATTTGTACATTCTATGTGTAGGTTTCAGTTTGTATTCCCATATGAAAACCTTTAGGATGTCACTTATGACCTCTTGTTAACAATCTTGGAGGAGCCTGTGTCCAACACCCTATACTAAAAATAGTCTCGGCTAAAAGGCATTTTCCCAACACTATGGGTTGTCCGTCAGACCATCTTATGACAACCACTCATCTTATTATCAATCTCTCTTTCTATCCTAGGAAAAATCCTCAACAAACCCTGAGTAAAGCTTCCTCCAACATCTTGAAACAAATAGCTATTCTAAATATTAGTTTCTAATGACTGGTGACCATGTAAAGCAATGGATTAGATTAGATTGCACTTACTTTCCCTTCTAATTACCAGATTAAAAATGGATTCTTAGGATGACATCACTTCCTGTATGTCACTTCCTGTTTAAGTTGTCACTGTGACAATCTTATGACAACTCTATTACAACCATGTAACTTTGTTCAGAAATGAGATATCTGGATGATTGTACATGTTCATTCAGTGGTTTTCTAAAGTACAATATTCAGTTGATTGCTTAGAAAATGCAGTAGATTTGATTAAAACTTATATGCCCAGAACACTCTCTCACAACAGTAATTGTAATTAAATTGTAAAATTGTAATTCACCTGTTCCAGTGAAAGAGATGCAACTAGGCCAAAATCGGGTTTTTCTGGCCTGCAAGTTTCCCAAATGCTTTTGGATTATTTTTTTTTATCCTATAGGGTCTGGCTTGATGAGAGCTTTCAAGGTAACAATGGTTTTACCTATCTGTGACCGATATTTAAGGAACTGTGGGCCAAAAACATGCAAAAAATGCCCTTTTTTGACCCTAAGACCCCCTTTCTTTTATTTCATGCAATCATTACATAAAGAAAATGCCAGGTTCATGGTTGTTTTTTATGTTTATCTATATGGCAATAACATCAGCTTGTAATCAGAGCAGAATTCATTGATATTGATCGAATATCTCAGCAACAGGGCGGAAATGAGTGATTGTAAAGTGGAAAATGTCCATTCTCAGCATTAATCTTATAAAGCACCACAGTATTTCAGGAATAATATATACTGATACCAATTGTGGTACATAAGAAGCAGGGTAGGATGGCAGACCTCCACTCAATTTATTGGAATTTAGAATATGATACCTGACTCACAGTAGGTTAAGAATGCAACTCAAATCTCAGCAATAACAGATTTCTCAGCAATAACAGATTTCTTATTTTGCGTGGCTTTTGCACAATTATTATATTTAACTATATACACTATATCTGACATGTCCAAAACTATGTTGGCTATATATGAATAGAAGGGCTACCATGTACATGCGTTATAGCGGGAAGGAGAAGCATTTTTTATGTTTCCTGGCAATGCGCGTCTCAGCAATAACGCGTCTCAGCAATAACTCGTGTCTCAGCGATAACGTCCATATGGTCTGTATGTATGTCTTATCCGTTTTTTTCCAGAATATTATTGCATATATGTAATCTTCTCATGTAGTGCTACAATGTAAATGATGAACATTAACAATATATCTCCTAGTGCATGAGACCCAGCAGGTACAAATCTGTCAATTTTACTGTATTTTGCAGGATTTCTACATTCTTTTACATTACATTGTATATCAAATACTGTCATTTAGTAACTATAAGCATTTAAGAGGTACGCATTCATATTTTGTTTCTTGTAAGGGTTGCTTGTAACTTAAAAAAACATTTTTGGTTCTAGGCCTGTACAGATTTGTGTATATGGGACTTGATGTACGTAGGTGTTAATGCTGAGAATGTTACTGTTAGTGCTGAGAATGTGCTGAGACACAAATATCTGAGACATATACCAACTATGTGCTGGAATTACTATTTTTCAGTATATCATTGTAGGTGAACCTCATATCCCTTGCATGTAATCAATAACATACATATCTTTGTTATATATCACAGTACATTTATGCACATGTATATATGTTCTATCAAATGCTAGGGACAGCTTTATGTTTAGGGACAGTTTTATGGGTGCAACACCTACAAGAGAATGTGTTTGGAATGTGAAGGCGCTATGTGAGGCAGTAGCACAGGCAGCACAATAGTTTACCATGATTAAAAAGATCTACTAAGACAAAGTTACAAAGATATACCATGGCTATGCTAGTGCCATATCTAAAGCCATAGAACTATGCAGGAACAAGATTTACAAAGGAGAGCAATTGAAGTCTACCACCAGGAAAGAAATTAGTGTTGTCCAAGAAAGCTGTCGCAATAAAATTCCTGTGGAGAGAAGACAATGTATACAGCATACCTGACAAGCAGATAAATAAAGAAGGCAAAGAGCAAGCAGTGGCCCTCACTGACATGTTGAGGAACTTGCACCAACAATTTTGTACTCAGACATCAATACAAATGTCTCTAGCCTTATTCTATGCTATAAGAGAAGATAACAAGAGGTCCATCAAGCTATGCAAATAACTGGAGAGACATGTATGCCTATGCATCTACCATGCCAACATGGGCTTGTCGATACAGAGTGTACCAACCCTTCCCTCATCAACAACAGCACTCCTTGCTATGGATGACACTGAGATCAGAAGTAGCATTCACATGGCCAATAAGGACAAGCTGTTTTACAAAACATGGACAACTGAGCAAAAGGAATATACTGATAAGAAAACCAAGAAGGTCAAGACAACACCCCACACAGAATTGGTCAAGAAGGAAGTAACCAAAAAAGAAATAGAAGAGCTAATAATGAGTACATTGCCAGCCTTCTGAGAGCACGCATATTGGGTTCAGGCCCAATATGCAGCAGGCAATCTATTGAAGAAGGAGCTGCCTGAAAATCACTGCCAGTTCAGGTTGATGACAGTAAAAACTGAAATGTGGTCTATATGAAGGAGATCATTCAAGAGTTTTATGAAAAAACACAGGTGACCATACAACCCATGGTAGTTAATTACATCACCATCTCAGAGGAAAACAAGTGAGTTCTCAACAGTAAAGCATGTGCTAGGATATCCCCTGTGCTTTGCCACAAGTTCTTCACCACACTGTCATTCCTGGACCTCCTGATACCTCACATCATAGAAGACTTCAAGCCTCAGCTACAACATCTGCACATTATTTCCAACTCTCATTCAAGCCATTATAAGAACATGTATACAACTTCCTCCTTGAAGCACCAGACATGTACAACATCCGTGTGACCTGGAACTGGTTAGAGGTCAGATGTTGACCTGTTGTCAAGAAAGGCAAGCGAAAGGTTGGAGGAAAAGAGGAGAGAAAAAAGTCAACTGGGAAATCACGGATGGATCACAACCAATTGCAAGTCTCCTTATGAAGACCTGTGTAGGAGATACATAAAGAAGAGGAAGTAGAAGTAGACAATATCAGCAGTATCTTTTACCTGAGGATTCTCAGCATTTGTGAATATGAACAGTGTTGTTAGATTTCTCAGCATTAACTTATACCTAGGAGTACTTGATGAAAGTATTTCATAGTAGAGATTCTTAGCACTGACTTTGACCAGAGGATTCTCAGCATTAATGTTTGAAACTTATATATGCGAAGCATTGTGTTCAGTGATGTAATATTTCTTAGCATTAACTCATACTTGACAGTTGTTTGTAAATGTATGTATACTAGAAATTCTCATCACTGATGTGAACTAGACAAATATTAGCATAATATGACCATGAGAAGAATCGTAATATTTCTCAGCATTAACTCCTACAAAGGAGTGACAAATAGACCAAAACTAAGAAAGATTCTCAGCAGTAACTTCTACCAAAGAAATCTCAGCATTAACTGTATGATCTGATTAATGGTACATCTATATACATATTTCTCAACATTTATTGACATATGGAAGTTATATTGTACAGTATAGTTTGCAGAAATTACAAAGAAATACTTCAACAGGTGTACAGTGCTATATGCTGTAGTCAGGGGTAATGCGCGTCTCAGCATTAACAGGTGTATCTCAGCAATAAGGTTATAGTGGTTCAATAGAATGGATAATTTCATAACCTTTTATTTAATTGCTAAGAGACCAGTTATATTTGCCACATAATTAACTACTGCAGCAGATAATGGTAGAATTGAGCTAATTCCTATGACAAAACACCCATAAAAGTACATTGATAGGACATATACATACATAAATCTTCTGTCATATATAGCAGAAATATGTATGTTATTCATAACATGCAAGGTATAGCAGATTCAGATACAATGATATCTTCAAAAAGAGTAATTACTGCACATAGTAAGTATTTGTTTCAGGTATTGGTGTCTCAGCACTAATGAGAGCATTCTCAGCACTAACGGCAAGATTCTCAGCACTAATGGTGGCATACACAAAGTCCTAGCTATAGAAATATGTATGAACCTAGAACCAAAAATGTTTTTCAGAGTCAGAGGCAACCCTTATAAAAAACAAAATATGAATGCATACCTGGTAAATGCTTATAGTTATTAAATGGGAGTATCTGATATGTAGTATAATGTAAAAGAACCTAAAAACCTGCAAAATACAGTAAAATTAACATTTTTGTACCTGCTGCTTCTCGAGCACTAGTACATATATTCTTAATCTTTCTTATTTACATTGTAGCCTTACATAAGTAGATCACATATATGAAATAATATTCTGAAAAAGCAGATAACGTATATATATGGAGACCATATATCCATATCTGGGAGTTAATGCTGAGACACGCATCACACCCCATGAGGTTACTGACTTTGCCATGGCAACGGATATCATATTTAACAGATTTCACCTATATCATAGGTTGCCCCAACACCTGGGCTATATGCACACAATAGGATTTCATGGTATTCCTATTTGGATTTTTTGGCCCCTTGAGGCCTAGTTGCATCACTTTCGCTGGAACAGGTGAATTAAATAATCATGGTATATGATCTTATGATTTTCTATTAGACCACCTGGCTAGTTGATTGGAAAAGCATAACTAATAGGATTTTGTATTTATATTCATAATTTATATATATGTTAAAATATACCACTGCCATCTGACAACCAATTTGACCCAAAGTTGTGCCATGAAAATGACAACTCTGAGTTTGACCAGCTGACCACTTTCCCCTAAAATCACCCAATGACAACCTTTCAGTTCTGGCGAAAGTTGTCATTGAGTTATCATCTAGAAGACATATATTGCAAAAATAGCTAGGACAACCCAAAAGTTGTCACATTCTAACATATTACAACCCTTTGACAACTTTTGGAAGACCCTCTGACAACCTTGTGTTTTCAGCGCTGTTTTTTATGTGTTATTTAGCTAGGAGATGCATAAGGGAACACGGAGATACCAGGTATACCTTTAAAAATCTCCTCCTTTCCTAGGACTTTGAAAATGCGAGGAGAGCTACATTACATGCATTTTACATCATTCTACATGTAAATAGTGTAAAATAATTGACTTCCTCCTCTGGCTTTCCAATGACATGAGATTTCAACTATGTTGCAATCACTCAGGTACAAACAAGTGACATAAAAAAGTTTAAGCGAGAGCATTAGAGGATGACAAGGAGGCTAGATATTTTAAAGAAAACATGGAACAAAGGTCCTGTTTCAATGGTAATTGAAGATCACTTACTCTGTCATTTGGATTGGTTGTACCAAGAAGTATTTTCACTGCCTCCTTCATAATGGCAAGATTTGCTCCATTGGAGTTGTCCATCACTATGATAATGTCTTTTGGAGTTGGTGCATTTGCCTGGGCATACCAAGGCCTATAAGAAACAAAAAAAGTCAATCAGTTATTTAAGCCCTTAATAAACTGTGTTCCTTCTGATTGTGTTGGGTGTAGTTAAGTGTAAAGGCCGTATTACACTATGTGTCGGGTGTATGTTCACGTTGGGTGATGTATAGCCCAATGCGAACGGTATGCGTAAGGGCTGTATTAAGGCTATATTACACTATGTGTTGGGTTGCGTCGCATACAAACACTACCCAACACGAGGTATATTATACTACGTGTTTTGGCATGCGTTGCGGTCTGATGGCACGCGTTGGGGTCATGTTGGCATGTGTTGGGTCATGTTGGCATGCGTTGACACACGTTTTTTTTTACAAACATGTCGGTACAATGACGTGAGTCCAACGCGACCCAACGAAAATGTGACCCGACGCGTAGTGTAATATGGCCTTAAGTGAAAATCGAATTCATGTCGGTGTTTGCACAAATATCTGCGTTAGGATTGGCATTCAGGACTGAAGCATTTGTAAAAAAATTTTTTTACACAAATGGTTCATGTATGGCAAAAAAGATTAAAAAAAGAAAATGAAAGGATGTCGATATGGGGTTTACTAAGGTTATGATATAGCACTTCACAACTAGTTTCGCTGGCTGGCTTGTGTAGGGCACATAAACCCAAGTCAATTTCACTGAGCAGTTTCTGCTATGCAGGCTACCTCTAGCTCCTAGTAGTACTTTTTGATTTCAGTTAACTGGTGAACTTAGATAAATAATTTTCCTTGCAGCTCTATGTGTCAATGTCAGTTCTGTCAACAAGCTCGTCCTGGTTTAAAAAAGGAAGCACTTTCTTATTTCCTACCAAACCTTTATCATTTCATAACACAAACTGCAAGATGACTGGATGTATCTTTGTTGATAATGAATAAAATTGTCTCCTCACCTCAATCTTGGGTCATAATGGTCACAATTAGATGAGCGGCTCAAGGGAAATCTTCTATGCACCCCGTCTTCTGTACCGAAATACTGCCAACCAATGTTTTTAATGATGCGTCGATTTTCCTTCATGACCTTCACGAACTCTTGGGGAATGAAGCCCGCTTCCGTTGAGGGGTGGGGCCGACGGAAACAGGCCTTGTTAGGGTCAATCTAATGGTAAGTGATAACACATAAGAAATTGATACTGAGGACAGTTAAATAATGAGCATGGTATGCATCCACCTTCAGGTGTATAATACATAGGGAATACTGAGGAAATAAAATGATGTGCTTAATTTGTGATAAATACTGAAAAGGGGGACGGGGGGCAGTGTAGAGGGGAATTCAATCTCAAGATCTCAAAATTTTGAGGGAAAAGGTGAATTAGCCTCCTGGTGAGACTGTAAGTAAATTGATGTTGATTGCGCATCCCACAAACAAACAAGAAACCTTTACCTTTTTGTTGAGGACAGTGTCAAAACTGAGGCTGGCAGCATCCTCATTGACCTTGCAACATTCAGTGACATTTGTGCGACGAGTAGGAACAAATGCTTCATGATGCTGGAGTATGACTTTACGGAGGCTGGTCACAGCCTTATTGTAAAGTTCGAATCGGCTACCTAGTGTTGAGGCAAGCTGGAATTTATAGTGATAAATCAGCATTTGAATTCAAAGGAGAAAAAAGGAATAAGTAGGATATCCGACCAAATGAAGAATTATGTTTTGATATGTTTTTTTCCTGAAAACGTATTACCACATATATACGAACATATTTAGACATAGCAAAGCATCTTCATTAGGATATTTGAATGAAGTAATAAACGTGTTTGTAACAAAAGTGTAGCAAATAAAGTAGCAACTCTTGAATCAAGGGATTTACAGGAGGGACCTTTTACGGTACATCTTGACTCTTCTATCAGCAACCAACCCCCTCCATTGCAATTCTCCCTACCACGGATAGCTAATTTCTTGAGTTGCACCTGCAGGTTAGCCTAAAACAGGATGCATGCTGGGAAATATGTCGACAACAATCAAGGTTTTAGTAAAGAAATTTTCATGAATTGTTTCATTATTTGTAAATCAACATTGTGAATAACTAGCCATCATTTGTTTTTTAATTAGTATGTATGTAGGCCTACATTAATATTTTCTGAGTTGTTTGCAGATTCATTCACTGTAGATGGATTTACATGAATTATTTGTTTACTTACTATAGTTTTTCCATGAATCTTTTCGACAGAATCAGTCAAAATTAGCCTGCAGGTCCTCAAAATACTGTAAATCAGCTATCTGTGGTAGGGAGAATTGGTCATGGTTGGGCAGCCCAAGAGGCCCCCTCGCACCATAGTCGGGGAGAGAGGTACAGGTAGCCATGAAATGGGTACAGGCTGCCAGATGGTAAAAGGGAGCAGAGGCCATCCTTGGTGGTAAGTCTAGGTACTGTAAATTGGGATTCAAAATTATTATCTGTTTCATACATCAAGTTACATGAGTATTTGTGATAGTCACAGCTATCAGGTCTCATTATCCTTTCGGCCTTGTCACTGTGCCTTTTGTCCTTTACTTGCTCCCGATTCAGACTTGATTATACGATCCCATTATATTAATTGTAAACTTTTTACCTTTTTTTGATGAATAATTGTTAATATGAAGTTATCTACAGTAGACTTGCTCTCTCTCATTCATACATTATGTTCTCAGACATACAAACATGTAGACTAAGAATTTCCATATCAATATTTACCTCACTGCTTTTGTCCATTAGGTATTGCCGTTACATATCCCAAACCCCAGCATTTAGGGAATGTTAAAATAATTACACATTAATTTTGTTAAACAAATAATTTAATTCCTATGACATAAATTTTTCTATTTTACATATTTTTCACTCATAAACGAAAAGCTAAAACCTTTATGGGTATGAACAATAGTTTATAGCAAAAACTCCAAGATGAAAGGATATATCTCTGCTAGAGGAAGGTAGGTGCATACCATTAGTTGAAAAGTAACTTGAATTGTGTCATCATTAGCTTAAATTCATGCATTTGTAAGTTGTGCAGCTAAATTTGGGTCTATATTTACATAGAATTGATTCATGCGGTCCGCCACTTCGGCTCCATTTATGATGTTTCCTGAATGATCTGTTTGCTCAGTAGGTCCTCTTGTCCTACATTTATTTTTACCAAGTGCACTAGTAAAATAATTTCTAATGCCTACAGAATTTTCCGTACCCAGGGTCTGCTGTGGGGGGTGGGGGTGGCGAGGTTCCATAAGTGGAACCTCTGCCTATATTATCAATAATTTGAACTTGAAAAGGGAGTTGGCGAGCAGTATTTACACTAAATTTTACAAGGAAAGGTGGAACATTGATATAACTTTCTTTCGAATATTTTATCAATGTGTTTTGGTTACCAAATTAATTTGGTTTGGTAAAATTATTGTGATTTCTTTAAAGTTTCCAATGTTTTCATTAAAATATTTAGCCTATGTAATATTTAATATGTCAAATCATTTGTCTGCTGTCTGTCAGGAATTAAAGTCAGCACATGAGGTAAGAAAGCGTCTGTTGAAATTTCGTGTTTCCACTGACAGATTTGTCACGATTTACAAATCGGAACAATTTTCATGGGATATGTTGGAATCGCTTGAAGAAAATTCAGTTGTACCCAAGTAATTGCGAAATAGGTGAAATCACACATCTGGAAAGCCAGAGGAGGAGGCCAACTTTTGACACTATTTACATGACTGTAGAATGATGTAAAATGAGCGTAATGTAGCCATGATTCATGCATTTTCAAAGTCCTTGGAGAGGAGGAGGTGATGTTGCACCAATCCCACCCAGGGTAAACTTATATTCCTGACTTGGGAATGTCCGTATACATGTAAGTTTGGTAAATTGAATCAATAACTATAGAAAGCAGGAAGTATGGTTTTGCCGAAGTGTACATACATGTATATGTTTTGGGGTGTCGTAGGAATCGGCCGCAAACTACTCCCATGTTCCCATGCTATTTATCCCAAAGGGACAACAGTATGTGGAGCATGGAGCATGTGGTGGACTCGGGAAGTAATCACCTTAAAAACAGATCTACATGGGAAAAGCCACCAGTTTCTTGCACCCCTCACCCTCCCGAAACAATGATTTATGACCAGCGGATTGTTGTAAAACTCCTAGAGCTGGGGATTCCCACGAAGTCCCTGTTAGATTTTATATTACTAAGAATATAGATCCGCACACACACACACACACACACACACACACACACACACACACACACACACACACACACACACACACACACACACACACACACACACACACACACACACACACACTCACTAGGCGTATATAAGATATGATTAAGCAGAGTGTAATAAAATGTTTCATGTTATTTTTGTTCAGAATAGTGGAATTCTTTAAACAATTACCAATCTTTAAACAATTACCAATCCTTGGTGATTTCGGAGACATACCCTCGCTCCATCTCCCTATCCGGTTTGACTAGGATTTGGATAAAAAGTATTATGTTCCTGGTCCATATGCATACACCCAATCCACTTTTGTTTCCTCTTGTATTTCACTTTTATGGCTGGTTAAGTAGACCAACTAAGACCTGATGGCCTGTTTATCAATCTCACTGCAATTTCCTTGAAAGGTAGTTGGCCGTGGGTGCCAGTTGTCATTTTTTCCTTTCATTCCTTTCTTTTTATTTTCAATTTTGTTACACGGTCATGGGAAATTAGCTTTTTAGAGTCATGCTATTATTCCGTTTTATAGATTGGTTTTATTGAGTTCTCTTTTTCCGACATTGCCGATCTTACCCTCCCATGAAAAGGCTTGGATTAATTGGTGGCGCCTTGGCAGCAATGTTTCAAGGCGAATGCATTTCAATTAAAGTACTTGTTTTATTACATGTAGTTCTATGATAATTGATAACTCATGTGGGGTTGAATGATCTACATGACAACGCTACTGTGTACCTTAGACAGGTCTTTCCAAATTTCCGTGTGACCAGTATTCAACTTGTTACCTGGGCGGTTATCACTTTTACCGAGGAAAGAAAAATCCGATTAAATTCTGTGGGGGAAACATTTAAACAAGTTCATTCATTTACTAGGCTAATTGACAATCTCATTAACGTGTTATTCCAAATTCGACGTATGCGATGAGTTTTTTTAGATGATTGTGTGCAATAAACAAAATAGAAAAGGAATATAGATTACCTACCATATTGACTATATCTTCACCTTTTGGGAGATGAGTAGTGAAAACAGCCTCTTCGTCAAACAGTTTCTTAAAGAAAAGAAACTGTTATTTGTAAAACATACACTCATATAAACACATATCATATGAATACATACATACGTTCATATGTATACATATATACAAAATACATACACAAGCAGATACATATATATACAATGTACATATAATTATACAAACATACAGACAAACATACATGTATATATGCATGCATGCATACATACATTGTTGTTGTACCAATAAGATTCTAATCGCAATACGATAGTTTAATTTAAGTTGTTTCATTTCAACTCGTCATCAAATACATATATATAATTCACCTCCTTGATTTTTATATCTACAGAGTCTAAAAGGTGTCAGTAGAAAGGTACAATAATGGTTATGATTAAATGTGACCCAACAGGGAGAAAGGATGCTCCGAGGGGGATTTTTCCTTTGCCCTAGGACTAATATTTAAGGAGATATGAGTAATTTAATGAAAAATAGTGTTAAAACTGTCTTAGACTAACTTTTTGTGTACAATTCAGCTAACCTAGTCAAAGGATTCTATTTCATTCCAAAATATCCTTATTTGGAATGTCAATGGAACGTTTTATACCCAAAATTTATGAAATAATAGTAATTTGGTTGCCATGGAGATGGTAATTTTAGTGATTTATTAGAAAAATTATGACATCATGTTGGAAAATATAACTTGAAAATATTCCAGCTTCAAACAGATAAACAATATCATTTTTAGATCAAGAGTTATGAAAAACATTAGTATTTTATAAATAGCAGTTTATGTTTTTCGAGAATTATGCTTTGTTTTAGATAACTCAGTAAATACTGAATTATTTGTGTAGTTGTCATTTTCAGGAACATTTTCAGGAACATTGCCTATGTTCTATAACCTGTAACTTCTTTGATATTTAACACGAATTCTAATTTTTGGTATCATTTGAAAGCTTATTCCATCCTCTTAAATGTTTAATTCCTGCCTGGAGCATCCTTTCCCCCTGTTGGGTCACAAATATATAACATTACTCATGTCTCTAGCGGAGAAGGGGGACAAGATAGGTTATCAACCTAAGTATAGGACCTCCCTGTTGGTTGATAAACTAAATTAGGACACCCACAATGGTTTGTTGGTTTTCCATCAATTATACTCTGACACAACATTAAAGTGAAATTATCAATCATTGAACTATGAATTATATATCATGTACCTGTATATCTCGCTGACCAAGTCCTTCCCTCGATACCCTCTGAAGGTAGAGCCCAAGTTCCGTGCCATAGATTTCATATGACATAGTTTCAAGGGGAACACTTGTCAGCACTAGGGCTATGAAAAGCCAGTTGACGAATACTGATGGAACCATGTTCTCCTGAAAATAAGTGTGTATCAAAATTAAAAGATAGCCTTCTCTAAATCGTTATTATTGTGAAACTACCTTGGATCAACACCAGTGATGGCTGCATGGTTGGAATGACTCCCTTTAATCTCTATCTTCAAGAGTATTTGAATACTCTCCCCTATAGTGTTTCTATACATGGAATGATAAATAATTGAATAATCTGTTGAAAGCCATATCTATTGACATAAGTTACCTGCAGAACCTCATACATAGGCGAAATTTTTCTAACCCACTTCGAGTTGGTTTGTATAGTTTCTACAACTTCTTGAAGTTATATATTAGTTCCCAAGATATAGACTATTTGGGTGGGGAGCTAAATCTTTTAATATATGAATTTTCACTTTTGTTCAGTGAATATGAATATCTCATTTGATATTCATAGAGAGTCTTAAATTCTCTATGAAGGACATGGTGTTTGTTTTAGAAGATGTAGAAAAAAATGTTGCCAAGGAAATTAAAAGTCATTTTCTGTTTTTTCCATTATTTGGACCTATTTAAAAATATATAGTAGGGCTTTAACAAAAATATCTGGAACACCATTGTGTGTTACATCTTATTCATTTTATGATTTGGCTTAAAGGTACAAAAAGTGAGAGGTTGCTAGGTAGTTTTCAAGGGCCCACATCTTCGTAAATAATTTGCCTAATCAGGGATATTTTGATTAGTGTCTCATGATTAGAAATTTTGTCTATCATGAATACATAACATTGTACACCTGATAATCCCTCTTTGAGACTATTTTGCAATAACACCATTAATTTAATTTAATAATGATGTTACGTTTTGGTAAAAGACGAAATTGTTGATCTTGAGACCCTAATCAAAACATTCCTGATCAGACAGCCTACTTAGTTACGAAAATATAGGCCCATCTTCATTTGGGAAGTTTGTGGAGGAGGAACTGACATCAAGGGTTCCTATGAATAACACTTTTTCTGACCGAGTCAAACCACACACTTAATCCAACTTTGTTTTAACTATAACCATCAGTGTTAACAAAGAAAGCATCAATAACAAAGTTCCACTTATATTCAACTTTTCTTTTCGGACTATTTCCATTTTCCTAAATAAACTTCTAATATTATTCCAAAATATAACCTTTATACCATTGTTCATGTTCATGCTGTATAACGAAGTATTCGCGAGGGTGAAATAGCAGACGCAGAATATGTGAATGTATGGTATGACAATAACACAATAAGCCCATTCCACACTGGGTATATCCCAGGGTTGGACAAGGGTTAGACAAATTCCCAAATCATTGTGTCCTAGAGTTGGGATTACTAAAATAAGCAAGAATTATATGAGCTTACCGATTTTGTATTTTCTACTAAAAGTGATATGATTATATGGGTATAGATCTACATGAAGATTCAGTAACGAATCTTCTTCTTTATAGTGTGCAACCTCGCAATGCGGGGAATTGTCCATAATACCAACAGCTCAGTTCTTATTATTTAGTAACCATCTCATTGATGGCTGACAAACTACCTTTAGAGCTGGGGCGGACGGCTCAAGGGCTCCCACCCCCATTTTAGAGGACCCCTAAATAAAAACACACACACTCACACATAACATTAAGCCTTATCTTCCCTTGTTGATATTCCTCGGGGATATGGCATAACATTACGACGGACTCAGGGTAAAAGAATTACATGCATGTGACAAAATGATGTGTCTATAATATTGTGTCTTAGATAATAAAATGTAACAAGACTCACCCAAACCTCCAGCGTGGTGTCAGGTATGGGTACATCAGAGATCACCAATGAGACAAAATGTACAGAAGTTCCGCGTCCTTGCTTCAGGTGTTCTGGTGTGCACGTGGAGTTAGACCCCTTCATTTGAAACGACCATTTCTTGAATTCAACAATCCGACATAAGCCCCTTGTGACGGGTGCTTTACCCATTTATGTTGATTTGCCACATTAATTTTGTCTTTTTGAATTTTGACGCGTAACAATTACTAACATTGACAATAATGAGCAACTATGTCATGAGACACTGGCATTTGAAAACAATATCTAGATGTGATATTGGAGGCCCCCATCAAAGGTCCCATTCCTCTTTTTTCCCACAAGCTGGATTCTTGCCAGTCTTATCAATACAGATGTCTTACTGACGGGAGGCGTTTACACTAAAGCAAATTTGGTTAGAGAGAATGGTAGATTCGAGGCAGGTGTCTCACAAGGTGGGCAGGGATACCATAGCTGAGTCATGCTCTGTTTGTTATAAATGGTTAGTCAGCGTCAACTGCGCACCACCTGATTTTTTTTACAATAGCAGTCACTACATAAGCACCGCTCAATGCTGTCCACAGTCAGAGAGAGTTGCAATAATTAAATAGATTATCATGCATAATACTTAAAAAGTAACTCGAATTATGTAGATACTCAAAAAATAACATCCTCGAATGATCGGTACTGGAAGCTATAGGTTCTGTTATGGAATGGAAGCGGATAGCCTGGTAGTTAAACAGGAGTTCTTGTGACTGGTATTACAAATTAGACCTTAATAAACTTATTTCTTTCATGCGAGTATTATGTCCTTCCCTAATGTGGAACTAGTACTACGTTATGGATAGGACTCACAGTCCAGATGGAGACATACTGCTGATGCAGCTAGTTAATCTATAGGAACAAAGCAATATATAAATAGTAACCATATCTTACATGGATATTTAACCTCTATAGTAACAGTTCAGTATCCTTTCCGGTCAATACTCACCCAGCAGTCAAGTCTATCTCCGTTTTTCAAGACCTAAATCTACAAAACATTCGTGATTAGGCTGAAAACATTTCTTACTTAAGGATATACCCCAATGATGAGGGCGTTAATAGTGTGGCTCTCTTTAATCACAATTACAATATTTATTTCTAATAGCATTACTTTATAGAAAACATCATTGTATAGCTAACAAATAGTCTCAATTTCTTTTGCCGTTTTTGACTATAAAATAAAATCTAGGGCCTTAAGGATAATGCCCACAAACTTGTGCTTCCCCCTAGTGGTGAAAATTGTAAAATCCCCCTGGGGCATAGGGAAATGTCCTAAAACTTGATCAAAAATGTTATTCATAAACTACTAGGTCTGGTTTGGAAGCTCAAACTGAAATTTGGTTGATTTAGGGAATTTACCTTTTGCCTTAAAAATGCCTGTTGGGCAAAAAGTAGCACTTGGACACTAAACACATTTTTTCACAAATTTCATCCTCACAAGCTAATTGCTGAGGATGTAAAGGAATCTGATGTTCTAATGTGTTAACAAGTTTGGCTGCCTTGAAAATTACTTGGTGATTTATTTATTCTGCATCTTTTTTTGTCTATGCACTGCAAAACATGCCAAAAAGGTATGATGTTTTTTCCTATTTGTAATACATATTTCTTCACCTAACTCAGAAGATCACCCCGGGACCTATGCTGAATTTTTTGTTTTTATGTTCACAACATATGGAAGTATCTATATGGTGATTTTGAGACAGGTTCCATGTTTAGAAATAATTTTATAGCAGGTTTTAGGCAAAATAAGGGCTTCAAAAGGAGGCTCTTAAGACATCTAACATTTTTTTCTTAAAGTAAAATATATATCAAATCCAATATTTAGCCACAAAATAAATCTATAGCACCTCCTTGATATATTTCATGCAGAAAACATTAATAACATGTAAATCTTGTATCTTAATTTCACGAGTATTTAATTTTTGATTTTCTTCAAAAATTCCCAAGGTATCATCTAATAGCTCTTAAATTAGTCCCGGGACCCCCACTTTTCTTTTCATATATTGGCTCTACATCACCAGGAGATCAATTGTGCCAAATTACAATGCATTTCCATGTTTCGTTTAGTTAGTGGGCATTATCCTTAATCAAAATTCTGAGACACTCTTCCCCACACAGGGCCTATGATCATTATAAAGATGTGTGTAAAACCATTTTCATGTTATTTGAATAGCTCCATATCCACATTAAAAAAATATTTCTGGAAAAATCAAATATTCATTTATCAATCTTTTTAAATATTATTGATAACAATGGATAGAGAAAAATATGACCTTTTAAATGATGTAATAATATAAATAATATGGACTTTATGGATGGGTTTTGAAAACGCCATCCATCACTGGTGTCTTTCCTTAAAATGACCCTATTTTAATATCAAAAACCGAAAATTTCCCACTTTTTTATTTCACTAGTATTCTGAGAGGGAAGGATAATGGTGAAGGTATACACCCGTTTCATTAACAGTGTGGCGCCCCCTGGTGAATTAAATTGAAACAATGTTTGAGGTCTTTTCCTTTAGTTAACCAATATGCTTCACTTCATAAAGGTTACCTATAGGAAAAGACCTTAAACGTGTTTCAATCTAATTTACCAGGGGGCGCCACACTCTTAATGAAAAATGTGTATATTGTATGGGCTGGAATCCTGATATAGAATAAAGTTCGTTCAGCCCCCACCAGGTGGACTCACAGATCCACCGCGTTATCTAGCCTGGTACCGCGGGCCAACGAAACGTATATTGAGGCTGTGGGTCCAGGCTACGCGTTATCCGGCACAGCCTACACTCTCCGGGCACCGCATCCCGTAATCTGCGGGGAGAGTGTGAGTTAGCAGAGCGTGACGACGATCACGGCGTCTGTGGCACAAGTCACCACCACTCCTGGGCACAGGCCTCAAAACTGACCAAGTAAGTCACAATCTCCTTCGTCTCGACTCCATCTTAGCATTTTGATGTGTTAGTGAATCATTGGAGTGCTGAAAACAAGCCGTATTGGACTTTAATAAGCTAGAATCTGATTGAAGTGTGCTGGGGTAGAATAAGGAAGTGGAGGTGAGGAGATTTGTGCCTCTTGAGGCAGGTGGGTGAGGAGTGTAAGAAGGGGTCGGGGGGAGGGGGCCCCACCTGGGACTGGGATGTTTACTTTCTCAGTGTATATATGTTTGTAGGATATTGTAGATTCGAGACACATTGCATTAGAAAGGCCAAGTTCACATGGCTTGTACTCTTGCAGCTTGCAGGCCCTTGCAATCGCCTCTGTTTTATGTATAGTCTTTCCAACGAGTATAGACAGAAGTTCTGTACTCCTTGGTCTGTCTGTTATGATCTGTCATGTACAGGTTGTGCATGCTTATTATATAAGGGGTGTAGATGGGGGTTCCTATGTCGCATGTCGAATTTAAGAAATGGCCGTGTCGCCTGTCACTATATTTTGGATGTTCATGTCGATTTCAAGAACATTCCGTGTCGCATGTCGAATTTAAGAAATACCCTGTTTCATGTCGTTTATTTTTTTCTTCATGTCACTAAGCTTCATGTCGCATGTTGAATGGCCATGTCGCCCTGTCGATCTTAAGGGTCTTCACTCATTATATAGGCCTAAACTGTTAACACATATTTTAAGTGTCCCGTTTTGTTTGTAAATGTCCCGTTTTTTAGAGCATTTTTGAAGACATATCCCGGGGAGTGCTGGGAAAATGTTGGCCTGGGTACCGAGTGGCCCAGAAAAGTCGTTCTCCTACTAATTGCGCTCGCTCTGGAAGTAATTGCAATATCAGTGGCGTTGATGGTTCGGCTCTAATCAGCTGATAATATGTCCCCTATTCAGCATGACACAAAGCAAAGAAAGAGCGTCTCCGTCGTGACGGAGGCGTCGCCTACTGTTCAGGGACGGATCCAGAGATTTCCAAAGGGGGGAGGGGGCGCTTATATAAGAATTTGAGGCGCCCATCCAGGGGCTAAAATTTTACATAAAAAAAGTCTGTACGCGGAAAATGGGCATATAATATTATTATTAAAGCTTCACATATCAGCGGTTATGGAAATAACTGTACCTCTTCTATACACATCTCCACGCTTTGAAAAAAAGTATTATTTTTGTCGTTCAAATCAGTAACCCAGTTTTATATATAGGAGTAATTATTTTTGCCTAGAAAACCCGTGTTATTTTTAATTAAAATATGTTATATTTTAAGTGGTGGATCGAGAGTCAGGACACCGGGGGGGGGGGGGGGGGGGGGCTTGACCCCTCTTAAAAAATGAAAAATAAAAACACAATTTTTATACAGATCTTCTAATTTTAAGATGCAAAGATTTACTCTGGATCCGCCACTCATTTTGTCCAGGTTAAATGTTTCTTGAAAGGGATAACTTTTGATTTTGGAGAACGATGACAGTTATAATGTCATAAAACACAAAACAAAACGACAATGGTGCAATTTATGTTTTTGCAAGGAAATGTGCTCCTTTTCTACATTTTAATATCATTGAAAAGCATAAATGTTCCCTTGGCACACTTTAAAAATTCAATGCGACATTTCATTTTTTAATCTATTAAAATGACCATCAAACGCATGGCGAGGACCTAATGTTTCCGCTGCGATGGTATGCGGGGATGGCATGTCCTTCTTTTAATTGGTACACAGGTGGAAATTAAAGACAGGGTATTGGGGGGAGGGAGGGGGAGGGCGACAGTCCCTGGACTGGGCCAGCTGATACTCAGTGATAGTGGTTCCCCATTCACACTGAGATAAAGGCCCTTACATTACAAGTACCCTCGGCACATCAAGGAGAGAGTGCGGTGAGAAACAGATCGTGGTGGTTTATCTAATGTTTAGTATTTAATTCATAATGAAGGGCACTGACATGGTGTTCAACCTACTGTTTAGTATACGAATTCATAATGAAGGGTTTTGACGTATATTTCATTATCATCAACGGGTATAAAAAAGAGATCCCATGTCGCATGGCGATTTTAAGAATTGACATTAAATCTCATTTCCCTTTTATGATATCAAGATCGGCATTAAAATGGTGCCATATCTAGATGCGGTCACCAAAATCAAGTCCGTCACGCCAAATCAAGTGGTTACATTTTATTGATTAGGTATTAAATAATAATTATATTCACAAACCGTAATATACAAAAACTCGACGTCTCTCGAGGACGGACCCAGACATCTTCAAAAAGTTGGGGGTCTTAATATATAACAATTTCCGCCGGACCCCTCGGGTCTGCAATTCTACGTATACGTTCAAAAACGTAATATTTGTTCAAAAATGAGGGGCCTAAATCCGCCATTGTCTTTCAGCAGGCAGAAACCTACAGAAACCCGGCACCACCAACCCAACCTCCTTCCCGCTCCTCTAGTCCACCCGCACTTCCCGGCCAGCATGTCGGTATTGGTCCTGATCTGATCTGTGTACATAGGTCTACTTACATGTAGGAAGCCAAGGCCTTCTGTAGATAACAGTAGGCATATAATATTACACTAGGTGACAAAAACATGTTTTTGTTTTAGGGGCGGATTCAGGGAGGGATGGGGGTGAGGGGGTCTTATCTGAGGAAGTCTATAATCTATAGTGAACTGGCCATTCTGGGTATGTTGTTTTCAGAAACGTTCTGCCCTTCCAGACAGACGCTGATCAATGAAGTATTTCCAGTTAGGTGACGATAAGGGTTCGGGATGTATCTAAAAGAAATTGTGATAATGGAAATTCATACTTTTCCAAACTAAATAAACGGGTTTTTATGTTCCTTGGTAGCATGAGCCTTATCATATTCTTGGTAGCATGGGCCTTTATTGCTTTATCATGTTAATTACCTCAAGCAGTATAGGCCTATCACACTGATACAGCAACATCAATAAACTTTTTTGCTGTGGTATACCCTCAGCTAAGTTATATAGAAGTATGGATGGATGGATGGTGGGGGGGGGGGGGGGGGGGGGTCCCATGACGTCGTGTGTTGCATTTAAGAAACGGCAGTGTTGCCTTTCCATATATCACAGATTAGACCCATGTCACATATCAAATTTAAGAAATGGCCATGTCGCATGTCACTATTTTTTTTTAGAGCTCTTGTCCCATGTCGAATATAAGAAAAGAGCAGTACATGTCATTTATCCCTTATTTGCTATTGTCACAGTGTCGAATTAAGGGGTCGAGACCCATTTATATCCATGATAAGCTTAAGTTGTTGTTTTCTGTCCAGGTCAGTATGGAGCAGCGCGTCCCCTAGTGAGTGTCAGCTGAACTACCGACCTGGTCGCCTTGGAAACGGTCACCATGGAGTTACCTCTGAACGACGTTGTCAAGCAGGGCTACCTCCGCTTCAAGGGCAAGATGGGCGTAAGGACAACCTTTTAACTCTTTGTTATCATGTATGTACAGGGGGAATATGGGTTTAAGGACAACCTCTTAACTCTTTGTTATTATGTATACATCTTTACATGGAGAATTATATAATGGGTTTAAGGACAACCTGTTTACTCTTTGTTATCATGTATACAGGGGGAATATGGGTTTAAGTACAAACTGTTTAACCTTTTTTTTTTAAATCACACATAGGGCCTAAAGGGCAAGATGGGCTTTAGGACAAGCTGTTTACTCTTTGTAACATTGTAAACAAGGGATATATGGGTTTAAGGCAGCAGGACAAACTTTACTCTTTGTTTTCAAGAATACAGGGCAAGATAGGTGTAAAGACAACTTTTGTTATCATCACTGATCATGTACACTTTGTTTTTGTTAGGATTTAGTTTATTTTAGTTATTTTCAGATTTTACAACTGATTTTTTCCTACATTACACTAAATTGTGCGGGAACCCTATTTCTAAAAGTTATTTTCCTCATAGTTGCTATACAAGAAAGTAAGGAAAGTGTTTTGTACCTTTGCTACTTTTTCCTCAGTTTAGACTGGCTAATAACAGATCCTTTTGCTATTGACATCACGGGGTGCTTGCCAAGGTCTTACAATTATGAAGGTAAATGTTCGTAACTCGATTTTTCATTTTTTTAAATTTTAGACCCTAAGAAGGTAAATGATCTGATAATTCCTTGGAAGAAGATACTGAAAAGGACCTGAATTACTGTGTAGGGCAAACAGTGATTATGATTATGATCATTGAAAATCGACTGAAGCCTAATGTTTTTTTTCCAATATGAATTAAAGGAATTAAAAAGAAATGTTCAAGTGGTGTTACACAAAATTCGGAATTTTGCCCCGTAGTCTAGCAGTACATAGTCCAAATTGAAGACATTTCTATCGTCAACGTTTTTGACGGTTTTGATAAGATAAACTAGATCTAATAGTGCATTACAGTGTCCAGTTGAGACTTGTATATGAAAGTACTTGATGAAAGATTCAATTTCCACATTTGCTCTCCTCATAGAAGAACATAACAGATGGAAAAACACTGTTATACGTCCATGATATGTTTTTATAAACATGTGGAAAAACCGGCATGTCACCACACGTTTGAGATTCCTTATACATGATCACATGATGGTTTTAAAAAAATGTAGAAAATCAAGTGGCATGTCACCATTGGCAGTTTTCCAACCTTATGGGCCTCTTCTCCAAGAACCAGCACTGTCAAAAAGCATTTCTAAAATTCAGCTTTTGGATCACTGACTAGAAAGGGGGTTCACAAACATTTGGTGTATATATAAACATAGGAGGGGCCTGTAGTTAATACTTTATACATTGTCATTTGTGCTAGTTAATTGGTTCAAAATATTTCAAAGTAGATACATAGCTTCTTGTTAACTGGTTAAGAGAAGAAGCATTTTCCACAATGGAAAGACTCTGGACCCCATTGCTCACGTCAGAAAATTACATGATTTTAGAACATGACATTGTGCACACGGCCGTTGCATAAGATATAACCTTAATGTCGGACACTATGATGATAATGATTATTATGTATAATATCGTATGTGATTATTGTATACATATACTAATAGCACCGTGAGGTGATGATATTTTTGTTCAATAAAAAAAAATAAAAAAAAAATACATACACATAATGAATGACGCCATGAAATATGTATTATATTGGGACTTTTATCTGACGAGGGGACGGCCCTCAGACATCACCTGACCTACTTTTGCACAACCAGGAAGTTTCCCGTATTGTGTTCATTGAAGTAATTATGGTAGGCCGGGACGGGTCGTGACTAACCGAGGGGGAATTGCCATACACACATGCAAGATCGGATTCTGTGTATAAACAACTCATTATAGAAAATGAGTCATATCAAAATATTCTAGGTTGATATACTTAGACATTTTAATTTGGTGTATTATAACCAACAGATATTGTGAAGGTCTGAATAAAACCTGTTTATCTAGATACATTTAGCATACATCCGAAACTCGGTGGTCAGTTTAGGAAAAGCCATATCAATGTGCTGAATTTAAGGACCTGGAGTACCAGAAGAACAAAAATGCTGACCAGCACCTTCCCCTTCAGAAGTTTTGGCCAGTTTTCCTTAACCTTTTGGCCCACTAGTCCACCGGGCTAGCGGGCCAATCTGTGAACTAACCCAGATCGAAGTTTTGCTTGCCCATTTGGAGGTATTATTAATAATTTTCAAGATTTTCACTTTTGCAGCAGGCTAGTTTCTTACATATTTCACTAGCCCGGCAGGATTTTTACTAGGACTCGGTACTAGTATCTCTCAGGGTTCCCACACAGGTCTTAAAAGGTCTTAAATTGATTTTCTCAAATTCAATGCCTTAAAAAGGTCTTAAATTTGACAATTTCGTAGCTAGAGGTCTCAGAAAGGTCTTAAATTGATTTTTTTATGTTTAAATGAAGTCACCTTGAATATTTTAATTCCAACTTTCAAACAAATACAATTACTTCAAATTTATGTCATACAATATGTTCTGAAATTTGTCTTCACATGCAGTCGATAGGTCTTAATTTTTCCGATTTTTGGTCAAAAATGGTCTTAAAAAGGTCTTAAATTGATTTTCAAAAATGCGTGGGCACCCTGATCTCTATGTTATGGAAAATACCTGCCGTTGTAAATAAGCTAAATCAACAAGTGATACCATGAACAATAACATGTATATTTCAATTTATTGGTTATGGACCACAGGGCTTGACAAATCGTTTTCAGATCTGGTTTCCCGGGGTTGGGGGGGGGGGGGGGGGTCCTCGCCTGGCTTGTGGGAGACCTGGGTTCGAGTCAGGGCAGTGCCTGTTACACCACGTTGCATGGTGGTTCTTTGCCATCCCCATATATTTGTTCAGCCAACTGGTAAAAGTGAACGTGAATGTTCCTAATAAGCTGAAAAATCGCTGATGATCATCATCATCTGGTTTCCCAATTGCAACATTTGGATTTAAAACGCATTTAAGCAGTCAAAAAATGGGATGAGGAAGTAAATGGGTTACACAGTCAACAGGTGCCAAGGTTCTTTGGGCAAAATTTTCATCTATGGAATTCCGTGATCTAGGCTATAAAAGGAGGTGGCGGTTTCCCGGAATTCATATGTATATAATTTCTTAAAGGTTTTTCAAAGCCAATTGAAGTAAAGTTGGAATTTTTTGTTTGCAAATATTTTTATAATTAGGTTCTGAACGTTTAATTATTTACTGCATTTTAGATGTGGCAGCGTCAGTTTGTGCTCCTGAAGAAGCCGTCCAGTAAGGGAGGTCGTCGGCTGGAGCGGTACCCTGATGAGCGGTCGTCGCGGACCAGGCAGCAGGTCGAAAAACCCATCGACCTGGACACGGTGACCTCTGTGACCCGCCTTCCCCCCGACATGAAGAAACATGCCCTCGCCGTCATCTTTAAGGACAAGTCCTCCCGCAGCTTCTGCTGTGAATCGGGTAAGGTCTTCTTCAAGTTGCATGTTATCAAGTGGACATTTCCATGAAGAAAGACAAAATTAAGTCGAAGTGCATCATTTAGTATTTGTTTTACATGGTTATTTTCAGTATCTGTCCGGAAAGCATCAAAGTAAAGTTCTATAGGTCAATCAATTCTACCTACCGGTATTGATAATTTGTCAATCAATTCTACTTATTGGCAATCCATTGATGTAATTGAGCCTGGAACAGGGCTCACCATTAAAGTTGTTAGTTTGCTGCCGCTAGGCAGGTGCAGGCCAAGTTTTATCTGCCCGACTGTATAGGTTTTTTCTTTAGTAAATTTCATTTATCCTGAAGAAATACAATTAGCATCAGCTAGTTTTCATTGCTCTCCAGCAGGTTACCTGCCCATCTTTAATGGACTTTCATTGTAATACAGAACTCTTTTCTTTTTTTGAAAAAAAAAATTCATAATGGGCTTGAGATGAGGCTCAATTGTGAATAATTTCTTTTTTCTTACACAAGCAAGGGATTTTAAAACAAAAATAAATCATCAGTAACTTCAGTTACTGTGTGTAAACCTTTTCTCGCTTTCTTCAACAACTCCACCACTCACTTGTTGTGTTTCTAATGGCCCTAGACCCCTAAATTCGACAGGGCGACATGGCCCTTTTTTGGCTTAGTGACATGGGACATTGCTATTTCTTAAATTCGACAGGGCGACATGGCTGTTTCTTAAATTTGACAGGGTGACATGGCCTTTTCTTAAATTTGACAGGGCGACATGGCCGTTTTTTAAATTCGACATGCGACATTGGGACCCCCCCATCAAGGGCCCCTTTCTAGCATATGTTAGAAACCCCAGATCATTGTTTTTTCCCTTATGCCCAACAGAGGTGGAGCTGGAAGCCTGGCTGGTGGCGCTCCAGTCCCTCTGTTTATCCGGGTCGACCCAGCAAAGTGTGAACAGCATAGACCTACTGCAGTCAGGGCCCTCGCAGAAGGAACTCACAGGTATGAGGATGGGTCATATATAGTATGATCTATAACTTTAATTAGAAGATAAAACTCATTTTTCTAATTTCAAAACAATTAAATACATTATAAAAGTGCTGTAAAATTGTACATGAGATAGATGGCTGTCGAATGGGCCATAAGGGCGCCCGAATATTATAGGGACAGAGGAGAACACTGTCAAAAATAAAGTTGCAGAATTATATGGTGCCTCTTGGGCATGTTTCAGAAATGTTCAAAGTATATCCGCTGCTGTCCCTGGCCTCTGTTAATTGTTTATGCACCATAACCTATATCGGTGTGTTATAGAGCTGTTCAACATTAATTTTAGCGTTACAGAGCTGTTTGACGGGTACCTGTTGCCATCTCTGAACCTAGCCTGTGTTGTTGTGTGACAGAGCTGTTTAGCGTTTATCCATTGCTGCCACTGAATCTTGCCTTTGTTACACCATTCTGTATTGTTGTGTTACAGAGCTGTTCAGTGTTTATCCATTGCTGTCCCTGAATATTGCCTTTGTTACACCATTCCGTATTGTTGTGTTACAGAGCTGTTCAACGTGTACCTACTGCCATCCCTGAACCTGGCCTTTTACGGGGAGTGCATGCTGCAGGTGACCCAGGAGAACCTGCACCTGCTGGAGACGACCAACCTGAGCCGGCGTCTGGTCACCTGGCCACTCAATGCACTCAGACGCTACGGCAGCGACGACAACAAGTTTACCTTTGAGTCTGGCCGGTCAGTGCAGCCCCAATAAACAGACCTTATACTATAACGTGATCACGTGACAACTTCTTTTGCCTGTCAAATTACTGTTATCATTCAGCCAGGGCCATATCCAGCCCGAAAATCTTGAGGCCTAGATCTTGGTTTATGAATGGTCATTATAGGATGGTAGATTGTTTTTCTTTATGAAGACCTTTAAGTGTTGATAAATATCAGATACCACCTTTGTCTATCCTATGTCCTGAATATTCCTCGACCTATTTTCAAAAGTCCTTATGCACATAATTCCAAAAGACCTAATGTTCATATTGATATTCCCTGAAGATCATGGATCTTTTAGTGTTATAGGACACTAAGAAAAACTTTCAATGGATGAAACACAAGGTCAATCCTATAGCAAAATCAATATTACATTTTAACATTATGCCACTATAGTCAAGTAGAAAAAATGTTGAAATGATTGCTATTCCTTGCCCTCTCTAGGTCATGTCCCACTGGGGAGGGGATGTTCATTATGACGACGAAGGACGGAGACTCCATCTACAAGAAGGTGCACGCGGCCACGCTGGCCATCGCCGAGATGCACCGCCTCGAGAGCTGGCAGAACCAGGTAGGAGGTAGACCGTAGCTACATCCAAGTAGGCTAGACGACCAAGCAATAATGTAAGAGAGAAGTAGGCCATGAAAAGACTATGGGTAGAGGGCCCTCCCCGGGGGGGGGGGCCCTCCAGGTAGCAATCAGGGGCAGATTGGGGACGGAGCGGGAGGAAGGGGGGAGGGCGTCCTTGGGATCGTGACCCCCTGATCCCCGTTTGGTTTGAACTCCAGGCCCGTGCACAGCGGGTTGCATTCGGGGTGGTGGGGGTTCACAAAGTTCCACTTTTTCTCAAAATATTTGTCGTTAAGTAAATAGAAATCAGTTTTTGTTCCACTTCTTTCTGCTCCCCCCCCCCCCAACCTTTTTGTAGTTTAAAATATTGTATGATTCCACTTAGGGAACTTTGCCACTTCTCAACGGAGAACCTTGAAAACGGGCCTGGACTTCAACGACATAGGAGGAAAAAAGGGGTGCAGGGGAATGTGTGGTGTTTTGGTACTTGGGTTATAGCCTATAACCCCCCACCCCTCCTTCCCCCAACATCCTCTCCGCAATTACGTTTACTCAATTTATGATTTTACTTAAGATAGGCCCTACTCATCGCCGTTGTATAATGACCCATTATCTCTAGATGTATCAACGTGATAAACAAGGAAAATGTTTATGTTTGTTAGTGATAAGCCACTTTTTGAATATATTATGATAAGGCTCATAAGAATGTGAATATTGAAACCTATATATTGGTCACTTCTAGACTCGGCGTCGTAACACAGAGCCGGCCCTGACCGGGCTCGGCCAACCCATCTCCCCACCCCTACGCAGCATGAGTACGCCCGACTCACACCCCAACGGTGAGTTCTCCTGTTAATAAATAATAACTGTATACCTCATTTGAATCGGGGCCTTTGAAAGAACGCTTGACATCGTGGGGCTCCCAATGTTGAGTTTAAGAATTAAAATGTAATGCCTATGACGCTAGAATAATGTCTTGCGCGGAATATGAGTATGGGCGGTGCAGGGAAACAGACACATAGTCTAAAACCCGCTCAGTCGAAAATAAACCGGTTTCAAAAATAAATATGATGAGCAACCATAAGGCTGTTATAGTAGGATATTAACCAGTGTCACATTTTTTCATTGGTCCTGACCTGTCAGTTCACCTATGGATTTAATAAGTCTCTAATCGTGTTGTTATACTTATAGTCGTAGATGTACGGATAGTTGCTTTTGCATAGCTCAGAATCAAAATCAATCTGAAAAAAATCTATAGATTTAATAAATTGTCGACTGTTGACTATTTTGTTGCTATCCGTTCAACAACTCCTAATTCTGTTAAGTCATTGGGTATGTTATTTGGCAACGTATATAATAATAATAATAATAATAGCTTTTATTGACAACTGTGAAGGTCAGTCTTGACCCATGTGTCATACAGAGACAAGGAATCCAAGGAATCCAAAGCAGAATGAAAAGTTTATGTTGCTACTGACTAGGTATATATATATATATAGAAAACTAAGAGTTCATGATTAATACCACCCCTCTTGCAGTGCCGGCGACGCCGCCGCCTCCACTGCCGGCGGGTAGCGGTCCGGGACTCCGCAAGACGTCGGCCGTCAACCTGGCCCTGCCCCGGGTACCCGGCACCGCTGCGCCCCCTGCCACCATCGACCTGTACTACGACGACGTGGGCGGGCCGCCCGCCGAGCAGGCGCCGCGCCCACCCCACCCGACGTCCCCCTCCCACGGTGAGACCGCTGTCTTTACTTGGGATGAGGTGTACACAACACTTACATGACCCCAGGCCCGTACATACATGTTGTGCTGAAGGGGGTGGGGGTGGGGAGGATTCCTCAGTGAAACATTTTTATTATAATTTTAACAATTCACTCTTTAAAAAGTGCCGAGGAGTAAAGGGTGGAACTTTTTAATATCTTCTTCCTAGTTCTATTTTTTTACAGTTATTATTTTACGGAAAGGGGGAACCTTTCGAAAACTTTCCCTCCTGAAGGGTGCCCCCCCCCCCGACCTCGTGAGACTGCATTGATAATGAAATGCTACATGATAAAACAAATAATCATTGTATTACAGGGATGTGACTTTTTCATGGTACCAACCGAAAGTCCATTTTCAAATTCCCTGTGTTTTCCCTGAGATTTCCCTGTCCCGCGGCAATTTTTCCCTGTGTCATATCACACAAGTTTTTCAAATTTAAAAGCCTCTGCATGAAGAAAAAATTTGGACGACCCAATGACAAAAAGTTGAATCCCTAATATCTTGAGAATCAGGAATTTCAGGACCTGGCCAAATGAAATTCCCTGTGCTTTCCCTGTGTTTTGGCAAAATTTCCAAATTCCCTGTGTTTTCCCCGTCAGGGAATATTTTTTGCCATTTTCCCTGTTTTCCCTGTCTGGTTGGTACCCTGCTTTTTAGATTTTCGTCTGATTTCAATGTTGTTATTATCACTTTTTTTTTTTGAATTTACAAAATCAACACTTCAAAAAATGTCTTAAAAATAATTTTCCATATCTACACTTCAAAAAATGTCGTAGAACATAATTTTTTTTATTATTTTAGATCTTTTCTATACTGTTTCAGAATATTTTTTCTTCATCACATCCCTGTTTTATGGAAAACCATACACATTATATACATGCACATAGCTTTCAACGAGTTCTTGGCCAACAAGTAGAATTTTCCAAACATCTTAGATAACTCTTAGATTGATTTTCACATAATCTTGTGCATCCTCTTTTATGTCTTACAATGTTTCAAGACAGGGGCCCGTCAAGCCCACTCCTTATAAGACACTAATACATGCATTATCTTGTCACAGACAGGCTAAATCTGGTTATCATGGGCGCTGGGTCCAACTAGGTTTGTAGGCAAGCTTTCCGCAATACACAATGCATACACATGGCAACCGGAGGTTATTCAGTCGTTTCTTTGGCTTTGTCAGTGGAACTCCTGTATATATAATGCTATGGTCCCTTACCACTGCATAATCTCGCGCTAGGGTTATATTTCATTTAGGCAGTTTTGCTTATTTATTATTTCCATAAACCGTCGAAAAAGAATCAAATTTTGAGTAGCCAGTCTGGTGAATCTGAGAGCATTATTTTCGCGTTTGATCCCCATGCGAATTGGTGGACGGACAATGCGAGCCTAGCACGGTGACGGTGACTAAAGATATTATTTACGAATTCTATTTTTCCATAGCTTGTCTTTGACTTAACCTACATGTCCCGCAAATTTAGCCAATCCAGCTGGCCAGAACTACTCTGGTTCAAACTATAATTTTTGGGGGGAAACACCATGAAAATTGTTATTTTGATTATACTCTAGTGAAAAACATTTCAAAGAACTTATAATGATTATAATACACTCCCTCTAAAAACAAATAGGAAACTTGCTAATTTCTATCAATAAATTTGGTGAAGAAAAACGATAAACAGGCAACATAGCAGTCTATGAAATTAATTTTCAAGGCGGTTTCACACCCGGGGTATCACACAACACAACTTGAGCTGTGTTATGACAATAACACAGAGAAGTCCCATAAAATAGAAATAATATTCTTTGTTTCAAATATGTGAGATACTATAAATTGCAAATTTTAACAAGTGTATCACTCCTGTTTACGGATCATCAATTATATCGTATCACGCCGATATCACAGCCAAACTTGTGTAGTGTAATAGGGCTTTAAATACATTTTGTTGTGTTTGTCCGTTTGTCAGGTCGGGCGGAGTACGTGCCGATGGCGGCCCACCAGGAGTTGGACGAGTACGTGGGGCTGAAGGAGCGCGTCAACCCGGACTACATGTCAGTGAAGGGCCCTAGGCATTACGTCAACGACCCCGCGGGGGGAGCGGGCCCCCCCGGCCAGCAGCAGGGGGAGGAGGAGTACCTGTACGCCGAGAAGGGGCTGTCCCCCGCCTTCAGGTCCTACCTCAAGGAGAGGAAATCAGACGACCCGCCAATCTAGAGTGCAAACATGTCAACTTACAAATTTTAGTCTGACTTCAGATTTTAGTCTGTTTTTGACATCAACGCATCTAATGGTAACTTTAAAAAATGAGTGCTTACATGAAGATTGATAAGATTCCAAGGTACTTCCAGGCTTTCTTCATGCATTTTAAGATATTTTAAATTGAATCTCACTTACATGATATCAGGATTAGCCCAGTGTCAATTGGTTAGTTTAGTTTATAACGTGTAAAGCTCCATTTCATTTCTTTGGGCTAACAACCAATTGCATTTTTATAACTGATATTGTTTTCACTTTAATCAGAACTAACGCTTCATACACTTATAACTTCCTGTTTGGCAGTCTTTAATGGAAATCCCCTGAAATATTCGTTTAGCTACGTTCTTACTAAACCATCTTTTAATATTACCATTTCTAGATTTCCTTTGAAGCATTACTTCCATTATTTTTTTTAAGTTCAGTATGCCCTACGAATATGCCATATATTTTTCGATTATTTTTCTCCGTAAGAATTAGGAAATAGATGTAGTAGATATCTACTAATGGTGACCCTATCTTTTCGTGATGGTGACTGCATTTAATCCTTTACTTCACAAAACTATATGATATAATGATAGCAGGCTACAAAACTTGCAGGTTGTCTGACACGTACAAGGGCAGTAAAGTATCAAGAACGCTAACAGGATTCAATTTATTTAGTCGCACAGACAGAACTAGGACTCGCCATGGTATTGTCATATACGTATACAAGTATATATTTGAGGTTTTAGGTTTAGACCGGAAAGATCCACCCCTAGATTCGACATGGGATATTGAAATATCTATATATCGGGCACTATTGTCATTTTGGTTGGCAAAGTTTAATGTATCCGATATTCTGGTTAATTACCCCAGGATGATTATGGAATTGTACGTAGATCTATTTTTATACAGCTGTCCTTGGCAACAGGAATCCTTTGTTTTCCGTTCATAAAATAGGACAGGGATGAACACTTTTTGTATCAGGATGTGAACTCCTTACAATGTCAATGTATGCGAAAAAGCAAAAGAATCAAAGTTAGTATAGACATTTCAACAATTATATTTAGAATAATCTGAGAAATTTAACTTCTATGTACTTAAAATGTTATTCATTATCACCCGTGTTGAACACGACGTTCGCTGCACCAGAATGATATGTATATGGACCATTGATATATTTGTATTCTATCACATGTTGATGCATCTCTATGGTTGATGTTAAAGAGTTGATGCTGTAACGAGTATTAATTGTGTTTTGGTACTGAGAGCAGGGCTGTGTAAGGTCAAATCGTTGCCACGGTTTGACATTTTTGAGTATCCAGATATAGTACTTGTAGATGTATGTTTCATACACATTTGTATCAATATGTTTAGAATAGAAAGATGTACTTTTATACCGGAACTTATTGTAAAAATTAATGCTAACGGCTAGATCTGTTGATACGTTATGTTTGCATGGTGTCATTATAATATACATGTCATCGCAAAGTGCGGTTCCTGGTTATTGGTTCATGAGTGTAGTTATGACATGCAGGCGGGCCTTCTTGTAGTGGGTTCACAGGAGGCTACATACCTGTATGCAAGTTGTGTTACCTGGCTAGTACCAGTCCTGAAACCTATGACTTCTGTATAATTATGTAAATAGGTTAGATAGAACAGTCTGATATACATGTTATTACACGGAACTTGTAACAATCAACAATTTTGGAAAGAGCGTGCAATAACAAATTTCGTCAATGTGTCTTAAAATGTTCAAGTAACATTAACAAACTGCTGAAAGAAAAAACGAAAATATTTACAGATGATTTCTTTTTTACAGAGATGCCATTTTTCCTACATTTTTAGGATTTTCCTACTTTTTGGTGATTTTGGATTGCATAGCCGATTTTCCTACACCACTTTAATATTTGTTTCAGAGTTTTTGTGTGTGTTAGTTTCAGGCTATTCAAGTACAAATTTATTGTCTGATTTCTATTTCTTAAGCCTGTATTCCACATAAGGATTTTGCTGCCGATTTTAAAAATCGGCAGTAGGAATAAAGGTCGAATATGGACATGCTATAATATCATTGGAAAGATCTTACAATTCTCTTTCAAATAGTATAAAGGATGTCAGCTTTCATACTATATTCTCAAAGAAAATCAACCAAATGCAAAATCGGCAGCATCAAAATCGGTATGTTGAATGCGACCTTTAAGTTATCTTTTCTCCTGGTTCCTTCTGAAAAAGAAAGTAAGAGCGTTTCCTACTTTTTCATCAGTTGAGAGTGGCATCTCTGAGATGAATCTGCCACACGTCTCGAACTATTTTTTGAAGTTCGATGCTCAAAGTTTAAAGGGATTTTACGCTGTATTTAATCATTTACTTAGTTAAACATATACTGTTATACCGTCAGAATATTTTGGCATACGTGAATGTCACTTGTCGAGTGTTTAAGGGCGAGTAAACTGGTCGTAATTTACACCATGTTTATGTAATCCACTTCGTACTATCATTTGATTATAAGTTTAGTGGAAACATTTTCATTCCTTGATGAATGCCGGGGTTATTGCCCTGGTTGTTTTCTCCAAAGTTGTAGGATGTCGGTACCGCTATAATAGGCGAACTTATCTTATATTTTGATGACGGTAAATTATTAAGATTTGATTAAATGTCTTATGTTGACTAGGGCTCTATTTAGGCCTATCCTCGGTGTCACTCAAATCAGTTTCACTCCAAGTGAACCATTCCTTCAAGTTGGAAATCACATATACGGTATATATTCTAGATTGTTTTACGCATGCAGTGATATCTTAACGACCGAGTTCAGTGGCTTCAAATTCCCGTTAACAATAAAATATCTATCACATTACAGTGTACGCATCTTTTGTTTTAGCATATTCTCACAGTACTAGTTTTGCCCTATCTTTACCCATGAAGAAAACGAAGATGTTATCTACCTTTTGGTCCGTTTGTAGTGATTGTAGTGATTGTTGTAACCCATCTGTAGAACCATTTAAAGTTATGCACCCGGGGTATGCATTAGTTAAAATTAATAATACAAAAAGTATATCTGCCACAGTGCATGGGAAATTCGCTATTTTGTGGAAAGTTGCCACATTTGAGAAGTCGCCAATGCCAGAAGTAGGGTACTATGCATGCGCATGGCAGAAGTTTCTTGCCACAAAGCATGTTTTGCCAATTAATTCCACAAACTTACAATGGGTAGCAAACTAAATATATATCCCTCTCATCTTTTACCTATTTGAGATTCATACCTCAAAGGCTAACTCGTCCTTATTCCATAGTTTATGGAAAACATACCTGTTGAGGCTATTCACTTTGAACACTGGGACTTCCTATGTGCATGCACAGATCCTACATCATCCCCATCAGTGACTTCTCACATGTGGCAACTTTCCAAATGCGACACCAGTATGGTGCTCTGCATTCGGCGTGGATAGTGAGCAGCATTATCTATGTGAAGCACTTTAGACTTAATTATGATAGTGCAATATGATTCTGTAAATGAAATTGCATGCATCTTTATTATTTCAATTCAAACAGAACTTCATAGTGTTCTTTCATAATTGTGCATGACAAAATGTAGTTTTCTGCATCCAAGAGTTGATTGTTTAAATGAAAACATAACATCATTTTGTTCTTTTCTTTTATTGACTATAATTATCACAGTGCATGATAATGAAATAACAATTTGCACTAGAATATTAATAAGTTTTTGATCCAGTATTATTTTAGTGATGATTAAAGAGAAAAGGATGAAGGTATTTATGACAAAGTGGAATTCGTTATTTTGTTAGGAAGTATGAGGATTGATAAATGAAAGCTATTATGTGATAAAATGATTGAATCGGGATGAAAAATATATAATAATGATGACTGGAGTTGTTTCACATCATGTTACAAATGAATGAATGAATAAATGAACAAGATGTCATGATGATAAATGGTTCACATGATGTTTGATCTATAGATGGATGAACTGGGTAACAACTGGCCATGGTTTGTCTCCCGCATCAAGATGGTGATTGTGTCTATGAGGTGAAGGTAGGTGAAAGATTGCGTTAGTATGGTTATAACTTTATGAATAAAGGAGATGAGAGTGAAATGATAGAATGCTATAAATATGGCTCAATATGATAGATTTACAAATTTCTATATATTTAGATTTCTCAACCAAAATATTGTAAAATTAAAATTTTTAATTATCACAAAAGTAACTACTTAGTTTGTTTCACGTCAAGCCTAGAACAAGAAAATTATGGAATGGATGGAAGAAATTGATACTAATTTAAGTAAGAAGTAAATGGTAAGAGGGAGAAATGGTCAAACTGTATTTCAAAAACTTACTTAATGGCGAGATTTCTTGGACTTCCGGTTCTAAACAAAACAAAAAGAACAAAAAGAAATGCATTGTCAGTATTGTGCAATCCTTAGTTAAAGACCCTATAAGGTATGACTTCAACTTTTGAATAAGGGCAAAATAGAAATAATGACATGGGATTACTTAGCAATTCTGTAAAACAACTACCTAATATGTGCAAATTTTGTTTGCCATATTATTAAGAGATTCATAAAATGCTCCCATTGATCTAAGAATTTAAGGGCCTTTGTAAATGAACTATCATCTCTCTTAGGTCAATACAACTCTGATTTTATTTTAAGTAACTTCCATAAATATACACATTTTTATGAAAACCTGTATTGGTTGAGTAAATTCCTATTTCTAAAAATATTTAGCATTGATTTTACCATGAATAATGAAAATAATTATTGAAAAGATACTCCTTTATATAGAATACTCACTGAGACTCGACGCCTTGCCTTTTTTTCGAACTTTAATTCCCTGGCGTATCGCTTAGCCTGGAAAACGAATTTGTAAGAGTAAAGTATTTTGTTTAACACACACAGCTGCAGGTCTAACAAGAATATCTCAACCTTCAACATCTTAGATTTGTTTTAATGTTTCCCATTCATAGGTTGATTACTTAATATAAGTTCAATAGGAGTTCAATTCCTAGTCTGATGAAGGCCACTAACGTTTGAAACCGTGAAATCTTTGTCATGTAATTAAACCTTTCTATTCCTGAGAATGAGAACGAGAATTTAAACTTTGATCTACTTATTAATAATTCATTCTCACTTGAACAAAACCCTCAAGGGCCCATATCTTCTTAACTGATTTGGCTGATCAGGGAAAATTTGATCAGGGTCCCATGATCAGAAATTCTGTCTATCATGAATAAATTTTACACCTAATAATTCGTCTTTCACACTATTTTGCAATAACAATATAAATTTGGGTAAAAAGCAAAATCACTGATCATGAAATCCTAATACAATTTTGCCTGATCAGCCAACTTAGTTACAAAGATATGGCACCAGTTTTTAAATTTACCATAATCAGTGTAGAAATTGTAAGGTTGTCTTTAATGATATAAGGCTGACAATCCTGATAAAGTTGGCAAGTCATCCATTACTCATTTGTTGGTTGGATTTAATAAGCAGTTCTACACCAGTTCTCTGTTATTGAGTTTGGTGTTCTCATTCTATCATATTTGCATTTTCTTCACATTAACTCAGGCCTTGGTTGGGAATATTAACCTTTAAGTAGTTGGCATAATAATTCAATTATAGGTAGCACTTACTGCATTGGGGTCAGGGGGATGATCGATGTATGCAGGAGTCCCAACACCCGGTGTGACATAGTAATAATCCTTAGAATAAAATTGAAATGCATTTTGACTTAAAAGAGTTATAATGCATTTATTTTTTGAGCACTTTTTAACTGTTAACATAATACTAACTCTCAGACAAAAGCAAAAATTAAGGCTTTGTTTATAGTATGAAATTGCAGTTTCTCTTTAATAAGTAATTCAATAACTCTGTGCTTTTAATCAAAGCCTTAATTCTTATTCCATTGTACCTAGGCTTTTTCGCAAGAAAAGGATTTAGTATTTGGGGGAAAGGAAACTTAGCTTTAATAAGTCAGCTTTTAGATACTAAAGATTTTTCCAAAGAAAATTTCAAGTTATCCCAAAATACCAAAGCTGCTTAGCTTACAGAAACCTCACAATTGTTAATAGATTGTTTCAATTAGAAATAGGAATACATTTTGGTTTTTAAGTTAATATCCATTAAAAGTATATAACTTACCATTTGATCATCATTAATCTCCTCGACAAACCGACGATAATCAGCCTGCAAGCAAAAGAGATGAACTGTGTTGTTAAAAAGAAATGCCATGGACTATACTTTTCTTAAACCAAATGACAGAAACATTCATCGCCAACCTTACTTAATCATTGAAGGCCAGGGTATCAAGTATAAAGTGGCCATTCAATTTTTGAGCAATTTTTGGCCCCTTTCTAATTTTCGAATTACAAATATTGATTATAAAAGTATACATATCCCTCCCCCATTCTTTATTATTCCACATCTAACCATAAGGCTTTATTTCAATATGACCAAGTTCCACTTGGCATATTTCAAATTTCAAATTATTGGACCATCTTGCTCATTCTGATTTCAATTTTAATTTTTCTGAACCAACCACTCAACTCTTCATGTAAATCACAAATTTCATATTTCTAATTTTCAAATTTCAAATTTTGCAGTTTTTGTTTTCACAACTCCCTGTTCTTCCCTAGTATGACACACTGGCTTGTGAAGTTTGAAAATTTGAAATTTGAAATTTAGATGAAAAGTTGGGAGGTTGGTTGGAAATTTGGACAAGGGGTAGAGTGGAATATTCAAAATTAGGAAGAGGACTTTGTGTGTGTTTCAGGAAAGGGTATGTGCCTACAAGGATTTTTTTTGAAATTGTACAGGTGGTTTAAGTGGATAAACAAAATTTTAAAGCAGGGGAAATAAATATTGAAAATTTGAAATTGGGAACCAAAAAAATTAAAATATGGGTGGAGAATGGATTTGGCCACTCTATACCCTTATCTATTCCCTATAGGCTGAATCAATATTTTGTAATGACAGAGCTCATGGCTGTTGGTGAAGGACAAAATAAAATCGGATCAACAATTAAATGCTGTAATCTTTAGTGTTCTTTCAAGAATAAACATTGAGATTCTACTTACATGTGGTGTGTCCGCCCAGTAGAGGCCTTCCAGCTCCCTTGACTGTTCCTTAGTCAGCCCCTAGAGAGAAAATTGCAGAAAAACATATCAATAACCCTTTGAAGATTTTGTCTTTAAACAATGTACCATAAAGAGCCATCAGAATGCAGAACCTTGAAAAAGGTGTGAGATTTGTTTGTTTGTTTGTGGGGTTAGTTTAAAGTCCAGCCAACCCTTTAGGGTTCTTTTACCAGACTGCACAAGGTAAAGCTTTGCAGCTTGTGGTACACACTTTTCGGCAATGAATTTTATATTGAAGAAATCTATATTTGGAGTTGATGAAAAATTGGCTCCACCCTTTGAATTGCTACTGCTATTGAAGTGTGAATGGCACAAAATACAAATACTTACACCTGATGGGTTCTCTGAAACCTCCTTTTCGGCTTTCTCTTTTCCAGCCAAACAGCCTAGCCATGGAACAAAAATGCAGAATATCTCGAATTACACATACTACAGTGTGTATATGAGGAATATCAAATTCAGAGAAGCATAATGAATACTGTGATTTGTCTAACTATTGGTGATTTTTCTAACTATTCTAAGACTTGTTTAGAAGCAACTGAAATTTTGTATCTTGGCATATCTCAAAGACTAACATTAAGAAGCAAGCTAAATACATGTATGGTATACATAGACGCCATAATTAAGAACTTTATCTTCATTTGCTGAACATGAAGATATCAACTACATACCAGTGCAGTCTTCCTGTGGGACTTCTGGGGGAACTGGTTTTTCTGTATTTTCCACCAAGTTCATCTTTGGGACTGTAACTACCCCCGCCTGGATAAGAAGACAGTATGTAAATGTCAGAACAGGTTATCAGCTTATGTCCGTTTGGTAATCATACATTTTTGAAAATCATGTGAATTGTCTCTTGTTTTCAAACGATTTGCTCAAGGGCAGATCAAGAACTAAGGTAAAGCTTTGCAGCTAGTTTCATGCCACAGGTTGGGGATACACTAACTAAATGCTTTCTGGTACACACTTTTGGGAAGTGAATTTCATATTGAAGAAATCTATATTTGCAGTTGATGAAAAATTGGCCCCACCCTTTGAATTGCTACTGCTATTGAAGTCTGAATGGCACAAAATACAAATACTTACACCTGATGGGTTCTCTGAAACCTCCTCTTTGGCTTTCTCTTTTTCAGCCAAACAGCCTAGTCATGGAAAAAAAGAGTGGAATACCTTGAATTAGACATACTGCAGTGTGTATATTATGAGGAATATCAAATTCACAGAAGCTTAAGTATAATGAATACTGTCATTTGTATTTAAGGAATTCTGTCTGCATTCAATAGGTTGATTCTCCCAATGATGAATTTGCAAAGAAGGGGAAAAATGCACTAAATGGTTTTTAATTTCAGCTCTCACTAACTCTAGCTAATTGTTTGAGCAGGCAATTGTTGAGACCTAATCTCTAAAATTTAGTGTATGCACTTCATGTTGGAACAGGCTGCATGCCCTCACATGTTTCCCTTTGCCTCATGTCAAAAAGGATTTTTCTAACTATTCTAAGACTTGTTTAGAAGCAATTGAAATTTTTTATCTTGGCCTATTTCAAAGACTGTAACATTTACAGGTATGGTATACATAAACACCATAATCAAGTACTTAATCTTCATTTGCTGAACATGAAGATAACAACCACATACCAGTGCAGTCTTCCTGTGGGACTTCTGGGGGAACTGGTTTTTCTGTATTTTCCACCAAGTTCATCTTTGGGACTGTAACTACCCCCGCCTGGATAAGAAGACAGTATGTAAATGTCAGAACAGGTTATCAGCTTATGTCCGTTTGGTAATCATACATTTTTGAAAATCATGTGAATTGTGTCTTTTGTTTTCAAAGGATTTGCTCAAGGGCAGATCAAGAACTAAGGTAAAGCTTTGCAGCTAGTTTCATGCCACAGGTTGGGGATACACTAACTAAATGCTTTCTGGTACACACTTTTGGGAAGTGAATTTCATATTGAAGAAATCTATATTTGCAGTTGATGAAAAATTGGCCCCACCCTTTGAATTGCTACTGCTATTGAAGTCTGAATGGCACAAAATACAAATACTTACACCTGATGGGTTCTCTGACACCTCCTCTTTGGCTTTCTCTTTTTCAGCCAAACAGCCTAGTCATGGAAAAAAAGAGTGGAATACCTTGAATTAGACATACTGCAGTGTGTATATTATGAGGAATATCAAATTCACAGAAGCTTAAGTATAATGAATACTGTCATTTGTATTTAAGGAATTCTGTCTGCATTCAATAGGTTGATTCTCCCAATGATAAATTTGCAAAGAAGGGAAAAAATGCACTAAATGGCTTTTAATTTCACTTCTCACTAACCCTAGCTAATTGTTTGAGCAGGCAATTGTTGAGACCTTATCTCTAAAATTTAGTGTATGAAAGTGGCTGCATGCCCTCACATGTTTCCCTTTGCCTTGTCTCAAAAAGGATTTTTCTAACTATTCTAAGACTTGTTTAGAAGCAACTGAAATTTTTTATCTTGGCCTATTTCAATGACTGTAACATTAAGAAGCAAGCTAAATACAGGTATGACATACATGGATGCCATAATTAAGAACTTTATCTTCATATGCTGAACATGAAGATATCAACTACATACCAGTGCAGTCTTCCTGTGAGACTTCTAGGGGAACTGGTTTTTCTGTATTTTCCACCAAGCTCATCTTTGGGACTGTAACTACCCCCACCTGGATAAGTAGACAGTGTATCAGTGGCAGAAGAGGTTATCAGGTTATGCCTGTTTGGTAATCATACATTTTAAAAAATCATGTGAATTCTGTCTCTTAAGCTTGTTTTCAAACGATTTGCTCAAGGGCAGATCAAGAACTAAACAAAAGGAGGGGCTGCAAACCAACTTCACAATTTCTGGCATGCCCATTTGGGAAGTGAATTTTACGGTGAATTTATATATATATTTGTATTTGGTGAAAAGAGGACACACACCCCCTCCTTTGAACCATTACTGCACTTTAAGCTTAAGCTTAAAAGACAATGGCCTGAATACAAATAATTTCATATTCATCTGTGACACAATTTTATACTATTACTTACATCAGATGGGTTGTCTGCAATCTTTTGGTCTTTCTCGTTTGCAGACACACAGCCTAGTCATGGAAAAGATGTGAATTTTCAATTACATGTATTGCTATGTACATGAAAAATTCAGGTTATGAGATGCAAGAAATTTACATGTGACTGTCCTCTCATTTTAGGAGTTGAAACAAGGACAAATTTGTCCCTGACACTGTGTAGCACATTATAACATTTATAAAGTATGAGAAGCAATAATTTACATTCAATATTGTTCTCTGGCTTTAATACTTTAAGCGCTATTGTAAAAATATACCTGATATATCAAAACATCACAGCAGTTGGAGAAATCAACCCTTCGAAATAGGATAAACCCTTCAAAGCCACAGAAATAATCTGTGCACAACAGACCCTGCCTTTTTTTTTTTTTTTTTTTAGCAATTTTGATGGACATCATAAAACTGCACCATATCACACTGGCTCTCAAAGAAACCACCACAGAAATAAAGAATTTGAAATTTCAATTGAAGTGTTGTGCATAGATTGTACTGATACAGATTATACACTCATGGGTTTTCCTGTTATAGTTTACATTCCTACTGAACAAAGGTATGAAGCATTTTTAGATTTTCGACTATTAAAACTTTAAAAAAGGTCAAGGAACAAGTGCTGTTTTCTTATCATCCCAAAATGCTAAAGCCTAATTTATATGCAAATTCATTCTGTGTTAAAAAAAACCCTGCAAGATGAAGAAATATTGACTGAATTAAAACGAAACACAATAACAACAAAACTGGATGATATTTGGCCATACCTTCAAGGTTGAATACAAGACTACAATCCTGATCTGGGTTGTAGGCATTGGCTTCCTGACACTGGGAGCCATTGAAGTGGGCAGGTAGGATGACACCAAGTTGTTCTGCGGTTTTCTGCACAATCTGCAAAAAGCATTTGAAATACAACATAAAATAAGTGAAAAGTCACCACATGATTAGACTAATCCTAACACCTATGTTCTAATAAAAGATGCTCCTCGAAACCTGTTGAGGTGTGATCATTTGATGGGTAAGCTTATGGAAAATTCAAATATTACAATGTTGATTCTTGTTGAGTCAACATGGCTCAGCACAACATTGAAATATAAGGCACAAATAAAATTGTTGTATTTAGGTAACCAGACCTACTCTGAATATTTTGCCCTGCCCTAACTTTTTTTCGGGGCTTTTTTTTCTCAAAAGATTATCAAAATCAAACAGAATTGATAAAACAAAGTTAGAACTACTGGAACTACTTACAGATGCTCAGGACATGTATTTAAAGTGCTTAACATTTCTTTAGAGGATGTTTTAGGTAACTTTTATATTTTCAACACTTTCAACGGGGGCCATTTATGTTAGTGAATAAAAGACAGACAACATTTTTGCCCTCATCAACCAGTGGCTCTTTCATCTCAAAACCAGGCATGCCAGTCAATGAAAGTGATTTGTGCGGAAAATATGGAAATTCAATCAAAACACCTCTTAAGGATAGACCCCAGTGACACAGGCATGAATGGCGCTGCTCCCTTTAATAACAATTACAAGATTCATTCCATGTAGTATAACTTAATGAAAAACATCATTAAATACCCAGAAAAAACCAGATCTAGTCATGTAAATCATATTGAAATAGCTAGAAAAATGGCTGGAGGGGTGAGCCAGAAACATGAAAGTTATGATATTCATATATTTTTTGAACATCCATATCTCACTTAATATTTAACCCAAATGTCTGAAACCTTTCATACATCTTTTTGAAATATACACAGAGGGAACCGTGTCTCAGATTTTTTATATGTGTCTTAGTTACTTTTTTATGATATGTAGAAAATTGTATTGCAAGAAAACCTCAAAAAGTTTCCCGTTTTTTGCCGTTTTTTGTCATAGAAAAAATTCTAGGACCTCAATCAAAAAACTGAGACACAGTTCTCTCCATATGATTGTTATTAAGCAGTGTTTAAAATCTTAAACATGGCAGTTGAATATTAAGCAAGATATCAATGTTCAAAAAATAAAAGTAAAAAAATAATTCCAAACATAATATAACTTTACTTATACCAAAAAATAAGAGAAAAATGAGAGCTTTACAATGATGTATAGCACGTTATGATTAAAGCATTAGTAAGAAAGCCATTGATGTTTTCCTGTATTGGCCGCCCATCACTGGGGTCTATCCTTAATATCAATTTTAAGAAAGAAATTGACCCAATACATGTTTAAAATGAGTCAATTATATCATATTTTCATTCAGAACAAAAAGTTATGTCTATAAGAAGGTACTTTTTCTCTTCACATTTTGGAAAAAAATGCTATCAATGAGCCAATGTTACCCCCCCCACACCTATAGAAAAAATATTTTCCCCTCGAATTTGGACAAAACATCAAAAAGTGCGGAATTCCGCCCAAGGGCGGAAGTCTGGCATGCCTGTTTGAAAAAGTATATTTATGTGAAGCTTACCTCCAAATCCTTTATTGTTTCTTGTGCGCCTGTATTGTCCTGTGCGGGCTGCAAATCCTCACATTTCACTTGGCTTAGCTCAACTGAAATAAAATAATATTGTATATTTTTCATAACCTCGAAAACCAAATATAGATTATCAGTTACGACAAGTAAAGTGGACATGTAACGGTAACTGGTTAGACTAACCTTGTAGGTTGGTTATCTTTTCATTCAGTTCCTTTTCTAACTTCTCCCTTTCCTGCTTCATGTTTTCCATTTCATTGTCAAGCGCATCAATGAGATTCCGGGCCTCATTTCGCTCCTCCTCCACAGATTCCAGGAATTCCTGAAAGCGAGTGTACAATACAATTAAAGAGGTTGTAAAGAAAATCAAGATGGGGTTAAGTTACTTCTGTAGTTTTAATATCAACAGCATATATCAGATATGCAAGCATTTAGATATGATTACAGAGTGGAACAATGATGAAACCTGATTGAAGTAATTTTCTTGTTATATGTTTTCTTGTCTATCAGCACTTGACAATTTTACAAAATAGACAATGTAGATTCATATATTAAGAACTTTTACACTCACCTTTAATTCCTTGATTTTCTTCTGAAGTGGTTCAACGTTATTTGCTGATCGCAGTTCATCCATTTGGACTATAAAAGAAAAGTTTTGATGTAAAGACATTGTCATTTTATATCCATACAAAGTGTGAAATTAATTAGAATATAGCTAGACTAACCAAGATTTGTAAATAGAATATTATAAACGTAATAAAGATTCGATGGTTCGGAAAATTCAGTCATGGCATAATATATTAATATATTTATATGGATTATATGTCATATATTTTACCTTCGAGTTTCTGTATCTTGTCGGCATATTTGCATTCAAGAACTTCTTTTTCACTCTGAAGTTTGAGAACCTCTTCTTCAAACTTCCGCAGGTTTTGCGCCTCTTCCTTTTCTTCTTCGGCCTCCTTTAATGCTCTCTGTGATATACATAGAGTGACAGTTGAACAGTGTGCCCTTTTGAGACTGTCGCAGTCAAAGAGTGAAAGTGTTCAAATCATAATGTCAATACATATCCATAGAAAACTACCTGAATCTTAGGCGGTATGTAGAGAGTGATGAAAGTAATTCTAAACGTAAAATTCTAAAATTTTATTCTCTACTTGTTATCCTTATCTACGTACCTTCAGGTCTGTGACCATGTCCTCGAGAGTGGCGACTTGCTCGTGCTCCTTCTGAAGCTCGGCCTCGTGCTCACCCACACACTCCCGGAGCTGCTCAGCCTCCTCTTTGAGCTGCTCCAGTTCCTGCTTGTTCAGCTCCTCCTGCTGCTTTTGCGCCTCTTCCTTTTCTTCTTCGGCCTCCTTTAATGCTCTCTGTGATATACATAGAGTGACAGTTGAACAGTGTGCCCTTTTGAGACTGTCGCAGTCAAAGAGTGAAAGTGTTCAAATCATAATGTCAATACATATCCATAGAAAACTACCTGAATCTTAGGCGGTATGTAGAGAGTGATGAAAGTAATTGTAAACGTAAAATTCTAAAATTTTATTCTCTACTTGTTATCTTTATCAGAACGTTATTTTTGTATTTTTCTACTGTCTATTTATTTTCTACTTGTTAGTCTTTATCAGAACGTTATCTTTTAATAGTCTAACAATAAGAATTACACTTATTGGTTCTAGGTATCTATTGGGACTTCGGCGGTTGGGTATATAGATATAGCACACTTGACCACTAGTTAGCTTAACTTATATGCTTAATTTGATTCTAATTTCTAGCTTTTTAAAGATGTTACCCTTATCTACGTACCTTCAGGTCTGTGACCATGTCCTCGAGAGTGGCGACTTGCTCGTGCTCCTTCTGAAGCTCGGCCTCGTGCTCACCCACACACTCCCGGAGCTGCTCAGCCTCCTCTTTGAGCTGCTCCAGTTCCTGCTTGTTCAGCTCCTCTTGCTGCTTTTGCGACTCTTCCTTTTCTTCTTCGGCCTCCTTTAATGCTCTCTGTGATATACATAGAGTGACAGTTGAACAGTGTGCCCTTTTGAGACTGTCGCAGTCAAAGAGTGAAAGTGTTCAAATCATAATGTCAATACATATCCATAGAAAACTACCTGAATCTTAGGCGGTATGTAGAGAGTGATGAAAGTAATTCTAAACGTAAAATTCTAAAATTTTATTCTCTACTTGTTATCCTTATCTACGTACCTTCAGGTCTGTGACCATGTCCTCGAGAGTGGCGACTTGCTCGTGCTCCTTCTGAAGCTCGGCCTCGTGCTCACCCACACACTCCCGGAGCTGCTCAGCCTCCTCTTTGAGCTGCTCCAGTTCCTGCTTGTTCAGCTCCTCCTGCTGCTTTTGCGCCTCTTCCTTTTCTTCTTCGGCCTCCTTTAATGCTCTCTGTGATATACATAGAGTGACAGTTGAACAGTGTGCCCTTTTGAGACTGTCGCAGTCAAAGAGTGAAAGTGTTCAAATCATAATGTCAATACATATCCATAGAAAACTACCTGAATCTTAGGCGGTATGTAGAGAGTGATGAAAGTAATTCTAAACGTAAAATTCTAAAATTTTATTCTCTACTTGTTATCTTTATCAGAACGTTATTTTTGTATTTTTCTACTGTCTATTTATTTTCTACTTGTTAGTCTTTATCAGAACGTTATCTTTTAATAGTCTAACAATAAGAATTACACTTATTGGTTCTAGGTATCTATTGGGACTTCGGCGGTTGGGTATATAGATATAGCACACTTGACCACTAGTTAGCTTAACTTATATGCTTAATTTGATTCAAATTTCTAGCTTTTTAAAGATGTTACCCTTATCTACGTACCTTCAGGTCTGTGACCATGTCCTCGAGAGTGGCGACTTGCTCGTGCTCCTTCTGAAGCTCGGCCTCGTGCTCACCCACACACTCCCGGAGCTGCTCAGCCTCCTCTTTGAGCTGCTCCAGTTCCTGCTTGTTCAGCTCCTCCTGCTGCTTTTGCGACTCTTCCTTTTCTTCTTCGGCCTCCTTTAATGCTCTCTGTGATATACATAGAGTGACAGTTGAACAGTGTGCCCTTTTGAGACTGTCGCAGTCAAAGAGTGAAAGTGTTCAAATCATAATGTCAATACATATCCATAGAAAACTACCTGAATCTTAGGCGGTATGTAGAGAGTGATGAAAGTAATTGTAAACGTAAAATTCTAAAACTTTATTCTCTACTTGTTATCTTTATCAGAACGTTATTTTTTTATTTTTCTACTGTCTATTTATTTTCTACTTGTTAGTCTTTATCAGAACGTTATCTTTTAATAGTCTAACAATAAGAATTACACTTATTGGTTCTAGGTATCTATTGGGACTTCGGCGGTTGGGTATATAGATATAGCACACTTGACCACTAGTTAGCTTAACTTATATGCTTAATTTGATTCAAATTTCTAGCTTTTTAAAGATGTTACCCTTATCTACGTACCTTCAGGTCTGTGACCATGTCCTCGAGAGTGGCGACTTGCTCGTGCTCCTTCTGAAGCTCGGCCTCGTGCTCACCCACACACTCCCGGAGCTGCTCAGCCTCCTCTTTGAGCTGCTCCAGTTCCTGCTTGTTCAGCTCCTCCTGCTGCTTTTGCGACTCTTCCTTTTCTTCTTCGGCCTCCTTTAATGCTCTCTGTGATATACATAGAGTGACAGTTGAACAGTGTGCCCTTTTGAGACTGTCGCAGTCAAAGAGTGAAAGTGTTCAAATCATAATGTCAATACATATCCATAGAAAACTACCTGAATCTTAGGCGGTATGTAGAGAGTGATGAAAGTAATTGTAAACGTAAAATTCTAAAACTTTATTCTCTACTTGTTATCTTTATCAGAACGTTATTTTTTTATTTTTCTACAGTCTATTTATTTTCTACTTGTTAGTCTTTATCAGAACGTTATCTTTTAATAGTCTAACAATAAGAATTACACTTATTGGTTCTAGGTATCTATTGGGACTTCGGCGGTTGGGTATATAGATATAGCACACTTGACCACTAGTTAGCTTAACTTATATGCTTAATTTGATTCTAATTTCTAGCTTTTTAAAGATGTTACCCTTATCTACGTACCTTCAGGTCTGTGACCATGTCCTCGAGAGTGGCGACTTGCTCGTGCTCCTTCTGAAGCTCAGCCTCTTGCTCACCCACACACTCCCGGAGCTGCTCAGCCTCCTCTTTGAGCTGCTCCAGTTCCTGCTTGTTCAGCTCCTCCTGCTGCTTTTGCGACTCTTCCTTTTCCTCTTCGGCCTCCTTTAATGCTCTCTGTGATATACATAGAGTGACAGTTGAACAGTGTGCCCTTTTGAGACTGTCGCAGTCAAAGAGTGAAAGTGTTCAAATCATAATGTCAATACATATCCATAGAAAACTACCTGAATCTTAGGCGGTATGTAGAGAGTGATGAAAGTAATTGTAAACGTAAAATTCTAAAATTTTATTCTCTACTTGTTATCTTTATCAGAACGTTATTTTTGTATTTTTCTACTGTCTATTTATTTTCTACTTGTTAGTCTTTATCAGAACGTTATCTTTTAATAGTCTAACAATAAGAATTACACTTATTGGTTCTAGGTATCTATTGGGACTTCGGCGGTTGGGTATATAGATATAGCACACTTGACCACTAGTTAGCTTAACTTATATGCTTAATTTGATTCAAATTTCTAGCTTTTTAAAGATGTTACCCTTATCTACGTACCTTCAGGTCTGTGACCATGTCCTCGAGAGTGGCGACTTGCTCGTGCTCCTTCTGAAGCTCGGCCTCGTGCTCACCCACACACTCCCGGAGCTGCTCAGCCTCCTCTTTGAGCTGCTCCAGTTCCTGCTTGTTCAGCTCCTCCTGCTGCTTTTGCGACTCTTCCTTTTCTTCTTCGGCCTCCTTTAATGCTCTCTGTGATATACATAGAGTGACAGTTGAACAGTGTGCCCTTTTGAGACTGTCGCAGTCAAAGAGTGAAAGTGTTCAAATCATAATGTCAATACATATCCATAGAAAACTACCTGAATCTTAGGCGGTATGTAGAGAGTGATGAAAGTAATTGTAAACGTAAAATTCTAAAACTTTATTCTCTACTTGTTATCTTTATCAGAACGTTATTTTTGTATTTTTCTACTGTCTATTTATTTTCTACTTGTTAGTCTTTATCAGAACGTTATCTTTTAATAGTCTAACAATAAGAATTACACTTATTGGTTCTAGGTATCTATTGGGACTTCGGCGGTTGGGTATATAGATATAGCACACTTGACCACTAGTTAGCTTAACTTATATGCTTAATTTGATTCAAATTTCTAGCTTTTTAAAGATGTTACCCTTATCTACGTACCTTCAGGTCTGTGACCATGTCCTCGAGAGTGGCGACTTGCTCGTGCTCCTTCTGAAGCTCGGCCTCGTGCTCACCCACACACTCCCGGAGCTGCTCAGCCTCCTCTTTGAGCTGCTCCAGTTTCTGCTTGTTCAGCTCCTCCTGCTGCTTTTGCGACTCTTCCTTTTCTTCTTCGGCCTCCTTTAATGCTCTCTGTGATATACATAGAGTGACAGTTGAACAGTGTGCCCTTTTGAGACTGTCGCAGTCAAAGAGTGAAAGTGTTCAAATCATAATGTCAATACATATCCATAGAAAACTACCTGAATCTTAGGCGGTATGTAGAGAGTGATGAAAGTAATTGTAAACGTAAAATTCTAAAACTTTATTCTCTACTTGTTATCTTTATCAGAACGTTATTTTTTTATTTTTCTACAGTCTATTTATTTTCTACTTGTTAGTCTTTATCAGAACGTTATCTTTTAATAGTCTAACAATAAGAATTACACTTATTGGTTCTAGGTATCTATTGGGACTTCGGCGGTTGGGTATATAGATATAGCACACTTGACCACTAGTTAGCTTAACTTATATGCTTAATTTGATTCTAATTTCTAGCTTTTTAAAGATGTTACCCTTATCTACGTACCTTCAGGTCTGTGACCATGTCCTCGAGAGTGGCGACTTGCTCGTGCTCCTTCTGAAGCTCAGCCTCGTGCTCACCCACACACTCCCGGAGCTGCTCAGCCTCCTCTTTGAGCTGCTCCAGTTCCTGCTTGTTCAGCTCCTCCTGCTGCTTTTGCGACTCTTCCTTTTCCTCTTCGGCCTCCTTTAATGCTCTCTGTGATATACATAGAGTGACAGTTGAACAGTGTGCCCTTTTGAGACTGTCGCAGTCAAAGAGTGAAAGTGTTCAAATCATAATGTCAATACATATCCATAGAAAACTACCTGAATCTTAGGCGGTATGTAGAGAGTGATGAAAGTAATTGTAAACGTAAAATTCTAAAATTTTATTCTCTACTTGTTATCTTTATCAGAACGTTATTTTTGTATTTTTCTACTGTCTATTTATTTTCTACTTGTTAGTCTTTATCAGAACGTTATCTTTTAATAGTCTAACAATAAGAATTACACTTATTGGTTCTAGGTATCTATTGGGACTTCGGCGGTTGGGTATATAGATATAGCACACTTGACCACTAGTTAGCTTAACTTATATGCTTAATTTGATTCAAATTTCTAGCTTTTTAAAGATGTTACCCTTATCTACGTACCTTCAGGTCTGTGACCATGTCCTCGAGAGTGGCGACTTGCTCGTGCTCCTTCTGAAGCTCGGCCTCGTGCTCACCCACACACTCCCGGAGCTGCTCAGCCTCCTCTTTGAGCTGCTCCAGTTCCTGCTTGTTCAGCTCCTCCTGCTGCTTTTGCGCCTCTTCCTTTTCTTCTTCGGCCTCCTTTAATGCTCTCTGTGATATACATAGAGTGACAGTTGAACAGTGTGCCCTTTTGAGACTGTCGCAGTCAAAGAGTGAAAGTGTTCAAATCATAATGTCAATACATATCCATAGAAAACTACCTGAATCTTAGGCGGTATGTAGAGAGTGATGAAAGTAATTGTAAACGTAAAATTCTAAAATTTTATTCTCTACTTGTTATCTTTATCAGAACGTTATTTTTGTATTTTTCTACTGTCTATTTATTTTCTACTTGTTAGTCTTTATCAGAACGTTATCTTTTAATAGTCTAACAATAAGAATTACACTTATTGGTTCTAGGTATCTATTGGGACTTCGGCGGTTGGGTATATAGATATAGCACACTTGACCACTAGTTAGCTTAACTTATATGCTTAATTTGATTCAAATTTCTAGCTTTTTAAAGATGTTACCCTTATCTACGTACCTTCAGGTCTGTGACCATGTCCTCGAGAGTGGCGACTTGCTCGTGCTCCTTCTGAAGCTCAGCCTCTTGCTCACCCACACACTCCCGGAGCTGCTCAGCCTCCTCTTTGAGCTGCTCCAGTTCCTGCTTGTTCAGCTCCTCCTGCTGCTTTTGCGCCTCTTCCTTTTCTTCTTCGGCCTCCTTTAATGCTCTCTGTGATATACATAGAGTGACAGTTGAACAGTGTGCCCTTTTGAGACTGTCGCAGTCAAAGAGTGAAAGTGTTCAAATCATAATGTCAATACATATCCATAGAAAACTACCTGAATCTTAGGCGGTATGTAGAGAGTGATGAAAGTAATTGTAAACGTAAAATTCTAAAATTTTATTCTCTACTTGTTATCTTTATCAGAACGTTATTTTTGTATTTTTCTACTGTCTATTTATTTTCTACTTGTTAGTCTTTATCAGAACGTTATCTTTTAATAGTCTAACAATAAGAATTACACTTATTGGTTCTAGGTATCTATTGGGACTTCGGCGGTTGGGTATATAGATATAGCACACTTGACCACTAGTTAGCTTAACTTATATGCTTAATTTGATTCTAATTTCTAGCTTTTTAAAGATGTTACCCTTATCTACGTACCTTCAGGTCTGTGACCATGTCCTCGAGAGTGGCGACTTGCTCGTGCTCCTTCTGAAGCTCGGCCTCGTGCTCACCCACACACTCCCGGAGCTGCTCAGCCTCCTCTTTGAGCTGCTCCAGTTCCTGCTTGTTCAGCTCCTCCTGCTGCTTTTGCGACTCTTCCTTTGCTTCTTCGGCCTCCTTTAATGCTCTCTGTGATATACATAGAGTGACAGTTGAACAGTGTGCCCTTTTGAGAGCAGCAGTCAAAGAGTGAAAGTGTTCAAATCATAATGTCAATACATATCCATAGAAAACTACCTGAATCTTAGGCGGTATGTAGAGAGTGATGAAAGTAATTGTAAACGTAAAATTCTAAAATTTTATTCTCTACTTGTTATCTTTATCAGAACGTTATTTTTGTATTTTTCTACTGTCTATTTATTTTCTACTTGTTAGTCTTTATCAGAACGTTATCTTTTAATAGTCTAACAATAAGAATTACACTTATTGGTTCTAGGTATCTATTGGGACTTCGGCGGTTGGGTATATAGATATAGCACACTTGACCACTAGTTAGCTTAACTTATATGCTTAATTTGATTCAAATTTCTAGCTTTTTAAAGATGTTACCCTTATCTACGTACCTTCAGGTCTGTGACCATGTCCTCGAGAGTGGCGACTTGCTCGTGCTCCTTCTGAAGCTCGGCCTCGTGCTCACCCACACACTCCCGGAGCTGCTCAGCCTCCTCTTTGAGCTGCTCCAGTTCCTGCTTATTCAGCTCCTCCTGCTGCTTTTGCGCCTCTTCCTTTTCTTCTTCGGCCTCCTTTAATGCTCTCTGTGATATACATAGAGTGACAGTTGAACAGTGTGCCCTTTTGAGACTGTCGCAGTCAAAGAGTGAAAGTGTTCAAATCATAATGTCAATACATATCCATAGAAAACTACCTGAATCTTAGGCGGTATGTAGAGAGTGATGAAAGTAATTCTAAACGTAAAATTCTAAAATTTTATTCTCTACTTGTTATCCTTATCTACGTACCTTCAGGTCTGTGACCATGTCCTCGAGAGTGGCGACTTGCTCGTGCTCCTTCTGAAGCTCGGCCTCGTGCTCACCCACACACTCCCGGAGCTGCTCAGCCTCCTCTTTGAGCTGCTCCAGCTCCTGCTTGTTCAGCTCCTCCTGCTGCTTTTGCGCCTCTTCCTTTTCTTCTTCGGCCTCCTTTAATGCTCTCTGTGATATACATAGAGTGACAGTTGAACAGTGTGCCCTTTTGAGACTGTCGCAGTCAAAGAGTGAAAGTGTTCAAATCATAATGTCAATACATATCCATAGAAAACTACCTGAATCTTAGGCGGTATGTAGAGAGTGATGAAAGTAATTCTAAACGTAAAATTCTAAAATTTTATTCTCTACTTGTCATCTTTATCAGAACGTTATTTTTTTTATTTTTCTACTGTCTATTTATTTTCTACTTGTTAGTCTTTATCAGAACGTTATCTTTTAATAGTCTAACAATAAGAATTACACTTATTGGTTCTAGGTATCTATTGGGACTTCGGCGGTTGGGTATATAGATATAGCACACTTGACCACTAGTTAGCTTAACTTATATGCTTAATTTGATTCTAATTTCTAGCTTTTTAAAGATGTTACCCTTATCTATGTACCTTCAGGTCTGTGACCATGTCCTCGAGAGTGGCGACTTGCTCGTGCTCCTTCTGAAGCTCGGCCTCGTGCTCACCCACACACTCCCGGAGCTGCTCAGCCTCCTCTTTGAGCTGCTCCAGTTCCTGTTTGTTCAGCTCCTCCTGCTGCTTAACGTCCTCCTCCTGTTGCTTAAAGTCCTCCTCCTAGAATAAAGTTACAATATAGGTGATAGTTGTGGCTTTATTGAGTTTTTTGGGGGGGAAACTGTATCTTAATTTTAATATGCCTGCCCAAAATAGACTTTCCTGCTAAATATATTTACAATATGAAATGATGGTCAAGATGAGAAGTAACTTGGACTGACAGCCAAACCAAAATAAATTAAACAAGCAGACCCTAGTACCAACACCTCTCTGTAGTTGTTGATTCTTTAAGAATAGCACCTAACTTTCTTACCAGTTTAGTCAGTCTGTCGAGTTCTTCATTCAGCTTTTCTATCGTATTCCAGGCTGCATCCCTCTCCTCCTTGACTCCAGTCACGATCCCCTACAGGGCAGGTCAGAAAGGTCACATATAAAATGTGTGACTGGAAGAACTGATTCAGGAAAATACCTGATTAGATAAGATAATTACAACGGAAACGACAAATCAATTTTACAGCTAAATACCAAGGATTACAATATCCCTTCATCTTAATGGCATGGGTAGTGTTTTGGGTTAAAGGGAGCCAAAACCAATAAATTCAATAAAATTTTCCAAACTCAAATAATCATGGAAATCCATTCCTTGAGCCTACTTTGGGTCCATGTTAAAATCTAAACCATGAAATATGTGAGAAAATCATTAAAAAACAAGTTTTCCTTGCTCAAATGAATTAATGTGGATCCGCAAAAATGGGGTTTGTTTACAAACAAATGGAAATAATACCATCTCTTATGGAATTTTACTTGGGTTTGAGCTAATTTTCAAGGCTAATACTTCACCACTGACCTTAATTAGACTCACCTAACATATTTCTGTACTTATCTGAGTTTTGAAATTCTTGGCAATTATATTGGTTTTGGCTCCCTTTAAGTATGACAGTATTATTGTCAGAACAATAGCTTTGTAGAAAACTATAAAATATACCGCGTGATACTGATAGTAAGCGTCTGTATTTAGACACATTCTAATTATCTTTCACAGAATGGTGACTTCATTATTGTGATAGTGATATCAAAATGTTGACTAAATACTCTACGAGGAAATACGTCTTTGAAAGTATGTTGTTTGTTTAACTAAAAATACCATTTGACAATAGTGACCTAAATAAGATGGATGAAGGAAATGTTTACCAATGTGCCCTTTTGAAGAGTTTCAATCTCTGCATACAATCCGTCAATGGTTTGTTTGTCTTCATCCTGAAAAGATAAAATGTTAAAATATTGTCACTGATTTTTGAAGAACTCTAGAATCGATATGCAATGTGACAGATTTCATTTCCTGTCTTCTGGACAATCAGCTGAGAGAATATCAACCAATAAAAAAATCATTCTAGGAAAAGTTAAGTCCTACATTGTCAGAATCAGGTTATCCAGAATCTGTCAGATTTTTTCTCTCTCCATATTTTTCCAGTAGTTTGGGCGGAATTCCAAATTGCCCGTGTTTACCTAGACAGCACGCCCCCCTCACCCCCTCCACCCTTGTAGAAGAAAGTCTAGTGTCATTCAATGGGAAACATCTTTCCAGCGAAAGACATTACATTACAATGAAATACGAAATTGTGGATAAATTTGTTTAGATAGGAAAATGAGACACCAAAACTACTCAAGAGAATAAAATCTTTTTCAGGTACATACTTTAAGAGTTTTAAGGTTTTTTTCTAGCATCGACGCCTTCACTTTTCCTAACTGGATTTCACGATCCTTTTCCTTCAAGATGCTGTTCAGTTCCTCTATTTGTAATTGAAGCATCAGAAGCTGCGTCTCCTGATCGACTAGACAAGACTCGTCCTGTTGGAAGACGAACGAAAGACAAATTATAGCAATAAGCCAACGCTGGATGGTTTCTGCTTGTATAATTTATATAACTCTATCTAGCAATCGTGTCTATCTTATCCTTCTCAAATTTGTAGCTTGTTCATTTAACGATAACAGTTAACTTTAGTCTTTTCCTCTTGAGTTTTACCACAGGCATGCCAGTCATTGAATGTCGTTTGTGCGGAAATTTAAGAAATTCACTGAAAACATATATAAACCCTACTTGTGTGAAGGAAATCAAAGTAATATAGTCAATAATGCTTGACAACTTTCAATGATATGAAAAAATATCCTTAAAATTTGTATTTCTTTTCGTTTTCTTAAGAAAAAACATAAGTTGCCCAGCTCCACCCCCCACCCCCCTAAAGAAAAGATATTTTCTTACTGAATTTGGACTTATCTCAAAGATCACCTGAAAATTTTCAAAAAGTGCGGAATTCCGCGCTTGTGCGGAACTCTGGCATGCCTGAAAACACAATAGGTGGTGCTTGATCTGGATGGTGGTCCAATCGTTGACTTTGGTGGTCTAGACCTTTATAGGTCCCAGGTGTTATTTGGCACTAGACAGCATAAGTCTACCTTCAACTCTGAAATAGAAGGTTCTCTGCAATACTGTCTAGCCCAGAACACACTTCTTTGATAATTATTTTCTAATGAAATTTATTCAGCTTGTCATTTAGATCAAGATCAAATAAAAAATGTAAAGTTAAAAATTTAGGGGATTCCTAAATTCAATGTTATTTCCGGAATAATCAGCCAATATCCTGACATTCAGTCTTTTTTTCTTTTGGAACATTTTTACTAACCTTAAGCTCATGAGTGAGAAAGCAAAAGAATTGCCAACTTGTAATTTGAATTCAAGAAACCCTTACAAGTCATGAATTACTCACCAGTCTTGTCAGCCCACTGCTAAGTACATTTAATACACAAGACCAATTGTACTGTATCTTAAGTCTGAATGTTATATACTATAGAGTATTAGGCCTATAATAATAAATCTATAGAATTAAGGTTTGTGCATCAAAGCAAGCTTTGATACCAGGAGTCGGCAGTTTTAGAGAATATAAAGTGAATAATTTGTATCAGATTACAAAATACTAAAATATCAAAGATATAAAACATTTGAATTAATGAAACAATAATACTTTAAAACCTAAAGTTACAGAGGTGGTGGGATGCCAAGTCTATATAGGTTAGGCATTGACTTATGCCTAAGGGCATTTGTCTTTATTGGCTACATATCAGATTTAATATTTTGATGGTAGGTCTGGAAAAATGACACTATAGCGACAATTTTCCAAATCATTTAATCTTTGATTCATTTAATGCGTCCACAGGTCCACATATCCACCACAATTGATACGTTTGTTTAAATATCATCCTGGTTTTCTGATTTCAATGTATCGGTGCAGGTGTGCGGGCAGTCAATATTAATGCATGTTTCTCATGCCTGAGTTCTCAATGCGTTGTATGCGTTTAAGGAGGTCCAGACGTCTAAATATATATATTGAAAGGATCAGATACCGGCGTAATCCAGGTATACAGGCGGGGAAAGAGGATAGCTCCCGCAGTAGCGCTCCAGTCGCCTTGCCGGCACCGAGTGGTCTGACCTAGATCTCTTGTCACCGGGTGGACGTGATGGAATACCAAGAAAATAGTGCGAGGTTTTAGCGTGATATTCCGCGTTATTCGCAATCTTTTTATTTCTGGATCTTGACATTATCATCTATGTATCCAACCCTTTCTATTGATACCAATAACTACTGTTAGAACTATTGGTTTCACGGTGAAATAGGTCTGCATAGCCTGATGAATATTCAGAGGTTGACCCCATTCCCATGTCTCAGATCGGAGAAGGAATCACGTGATCAAGTAAGATGGCGGGTTGGTGCCCGGCGACCGTATCGATGTAACGGTTTGGATTCTGCACTTGAATGTCTAATTTGCCCATTTTGGACCATTTTACCAATTCCTATGTCTTCTATATATCAAAATCTCTATGATATAAGCCCAAATATGCCAAAAAATGTGGTTATTTAAGCTCAGAATCAATTGTCACATTTCGATATGTCTCACAGTGGTAACGTATTGGTCGGCAACAGTGGCTATTTATAGGCGTAACGTTTTACATCTGACGTTTCTAAGAAGAGAGTATAAGAGGCGGGCTGTAGTACTATTGATCAAGGTTAGACGCGTGGTGGTCTGAACAACTCGACGGCTACCGCAACAATGGATGCATTCACCCAAAGTAACCACAAAGACCAGTTGCCTCTCTTTCAGTCTGAGAACTGATTGGTTGGATAGTACTATTGATCAAAGTACTGCAGCTCAGATGTTACAGCTGCCTCTAATAAATATTTATGATGCATCTAACTGTATATTTTTCACCTGTAGGAGCAAGGCCTGTCTGATAGATTATCTGAAATGAATCCCTAAAACAACACTTAATACTTCTCTGTTGCAGTGTACATCAGTTAAAGAAAAACTTCATACTTAATTTTGTTCACACCTATCATGACATTAATGTAGCTGCCATGAAAGCAAAATGCAAGTCCATACACTCAATTCTCAATATAATATACAATTCTAATATAGAAATGATAGAAATATATAAGTGTATATGCTCAATGCAATCAGGGAATCATGTGTGGGAGAATTAAAATAAAAATAACAGCATGCTTACCTGCTGATTGTTTGTGGTAGATACTACTGGCAGGCTGCTTACTTCCTCACCTAAAAGCCAAATTTGCTGTTTAAATCAACATCTGTGAACATTTATAGTCATGGTTAAAGGGAGGGGCCAGTGACTATAAAATAGTATACATGTATTGTTATGATCCTTACCACCCTGGGATTTGTCATACCGATTTTTAAATCTACCGCTATAATATTCTCTTTTTTATTAATGGTTTTTAGAAATTCTACTTCTTGGGTCATGTGTGCAGGTGATGCATCTTGCACAGAACATTTATCTGTGTGTGACATCACAATCAGATCAGATAAAACTTTAGAAATGTAGAAATGACACAATCTGATTATTCTTGGGTCATGTGTGCAGTTGATGCATCTTGTACAGAACATTTATCTGTGTGTGACATCACAATCAGATCAGATAAAACTTTATAAATGAAGAAATGACACAATCTGATTATCAAAATTATATTTTTCTCAATCCAGGAACATTTAAAACTATGAAATAGAATTATTCATGCCAAAAAATTGCAGCAGCAAAGTTTTTTGAGTGAATATTTAAATTTCAAAAATTAAAAACAATGTCTTTTGTGTGACGTCACACACAGATTTTTGATATACTGAGGATCTTAGGACTCAGGTGTTCCCTAAAGTTAGGCAACATGTTATCACCTTAGGGATTAATCATTGGCTTATAAACTATGCATACTTCTATACAAGCATGGATTCTTATAATATAAAGTGTAAGAGAACCAGAATTAAAATTTCACTGGCTACTCTCTTTAAGAAAATGCTGTGCCACAACATGGATCAAATAATCATAATGTTACCTATTTTGTGGTTTCTTTTTCCTAACCAAATTGATAGAAAAAATGAAAATATGTAAAATGTGCAAAAACTAGTGCTGCTTGGAAACTGGCTTCTCTACTCTATGTGGTCTATTTTTTAAGTAACAAACTATTGTCAAACTAGTATTTCATATCTAGCAAAACGTATGAGAGTCAGACTACAAAGACTACAGCTAGGTGACTTACAAAAAGGCTCTCAAGAGACTATACCCTCATAAACAATACTATCATATTTTATTTCATAAAAAAAGAAAGATGTAATGTCTGCTAATGCATGGCAACCAAACAGCCACCCTACCCGTTGCAACTACAATTTGCAAAGGGAGGGGGGGTCAGTATAAAGGCTAAGTATAATCGTGTGCAACTGCACGTATGCGTGCAACAATTTCCCATCTTTTTGTGGTAGGGGTCAAGCTCAGGTTCAAGACCTCTGGGACCCCCCTGGAGTTATGCATACTTTCACTGTTTTCTAGAATAACTTGTCAGACACATTGTCTTTAAAGCTGTAATCAAACTTCACAAGTTGAGGTATGACTACAAATACGAAATTTGACTAACAGTAACATACAGGTACATAAAGATCAATATCAACACCACGCCTTATGGCTCGTAAGTCGTATGGGTCGATTAAGTGCTGATTAAGGACATGTACCCATAGCAACATTCTAACTGTCATTAGATAATCTAAAATGCCCGTCTCGTACAGCCTAATCATCCTTAATTGACCTAATCATGATTATAGTGATTGTGTTTAAGGTTAGATCAATGAAAATGCTTGTTTCATATGCTTTCAGGGGAGTTTTGAGCCGTTCATTTTAATCATATGATTAAGTACTAATCATGAATTATCTTATCTAATTTAATCACGGACATTTTACATGATAAAGATCACTAATACGTGGCAACTGAAGTGCCACCCTATCCGTTTCAACTATGAAGGTTATACACACTGTTTTTTAGAATAAACACTCCACGCTACTTCCACCCAACTCGTCGGACACGTTGCCTTAGGATGGACAGCACCTCTCAGCAACCCATTTACAGTAATTTATATTGTGGTGCCTCTATTAAAGCTACAGATATGTGGTGTAGATCATATCGTAGAGAATGTTTTTCTTTATGTTTTGATGTATAGCATATAATTAATTGGAATGTTGAAACTAGTGAAATTATTAATGAAAAACAGTTTTTTCCACTTATATTTTTTAAACATAGATCTCTCTGCTACCACTGCATGGATTGGGGCTCTGGATGGGGGGGTCCCGTGTCACGTGTTGAATTTAAAAAACGGCCCTGTCGCATGTCACTATAACACAGATTGGACCCATGTCCCCTGTCGAATTTAAGAATTAGCCCTGTCCCCTGTCAAATTTAAGAATAAGCCCTGTCCCCTGTCGAATTTAAGAAAAGAGCAATGTCATTTGTCCCTTAATTGCCATGTCGTCTGTCGAATTTAAAAAACGGCCATGTTGCCGTGTCGAATTTAAGAAATGGCCATGTCGCAGTGTCGATTTTAAGCATCTACACCCCCTGGATTGTCACAAAATATGAAGGGCTTGTCGAAAGCATTTGTATGCAGAGAAGTGTGTCTCAGATTCTTTTTATTTAGGTCTTTGTTTTCATTTTATGTCAAAAAACAGAAAACTTTTTGTTTAGGGCCTTCCATTTAGTACGTATGCAAAAATTCACAAATTCTAGACCCCCCCTTAAGCTTAAATACACATTGAATTTGTACAGGAACGTACGCAAAATTCCCAAAATTTCAGACCCCCCCACCCCCCCTTGGTGCGTACATACTTAATGGAAGGCCCCTTTAGTTTATCAACATTATTTTCATGATTTTATAAAACAAAAAACTAAGACATCAATAAAGAATCTGAGACATCTTTTCTCCAAATGAATTTTGTCTATGCGCTGTGAAAATGTCATGCATTTCCATGGAATGGTAAGTGTGATATATTCAAGTTCAAAAAATAAAAGTCAAAAATGGCTTTTTTCTTTTTCCGGCATGCTGGCACAGGCAGTTATTCACAAATGTAAGTTATATAAGTAGATACGGTTATTCAAAGGGTGTTTAAGGATGTAACACTCATATTTATATCACAAGTAATAGAAAATATATGTTTATTTAAAGAGACTCTCACAAATTACCCACTGAGAGGTGTTATCTATTCTTAAGCTGTAATCAAACTTTACAAGTTGAGGTACGAATACTACCACTACCCCTACCCCTACCCCTACTACTACTACTACTTCTACTACTACCCCTACTACCACTACTACTACTACTACTACGCATACATATCATACATATATAGTTACATCTAGACATATAGATGCAAATATACATGTAAATGATTATGCATAATTATGTACATATATATTTCCCTTTCTCTTCTATATATATATATTTCTATATATCTAGATCCATCTAAGCCGTAAGAATACATAATAATATTTTGTAATATTATGCATGATCTATATATTATATAGATCATACATAATTATGTACATATATTCATATCAGGGTTGCCGCTTACCCGATACGTCAAAATTCCCTGACAATTCCCTGACGAATTTCATTTTTCCCCTGACAAATAAGATAAGAAAATCCTTTCATTTAACAGCCTTGAAATACCCATATCATAGTAATTTAGGCTAGAACCTTCAAAACACAATACCATAATTTTTTCTTGGCAACCCCTGTACTGTAGCCAAAGATGTGCTCCTGGCTCACATCAATGCCCCTATCAACATGCCTCTCAGAAGGCCACAATTTACAAAATTTTTTTGTTAGTTTTCATGATAACCCGAATTACAAAGATTTTGAGTGTCAAAGTTGGCCAGCTATTCACTCATGGGTTTGGAAATTCCATTTTTCCCTGACCGGGGTTCAATTTTCCCTGACCTTTTTTAAAAATTCCAGTTTTCCCCGACCCATTCCAAAATTCTGACATTTCCCTGACCAGTGCCAACCCTGCACATAATTATGAATAATTATGTGCATGTATATGTACATAATTATGCATAATCTATATAATTATGTCTAGATGTAACTATATGTATGATATGTAGTAGTAGTAGTTGAAGTAGAAGTAGTAGAAATAGTAGTAGTAACATAAATGCAACGGCCTGATCCTCCCAACTAACACAATTCTCAGTAGCTCGGTGATATGTTCCCTGCTTTATATGGGAGAGGTCCAGGTTTCCATCCCCACAGGGGCTGGGCTTTCTTTTTCTATGTTTCTATTCAGTATTGAATGACCACATTACAATAAATTGAAAGGGTAATCCTCTATTAAAGAAACGCCAGGCAAGATGTCCGTCACTGTGGATGAATTTCCACAATTCTTTTTCTTACATGGGGGTAAAGACCCCTAAAATCGACAATGCGACATGGGCATTTCTTAAAATAAATGCGACACGGCGACATGGCCGTTTTTTAAATTTGACGGGATATAGGACCCCCCATCTACACCCCCTTACATTCACACTTACTTTTTTGTAGATCTACATGTTATAGTTTTGAATACTTTTTTTTTTGTTTAGCAGCAATGCGGGATTATTTTTTTAGTCATTACATAGAGATACATGTCTATGGCAATTTACAATGCAAACCTCCTGTCGCCTCTGAGGCCTGTCACATGTTTGGGGGTATAGACTCTTAAAATTGACACTGCGACACGGCCGTTTTTTAAATTCAACACAGCGACACGACCCTTTCTTAAATTCGACAGGGGACATGGCAATTAAGCCTTTAACTTTAAGGGACAAATGACATGGCCCTTTTCTTAAATTCGACAGGGGACTGGAGCCTTAAAACAATAGTGACAGGGGACAGTGTTAATTCTTAAATTCGACATGGGACTGGGCTTTAAACTGAGATATAACAACAGGTGACAGGGCCATATACCCCCAATTTTGTGCGACAACGCGACATTTCAACAATGGCAGACTGTCAGTGTAGGCCTATGTAACTGTATCATTAATCAATTTAAGACTCATGGACTCTTGAAGTTGAAGTTTAAGGAGTACCAATGGCGGATATCAAGAAGAAATAGACTAGATCTATTAAGATAATCTGTCAATGTGTAATCGTCTCATTCCTCCCTCGCCGAGGTGGCGGAGCAGGGGAGCCTGGAGTGGAGCCGGGATGCGTCGCAGGCCTAATCTGACATTGTCATGTCGCCTGTGCTTAATACTCGAAAAAACAGCATATATATACTCTATGAGTGTTGCAATGAGAGTAGGCAATGTGACATAATACTTACTGGACTTCACAGGCTCAGCTTTAACAGACAGTGACTCAACATCAGTCTCCTGGAGGTGAGTCTCGTCCAGGGGCAGTGGAGCTGCACTGTTAGAATGCCTTTTGAAGAGACGAAACCTTGAAGGTTTTGACTTTTTCTTCTTTCTCTGCTTCTTGGTACTGCTGGTAGACCAGCAACGGTCCCAGCAACACCAAATGCCCATGATAATGGGATTTCATGTGAATTCTCCGGTGTCAACAAATGAAGGTTCTTCAGTGTCAACAAGTGAAGTGAAGGGCAGTTGATAACTGGGTAAGTTAGTAACTGGGTAACTTAGCAACCATTGTAGCAACCACTATGATGTCATCACTACTCTCTAACCTTAGTGTTTCACAAATTCTCAATTCTTCCAATGTTAATTCTTATACAGGGAGATTTATTGGAAGGAAGTTTTTGTAAATATATATGATGACAAACATATGAAAGAAAGTGTGGCAAAAGCCGCTCCCCGCGCGGTAAAACATGGGCGACCGATGGCTTTCGCTGGTATTGGACGGCAAACAAAGAAACGCCGAAAACCAGTTACAGAGTAGAACTCTCTAGAAGTTGTTGAGGAGACACGAAAGGCTACTGCATCCGGTAACCTTCTCCATGTGTGAAGTGAGAAAGGCTCTGATAAACTGTATAAATAGTGGCGCTAGGGCGATATAGCTTGTCGGGGAGTTTGAATTGACGTAGCAGTTGATACTAAAGACGTTGGTTCAGAATGCGGAAGGCTGTGAAGCTGGGCTCCATCGTGATCGGACAGGTGATCCGCACCAACTCGATGTGGAACGCCGTGCGGGTCAAGGTGCCCGAGCTCTACCGGGACCCCCACCTCAACCTGGTCAGTACATTGTGATTGTACAGATTCAGAATGAATTCACAATCAAACTTCGATCTGTAGTAGGCATAATCATCAGGGGCTTGTGGATCCGAAGTTTCTTCGCGCTCTTATCACTTTGACGCTCGCTGGACCGCGAATCTCACGGACTTCGTTTCTGGCCGTCGCCGGAGGCGGGAGGGGGATTTGCCGTAGAGTCGTTCGTTCATATTAAATCATAACCAACGCGGTCAGCCCCACATTTCCCGCACCCCCTCCCTGTGTAGTGGGGCTGACAACATCTGCCCATTCAAAACTGGAGTAAACTGAACTCAAGTTCTGGGGCACAACAAATACAAAGTGCACACATAAATGACACCCACCTGTATATTAACCCTTTCAGGACTAGAGAATGCCTTATGGCATCTTGGACATAAATATAAATGAAAAGTAATCTATAGATAGGTACTACCACGGAAAAATGTAAACTGTTCTTTTTAATACAATCAAAATACGACTGGACAGGGCTTGTCATGAGGATTTGAGATCTGAAAACAAAAAGTCTCTATGTTTGATATAACCAGAGATATTCCCATTTTTATGGCCTAAAATGTCAGTTTTATTATAGCGTTGGTAGACAGTGTTTGTGACCTCCACTACCTTGGCCTGCCCCAAAAGGTGCTAAATTCGCGGAAGTTGTGGCCGAGTCAACCCCAACACTTCCCGTCAACACCTGTACGGGCAAATGGCGTGAAAGCAGGCTGTAAGGGTGACGGGCTAGACCCCAGCACCTCCCGTAGGAAGGGCTAAGAAGTGCGTATTTTGAGTGTCAGAAAAAGTGCGCACTCAAAATGAAGCCCTGCGCATTAAATTACACACTTGAAGTAATGATTTTCTTATGTAAAATTATCCAAGGAAGACGTAGGTATAAACCATTTTCACCTAACTGGATGCGCTCATAGGCTAAATAGACATTGAAGATTAGAGTCAACTTTGCACATCATTTTATTTTAGTGTGCTTTGCATTTTAATAAATAAATGTATATCAGTGTAATGTCTAGAATCTCAGCTTTTGATTAATACCAACTTTTAAAAATTCGGAGCAGTACAACAGGAAATATAGACCAAATGGTCAAACATAGATTTAACGACTTTTGCAAAGCTTGGTCACAAAATACTGCGCAAAAACAGGTAAGAACATTTACCGCTGCCGTGGTAGTACCTACTATAGAAGAGGCCTTCTGGGTTACATCGGTGAAAAAATCTTGATAAAAGAGTGATTAGAACTGAAGTTATCACCACATAAACATATGTACCCCTTCTCTAATAAACATAATTGGGAATGTGCTACTACCGCTATTAATGGAAATATAGCCATTTGTATCCATATGTCAATATTTTGACAATTATCAAGAAAATTGCAAAAAAGTTCATATCTCTGGATCTGATTAAGCTATTCTATTTCTGTTTTCAGCTAATTATAGCGTGGGTCTTTAGCTATTAATTCTCACTATTGTATTTGGCAAAGTTTGAATCAATGTTTCCATGGCAACCTCCTATTCAGGTACAAAGGGTTTTATCATTTAAAACGTTCCATTAACATTCTATTTAGAATGTTTTCTGTGATGAAAATTCTATTGAATCTAAGCTTGTTTTGGAATCAGGATGAAATTATACTATAGTTGGGTTTTCAAAATAATTTATTTATATTTTCTATTTTTCCTATTTTTCCCCATAAAATATTGATATTAGAGACTATTAATTTCATTAAATTATAGGTTTCCTTCTATTCACATGAAATCCTTAGGAAACAAGCAAATTACTATTCAATGGTATTGTAGAAACCAGAAACTCAATCTTAATGACATCAACACTTACTATTTTGACATTTCAAAATATTTTCGAATGTGGGATGTCTCTGAAAAAGCATGAAATACACCAAAAATGGCCCTTGCAGATATAGCCCTAGCCCTTAAAGGGTTAAGAACTGTTTTTCATACCATGCACACCTGTTTTTGTGGTGAACCCGGTGGTGAACAGCATGCTGTTTACTCCAAATTCAGTGTTTGAACTCATGAAGTGGACTGACTTGGGCTAGGTCCAACATCGCGCACCGAAATTTCGCGAATTTAACATAGGATTCTATGGGAAAAATTTGGTTATTTTGCTCTAACTTTTTAAATATTGCTCCAATCTTCACACGGTAAATGAGAAAATGTTTTGAATTTATCCCATACATGCTATGCTATCCACCAAATTTTCCTCATATTTCCAGTTTTTCCACATTGGCAGAAATTCCTATTTTCCCCATAGGCCCCAATGCTAATTAGCCAACATACAGAGCCCGAAATTTCACCGCGCGATGCAGAATATGGCGAGGATAGCGCTAACCCGTTTACTCCGTATACAACAGATTTATAAGTTATAACATAAATCAAAAGATTGTTTGTTATATCTTACCAGAAATGATGTTCTTGCTATAGCTCTTCTTAAAATGATATACACATGTACTGCAAAGTGCTGCTGATTTCTCAAATCATAATTTAAAAAATATGGCACATTAGGTAGCATCAGTACTGCATATATTCTGTAAAAAGGTCGAAAAGGTCACTGATAGCCAACAGGAAGGCTTCACATTAATACAACTCCTAATTTTGACCACTTTTCTTCTGGATAACTATTAACCCTCCAAATTTGGTTTGCTATTAGCCAAAACATATCTCTTCATGAATATCACCTTAAAAATAGACTACATTTTCCATATCTATTCATCCATATTGATAAAACAAAATGATACATCATTTTGTTCTATTAACCATGTACTACATTTTCTTAACTCTAAACATTGTTTTAAAAAAGTCAATATTTAACCCTTTCCACCTATTTTTTCTGAAAAATGGATCAAATTTGTCCACTTTCCCTCTAAATTGTCAGGTCAAATGACCCTGGTCACATGACCAGGAAATTATAATTCCAATATCAGATTTAGAATCCTGAGGTTATAAGCTTTCCATTGACAAATATTATAGAATAATATAAGCTTTAAATGGCATTATCAGTTCTCATGTCAATGTAAAACATGTAAAAAGTGGCTTCTTGGTGGTCAGGGGTGCCGTTGGGGGTACCGTCGAAAGTCTCCCGTCATATTATCGTGGTAGTGGCGGCCTCATAGGAGTCTAGGTTTAGGGGTCCTGTAGTGTAGGGAGATACCTCAAGCCATTACCAAAGCTGAGTTCAATTTATAGCCCGGGCTATAAATCGGGCTTCCGGTTGGAAGGGGAAACCAATGTTAAAAGATACGTGAGCAATGCATCCCCGGAACCCGATTTTATGACCTGGGCGACATCTCGAACTCGCCCTATTAGGGCAAAATTTTGGGGAGATATTTTGAGTACAAACAAATCCGACAAAAAGTGTCGAATACATAAATAAATGGGCTGTATTGATTTCCCGATCTACATACATCTTCCAAAGGGCAAATCACTGCCTTGAGCTTCACGGTGGTGTCACTGATGCCATATTGACTATTCATGCTGGTAGGACAAAAAAAAGCCGACGGGAAGGTTTCAAAATCGTGTATAGTAATGTTTAAATCAGAGTGATATTAAGTTATGCATTGATGATTTCATGAATTGGCGGTCCGCATTTCATTATGTGTCATCATTTTAACTTATGTTTTCTTTTATTAAACTTGTCCAAAGCAAAATTTAGTTGCCCTGATTGTGTAGTAATTGGGAGGCGGGCCTTAGGCTGCCGACCTTCTCTACACTTTTTTTTTCGACGGCTGCTTCCTGGTGTTTCTATGGGGAAACCGAAAGTTGTTACAATTTTATGACAATTATTTTGTTCCACCGTTCTCAGTAATGGAAGCATCATAATTATTAAGATATATGTATTTTATTAGTTCTGTTCCTAGTATACGGTAGTTTGGTTTCAAAATTCTAAAATATATCATTGTTTTGTAAGTTTTTTGTCAGAAAATGGGAATAGGAATTTTCTATACTAAAGGAACTAGGTCATCACTCTCCATGCACAGCAAATCTGTTTGTCACAGGGATGCATGGAGATTGACTAAGAAGGTTCCACTCTCTAACTTCTCACAATCTCCAGGCACAGGTTTAGTGTTGAACTGGTGACTTGTTTTAATTATTGCGCAATCATTGAAAGTCACTGTCTTGCCACCCCGCAAATTTGCAATTTCCTGTATTTTCGCCCACCGCCCGCCTCCCGCGGTACGATAGTACCCGAAAATCTAGTTGAAAAATTGCTCTTAATCAGGCGTAACTTAGCAGACAAGGACAGGTGGAGCCACTGTGCAAGTATTCAACACCGGGGAGCAGGCAGAGCCAGACACTCCCCCTCTTCAAAGTTCTACAATTTACATCACATGGTCAACCTTTGACCTCATACATATGCATCAGACCTAATTAAATACCTTTCAAATGTTTCAGACTGTAGGTATGTTTAGTTGCCCGGCACTTTTTTCTGGTTGTCCCAGGCATTCGGCGAGCCCTTCATTTCATTCCATAAAAAAATTCAGTCAAGGATAGAGGGGAGAGTAGTTAAAATTATATATTTTTTATATGCTGTACAAGAGCTCAAAACAGCACCAATAACGACAACGATAGTGCTGATCGTATTGAGTACGGCATGAACTAACAATTCTTTCAACAATGCTGAACATTTAAGCGGAGCTTTGTTGGATATGATTGATTATTTTACAGTCTGTACATCAGTTTTCTGAATAAAAGTGATTATGAATACGTTTTCTTATATTATTATAATGATCCTGTCTCCTGTCCTTGCAGTATTACGAGAAGCACCAGAAGGTATGGGCGGCTACAGCGGGTGCCACGTGCACAGTGGGAGACATCGTACGGATACGTGAACAGGAGGAGCCGCAGTCGAACCGTGTCCAGCACGAGGTGCGGGAGGTCATCTTCCCCGTGGGCCGGGTCGTCGACCCCATTACCGGCCGCCGCTGTCGGGGACCCGAGTTCATCAACGAGAGTTTGAGACGCTTTGGCCCTAGTGACACTAACCCGCCAGTATCAGCCGACAAGTGAATTTTTGGTGTGACTGGGACTGTTTATAGATAAGAATATGATGTGAATGTGAGTGTCCGGACTTAGTTGTGAAAATGGTAATACGGAAGTAAGCAAGGGTGCCTGTTTCCCAATAATCAACTCTGAACTGCTGCAGGGGTCTCAGAACTATCATCCTCGGGCATTGTGCCACGAATCAAGAAATCAGTAAATGGACTACAAGCGATGAAAGCTCAGAGAATATATTTCCAAGGACAGATCTTTTATAAATAAGAGCAACACTTTACTTGGCTCTATGGGGTTACCCCGCCATGTCGGGGGTGGGGGGAGGTAGGTGACGAAATAATTTTGAGAAACTGCATAGATTAACGTGATGAGAAAAAGGAAAAGTTTCTATGTTTGAGACGTGTTTGCCTGCTATCGTATGATGTATATAATGAGGAATAATATTGAATAAATAACAGAAACATACAATCGGTACTGTGTTGATTCCCGTAATTTACAAGTATTTCAGGAGATCAGACATTGGGTTTGACCGGCCACGTTCAAGCTTAACCAAATTATCACAAAATGAAAAAAAAAGGACTCAGGATCGGCACTAGTATTGTATCGTAAGGTTTCAAACGAGTAGATGACAACGTGACGCCAGACGGTATACACGATGTTACAGAAGAGTAATTAGGGCCCACATATTTAATTCGTTTTTGCAACTCTTCTTCAAGGTATTCTTGTGTTAGTAACTCCTGGTTTAGTAATACAATTCTTAATATTCATTAAGAAGCCATGGACGTCATTAATATGAAAAGTTAAAAAATATTCCGAGTGTTTCCTAGAATCTATCACTCTTTTCTGTTTATATTCCAGAGCTAACATTTGTAGCGGCTTCAAGCTGTTTATCAATGCATCAAAGATATTAATCATCTCTGATGAAGTCAGACCTTCTAAAGTCTTGACTTGGGCTATTATTGGATTGCATGACCTAAAGCGACCGCTTTCTTTTTAGTTTGGGCATAACTAGATATAAGTAAGCCACTTTATTAGACTTTTTAGGAATCATTTTGAATCAGCCTTGCCAGAACTTTGTACATCTAAAACCTCGTCACTGTAATACTCTTTTGAGGTCACTTTTGAGATTTGTCCCTTTTGAACCAAACATTTTGATTTCTATAGACGTTGTGCAGATGTCACAACTCCTAAAACAAGGTGGCGACCATTTTGGTAATTGGTTAATAAACATGTTTATTTACATTTTTAAAGCATTTAGAACATATTTTTATAAACAATTATTATTAATTAGAAATGAATAATTTTGGATCTATTTCACAGCTACCTGGTGGTGATGACCAAAGAGTGGACACGTGACCACGTCAGCACAAGGTCTATAGGGAGTAGGTCTACACTGCTTCATGGTTGTATTTTACACAACATTTGAGAACAAAACATTTTTGGGAGCCAGTACCTGTCTTCGAAATGATAATCTAAAATGGTTGACATTTTTTAACTATGGAACACGTCGATTTCTTTCTTAGAATAGAGATTGAGGAGTTTTAATTGAATTTCCTCATTTACCACACATCTATTTCACTTACTCGCATGCTGTCAATCAATGCAATATGTGAAACTAACATTTCATTGGTTATCCTTTGTTGTCTCTAAAGGTCGTATCTCTATTTACTGTTATTGTACTACAGCTGTTTTTTGGTATGTAGATTTAGATTTAGATATTCTTTATACTATGCATGTAACCTAGGTTTGGGCTGATGCACCAAATCTGGCCATCTTGAAAGATCAGAGGATCCCTTCTGAGAGATGAATGGAGGAAGAAAACGAAATCAGAACTGTTAAGACAGGGTATAGATAATTTTAGGGATGGATTTAGTATGACTAAAAGAGGAATGTCCGTTTGTATAGAAGTTGTACGGTACAGATGACATTACATTCCCAAAGATTGATTGTATGCTGTATCGGTGACACATTTAAATCATTATAATTTATAATTGAAAAATAGAAAAAAGAGCATCTAGGATACACATTTATGCCAAAGTTAGATAAAAGTTACAAAACAATTATTGTCTGTTTACTTTAAAAAGAATATGTTTTAGATCCATTCCAAAGATTTCTAGGATACACATTTATGCCAAAATTAGATAAAAGTTACAAAACAATTATTGTCTGTTTACTTTAAAAAGAATATGTTTTAGATCCATTCCAAAGCTACCTGTTTTTCGCCAAATAAGGGTCACCTGACCACTTCTGCACAATAGCATGGTTACTGACTTTTAACTGATGTTTAATTGGAAATGTTATTATCCTGTGTCCTGTGCATTTCTATGTAAATTGACAAACTACTTCAGTTGATGTGTCCGTCTTTGGCTACCCCGTTTAGCCCAGGCTAAGGGGTACTTCTTAACAACTGGAAGGTTGTCTTCTTTTTGGGCCCGTTTTTTGGCTCTCTTGACGGCTTTCACTCTGTCGGTGTGAAGATGAGAGAGTGTAGAACGAGTTTTTGGTTCAGGAATAATCTCAGTTGCATCCCTGTCTACATAAGCTGCGAGACCAAGACTGGACACAAAGCCCCAGTTGACAGGAGGAGAGGTATTCAAGTTGCTGGTGAAATTCCATCCCCCTGTGGCACCAGTTTCATCCAAGGGAAGGTTGCGCTCGAAATTCCAAGGAATCGTATCAGAAGAGAGGTTGCTCCTGAAGTTCCAATTAACCGGAGTTATGGTGTTCAGCTGAGAGTGGAAGGGCCAGTTCATTGGCTGGTGCCAGTCATCCAGTTGTTTCCGGAAACTCCAATTGAGTGGTTCGCGGTAGATATTATTACGCTGTTTATCAAAAACCCATCTGACTGTGGTAGTTTCGGCAGTCTGTCTGGGGAAGTTCCAGTTCACTGGGTTAATGGTATCGAGCTGTGGAGAAAATGTCCACCTGATGGTACAGGAATCTGGCATACATGGCAAGAAGTCCCAGTTGATGGTTCCTCCTGCTGAAAGCTGCTGAACAAAGTTCCATTTTATCTTCATCACTCTCCTCATTTGATTCACGAAACTCCAGTTTACTGTACTCTGCTCAGAGGACTGTTTGGTGAAGTTCCAGTTGACCCGCTCCCCCTCAGCCAACTGAGTTGCGAAGGTCCAGGAGGTGTGACCATGATGGGCAAGATGATTTTCAAAATCCCATTTGATGTGCATGTCGTCTCGTAATTCCTTATTCCAGGTAAACTGAGTTTTCTTGTCCTCTTTGGACATGTTTGGAAAATCCCAATTGACGGTGCCCTCCTGGGGAAGGTTCACATCGAAATTCCATTGGACTCTGTCTGTGAGTGCTGGCCTGAAGTCCCATGGGACAGGTTCACCGAGAAGCACATCAATGTTGATAGCCCATATGTCTCTGTCTATAAGTGTCTCAATATCCTCCCACCCCATGTTGGTTTACAGTACAGACTGATAGTAACGTGAAGGCGTCTTTATGTGAACCTTATGCTCATAGACAGGTTCAGCCCCTCACCTTCCTGCCGGGGAAGAAAAGCAACAGAATCAGTTCAATGTAAAGACAACAACTGAGATGCCATTTTTCCTACTTTGGTAGGATTTCCTACCTTTTCTGATTTCGGATTGAACAACAAGTCTTTGCTACATCGTTTTAATATCAGTTTCAGAGTATTTTTGTGTTAGTTCAAAGTTATTCAAATACAAATTCAATGTCAGGTCACTACTCTTAAAGGTCATTTCCCTTCTAGTTGCATCTAGAAAAAAAAGTAGGAAAGGTGTTCCTACTTTCCCTACTTTTTCATCAGTCGGGAGTGGCATCTCGGCAACAGAAGCAGAATATTTCAGGAATGCTATTGTTCAGGAAATCTCAGGAAGCATAATATGGATATTTGAATCTTATATTCTCAGTTTTCTACTTTTCTGTGAAAGTTCGATGTAAACGATATTCTTTGGCCGATAATTGAATTTTACAAGTGAATGGTCACTTGTAAGTTGGACACTACACATAACAGCGAGTAGCACAAGGCCTTTAATAACCCTGATATAATGATGCCTGCCACCCGTTCATGCTAACCACTTCACCGTGCCGTGCTCCAAGGTGGTAGTGGGGGGAGGGGGGGGGGGTGGGTCACCCTCCCCTTTTAATAAATACGTCCCTGGATATATTTATGTAAGATCATGTTAAGTTTATTAACCTCTAACCTACTTTTTATTAAACGACCCCTAGCCTACAAAGCCGCATCACTGTATCCCTTGCAAACAATATACGATAAACGATTCACCTACCCGATTCCCTATGCTGATATGAAGTCCCTGTCGTCGACTGACGTGTAGCACAGTCAAGCCACAACCGCCGCCTCCGCTCCTCTTTTACTTTTTTAAATTGGGAAAGTTTGTGAGTAGGTACAAGAATCCCCCCATGGCGCCTAATGAATATACTTCCTTCTTTTTACGCTCGGGAAGTACCGGACCGAATATAGGACAATAGTTACATGGGACGACTGACCTAAATTTTAAAAATTGTCACAATTGAAAAAAATATCAATAAATTAAACCTGTGTATTCTTTTTCAATAACAAGCAGGACAATTCGGACATTTAAAGAATATAAATTCAAGTGATTGATCCTGTAAGTCCTTTTGAGTTTATTGACGAGAGAGGGCTGTACATAATTCTGTTTCTCAAAAATAAAAAGACAATAAGGTGCCATTCTCTACTGTCTGTACTGGACAGGCCCGTAGCCAGCTTTTTTTGGGAGTTTTTTTTTTTCGACCAGCAGTTTTGTTTAAGATGGGGGGGGGGGGGGGGTTTATAATTTGGGGCTAAATTGTTTATGTTTTTCTTAATTTGTAGGGACCATAGAAGTGACATTTTAAAGGAGGGTACATCCAAGGGGAGGGGGGTTCATACGAATCCCCCGAATCCCCCCTGGCTACGGGCCTGGCGTTTAAAAATAGTTCTATATAGTGCAACGCTGCAGTGTAATGCTGCTGGCATGGTGCAGCATTGTGTCAAAGTGTGTGATCACTTCTGTCAGCAACCGACAATGTTAGGGGTCGATATTGAGCAATCATAAAAAGATAAAATTTTAGGACAAGAAAAAAGAAGAAAAAATGGGGGGGGGGGGGAGAGTCCCGCCTGTTACTATGATTAAAATTTAATAAGATTAACTCCCTTTAGTCATTCCACATAATTGTCATGACGATAAAACTTTTACTTGATCGCTGATAAATTTGTACTATCGTTAAATGTTGGTGCCGGCAAGCGGGGACGCAGCTTTCTGTGTACCTCTCCTATTCCTCTTCTCTTCCTGGGGGGGGGGGGGGGGGGGGGGGGGCGCCCAAAAATATATCTACGCAAAATCTCGTCCACGAAAAGTTATAAAAGCCACGATAGGAGGTATGATCTATCGTGGGATTTTAGAGACAAAAAATTCGTGTACTTTTTTTTTCAGTTTTTCCCCCCTCAAAATTATACAATCTCAAAGTGTCCCAATGTATTTCAAACACACATTAAAACGCATTTTAGGTGAAATTATACATTGGGAATGACCTTTATATGATTTTTTCACTGAATTTTAATGTCCACGAAATTTTCGTACATTTTTTCTGGGGGCGAATTTCTATCGTGGCCACGAAAAAAGGGTAAAAACGCCTCTACGAAATTTCGTGACTTTTTCTTGGGCACCCCCCAGTGATCTCCTCAGCCTTAACAGTAATTATACGAAATTTGTGCTATTTTGGGAACAAGCCAACGTCTCCTTGGGGACCTGGTATGCTTAAAATACTCAATGGGGCCAAAAGGGCCTGGTTTGTCCATTCATGGTACCACTTTAACAGATTTGTGCTTGTCTTTGAGTTTAAAGGGTTCCTTGCACATACTTGAAAAAAATAGAAGTTTTTTAATCAAATTCTTTGACCATGGAATATTCCTCAAGAACTCGGAATTCTATAAATATTTTATGGATATTCGAAGCATAGACACAGTTATGAGACTTTAATATCATTATGTTTTTAAAGGAAATCCCTTAATTTGTAACGTCACAAGAACACTTATTGGGAATCCCCAGCTTTCCATAAAAGGGAATCCCCAGTTCCAAATCAGTGTAGAAAGGAATTTAAGCGGCAGCATTAAATTTTCATATCATACCACATACAGCCTATTGTGATGAACGGCTATTCAGCCAAAATACATAGAGGTTAAAATAATAGAAATAAGGTAATAATGGAAATAGATGTAAAGAACGAATATGTAAAGAACGAATAACGAATATGTAAAGAACGAAGAACGAAATAGATGTAAAGAACGAATATGTAAAGAACGAATAACGAATATGTAAAGAACGAAGAACGAAATAGATGTAAAGAACGAATATGTAAAGAACGAATAACGAATATGTAAAGAACGAATAACGAAAACGTAATGGAACGAAACCCGGAAATATGTAAACCGGAAGTGAAATGTAAACCGGAAACGGAATATATAAACCGGAAGTGACGTCAATTGTAGGTCACGTGACCGAAGGCAGCCAATCAGGGCTGACCTCTCTAGTATATAAAGGGGCGGTGAGGCCCGAATAAACAGAGTTCTTCAACAGTTCTCCTGGTGTCCAGACGTGTCCTCTTTCCTGAAACAACCACTAAAGATGAGCCGAATAGAGTAATTAAGTCGAAGTTAGGACAAAACAGTCGAAGTCCGAGATAGGTAGTCGAAACATAGGGTAAGGGGCCCGAAGGCCCGAAGAACGAGGAACGAGGGAACGAAGTAGGGCACGAAGGCCCGAAGTAGTACCGGAAACCGAGGCGTAGTATGGTACGAAGACATGGGGAGCGGAACGAGGGAGCGAAGTCCGCGGGGACGAGGGCGCGGCGTGCTCGGCCCCACGCTACCAAACAATAGGCGACCGTCGGCCCGTCGCCCCCGCGGACCGGAACTCAGGGGTGGACCGTTCCCCGGCCGACCCGTACCCCTGCCATAATTTCCCTCCCCCGCAGTCCTCCGTCGACATCGAGTGCCGATCGATTCGCTCAGCCCCCCCTCGTGCGCGAGGCACGACTCTAGAAACACATCTCGGTTCTTGGCCCGGATTCCCCGTCCGCCCCGAGACCCGAACAACCCCCACGTTCCTCTGTCGTAAGAATCGGCAACCCCGACTTACCAGAGAACGTCACACTGGTGGCAGCGGTGGTGCTGAAATAGGCACATACGGACTTGTGGATCTTGGGTGTTTCATCGGTATTGGATACTCATGGCGACTGCGGCAGTCTTCGAGCAGATGGATTCTGACGTCGCCTTCAAGGAAGGTGGGGAGGAGAAAGGAGGTGCGAAAACCGAGACAAAAGGGGAGGACACGACCATCATGGGTAGGCAGTTTAATTTTATGGGAACGTCCACCCCGACGGATGAGCAGAATGTGCGGGCTCAACAACAACAGACCGGCCAGGAAGGAGCGAGTTTGAAGAAGTTCAGTTTACGACCAGAGAAGTATGACGGTAAACCGGATTTCGAGGGATGGATCAACCAGTTTGAGGAGTACGCAACATTGGGACGCTGGACGGCCGAGGAAAAAGCGGCGATGCTTTTCCTCTCGCTGACGGGAACGGCACGAATGTACTTTGTCGGACTCCCGGACAGGGAACGACTCCGTTACTCGGCGAGGGTGGATGCGTTGCGCCGGAGGTTCGGTCAGGAGAAGGACACGTGTAATGCTCTGCAAGAGTTGGCGGGCTTGAAACGTGTAAAGAACCAGACAGCGAAGGAGTTGGCTGATAATGCCCGGCGACTGGCATCGAGAGCCTACTTCTCCAACGACTACGCTAGCCAGGAAAAAGCAGCACTACATGCGTTCCAGGCTGCAGTTGGGGAAGACCTTCAGCTGAAGTGTGCAGAGAAAGGATGCAAGACACTAGAGGAGGCGGTAGAGGTGGTAGAAATACAGGAACGATACTCACGCCGCCTCCTGCGGGCAGTGAAGCCCGAGGAGGACGCCAATACACAGATCATGGCCTTGAACGGTAAGTTGGAGGAGATGATGAAAGAATTGGCAGAGGAACGGGAAGCTAGAAGACAAGCAACGGCCCGGAGGGAGGCGTTTAAGAAGCGAAAAGAAGATTTAGAGTGTCATCACTGTCACCAGAAGGGCCATTTCGCAAGAGAGTGTTCCCAGCGTCAGGGAAACGGACAGTCGCCGTCGCAGTAAGCGCGGGGCCCCCTTCGGGCGCGGCGAGAGAAGTAGTAGGCATGGGAGAATGTGGACTTTATGTGGCCGGGACGGTGGGAGAGAGTGTCGTCCGTTTTTTGGTTGATACCGGATCTATGATCAGTCTGCTGTCGGAACGCCTCTGGAGAGAGTGGGGACGAAAAAGAGAAGAACTGGATGGATATGAAGGACGTCTCTGCTCGGTAGATGGTAGTCCGTTGCGGTGCTACGGATGCACGAACTTGCCAGTGAAATTAGGAACACGCGTGTTGAAGTGGACGTTCATGGTGGCAGACATCGGTAGAGATGAAGGGATCCTGGGAAACGACTTCGCGGTGAAATACCGGCTGACAGTTAAGCCCCACGCGAGTGCCATCTTCCTGCCCGCCGAGGGGGAGGGAGAGGGGGAACGAATCCCGGGAGTAGAACAGAGAACGGATGGGATTCGGGCAGTTACCGTCGGAGGACAGGTCGTGCGAATCGAGAAAACGACGGAAATACCCCCACTCCAAGTGACCCGAGTAACAGTAGTAGCGAGAATGGACATAAGACAGGGTGGACAGCTGGCTGTCATCACCGGCGCTGGATTACCTATGGGACTGGAGGTGATCCCAGGAACGGTGACATTGGGAGAAGAAAATGAAGTTTGGGTGGCCAACCGAGGGACCGAGAGCGCGAAATTGGAAACCGGCGGGGTACTCGGAGAAGCCACCTTCGTACAAGAGGTACGAGGAGTAGGAAGTGAAGCAAAAGAACCCCCAGGAGCGCTCGTTGAAATGATAGGGGAGGCTAAGAAAGACCTGACCACGAAGGAGGGCGAAGAGCTGGAGAAAGCCATCATGGCCCGGGAACAAATGTTTGCGACCTCGAAACATGAGCTAGGACGGACAGATTTAGTACAACATCGAATTAAAACGGGAGATCAGATGCCGATCAAGCAGAGGGTCAGACGGTATCCGGCCACCAGGAGAGAGGAAGAACGAGCACTGGTGGAGGATATGTTAAATTTAGGGATTATCCAAGAGAGCGGGAGTGCGTGGAGTAGCCCGACCGTTCTAGTCAAAAAGAAGGACGGAGGAACGAGGTTCTGTATTGACTACCGAAAACTGAACCAGGCTACGAAAGTGGACGCCTATCCGCTCCCGCGGATAGAGGACAGCCTCAACACTTTGGGAGGAAGCCTATTCTTCTGCAGTCTGGATCTCGCGAGCGGATATTGGCAGGTGGAGATGGCACCGGAGGACCAAGAAAAGACGGCCTTCGTGACTCAAGGAGGATTATATGAGTTCAAAGTGATGCCATTCGGGCTAGTGAACGCCCCAGCCACCTTCGAGAGACTGATGGAAAGAATCCTCAGAGGAATCGTGTGGGAGGAGTGTCTGGTATACTTAGATGATATACTGGTCTTTGGACCAACGTTCAAAGTGACTCTGGAAAGATTGGTACGGGTTCTGGACCGACTGAACGCTGCAGGACTGAAGTTAAAGGCGCGAAAATGTAAGCTGTTCCAGAAGAAGATTCCGTTCTTGGGGCACGTTGTCTCGTTCAACGGGATCGAACCCGACCCCGAAAAGTGTCGGCAAGTAACCGAGTGGCCGGTCCCGCGGGATCTCCACGAGGTACGAGCCTTCGTGGGATTATGTTCGTACTACAGAAGGCATATAAACGGCTTCACGGAGTTGGCTGCCCCCTTGTATGAATTGGCAACGAAGGAGGAACCATTCGTGTGGAGCGCGAGACGACAAGAGGCATTTGATGCGATGAAGAAGGCGCTAACAGAGGCCCCGGTGTTGGGATTCCCGGAGGAAGAAGGACAATGGTGGCTTGACACAGACGCCAGTGACGTGGGAACGGGAGCCGTGCTATCACAAGAGCAGAGAGGGGAGGAACGGGTGATAGCTTACACGAGCAAAACCCTGGAGTCAAACGAACGAAAGTATTGCACCACGCGGAAAGAACTGTTGGCGGTGGTGCGAGCTTTGAAGCATTTTCGGTGCTACATCTATGGCCAACGCGTGATAGTCCGGACGGATAACAGCGCGGTTAGTTGGCTGCAGAGGAGTAAGGAACCGATGGGGCAGGCTGCTCGGTGGATTGAGATTATCGACTCTCATGATGTGTCGTTCCAACACCGACCGGGCAGGAAGCATGGGAACGCTGACGCGTTGTCCCGGTATCCGTGCAAACAATGTGGAGAGGAGCACGAGAATACCGAACAAGTGAGAGTAGTGACGCGGGCCCGGGGGTACGAGCCCGGATGGTCCCCGCAGGAGATGAGAGCAGCGCAGAGGAGGGATCGAGATATAGGGCCGATTGTCGCACGGATGGAAAAAGATGCGGACCGGCCAGGTTGGGAGGCCATATCTCCGGAATCCCGGGAAACAAAGATCCTATGGAGGCAATGGGAACGATTAAGCCTCAGGGATGGCGTGCTGCATCGGAAGTACTGGGAACTAGAAGGACATGGTTGGAGGAACCAGTTGGTCGTTCCCCGAGGGGAACGGGCCAAGCTGGTAAGGGAATACCATGGAGGCGCGGCAGGAGCGCATTTAGGAGTCGCCAGGACGACGGCCCTGTTGGAACAAGGGTTTTACTGGCCGGGACTCCGGGAAGACGTGCGGAAGGAATGTCGAGAATGTGATTGCGCGTTGCTGAAAAAGGGAAGAGGAAGACGGGAGCCGCTACATCAGTACATAGTGGGGGAGCCGATGGAACGGCTGGCCATGGATGTTTCGGGCCCGTACCCAGTCACCAAACGAGGAAATAAGTATTGCCTGATGGTAGGATGCTATTTCACCAAATGGTTGGAGTGTTTCCCGATCCCGGATCAAAAGGCAACGACAGTGGCGAACAAACTGGTTGAAGAAGTAGTAGCACGATACGGCGCGTTTCGGGAACTACACTCGGATCAAGGCACGAATTTCGAATCCGAGGTGGTGGCTCAGGTCTGTGCACTATTCGGGATTCACAAAACAAGAACGACGCCGTACCACCCCAGGAGTGACGGGTACATAGAACGAAGTTTCCGTACTTTGGGGTGTTGTTTGAAAGCCAGCTGCCGAGCGACAGGTCGGGAATGGGACGAGATGGTCCCGCTCGTGATGATGAGTTATAGAGCAACGCTGCAAGCCAGCACGGGAGTGACACCGAACATGATGATGCTGGGCCGACAGACCATGATGCCGCGACAGGCGATTTATGGGAGACCTCTAGGACCAGAGGAGGAACCCCGACGGGTAGGCGACTATGTGGAAAGCCTGGAGGAAGGGCTAGTCGCGGCCTATCGGGAGGCCCGGACGGGGCTGAAACGAGCCGCCATCCATCAGAAACATGAGTATGATGGGAAGGTGACTCGACGGGAATACCACGCCGGAGAACTGGTCTGGGTGCACGATACGGTAGTGGATAGGGACAAGGGAACGAAGTTGCGATTTCCATGGATAGGCCCTGCACTGATCGTCAAGGTGCTTGACCGAGGACGGGTGGTAGTACGGAAGAAACGAGGGAAACCGGGGGGGGTGGTCCATGTGGACCGCCTGGAACCCTACCGAGGACACGCTGCGCCAGCTTGGATGGTAGCTGACCAGCAAGGATACGAGGCTGCACAGTAAATGCTTGGGGTGGGGCGCGCTAGGGCACGTAAGGAAACGGGGTACCCCCTTTTTGTGATGAAGTCGTTTTCGTGTCTCGATTCCGCAGGTGGAAGAGGACCAAGGGAACGACCAAATCGGCGCTACACAGAAAGGCTTTGGCCAAAAAGGACTGATCAACCTGGGGCCATTGAGTCGGGGCGGTGCGTTGACCACTACAGTAGGAGTGCAGGTCGTTAGGCTGTAGAGATTCGCTACCTAGCTGAAGATTGGTTCTCTTGCGGATGTAATATAGGTGGGAAATGCGGGGTTGGAACGAAAAACGGCGTTCGGGAGCCACGACGGCCCGAATGTCTAAAGTAGTCCCACGGAGCCGCTTTCCGGTCAGTTCGGAGGAACCACAGCGTGGAAAAGATGGTTGGATTACAACGGAAGACAGACCCGGTGGCAAGCTGGTGAAGACTTCTGAAGTAATGCCGACTTGGTAATACCGCTTTACAGCGTCCAGGAGACCGGAGGAGAGTAGATGCGGCACTCTCGGGAACGCCGGAGGAACGAACGGACGGCTGTAAAAGGCGAGGCCTGAAACGAGGACGGGCTTTAAAGTAGGTCGTAAAAGGAGTAAAAGAGGACAAAGAGAACGGGGCGGCGGCGAGGAGATGATAACGCCGAGCCCCTGTGTTCTCCGGGAAGTGTGCGGAAGCACTGTGAGGGCCAAGATGAAAAAGGCAAGAAAAGGCGACGAGGGATGAAAGGACCGAGGGCGTCCGGTGGGGCAATAAAAGGCCTAGGAAAAACGCGAGGACGGGCGAAGGGCCGCGAGGTAAAGAAAACAGGCGAGGCGGTGACCAGCGGCGGGCCCCGGGGACCGGAAAATAGTAGGGGGCGCCACCGTAGAAGTGGATGGTGAGTCTGACGCTAGGGGTCGCTAGTGCAGGCCACGCCCACTTCCGCCTGCGGCGGCTATAAAAGGCAGAGCGCTCGCCGGAGCAGGTCATTCTGGTCAGCCGACCAGGATTCATCGAATCGCAGACGAGCAGACTGAGCTAAGGAGAAGAAAACAAGAAGAAAAGCAGAGAAGCGAGACGAGCAGCATCACCACGAGACAAAAACGGAAACGGCTGACGGGACGAGCTTCAGGATTGGAACGAGCCCCGAAAGCCCGGAAAACAGACACGATGAGCGGACAGTGCTGGGAAGGACATTGTCACGGAAAGGAGTTTAAGCACTTGGCCAAGCATATTAAAGGCCAGCACGATGGATTACGGAAGCAGTACTACATGTGCCCGGTGTGTTCGAGTCGAGCCTATTCGACACACCAAGACTGGAGAAAGCACATGACGGAATCACACGAAGGGAACCTGCAGAGGGGGATGCCGAAGCAAGACCCCCTTCTGAGGCTGGAGTATGCTGCGGCGTTCGCCTTGGACCCGAAAGGACGACCGCCGTACACCAGTTTCGCTACTGGGGATGAAACGGCGGCCCGGGTAGCCAACATGGAACGGGACTACGCGGTGCGCCATCCAGAGGGGTTTCAACCCCCTGAGAGGGCGGTGGATAAGGAGGCACCGGAGAGGCCGCGACGGCAGATCCGCATCCCTTACTACCCGAGGGCGTCAAGAGGATCCGAGGACAGCGACGCCGAGCAGCTGGAGCAGGTAGCAACCGAAGAAGGATCAGAGGCCGACGAGGCCGGCGAGGGAGCCCAAGCAGCCAAAGCAGCAGGGAAGGGACCCCTGGCCGAGGTGGCGGAACGATCGACACCCACGCGTCGTTCCCCTCGGAGGGCCACGAAAGGAGTACGGAAGGAAGACACCGAGTCGCCGCGAAGCGCAAGCCGGGCCGTGGTCAACCCGAAACCACTCCTGACACCAGACCAAATATCAGGGTTAGTACAGAGCCGAATTAAGAAGTTAAACGCCCAGGGAGAACCACGGGAACCGAGAGGACGAGGACTCCCAGGCAAAGGAAAAGGACGGACATCCACACCCACCCCGAAGCCGGGTTGCTCAGGAATACCACCGGGGGCTGAGGTGGTGGAATTGGTGAGCTCGTCCGACGACCAACGACCGAAAGTCAAGGAAGAAGAGGAGCCGCTCGCTTTCAAGAGGCCCCCGACGCAGGGATGCCCGACGGAGGAGCCGTCGCGAAAGAAGAAGTGGAAAAAGGTCAAGAAAGTCCCGAGAGAATTGGAGGAGGGAACGAGTTCGGACCAGTCGGAGTCAGGCAGGAGTATGTCGGCCCGAAGCGATCGGTCTTTGATTATCGCTGAGTCTAGCAGCACGGGAGAGCTGGGACCATCACAGCCTGAGACCTCGACAGGAGTCAAACGGACCACGGGACTAGAACCACCTTGTAGCGACGCACAATTTACTATGATGACAGTTCATAAGAAATCGGTGATATACGAATCACGACACCCGAGGTACCCCGGGTATTTAAAAGGAACAATGAACCGGGAGGGATCGTTCAGGGGTTACCACGAGGCGAGATCCGACCGGGAGCTGGAGGACAGCATTCGGGAAGCACAGGGAGGTCGGCTGGTGGAAAGAGAAGCATTGTACCTAGGGAGGTTTCTACGCGAGATGGCAGAAAGGCAGGGACTCAAACCGTCGGGGCGAGTGGAGAAAGTAAAGTATGTTCGGCATGCGGCCAGGCCGGAGGACACGGCGTCGACGGCCTCGACACAGCCGCTGTTCTCTACCCCTACCCCGACGAAAGCAGATTCACCCCTGGAGAAGATGGTATGTAAGCAGCCGATAGTGCCGCCCCCAGGATTGAAACGAATGAGAGACATTACGGTAGCACCAGACACGCCAGAAACACGGGCGGCGGTTGACAACCTGACTCGGGCCAGTTTGGGGAGCTCGTTTTTCGGGTCGCAAGGATCGGAGGAGACCCCGGGACCACCGTCGCCCGAACGTATGGGATCGCCGCCAGGACCGGATACCCCACTCAAGGACGAAGACAAACACGGGCGGGCGCTACAACCGCGGGTTGTGATACACAGATTACAAATGCCGGCTGCCCAGTCCATGGACGAGGAGGTGGAAGACTCAGAGGACATGGAGTTGGGGCAGGCCGAGACCAGAGGATACGAGCTGGAGAAACAAGAATTGGACGAGTCGGGAGCGGATTCAGTGTTCGGGTCTATCGGAACGGAGATGCCGACGGCAGGACAATCTAGAGAAACACCGAGACTCAAGTTATTACGGACACAGGCCGTTCACCAGGTCTTACAGGGACACTTTCCGGTGACGGCGCGAGCGGTACGAGACTGGGACGCGGAAAAGGCCATTCGGGTGCAACTGACGTGGCCCCCGAAGGAGGTGCGAGGAATGACGGCCAAGACAAGAGCAATGGCTTCGGCGTCTATGGCGTTCCTGATGGCACTAGAAACGGGCCGCAAGCCAGAGACATTTGAAGAAGCGATGGCGCAGTTCCCGACGGCGGCACTGGGGCCGTTGACCAGGGAGTTCCCGGGGGTCGACCAGCTAGTTAACGAACACAACCGGACCGTCCAATTGGCTCAGACCCTAGTGATGCACAAAAACGAGGATCAACTGGATGACTTGTTGAAGGCGACAAGAGAGGCGGAAAAACAGAGCGGAATGGTGGATCAGCTTCTCGAGCTCCCCGCTAGGGAGGAGAGACTGTTGCTGCCGATCCGACGCCAAGAAGAAGGGTGAAGTAGATGCTGCTCGAGGTCTTGCACGGAAGAAAAACAGCGCGACGGAACCAGAGGCGGAAGATGGCGCGTCGCGAGTCGGGTGGGGAGGGATTACGGGACGTTGGCTCCTCACCCATAGTGTCAAACCCCCAGGGAGAGAACCGGGCCGAGGCGGAGGTACCTGAGCCGCACAGGAGGCCGAAGCCTGGATAAAAGACTCTCCTGGAGACCGCTGGACGGGCCTGAAAACTTTACTTAAACTCATCGGGAACGGACTGGCGGGCTCGAACATTTTTATCTTAATTTATTCTTATTAGTTTCTTTATGGAAACCTTCTTGCGGAAGTGAACGAAACCACATGTGTTAGGAGGTGTTGAGCGTAATCAGCGAGCTGGAGGGTCCATGACTGGAATGAACTTACCAAGCCTGCGGGGCGAATACGGGACGGAAGGAGGCGCTAGGAGGAAAAACAGGTTTGTAGCTGTTCCTCTTCTTCCCTGGAGCCCGCTGCGTTGGTTGGGACCGAGCAGATGGAACGGGATCGTCCGGTCGCGGAAATGGATAACGGGCCGGGCGACCCGGGAGCAAGAGTGAAAGTTGGGAGGCGGAATCGAGGAAAGGAAATCAGAAAGGACGGATAGTGTTGTCATTGTAGTCTTTGAGTCGACGGTCGTGCCGGGGTAAATAAGGTACCGGTGGGCCGGCGACTCGCCGCTGGAGGAAAGGCTGGCGCGGGCCAAGACTGAAAACCCTTCTCCCGCGCTGCCTTGAGCGATCTGGAGGCGAGGAAGAGACGACCTCTGTCCTCTAGCGGCACTTCTACTTCCTGCAACTTTGTCTTCTTGATTTTGGATGGATCGATCAGAATGTGGATGAACCCGGATTCATGTACCATCATCTTCTGAGTTTCCTTGTCTTCAGCCTCTTACCGCATACGAAGAGCGGCAAAATGGAACTTTTCGACCTGAATGCTGGTTTTATCGTGCCAGAGTTGATGCAGCGAGTCGTGAAAGGATTGCGGCGAGTCGTAGATGTCTCCCGGAGGACCAAGGCACGAGCAGGGACGATAACTTAGGGGCCCTGGCTCGTGACCGACCGTAATATATAGTAAAAGTAATACATGAACGAGAAACGAAAATTAATAGACTTACTAAAAACTTATATTAATCTCTCACCTGCTGTAACGACAGAGACTCCTTCCATGTCGTATTTCCTGATGTCTTCTTCCCGAGGAACGAAACAAAATAGTCTTTGAAACATATAGGGAAGTAATCTTTGCAATATACAGGGAGGTGGTGCTTGGAACGTCGGCTGCGGATGCCCTGATAGACAAATCAAGAGGTCTGCAAAGAGCGACGAGGAGCGATCCTTCTTGGAGTTCGACATCGGATGAGTTCTTCTTTATATATGCTATTTTATTGTGAATGGGCCCGTTCCGGATCTCAAACGTTGACGTTGGGTGCAGGTCCCAGTTGATGTCGTCCATCTTCACTTTCTACGGCTTCTTCTTCTCCTTCTCACTAATATCTTCAACTTACCAACTTCGAACCGTCGTACCTAGGAGCAGCCCGGAACGGCTCGGAGCTGTTGTCTCGGCGTTCGTCATAGGCATAGTGTCTCCATGCAATGTGACATGGCACCGTGGACGACTGTGGCCTTACTCCAAAATCAAACCAGACCGGATCTTAAACTTACCTCTATTAACGAACTATTTGTTGGTATTACAGTCTTACGAAAATCGTCAATAAGCACGGTCCTCCGGGAGGACGAGGAGAAAAATTTAGTAGGCGAAGCGAGGCCCGAGAGCCTAGGACACGAACGAGGGCCCGAGTGCCCGAAACAGGAATCCTCTTCTTAGGAAAATCATCTCATCAGTAGAACGAAGGAGCCTCCCTCTCGCCCCAAAGAGGACTGTCTTCCTGCCGTTGCTTACGGGGGGGGGGAGGGATGAGAGGCACCGGCTCCTGTCATCAAAAAGAAACTTCATCAAAACTATCTTCTTAATCAGGTCTCCGTTCCGGTTGTTGTCATGCCACTTGGGCCCGGAACGGTGACGGAAATACTTTATTATGGTGGACTCTCTCCGACATCTCTTTCTGAAATCCTGAAATCTTCAAATGTGTCGACGTGGTCGAGGACGGAACATCTTGATGCTGGGTTAACCACGAGGACATGTGTCGTAAAAGTCAAACTTCAGTTCCTGTACGGAAAACGGACACTTCATCAATAATTAATGATTCTAATCTTCTCAGTCTCACCTTCACCCGAACTCCATCTCAAAGCTTCACCATGACAAGTAGCACGAAACCCGCGACGTCGTCTGCTGAAGCTTCCACTCTAAGCTTTAATGAATGAAGTTAAGTTCCTTTCCACATACAACGCCATCTTCTTCTTTGGGTACCTTGGCCTCTGGCTCGAACATGTTGTCCTTGCCAACCGTGAAAAAGTCACTGGGGGGCTCTGAATGCCGAGGCGACCGAGGGTGCGAAGTCCAAAAAGAACATTCTATCTACAAAAGCTTCAGTCTTTCTTCTTCAACTCATCCTTAAAATCATCATCATCACCTAAGAGAACGCAGAGAAGAGTAACAGTTACGGAAGAACGAGGGGTCATGACCGACCGGGTAGGAGAATCACGACCGATTCTCTACCCAAAAACAAGGGAGAACGTCTGGACGACGGCAGAACGGACCGAGGGTCGAGAGGACTGAGGGTCACGACCGACCCTGGCCTCTGGGTGGGAGAGTCGCGACCGATTCTCCACCCGAACTAGGGGAGAACGTCTGGACGACGAAAAACGAAGGGAACGGGGGCACTACGGGTCACGACCGACCCATGGCCCCGGGCAGGAGGACCACGACCGGTCCCTCTGTCCTAATGAGGGTAAAGAAAAGGCGAGGAAAAACGCGCCGAGGGGCTAAGTAAACAGAGCCCAGAGGAGAGGAGCGGGGGCGACGGGGTCACGACCGATCCCCAGTCCCGGGTGGGAGAGCCACGACCGGCTCGCTCATCCTAAAAGACGAGAAAAACAGGAGGTCCTAAATAGATCAAGGATAAGAGAACTCTGACGAAGATAAAAAGAGACTAAGATATATAAAAACGAATTATATGAACTTTTAAAAAAACGAAGAGAGAAAAACGAAGAAAGAAAAACGAAGAAAGAAGAGAAATAATAATTAGCCGGATAGGCCCCGGGGGCCCTCCGAAGTTGACCGGGGAGGACAGAGGGTGACACCTCCTCCTCTGCCGATAAGGAGCGTAGGATTGAAATGTTTCTGGTTCTAGAGTATGTTCTGTTGTCGTTGCTGTATGAACTGTGTTGAAATTTTGTATAACGTGTTTTCCCACCTTTCAAGAAGGTGCGGGAGGGTGTGATGAACGGCTATTCAGCCAAAATACATAGAGGTTAAAATAATAGAAATAAGGTAATAATGGAAATAGATGTAAAGAACGAATATGTAAAGAACGAATAACGAATATGTAAAGAACGAAGAACGAAATAGATGTAAAGAACGAATATGTAAAGAACGAATAACGAATATGTAAAGAACGAAGAACGAAATAGATGTAAAGAACGAATATGTAAAGAACGAATAACGAATATGTAAAGAACGAATAACGAAAACGTAATGGAACGAAACCCGGAAATATGTAAACCGGAAGTGAAATGTAAACCGGAAACGGAATATATAAACCGGAAGTGACGTCAATTGTAGGTCACGTGACCGAAGGCAGCCAATCAGGGCTGACCTCTCTAGTATATAAAGGGGCGGTGAGGCCCGAATAAACAGAGTTCTTCAACAGTTCTCCTGGTGTCCAGACGTGTCCTCTTTCCTGAAACAACCACTAAAGATGAGCCGAATAGAGTAATTAAGTCGAAGTTAGGACAAAACAGTCGAAGTCCGAGATAGGTAGTCGAAACATAGGGTAAGGGGCCCGAAGGCCCGAAGAACGAGGAACGAGGGAACGAAGTAGGGCACGAAGGCCCGAAGTAGTACCGGAAACCGAGGCGTAGTATGGTACGAAGACATGGGGAGCGGAACGAGGGAGCGAAGTCCGCGGGGACGAGGGCGCGGCGTGCTCGGCCCCACGCTACCAAACAATAGGCGACCGTCGGCCCGTCGCCCCCGCGGACCGGAACTCAGGGGTGGACCGTTCCCCGGCCGACCCGTACCCCTGCCATAATTTCCCTCCCCCGCAGTCCTCCGTCGACATCGAGTGCCGATCGATTCGCTCAGCCCCCCCTCGTGCGCGAGGCACGACTCTAGAAACACATCTCGGTTCTTGGCCCGGATTCCCCGTCCGCCCCGAGACCCGAACAACCCCCACGTTCCTCTGTCGTAAGAATCGGCAACCCCGACTTACCAGAGAACGTCACACTATAAACACATGTATCTTTTGCTCCCCTAAATTGATTACCTGAGATTCCCAATTTATTTTGAAAGGGAATTCCCTTTATTATGATGTCGCAAGGACAGAAATGAAAGCCCAGAAATTAACGAATTCTCAAATTTTAGTTTCTTTCCTTTACAATTCACTAATACTTCAATAATGTCCATTTTTTAAAACTATTTTGAGAATACCAAAGAGAAGTCAATTAAATAAGAAATAGGTTTTTGAAAATTTATGTGCAAGGAACCCGTTAATATGGATATGGGTGATGCTCACGAAATGGGCACCATTATCCTAAAAAAGGTGTTCATGCATTGCTAACCATTTGTTCGGGTCTATCCTTATCTTAATAAAACCTAGATAGATAGATCTCATCGATACAAATGTGGGCTTATATACTTTTGTATACGTGTGATCGATATATATTTCCTATGAAAAGGTGGCTCCAAAAGTGAAAAAAAGTGGCAAAATAGGCCATTTTGGACATGTCCATGAAGAAAAAGCTTATTAAGCTCTATAACAGTGCTTTTCTTTTCTATAAGTAATGGTAGATAAAGTTTTCTGTAGAAAATACACCTTAACTTGGAACGATACCCATCTTAAAGGGAGCCAAAACCAATATAATTGACAAAATTTTCAAAACAGAGATAAGTGTAGAAATATGTTAGATTAGTCCATTTAAGGGCAGTGGTAAAGTATTAGCTGTAAAAACTAGCTCAAAATGATGTAGAATGCCACAAGAGATGGTAATATTTGCATTTGTTTGTAAACAAACCCTATTTTTGTGGATCCACATTAATTGATTTGAGCAAGAGAAACGTGTTTTTAATAATTTCTTATCATATTTCATGGTTTAGATTTTAACATAGGCCAGGAATAGGCTCCAGGAATGGATTTCCATGATTATTTGAGTTTGGAAAATTTCATTGATTTTATTGGTTTTGGCTCCCTTTAATAAACAACATCGCAGAATCTCTGTTTTTAGTTTTTCTATGAGTCATGTTGCTCTACTATCCATATCAAGCAATAAAACAGGTATGCAATATATTTACACATGGTGAGGGAATAGAATGGAACATGTGAACTGGCGGATAATGTAGGTAACGGGTCAAATTGGGCCCTTGAGAGACCCAACTTTAATTATATAAAGCAAACATAAAATAAGGTGCAGCAGTAACTTTGTAAATCCAGACATGTCACACCCTAATGGTGCCCATTTCGTGAGCCTTACCCATTATATATGAGTTGTGCGTTTATTAACCACCAAGAATAATTGTTTGCGCATTCATCTTAGATACCATATTAGGGGCATACACATTATCACATTTACTGTTTCCTACTGATTGTATTTAGGCTACATAGTTAAAACTATTTAATCAGTATTGGAGGCATGATATTGACAATTGGAAGAGCATATTTACGTGCTTCGTTTCACACATGATGTGCGTATATGTATACATAATGATACTTCCTTCTTGGTAAATACCACAAGCAGGAAGCAACTATATATGGAACTAACGGAACTTTCCAATATGGCCTACACATGTACATTCTGCGTAAATCTCTCGGTGATCTCGTGTAACACATTAAATTTTTATAAACGACTTTTAGTAATATGGACAGATGCCTATATAAAACATCTTCTAAAAAAAATTCATAACTTGATACACACTTTATTTACACATTATTTACACGGTATTTCTTGATGTGTCAGAAACTATGTAGGGTATGATAACTTGCTATAATATCATGTCATCTGAAAGATAACTTTTTTCCTGATTTTTTGTTTGCTAATTTCATTATATTAATCATGGCAATGAGTAATTAAAGAAAAACGGTTGTTTCAGTCAAAATTATTAGAACTTATTGATCCAAGATTAAACTTTGGAATCGATTTAAAAAAACGAACCCCCTCTCTGAAAAAAAAGAAATGTTAGTCAAAAAACGAACCCCCTTCTCTCAAAAAAGCTGGATACGGGCCTGTACGTCTTCCTTTGATTTCTGAAAAAAAAAATCGGCATCCTGTGGTCCATGAGGTCTTCAACCCAACTTCTTTTGGTGACCCCTAACTTACACAAAAAGCGGAAAATGCAGCGACATTTTAATAGTTAACCCATGTGCTGACCCCCCCCCCCCCCCGGAAATCATACGTCCGCCCCTGCTTTTGTTTTTTTTAATGTATATCGATATAGAAGCCTAAACATGCACATAACATATTTCCTTCAATTAAGTTGTTTTGAACTTTGTTAGTGCCAATTGATATCACTTCTTTGCATTCAAAGCGGGATACTTCAATACCATGACAATTATGGTAGAATATAAGAAAGTTATCCGAAAATAATTACTGTTTATATCAACGTGCCTCTGCAGTATACAAAATACTGAAACATTCTTATGCTGTTTAAACTCAAAAATATAAAGATAAGCATTTGAAATATCATAAATGATATACGTAAATACATGTTATATATATAATACTATATTTATATAAATAACAGTTGATGTGTTGAACAAGTAGGAGTTCTAAGACAACGAGTAGTTCGTTCTAATCAATATAACTAAGATGGATAATAAGAAGGCAATAAGATGATAAGTTTAAAAAAAACGGAAGATTGATTTCGTAACGGTTACATGTTTTTGTAAATACAATATAAATCTCCATTTGGAAAGTAGGGGTATTCTTAGCTGTTAATGCAGGCCAACGGTGGGGGTGTAGACCCTTAAATTCGACACGGCGACACGGCCCTTTTTTAAATTCGACATGGCGACACGGCCTTTTCTTAAATTCGACATGCGACATGGCAATTAAGTGACAGATGACATTGCCCTTTTCTAAAATTCGACATGGGACAGGAGAATTAAAATGATAGTGACAGGGGACAGGGTTATTTCTTAAATTCGACATGGGACAGGGGTTTTAACCAAGATAGAGGGACAAGCGACAGGGCCATTTTTTAAATTCGACACGCGACATAGGACCCCCCATCTATACCCCCAACGGTATGTCGTATTTATGATAAAACAACCATAATCATAAAATAAACTGAGAATTCACATACCATCATCTAGTGCATTGTCTCTAAGTAATTGATTAGAAATGCAGTCTCGGCGACTTCAACTTTCTTTCACATGAGTTCTGTTTAGCTCTTGTTTCCAATTAAATACTTCCCCTTTGTTTCATATCACAAAATAGGGTCTTTTTTATCTTTGATGTTAACATGATTTGGATTTAAGTATAGGACCTACTGTATGAAGTAGATTACTTGTAAGTCTATGCTTCAAGAATAAAAACGATTCAGTAAGTGATCAAGAGAAGAAGCCCTCTTTGCAAGATGCCAAGTTCCGTTATAAAAACGTTAATCTAAAGAAATACAATCATGTATCTTTATTTGAATATATAAAAATAATTATGTAACTTGACAAGAAAAGGTATCTGGCAATTTTTAGATTCCTAAGCCGAGGTATACATAGATTATATATTATAATCCCTGAGATGTCCAGGATCTTTACCTAATGGAAATATCATTGAACTGTATGTACAGGATAAACACATCACAAAATATACGTGAAACATTATGCTACAAGAAGAGGTATTTGAACCCCCAACACAATAAAACTAAGTCTTTTAACAAGCAATTTTGTAATATTCATTTTGGACAGTATGTTAACTGGTTTAGGCAACTAGCGTTTGATCACAAGTGTATACCATGTTGAAGTAGAGATAATAGCAGATACAAGTAATTACTGATTATCAAACTGTCTGCAGCAGTGCTACCTATTGCGTGCTAGTTGAAGGCACGTCATGGTGTGTGGTACGGCCATGATTGTGTTTTGCTGCCTTTGAATGCCAGACATCGGCATAGTGACGAACGTTGTCTAAGTTATCACCCCTCCCAGCGTGGTGACCAATGGCATCGTCCAGGTGGTGGTGCTCATGCCTTTTCCGGATTCCAAGCTGTTTCACCATAGCCTTGAAGTCCCAGTGCATGTCCTTTGTCCCTCGAATATTAGAAGGGAACTTCCAATTGATAGGAGCTGTTTGGTCAAAGTTCCTTGTGAAATTCCACCTAATTGTTGATATAACATCATCTGCTGGAAGGTTGCGAGTGAAGTTCCAGGGGACCGGCCTGGCACATGAGTCTAGAGAGAGGTTCCGTTCAAAGTTCCAGTGGACAGGTTCAGCACACCTGTCCTTATCAAGGCTCTTCTCGAAATTCCAACGGATAGGTTTTGCACGTTCAGCTGCCTCTAGGTTACGTTCAAAAGTCCAGTTAATAGGCTTGATGGTGTTACATGAACATGGGAAGGTCCAGTTCATTGGGAGACGCCACTCTTCAAGTTGTGGTTTGAAACTCCAGTTGAGAGGTTTTCTGTAAACATTGTCCAACTGTTTGCAGAAGACCCATCTGACATTGCTGGTCTCTTTGGTCTGTGGGACGAAGCTCCAGTTCACAGGGCGAATGCCATCTATTCGGGAAGTAAATGTCCAATTAATACTACAGGTGGCTGGCATACATTGTTGGAAACTCCAGTTGATTGTACTCTCTGCAGGGCAGACTTGTTTAAAGTACCAGTTAATTTTCACTATGTTACTGGTCTGATTCACAAAACTCCAATTTATGGTACTCTCCTCGGGACAACATTTCAGAAAGTTCCAGTTGACAGTTGTTCCCTGAGCCAACTGTGTAGTAAAAGTCCAGTGAACTGTGCTTTCGTTGGGCAGAGCATCATCAAAAGACCACCTAGTTTTCCTGTCCTGTTCGGTCATATCGGGAAAGTCCCATTTTACTGTTCCCTCGGGGGGCATGCTGAGCCTGAAGTCCCATTTGACTCTGTCCTCTGCCAGTAGCATCTGCGGGAAGTCCCATCGAACAGGTTCACCGAGAAGCACCTCGATATTGATGTCTCGGATATCAATGTCCAACAAGTCATCTACTATCTCTATATCCATGTCTCTGTAGGACTGGATCACAGTATGTGATTTTGTTTGGTGTAGGGTCGTTTGTGGAAGTGTAGTTTCAAGAGATAAGGCACGTCACTGCGAAAAGAACAAAATGAGTAAATATATCAGCCTATATAAGGTATGATTCGGTCATTAGCTAATGCTAAATCTAGATTATAAGCAGCACCAATCCTATATCTTTCAATGATAATGAAATATCTTCATCAAATAATGATGATAATAATAGTACTAGTGATAGTAAGGGAAGTATTTTTACATGATATTATTTAATGTTATTACATTTAACTCTAACTATTATTTAAGTATAATTATTTAATGATACAACGAAAAATGGCCAGTCTGGAAGTGATATATTGCGCTGTTATCCCTCTTCCTCATTTTATTTTTCTCGACACCTACGATACAAAAATATAATGCCGCATATATACGTGCATAATGGGTGATCGAAGTTTTATTACTCAGTAAACACCTCCTAATTCTTTATTTGGTCCCGCTTAACCTCCCGAATGGTACGAGGGTGTGCAGCTCAAACAGTAAGAGTTGATTCATGTTCCGGTCGAGTAAACAGTAGGTAGGGCCTTAACCAGGTATTCCGTATAGGTGTACTAACAGGAGCCAATGCCCAGTACAGTTTGTCAACCAATTACCTCTACGTGGCTTAAATAGCACAAAAGCACGCATATTGTGATTCAATAACTATATTCACTGATATTGAACTCCTATTGGTTTGCAAGAATATGTATGATGCAGGATAGAGAGTTTCTAAGGAGGATATTTTATAATAATTACCATAAACCCTTTTATGATTACCATCATGTTTCATCTGACCTATGTGATCGTTTGGTGCTTACATTGATCTAATGACAAAAATGAATAAGTGAGAAATAAAAATGATAAATACAACAAATTTCTATTGATGTTTGGCTTTTTGGTAACAATGGTAACCATAATTATACGAACATATATGTCAATAGTCTTCGTAAAAAAGGAAACAAAATGGAAATGTATACATCCAAATACCATAGATACATCAATTCCGTTAAATTTTAGTAAGTCAGTACCCCAAAGAGGAATACCATTTAATGCACTAAAACACATTTTAATGTGGCAGTGATTAATCCCCCCTCAAAGAAAGAGAGGAACAAGGTTGATGGGGAACTTTTTCAACGATTTTGAAAAAGATCTTTAGAAGGAATGGTTACTCCTGGGGTTATAGGGTTGGGTACCGTAGTGGGGGTTGAGAGTTCCCGCCTACATTTTCAACGGTCGGTGCCCATATAGATCTTCCAAACAAATACGAATACAAATCTTCAACACAGCTTACCTACCTTCATTAGGATGTAGAATGGCACAGAGGTGCCGTTCTGATGAAACCCCTCTTAGATCCTACAGTCACTTCCTGTAATGCCCAGCTATTCACCTCTTTCCTATTGGTAAACAGTACAATATGGGCAGGCACAACACCAGTAAAGCAGACACTCATAAAACCTGAGCTTTGTAAGCTGCACACCTGCTGAAGCTGAACAAGCTTATGAAGCTACCGTGAACCCTAGTGAGTGGAGGGGAACTTTTGTCCAGCCTGCTTTGTGGGCAGTGGTCATGTGACCTACGAATCAATTCGTTGTGTAACATGGAGGAAAGGGGTGAGGGAGGGTGAGGGGTGGGGGTGGGGGTTGTGACACAACCGTTGTACACACGGGCTGTGTAAACCCAGTTGGCCCCAAGGCCTATCGCTGCCACTTCAGGGGCTTGGTCAGGCAGGCACCATCAATTAATAAAAGTCCACGTGAAGGCCGAATCCATTCTCTACAGTTCTTGAATTTAGATATGATATTTGAAACTAGGTTAGGCCTATATGTAGTTAACACAATGGAGCTCGATATATCACATCCGCGAATCACTGAATAGATCAATAGATACATGGGTGGGTGAAAAGATTTAGGGATTAAACATGAATAGACAGGTAGATAGATAGTGAATAGATAGGTAGGTAGATAACCAAACAATAATCATATGAAAAAGGAATTACGATAATAATTTTGTATGTATGCGTCATATGACCATTCAACATTCAGTCAACAAAAACATACCTTATTCTAAATAACTATGATGTAAAATCTACCCAGTAGGCTACAATCAGTACATTTGGGAATAATCAATATATGCCCCTTTACTAGGTAATCTCTCTGAATGAATAGTGCTATCATAATTTCATGATTAATCAAAATTCGGATTATTACTTCAGACATTTCTTGGTACATTAACGCTTTTCATATAACGGACACAACCAACCTTCACAAAACACAGACATTTACGTCTAAATTCAAGGACAAATCCAGGATCAACCACCACCTTTATTTTGGTGGAGATTTATACTTCACATCATAGAGATACATAAGTTGTTATGTCTGTCTATGTTCACATAGAGAAAAACGTCACGTGTGTGCATGTGACTATATGCTGACCCTCTCCTTTCAGAGATGATGTATCCACCCTTGTGAGTTTGTTGTTGTTTTGGTGTAACGCAGGCCCCCAGTCCCATGTATGTGTCACGAGCCTCTGCTTCACGTCACCTGATACATTCACGTGATCCCTCTGTGGTACTACTCACTGCTCAATCTACCTTTACTCCAGGTGGACTATAGAGTATACTCCCCCCAACCTCGGATATATCTACCAGTGCTGGATTTAACAGGGAGGCGTTGTTAATACGCTATCCTATATACAGATGCTATCCAACAAAATTTTGTCACTTAGCATCTTTTTGGAGGATAGCAGCTGCACAAGCTGCTAAGCCACAAAATTGCTGCTAAGTGACAAAATAATTGTCACCTAGTGTCCACTGCATATGCTATAAGCCACAAAGAGATGCTAAGTGACAAAACTTGCATACTCAGGGTCTTCTTCACAGTCAGCCAATCAGAAGTCTACATTTCATTTTGGTATTTTCATACACACTCTATCACCATAATTATAGTTCCAGCATTTTATGAGGACCCAGGGTATGGTTGATGAAGACCTAGGGTATGGAAAAGGTATGCAAAATAGAATAGGGTATATATACAGTTGATAGAATACCCAAGGTACAGAGTATGGGTGGTATAGAATACCCAGGGTACAGAGGTGGTATATGGGGTATAGAATACCCAGGGTACACAGTGGGTATAAGGAGTATACCCAGGGTATGGTGGGGTTTTAGGGCGGTTGTGTACCCAGGGTATGGAGAGGTAGCAATTTTTCAATTAGCAATTTGCTGATAATACCCTTGGTCTGCTTCAAAATATTGCACCCTATTCCCTAAGGTTCGTACTCTGGATACACCCCCATAAAACCGCCTCCATACTCTGGGTAAACTTCCCCCTAAAACTCCCTCCATACCCTGGTACACTTCCTCCTAAAAAACCCCTCTATTCCCTGGGTACACCATCCCCCTAAAACCCCATCATACCCTAGGTACACTATCCCCCAACCACCTCTCCCTTATGGGTTAGGATCCATATGTAGGATAGCAACAGATGCCTGATGCTATCTAACAAAATGTTTTGTTGGATAGCATCTGTATGTAGGATAGCGTTGTTACACTACTGCTAAGTGACAAATACTGGATTTTGTTGGATAGCGTCTGTATGTAGGATAGCATCTCAACGGGTGTGGGGGCGCCCCCTACCCTTTTTGGACAAATTTAGATTTTGTTAATATAAAATTCTGGATAATTGGGGGTGCTCACCCCCCTTTCTATCAGTCCCCCCCCCCCCCCCCAAAAAAAAAAAAAAAAAAAAGGGAAAGAAAACTGTTTCAAAACGCTGGATCTGCCGGCGTTTACGACAGTTCAGACACACTTGAATACCATTAATATACATGTTCGTATATAGGACAACTTTGATATCAAAGATTCGCGGTGCCATGTCATCCTGTCGATTTTAGCGGTCTTTACCTATTGTAATAATCATACTCGTTGGTCTCAGTAACCCCCGGTTAGTCATAGTCTACTACGTGCAGGTCACCTCGGTCATGTTGAATGCGCCCTTGAATAAATAATAGTGGCAGCTTTATGTAACACTAGAAAGGCGTATACGTCTATGGACATCTGTGTTACTAAGTACGTTAGTATGCCCACGTGAAAGTATGTTTATGTGATTAACAATCTTGCCACCGAAAGGTATTGAATACCACTAATAATTACGAATTCATTGTTAACAGGGGCGGATCCTCAAAAGGGGGAGGGGGCGCCCTTTCATGAAAATTTTGCCACGAACCGCCAGGTCCTAGAATTATACTACAAAAGTTAGTATTCGGTCCCCTCTATTCCGCCATTGGATAATAAGAAAATAATCGTGAATATGAAGAACACTTCCCCCGTAATACCATTTTAGATGGACAATTCTGTACTTTGGGTACGAATAACGAACTCCTTCATTTTTGTTCTGGTTTGTTGGCATTATAGACGTGTAAATATATAAATCTGATTGGTCGCATTGAAATCTTTAAAACCATACATATAATATAGGCATACGGACATGGATGAGTAACGGTGGATAGATGCTGCCACCTAGTAGTCTCTCCTACTCTGCTACCTTGGTTACTTTGTTTACTTACCCATTGGCAGGTGCCTGCTACGTCATATATATTATGTTTCCCTCATTCAATAACAGACAGTTGTAAACAAGAAATTGCCATAGTGTATGTATACATGTGTTCCTGGTCCTATGTGAATTTTTCCTTTTCTTAGGCTTGGATAATAGTTCGCAAACCTTTCTTAGTTGACATTAATTGACATTGAGCGAGGAACAAATTGTCAATAGCGCATGTGTATTCAGTGCATGGAGAAATGCATTAAGTAATGACAAGCCACTATATAGCTAAACAACAGTGTTGCCTACAAATCGAAAAGACAGTCTCATCTTGACTACATAAATGCAGCTCCCTAACATGACTAGATCATTCTTATCTCACTAAAGAAGATAGCTTCTTCAGAAATAGGTGCGATATAATGTTGACGTTTAGTATGAGAGGGTAATGAATTTGAGTGACTTTGTTATCTAAACAAATCCAGTGTTACCCTACAAATCCAGTTATATCATTGAAAATGCAGTTACTTATTGTAATTTTCATCAATTTCTTTACTTAAATCAATTAGTTGACACTTATATATATATATATACATATATATATATATATATATATGTATGATAGGTTATGGAATGAGCAAAAAATAGAGCAATATTTGAGTATTATGTCTGAAATTAGCTAGTATAATATGTACTATAATATGTCTGTGTTCTTTCATTAATTTACCTATAGATCCGTTGATAATACAACACTGTCAAATAATTTATTTCATTTGCTTGATTTTTTTCTTGGCTCGGCAGTTGAACATTCAAATTCACATTAGGCCTCAGCAGGAAGTTAGTACCACAGATTTGTAGGCTACTCAAAGAAACTGTATGAAAACTTTTTCTTTCTTTCTTTGATAGTTTTGATGTGAGCCGTTGGCATTTTTTGATTATCATTTCATCCTAACATCCTGTTCACCATAGAAAATAAGAAAATCGGTCCCGTCTGAAGGCCGAGGAGAGGAGCTTTACCAATATATATATATGACATAGCCAGCTATTCTAAGGGCACCCCCCCCCCCCCCCACACACACACATTACCACGTACCCCTCTCACCACCACGCCCACAACGCGCTCACACCATCTACTCCCGCTCATACCTGTTCTGAGTTGATCTTCAGTCACTTTCTTTCTCAATACCTCTCATACCTTATAGCTTCCTCAAGTTCCTTCCACAGTATAACTCCCTAAAAAAGCCTTACGTTTTCCAGTTGTTGCAGTCCAGTGGCCGGACCCTGGGGGCGGCTACGGGTGCACGTGCGCCCCAACGGTATCCTCAAGGTGTTGGAGATCCTGGCTTTGTCGACTCTGTGGATCCCACTGGTTTAGATGAAAGGTGTGCCCCGCCACTTCCTCCTGAGTCCGGCCCTTAGTCTCACCCAGAGATACTGCTCGCCGTCTGCTCGGCGTGACCCAGTTCTACCGGTGAGCAGCTCTCACGTGCGGCGGGCGGAGCAGGTTCGGGGAAACGGCCGTCTGAGTGGGGCGGACAACACGGAAGTAGCAGCAACCAGGGGACAGTCGAAGTGGTTAGCAAACAATGACGAATGTTTTACCAGGGAAGGTTCATGATCAATTGTTGTACACATTATATTAACAGCTTAAACTTCCCACTCCAGAGAGGGTTTCTAACCATTCACTAGAAACATAGGGAAATCTTATCTTTACCTCGATGTGGCAGAGTTCTAATACAAAAATAAAAGGGGGTTCACCAGAGTTCTCATTCTAAACAAATTTGATAAATTCTAACAGGAAAGAGAAAATACTTGGACTTAAAGAAATATCTTTCTTCAAACGGGACCTCCAAGAGGCCCCTCCACGGGCCCAAAGTGGATCCTCCTCCTGCGAGGGACCTGGAGGATATGGGGTGACCTTCTCATTTGTGTAGCTGTAATAAAAATATATATTTTAGCCCCTGGCCTGCATTTCAGGCCCACTCACTTGGGTAGATTTGCTAAATGACATAGAGGCACATTTCACCCCCTCTATTTCAGGCCAAACTGGTGTTCCAGCTTAGTCCGCTCTCCAGTTTCCTCCAAACGGGCCCTTTCCTCGCCCTTGTTCCATCCCCCTCCCGAAAAGAACCACCCAGGTAGCACTTCATGATCAGGGCTGCGTTCCTGACTGCCTATTTTTAACCCTGTTTTGGCTAACTTATATTTTTAGACCCTATTTTTGAGGGTTGTGTTCTTGAGTGTGCTGTCAGCTGGCCTCTCTTAGTTGGCTGCTAAAAATAACCCTCTAAATGGCATTTAAAACCGTTCTCAAGTCAGCCAAAAATAAGTCTAAGCTAGCCAAGAACAGGCTATTTTTGACTCAATTGTAAAACACCTCTCAGGCAACAATAAGTGTCTATGGATGTGTACAAAAATGTGAAACTACTAAAGAATGTGTTAAAACATCATAAAGATGGCACTATATTCTGAAAGCTGAGATATTATGCTAGAATTACATGTAAAGATAATACAAAAATCTCAACTTAAAACCTTATAAATAGTGTTTAGAAAATCTCTGTCCCATTTTCAGTGAAGATAGTGTCTGTATGCTAAGATACCTCTGTTATGCCCAACTTACTGGTGGCCCTGACACGATTATGTAACACTGGTGCCAGTGGTCGTTGAGACCGGTGCCAGTAATTATAGCATCTCAGTAGTCAATGATCTTTCACCTGTCAATCACAATTACCTGTCTGCCCACTGTCTGGGTGCACCAGAAGGGCCCTGACAATGGTCATGCTCTAATGCACACACTTCAATTTTTTCCTGACACTTTTTGGTATCTAAATCATTATGAAATGGGTGAAATCACACACCAATGGAAAGCCACAGGAGTAAGCTAATTTTTGACATAGCTTATACATAAAATGATCTGATATTTCATGAGAAAATATGTGAAATATAGAAATACATGTGTTTTCAATGTGCTAAGGGAGGAGAAGGTCCCCCAGGAAATATTAGCCCTGTGTGTGTATTGCACCAATTGCCCTTAACCCAATCAGGCCTGACTTATTTTTGGCTCTTGGCAACACCCTCAGATAACTTGGCCAGTTAAAAATAAGTCAGCTAAGCCAGCAATGGGGTTGAGTCAGGAACGCAGCCCAGGGCAGAGGTAGATTTAGCGGGGTTGGGCCCCTATCTTCCTAGCCCAGTCAACCTGCGACATAACAGAAACGTTCTGCAAGCCTATTTTTTATTATACTTATTACTTATTAAGATGGCATGTAACAATTATGTTATTGATGGTAAAGTTGAAACCTCACCAAATCAGAATGTTATCATAACATTATATTTTGGTGAGGTTAGGACGAAACCAGAACAGAATGTGATGAGAACATTCTGGTCGAAGAACGTAACCAGAATGTTTTAATAACCTCACAGTGCAACGTCACAGCAGTACGTTGTAGCAATGTTATTGGAGCCATCCAAATAACATTACAAGAACCAATCCAGAACGTTGCTGCAACGTTATAATAACATCAAATGTTTGGCTGGGAGGGCAGCTTTGCGACCCAGGGGTGCGTTCCAATCTCACATATGTCTATAGATATTAGTCGGATTGTGGGTCATATCTGAGAAAAGATAGGTTCAAGGGGTCGTGTTATGTAATAGTGTGGACCCCTTCCTCTATAATTCAATCAGAAACCGTTGCAAGGTCTACTTGTTATAGTCGTAATTAAGTGGTAGACAGGTGAAATAAATAGGAAATCTACGATGACATTTTCAGTAGTCGTAGAGAAATTGAAAGTTTCAAAATAAGGATTGAAAAATAATCTGATTTAAAAAGAAAAAAGAACAATATATTTGTATGATATTTAGAATTCTATAAAAACCAAAATGTTATTGTAATTAGATATAAATATTACATGAAAACATATTTAAGGAAAAAAGTTGCCTGAACAATACTAAATTCCATATGGCGTTGCAAGGTCTAGCCTATGGCGCCATAGACAATTAAGTTGCAGACAGTTGGGCGCCTTGCACCAAGGGGGCCACAGGTCAGGGATCCTGGACCATCGTCATGCATGGGAACCCTCGATTCAGTGTTGTATTTTACTAGCATTTGATTATTTCCAAATATTTTTCAGTAATTTTTTTTCATATCATCCCTTTTTTGTTTCTTCAATTTTCTACATCCAATTATTTACTACTTTCATGTTGCTCATTTAATTGTTTCACATTTTGTCTAACTTACTAGATTTTCTTTGTGGTAGGTGGGTAATATGTCCTTCAAGAAATTGTATCCATTCACAAGTAGTCAGAACGGGACCATTTACGACATGGACCCCCTCCGTAAATAGGGACGTAGCAATGTCCAAGAGTAAGTGGACCCCCTGGTCGCAGGGACTTACGGCCTGAAACGCTGAAGAGATTGGAACGCACCTGGGGTGCCGGATCCAACTTTTTGAAAAGACGTGGGGCAAACTAATAAAGAGGGGAGGGCCCCTACATGTTTGCGGCGGTATACCGTTTCAAGGGAATTTTTTTTCCCCGGATTGGGATATAAAGTGGGTACGTCCATCGGACCAATTGCATTGCATTGCATTGGGGGTCGCCCATAAATGACATGCGGCTGGGGTTCCAGATGTCATGATGCCGCATGATGAAGGGGGGAAGGAGGTCAAGTTAAGATGAAAGGAAAGTAGTGAAAAAACAACGAAAAGAAAGGTATTAGTAGAACAAACTGAGAAAAGAATGGTCTGTGCTGAAAATCAAGATTTACAGCAAACCGTGCTACATTTGCATGATGTGCTGTAAATTCTACGGTACATAGTATTGTAGATACCTAACAGCAAACAGATGAAAAGAAATGTAAAAGAATTTATGACCAACTACTGTATACTAGAAAAACGGCTACCAAACTACCTATAATTTGATACTTATCATGCAGCTATTATTGAGAAAAGTGTGACGAAATATTTGTGACAAAATCCTAACAAGCATTGCTGGTACCCACCATACTGGTCAAAATATACAATTGATTGCCAGCAACCAGCACCCCAAAAAATAGTGTACAGTGGGTCGGCGGCCAGAGGCCCACTTCCCAATTATGTTACAGTTTTTCGTTTTAACGTTTCACAGAAAAAGAAATATACTCCACCTCCACTTCACCCTTTGCGCCATGAAATATTTTCATGAATAACTTTTAGTCATATAGATATAGGTATTAGTTATTTTATGTTTGAACACCCCAACAAGTCCCTGAATATTCCTTTAAAATTCCTTTATTTTTCATAGAAATAACAAACTTCCTACATTTTTTTGGAGGGTGGTATGGCACCTGCGATTCACAAGCTTAAAACATATAGATTTAAAGATTCATTCACAGTCATGTTATTGAAACAAGATGACATTGAAAAGTAGAATTAGTCAAATATCAGGTGTGAAGGGCTAGAAAAATGAAAAAAGATTATATCGTTATTTTGTTATTCATATCATCTTTAATGCTATGGAGCAATACATAGTTACCCATGATGACGTAGTATAGTGCTCATATCCCAACTATATTCTGTTATATCTCTGGGATTCATTGATTACTGGAAGGATATATCTTCCCTGCCTCACTACCACAGACTTATCAGCTGTATATATGCAGTTGTCTTCACCATACAAAATGTCAGAGATGAGGTTTCTTATACCTACCAATTAGGGGGTCCTGAATCCAATAATACATATAAACCTTCAGATTGTTTCCTTTACCGTGCACTTCTTTATAATAATGTCCATCTATATATAACATCAAAGGTATAGAACTTGACGTATATATATATTATGTTTTGCTTAAGAGCGAGTATTGTATTACTTGTTAAAGGAAATCTTGCACATAATTATTGGGTGAATATTTTCCAATGAAAGTCCTTGAACATGGCGTTTACATCAAGAACTACTAATGCTAAAGATATCTTAAGTATATTTCATTAACAAATATTGACAAAGATACTGGACTTTAAGATATGGTCTAACATATGAATTTTTTAAGGGAAATCCCAGTATTTGTGACGTCACACGGTGACTAATTGGGAATCCTCATCTTCCCATAAAAGGGAATCCCCACTCCTAGAATATTTATAGAAATAGATATGTGCATTAACACCAGTTACATATATTTGGCCACATACAGATCATCAAATATTGTGAAAATTAATCATCTACAATGATCCATTAACATGAAAATCTCAAGTTATTTCTTTGGGAAATTTCCATTATAATGACGTAGCAAGGGGAGTAATAAAGCACCCAGAAATTAGGGAACTCCCAAATTTCATTTTTTTTTCTCAATAAGTCACTATTACACCTATATTTTCCCTTTTTTCCGTTTGACACATGCTAGGAATATTGAAGAGAAGTTGATAACAGAAAAAATAGCAATTTGCAAAATTATGTGCAAGAGACCCTTTAAGTAACAGGATTTAGTGAAATTCCTTTAAGTGAAACTGCAAGATATATGGAAGCTGAATTAGCTGAGCAGATATGTTTTATATAATTGATTAGCAATTATTAGCAAGGTAAAACAAATAACAAAAAAATCATTTGGTGTTTATCAGTAATGTGATACACAGGTCACTATAGGGTGGCAGGTGGGCTCATTGCTGCCACCTGGGAAACACCTTATTCCTTTAATACCCCCAACTCCACCTATTATCTCAATACCTCACTAACTCAACACTACCCACAATCCCCCACTATAATCTTCCCATTTCTTCTCAAATCTCCATTACTACAACAACTTAATCATATCCCTTATACAAATTTGGACTTTATCATCCAGCGACATCCACCAAAATATGCCTGAACATACATCAACATGGCCACTATGCCCCCCACAATACGCCAGATAAGTATCTCATATAAAACTTATTCTGCCAGTGACTTTATTAGCCCTATTACAGCCTGTCGCATATGCCACACAAAATGCTGGACACGCGGGGTCGTACACGGGCATCCAAGAAGAAGGCCCAGATGCTAATAAGGGATTCATTTAGGGAGGAGGATGAAGACGAAGTGTTGTTTCATCTGGTTATAGTACAAGTTTCCAGGGAAATGTGTCGACACAGTTCTCAGCCTCATAGGTGTTAATGGGGTCTGCCTCGCCAGACGATGACTCCGCCTGCTCTAAGTATGAGTGCCGCATGGACACTGTTGAGAGGGATGTATTGGGTTGCAAAAGTAGACTCAATTGATGCTAAACTTGATCTTTTATTGAGTGCTTCAGCATGCAGAGGCCCAGTGGCGACTAGCTCGCCCCCTGGGACCGGATCCTCAACCCAGGTGGCACGAGATGACAGCGCTCCCCGGGGGCTAGGTCGTATGGTGCGGGCACGAAGCCCGACTCCCAGCACCTAGGCCATTAGCACGACAGGAGAGTGAGGATGGATACGTGGATCACATCCTCAGGGCGGAGAGATTTACGACGCAGCATACCGAGGGTAAGACTAACCTCATGTCTGATATATTCTCGCATACTATGCTCCCCAAGCCCTATATATATATATAAACAGGGAGGGCTGCCACACGGTAAAACAAAAGCTCAATGCCAGATGTACCCTAATGGCATTGGAGTACATAGATGCCACCATACAGCTCATCAGGGATGATAGGGCCTGTAACCCTTGTGACAGGGAAGGCATATTATGCCACCTCCAGAATGTCACTCATGATGCGATGGAGCGTCCCTGGGAGTCAGTTAGGAGGTGGTCCCATTATATATGGGACACCGTCGTGAGAGGGGAGCTCTCCTGGGATGATGAGCAAGCTATTGAAAATCAGAGGATCCGCATTGCCATGACGGGTGGTGGGACTATAATCTTCCCATTTCTTCTCAAACCACCATTACTATAACAACTCAATCATGTCCCTTATACAAATTTACCACCCACCCACCCTTACATAAAAATATTCCCATAATTATTCATATATCAAAATTCTTTCTTAATTCCCTTATCTAAAACTTTTTTTCATCTTCATCTCATCATCACTTCACTCTCTTCTTCATTATTATAAACCTTTTTTTATACTTATTTATTCTTCATTTTATACAATTAAATCTTATCACCAATTAAAACTTCAAACTTCAAATAAATAAAATTTAATCCCAAATCAAATTACTTCTGACACCTCTAATTATTATTCCCGGGATTGGGCCTTGTTGGTTCTGCTGTGGTGGTGGTTGGTTCTGCAGTGGTGGTTGTTGGTTCTGCAGTGGTGGTTGTTAGTTCTGCAGTGGTGGTTGTTGGTTCTGCAGTGGTTGTCATTATCTCCGTAGTGGTAGTCAGTTTTTCGGTTGTCATTGGTCCCGTTGTGGTGGTCATTTGCTCTGTAGTGGTGGCCATCGGTCCTGTGGTGGTGGTAAACAAAGTCATATGTGTATAAGGTTGTATTTACTCTTTTTCACATACCACACTATTTTCCTAATTCAATATCTAAAAAAAGGTTTGAATGACAAAATGTTTCAGTAGGAAAATGGTTATTATTACATGAAAATGACATTGTGAAGCTTGCACTGGCCTACAAAAAGCTGGGACTGCTCAAATAACACAATCATGCACTACCTAATAAAAAAGACAGACTTCAGCTGTTGTACATAACTAAAGACAGCACACATGACTAACATGACTATACAAAAGACAACACAAACCACTACTTCAAAGACAAACATAAGTGTATCACACACATATAATATTTGCACTACCACTAGGGAGCAAACCACCACCACTTCAGATCCAGACTTTTGTCGTAGGCCTATAAGTATAACTTACCCCCAGCTGCAGATAGAGTCATGACAGTAGCAGTGACCGCGCCAGCCATCAGAAGCAGAGTGAGTGTTGTAGTAACGTAGATACAGATGGCCTAGCAGAGAAAAACAATTCTAACCCTCTGATTCTTTGGTGAGTATGAATAGCTGAACGCATTATGCATTAAACGGTTTTTTTGAATCGTGACTTTCATTTTCCTCTACAACATTCTTTGGAGAAGTCTCCTTTGAAAACTCATTTTCCACTTTAACTTATATGGTAACAAATTCCATTATATGTATAAATACATAAGATAGGTTTCTAGTGAAAATGGGTAAAATTATATATAGATGAAGATAAAAGAGCAAGGGGTTAGCTGAGAATTTGATTAGGTTGCAAAATATAATATTTTGAAAACAGGACGTTGCTTGCTTTACCTTTGATCTACTTGCAAATTGTGGCAGCAGTGGTTGCGCAAATGCATTGTTTCCCAGCGAGTATGGTATTCTAGCAAGGATAAAGTGAGATTGGAAAATCTAAATCTACTGTATTTGTTGCTTTTCCGTTATAATGACAGTATCGTTTTACAAACATTCGAAATGGCATGCTTCTTCAATAGTAATTTTATGTGAGTCGAAATTGAAGTATCATTTACGGTTAACAATTTTCTATCTGAACATCAAATCAAATTTTTTTAGATTGTCAGTTTAAAACTTGAGTGTTTAATTTCACTATTTTACTTTGATCAAGGATCCTAATGAAGGATAATGAAGTCAGCCCCACGGGGATGTCAGCTGCTATGTGAATTTGCTATTGAGGCTCCTCACTTTTATCTCATCATTTTGATTTATAGTCCAGGGGCTTATGTAAAGTCTAATGTTTTGTTCTTTCTACCAAGATAATCTTTTATCTATGGACCGTTCTGATCACAAAAAGTTTTGGTGGCATTTTTTCTTTTGAACTTGAAGTACATTTCAAGGTCATCAAAGAAAAAAAGTGTGAAAATAATGTAAAAAAGTATAAAACTTAAATTATTTGTAAAAGGTCCAAAATTAAATCAGATAAACGTAAAAGAATATATGCTTTTTTAAATTCTGTAATGCAAAGGTCTTTTATTAAGGACAAAAGGTCATCCAAAGGCCATTTTAGAAGTTAACTCTCCTTTTGCCTCGTAGTCAACCTCCCAAAACCATAAATGAAATATCTATAGGCGTATTTTGATAATGGCAATCATTCTAGCTAGTGGTTTCAAGAATATTCTAGGTCAAAAGATAGGGGTGAAAGCCACACAAAAATTTGACCCTGAAGGTCACTTTCAAGGTCGTAAAGATCAAATTTATTTTATTCCATATTTCAAATTTAGGATCAAATACCTTTCAAGGAATCTAAAGTAATTGATATTATGATTAATTTCTTCAGGAGGCGCTGTAACTTTCAATTCATGCATGAATGTACAGCCTCTTTAGGCTGTTGGTGCTCTTTTCTCAGCAAAACATAAAATGCATAGGCCAATAACCATTTGGTTCATACAATCATGCCTTTTAGGTCAATGCAGTCCTTTTTCATCAGATTAGCAAATCAATGAGTACAGAACAAGACCTTTGTGGATACCACACTGAGCTGTGACCTTGAAAGTCACTTTCAGGGTCACCAATGTCTAATTTATTTTTTAAAAGATTTGAACTTACCTATGCATTAGCCCTAAGAAATATCAAAGATCATTCATCTCTGGTGACTTTAGGTCCATCTTAATGCATTCTAAATTGTGATTTAAACATGATTATAGAGTAAAGTCTGATGCAAAATGTTGTTTTTCAAGAGTATATTTTATCAGTGAATCTTTTGTATTTAGGTGAAAGGTAATTAGTTTACAAGCTAGTATAGCAAGATGTCACTTGTATAATTAGGCTAATGGGTCATGTGATAGTCATGAAAAGCTGAAAAGTTCAGTTCTATTGTAGATAAGTTTGGACTGTAACAGTTATGCGTTGACATTGAGCAATCTCTAGCTTTGATCTGCACTTTTACAAGATCAAAAAACATTTTACTTTTCAATGATCATAAGCATAAAACATTGATAAATGAACATTATTTCCCTTACTTTACATGATAAAATAAGGTTTCATGTGACTTAAAGCACATTTTGTATGGCCTACTTTACCACATACAGAGCACAGCTTTGTTTTGTATCTAGAATATAACAGAAACTTTACTTGGCTTTTGTGACCTTGAAGGCCATCTTCAAGGTCAAATGATAAAATAACTAAAGTATTAGCTATAAGTACAATCTGTGACTTAAATAACTATAATATCCTTAGACAGGATAGGTCACAAATAATGGATATGACTGGATCAGCTACTGGGAATTACCGTAGAGGTGGGGGTTTGGTAACCTATATAAGAAAGGACCTGAAATTTAGAGTCATACATAATAGTGCATTTAATCACTCAGATGAAAATATTGAGCTACAGAGAATTGAACTCAGCAGTGAAGTGCAAAATACTATAGTTATATATAATATCTACAGACCTCCCACTGGTTTAGTTAAGAATGCAATAGAACTGCTGAACGATAAGCTCTCAGAAGAAGTGAACTTCCATAAAAAAGAATTCCTAGTTATTGGTGATTTTAATGTTGATTACAACAACAAAACGGACGTTAACACGAAAATTTTTTTTAGCTGGCAGAAGAGATTCGGATTTGAGCAGCTTGTTAAAAAACCAACTAGGTTCTCCCGGCAGAAAAACTCGACTATTGATTTAATTTTCTCGAATATGCGACATTGTATAGACAAAGGGACACTTGATGTCAACCTAAGTGATCATCTACCCGTGTTTGTTGTTAAGAAAAAATTAAAATGAAAAAGGGAGTACATCAACTTTAAGGGTAGAACTTATTTAGGGTATAATCGGGATCTCCTGAGTGATACGCTTACCAATGCAATCAAGACTAGTTTTAGGAATGAAAAGGATCCCAATAAGTGCTGGAATCTAATGGAGGAATTCTTAGTGGGGTTCTTAGATCAATACTGTCCAATCAAAAATTTTAAAACCAAAGCAGATACACCACCCTGGATCACACATGAATTGATAACGCTCATGAAAAATAGAGATGAAGCTTTCAATACAGCAAAAAATACAGGATCAGACAATGATCTTAGACTAGCGCAGCAACTTAGAAACTGGACAAATAATTACATTAAAATTGCTAAAGCTAACTTTGTTAAAAGACAACTAGAAACCAATAGTCATGACCCTAAGAAGTTCTGACGTGCCATAAAAGAAATTCTACCTGATCAAAAGTCGGGCCAAATAGATCTCATAAATGATATAGGTGGTGAAAGCTACCCTAGAGATATGCAGGCAGATATAATAAATGACTTCTTCTCAAGCATTGGTGAAAAACTTGGAGACAAACTTAACCAGAGACACGGGGCTGTTGGAGGTGATCGGGTTCAGATAGGTCAGGTACAACAATTAGATGAAGGTGAAATATTTGATATAGATCATATTGATGAGGGAGAAGTTCTGCAGCTTGTTAATAATATTTCGGTCTATAAACCTTCTGGACTAGATAACATCAGCAGTAAAGTATTAAAGGATTTCATGCTACTTGCAGTTAGAAAATTTACCTGTCTGTACAATAACATATTTAGTACTGGTATCTTCCCTGATAAATGGAAAATTGCAACTGTCACTCCCATCCCTAAGGTTAATAAAGCTTCTAAGCCAACTGAACTAAGACCGATATCACTTCTGCCTCTTCCAGGTAAAATTATTGAAAAATACTTTGCTCGGAAAATTCAATTGTATTTGGAAGGTAACGATTATTTTACTGCAAAACAATTTGGCTTCAGACAGAATAAATCGACGACGAGTACGATATCAATTCTTCTTGATGACCTCATAATGGCTCTTAATGACTCCAAAACTGTGCTTGTAACCTATCTGGATTTCCAGAAGGCATTTGATACTATAAATCATGATATACTGTTGGCCAAACTTGAGAAAGCATCTATAGGTGGCAATTTATTGGTTTTATTAAGAAATCTGACAAATAGATTCCAGAAAACCAAACTGTATGGACATGTCTCATCGCTAAAGCCTGTTAGGGTTGGTGTACCACAAGGATCAACCATTGGAGCTCTGATGTTCATAGTATATATAAATGATCTTGTAGCGGTGCTTAAAAAATCTAATGCTTTGAGATATGCAGACGATACAATCATCTATTCGGCTGGAAATGATGTAAACCATGTAACTAAACTAATACAAGGTGATCTGGGCAGAGAAATTGGTGTGACATGAATAGGCTAACACTGAACGTTAATAAAACCAAACTTATGTCTTTTATGAGTGATAGGAAGCTTATAAATATGGACCAGGTTAAGGTTTATATGCAAGGTAAGCAGATTGATGAAGTGGAGGAGTATAAGTACTTGGGAATCCATCTGGATAATAGACTAGGTGGTGAACAGCACTATAATAAACTAATTAGTAACTTAGGCCTAAAAATCAGAACATTTGGTAAGATTCGCAGGTTTATTGATACCAAGGCAGTTCTAACTATATATAAGTCCATTATTCTTCCTATTATAGACTATGGTGATCTATTTCAACTACTTTGGTCACAGAAAAAATTAAATAGGATTCAGAAACAGCAAAATGGCGCACTTAGAATTGTATACGTTGGAACGAAGGGAGATGAAACTCAAATACATACTCAAGCTGGCCTTAGTCTGGTTAAGGTGAGACGACAAATACACCTGCTTAATCTGATGTATTATAGGTCTAAAGAGCCAGAACGAATTGACGTGAGGGACATTAGAACAAGGCAATTTGATAAAATCAAATTTAAAGTGATAAGACCTCATATTGCACCTGCTTTCAAATCACCTAATTATTATGGAGCACTGCTCTGGGACAGGTTACCTAGGGAAACGCAATTGTTGGACACAATGCAACGCTTCAAGGATAAAGTTAAGAGACATTTTGCTGAAGGTCTGTTCGTGAATATGTAAATGGCAAAGTATCTTGTTTAATGGCTCATTTGTCTCCTTACTCATGAGGGGTGTGAAATAAAGTAAAAGAAAGTAGGTGGACAACAACCACTTGAAATTGTATTAGTTAATATTTCCTTATCTGTTAAACGATAAACAGAACTTATCCATCTGTAATACTATTATTATATAACTCGCATGTTCCACACGTTCTATGTTACACTTAAGTGATACACATTCTACTTTTGTACTCAAAATGAAAAATGCAAAGTGCCAGTTGGCACAGCATTCATTCGGTAGACCAGTGCTTATGCTGCACTGAGAATACAAAATGCTGTATAAAATTACTTGAATAAAAAAAATAAAATATATACACATGAGAAAAACAACTATAAAACTGCAAGAGATTTTAGAAAAATGAGACATTTGTATTCAGTTTCTTCTATGTCCATGTTTAAATTTAAGACCAATGCGCTTGTAGAACTCGATTGGAATATCACAACTCAATTATCTTGACTTTTCCTAAAAGCCAGGGATAGACACTACATTTTTATAAATTCGACTTTGATGACCTTGTTGGTGACCTTGAAGGTCAAATAATAAGGTATAACCATCAAAATCCTAATTTTAGTGATATATATGGTCTTTTTTTCAGAATATATTGGCATAAACAAAAGTAACTATGTGTTGCTTTGTAGATCACTTTTTGGGACTTGGCTGGTTGACTATGTAATGAATATTTTAGTTCTTGTGATTTGTAATCTTACATTTTTTTTACTTTTTATATATGTATGAATGGCCTTGACCTTTTGGAGGTCATTACACCAACAAATGATGTGTCTATGTAAGATTATCGCAACATTTTAAAGGGTGAAGAATTTTCTGATATTTTCCATATTTTCTTCTTTTTTTCTTACATGGTCAATAAATAGAAAATTGTTCACTTTCAATCTGAAATTGCTGTTCTGATATGGTGTAAACATTGTTGACTATCACCTCCCTTCATCATTCACTACAATTCATTTACAGATATGAAATTAATGAAAACAGTGTGAAGTGAGGTTCATTTTTGTAGCATTTTTCACCCATTACAGCTTCTTCAAATGACCTTGACCTTGACTTCCATTTATCAAAGGTACTTGAAAAAAGACATAGACCTCAGATATTGCTTTGTATATGTTTTCTTGAAGATTGAATCTATGACACAGACACAGTCAACAAAATAGAGGAAAATAGAGGATTTCTGACCTTGTGACCTTGAGAGGTCAATATCTGACACTTATATTCAAAAGAAAAAATGTCGCCAAAACTTTCCTAATACTAGAGGGTCAGAGGAATATATCTAGGTACAATTAAGATAAATTTTAACCAAAACATGCATTTGCTCTTTTTTTGACATAAGCCCCTGGACTATTACTCTGGCCAAGAAGTTAGTTTGACAAATTTTCAAAAAGCTGATGAGAAATGGATACATGATTTTATCAATCATTTCCGTACATCCAAAGGATTTGACAGAGGTTTACTTTGGGGATCCGGCGTGCAACTACCCTTTGGGGTTCCTGTATCATCAATGACAATCACTTATTTGGAAAATGTTTTCCAAATAAGTGATTGTATATATTCACTTATTATATATATTATTACAGATATTATATATATTATATATAATATCTGTTCATGCTCATATCATTATTGCTTAGTTGAGAGCTTGAAAAAATGTTTTCCAAATATCCTACCCTTGTTGGCCACATACATTAGGGCCATAGCTTCCATTATTTTTAAGTGCAAAGCGTGGTCCTGGTGGGAACCTTCTGACAGGCCTCGGATTGGACTGAAAATAGAGAGAATGTTATCAATTCGGAGAGAAATGATTAATTAATGTCTACTTGTACCATATATGTGGCAAGATATTTAATATCATATAGCATGTACCCAACTTGTACTTTTGGACAACGTTTTTGTAACACTGTTGTTTAACATTACATAAATATTGTGGCTGACAATGTTATTTATGCAACTTTGCAGAAATTTGGTAAAGCTTCTGCTCCACAGTGCCAATGGCGAAAGCTTCAATGCTTTCAAAAATTCAAAAAAACTAAAAAGGCATTTTCTGTATTTGAAACTGGGCCAAGCTACAACGAGTACCAGGGGTAATACTGTAAACATTGGTATGAAGAGTATCTATAATGTGAACTGAGTGAAACTATTGAAATCTTGCACTTTTATCTGGACTGACACTTTGACAACCTTGAGAATGAAAACAAATAAGTCAACAAATTCTCTTGTAAGTGAGCTTCTCTGTCATTCTTAAAGGTTTACTACTATGAAGAACAACTGACAGGAAGGAAGCAGGACGATGCCTACCTCTTACCAATCAAAGGAAAGAAGAAGATTCTAAGTAGTATTATTGTGTGTAAGATCTTAACTCTAAGATAATAGAAAATTATTGAGCTAAGCTAAAACCCCATTTATATCATCAGTTTGTTTGGCTTCGACTTTACCAGTTAATATAGCTATATTGTAGAACATGAACAATACTTTTAGATTATATTATTATTTCTATAAGAGAGATTAAACTGATTTCTATTGTAATTTCTTAGCGCTTTTGTAGAACCCATAATTATATCCTATTCTGTTGTTGAGGTTTTCTATACCATGGCTTCTTACTATGACACACTCCGTTCAAAATAATTATGTAATTTTGCTATCATATTTCATCGAAATTGGGGCATTATATAGGCCTATATATATTTATAGTTTAATAAACCATATTCATGATTACATCGATGTTCTTCCATGTAGGTACAATAAGAGAACAAAATCATACAAGTTGATTCCATAGAAATTGATAAACATATTGAAAGTTATTGTAGGTATCAGCCAACTGTCTAAGTTAAGATCTAGTTGGTACATATGGTCGGTACATATACCTAGTTTCAATAAAACAAGAATGAATACTATGAATTCGGATACATTTTGTACAATCTTTGGAAGGTATTCTTATCTGGTGCCCTTTGAAGCATTGGTGGTAACTGATTCCATATAGTAGCTCCCATGTAATAGGGGCTTCTTTTGTAGAGAGCAAGATTTAAAATTTCAGTCTTGAAGATAGTTTTCTCAGCATTTCTTGTTATTCTATCATTATTTACAAGCCATTCAGTATTGCTGTGAAACTTGTACATCAATGTCATCAATTGCAAATCCCTTCTAGTATTTAGAGGGTCAATTTTACAGCATTGGTCATCATTAACTGAAATATTGATTGGCCTGTGAATATCTTGGCATATGCGCAGTGCTCGATTTTGCATTCTTTGAATCTTAGCCAATTTATCCTGACTGCAGAATAGCAAACAAATGCTTGCATATTCAATAGTTGGTAGTACTATCTGTTTGTAAATTAAGACTCTTGTCTTGATATTGATGTGATTTTTTAGTTTTGTAAGCTTGAAGATACGCTGTGCGAATTTCCTACAGAGTAGATTATAATGTTTTGCTAGTGTCATGTTTTCTCATCTAGTATTACCCCTAAATAATTATATGAGTGACACAATTCAAGCTGAACACCGTTAATCAATATCCAAATATCAGTCAGCCTTCTAAGCATGGTTGGTGTACCATATAGGCAGATTTTTTATTTACTCTCATTTATGCAAAGACCATTTTGTTGACACCAACTTGTTATAGAGGTAAGGGCTTTTTGTAATTTTTCCTCAATGAGTGTTAGGTCTTTTCCAGAACTGAAAACTGCTGCATACAAAATAATACCCACATCCTCCTCAGCAAAACATCTTGTAATCTCATTAATATAAAGATTAAATAATAATGGTCCTGCTGTACTGCCTTGTGGTACTCCTATTTTTATATCATGCTCAGATGATGTTATACCATTAAATTTAGTTCGAATTCTACAATTACCAAGATATCCCTCAAGTCACTTGATAAGGCACCTTCCAAATCCAAGCATCTCCAATTTAGATAATAAACGTACATTATCTATACAGTCGAAGGCTTTTGCCAAATCCAAATATAGCACCCCTGTGTAAGCATGATCATTCATGTTATCACTAATTATTTTACATAATTGAAAGATGGCATCGGATGTTGATCTATTTTTCATAAACCCATACTGGTTTGAAGAAATAAATTTTCTTTCTTCAACAATTTCTATCAATTTTGAATGTATATATTTCTCTAAAGTTTCCCTGGAAGGGGCTGAATTGATATTCGTCTCCAGTTTTTACAATAAGTCAGATCCCCGTCCTTAGGTAAAAGAGTAACTGTTGATACTGACCATGCATCAGGATATATTCCTGTTTCAATGGAGCAGTTGAATAGGTCAGTAACCTCGTTAATCAAGATAAAAAAAACAATTCTTCAGTATGAATGATGGTAACATATCAATGCCTGAACTTTTGTTTACATCAATATCTCCAATTAGGGAAAGAACTTTTATTTTATCAATAACTAGGTCAACTTCATCGTTGATAATATCTAATTCCGAAAAATCTGCCTCAGGGGTCACACCAAAATCTTTGGTAATCTTAGATCCTACTGTAGCAAAATAATCATTCAGATAGTTAGCACACTCATCAATTTCAATCCGTCTGCCTTTATCTGATTTCAGGCTAATCTCACAAGATGTTCTCCAACTATAGAGCCACAAATATCTTTAACATGTCGCCAGAATTTCTTTGGATTGCTTTTACAGTTATCCAAAGATCTTACGATATATTCTTCTTTAGCTGAATTAATCAATTTGTTTGTCTTATTTTCCAAAGACCTCAAATTCTTGATATTCTCAATAGAGTTGTCATAGCGTAGCTCTTTTGCTGCAATATTTCTGTCATTAATTGTCTCAACAATTGTGTTGTTCCACCATGAAGGTCTATTGTTCCTAAACCGGATAATTTTAAGTGGACACATTATATCAAGATGTTTAATAATTCTAGATAATATGATATCCCATTTAGAATTTGGATCCTTACAGTTGTAATATTCATCCCAGTTAGCACATGTCAGTATGTTTTTTTCATTACTGCCACATTGTACTTCCTGTACGTTCATACTTCTTTGAATAGAATGTATTTTCCCTAGCCTTTTTTCTAACGGCAAATACTCCATAATGGTCACTAAGCTGGTCAGCCAATACCCCACTATTACTTATATCATCACAATTTGTGATTATAAGGTCAATGCAGGTTTTGCTATGACGTGATATTCGTGTTGGAGACTTAATAATTTGCAATAAACAATTCTCAAGCAGGAATTCTATCAACTGTTTTGTTTTATAATGAGTTTGGTTATTATAATCAATGTTAAAGTCTCCGAGGATCCAAATTTCTTTAGATAAGAATTGGGCATGATCTAGGATATTGTTCAGTTCTTCACAAAACTTTTGAATATTTCCATCTGGCGGACCATATACACATATGACCATTACATTTTTATGATATGGCCATTGTGAGATTGCTAGTGTTAGGATTTCAATATCAGATGTGACAAAACTACCGTCAATATAAATCTTAGTATAGGGTGAGATCTTATCACTAACGTAACAAAGAACTCCGCCCCCTCTCTTTTTGATAGCCCCATTTATCACTCCCGCTTCTCTATCTACATGAAAACACTTTCTGCCAATTATATTTACCATGTCATGCGTATATAAGCCATCAGAAGGACACAAGGTTATACAGGGGCAAGTGATAACAACCTTTCTTATCCTATCAACTTCAAACCTTATTGATATATTCTAGACTATTCTAACTAAAAAGTACCATATGGAATCATGCGTTTGGATTAGAAAAAGCCTTGATAACTTCGATTACATTTTTGACATTTGAAAGAAAACCCCGACCTGCAGTGGAAGCACATGCGAGTACAGTCACTCATCATGTCCAAATGACTTGCTAGACAAACCTTTCTCTTGAGTTTGAGCATTGGACCCTCCCAAAGAAGCCTTGTACCCAACAGCTCAGGCCCAGTTCCATTGGAACCCATACCCCAAAGCCTTGGTTCTGAATAAGCTGGGGCGGCTGGGTCGGCTAGCTTATGAATGATTGATACGGAGACAGGGCTTGGCGGAATAGATGAATAAATACAGGCTTTATTAAACCAAAAACATAGGCTAAAAATTAAATTTTTGAGATGTAGTGTTAACTCTTGCGTCTGAATGTTGAATAGCTGTGTCAGTTGATGACGATGACATCAGAGCATTTGGATTGTGAATGCCGTCAGAGACAGGCCGACCGCGGGTCGCAGTTATAATGACATCACGGTTCTGATATGTCACAATAAGCTGGCGCGGCTGGGTCAACTAGCTTATGAATTATTGATACAGAGACAGGGGTTGGCGGAATAGATGAATAAATACAGGCCAACACACACGCCAACCACAGGATTCGTAGAATGCTAAGTTAATGCAGCCAGGGCTCTGGCGACAGGATCATCTGATTGTAGTAGAAGGTCAGGTGAATGATGGATATACCTGAGGATTGACATAGATTTCCAGTTCCCTCTGGCCATGATCTCGTGCAGAGGGAGGCCTTGAGAGGCCAGGAATAAAGCACCCCCGTGGCAGATGCTGTGGGGAGAGATAGTGGTGGGGTCCAACCCGGGAGTAGCAGCCACTGTCTTAAGCCGGGAAAGGTAGAAGTCATAAGGCATGGGCCTGAAACCCTGAGGGGAAGGCAGGGCAAATAGGGGTGAGATAGGAGGCAGAATTACATTCCGTAGAACCTCACCAACAAAGTACACAGGGCAGAGGGGGGATCCTGGTGAAGCCCGGAGGGCTACTTGGTGGCCATCCAGGGAGAACTGGTCTGTTTTCGAGGTGCTTATCTGAATAATTAGGGAGTCAGAGTTCAGGGAGACGTCACTCCAAAAGATGGTGTGGGGGGAGGCCGTAACATGTGATTTGCGCAGCAGTCCGCGGTAGGAGAGAACCAGTGCTGACCAGAGCATGAGGTCTTCAATTAGCATAGTGTTCACTTGGGGGTATAAGCGCAGCAGATCCTGGGGGGTGATAGGGTGGCGGGCTGGCCGAAATGTTGAGTTAAGGCATTAAATGCCTTTAAGCGTCATGTGTAGTCTGAATTTGTCCGAGTGGGAGGGGAAACCAAGGGACTGCTGGAAGAACCAAATGGCTGAGATGTAATTGCCAATGGAACTAGGGGAAAGCTTGTCGAACAGGAAAGCAGCATAGCAGCAGGCCTGGTGGCAGGAGCAGGGGAAAGGGGAGAGTCTAAAGTTCGAGCAGAACTCATAATATAGGGAGATCTGCACTTGACGTGCCCTAGCTGTGCTAGGGGTGACGGCAGAGCGTTGAAGCATATGTTGAAGATCCAGTAGGGTTGTCCAGGAGTGATCTATAAAAGATGTGAAGAGTACATATTAGTAGACTGCATGAGAGAGGCACACTTGCCTGACACTCCCGGGTAGGGTAGGCAGGACAGGTAGTCCTACTTGATATAGGAAGCGAAGAGCGAAGATATAGCAGGTCCCAAAAAACTCACGTAACCAAGACATGCAGGTGGTGTTCGAGCTTCTGCCCATGTTGACCATTGCCAGGACCTGCATATTATCAGTCACAAGGTGAACTCTGCAGTTTGTATAGGCCGGAGCCCAACACTTGACCCCCTGGACTACAGGCCATAACTCCATGATGTTAATATTTTTTCCCACAGATGCAAAGTCAGGAGGGGGAACAAGGTGACCACACCCTTGGGAGAAATCACAGTCATCGGACCAGGTCCCGAAGTGTACCTCGGCCAATGATTTGAGTCGGAACGTTCTCGTTGAATTAACTGATGATTTATTCTTCATGACAACTAGGTTATAAACCACCGTAGAGAACTGGAAAAATACAAAGGATGGAATTTACTATTACCAGTTAACTACGCTACCTTGAAATCTTTACTCATGATACCATAATTCTGTACTAAATATACTTTAAACTAGGTTTTTATACTTGGAAATAATACTCACATAGTGAGATAAATCTATAATAATCTGTCTACCCAGTAGGGTGAACAATATTTATGCATAGATCTTATATGCTTATTATTTACTCAGACTTAGGCATAAAGCCTATGGCTCAAAGCCTTAGATATATAGTCAAAATATGTTTACACACCTGTGCACAGATTTAGGCATAAAGCCTATGGATTAAACCTCAAATATATCATGCCTCATTTGGGCTGACAACACACTCAGGCCTAAAGCCTTTAAATATACCACAGCCTCATTTGGGCTCATACCACACTCAGGCATAAAGCCTCTGGCTTAAAGCCTTAGAATATACTACAGCCTCATTTGGGCTGAAAACTACTCCATATAGGATAGTATGCATTCATGCCTGACTCAATATAACATATCCCTGGGCCCAGAAACCTTTACCTATGGGCCAGTCACATGGCTTACATCATACAGGCACCAACTTTGGGTCATAAAACACACAAATACTGAATGTCATGTAAATATCTTTCGATACATTAATTCTAGGATATATCATCTTACTTATACATACCTCTGTAGCACCTCAAAGGCCTTGGTAAATACAGATTAGATGGAGTTTTCTTGAGTTACATGGTAGAATCTTCTCCAAGTTCCAAACAACAATCCAAGATGTCAGCCAAAGTGGTGCATGATGGGAGTGACTTATTTTTTGTTCTAAGTAGTAAATACAGGTCAAACCCTGTTTATAGATCATCAAATACAAAAAGATGAATATACCTCGAAAGATAATCAAAAAGTATGCAGTAGTTTAGAAAATTGACATGAAATCTAACTCAGAAGCCTACTCCCCCTGGTGTGGTCTGGATGAACTAGTCTACCAAAACAGAAGCCAGGTGGGCAGCCAAAGTGAGGACTCAATCTGTAGAATTGACAGGATTATACATCAAAATACTACAAGCATTACACTTCCTAGGGGGGTTACAATATCTGACATTCGATTACAATGTCTTTTACAGCATTTTGACATCTTACAGGTGAGATATTCGCTAAAATGCCCTATTATCGCCCATCGTAGGTCCGAAATTCGTCGTTCGCCACACTCCCCGCTAAAATTACTCTGTAATTTTACAGTACTCAAAAGTAATAATCCTGAATACACTCTGAACTCTGCATAAAAAATGAACGTTCTTAAAACCATACGTCAGAGCTAATCGCTCTCTAGCAGTAAAACTAACTTTTGAACCGGCCTTTCAAGATAGGTAACCCTAGCAACACGCTTACCACGCTTGTCCAAAGTGGGATCTCCGACGCGCAGTCTTACTTTGCGCACAAGTTGGTCTTTGTCTGGATAGACCTCGACCACTTGTCCCACCTTCCACTGGCAGCGGGCCAGTTCATCATCTTTGATGAGGACGATATCGTCGACTCTCAGGTTCCTTCTTTGAACATTCCACTTTCTCCTAGACTGGAGATTTACCAGATATTCCTTTCTCCATCTGGTCCAAAATTCGTTTGCGAGGTACTGAACTCGCCGCCAACGCTTTCTGGCGTAAACATCTTCTTTCACAAATTCTCCCGGTGGAGGAAGAATCACCCTAGCCTTCATAGTTAGCAAATGGTTTGGGGTGAGTGGCTCCGGACCACTTGGGTCTCCGATATTATCAACCGTTAAAGGTCTGCCATTTACAATCGCCATTGCTTCGTAGAAGAAGGTTCGCAGCGAGGCACTATCCAGTCTGCCTGCAGACTGGTGCAGAATGGCATTCAGAACACTACGGATGGTTCTAATCTGCCGTTCCCAAACTCCTCCCATGTGGCTAGCATGGGGTACATTCAAAACAAAGTCGCATCCTTGGTCTGCCAGGAACGCTCTGATTTTCTCGTCCTTGATCTCCTTCAAGGCTTTCTTAAGCTCATGTTGAGCGCCAATGAAATTGCTTCCTTGGTCACATCTTAGCTGTCTGACTGCTCCCCGCAGTGCTATGAAACAGCGCAACGCGTTAATAAAAGCATCGGTCGTCATATCGTCCAACATCTCAATGTGGACCGCTCTAGACGTCATGCAAGTAAACAGAAGCCCATAACGCTTGAACTCCTTGCGACCATCCTTGATATAGAATGGCCCGAAACAATCCACTCCACAATATGTGAAGGGCGGAGAAGGCTCTGTTCTATCTTCAGGCAAATCTGCCATCTTCTGTTCTGTTGTGCGACTGCGCAATTTCCTGCAAGTTACACAGTGGAAAATGTGGGTAGATACTGCCTTGTTGCAGCCCACAATCCAGAAGCCACTGGATCTGATTTCATTCACCGTCATGCCCTTTCCTTGATGCCTAACTTTCTCATGAAAGTGTCTCATGATGAGTGTCGTAACATGGCTCTTCTGAGGTAGGATAATTGGGTGTTTTACACCATACAGTAGAGAGGACTGCTTCAGTCTACCACCTACTCTCAGGGTACCTTCATCATCTAGAAAGGGGTCAAGTTTGTGAAGCGCGCTAGCTTCGGTGGTTCCCTTCTTTTCATCGCCAGATTTCTTAAGGGATTCTATCTCCTTCTGAAAGGCTTGGCGTTGCAACGTCTGAATAATGGCAATTCCTGCCTGCTCTCTCTCACTTGGGGAAGTCACCTTGTCGGCAACCTTCGTCCCAGTTTTTCTACACATGATAGCACGTCTAACAACGGCAATGGCTCTGGTCGCTCTGCTCCAATCGGAGAAACGGTCCACGCGATCCAAGAGCAAGTTCCTCGTCTCTGTGTGAGTAGTATTTACCTGTACTACCTTGATCTCGGGGTCATCTTGTACGAGCTCCTTCTCAATTTTATCTTCCGGGATTTCCCTTTCCCACAGAAAATCTGGACCTCGGAACCAGTTCGACTTCTCCAAGTCTACAGCACTCAAACCTCTTGAGGCGTGATCCGCGGGGTTTTCTTCTGATTTGACATACCTCCACTGGTCCGGTGAAGTTCTGCGTCTTATCTCCTGCACGCGGTTGGCGACAAAGACATGGAATCTTCGTGCGTCGTTGTTTAAGTAGCCTAAGACTACCTTTGAGTCTGTCCAGAAATACTCTCTAATCTCGGCTTCGTCAAGCTCCTGGTGCAACATAGCGCTAACCCGGAGCGACACTACGGCGGCTGTAAGTTCCAGTCGTGGAATAGTCGTTACCTTCAACGGGGTGACTCGAGCCTTTCCGGTCACCAAGGTACAATGCACCCTCCCGTGCTCATCTATCAGTCGCAGATATGAACATTGGCCATACCCTGTGGTACTGGCATCGGAGAAGTGGTGCAGCTCAGTGGTTACTACCTTTCCAAACCCGTCCGGTTTGTAACACCTTGGTATCTTAATGTTCGCGAGACCAGGTAGATCCTGTCTCCAGCGTTCCCATTTCTGTCTGAGAGGTTCGGGCAGTGGATCGTCCCAGTCTGCTCCGTCTCTGCACATTTGTTGTAATATCTGTTTACCTACAAGCACAAATGGTGCGAGGAATCCAAGAGGATCATACAACGACGCAACAGTCGACAGTACTCCCCGCCGTGTCAGGGGGCGATCCTTAAGAGTGAGTCTAAAGTTAAACTCGTCAGACTCAACACACCACTGAATCCCGAGAGCTCGCTCGATCGGGGCTTCGTCGACCAAAAGATCGAAACTTGTCACGTCCTTTGCCCTCTCTGTTTCTGGAACAGATTCCATAACTTCCTTGTTATTTGAAACAAACTTGTGCAGCCTTAAACCTCCTTTGGCACACATCTCTCGTGCATTCCTCACGAGTTCGATGGCGTGGGGTGCCGTGTCCACACTTTTCAGGCCGTCGTCGACATAAAAGTTTGACTTGACGAAGTCAGCGGCTTCCTTCCCCAGTTCCTCTTCGTAAGTGGATGCCATATATTTAAGCCCAAAGTTGGCACATCCAGGGGATGAGGCGGCTCCGAAAAGATGGACCTTCATCCGGTAGGCAATGGGTTGGGAATCCAGGTCCCCATCTTCCCACCAAAGAAATCTCAAAAAGTCTCTATCAGAGGGATCAACAAAAAACTGATGGAACATGCGTTCTACATCACACATAAATGCCACAGGTTCCTGTCTGAAGCGCAGCAGAACTCCTGCAAGAGCATTGGTAAGCTCCGGGCCTGTAAGAAGGTGGTCGTTCAGGGAGGTCCCCTTATACCTTGCCGAACAGTCGAAAACAACACGGATCTTGTCCGGTTTCTTTGGGTGATAAACACCATGGTGTGGGATGTACCACACACTCTCCCTTTCTATCTCTGACAGGGGAACTTTCTCCGCGTCACCTCTTTCTATCACGTCCTGCATAAACTGCATGTAGTGGTCTCTGTATTTCTCATCAGTGAGAAAACGACGTCTCAAAGGTTTCAACCTACATAAAGCTGCGTCTCGGTTGTTAGGTAACAAAGGTTTCTCTTCCTTGAAGGGAAGTGGCATCTCAAAATGCCCATCATCTCTTTGATGGATGCCATCTTTCAACTTAGTCAGAAAAAGTCTATCTTCTTCAGAGTAGGATACGACATCAGACGAGCTGTCCTGCTCGTTAAAATCTCTTTCAAAAATCTCTAAAACTCTACCAGGGTTAAAGACTTCCTTTACCTTAGTGCGATTTACAAAGGTAACCTCTTGAGACGAAAGGTGGTTCCTCTCTGGAACATCAAAAGTTTCCTCTGGAAGTTTAAGTTCACTCGGGACCCTCGTGGTAATCACCCTGTGGGACAAACCTATGGCGTCACCACAGTCTTCTGTGCCGATGCAGCCAACAACGCTCCAGCCTAAAACTGTCTCTACGGCGAACGGTTGGTCGTCTTCTCCGGTTATACAACTTCGGGGGGCGAGAGCTTGAGGGCAGTTGTACCCTATCAGCAGGCCTATCTCGCAGTCTTGTAGGGGCGGCATCTTGTTCTGTAAACTTAGCAGGTGAGGCCATCTCTTGGCCGTCTCCGCTGTAGGGATGTGCGACTTGTTCACAGGAATGTAGTTTCTGCTGTAAACTGTCGGTAACGGGACCTTGATGTCCGAATTATAGCCTCTGATGACGATGTTTTGATACCTCTTACAACGGATAACTTCGTCCTTGGAAGTCATGGTCGTCAGTTTCAAAGAGACGTCTTCCGACTGAGCGTTCAGCGTGTCGGCAGTCTGGTCTAAAATGAAGCTCGTATCAGACTGTGTATCTAATAACGCATAAACTAGACGCTCTTTCTCTGGGTTCTCTAAGGTTGCTACCCATACTGGAACAATCATCGAAGAGGCCGATTCACTTTTGCCCCTAAACACTCTGCGGCAGACAGCTTCCTTCTGCGGCTCCTTTGGCGCCTCCTTCTGCGGCTCCTGTGAAACCTTTTTGGCGGTGTTCACCGGCTTATCAGACTCAACTTTAGTCGACTTCTGGGTGTCCTCCTTCCCTGGTTTTGGTTCAAAGTGAAGGCAGGTGGGGTGATTCTTTTGACACTTCTTGCATGTTTTTCTCTGCTGACATTTCTTTGACATATGACCTTGTTGTAGACAACCGTAACAAAGGCCATTCTTCTTGACGAACTCTACCTTTTCGTCCTTGCTCTTTGCTGCTAGAGTGAAACAGTTCTCCAGGCTGTGGCCCTTCTTCTTACAGAAGAAACATGTGTTCTCCTTAGTTTCACCCTCTGAAACCAGGGTCCTTGCCGCAGGTCCTCGTTTCCTCTGATCAGTAGAGGGGGCGGTCTTCTCCTTGTCACCCTTCGGGACATTACTCTTTAAGGCCTCAAGTGACGTGACCGGGTCACATGCTATCCGGGCCTCTTCTGCAATGAAGTTTGAAAAGTCCGCAAATGAAGGAAATTTACCTTCCTTTCTTGATGTCGCTACTATCCGGCTCCAGCGTGTGACGACCCAGTCCGGTAACTTCTGGAGAAGTTTCTTGTTCTCCCGACTGTCGTTTAAAATCTGCAGATCACTAAGGTGAGACATAGCTGTCTTGCACTGCCGTAGAAAATCTGAAAAGGCTCGCAAGCTTTTACCATCTCTAGGTGGGATCTTGGGCCACGCGTCAAGCTTGTCACGGAAGGCGTCGGTGACAAGAAATGGATTTCCATACCGTTCTTCTAACAAGGCGCGGGCTTCTTCGTAGGCCGTCTCACTACCCAGGAGAAAATAACTACTTACAGCCTCTTTAGCGGGTCCGCCCAAATATCTCTTTAGATAATGGATCTTGTCTCTCGGAGGGATATGTTTCTCCTCGACTAGCGTTCTGAAGGAGATGACCCAGTCGTTGTACTGCAGCGGGTCTCCTGAGAATATCGGTGGCTCTGGAACGGGGAGACGGGAAAGACCAATCGACGCAGAGATGGCTTCTGCCAAAGCTCCTACGTCACTTACTTTATCTGTAGTGGCACCTTGACTACGAAGATCGTGGTTGGAAGGGATGCGGGTTGCCGGCCTCTCGGGTATCTCCTGTTCTACTTTCCGTGCAGAGCGGTAGGAACGGACACTGCCTGACCTAATGCTAAGACAATCTTCGCCATCCCTATAAGCTTTGGCTTTGGCCTCTTCCATCTTTCGGCGCGTCTGAAGCTTGATCCGTTCAAGCTCTCTTTTCTGTCTATCTATGGCAGCTTCCGCTTCGGCCTTTCTCTTAGACTCTTCTATCTCCAGTCGCTTAACTTGTTCCTGCCACAGATCCTCGATTTCCTGGGCTTCTAATTGAGCCTTGAGCTCTGCGGCCTTAGCCTCGGCATCCAGTGCCTTTAAAGAAGCGTTGGATCTTCGGGATGAAGCATTCGACCTGTGAGACCGGTGACTTTTCTGCGAGGCACGGCTATGGTTAGACACCACAGATTCTCTGTCTTCTTCTAAGAAATGCTGTATGCGTAGGTTGATAATTGCTAGTACTTCATTCCTGTCTCTCCCAACAGTCTCTATTTCCTTTTCAACCTGATTAATACCTTCTGGTAAATCCAGAGAAGCCAACTCAGCGGCAAGAGCTACCAGCGCTCTATAACCATCTTCTAGTCTTCCTTTCATAGACTGTAAGTCCTTCAGAGTAGTATACCCACCAAGACCCTTTTGCTCGGCAGTAACCTGTTTATGAAAATTAGCGACTTCCTTCGTGAAGCGCTTCTTGAGTTCCTGTTCTTTATTCCTTCGTGCCTTCTCTGTGAGAACGTGAGCCCGTTTCCCTCTGCCGAGCTCTGTATCATCGGCATCGTCCTCCTTCTCCGAAGTGACGTCATCTTCCTGGTCATGTTCACCCAAGTCTACGGAGGCATCTTCGCCTGCTTGAGATCCTTCTATGACCTCTCCGGAGGTGTGTTCCTTTTCACCTTCCTGAGATCTACGCTCTAACTGGTCTGCGGCTGCAAGGTTATCCATCTTGAAAGGCTAGGATGGGGGGGGTATCGGTATGGATAAATATCGGAAAAACTACGGGAAACCACAATACCCTAATAACTAGAGTTCAAATTCTACCTTACTGAGGTCCAAGAACGTTCAAGAAAGTTATGGTTTACCTATACTAGCGTAGAATTCCTATCTCAAAAATACCCAGCTTTACCAGATAATTCCCACACCAAACAGCTTCTACTCTTGTTCAGATACTGTGACTGATACCTTTATGCAAACCAGTAAGATATAACTGATACCTTTGAAAACTAGTAAGATAAGTTTCTATGTCTACCAGGAATGTACCAGATAATACTCAATAATATACTTTCAGTTTCACATTATACTCTTTGGCACTAAACAGCAATCGGCTGAACCTGAAATAAAAGTGTGTTATTAGTACATGCACAATAATTTTTCAAAGTTTCTCTTTTTCTTCGTTATAAATTTCAAAGTTCGTCAAAATTCGCAAAGTTCGTTTTTATTAATTTCGTTGTCTGGTTGTGACGCGATGACTTGCGATGACCCTCTAACGACCTTGACTCAACGATCTCAACCACCGGGTTCTGCGTTGCCACCAGAAGTTCTTGCGGCCAATACGTCGGCCAACACACCCTCGTATTAGAGTGTGTCTCTACATCGACTGGTAGTCTCTCATAACCGGCTGCTGAGGCTGGTACGTCTGTCGCGAGAAGTCTCTTTGTCACCAACACGTCACGTCCTTGACGGCTTGCCACACGTCGCCACCACTTCCACGTTGACCACGGTCGCCCACGTTGACCACGGTCACACACGCTGAACACGGTCACACACGCTGACCACGGTCGTCCACGCTGACCACGGTCGTCCACACTGACCACGGTCGTCCAAGCTGACCACGGTCGTCCAAGCTGACCACGGTCGTCCAAGCTGACCACGGTCGTCCACGGTGGTCCAAGCTGACCACAGTCGTCCACGGTGACCACGGTCGTCCTAACTGACCACGGTCGTCGTCGCGTCGTAGCGCCCTCATGTAGACGTCACCCACTGTGGTACGACACGAGCTGCTGTCATCTCACTTAGCGCGAAGAGTTCCTTGCTCCACGTCCCTCTCACGGTCCGCAGAGAGTTCTCTACTGTACCTCGGCCAATGATTTGAGTCGGAACGTTCTCGTTGAATTAACTGATGATTTATTCTTCATGACAACTAGGTTATAAACCACCGTAGAGAACTGGAAAAATACAAAGGATGGAATTTACTATTACCAGTTAACTACGCTACCTTGAAATCTTTACTCATGATACCATAATTCTGTACTAAATATACTTTAAACTAGGTTTTTATACTTGGAAATAATACTCACATAGTGAGATAAATCTATAATAATCTGTCTACCCAGTAGGGTGAACAATATTTATGCATAGATCTTATATGCTTATTATTTACTCAGACTTAGGCATAAAGCCTATGGCTCAAAGCCTTAGATATATAGTCAAAATATGTTTACACACCTGTGCACAGATTTAGGCATAAAGCCTATGGATTAAACCTCAAATATATCATGCCTCATTTGGGCTGACAACACACTCAGGCCTAAAGCCTTTAAATATACCACAGCCTCATTTGGGCTCATACCACACTCAGGCATAAAGCCTCTGGCTTAAAGCCTTAGAATATACTACAGCCTCATTTGGGCTGAAAACTACTCCATATAGGATAGTATGCATTCATGCCTGACTCAATATAACATATCCCTGGGCCCAGAAACCTTTACCTATGGGCCAGTCACATGGCTTACATCATACAGGCACCAACTTTGGGTCATAAAACACACAAATACTGAATGTCATGTAAATATCTTTCGATACATTAATTCTAGGATATATCATCTTACTTATACATACCTCTGTAGCACCTCAAAGGCCTTGGTAAATACAGATTAGATGGAGTTTTCTTGAGTTACATGGTAGAATCTTCTCCAAGTTCCAAACAACAATCCAAGATGTCAGCCAAAGTGGTGCATGATGGGAGTGACTTATTTTTTGTTCTAAGTAGTAAATACAGGTCAAACCCTGTTTATAGATCATCAAATACAAAAAGATGAATATACCTCGAAAGATAATCAAAAAGTATGCAGTAGTTTAGAAAATTGACATGAAATCTAACTCAGAAGCCTACTCCCCCTGGTGTGGTCTGGATGAACTAGTCTACCAAAACAGAAGCCAGGTGGGCAGCCAAAGTGAGGACTCAATCTGTAGAATTGACAGGATTATACATCAAAATACTACAAGCATTACACTTCCTAGGGGGGTTACAATATCTGACATTCGATTACAATGTCTTTTACAGCATTTTGACATCTTACAGGTGAGATATTCGCTAAAATGCCCTATTATCGCCCATCGTAGGTCCGAAATTCGTCGTTCGCCACACGAAGAACCAATCCAACCCTGACCATGCGCCGAATCCTTTGTGGGACGCGTCTGAAGTAATGGGGATATGATGGAGGTCTTCATCAGAAAGGGAGACCCGGGCATGACGGGGGGTGCTAGCACAAATATCAAAGAGTCTACGACTGAAGGTGCGCCCCCCTCATACCACATAGGAGCAGAAGGACATAAGCCCACCAATCCTCTCAAAGTCTTTCTTGGTAGCGTGACCCTTATCCAAACATGCTGTGATAGAGTCTCTCAATTTATCCAATTTTGCTTGGGGGAGGGAGAGTTCCATTTTGACCGAGTCAATAGTGATGCCCAGAAAAACAGCAGACTGGGCCGGGTCGGTCACTTTGTCCCAGGCTATCACAAACCCCAGATGCTCAAGCGTGTCAATCAGAACATTACGATTGTTAAGACATTCATTGTAGGAAGAGCCTATGACTAAGAAATCATTCAAGTAGTTAATCACCCGGCTGACACCTTTACAATTAACAATGTTAACAACAAAATCTGAAATGGATTGGAAAATATTAGGGGCACAGCGGAGACCGAAACAAAGATGATTGTCAGTGTAGAGGTCTTTGCCATCTCCCAAATCCCAGGAGAAACCTTGATACTGGGTATGTTCTGCAAAAACATTAACCGACCTATAGGCCGAGCGAATGTCAGCAAGTGACATGAAGTCATTAGGGTTTAAAACTGACACTGCTGAGTCTACTGAGTTGTAAGTAAAGGAGCGGTAGGTAGAAGACATAAAGTCATTGATAGAAGCTCCCTCAGGCCTACTACAGTCAGTAATAGGCATGAGCTTGCCATTGGATTTGATCACTGCCCTGAGAGCGTGAACGCATGTAGGGATATGATCCACTTTGGAGACTTTGCCAGCACTCAACTGCACCCCTACAATAGCTGACATTTGAGAATGAGGGCTTGATTCCAAAATTGAATTATAGTTGTTGCAGAAGTAGGATACAGGACAATGTTCATCAACAATACGGAAACCCTCTTTGAAACCCACCCATAGGTAATCCCGAGTGGAAAAATCTGGGGGGCATTCCATAAAACATCGGCGATACTCGTTTTTGGGTTACCGCGTATCGCGAGGCCAAAACCGCTTCCATAAAACATCGACGATATATCGCCACGATATTTGTGCTTCCATAAAACTTTGGCGATATATCGCCAGCACCCCGCGATAGTCAAAAACAGCTAAAATCGGCGATACCAAATTTTGGTATCGTGGTGTTTTACAACACCTTTTAAACCTATTCTCTAACGTTGAAATCGATTTTAACGGTAACCACAAGTCATTCTGGGATACTTCCAACATGGGTGAGCACACAAATAAGCCACATGAGCTTTTTCTTTACTTTTCAATATTTTGAGTCTTACCGCGCTTCAGCGTTTTTACCCCTTTATACTATAGTCACTGTAGAAGTGTTTGGTCTGAATATAAAGGCCCCTAAAGTCTTATAGACTTACTAAACAATGATTTGAGGTCAAAGTGAGCGATAATAGATGAATTTAGACGAATTTCAATAAATTGTGATATTTTGTAATTCTGTCTATTTCAAGTGATATTTCTAACTTCTTGCACGTACTGTGTCACCCACTATAATTTAGTAGTCTCAAATTCTTAACCTACAGTCAAAGTTATATAAAAGTAAAGTAATAATTATCATTTATTTTATTTTTCAGCACCCAGGAGGGCCAGGTCACCTCAGACCAGCCGGTGTCTGCCTTTTCAACATTTTGCGCTCGCTACCTACTTAAAAAGGAAGAGCTACAGCCGTATGTGGGGGCAAGAAACGGTGCAGGTCCAAGAAGGTCTACCGTGAACGCATTGACCCAAGGGTGAGGTGGCCGAGGATAAAAGACTTCCAGGCAAGATTTAGCCTTCCCCCTAGCTGCGTGAAGGAACTCACCCGAGAGTTCGAGGCCAGCCGTTTTCGCCCTGGGAAGGGTGAACATGAGAAGAGAGGAAAGCCCATCCCCCTCTTCCACAAGGTAAATGAGAAGAATGTCGCCATATTATTATGGAAGGCCTATATGAAAGAAAGTAACCCACAGCAAAATAACAACAATTCAGAGTATCGCCAATAATTTATGGAAGTAGGCCAAGGTAAATAATAAAAATTATTACCCTTATTGATTTAGCAGTCGATAAAAAAAAAAGAAAAATTATGCGGTTAAAAATATTCAGAAGGTGCCCCCTAATGTAATCTGTTAGCTGCATTCGCTATAAATATGGCAATAATCCTCACTAAATTATTCAGTCATACTGATCGATATTATCGTCAACATTAAAGTCTTACATATTTTTTTTTTTAGGGTGAGGCGCTACATGAGTCAGCTCTCCACTTCGCGGAACGACACAAGATGCCGCAGTGTGTGGGGTGTATCGACGGCACCTACATCCCTATAAAGAGGCCTGTCTGCAATGAGCATGCGTACGTCTGCCGCAAGGGATACCATGCTCTGAACGTTCTTGTGAGTATAATTATATAGAAATGATAAAAAATAGAATTCAGCAAATAGTGTACAGACAATTACATTTTTATTCTCTTTAACCCTTCATCACTTCGATCTCTTACAAACGTCTTTTGTCAAGCACCACAATGCATAAAAAATAATAGATAAAATACAAGTTTAAAATATCTCCACAATTATATTTTAACAGATAGCCAGTGACCACGCTGAGAGAATAACGTTCGTGGAGAGTGGTATGTCCGGCTGCCACCACGACCAGGCTGTCCTGGACTATTCGGATTAGGGACAGCAGATCGCCAACCACGGTCGACTTGGACCATACTTTCTCTTAGGAGACGGCGGGTAGGTTAAGCGTCAGTAAACGGCGATAAAAAATATACAGAACATAAAAGCAAAATATCACACAACATGTCATTTTCTTAGCCTACCGTCACGATATTCTTAACCACATTTCAACAGACGGGGTAAATTTGTGAAATATGTTTCTATATTAGACATGACACTAGCACTGGCAGTATTACTTGTACAAATTCAATTTTCAAACTTCTAACACATATATCTCTTTCTCTAACTCTCTCTATATTATATACACAATGCAAAATATTTTCTAAGCAATATTAACGTTGTATTATTATTTCTGTTGACAGCTATGCTCTCACCCCTCAAGTCTTCATGCCCTTCCGCACCCATAACCTGGAAGAACTAGAACCCTGGCAGAGAGACTACCAGTTCGCCCAGACAAGGGTGCGTTCTTCAGTTGAGCGTACAATCGGACAGCTAAAGTCGCGTTGGAGGTATGCATCTTAATTAAAGATATCGCCAATATTTAAAACATAAAATAATAACTCTAACTGTCAGATCCAAAGAGTAGTCATTCATCCATTGTCTTGTATGCGCTACTTTATAATCTTGCTTTCCTGTTACATAACTTTCACAAAAATTAAAATAATATGTTTCCTATTTTATTCTAAGGTGCCTCTCCAAATCGGGTGGAGGGGTTATCGAGATGCATCCCCTTCAGGCCTCCTGGGTCGTGAAAGCCTGCTGTGTGCTTCACAATCGGTGTATCAATTGGGGCCTCCGCAAACTCAAGCCCGGTCAGAACCGCGACCCCGACCTGGAAATGACGATCCAGGTGAACGCGCGATACCGCTTCCTCCTCAACAACCGGCACATCGACCGTGAGGAATTGGCTGACCACGACCAAGGCCCCCACACCAGGGACAACCCTTCCCTCGAGGGAGTACAGAGGCGTGATAACTACATCTACGCCCAGTACGGGGGGCCAATGCCTCAAGCACTTCGCCAGCCAGTAAGGGGTAGGGGTCGTGGGAGACGACGCCCTCGCAGTGCAAGGAATGTCAGAGGATGATAAATCAGAACGTTTAAATTGCCGAGTTTTACATGAACATTTATTGAGACTATTTAAGAAACATACCCTCAGTAGTATACTTTGAACTTTTGGCGAAATGCGAGATGTCATCTTATTGTATAAGACAAAACACTCTGTGATATTCTTCTAACTGAATCTTATTTGCCGTCACAGCAGAATATAAACTTTCAAAAATATCGTCACAACAATGTTTTCTGTACTCGAGTAACCTAACACTTCAAACCGGTTTTCAAAGTGTAATGACTTAATTTCTTTATACAAATTTCAACTCGTCCTTTACAGAAATACAGTTGCTGGTTCAATTATTTATACCTCCGAATTATTTCAAAATTCCATGCAATAAATTGTCCTTTTCTAGATGAATTGTTATATCTCTGTCCATTATCTCTGCATGAAACAACCTTAACTCTGTATGCAGGCAAAAACGATATTAATTAGAATCATAAAATCTAGTGTCAATTTAATAGTGATAACAAACGTTTTATACAATTGACACATGTTCAGTCTTTGGGGTGAGTAGGCTTTTTCATATGAGAACCTCGCCTGGGCTCTGGGCTAACAACAGGACTCTCTTGGTCTTAATGTGTGTGTTTCTGCCGCTTTACTAGAAGAAGGTTAAGGTGAAGCTGCTCTTGAAAGTTGACGCATGATATGACCGGGTACAAAAGCCTGAGTCACTGTTTGACCTCCATCAGCATCCTCATGCACTACTGGATAAAAAGCCCCGCTGGTTTCTGCGGTCACCTCCTGTGATTCTGCCGCAATGTCCTGCTGAGAATCGTGGGGGAACGAGGGCCACTGCATACTTTCTAAGTCCGATTCAGGCTCAGTATTCTTTGCAAGGACATGTTGTTCTTCTTGTGTAAGCAGAGCGTTTGGATCCTGCGTTTCCTCTTGACTTGGCGTGTCTGCAAAGAGTGTAATACGTGCGGTAGTAGTTACAGGGGTTGACGTCGAGGGAAGCGGGACAGTCACGTCACTGCTGCCAGTGTAAGTCTGTTGTCCCTCACGCTGATGGAAAACCACCTCACTCGTGTTGGTAGACAAAGACTCTGGGTGACGAGATATTGGTGTAGGCCTATCGTGACCAGGGGTTGGAGGAACTGGCTCGTCAACGTCTGACTTAACCTCAACATTCTCTAAATTTATCACTCCCTGTGTGCCCAATACCGCTGATTTGATTATTTCAAGAGTTTGTTCCATTTTTCTTTGACTACTTCTCAAAGAAGCCACTTCTTTTTTCACCGTCGCGATATCGCCCCTAAGTACACCCACTTCCCTGATCAACAGTGAAGTGTCAACACGGATATTTAGAACATTATTATCGACGTTTTGTACGTCCTCCTTCACTAGGGTTGAGTCAGTGGCGATATTACGGATGTCCTCTCTCGCAGCACCCATCTCCTGCAGAACAGTCTGCTGTTGACTGGCTAGTCCCAACGACTTAGACTTGAGGCTGTGTGAGTCACTTCTCAAGGAGAACATATTGCCTTTCATGCTCAGCACATTAGCTTTCATGTCCTGAGAAGCTGTCCTTGCAGTAACACACTCATTTGCTATTTCCACTAGCCCATTCTTGACCTGGAAGAACTCTCCCCCAAGAGTATTCACGTCATTGCGTATCGTCTTGAGTTCTTCTGCGATATGCTGGTCAGTCGGTTGTTTTGCCTGTCCCTGCACGTCACACCGGAGTAACACCAACTCTTCCTTGATGGCACCCATGTCAGTATGGAAGGTGATCAGTCCCGATTCAACCACATCAAATCGGTTTGACATGGTTTCAATGATACGCCCCTCTGCTGCCGAACTTGTGGTGAAAGCACCAGTAGCAGTAGACTTTGGCGGAGACTTAAGTGGGTCTGTAGTTCTGTCCTTCACGGTAGTATGGGCTGGCTCAGTCTGCTGGGTTTTCTCGGCTGGATCCTCGTCAACCTTGGGACGTTGGCCCGGTGAAATGTCCGGTGTGCGCACATGCATGTTGAGGGAGTAATCCATGTTGCCATCCTCGTCAAAGTTCATCGTCTCAAGAGGGTCTGTAAGTTAAGTAAATACAAAAATAACTGGACAGAAAAAATAAAGTTTAGAATTTCTTTTATATATACATCACATTTGTCAGGATATACACTACACACTTTAATATAAGAAACTGTAACATATATTTTTCCAAAGTAAAGCTGTTTTGTATGAAGGTGTGATAAGTATCGTGACGGCAACAATGTGAACATCTAACCTTGGGCAAACACTAGGAATTGTCGCCTGCTGAAAGTTGACCTTACTATTTCTTCAAAATATGCTTCCTCTTCCTCGCCAAACGACAGCTCACGGCCGGCAGGGGCTGGACTCCAGTCGAGCTCTTGTAGGGAAACAGATATTGATTCTTCACTTCCTCTGGGTTGGGTGACGCTGCAGTAATCGTCCCGATGGCAGGACCCTTCAATTCTAAAATATAAGTTTTAACAGTAATAAATATATGTTTTTGTTATCAAGAGCTGAAAATACTGACAGAAATGTAGTACAATCAATGCAATATAATTTAGCTTTTCATATCGCGCAACATACACTGAGTAAGCGACATTCATTGTTTAAAATAAAACAACTATTCCATATTACACTTACTGTATTTCTCTAGGATATCCTCCTCGTCTGTCTTCTTCTTCCCCCGGGTAGGCTTCGATTCTTCTTGCAGTCGTTTCTGGTCAGCTAAGCACTCCTCCATGGCGATGGCTTCTGCTTCTGAGGAAGATTCGTCGTCGTCATCGGAGGAGGAGGGGTCCAACTTAGTCTTGCGAGCCCCTGCAATAACTAATTTGTATCAAAACTTTGACCTTATGATTTACTATATAATGGAGGAATTATTTCATTTCCTAAAATTGCCGTTTTGTTTAGATGTTGGTTGACATTATTTTTATAAATATTGTGACGATAAGTATCACGCTCAATAAGATATATTGATGTTAAGTGTTTTTTCTAAATAGATGTAGATAAAATACTAGATATGTCGGGTTCAATACAGTACATGTTAAGGCGATAATAGATATCTAAATACTTACAGCCTGAAGCCTCTATCCCCCAAAATTCCAGGCACCTGAGGTGTGACGCTGTGAGGCCGATGTTGTCTGGCATCGCAGGGGCGCCACTGTAGCCGTACGCCTTCTCCAGTTTACATTTCTATGATAAAAGTAATTTAAATGATATGAACTTCAATCAATTTTGGGTTGTACCGTCGTTTAAGTGGTGGTTATATAATTTAATATTACAACACTGGTAGCATAATGAAACCAAACAGGGTGAAAAAGATTACTTTTTGGGAAATACCATAACACTAGGATGTTGTTTCTTTATTAGATAAAATTATTATTACAAGTCCTGCAAATAAAGCCCATGGACACTAACAGTTACTTACATTTTCAAGGGTTTTGCTCTTATGATCGATTATCTTGTAGTAGAGGTATTTCTTCCGGCGTTTCTTTCCATACTGCGAGTTGAGGTTGTCTTTGATCTTTTTGTAGATGGCCCTCTGCTTTTTCATCTTGTGGTCATGGGTTGCCATCTCAGCCCACCTCCCGAGGACAGCGTCTCTGAGTAATGAAAAAAAGAAGAAGATTATTTTACCGCGACGTCAACATTTTGATATTCTGAGTCGGTGATATTTTGATACTTATTGATGATTACTATGTACGGCATTTAGATTACTTTATATTTGAAATACAACTTCTTCCTAAGAATACAGACTGTTCTCTTCAAGTATTGTGAGATTTTTTTACTTTTCAGCAAATGCTCAGACATTTCCTTGCTGTAACTACTGCGGTACATATATATGTGTGTATTTTATTTTAATTTATATTTTAGTTTTACTCACTCATCCTGTTTAGGGGTACTGTAAAGCAGCTCCAGTTTGTCTTCTTCATAACAGGAGTGTGTCAGTGGACCCTTGTCATCGGTGTCAGAGGAACACCAGCCCAGATCTTTTTTTTGCCTTTACCTGCAGCAGACTTCCTCTTCTTCTTGGCCTTCTTGGGTGTTCTCCCGGAGGCGGGACCAGACGGTGACGGGGTTTCAAGGGCTGGCGTTTTAGGTGCGGCTGCTGCCTTACCACGTCCTCGTCCTTTTTTCTTTTCTGGAACTGCAGGAGTCACAACCTTCTTTGTAACTGCCGGTTTCTTTTTCTTCTTGGGAGCTGGGCTGGATTCTGGAGAAGGCTCTGGCTCGACTACCTTGGTGGCCTTTACTTTCTTAGGAGGAGGTTTGACTTTCACAGGGCTATCGTCGTCATCGGATTCGTCTACCGCGACGGCAGGCCGCTTTTTCTTTGATGGCTGTCCGGAGGTAGACGCTACAGGTTCTTTGGTTTTCTTCTTGGGTACAGTCATTTCTGGTAGTGGCGAGTCATCAGCATCGATGACGATAACGGCATCTGTTTCGGAAAAAGACCGACAGATACGATACTATTTTTCGTTCATAAATGATTTAAACTACACGCCGTGTTTATCTTACAAGTGTTACAATATGCACTGACACCTTAGAAATGTTAATACGTACCGTGACGACTTGTAGAAGGACGAAGAGGAGAACGATGGGCAGGAAATCGGCGGGTTTCATCGAAGATGCTTCTTCTCTCGGTGCCTGTGATGGCGTCAGAACAACGTCCCGCACTTGTTGGCGGGATGAGCACATAGCTTAAAACTTGCCTCTTGCGGAGAACCAGCATATGAGCTTGTACCCAGGAACGCCAGTAGTATTACATACGAACGCTGCCACGAACCAGCGAAACGCCGGCAAAATAGACGGTGACTTCCGGTAAAATGCACAGGTCGCCGCCATGACCTAATTAAGTTTCCCGCGCTCTTGTGTCAGTCGAACCGCGATATATCGCGGCAGTAATGCAGGATGGCGGCAACTTTTTATGACGGTAAAATATAGTGGCGATATTTTTTATGGACACGCTTTTTTAAAAATATCGCCACATGACATAGCTGCGTCATCAAAATTATCATATATCGCCGTTTTTTTATGGAATGCATACCAGAACATAATAATTATACTGTTATCAAAAAGGAAAGGGGCAGCCCTGCACGGCAGGAGTTAAGCTGGCTTGCCACCAATGAGATGGGAACAAGAGCAAGTGCCCTGAACACATTGATCATGTACAACAATATCATCATAAACAGAGGATCTATTTACATCATACATGAAAACAGAAGGACCCAGATCGGGGTTACCAGGATCTGACTCAGGAGCCAGAGAACCAGCACTTTCATGGCTAGCTATACTCCTAACCTCACACACAACTGTATCAATAGAAACAGGGACAGTATCAACAGTGTTACTAGAATTAGAATGGAAAGTGCTGGAGGCCTCGCTTCATTTAGAACTGTTTGACCCACTGGGCCTGTCGGATTTCTTGACATTTGGGCAATTGCCGACATTGTGATTGCTATAATGACAAGCTGCACAAACATGACGCCAACGACAGGCAGGGGAGCTGCAACCTTCGGCACCAAAATTAAATTTGATGCAAACCCCACAGGTCTGAGCAAAACCATTAGAAGATTTGGATTTTTTGGAGATAGAAGCCGAATTTGATTGCTTAGCTGCTCCCTGCGTGCCGTCATATGAGAGGTATTTAATGATAGCAGCCTGGTTGATTGTGGCAAAGGACTTAGAGCCCTTCGTGGCTGCATGACATTTAACAAAGTTATCATATTTTGCTAGAGCATCTGAGGTGAAAACCTTAGTATCTGCCCTTTCGGCCACCAGAATCATGTGGTCAATGAACCCATATTTATTGGGCCTCTCTGCACGATCCCAAGAGCGATGTCGAAGGCGACCATGTCATGAACGTGAGCGGCTAATATCCAGTGACGAACTGCCACTTCTGTTAGGGGACCCTCTGGATGATGATCTAGAAACATGTGATCCCGAGCCGGCTTGTTTACTATCAGAAGCCGAAGATCCCACAGAAGTGACCGATGATGGTGGAGGGTTTACCACTGAAGGTGGCGGTCCTATGTTGACTGCCAATGATGGAGGAGTGACAGCTGGAAGAGGTGGAGTTACCAATGGTGTAGCTAACGGAGTGACAACAGGCGGCACTGCCACGGCATTTCTGCAGCCTGAGAGGCCGAAACACACAGCTTCTTCCATACGTGTAAGATGGCCATCCACTTGCTTACTAAACTCATGGAAAGTTATAGATGAAGCAGTATCCAGGTTGGCAGATATATAGGTGGGGCCGTCGGAACCGTTGCGGGTGAAGGGAGCAAAACCTCAACAACACCCGGTAGAGAATTTAAGTCCATCGCACCACCCGATCGGGTCCTAATTGGGGAGAACGGCGGGATAGTGAAATGTCCGGCATCCCTGCCAGTGGCGGACTTCCTACTCTTCTTCTTTGATTTCTTCTGAGGCATATTGAAACCAAAATTTTTGAAAATTTTTGAGATGCAGTGTTAACTCGTGAGTCTGAATGTTGAATGGCTGCGTCAGTTGATGACGATGACGTCAGAGCATTTGGATCGTGAATGATGTCAGAGGCAGGCCGACCACCGGTCGCAGTTATAACGACATCACGGTTATGATATGTCGCAAATATTATCCACGAGCAGGGTGCAACGCTAATGAAAAAGGTCTATAGGAATGTTAACATGGTTGGTCGGCCTCCAGTTTATAAGTTTGACATCCTGGTGATTGCCAAAGTTTGATAAAACAAAAACATAGTAAACCCTTTCAAGACACCACTTAGATGACCATATGGGAAAAAAACAGGAAGTCTTGGACTTTAAATATCTGAAAAAAGATTTTAAAAAGTGTAATTACAGCCAGAGTTATGACCATTTGAAATACTAGACTACACTTGCAGTTGAATAAGGTAGTTTGTCATAAGGCTCTAGATAACAGAATTATAGCTCATTAAAGCTATACATCTATGCTAAAAATGCTAAATATTAGACAAAATGCTATAATTTTGTTGAATTCTAAGATGTTTTCTGTTTTCTGTACAATATAGCTGATAAAGTTCTGAACATATTTTCGGACAGACCTTAAATTTTCCTGGTAAACTAGTTTCCATGGAAACACCTTTCCTTAGCTACCTTGGTTACCCACCTGAAACATTCCAAAAACATTCCATTTGGAACATATTTTGTGTTGGAAATATTTGAAATTTTTTGCTTTATTTGGATTCAGCACAAACAATTGGCCTAAAGATAATTTCTTTTTTTCTTTTAGATTTAATCTTTTTTCCCATTATTTGTCAGCTAAATATTGATATTAAGGGGCTCTAATTATGCAAAATATTACCTTTTCAAATATCCATATTAATTTTCAATGATTGTATAGAAAAGTATGACTGTTTTACTATGTGGTAGCCAATCTGTGGTCTTATAACTATGATAACAAAGGATATACATGGGACCAAGATGTAATTCCTGAAAGGGGGCCTTTTTGGGTATATAGAAATCACCTTAAAATTAATGATGCCTCAAGGCATCTGGGGTCGACGTCTTGAAAGGGTTACTCACCCCCGCCGCGAAGCGGCAACCTGGCCGTATGGCCAGTTGGAGGGTGTGGTTATGCCGTAGTCACTTTCCATAGTCGATTACGACGGCCCAGTTGAACTTCCCTAAGAAAAATGACAAGTAGTTGATATTTCTCCTACTTTCATGAAACATATCGCTATAAATGACGATCTTGATTATCATCTACAATTAAATTCAATAGGATTTGCAGGTAGTTATGGATTTATTGTATTCCTATGCTGTAAAACAACGTTCCGAATCTCGGCTTGAGCATATTGTGGCAGGACATCCATTGCCATACCCATAGCTGTGCCATGGCAACGTTGTTGTGGCAACGAACGTAGTGACCATCTCTGCCGTAATAACTGATGCCAAACTTATGCTAGCGTCTGCTGCCGTTAGCATAACGACGCGACAGCAGGCGACGTGTTTTCCACTTTTGGAACGACGTTATTGGTCACGTCACAAATTTGGAGAGTTACAACATATCAAATAACAACATCTGTATGGACAAGAATTAAGGCAGCTGGCCTGAAAGTTTTTGGTTACGTCAACATATCGAAATGTGGTTGGTTGGTTGGTTATTGGGGTTATACACTGTATCGACATCTATGGTCATATCACGGTGAGACCAAGGTCTTGACAATTCTGCCGGATTGATGATCGTATCTATGAAATGAATGTATCTATGAGAAGGTAGAGACCGTACCCCTACACTTTTACCGAGGCAGGTGTTCTTTAATGTGCAGGGTCCCATAGGCAGGGCCTATCGAAATGTGCTAAAACTCTCTATTGACAAGTATTGTAACATGATGCTGAGTGGTACAAGCACAATCAATTTTATTTTCCGTTTTGGGTGGAATCCCGTCTACTGAGTCCTTCTAGGCCAGATCCAAGACTCGACACAGGCCTGGGCCCGATGGCTCGTACCTCCGTAGGTTGATTAGGACAGACTGGACATGATTACCAAATCGCCCTAATCATTGTAGTATTAGCCTGCTCCCTGTCACCCCCAGTGGTTATTCTATGTACTACTATGTACCACTTCAGTACTGCCACCTGTTATTAAATAGCTCAACTACCCAACATGGCCTCTTGTTTACACACATTACCATATGGTGGCAGCAGTTTTGACCCGTAACTAAGGACACAACGCGGTGACACTCAAATCTCTTCGGCAGGGAAACCTATAAGGTACCAGAGACTAAGGAGGGACACTCAGAAGCAGCCTAAATCCCCTGGATTATTCACACTGGACTCAAACTGGATCCCCCATACTCAGCCTATAGGAGAACATAGAACTGTGAGCACATGGCATCAAACCAGCAACTGGGCCATCCTCCAGCCATCTAATGTTGCCTGTAATGTGTCATACTGTTATACAATGACTATTGACTTTGTATTTTGTGTAAATAGCCTGTATTTTGCCCAGCTTGACCGAAAAACATATTAGGGGAAACCCCTGTTCGGTGAGCCATGTAAGTAGTATATGGAAATTTGGCATTTGCTCAGGCTACAAATACAGTCAAGGCTAACAACATAAAATACTATACAAGTCTATATAGGATTTTTAACAAATTTTGCAAAAATAAGCAAAAATGGCTACCTACCAGATTCCAGCACCGTCACCCATGGTTCTGCACGGTGATGTCGCAGAAAATTGGAAGGACTTCGAAAATACCTGGAACTATTATGTCATCACCACACAGCTGACTGAGAAGTTAACAAAGGCTGATGGCTCACCTAACCCACCCGGGCAACTTCAGGTGGCCGCCACGCTCTGCACAGTAATGGGTCCTGACTGTCTCAAGGTTATGAAGAGCCTACCCAGTCTGTCAGAGCAGGACAAAGTGAACCCAAGACGCATCATAGAGGAACTACGGGGCCACTTTGTACCACAGCGACATGTACTTTTCGAGCGTTACAAGTATAACAGCGCCAATCAGAAAATTGAAACCGTGGACGAATACGTCTTTCGCCTACGACAGCTTGCCGAATCCTGCGAGTTCGGCACACTCAAAGATAGCCTCATCCGCGACCGGTTGGTTATCGGCACAACAGACGATGTCTGCCGAGATCGCCTCCTTAGAGAACGTCCCATCCCTGACCTCAACCGTTGCATCGAGTGTCTTCATGCCACTGAACTTTCAAGGAGCCACAAGCAGCACATGTCCGCTGCCACTACTACCAAGGAATCGGTTGACCACGTGAACGGTAAACCAAAACAGAAGAACAAGAAGACTACGCAGAAAGGGAAACAGCCGGCCAGCCAGTCCAACAAACAGAAGCCACAGTCAACAGACAAGGCCAAATGTGTCTGGTGTGGCGCAACTCCGGCACATCCCCGAAAAGTCTGCCCTGCCTGTGACGCAAAGTGCCATAAGTGCAAGAAAAATGGACATTATGCTAGCATATGCAAGTGGTGCAAGTCCGTCCACGAAGTAGAGGATGGTGACTAAGTCGACGTAACATTCTTGGGCGAGGTAAAAAGTCCTTCAACCGCTAACTTCTGGACCGCAGATCTACATGTCAACCAGCACCCCACTACCTTCAAGCTCGACAGCGGAGCTGGGGTCACTATCATCAGTGAGAAAACGCCCTGGCTGAAAGACTTTCCTACGCGGCCGAACACACGTCAGTTCCGTGTAGCAGGGAACGTCGACCTCACTGATCGCGTTACAGGAACGATCCCCAACGTCACACTGGAAATCAACGGTGAAACCATGCTTGAGGACATCTTTGTGATGCAGGGACAACACCAAAACCTGCTAAGCAAAAAGGCTTGTCAAAATCTTCAACTCCTTAAGCCATCAGAAGCGGTTTACAACATGGAAGGAGTACCAGACTTCCGAGCTGAGTTCCCAGATCTCTTCAAAGGACTTGAGGTACATTCTACGTTAAGTGTTGCATATGGGTAGAAAAAAAGTGAAAAAACAAAATCGGAATTACAAGTTTAATTGTAATATTTTCTCAAAAGACAGGTGTTATTCTGTCCTCTTGAAAAAAATTGGCTCGTTAAACTTCTTCATAATAGAGATATGACACTTCAGAGATATATATGATATATTTGACCAAATGGGATAAAAGCTTTCTTTTATGTTCCTTTATTGAACAACTTAGAACTGATATGTGACCCACTATAACAATGTGATACCCCCTTTTTGTGAATTTCACATTGAAGAGTAGTATCTTAGCTTTCAAATGATACCAAAATTATCAAAATATGATAATTATTTATGGAGTTAGAGTCATAGTAACATAGGAGTGTCAGTGTTCCTGAAAACTATTTTTTCACTTGGCCATCTAATGTGGAGTATATAATAGATACCGTAAAGGTAAAATCTCTTGTAGATACTATTTTGGCAAAATCACCACCACTGATTCAAAAATCAATTAATTGATATCTGGTTTAAAATTTTTGAACATGAAAAATTTCACCGCTAACTGTGTCTAGCTTGAATTGATCAATTTTATAATAATTTGCTATCAGTGGTAGATATATCATTTCAAAATCTCTCTAGATACATCTCTCGTAGATACTATTTTGCTATTCCTGTCCTCCTGGAACCTTTGATAATGAGTGTAGATAACTAAAATTCAAGATATTTAAGTTTGAATAGTAGATCTATCATAATTTCTTTGTTTTTCTCTTCTGAATAATCTCTTTCATTGCTAAACCTCATCTCTCGTAGATACCCCCCTTAAATATATGGGCAAAAAGTGCATATTATAACAGTCAGACAATTTTTATTTTAATCAAAACATTATCTTTCAGTGTTTTTTCTAATGGGGCTAAGTGCCCAAGACATTTTAGTACAGAAAATACAGGCCTAGCATTATTTTCTGAACCAAAATGCCTAGTTTCTTTAAAAATCTCTCGTAGATACTAAAATTAATAGAGTGGACATTTTCCATTAAAGTAGAAAAAATATACATTCTTAGATTAGGATACATTAAAAATCATAAAACTGTAAGGAGTTATAGTAAGAACACAGCACGATATGAAATTGGGCTGTAAATTAATTATTTTGACATCTACAGTATTAAAAGGAAAAAATAATTCTCTGTGGACATGGAGTTTTGAGGGTTTTGAGGGTACATGACACTTTAACAAATTAAAAGTTCAATTTTAACACATACCTGATTAACATTCCTATATATCAAAGAATTGGTTTCAACATAAGGATCCTAGAAATTTGAATTGCCAAGGGAAAATGAGTAAGTGAAAAAAGTTATAAGCCTTTCAATGTTGAAGACACCCAATGCAACACTTAACATAGAATGTGCCTTGACTGCCTGGAATATCCATACAGGATCGCGCTTCTCCCCGACGCTCAGCCCGTGTGCCTCTACACAGCTAGGAGAGTCATGCATCCTCTTCTGAGAAAAGTAGAAGAAACGCTGGAAACAATGAAGAAGCAGGGAGTCATCTCAGAGGTCAAGGAGCCAACGTCATGGTGCTCTGGGATGGTGTGTGTTCCCAAGGCCAACGGCTTGGTACGGATCTGCGTAGACCTCACACCCCTCAACAAGGCAGTTCAACGCAAGGTCCATCCTATGGCCACAGTCGATGCAAATCTGGCCAAAGTCAAGGGTTTCCGAGTTTTCAGCAAGCTGGACGCTAACTCTGGATTTTGGCAAATTCCCCTTGACAGCCAGTCCCGGTTGCTGACTACCTTCATCACACCATTCGGCCGGTTCTGCTTTAATCGCCTGCCGTTTGGGATCAACTCAGCGCCGGAAATCTTTCAACGCACGATGACTAGTATCCTCCAAGGAATTGACGGGATAGTCTGTCACATGGACAACATACTAGTGCACGGCACCGACCAACATGAGCACGATCAGCATGTCAGGGCAGTGCTTCGACAACTGCAGACTGCTGGTCTCACACTCAACAACAAATGTGAGTTCTCCAAAATGAGGATCACTTTCCTGGGACACATCATCACGTCCGAAGGAATCGAGGCAGACCCTGAGAAGACGAGGGCCGTCCGAGATTTTCCAAGACTTGGGAACATAACTGAGCTTCAACGGTTCAATTGGATGGTTAACCAGCTCTCAAAGTTCATCCCAGAATTGGCTACCATGAACGAGCCTCTACGCCAACTGCTCCAAAAAGACCGCGAGTGGATCTGGGACACGGCTCAAGAGGACGCCTTCAACGCCATTAAGTCAGAGCTTTCCTCGACGAAAGTCTTGGCTCACTACGACCCCAATCGACGGACCATTGTGGCAGCCGACGCATGCCAGAATGGCCTGGGGGCAGTGTTGTTACAAGTGGATGCTGATGGCAACAGGAGACCAATCTGCTACGCCTCAAGGTCACTCACAGATGCTGAAACACGATACGCAGTCATCGAAAAAAAAGCACTCACGGCCACCTGGGCCTGCGAGAAGTTCTCAGACTACATCCTCGGCATGCAGTTCACCCCCGAGACCGACCACAAGCCACTGGTACCTCTATTTTAATCCACGGACTTGGCCAAAATGCCACCGAGAGTACTGAGGTTCTGGCTCCGCATGATGAGGTTCAACCCCGATGTGGTTCACGTCCAGGGAAAAGACCAGACTACCGCAGACGCCTTGTCACGAGCTCCAGTCAGCAAAGCGACGGCTGCAGAAATATCACAGGTTGACGAGGTGGAGGAATTCGCATCGTTAACCATGAAATACCTGCCAGCAACAGAGGTCCGGCTGAATCAAATCAAGGAAGCGCAAGATAAGGACGCCATCTGCACTGAGGTTAAGGCCTACACCAGGGACATGCCTCAGCAACCTTTACTCCGACCTTACTGGGAAAAGAGGCACCACTTTACTACCCAGAACGACCTGCTGATGTACAACGATCACATTGTCATCCCTCAGGTGCTTGAGCAGATCCACCAAGGTCACCTGGGCATCACCAAATGCCGATCACAGGCTATGAACAGTTGTTGGTGGCCACTCATTAGTAAGCAGATCGAGGCTATGTGTAACAGATGCCCCACCTGCGCGATTCACCGTCCTGAAAGGAAGGAGCCCCTCCTCGCATCATCATTTCCTGAGTATGCCTGGGAGCGAGTAGGAACTGATCTATTTGAGCTGGACAAGAAAATATACATCGTGGTCATAGACTACTACTCAAAGATGGATCGAGTGCAGACACCTGACTCAGACGACATCAACACATGCCATAGAAGCTTTAAAGTCTATCTTAAGTGTTCATGGTGTTCCTGACTATGTCATCTCTGACAATGGGCCGCAGTATGCTTCAGAGGGCTTCAAAGCATTCTCCCAGGAGTACAACTTTGTTCATATCACATCTTCACCGCTCTACCCACAGTCTAATGGTGAGGCGGAGCGCGCGGTCCAGACTGCCAAAAACATCCTGAAGAAGAACGCTGATCCACATCTGGGATTTCTGGCCTACCGTACCACCCCTCTCCAGAATGGACAATTTCCATGTCAACTTTTGATGAATAGTCCAGGAGCCAAACCTGAAAATCTTGATTTACCCTCCGCGGTGAGCCCCCTGGATTTTCTTGATTTTTTTCAACTTATAGCATCCTAGGGACCATGAATCAAGACGGTTCCGAAGAATTTAGGTATGCGAACACTCTGTAATTACGCGATTTGTGGTTAATTAGCAAAAATTGAAAAACGCGTTATTTCTTAATTTCTCTGGAACTATGTAAGATATGATAACATGCTATATGTCATCTGAAAGGTAATTTTATTTCTGATTTTTTGGTATATTGTTTGCTATTGTCATTAATCATGGCAATGAGTAATTAAAGAAAAACTGTTGTTTTAGTCAAAATCATTAGAACTTAAGGATCCAAGGTTAAAATTTGGAATTGATAAACCAAGTCCTAGGTATACTTAGAGGGGATCTTTAGGCAGTTTTAAAAAAAAGTTGCATTTGATTTCATTAGAAAAATAATGTAGAAATCATTTTTTGCTGATTAAATTGTAACCGACTACTGGTTCATTTTGCACTTTTATTCTAAAAGGAGAGATGATATCATGAAAACAATACAATATATCCTAAAGAGATGGGAAAAGAATAATCAGTGTCTCCCTAAGCTGGTATTTCAGTGCTTTCTGAGCTATTTGGTCCACTGTAGACAACATTGGAACTGTAAAATAAGTTTAAATTAGCAAGAAATATTTGTCCATGTAATTTGCAGCCAAGCTCATTTTTGTTGCCTGATCAAATTAGGATAGTCATTGATTTATTTACTCAAAAGGGTATGGATGGCTCCTTATATTGCCAAAGATTCACAAATTGACATAACAATATACTGCAAACTTCTATTTACATTTCCCTGTACCCACTCATCATTAAACCCTATTCCTATAGGGAGGGTGGGAGTTGTAGGCCATAATACTTTTAAATCCCCTCATTGCTGGCCCCAGTGTCCAATGTTTACCTCATACCTGGGAACAGATAAGGCCTGGAAAGACAGAGGAATGATAAAGATGGCAGACTAGGGTTCTTATCTCCCTGTTGTGTGAGTTAACCCATTGATAAGACACTGTGTGCACAACCTAATAAAGGATCCCTCAGAGGGTCGGGCAGGCTTAAATTTTGGCTACTTATTACCGTCTTATTATTCCATTTTATCACATTATTCCAAAAGGAGCATGGGATTCATAACTGCAACTGGTGAAGTAAAATGATAACTTTAACTGTTTAGACAATGCTGCCTTACAGCAGTGAAATGAAGGTAGTGGATCTTTAGAAACTTATCAATGGCGGAGAGGTCTAGCCTTTCCCCAGAGTGACCTGCACTGAGGGTTAAGGGGAGCCCCCATGGTACAACACACTACAGACCTATATAGTGTGCTGTAAATTGTGGGATTGCTGACCACCTGCTGTACTTTTGTTAACATCCTCCCACCAATCTACCTAATTAAACTTTGACATCCTTTTGCTTCTACTTGAGAGCAGATCCAGGATGTATGGGTTCAGTGCTCAGTTAGCTTTATACCCTTTTGTATCAAAGACTGAGTATTCAGTGTTGGATCATTAGAACTGATCATAGATTAGAAGATTATTTATGTATTTGAGTAATGACTCCCTTAGTTCTTGGTCTCTGAGTATTTACCATGATTGACCTTTCCCTTAGTACCTATAAACTGTGTCTTGCTGTAGGTTAAGGAAATTGGATCCTTGTTCATAGCAGTTTAGAAATGAAAATGGTTATATTTTGATAAAGGAATAATGTTGTTTCTGGGGCTTAAAGAACTGAAAGTTTGAGGCTACAACCAGAATCACAGCAATTTGTTGCTCTTATATAATCTCCTAATACCATAGTGCTGTGGTTATGGTGTCAAATCAAGGGTGCTGTGCACATGCTGCTCAATGTAGTAATGCTACTAGATAATATTGGGAAACCAGTAATGGCCATACCAAAAACTTGTAATTTTTAAATAGAAAGCTATATCAGGTACTTCTGTATTGTTTCAGGGCTTGATATTTGTTTGAGGACTTGCCAATGATATTTATATGTATATACACACACAGAGGTCTCAGTCCCCCTGGTACACCTCCTGATAAAATTAGATATATGGCAGAATCCTATTAGTTGGTGGGATAAATCTGAGTGAAGCATGATCATAGGCTGGTCATAATTTGATATAAAATTACTAATACCAGTAACCCATAAAATATAAGATATCCAGTCCTATGTCTTACCGCTTCTTTTTGCTAATCTCGGGATGTTTACACTATGGGTCGACCACAGTCAGTTCCTTGGGCCAGGGGGCTCTGAACCCTGAGGTTTACTAATGTATATAGAGAGGCCTTACCAACAGATGTTATATGGGAATATCAAGTTACTGACTACTGAAACCAACCGTTTTGAGCCCCAAACCCATTATAGAATTCCAAGAGCAACCTAATACACCAGGGGACAAATCGGTAAGACATAGGACTGTATCCATTTTGTGTAGGGTCAAGCCAAGCTACTCATTTATATAAGCACATGGGTCTAGAGTCCTAGAGTTTAAAGAACAATTTAGTAATTTGTTAAAACCAACAATTTGAAAGAGGTAGCACAGCTATCAAGTTTAACAAATAGCATTCCTGGTCTTTTTGCAATTGGCATATTGATACAAGGACTGTTCCAGAACCCTCGATATATGACAACAGTCTTTTTGGGACTCATCTCTTCTTTAAAGTAATACTTGGAGGCTCCCCATGTATATACCCTGAGAAACATGGCTTGGGGTCAGGTAATGGGTGAGTCTACTATGGGCTATTCTTTTCTTTTTGTCAGCATGAAATAGAGAGAACTATATGGGGCCTTCCATTTAGTAAGTACACACATTTTCAAAAATCTTAGACCCCCACCCCCTTTGGGCAAAAGTATGCATTAGATTCGTACTATAAAGTATGCACATTTTCAAAAGTTTCATACTTCCTTTCCCCCCCTTGATGCATACATACTTAATGCAAGGCCCCTAATAAGATGGTTTGTAATAAAACTGAGACATAATCATGGTATTTTACTGATGAAAGAAATCTGACTGAAACCATAGTTTTATTGTGACACATCTCTCACTGTGAGCCAAAATGCTCTCCAAACAGCCACTATATTACATGCATGTGCCCAAATGGCTCAGAAAGCACTGAAATACCAGCTTAAGGAGATAGTGATTATCATTTCCACCTCACTTTAGGATATATTGTGTTGTTTTCATGATAATCATCTCTCCTTTTAGAATATAAGTGCAAAATGAACCAGTAGTCGGTTAAAATTTAATCAGCAAAAAATGATTTCTACATTACATTTCTAATGAAATCAGATGCAACTTTCTTTAAAAACTGCCTAAAGATCCCTTCTAAGTATACCTAGGACTTGGTTTATCAATTCCAAATTTAACCTTGGATCCTTAAGTTCTAATGATTTTGACTAAAACAACAGTTTTTCTTTAATTACTCATTGCCATGATTAATGACAATAGCAAACAATATACCAAAAAATCAGGAAAAAAATTACCTTTCAGATGACATATAGCATGTTATCATATCTTACATAGTTCCAGAGAAATTAAGAAATAATGCGTTTTTCAATTTTTGCTAATTAACCACAAATCGCGTAATTACAGAGTGTTCGCATACCTAAATTCTTCGGAACCGTCTTGATTCATGGTCCCTAGGATGCTATAAGTTGAAAAAAATCAAGAAAATCCAGGGGGCTCACCGCGGAGGGTAAATCCTTATTTTGACAGATTTCAGGATTTGGCTCCTGGACTAAAGCGGAATTTGCGGTCAACTCTCCCTACTACTCAAGACCTGCTTCAAAAACTACCAAATGATGACCAGGAGAAGCTGCGGGCAAAGGAAGAAGACTACAGGGATAAGTCCACACTCAACTTCAATCTCTGCCATCGCACAGTCTCGCTACCACCTCTCACCAACGGAGACACTGTGTGGATCAGGGATAAAAATAAATTTGGTGAAGTCCAGGAACGCCTCACAAGTCCCCGGTCCTATCAGGTCCTGACCGAGACAGGATCTTCAATAAGAAGGAACAGACAGGCTCTCGTGCACACCGGCACCAACGGGAGATCACCAGCTTGTGACCAACCAGCGAGCTCAACACCTGAAAGGCCGTCCCTTGCTAAAGCTCCAGACAGCGAGGCTACGGGCATGACCATTAGATCAGGTCATGTCATAAAACCGAGACAGAGGCTAGATCTCTAGTGTGTACTGGGCAGAATTAACCCCAAAGTTCTGAGGTAGTCCACCGATGACGAACTTCACACACTTCTCTAAAGAACGTCTAAAGAAGATCATAGACTGTAAAAGAAGCTCGTAGACTAATAATTGTTCTCAGTCTTAAGTAATCTGAAAAGACTATCCTCTGAAGAATTATCTATCTTTAAAAGACTGCACGGGAAGAATTTGAACTCATACATTCGACAGGCTCGGGCTTGTCTGAAACCACTTCCTCTAAAACGTGTCAAGGAGTGTAAGGGATGTGTTCACACTCTTGCAGTGTCAATGGTATGGGCCATTACATAAGTGTCTCACAGGGGGTCCCCCCCACCTTGCCTGTAACCCTGGAGCTGCCACTAAACTTTCACCTCCTTAAGTTGACCCAATGACCTAGATAATATAGTATTATATGTGTGTGTATATGTATGTATGTGTGTATGTATGTATGTATGTTGTATGTATGTATGTATGTATACATGTATGTATACATGTATGTATGTATGCATGATAACTTGTGGATGAAAAGAATCATTTAGGAAGTTTTATATCCCTCTTTAGAGACGGGGGAGGGTTCAGGGGAATGGCCCTGGTCTCCCCGTCCGTGGTTCCCTGCTGCTGACGGGATTAGGAGGAGTAGGAGCCGGGGAGGGTTCAGGGGAATGGCCCTGGTCTCCCCGTCCGTGGTTCCCTGCTGCTGACGGGGTTAGGGGGAGTAGGGGGCCGGGAAGAGGACAGGGGGACGGCCCTGGTCTCCCCGTGCGTTGCTCTGTGGTGCTGACGGCATTAGGAGGGGTAGGGGGCCGGGGAGGGCTCAGTGGGACGGCCCTGGTCTCCCCGTGCGTTGCTCTGTGGTGCTGACGGGGTTAGGGGGAGTAGGGGGCCGGGAAGAGGTCAGGGGGACGGCCCTGGTCTCCCCGTGCGTTGCTCTGTTACTAAAGCAAATTCCTGATGACTTGTGGCAGAAAAGAACCTTTTGATAGGGTTTTCATGCCGATTTGAGCACTTTGAAAAAAATCCAAATTTAAAACATTTATGACTCCCAGTAGGAGTCAACTATGGGTCAAATGTGACTCTTAGGTTGTAGCCCCGAGTGAGAAGGACAATTCTATACATGTCAGAAAATTCTGTGATGATTACAACATTATCTAGAAATTTAGAAAGATTTTTCACCTTATTTTTATACTGAAAGACTCAACCAATGGATTTTGCTAAAATCTTTCAGAAATGATAATTAGGCCCATCTTATGCCAAAAATGTCCCCTAATTGATGGAAATCCTTTTACATATTTCCCAGCCTTTACTCCATATCCCTGACCATCCCTCTATGAATAGCCACCTCTAGCCTCCTGATATTCTCAGGTTGCAAAGAGCTGATGACTTGTGGAAGAAAAGAACCTTTTGATAGGGTTTTCATGCCGATTTGAGCACTTTGAAAAAAATCCAAATTTAAAACATTTATGACTCCCAGTAGGAGTCAACTATGGGTCAAATGTGACTCTTAGGTTGTAGCCCCGAGTGAGAAGGACAATTCTATACATGTCAGAAAATTCTGTGATGATTACAACATTATCTAGAAATTTAGAAAGATTTTTCACCTTATTTTTATACTGAAAGACTCAACCAATGGATTTTGCTAAAATCTTTCATAAATGATAATTAGGCCCATCTTATGCCAAAAATGTCCCCTAATTGATGGAAATCCTTTTACATATTTCCCAGCCTTTACTCCATGTCCCTGACCATCCCTCTATGAATAGCCACCTCTAGCCTCCTGATATTCTCAGGTTGCAAAGAGCTGATGACTTGTGGAAGAAAAGAACCTTTTGATAGGGTTTTCATGCCGATTTGAGCACTTTGAAAAAAATCCAAATTTAAAACATTTATGACTCCCAGTAGGAGTCAACTATGGGTCAAATGTGACTCTTAGGTTGTAGCCCCGAGTGAGAAGGACAATTCTATACATGTCAGAAAATTCTGTGATGATTACAACATTATCTAGAAATTTAGAAAGATTTTTCACCTTATTTTTATACTGAAAGACTCAACCAATGGATTTTGCTAAAATCTTTCATAAATGATAATTAGGCCCATCTTATGCCAAAAATGTCCCCTAATTGATGGAAATCCTTTTACATATTTCCCAGCCTTTACTCCATGTCCCTGACCATCCCTCTATGAATAGCCACCTCTAGCCTCCTGATATTCCCTATCAAAAGCTTCTTTTCTTCCACAAGTCATCAGCTCTTTGCAACCTGAGAATATCAGGAGGCTAGAGGTGGCTATTCATAGAGGGATGGTCAGGGACATGGAGTAAAGGCTGGGAAATATGTAAAAGGATTTCCATCAATTAGGGGACATTTTTGGCATAAGGTGGGCCTAATTATCATTTATGAAAGATTTTAGCAAAATCCATTGGTTGAGTCTTTCAGTATAAAAATAAGGTGAAAAATCTTTCTAAATTTCTAGATAATTTTGTAATCATCACAGAATTTTCTGGCATGTATAGAATTGTCCTTCTCACTCGGGGCTACAACCTAAGAGTCATATTTGACCCATAGTTGACTCCTACTGGGAGTCATAAATGTTTTAAATTTGGACTTTTTTTCAAAGTGCTCAAATCGGCATGAAAACCCTATCAAAAGCTTCTTTTCTTCCACAAGTCATCAGCCCCTGTGCGTTACTCTAGATCTGTGGGACTGACGGGATTAGGATGGGTAGGGGGCCGGGAAGAGGTCAGGGGGATAGCCCTGCAGGTCTCCCCGTGGGTTGCTCTGCAGTCTAGGCCTTTACCAACACCTCTGGTCAGACATAGAAAGGGCTGGGAAATAACTAAAATGAGACAACCAAACATAGTGCTAATTATAGATGTCCCCAGCTGGGCGGGGGTGGGTGGGAAGGGGACCCCCTGTGAGACACTTATGTAATGGGCCATACCATTGACACTGCAAGAGTGTGAACACATCCCTTACACTTCTTGACACGTTTTAGAGGATGTGGTTTCAGACACCCCCGAGCCTGTCTAATGTATGAGTTCAAATTCTTCCCGTGCTGTTCAGTTGACAAACATTAGATCTTAACTTTTATTCTAAACATTGAACTATTGGCTCAGTCTAAAGTCATAAGTAAAGATTACCATCTTTAACCTAAAAGGGGAGATGTAGTATTAGCCTGCTCCCTGTCATCCCCAGTGGTTATTCTATGTACTACTATGTACCACTTCAGTACTGCCACCTGTTATTGAATAGCTTAACTACCCAACATGGCCTCTTGTTTACACACATTACCATAATCATCACCTTAATCTACCTACCTAGTTAGATTAAATATTTGGTCGCTAATCATAATTAAGGTGGATGTTATTAAGGTTAGACCAATGAGAGTGCTTCTTTCATATGCTTTAGGGGGAGTTACGAGCCGTTTCTGTTAATTGTAATTAACTAATTACTATTAACTAACCTAATTTAATTACGGACGTTCAACGTAATTAAGACTACTATGAGCCGTCGGGCCCTGGATAGGGTGATTAATTTTTTTCTGGGGTGATTGCGCCGTTGTTCCATGTACAGAACCTCCGCACTTTTGGGCATTGAGACAATAAGACATGAAGAGGATAATTTGGGAACGCAGCTTTACGTTTATAACGATTTTGTAATCGACCCTGCACCCGCTGCACAGCTGATGGTCTGTGGCTGGGGGTGGTTATAAATGCCATGGTCACTTTCCATGGTTGATGACAACAGATAGGCCTATTTCCCACATCAGAATGACAAAACTGGTGACAGAATAGACTAATTGACAACCTTTAATACTTGTGATTAGATAAGTCGAGAAGTAGACAAATTATCAAAATGTATTATTTTGTAAATAGGATGAAAGCAATCCTGCACATGTCGTGACACATACATCAGCAAATTTTGTAATGTAACAAATTTCATGACGTAGCAACAGAGGTAGCAACAACAGCTTCCAGTTACCTGGTGAGATTTGTTCCTGCTCGTACTAAGCAGTTACTAACCAGGCTGGGATCTCAGGACAATTTAGGTTGATATTTGAGGAGGGTTTGGACTTGTAAAAATGATGACGGCCATGACACATCCAGCAATCAATCCAAAACTAAATTTCACAGTCATTTTCTGGGGTGATTAAATTTTTTCCGAGGCACTTGCCCCATTTTCTTGACCGAGGCCCACTTCCCAATTAGATCTATGTTACATGTTAAAGTTTTTTGTTTTAATATTTCACAGAAAAAGAAATATACTCCACCTCCACTTCACCCTTTGCGCCATGAAGTAATTTCTTTCTAGGAAGACCTTTTATATTTCATGAATAACTTTTAGTCATATAGATATAGGTATTAGTTATTTTATGTTTGAACACCCCAACAAGTCCCTGAATATTCCTTTAAAATTCCTTTATTTTTCATAGAAATAATAAATTTCCTATATTTTTTGGGGAGGGCAGTATGGCACCTGCGATTCACAAGCTTAAAACATATAGATTTAAAGATTTATTCACAGTCATGTTATTGAAACAAGATGACATTGAAAAGTAGAATTAGTCAAATATCAGGTGTGAAGGGCTAGAAAAATGAAAAAAGGTTATTTTGTTATTCATATCATCATAAAAGCAATGGAGCAATACATAGGTACCCATGATGACATAGTATAGTGCTCATATCCCAACTATATTCTGTTATATCTCTGGGATTCATTGATTACTGGAAGGATATATCTTCCCTGCCACACATAACCACAGACTTATCAGTTGTATATATATATACAGTTGTCGTCACCATACAAAATGTCAGAGATGAGGTTTCTTATACCTACCAATTAGGGGGTCCTGAGTCCAATAATACATATAAACCTTCAGATTGTTTCCTTTACTGTGCACTTCTTTATATAATGTCCATCTTTATATAACATCAAAGGTATAGAACTTGACGAATACATTTATTATGTTGGAATAGATTTTACAAAACATTAAAATTAGTTTAGAGCGAGTATTGTATTACATGTTAGGTAACAGGATCGGTGAAATTCCCTGAAGTGAAACTGCAAGATATATGAAAGCTGAATTAGCTGAACAGATATGTTTTATAATAATTGATAGGCTATTAGCAAGATAAGACAAATAACAAAAATATCATTTGTTGTTAGGGAATATTCCTCTTGTTGGTTCTGCAGTGGTGGTTGTTGGTTCTGCTGTGGTGGTGGTTGGTTCTGCAGTGGTGGTGGTTGGTTCTGCAGTGATCGTGGTTGGCTCTGCAGTGGTGGTTGTTGGCTCTGCAGTGGTGGTTGTTGGTTCTGCAGTGGTGGTTGTTGGTTCTGCAGTGGTTGTCATTATCTCTGTAGTGGTAGTCAGTTCTTCGGTTGTCATTGGTCCCGTTGTGGTGGTCATTTGCTCTGTAGTGGTGGCCATCGATCCTGTGGTGGTGGTAAACAAAATCATGTGTGTATAAGGTTGTATTTACTCTTTTTCACATACCAAACTATTTTCCTATTTTGATATCTAAATCATTAAGAGAAATGTTAAAAAAAGGTTGAATGACAAAATATTTCAGTAGGAAAATGTTTAGTGCGACATGAAAATAACATTGCATAAGGGTCTCATGAGTACGGCTGACCAGAGTGAAGCTTGCACTGGTTATGGCCTATAAAAAGCTGGGACTGCTCAAATGACACAATAGTGCCATAACTAATGAAAAAGACAGACTTCAGCTGTTGTACATAACTAAAGACAGCACACATGACTAACATGACTATACAAAAGACAACACAAACCACTACTTCAAAGACAAACATAAGTGTAACACACAAGTATAACATTTGCACTACCACTATGGAGCAAACCACCACGACTTCAGATCCAGATTTTTATCATAGGCCTATAAGTATAACTTACCCCCAGCTGCAGATAGACTCTTGACAGTAGCAGTGACCGCACCGGTCATCAGAAGCAGAATGAACGCTGTAGTAATGTAGATACAGATAGCCTAGCAGAGAAAAACATAATAAATATTCCTAGAATGTATAACTGTCTGACCCCCATATTGGCATAACCTATGAGTTATAAAAACACAAGTCACTCTAATTCTAACCCTCTGATTCTTTGGTGAGTATGAATAGCTGAATGCATTATGCATTAAATGATTTTTTTGAATAGTGACTTTAGTTTTCCTCTATAACATTCTTTGGAGAAGTTTCCTTTGAAAACTCATTTTCCACTTTAACTTATATGGTTGGAAATTCCATATATATGTATAAATACATAAGATAGCATTCAAGTGAAAATGGGTAAAACTACATATAGATGAAGATAAAAGAGCAAGGGGTTAGCTGAGAATCTGATTAGGTTGCAAAATACAACAGGACATTGCTTTTTTTACCTTTGATCTACTTGCAAATTGTGGCAGCAGTGGTTGCGCAAATGCATTGCTTCCCAGCGAGTATGGTATTCTAGCAAGGATAAAGTGAGATTGGAAAATCTAACTCTACTGTATTTGTTGCTTTCCCTTTATAATGACAGTATCATTTTACAAACATACCAAATGATAAATGAAGTATCTTTTTAAAATTGATAAAGAATATATGTTTATCAATATAACATAAGTCATGCTTCCTCAATAGTAATTTTATGTGAGTCGAAACTGAAGTATCATTTACAGTTAACAATTTTCCATCTGAAAATCAAATCAAAACTATTTAGATTGTCAGTTTAAAACTTGAGTGTTTAATTTCACTATTTTACTTTGATTAAGGATACTAATGAAGTCAGCCCTACATATGGTGAAGCTGGCCCTATGGGGATGTCAGCCGCTATGTGAGTTTGCTATTGTGGCTCCTCCTTTTTATCTCATAATTTTTTATTTTCTCTGGCTAATAAGTTAGTTTGACAAATTTTCAAAAAGCTGATGAGAAATGAATACATGATTTTATCAATCATTTCCGTACATCCAACAGATTTGATGGAGGTTTACTCTGGGGATCTGGTGTGCGACTATCCTTTGGGGTTCCTTTATCATCAATTGCAATCACTCATATACATAAATATGATATCTGTTCATGCTCATATCATTATTGCTTAGTTAAGAGCTTGAAAAATGTTTTCCAAATATCCTACCATTGTTGACCACATACATTAGGGCAATAGCTCCCATTACTTCTAAGTGCAAAGCGTGGTCTTGGTGGGAACCTTCTGACAGGTCTTGGATTGGTCTGAAAATAAAGAGAATGTTATCAATTTGGAGAGAAACGATTAATTAATGTCTACTTATACCATATATGTGGCAGGATATTTAATATCATATAGCATGTACCCAACTTGTACTTTTGGACAGCGTTTTTGCAACACTGTTGTTTAACATTACATAAATATTGTGGCTGACAATGTTATTTACGCAACTTTGCAGAAATTTAGTAAAGCTTCTGCTCCACAGTGCCAATGGTGAGAGCTTCAATGATTTCAAAAATTCAAAAAACTCAAAAGGCATTTTCTGCATTTGAAACTGGGCCTAGGAACCTGAATCTAGCATGCAAACTGAGTGAAACTATTGAAATCTTGCACTTTTATCTGGACTGCCACCGTGGCAACCTTGACAATGAAAACAAATAAATCAACAAATTCTCTTGATAGAGTTTCTCTGTCATGCTTAAAGGTTTACTACTATACAGAACAACTGACAGAAAGGAAGCAGGACAACACCTACCTCTAACCAATCAAAGGAAAGATCTTAACTCTATCCTATAATCTTAAAACCCTTTTATATATTTTAGACTATTTTAACTAAAATTATGTGGGGAGATGAGGACTGGTTGAGTGTTCCCTTGCCAAGACCACAATGAACAGAATCTGTACAAAATTCCCTCTCTTTCTGAGTGGGTGCCATGCATACATTATGTGAAAATGTGTGCCCATCTCCTATTGTTCAGTTTTGTCGTTTTACCTTTCACTACCAGTAAGGGTGCCTCTCAGTGGTCAATCTTTGACCTGCTGTGAAGGTGAGGTGGTGTCAGACCACCTGAGTTAGGCCACTGGTGTGGCTATTCTTTGTTTATTGTCACTTCTAAATTATTAATTTAATTTAATTTAAAGATAAAATATAATAATAATTAAAGAGAATATAGTGATTAAGGGTATTGAGTATGGTGAATTCTCTTTGGAGATTTTATCCATTGTGATTTCGCCTGTTTAGGGCTCATCAGTTGGCATTTGGAAACAAACTATTAATTGGTTAGTTTGATTGGCCTATACTCATGTTGGAGTATACTTCAGGGTGCTGCCCCCTGTGTTTTTTCTCAGGGTGGCCCCCTGGTGGATCTATATGGCAATTCTGTGTGTGTGGTTGTACTATTTTGTAGTAAACACCATGACACTGTTCATTGTGAACATATGATTTGGACTCATAGGGATACTATGATTTACAAAAATCTTTTGCAGTACCTAAGTAATTAAAAAATGATTTTTTGTTGGGTCCCATTATTTCTTCGGTATGATCTAGGAGATTGCAATATTTGTAGTTTTTTGTGTCGCATTTGTTGCTGGTTTCTGCACATTTTTCTTTTTTGTCAGTATCACTATTCTTGTTAAGATTATACTCTGTCTTTGCCCTTACCAGATAGCTTCTCAAGTCTCTTGGTTTTCTGTATCCCATTTTGAGATCTGAATGGTGGAAGTGTTTTGTTGTTGCTAGACCTGGCTAATATATCCCAGTTTTTCCATACAATATTGTTGGTATACTAGTAGCCCTCCCTGTATGTGCTGGTCAGAAAGAGTGTTTGTTTCTCTTTGTTTTGATTTTTGATTTTTGGGGTCAATAGACCCTCGCATGTGAGCATTCTAGTTTTTTCCTCTGCATTTTCCAGTAGTTTTTATGGATAACCTTTTTCTCGAAATTGCACTTTTTTGGTTTCTAAGTGTTTCTCAAAGTCTTCATTATCTTTAAAGATACGTCTTATTCTGAGGAATTGACTGTATGGTAGACTTTCTTTGCACTTTGGTGGATGTGCCAAACTGAATCTAAGGTAGTGTTCGTGTCTGTGGGTTTTGTATATAGATCAGTGTACAATTTCCCTGTGTGTCTTTTTTGACTGATGTGTCAAGGAAGTTTATTTCTTAATATGACCATTCAGCTGTGAATTTCATGGTGTTGTGTGATTGGTTGAGATATTTTAACCATTTTTGGAGTTTATCTTCCCCATGTTCCCAGATGAAGAAGATGTCATCTATATATCTTAGCCATAATGATGGTTTACTGGTACTATTCTCTAGAAGTCTATGTTCTAGTTTGTTGATAAATAGGTTGACATAGGTTGGTGCTACCCTGGTGCCCATCGCAATACCCCTATCTGTAGGTACTGATCCCAATTGAATTGGAAATTGTTACTACCATTTTCAGGAGTTCTACTAAGCAATTATTGCTGGGTTTTTCAGTTTTGTTTCATTTCGATGATAGAATCTCTTTTATACAGTTCAGACCCTCTTCGCTAGGTATGTTAGTGTACAATGAAGTAACATCTAAAGTTCCCATTATGAAGGACTGATTTGTGGGGGTATACTGTTCTATTTTGTTTATAAAATTAGTACTATCCCTCACATAACACTCCATTTCTTTTACCAAAGGGTTTAAGAAATGGTCTACAAAGGCTGATATTTTTTCTGTGGGACAGCCGTTGCCTGAAACTATCGGTCTACCGGGCGGCGGTAATTTTTCTTTGTGAATTTTGGGTAGGAAATAGATATGGGGTATCCTTGGTTGGTTAGTACTTAGTACCTTTTTCAACTTGGTGGTTATCTCACCTGTGGATACCATATATATGTTCCAGATAATTTCCAGACAAAAGAAAAACTACCTGGTTGTAACTCTTCGTAGGGTCTTGGTCTAGTAGGCAATATGTGTTGGTTGATTTTAGTTGCCTTTCTGCCCCATGGATGTAGTCTGTCATATTTTGGATAACTATGGCGCCCCCTTTATCAGCTGGTTTGATTGTGATATTTTTATCTTTACTGAGCGATTTGAGGGAAGACCTTTCGTTTGCTGTTAGGTTTTGCTTACAGTCTATTGAGAAGGTGGATTTACTCAAAGCTATATCGTTTGAATTGGCAAATGTTTCCAAATTCGCTGATCCAGTGGGTAGTTTTCAATGACTTTTTTGTTTCAATTTGACGAAATTGACAGTGTTGCCATAGGGGCTTATTTTATCCAACAGGTTTTGACTTTTGATTTGGTTTGTCATTTTCTGAGTTGGGCAGAATTTAAGACCTTTGCATAATAGCGTTTTTTCACTATTTGTTAGGTTCCTATGAGAGAGATTGATTACCTTTTGACCCGATATTCCGATTGTTTGTTTTCTATCTTTTCGTTTGAGTTATTGCTTACAGATAACACGTCATAATTGATTTCAACAAAAAAACTTTTACTTAGTAGTCCTTTATCGGTCTGGTAGTCAGAATGCACATGGTTGTTTGAAACAATGACAGGCATACATGGATCAGAGTTCTCGGGTTTGGACTCAACATGGGGGTATATAGGGGAGTCACTAACTACAGAGAGTGTCTCTTCTAGTTGTTTACCTGTTACTGTGGTCGGCCTCGGTGTCCTGGGTGACACCCCCGGGTGCGGCGGTTGCCCCGCTGGCCTCTTCCCCGAAAAGGGGCTTGGCGATCGTCGTCGGCAGCGTTGCGGCCACGGATGATGGCAGACACCAGATCGCCGATGTCCGCATCTGTAGGTCTGCGGAGGCTCAGGTTACAGCTTCGTTCCTCAAGACTCCGATGTTCTTTTGCCCTTTCGCGGTCTTGTGTTGCCTTAATGACAGCGCGGGCCTTGGTCATGACAACCGTGGCTTGTTCAGGGTTGTCCCGGTGTTCCTGCAGGACTAGTCTCTCGACAGTCATCAGGTGAGCCGCGCCAATGTCTCGAGGGCGTTCGGCCTCCTCATGGAGGTAACGGGCAGTTTCTTTCATGATGTCGGTTGCGGCATTTCGACGAATGGCTATAATGCATGCCATGTAGTCTCTACGTGTAACAGAAAAGGGGGTACCTTCTCTAGTCCCACCATCCAGGGCTCTATGAGGTGGCGGGCGACTGCTTCTTGGTACCAGCATTCGCACTCTTCAGTTTTGTCGGCATCGACCGAGTTGCCATGCGATTGATGCCAGATTACTTTCGCGATGATTGGTAAGTCTTCAGCATCATTCTGTAATGTATAATCATCATAGGAATCAGTATACAAGACATTGTTCATTTTGGCATTGACATGTGTATGTGCTCGCGTGTTCGCTGTCACTTGGTTGGGCCCGGATGGGGGCGGACGTGGTGTGGCTGCGGACACGTGTGCACAGTCACTGTCTTTGAAAAACTTCTCTAAGTTCTCATTGTTTTCCAGAATTGTCAGGTTATTTGCAAGGCTTGTTTCGAAAATTTGTGAATTATAGTTGAACGTATCTTTTGTTTTCATTTTCTTAGCGAGCGGTGTATATTCCAGCTCTGTATCGACTGCCACCAAGTTTGACAATGTGTCATCCATAACACTGTTTTTTTGTTTACCATTCTGCTCAACGGACCGTTGCCGGTTTTTGCAGGGTGTGCTGGTTTTATTGGCTGTTAACATTGCGAAGGGCTTCACTGTGCAGCTGAATTGAACATTTCTGACAACCTAAGTTGATGGTATGTATTTTTATCTCGAGTGTTATCGATGGAAAAGCTTACCTCCTCTTCCGGGTTGAGATTCAGGGCTGAGGCCGGGCGATCGGGACCAAAGGTGAAGTTGCCGGGCAGCAGCGGTGGTGGTGCGCCCATGCCTAACATCTCGGGTCATGCCTGTGTGTAGTATCTGTGCGGAATGTAATTCCGGGGGAACTGCATGCAGGATCAAGTATGTGGGGAGACGAGGACTGGTTGAGTGTTCACTTGCCAAGACCACAATGAACAGAATCTGTACAAAATTCCCTCTCTTTCTGAGTGGGTGCCATGCATACATTATGTGAAAATGTGTGCATTTTAAAGATAAAATATAATAAAAATTAAAGAGAATATAGTGATTAAGGGTATGGAGTATGATGAATATTTTTTGGAGATTTTATCCATTGTGGTTTTGCCTGTTTAGGGCTCATCAGTTGGCATTTGGAAACAAACTATTAATTGGTTAGTTTGATTGGCCTATACTCATGTTGGAGCATACTTTCAGGGTGCTGCCCCCTGTGTTTTTCTCAGGGTGGCCCCCTGGTGGATCTATATGGCAATTCTGTGTATGTGGTTATATTATTTTGTAGTAAACACCATGACTCTGTTCATTGTGACCATATGAGTTGGACTCATAGGGATACTATGATTTGTAAAAATCTTTTGCAGTAACTAAGTACTTAAAAAAAACTTTTTTTCAGTACTGCAGTACTGCAAAAGATTTTTACAAATTATTTTAACTAAAAACACCATGTGGAATCATGCGTTTGGATTAGAAAAAGCCTTGTTAACTTCAATTACATTTTTGGCATTTGAAAGAAAACCCCGACCTGCAGTGCAAGCACAACTGAGTACAGTCCCTCATCAATACCAAATGACTTGTTAAATAAACCTTTCTCTTGAGTTTGAGTATTGGACCCTCCCAAAGACACCTTGTACCCAACAGCTCAAGCCCAGTTCCATTGGAACCCATACCCCAAAGCCTTGGTTCTGAAATATTATCCACTAGCAGGGCGCCACGCTGATGAAAAAAGTCTATAGGAATGTTGACATGGTTGGTCGGCCTCCAGTTTATAAAGTTGACATTCTGATGATTGGCAAAGTTTAATAACACAAAAATATAGTTAAAAAATGTTCAGTAATATTTTCAGACTACCAAAGTTTTAAACAGCTTCCTAATATAATAATCACAAACATTCCTGTGGTCTACAACAGTGTCTCCTATATATATGAATTAAGATTAGCACGGTTTCTCATGAACTAGGAAAGTATCATTTAAACACGCCACAGTCTAACAGTGGAGTAGTATACAAAGCTATTGACAAGTATGGTCAATGAAATTGCTATAACTGGCTATATATATATATATATATATATATATTCAAGGTTTACACAGCACAGCAAATAATATAACAGGTGAAATAATCATAAACCAAAACAATTGGCAAGAGGAGGATGGCAGTCAAGGTGTGACCCCCCCCCCCCCCCCACGACACTGGTCATTGTTATATCCCTGTAATTTTTGCTCACTATTGGATACAAACCAAGTATATGAACACACAGGGAATCCACTAAAACATCTGAAAACGGATTATACACTACCGGTCAAGCGCTTTTGGATATAAGCGATATGATATTCACAAGCAAGCACACAATGGCTGGCGCGTTGATGGGTGCAGGGGAAACCGTCGCTGGGCCACAACGATGGAAAACAAGTATGGGCAAAGCCCTGTTTTGTCCAAAAGGAAAATTGGTGAGACCCTTAGTCCAGGCAACAATACCTCTGAATATCAAGTAAGTGGAACCCCTAGTACAAAACTAACACCAGACAGAAAAAAGCCATATTTAGCAAATTGCAGGGGAAGGGGAGGAAGGAAGAAGAAAAGTAGTACTGGACGGGTAAATAAAAAGACAACAGCGAAGACGGTCAAACTTTGGCGACCAAACGATAGCATTGAAGTTGAATTTGACAATGATGACGACTCTGACACAGCCGACAAATTACCCCTATCAGGGTTCTGTACTGACGCGGATGGCCAGTCCATGCTCGTGTAGGCTTTACAGCGTCAGGTTTAGAACAGCGCACACTTTAGCCATGAGTTAGCTGAATGTTGTGTGAGTAACCATCCTGGAAAGGTTGAGTCTTAGAAGCTGAGTCCTGGATTGGAATAGAAGCAGAAAGACTGTGTAGGAAAGGCGGGAGCGTTGACTGAGTGTGTTTGAGGGGATTCGTTTCTTGGAGCTGATCATTGTCAATTGAGATCTTGTCATGGAGCGACAATATACAGGAGAATATTAATAAAGAACATCCTTTCATGTGAGTGTTCATCTTACATATATGATGTGGAGCTATGATTATGTATTGGACGACAGCAGTCGAACGAGGAGGAGACTGCGTTAGGAGCTAGCTATTATCCATAATTAAACATGACTAAATAAGTACACATACATATAACGGATAATTAACTCTCTATAGTTCAGTTTGTTCCGTCTGTTGACCTGGGTATGAGTGGGGATGGCCGTGGGACTGACCGTTCGACTACATAGCTAAAGCAAACAGAGATGATGAAGCAACAAGATGTTATGAATGCCCTAATTGCGATACAGAAAGATCTTAGTTCACTCAAAGTAGAGGGTGGAAATTTGGAAATTTGGATAAAACACTTGTGGCCATGAAAGCAGATTATTGGAAAGATCAGGGCTGAGACTATGCGTAAAGAAACGCTGGACCTACAGGAGATTGCTGCCCAGGTAAAAGCTAAACTGGACAATCAAAAGGATGACACTAACACAAACGCAGCAAAAATCTATGTTATGCTATGTTATGTATCTTTGTCCTAAATCTGTGAGATTGACTATTGGATTGGTACGTACATCATCGGCTGCCATCCACTAGTCAACGTACCATAACACAGGGGATTAAAGGCTGGTCGGTCAGGGTGGGTTTAGGGTTCCTACCTCAGTCGGCCTATGTTGACTTAGGCAGGGGTGATGGCTGTATAAACACTTATGCGTTGACAAACCCATGTATAAAATGGCACCTGGTGCTCCCACTTGAATACACTAACTGTTAGATTATATGCTGGCAAATATACAAAATTACTAGTATACAGAAAATAATGTCCACTAAAGGGATGATTGGTGATTTCGCTACTGATAGTATTTTCCTGACATAGTCTATCTGATGAGACACTTCCATACTTCCACGGGAAGCCTCGCGCGCTGACGGAAATCATCGTGCATGGGGTCGTTCTGTGGAGGTGAGGTGGAGGTGAGGTGATTCGTGGAGGTGTAGATAGAACTGCCCAATATTTATAGTCAGGGACAGACAACCCAGGGATAGCTTATTTACCCTAAAGCCCCATACCCACTAGGCGATTTTTACACTGTGGACTGACCAATCAGAAATAAAATCGCCTGATTCTACGGGTAGAATCAGCCGATTATAGCACCAATTGAGATTAAACCTGCACAGTTTAATGTACTGTACTAACAAGCGATCATAAAAATAGGCTGATTTTAATGCCGTTCTGTCGGCCGACTCTGTAAAAGTCGCTTAGTTGGTATGGGGCTCAAACTTAAAGGTGCCAATAATAAACGCCACTACTCTAATCCTGGTATTATTGCGAAAATTGTGACGAAAAAGGTTGGGGGTGGCCATGTCGACGGACCTGCCGGAATTCACAGGAAGTCCCACACGGGACCAGGGGTGACCAATAGACGCATTACGGGAAATTCGCACACCTGGAGGTGTTAAAGCTCACGCGAAAAGAAGAATTCCGAAATTACGATAACCTCATATAATGTGCTATTAATGTCTATTTCAAACAATCATATGGTGAGAATAGGCCTTAGTGGCCAAACAATAGGTTAATGGTCTATTTCTATAAGTGTGAAGCCAGCCTCACACCTCCTGTGCGAATTTGAAGGAGGCAAGTTTGGGCAGAGCTTGTGACATCACGGGAGGCATTGGGGCTCACCATGAGGTGACTGTGAGTCATGTTTGAAAAATCATAACCCTAAAACTACTTCTCGAAAAATTAAGTAAAAATTCAAGGAGATAGTTCAAATAACTAACTAATATTTCTGAAAGTTTCAGATTTTCCTTGATTATATCTTTGAAGTTACATTAGCCTTTATTTAGCCCCTTCCCTCTAGTGCTATATCTGTGCCTCCCGTGACGTCATCAGCCCTGCTTGCATGTGCACTTGGGAGGTATACCTACTCGCCAGGCCAGTGGGACTATCACATTTAAGTCCAGCATTATTTTAATAACTAGATATAAGGGGGAAATGTGCTTTGTCATAAACAAGAAAATTGGTATAGGGGACACGTATTAAGGAGGAAAAAACGGCTATTCGTGTGAACTTTAAAGTTCACACGAATAGCCAATGGGCTGGCCTTGCACACCTCCCGGCGGGCCCAGTCGCCGCACCACGGGAAATTCACGCACCTCGAGGCGTTAAAAGTGACAGGAGGTGTTGCCCCAGGTACTGCGAAGATTGGGGGCTGGTTGAGGGCAACGTTCCTCCTCGGTGCTGGCTTTGGGCCCTGGTTGTCAACGCAATTTAGTGTTGTATAAACAACCTGCATGCCGGGCGGCCAATGGACCGACGACCTAATCCTCCCCAACCCAAACACTACCAGATTATCCTCCATCAACACGTTGACTAGTGAGGAGCACCCACATCAACTCATCTGTACATACTCATATTTACTTCTTTGTAATTACTTTTCTATTATTTTTCTTGAACAACTGGAAGACCATGTGTTGTACGGAAAGTTGACAATAAACGTTAAAAAAAATAATCTCTGGATACTGTAGACATCTATCAGGACAGGTTGTAAAAACGTTTACTCAAACTAACAATATTTCCAAAAATATCAAAGGTACACTAAGATAATGTGACTGGGATGATCGCCTTTGTTACGTTTGTGAGCGTCACAAAGATGGCATCCCCAATAGACCCCGCACACACCATTACAAAAGATACAGTATTCCGCCTCTTTCGTTCTTTTCCAAGACATGAACTAGACCGTTATCTTTTCAAAATACAATTTGGAAGTCTAAATTTACTTCGAAGTTAATCACAGGCTATCCCATGTGAAACGGTATATCCTATCAATTATCTTCAAGGACATAGACAGAGAAATATATTTTTTCTTGTTCCTCGTGGAATTTAACAGAAGTCACCATGAATAAGAATACAGTGTAGAAACAGTTAGGGGCCATCCATTGAGTACATATATGCATCAAGGGGGGAGGGGTTGGGAATTTTTTTTAAATGTATTTTTTAAAGCTTTATTTATACTGAAAGTTGTCGGCATACATACACATGTACATTCTAGTTTTCTTTTTTTTTTAATTTGTTTATTTCAACTGTTTACATCTAACTCCAGCAAAGCAGGCTGATGATGAAGTAGTCATACAAATCTTGACATGAATAAGGATTATAAGGAAGTGCTACTCTCTAACGGGGTACATAGAAAAACACTAACAGCATTTCATCACTTTAGCATAACTACTCTCTCAAAAAACTAAAATAAACTTTCGTAAGTTCAAATCAATTGCATACTCCAGCCCAAGGGTGGGTGGGGTGATCTGGGATTTTTGAAAATGTGTGTACATACTTAATGGAAAGCCCCTTAAACACCATACATTTTATGATAACTTTGTACAGTGCAGTGTATTGTAAAAGTAAAACATGGTCTACCTGCAGCTGGAACAGCTTCCGCGAAAATATGTGCCTTCTTGGAAGGTAATCAGGGCACCTAACAAGGGAGAAACAGGAAAACAGCTTAGCCACACCATTTATTGCATGTTTAGCTCTGAGGTTACATTTTCTATCTCTCTGCATGTTGACCAGTCAAATGTATGTTCCTTTATAGGGAAATAATATCACCTTTTTTAAAAGGTAGATGTGGAATAAGCCCATGCCAGTTTACACCTACATTAAAGTTTACCATAAGATATTTTCTAAATTTCTTCTGTGCTTATTCCATGAAGACAGTTGCATAATACAAAATTAACCAAAGCAATTTGGTTGACAAATTGCTCCTAAAATTGGTAAATTGCAGCTTTATATATTTGCCTTTTTTCCCATAGGAACCAATGTTAAAGCCTATCAGCCCAGCATATAATGTCCAACCCTATTTTGCCCTGTAATACAGCATTTTGATTGGCTGGCAAACCTGCAAATCTGCCGATTGATGAAATTTCAGAAATTTTTTAGTAATACTTGGGGATATAGAAAAACATGAATGCTACATTTTCAGTAATCCAACTCTAGGAGACAAGGATGGCTTTTACTGTAATTTTGTCTGACCCCTATCCAACCTTGGGATATACCCAATGTAGGATGGGCTTATTGCATTTTAAGCAACTGGTGGTTTTCTGATGTTGATATCGTTGACATCTCTCTATACTATAGGTGGCAAGCATTATTAAAGTTTCAGATGCAAAAAAAAGGATGTGACCTATATCAACAGTTTTCTAAAAAAAAAATCCTGAGAAGTCTATAAACTCCATCAGTTTAGGAAACAGAGTGTGCTGCGACCGAGGGATGATGTGATAACCTAGCTCCTGTTTTCATTTCAGCAAAGTAATCTTAGATCACCATTATACACAAGTTTGAGGCTCCACCTTCAGGTCTAGACGTTTACATTAAGAAAATCTAAATTTCTATGATAAATTTGGTGATGTAGCTACGATTAAAAAGTTTGTAATTCCAAAAAATTCACTCCATTTGATCATAGATCTATCATATTATTCTAAAATTCATTCATAACTCTGCTGAGACCTCATCTCTTGCCCGTAGGGGTTCTTCATAATCGTCCTCATAATATTCCCTTCCCTTCCCGTGGCGAATTTGGCAAGTGGGAAGTGGGTGGGAGGGGGGGAGGCCTGTATCTTTTACAATGACCACTATATTGATACTGGTAACACGGTTAATCTTTCATTGACTTTGTCAACATACATCTCCGGTGATAAAACCTTAATTTACACCTCAAACACAAACTTGGTACACATGAATAGTGTCTGTTCCCACCCCAGCCAAGGCGTGACGTAACGGTCACGTTATATGTGACCATAATTTTTTGGTTTGTCTGTTACTTACATAAATGTCACCTAACTGTTACATTATTTTTCTGTGAGGTTGTGACCTAATCAAAACAGAATGTTATCATAATGTTATGTGGCCCGTTGCATAATGGATTTTCGTTGTGAAGATCAAACAACGAAAGCACAACAAATTTTTGCTTAACAACGAAATGTTTTGTTGTAACAAAAATGCAATATCTCTGGTTCTAATGAATGAAATTTAAATCTGTAAACTGTTATAAAAAGGGAAAAAATTAGGAAAAATTCAGGAAAAAAAGGTAACAATGAAATGTTTCAGTGTTTTTTTAATTTTCTTTGTTACGAAAATCATTGTGCAATGGGCCACTGGTGAGGTTATGTCAAGATCAAATTAAAATAGAATGTCAATGTGACATTCTAATTAGGTGAGGTTTAGACCTGACTTAAACAGAACATATTGTTTTCACCTCCTGACCAGGGGAGGTGCCAACCTTACCTAAACAGAACATTATTGTGAAGTTCTGATTATGTCAGGTCTTAACCTTACCTAAACAGAAGGTTACTGTAACCATCTTATTAGGATAGGTGTGACCCTAACCTAAACAGAATGTTATTGTGACATCCTCATTCAGTGAGGTCTCAACCACAACTAAACAGAATGTTATTGTGACATTCGTCACCATACAAAATGTCAGAGATGAGGTTTCTTATACCTACCAATTAGGGGGTCCTGAGTCCAATAATACATATAAACCTTCAGATTGTTTCCTTTACTGTGCACTTCTTTATATAATGTCCATCTTTATATAACATCAAAGGTATAGAACTTGACGAATACATTTATTATGTTGGAATAGATTTTACAAAACATTAAAATTAGTTTAGAGCGAGTATTGTATTACATGTTAGGTAACAGGATCGGTGAAATTCCCTGAAGTGAAACTGCAAGATATATGAAAGCTGAATTAGCTGAACAGATATGTTTTATAATAATTGATAGGCTATTAGCAAGATAAGACAAATAACAAAAATATCATTTGTTGTTAGGGAATATTCCTCTTGTTGGTTCTGCAGTGGTGGTTGTTGGTTCTGCTGTGGTGGTGGTTGGTTCTGCAGTGGTGGTGGTTGGTTCTGCAGTGATCGTGGTTGGCTCTGCAGTGGTGGTTGTTGGCTCTGCAGTGGTGGTTGTTGGTTCTGCAGTGGTGGTTGTTGGTTCTGCAGTGGTTGTCATTATCTCTGTAGTGGTAGTCAGTTCTTCGGTTGTCATTGGTCCCGTTGTGGTGGTCATTTGCTCTGTAGTGGTGGCCATCGATCCTGTGGTGGTGGTAAACAAAATCATGTGTGTATAAGGTTGTATTTACTCTTTTTCACATACCAAACTATTTTCCTATTTTGATATCTAAATCATTAAGAGAAATGTTAAAAAAAGGTTGAATGACAAAATATTTCAGTAGGAAAATGTTTAGTGCGACATGAAAATAACATTGCATAAGGGTCTCATGAGTACGGCTGACCAGAGTGAAGCTTGCACTGGTTATGGCCTATAAAAAGCTGGGACTGCTCAAATGACACAATAGTGCCATAACTAATGAAAAAGACAGACTTCAGCTGTTGTACATAACTAAAGACAGCACACATGACTAACATGACTATACAAAAGACAACACAAACCACTACTTCAAAGACAAACATAAGTGTAACACACAAGTATAACATTTGCACTACCACTATGGAGCAAACCACCACGACTTCAGATCCAGATTTTTATCATAGGCCTATAAGTATAACTTACCCCCAGCTGCAGATAGACTCTTGACAGTAGCAGTGACCGCACCGGTCATCAGAAGCAGAATGAACGCTGTAGTAATGTAGATACAGATAGCCTAGCAGAGAAAAACATAATAAATATTCCTAGAATGTATAACTGTCTGACCCCCATATTGGCATAACCTATGAGTTATAAAAACACAAGTCACTCTAATTCTAACCCTCTGATTCTTTGGTGAGTATGAATAGCTGAATGCATTATGCATTAAATGATTTTTTTGAATAGTGACTTTAGTTTTCCTCTATAACATTCTTTGGAGAAGTTTCCTTTGAAAACTCATTTTCCACTTTAACTTATATGGTTGGAAATTCCATATATATGTATAAATACATAAGATAGCATTCAAGTGAAAATGGGTAAAACTACATATAGATGAAGATAAAAGAGCAAGGGGTTAGCTGAGAATCTGATTAGGTTGCAAAATACAACAGGACATTGCTTTTTTTACCTTTGATCTACTTGCAAATTGTGGCAGCAGTGGTTGCGCAAATGCATTGCTTCCCAGCGAGTATGGTATTCTAGCAAGGATAAAGTGAGATTGGAAAATCTAACTCTACTGTATTTGTTGCTTTCCCTTTATAATGACAGTATCATTTTACAAACATACCAAATGATAAATGAAGTATCTTTTTAAAATTGATAAAGAATATATGTTTATCAATATAACATAAGTCATGCTTCCTCAATAGTAATTTTATGTGAGTCGAAACTGAAGTATCATTTACAGTTAACAATTTTCCATCTGAAAATCAAATCAAAACTATTTAGATTGTCAGTTTAAAACTTGAGTGTTTAATTTCACTATTTTACTTTGATTAAGGATACTAATGAAGTCAGCCCTACATATGGTGAAGCTGGCCCTATGGGGATGTCAGCCGCTATGTGAGTTTGCTATTGTGGCTCCTCCTTTTTATCTCATAATTTTTTATTTTCTCTGGCTAATAAGTTAGTTTGACAAATTTTCAAAAAGCTGATGAGAAATGAATACATGATTTTATCAATCATTTCCGTACATCCAACAGATTTGATGGAGGTTTACTCTGGGGATCTGGTGTGCGACTATCCTTTGGGGTTCCTTTATCATCAATTGCAATCACTCATATACATAAATATGATATCTGTTCATGCTCATATCATTATTGCTTAGTTAAGAGCTTGAAAAATGTTTTCCAAATATCCTACCATTGTTGACCACATACATTAGGGCAATAGCTCCCATTACTTCTAAGTGCAAAGCGTGGTCTTGGTGGGAACCTTCTGACAGGTCTTGGATTGGTCTGAAAATAAAGAGAATGTTATCAATTTGGAGAGAAACGATTAATTAATGTCTACTTATACCATATATGTGGCAGGATATTTAATATCATATAGCATGTACCCAACTTGTACTTTTGGACAGCGTTTTTGCAACACTGTTGTTTAACATTACATAAATATTGTGGCTGACAATGTTATTTACGCAACTTTGCAGAAATTTAGTAAAGCTTCTGCTCCACAGTGCCAATGGTGAGAGCTTCAATGATTTCAAAAATTCAAAAAACTCAAAAGGCATTTTCTGCATTTGAAACTGGGCCTAGGAACCTGAATCTAGCATGCAAACTGAGTGAAACTATTGAAATCTTGCACTTTTATCTGGACTGCCACCGTGGCAACCTTGACAATGAAAACAAATAAATCAACAAATTCTCTTGATAGAGTTTCTCTGTCATGCTTAAAGGTTTACTACTATACAGAACAACTGACAGAAAGGAAGCAGGACAACACCTACCTCTAACCAATCAAAGGAAAGATCTTAACTCTATCCTATAATCTTAAAACCCTTTTATATATTTTAGACTATTTTAACTAAAATTATGTGGGGAGATGAGGACTGGTTGAGTGTTCCCTTGCCAAGACCACAATGAACAGAATCTGTACAAAATTCCCTCTCTTTCTGAGTGGGTGCCATGCATACATTATGTGAAAATGTGTGCCCATCTCCTATTGTTCAGTTTTGTCGTTTTACCTTTCACTACCAGTAAGGGTGCCTCTCAGTGGTCAATCTTTGACCTGCTGTGAAGGTGAGGTGGTGTCAGACCACCTGAGTTAGGCCACTGGTGTGGCTATTCTTTGTTTATTGTCACTTCTAAATTATTAATTTAATTTAATTTAAAGATAAAATATAATAATAATTAAAGAGAATATAGTGATTAAGGGTATTGAGTATGGTGAATTCTCTTTGGAGATTTTATCCATTGTGATTTCGCCTGTTTAGGGCTCATCAGTTGGCATTTGGAAACAAACTATTAATTGGTTAGTTTGATTGGCCTATACTCATGTTGGAGTATACTTCAGGGTGCTGCCCCCTGTGTTTTTTCTCAGGGTGGCCCCCTGGTGGATCTATATGGCAATTCTGTGTGTGTGGTTGTACTATTTTGTAGTAAACACCATGACACTGTTCATTGTGAACATATGATTTGGACTCATAGGGATACTATGATTTACAAAAATCTTTTGCAGTACCTAAGTAATTAAAAAATGATTTTTTGTTGGGTCCCATTATTTCTTCGGTATGATCTAGGAGATTGCAATATTTGTAGTTTTTTGTGTCGCATTTGTTGCTGGTTTCTGCACATTTTTCTTTTTTGTCAGTATCACTATTCTTGTTAAGATTATACTCTGTCTTTGCCCTTACCAGATAGCTTCTCAAGTCTCTTGGTTTTCTGTATCCCATTTTGAGATCTGAATGGTGGAAGTGTTTTGTTGTTGCTAGACCTGGCTAATATATCCCAGTTTTTCCATACAATATTGTTGGTATACTAGTAGCCCTCCCTGTATGTGCTGGTCAGAAAGAGTGTTTGTTTCTCTTTGTTTTGATTTTTGATTTTTGGGGTCAATAGACCCTCGCATGTGAGCATTCTAGTTTTTTCCTCTGCATTTTCCAGTAGTTTTTATGGATAACCTTTTTCTCGAAATTGCACTTTTTTGGTTTCTAAGTGTTTCTCAAAGTCTTCATTATCTTTAAAGATACGTCTTATTCTGAGGAATTGACTGTATGGTAGACTTTCTTTGCACTTTGGTGGATGTGCCAAACTGAATCTAAGGTAGTGTTCGTGTCTGTGGGTTTTGTATATAGATCAGTGTACAATTTCCCTGTGTGTCTTTTTTGACTGATGTGTCAAGGAAGTTTATTTCTTAATATGACCATTCAGCTGTGAATTTCATGGTGTTGTGTGATTGGTTGAGATATTTTAACCATTTTTGGAGTTTATCTTCCCCATGTTCCCAGATGAAGAAGATGTCATCTATATATCTTAGCCATAATGATGGTTTACTGGTACTATTCTCTAGAAGTCTATGTTCTAGTTTGTTGATAAATAGGTTGACATAGGTTGGTGCTACCCTGGTGCCCATCGCAATACCCCTATCTGTAGGTACTGATCCCAATTGAATTGGAAATTGTTACTACCATTTTCAGGAGTTCTACTAAGCAATTATTGCTGGGTTTTTCAGTTTTGTTTCATTTCGATGATAGAATCTCTTTTATACAGTTCAGACCCTCTTCGCTAGGTATGTTAGTGTACAATGAAGTAACATCTAAAGTTCCCATTATGAAGGACTGATTTGTGGGGGTATACTGTTCTATTTTGTTTATAAAATTAGTACTATCCCTCACATAACACTCCATTTCTTTTACCAAAGGGTTTAAGAAATGGTCTACAAAGGCTGATATTTTTTCTGTGGGACAGCCGTTGCCTGAAACTATCGGTCTACCGGGCGGCGGTAATTTTTCTTTGTGAATTTTGGGTAGGAAATAGATATGGGGTATCCTTGGTTGGTTAGTACTTAGTACCTTTTTCAACTTGGTGGTTATCTCACCTGTGGATACCATATATATGTTCCAGATAATTTCCAGACAAAAGAAAAACTACCTGGTTGTAACTCTTCGTAGGGTCTTGGTCTAGTAGGCAATATGTGTTGGTTGATTTTAGTTGCCTTTCTGCCCCATGGATGTAGTCTGTCATATTTTGGATAACTATGGCGCCCCCTTTATCAGCTGGTTTGATTGTGATATTTTTATCTTTACTGAGCGATTTGAGGGAAGACCTTTCGTTTGCTGTTAGGTTTTGCTTACAGTCTATTGAGAAGGTGGATTTACTCAAAGCTATATCGTTTGAATTGGCAAATGTTTCCAAATTCGCTGATCCAGTGGGTAGTTTTCAATGACTTTTTTGTTTCAATTTGACGAAATTGACAGTGTTGCCATAGGGGCTTATTTTATCCAACAGGTTTTGACTTTTGATTTGGTTTGTCATTTTCTGAGTTGGGCAGAATTTAAGACCTTTGCATAATAGCGTTTTTTCACTATTTGTTAGGTTCCTATGAGAGAGATTGATTACCTTTTGACCCGATATTCCGATTGTTTGTTTTCTATCTTTTCGTTTGAGTTATTGCTTACAGATAACACGTCATAATTGATTTCAACAAAAAAACTTTTACTTAGTAGTCCTTTATCGGTCTGGTAGTCAGAATGCACATGGTTGTTTGAAACAATGACAGGCATACATGGATCAGAGTTCTCGGGTTTGGACTCAACATGGGGGTATATAGGGGAGTCACTAACTACAGAGAGTGTCTCTTCTAGTTGTTTACCTGTTACTGTGGTCGGCCTCGGTGTCCTGGGTGACACCCCCGGGTGCGGCGGTTGCCCCGCTGGCCTCTTCCCCGAAAAGGGGCTTGGCGATCGTCGTCGGCAGCGTTGCGGCCACGGATGATGGCAGACACCAGATCGCCGATGTCCGCATCTGTAGGTCTGCGGAGGCTCAGGTTACAGCTTCGTTCCTCAAGACTCCGATGTTCTTTTGCCCTTTCGCGGTCTTGTGTTGCCTTAATGACAGCGCGGGCCTTGGTCATGACAACCGTGGCTTGTTCAGGGTTGTCCCGGTGTTCCTGCAGGACTAGTCTCTCGACAGTCATCAGGTGAGCCGCGCCAATGTCTCGAGGGCGTTCGGCCTCCTCATGGAGGTAACGGGCAGTTTCTTTCATGATGTCGGTTGCGGCATTTCGACGAATGGCTATAATGCATGCCATGTAGTCTCTACGTGTAACAGAAAAGGGGGTACCTTCTCTAGTCCCACCATCCAGGGCTCTATGAGGTGGCGGGCGACTGCTTCTTGGTACCAGCATTCGCACTCTTCAGTTTTGTCGGCATCGACCGAGTTGCCATGCGATTGATGCCAGATTACTTTCGCGATGATTGGTAAGTCTTCAGCATCATTCTGTAATGTATAATCATCATAGGAATCAGTATACAAGACATTGTTCATTTTGGCATTGACATGTGTATGTGCTCGCGTGTTCGCTGTCACTTGGTTGGGCCCGGATGGGGGCGGACGTGGTGTGGCTGCGGACACGTGTGCACAGTCACTGTCTTTGAAAAACTTCTCTAAGTTCTCATTGTTTTCCAGAATTGTCAGGTTATTTGCAAGGCTTGTTTCGAAAATTTGTGAATTATAGTTGAACGTATCTTTTGTTTTCATTTTCTTAGCGAGCGGTGTATATTCCAGCTCTGTATCGACTGCCACCAAGTTTGACAATGTGTCATCCATAACACTGTTTTTTTGTTTACCATTCTGCTCAACGGACCGTTGCCGGTTTTTGCAGGGTGTGCTGGTTTTATTGGCTGTTAACATTGCGAAGGGCTTCACTGTGCAGCTGAATTGAACATTTCTGACAACCTAAGTTGATGGTATGTATTTTTATCTCGAGTGTTATCGATGGAAAAGCTTACCTCCTCTTCCGGGTTGAGATTCAGGGCTGAGGCCGGGCGATCGGGACCAAAGGTGAAGTTGCCGGGCAGCAGCGGTGGTGGTGCGCCCATGCCTAACATCTCGGGTCATGCCTGTGTGTAGTATCTGTGCGGAATGTAATTCCGGGGGAACTGCATGCAGGATCAAGTATGTGGGGAGACGAGGACTGGTTGAGTGTTCACTTGCCAAGACCACAATGAACAGAATCTGTACAAAATTCCCTCTCTTTCTGAGTGGGTGCCATGCATACATTATGTGAAAATGTGTGCATTTTAAAGATAAAATATAATAAAAATTAAAGAGAATATAGTGATTAAGGGTATGGAGTATGATGAATATTTTTTGGAGATTTTATCCATTGTGGTTTTGCCTGTTTAGGGCTCATCAGTTGGCATTTGGAAACAAACTATTAATTGGTTAGTTTGATTGGCCTATACTCATGTTGGAGCATACTTTCAGGGTGCTGCCCCCTGTGTTTTTCTCAGGGTGGCCCCCTGGTGGATCTATATGGCAATTCTGTGTATGTGGTTATATTATTTTGTAGTAAACACCATGACTCTGTTCATTGTGACCATATGAGTTGGACTCATAGGGATACTATGATTTGTAAAAATCTTTTGCAGTAACTAAGTACTTAAAAAAAACTTTTTTTCAGTACTGCAGTACTGCAAAAGATTTTTACAAATTATTTTAACTAAAAACACCATGTGGAATCATGCGTTTGGATTAGAAAAAGCCTTGTTAACTTCAATTACATTTTTGGCATTTGAAAGAAAACCCCGACCTGCAGTGCAAGCACAACTGAGTACAGTCCCTCATCAATACCAAATGACTTGTTAAATAAACCTTTCTCTTGAGTTTGAGTATTGGACCCTCCCAAAGACACCTTGTACCCAACAGCTCAAGCCCAGTTCCATTGGAACCCATACCCCAAAGCCTTGGTTCTGAAATATTATCCACTAGCAGGGCGCCACGCTGATGAAAAAAGTCTATAGGAATGTTGACATGGTTGGTCGGCCTCCAGTTTATAAAGTTGACATTCTGATGATTGGCAAAGTTTAATAACACAAAAATATAGTTAAAAAATGTTCAGTAATATTTTCAGACTACCAAAGTTTTAAACAGCTTCCTAATATAATAATCACAAACATTCCTGTGGTCTACAACAGTGTCTCCTATATATATGAATTAAGATTAGCACGGTTTCTCATGAACTAGGAAAGTATCATTTAAACACGCCACAGTCTAACAGTGGAGTAGTATACAAAGCTATTGACAAGTATGGTCAATGAAATTGCTATAACTGGCTATATATATATATATATATATATATATTCAAGGTTTACACAGCACAGCAAATAATATAACAGGTGAAATAATCATAAACCAAAACAATTGGCAAGAGGAGGATGGCAGTCAAGGTGTGACTCCCCCCCCCCCCCCACGACACTGGTCATTGTTATATCCCTGTAATTTTTGCTCACTATTGGATACAAACCAAGTATATGAACACACAGGGAATCCACTAAAACATCTGAAAACGGATTATACACTACCGGTCAAGCGCTTTTGGATATAAGCGATATGATATTCACAAGCAAGCACACAATGGCTGGCGCGTTGATGGGTGCAGGGGAAACCGTCGCTGGGCCACAACGATGGAAAACAAGTATGGGCAAAGCCCTGTTTTGTCCAAAAGGAAAATTGGTGAGACCCTTAGTCCAGGCAACAATACCTCTGAATATCAAGTAAGTGGAACCCCTAGTACAAAACTAACACCAGACAGAAAAAAGCCATATTTAGCAAATTGCAGGGGAAGGGGAGGAAGGAAGAAGAAAAGTAGTACTGGACGGGTAAATAAAAAGACAACAGCGAAGACGGTCAAACTTTGGCGACCAAACGATAGCATTGAAGTTGAATTTGACAATGATGACGACTCTGACACAGCCGACAAATTACCCCTATCAGGGTTCTGTACTGACGCGGATGGCCAGTCCATGCTCGTGTAGGCTTTACAGCGTCAGGTTTAGAACAGCGCACACTTTAGCCATGAGTTAGCTGAATGTTGTGTGAGTAACCATCCTGGAAAGGTTGAGTCTTAGAAGCTGAGTCCTGGATTGGAATAGAAGCAGAAAGACTGTGTAGGAAAGGCGGGAGCGTTGACTGAGTGTGTTTGAGGGGATTCGTTTCTTGGAGCTGATCATTGTCAATTGAGATCTTGTCATGGAGCGACAATATACAGGAGAATATTAATAAAGAACATCCTTTCATGTGAGTGTTCATCTTACATATATGATGTGGAGCTATGATTATGTATTGGACGACAGCAGTCGAACGAGGAGGAGACTGCGTTAGGAGCTAGCTATTATCCATAATTAAACATGACTAAATAAGTACACATACATATAACGGATAATTAACTCTCTATAGTTCAGTTTGTTCCGTCTGTTGACCTGGGTATGAGTGGGGATGGCCGTGGGACTGACCGTTCGACTACATAGCTAAAGCAAACAGAGATGATGAAGCAACAAGATGTTATGAATGCCCTAATTGCGATACAGAAAGATCTTAGTTCACTCAAAGTAGAGGGTGGAAATTTGGAAATTTGGATAAAACACTTGTGGCCATGAAAGCAGATTATTGGAAAGATCAGGGCTGAGACTATGCGTAAAGAAACGCTGGACCTACAGGAGATTGCTGCCCAGGTAAAAGCTAAACTGGACAATCAAAAGGATGACACTAACACAAACGCAGCAAAAATCTATGTTATGCTATGTTATGTATCTTTGTCCTAAATCTGTGAGATTGACTATTGGATTGGTACGTACATCATCGGCTGCCATCCACTAGTCAACGTACCATAACACAGGGGATTAAAGGCTGGTCGGTCAGGGTGGGTTTAGGGTTCCTACCTCAGTCGGCCTATGTTGACTTAGGCAGGGGTGATGGCTGTATAAACACTTATGCGTTGACAAACCCATGTATAAAATGGCACCTGGTGCTCCCACTTGAATACACTAACTGTTAGATTATATGCTGGCAAATATACAAAATTACTAGTATACAGAAAATAATGTCCACTAAAGGGATGATTGGTGATTTCGCTACTGATAGTATTTTCCTGACATAGTCTATCTGATGAGACACTTCCATACTTCCACGGGAAGCCTCGCGCGCTGACGGAAATCATCGTGCATGGGGTCGTTCTGTGGAGGTGAGGTGGAGGTGAGGTGATTCGTGGAGGTGTAGATAGAACTGCCCAATATTTATAGTCAGGGACAGACAACCCAGGGATAGCTTATTTACCCTAAAGCCCCATACCCACTAGGCGATTTTTACACTGTGGACTGACCAATCAGAAATAAAATCGCCTGATTCTACGGGTAGAATCAGCCGATTATAGCACCAATTGAGATTAAACCTGCACAGTTTAATGTACTGTACTAACAAGCGATCATAAAAATAGGCTGATTTTAATGCCGTTCTGTCGGCCGACTCTGTAAAAGTCGCTTAGTTGGTATGGGGCTCAAACTTAAAGGTGCCAATAATAAACGCCACTACTCTAATCCTGGTATTATTGCGAAAATTGTGACGAAAAAGGTTGGGGGTGGCCATGTCGACGGACCTGCCGGAATTCACAGGAAGTCCCACACGGGACCAGGGGTGACCAATAGACGCATTACGGGAAATTCGCACACCTGGAGGTGTTAAAGCTCACGCGAAAAGAAGAATTCCGAAATTACGATAACCTCATATAATGTGCTATTAATGTCTATTTCAAACAATCATATGGTGAGAATAGGCCTTAGTGGCCAAACAATAGGTTAATGGTCTATTTCTATAAGTGTGAAGCCAGCCTCACACCTCCTGTGCGAATTTGAAGGAGGCAAGTTTGGGCAGAGCTTGTGACATCACGGGAGGCATTGGGGCTCACCATGAGGTGACTGTGAGTCATGTTTGAAAAATCATAACCCTAAAACTACTTCTCGAAAAATTAAGTAAAAATTCAAGGAGATAGTTCAAATAACTAACTAATATTTCTGAAAGTTTCAGATTTTCCTTGATTATATCTTTGAAGTTACATTAGCCTTTATTTAGCCCCTTCCCTCTAGTGCTATATCTGTGCCTCCCGTGACGTCATCAGCCCTGCTTGCATGTGCACTTGGGAGGTATACCTACTCGCCAGGCCAGTGGGACTATCACATTTAAGTCCAGCATTATTTTAATAACTAGATATAAGGGGGAAATGTGCTTTGTCATAAACAAGAAAATTGGTATAGGGGACACGTATTAAGGAGGAAAAAACGGCTATTCGTGTGAACTTTAAAGTTCACACGAATAGCCAATGGGCTGGCCTTGCACACCTCCCGGCGGGCCCAGTCGCCGCACCACGGGAAATTCACGCACCTCGAGGCGTTAAAAGTGACAGGAGGTGTTGCCCCAGGTACTGCGAAGATTGGGGGCTGGTTGAGGGCAACGTTCCTCCTCGGTGCTGGCTTTGGGCCCTGGTTGTCAACGCAATTTAGTGTTGTATAAACAACCTGCGTGCCGGGCGGCCAATGGACCGACGACCTAATCCTCCCCAACCCAAACACTACCAGATTATCCTCCATCAACACGTTGACTAGTGAGGAGCACCCACATCAACTCATCTGTACATACTCATATTTACTTCTTTGTAATTACTTTTCTATTATTTTTCTTGAACAACTGGAAGACCATGTGTTGTACGGAAAGTTGACAATAAACGTTAAAAAAAATAATCTCTGGATACTGTAGACATCTATCAGGACAGGTTGTAAAAACGTTTACTCAAACTAACAATATTTCCAAAAATATCAAAGGTACACTAAGATAATGTGACTGGGATGATCGCCTTTGTTACGTTTGTGAGCGTCACAAAGATGGCATCCCCAATAGACCCCGCACACACCATTACAAAAGATACAGTATTCCGCCTCTTTCGTTCTTTTCCAAGACATGAACTAGACCGTTATCTTTTCAAAATACAATTTGGAAGTCTAAATTTACTTCGAAGTTAATCACAGGCTATCCCATGTGAAACGGTATATCCTATCAATTATCTTCAAGGACATAGACAGAGAAATATATTTTTTCTTGTTCCTCGTGGAATTTAACAGAAGTCACCATGAATAAGAATACAGTGTAGAAACAGTTAGGGGCCATCCATTGAGTACATATATGCATCAAGGGGGGAGGGGTTGGGAATTTTTTTTAAATGTATTTTTTAAAGCTTTATTTATACTGAAAGTTGTCGGCATACATACACATGTACATTCTAGTTTTCTTTTTTTTTTAATTTGTTTATTTCAACTGTTTACATCTAACTCCAGCAAAGCAGGCTGATGATGAAGTAGTCATACAAATCTTGACATGAATAAGGATTATAAGGAAGTGCTACTCTCTAACGGGGTACATAGAAAAACACTAACAGCATTTCATCACTTTAGCATAACTACTCTCTCAAAAAACTAAAATAAACTTTCGTAAGTTCAAATCAATTGCATACTCCAGCCCAAGGGTGGGTGGGGTGATCTGGGATTTTTGAAAATGTGTGTACATACTTAATGGAAAGCCCCTTAAACACCATACATTTTATGATAACTTTGTACAGTGCAGTGTATTGTAAAAGTAAAACATGGTCTACCTGCAGCTGGAACAGCTTCCGCGAAAATATGTGCCTTCTTGGAAGGTAATCAGGGCACCTAACAAGGGAGAAACAGGAAAACAGCTTAGCCACACCATTTATTGCATGTTTAGCTCTGAGGTTACATTTTCTATCTCTCTGCATGTTGACCAGTCAAATGTATGTTCCTTTATAGGGAAATAATATCACCTTTTTTAAAAGGTAGATGTGGAATAAGCCCATGCCAGTTTACACCTACATTAAAGTTTACCATAAGATATTTTCTAAATTTCTTCTGTGCTTATTCCATGAAGACAGTTGCATAATACAAAATTAACCAAAGCAATTTGGTTGACAAATTGCTCCTAAAATTGGTAAATTGCAGCTTTATATATTTGCCTTTTTTCCCATAGGAACCAATGTTAAAGCCTATCAGCCCAGCATATAATGTCCAACCCTATTTTGCCCTGTAATACAGCATTTTGATTGGCTGGCAAACCTGCAAATCTGCCGATTGATGAAATTTCAGAAATTTTTTAGTAATACTTGGGGATATAGAAAAACATGAATGCTACATTTTCAGTAATCCAACTCTAGGAGACAAGGATGGCTTTTACTGTAATTTTGTCTGACCCCTATCCAACCTTGGGATATACCCAATGTAGGATGGGCTTATTGCATTTTAAGCAACTGGTGGTTTTCTGATGTTGATATCGTTGACATCTCTCTATACTATAGGTGGCAAGCATTATTAAAGTTTCAGATGCAAAAAAAAGGATGTGACCTATATCAACAGTTTTCTAAAAAAAAAATCCTGAGAAGTCTATAAACTCCATCAGTTTAGGAAACAGAGTGTGCTGCGACCGAGGGATGATGTGATAACCTAGCTCCTGTTTTCATTTCAGCAAAGTAATCTTAGATCACCATTATACACAAGTTTGAGGCTCCACCTTCAGGTCTAGACGTTTACATTAAGAAAATCTAAATTTCTATGATAAATTTGGTGATGTAGCTACGATTAAAAAGTTTGTAATTCCAAAAAATTCACTCCATTTGATCATAGATCTATCATATTATTCTAAAATTCATTCATAACTCTGCTGAGACCTCATCTCTTGCCCGTAGGGGTTCTTCATAATCGTCCTCATAATATTCCCTTCCCTTCCCGTGGCGAATTTGGCAAGTGGGAAGTGGGTGGGAGGGGGGGAGGCCTGTATCTTTTACAATGACCACTATATTGATACTGGTAACACGGTTAATCTTTCATTGACTTTGTCAACATACATCTCCGGTGATAAAACCTTAATTTACACCTCAAACACAAACTTGGTACACATGAATAGTGTCTGTTCCCACCCCAGCCAAGGCGTGACGTAACGGTCACGTTATATGTGACCATAATTTTTTGGTTTGTCTGTTACTTACATAAATGTCACCTAACTGTTACATTATTTTTCTGTGAGGTTGTGACCTAATCAAAACAGAATGTTATCATAATGTTATGTGGCCCGTTGCATAATGGATTTTCGTTGTGAAGATCAAACAACGAAAGCACAACAAATTTTTGCTTAACAACGAAATGTTTTGTTGTAACAAAAATGCAATATCTCTGGTTCTAATGAATGAAATTTAAATCTGTAAACTGTTATAAAAAGGGAAAAAATTAGGAAAAATTCAGGAAAAAAAGGTAACAATGAAATGTTTCAGTGTTTTTTTAATTTTCTTTGTTACGAAAATCATTGTGCAATGGGCCACTGGTGAGGTTATGTCAAGATCAAATTAAAATAGAATGTCAATGTGACATTCTAATTAGGTGAGGTTTAGACCTGACTTAAACAGAACATATTGTTTTCACCTCCTGACCAGGGGAGGTGCCAACCTTACCTAAACAGAACATTATTGTGAAGTTCTGATTATGTCAGGTCTTAACCTTACCTAAACAGAAGGTTACTGTAACCATCTTATTAGGATAGGTGTGACCCTAACCTAAACAGAATGTTATTGTGACATCCTCATTCAGTGAGGTCTCAACCACAACTAAACAGAATGTTATTGTGACATTCTTATTAAGTCTCAGCCTTATAAATAATGTGACAAGAACGTCCGAATGTCCGAATGTCACATCACAACAGTTGGTTGGAGTGACGTAATCGGGAGTCATCAAAAGAACGTCGCTGTAACCTAACAGTGTGACGTAAGAAGAACCAATCCAGAACATTCTTAGAGCATTATTAGAACGTCATATCCTTGGCTGGGCACATCCTGAGCATCATGTTGATCTTTGTTTGTACAATCCAGTTGCCGATTAAGATAGGGGGTCCAGGCGCATGCACATGCATGCCCCCCACCTTTTTCTTGACTTTTGTCGACATAATACCCAGCATGCACCCTGAAAAAGGCTTACCTGCAGGTAACAGTCAAGAAATTGGCTATCCGTGGTAGGGTGAATTGAAATGGTAGGGTGATATTTAAAATAATTAGGCAATTTATCACATTGAAGACTGCTAAATCGATTTACAAGAATACCATCTTGCCTGTATTAGAATATGTAGATATTTTTATATGATCAGGAAGTGAACTCCAGAATCTATCAATTGACTCAGCAATAATACCCCAGCACCTGCTACTTTATGCATTATACCTTAAAAGTCACAGATCTGAACTACTTGATGTCAGGGAAATAGTAACACGAAAACATGAGAGAGCTCTTTTTAGAATACCTAAGGTAAACCATCATACATTTTTTAAAAACCCGAACTTTAGAGCAATGTCTGAATGGGATAGACTAGCGGTTAATCTCAGAACCCGGATTTCTAAACTTATTAATTTTATAAAAAGAAAATTGCCAGCTTGATTCGTAATCCGTATAAGAAGGAAAACTAGAATAAATTCTCATCAAATTCCATTAATATACCTTACCAAATGCCGTTTTCATTGCAAGAATCTGCAAGCATGTGTAACTAATCTCCCGCCCTCTTTATTATCATAAAATGGTTATCTTTTCTTTCAATCACCTGCTTTTATATAATTTGTGGCCGACCAGTGTAGTTGGACCGACCTCCCCTTTCATAGGGTCAACCAGAGCTGATGGAGGGATGTTGTGTCACGTTGGGAGGTGGGGAGTGGGAGAGGGTGGGGGGGGGGGGCGTGTTATAGCTGGACTGCCCAGGGCCGTGTTTTGATGGCCAACAATCAATCTTATTACCCAATGCCGAACTTACATGTTCTCAAGTGCCGAAAATAGGTCAGTGCTCAGCTGGGTATGACTATGAAGGCCCTATTACACTACACGACATGAGCTGCGATATGACAATGTCGTAGAGAAATTACACATATTAGAGACAAAATTCTTGGTGACACATATGTAACATGCTCCAAATTGCCAAATTTTAATAATTATATTGCTGGTTCATGCATATTTAACTGTAATATCAACATAATGTGTCAATATCGCAGCTCAAGTCGTGTAGTGTAATAGGCCCTTCAGGGCTGTTGGTGCAATAACACCTGGAGGGATGCCTCCTCATGCATGAAGGCCCATATATACAGATTCTGCTAAAGGGGGGTAGCGAAGTTCCCTATTGCTTAAAATTTCAATAATTTCAACTAAAAAAGTGGGGTGGCGACCAGCAATAGGTGGAACATGTCAACATTTTCTATTTTCACTATTTTAATGGATCTTTATATCAAATTTCGGAAGCATGTCATGTAAAGGGGGGAGGGGTACCCTCCCCCTGTATACGGACACCTGGGACCATGCAGTTCTTATAGGTACGTTAGGATTAAATACATATATTTTTAAGGACTTTTTAGATTGTTCTGTATGCAATAAACTTAGAAACTTAGCTTACTCCTTTGGCTCTTGATTGATGTGTGAATTCAATAAGAACGACCATTTTCTGAAGTGATATTTTGATGCGCATTGTCTCTCAGAATATCATCATAATTCTGTGCAAAACAAGTCAGTTGGCGGACATAGAGGGGTGGGTAGGAGCCCCGCCTCTCCCCTATGACTGTTTGACCAAACAATAATATTTTTGATGTACAATTCTCGCATCCGGAGGGTACATCGGGAATCCTTACAATAGGGCGCCCCCCAATCTCTGGATCTGTCCCTTCATGATTAAACACTGACTTGATTAGCATAAAAGGACAGATTGCATCCTACCTTTGCTGAGGGGGTGGGACATTTCTGATGTCGCAGGTCGGAGACCACTGTCTCTGGTGGGCCCCTGTCATCCCGTCCTGTAATAAGACACAATTGATAAAAACGTGAACAATCATCATTTGCATCCTGTAGGGCTTGTCAGCATTTACACTCCTGAGAAACACATATTATCTTATTATATATATATATTACTATATTACTATATATATATATATACACTCAATTTTTAAAGCACTCGTTAAGAAGGTACATTATTCATGCGCATGTTTTTTTTTCAAATTTGTAGATTCAACAATGAACTGTGTCTTCGGAATAAAACATTTAATTTGGGAAATGGATGTATATTCAGACATTCAGATATTATTTCAGACAAGGTCAAATGCCTCGACTGCCATTTTTGAATATGTACAGTCTCTGTGTGATTTACAACTAATAAGCTAGCTCAGGTTTCATCGACTACAGCTGCGCTTCAACAATATATAGACCATGAAGTATTATGTTTAAAGTTAGAAAAGTATAGACTTTTCCATAAATTCAAAATGGCATACACAAAGTTGACTAAAGTACAAAAGACTCCCTATTACAGAGGGGTGAAATTGTGGAATTATTTACCTGAAAAAATTAACCAATAAGATTGAATCTAAAAATGAGGTTAAAATATTACTATTAGCTGGCAGTGTATAAGATTGTGTCTTGATACTTGTTTACTGTTTATCGTACATATGCAAAATAGAAGGCCTAGAGATATTATTCTATGGTATAAGACATTTATGAATTGATGGATATAACTGTAATAGTTATGATTTAAATACGAACATGTTGTGCTTATTGCTGTTCTACATCTATAATCTTAGTGTCCTAAAAATATTTTTAAAAAGAAGCTATGGGTAATTACACTTTACCAGTATTGTTTGTACATATTGTAAATATCATATTCCCTAGATATTTTTGTTCAATGTTCTTTTCGACGAATATGAATATTATTATTGATTCACTGGAAGACCTTGTATAATCTTAGTTACAATACCGTTGTTGTGAAACGCCTGTAAAATATCTTTCTTCTACTGTACTTTGAATTCTGTAAATTGATATATGAAGGGGAACTGTAAACTATACATTACAAAAACAGCAGCTCATTAATAGCATTCTAAATAGGTTTATTTTGAGGGTGAAAACATGGGTAATAATGCGCAGAGTGGCTACGAAAGGTGTCATTAATTTGCTATAGGTACTGTGCAACCAATTATCCCGACGCCGTGCATGTAGGGCGTAAACTTCTTATGTGAATCGAGGAGAAGGGCGTTGGCTTCAACAACTATTGACCTGGTTTGGCAATATATATATATATATACAAATGTATATACATGAGGGACGAAGTTGGGGTCCAGGAGGATTTTGCATAACATTCCATTGTGCTCATTCAACGGATGCCTAACGGATGCCTAACGGATGCCTAACGGATCCATAACGGGGACCAACTGTTGCAAAATGAATAACAGAAACCTTTGTCTTGTAAAATCTGAACTTTCCGCTAATGGTGAATTTTAGCGGATTTTCGATTAATAAATTCTGCTAATATCATAAAATGATAATAGTATGAAATGGTTGAGTTATTTTCATACAGGGGCAGATCCCCTTTTTTGGTTCAAAATTTAGCTTTTTTAATGTGTAATTTTGGGAAAAAATAAAAGCACCAGAATTATAAATAGGGGCTATAAATTTACACTATGCAGTATGTAATAAAAAGGAATATAAACAAGAACATTCACAAAAAACGACCCCCCTCTGACAAAAGTTGGCTTCCGGCCTGGACAAGGATGAAACCATAAATGACATTGTGGTATCTCAACGGCCCTTAATCACCAAGCAGAGGATTCGAGCTGTTTATAGTGTAGAAATAGTGCATAATTATAGATCTAGTACTAATGCGACTGGAGATGTGCACAGAAGTGGAAGACCCCTTTCTCCTGTGTGATAAAGGAGGTCCTAGTCGGCCGTTTGTAATTAAGATAACTGCACTAATATAATGACTTTGATTAAAGGCCATGTGACACATTTCATGAAATAAACCAGGTTCGGGATGCGATGCATCTTTGGTGTTAAGGTTATGAATGAGACTGATACAGTAAATGGTATCGTGATCATTACCCGACACATTGTCTCCAAGCAGATATACTGTGTTATTCATAGTGTGCAAACAGTATGCACAGTGCGACTGGAGAGGTGTACATTATGTGCACTGGAGCAGAACATTCCTCCTGACGCTACTCACGGCCGATTCAACATATCTAACGAGAATAATTTTCTAAGTATTTCTTTTAAGTCTAATTCCATAGGACAATTCTGTTAAGATCTACAAATGAAATTTGACTAAGGTTCAAGTTCGCAGTGCACATTTAAAAAAATCCCTTGTTCCTCGCAAACAGTGTGTCTCCCTTCTTAACCAAAATGCCATTTATGACTATATACTGGAGGAACCAGCTTTAAGACCGATGCCGTTTATAGAAATGATACCCCATTATGAAGCTTGCCCCGAACCTGTAAATTGCTGTATGATATGAAAATGATTATCATAAAATAATGATCATTGTTACATAATAAGCAATGTATATGTATAAAACCCTACGTTCTTCTTCCCCATTGGACCCCCCTTCTTCACCACGATGCCATTTATGATTACACCAGTGCGGCCAATTTTGAGTTTGATACCATAAATGACAATGATACCATTCTGGGGCTTATTCCAAACCTAAAAATAGATAAAATTATAATACCCTTTATCCCATACCATGTCCACATCTACTAGTGGCATTGCAATTATTTTCCTACTTTTTGAGACAAATTAATAGAATAAAATTGGTAACCTACCCGTTGACTTTCTGTTGCCATGTCCCCTTCCTTCACACGTAAGGCCTTGTTTGAATGCAGGGCTGTACGGATATGGAATAGGCCCTTCTTCAACCAACCAGAACTAATTGAACTAAAAGAATTGCATGGATGGGTTGAAGAAAGAATAAAAAGAAGGGAGGCCTAGGGCTCTAACTCAGACTGCATTTTTTCCATTTAAGCTGGGTTTCCACTGAACAATTTTGGTTTAGAAACATTGACGACTGCAAACGACTGTAAAAATTTGTGATCTTTAGCAAATTGTTTAGTGTAAAGATATTTTATAAATTAAAGACTGGTTGTTTCCACTGAACGATTGAAATATTGTGTTCTGGACGATTCTGGGACATTCTTGACGACTTTTTCTAATGACAAGAGGAAGGAATCCCTTGGAACAATAGATTTAATTGCTTTTAATTGCCTCTGGAAGAAATTGTTTGCTTCTGTTGTGCAAAATATTAAACAGGTTAGATATTTGGTCGTTGGCGAATCATTCACTTTAGTCGTTCACAGATGTCGTTTGCAGTCATTCACAAATGTCTTTATCACAAATTTTGTGTTTCCACTGAACGATTATACTAATTACCACAAAAGATTTGTGAATCGTTTACACTTTTCAAAAGACGGAATATACCCTGTGCTTTGGTTTTTAGATTCATTTTAGATTTATTAAAATCTATTAAGCTATCAAAGTTCCTTTTTTTGGGAAGAGACTAGTATTGTCTAGTTTACAAAATTGTCAGTGCTCTATAGACCTTGTGCACAAAGGGTCACGTGATTAGAATTTGGTGATCACCACGTGGTTACCACACCCGCATGCACATGGCTATCAAATATAGCAACAATTTGTGGACAAACATTGTTAATAATGTTATGATTAGTGATAAAAATCTAAATCATACTTGCTTTACAATTGTAAATAAAAGTGAATTTACATTGATCACCAACATGGCGGCCATCCCAATTTGGGATATATGACGTCATGTGCACAACGTCTATAATAAATTTTCAGAGCAGCACACAGGGCTCAGACAATGAAATTAGGTTACGTTACAACATTGACCCATTCATGCTTTACAATAATCTATTGCACATGTTATGTACGCCAATATCATTTTCACAGGACCTGGTTGCAGCAACCTTTCTTTCCAAAATATTGCAACAACGCGTGCAAGGCATCTGACCAGTGAGTAATATTCCTTTGTGGACTTAAGGATAGATCCTTAGGATTCGTAAAGGCTAACTCATCTCTATTCGATAGGTTGTAAGGGGGAGGAAACTAAATATACATCCATCACTTCTGATAGATCTTTAGGATTCATACCTGAAAAGCTAACTCGTCCCTACTCTATAGTTTTTAAGGAAGAAGAAACTAAATATAATATTAAATTCATCATAATTACATTGTTAAATTCAACCTGCGACTTTGGAACTCATCGTCAAGGGCCCCCTCCATGGGGATGGGCGACGGCCGAGCATCCTAAAGTAAAGATGAGAGGATTACCCATTGGTCAGATGCAGGCACCCTAGGCCTAGCTGTAACCACTTTACTTTAAATCATGTTGCAGCAACCTTATTATTTTACGTCGGAGCGCACTTCCTACCAGCTCATCTGGTGATTTCCCGGCCTTACCTTTCTTTTTCACAGCCTTACCTGTCTCTATTTTCCGACCTTACAAAGTATCACTATAATTATGATTTCATACATTCTAATAAATTTGAATGCCATCAATTAGTCCATAGTATTAAAACCCCGCCTACCATGTACGACTTGTCCTACTGAAAGTGACGGTAAAGGTCCTGTGGGCCATTGCTATGGTTTTCCTGCAGACGATCAAACTGGTTATTTTGTCCACATTACTATTGCTTCACACCTGTGGTCAGTATTAGAAAGACATTTTTCTATTATCTTATCTCAGTTGCATGTCGCACAGAACTATACAATAAATGCAAATATGAATGAAAGGAGGAGAGGTTATATTATTTGTTGCTGTCTGAACTCACAGTCACAGAACTGTGCAGTATTGTAGAGCTGTTAAAATTTGTGGGGAACTGTGAAACCCATTCATATTTATCTAACCTACCAATCTATGTTAAAAAATATAAAAGGGGAGACCTTGGGACTGAGGGTATAGGGAAAAGCTGTCCCTAGGTCTGAAGATTGGAGATGGCAGACCCTGGGTCTAGGGTAGGGAGGTAGCAGTCCCTGTGTCTGGGGAACGTGGCGGGTGGCAGAACCTGTGTCTGGAGGTGGGACACAGCCCAGGCAAGCAGCGACGTAACAAGAACGTTCTGCAACTGTACTTTTTTAATTGGTCTGAAACCTGGCCAATTTTCATGTAACAATAATGTTATTTTAGGTAAGGTTTAGACTTACTGAAAAAGAACGTTATATTAACATCCTATTTTGGTAAAGTTGAGACCAAACTAATAAAGAATGTTATAATAACGTTATTGTAACGTGAAATAACATTACAAGAATGTCACAACAACGTTCTAGTGTGACGTCGCAACGTTGGGTTCTAAAGACATTTTTGGGTGCCCTCAAAAGAACTTAACAAGAACCAAACCAGGTCTAAACAGAACGTTGCTGCAACGTCATTATAACGTCATATTCTTGCTTGGGAGTGCACTGTGCGAAGGGATAGGGTAGAGGTGACTTTCCATACAAGCCTTGCGGGGGGAGGGGGAATACTAGGCGTCTGACCAACGACAAACCCAATTTGGGGCAGTCGACTGTCGGCCCTTCCCTGTAACCTATAATCTTGCCTTGGGTCACAATATAATTTTGTAACTGTTGGCAACTTATGCTGCCATCTGTGGTCTAAACTAGAACTAACCTCATTAACATAAATTAACATAAAAGATACCTCCAACTGGTGGAATTGACTTGCACTACTAAGAGATGACTTGACAGTATACTTATAAAGAAGTTCTCCTCCTCATTTCTTCATCTTGTCTACTTATTCTGCATCTGAACCCATAACTAATCAACAATAGCCTAACTTTTTTAGGATTGAGTTACCCGATGCGTTTTTGCATAGTATCGCCAATGGGTGATTACGTATACCACTCTTTATCTCTTAAAAACACTCCTTTCTGGATTCTGTTTGCAATATTCCATCTATGCGGGCACTTCTTATTTATTGACGATTTGCCATCACCATTTATCATGGGCCCTTTTCATGACCATAACATCAATTTTCCGATTACAGTACCTCATGATATTTACTCTACCCAAGTATTTTCACTTTGCCCCCATGCCTCCATCCGGCACTCCTGTTCTGTCCATTTACTCTATTTAATACGTTGTCAGGCCTTCTCCTTTGTGGCCTACATAGTTTAGGATAAAAACAAGGGCCATTCAGTTAGCGAACAGTGGCTCTCCGAAAGACTCAAGGAACTCATCAGCCAATACCACAGCTACTAACGGTCAGCCTACAAACATTGCCTCTTGACAGTACGATAAACTGGGATCACCATAATTAACTTTGTAGCTGTTTTCAACAAAATCCCCCATTCCAACCGACTCTCTACTTTAGAACATTATTCACCCATACACTATGTATGGTCCAAGCTCCACCCAGGAACTTTACAAGTCTTCAGAGAGTCTTTCTCAATGGCTGACTACAGGAAAAGCTACCCCAAAACCACCACATGGTCGCAATATTTTGCCGTCAGCCAGCACTGGAAACCTGTTGGCTCTTCCTGTTGAAAGACTAAAGACACATGGTTCAACTGTTTCAGTCAACTCCATTCCACCAAAACTGCCCAAACGACCAACTCCCAGACCATCCGTGACTTCAGTAGACTTCGGGTCACCACGTCCATCAGTTACTTCACTGGACATTGTGACAATGAGTAGTCTTGATGACCTTAATTCAGACAACCATCAGACTTCTGTGCAGCAACTGAAAGTGGCCTTGTATGGGGCAGTAATGTTCTTCATTGTAGTTTCTTTGGGCACCTTGGCCTTGGCATCAGTGAGCATCAGTTTCTCGATGACTACACCGACACAGCCTCCTAAACTGGCTGTTGCTGCCCATCTCCTCATCAACGCTTCAGCCCTGAAGGCTGCACGAGGTGAGAAAGGTGTATAAATACCCCTTGAAATGGTATAGCCACTATAGGCCATTGTTTCAACCAAAGTCATCAGCAGAATATGTAACACCCCTTATTTCTTATGGTTAAGGATCTTTTTAGGTTGCCCTATATAAACTATTCATCATAAGTATCTGTGTAAGTGCTAAAACCCCATATTAACTAGGTTGATTTGTAGGGTGTTGATCATGGTTTAAAGCATTCGCCCTTTAGCATGTAGTATTGAGATGAACATTTTTGACGTGAAGAAACGATGCGATTATAAGTAGAAACCCCTACTACAGACAGCTGATTTACAGTATTGTAAGTACCTGCAGGTTAATTTCGTTGACAAAAACACATGGAAATCTTTAGAAATTATACAAATATTTGCCATATTTCTATGTGTAATCAATGAATTTTCAAACGAATTCAGAAAACTATAAACATATACAAATATCAAAGAAAAATAATAGTTGATATTGATATCTACACTTTTCAAATCACAAATAATGCCATGGTTTGTAAAAATGTCTATACTTTAGCCCTGTAGTTTGTACATATTTCCCAGCATGCATTCTGATTTATGCTAACCTGCAGGTTAGCATAAATCACTCAAGGAATTGCCTATCCGTGGTTTGGAGAATTTAAATTTGCTTTGATGGTCTCTTCTATTGGTCTACATAAATGAACTGAAAAATATCCACTGTTCATCCCAACTTTGCATCCTGTTCCAGGGCGAGTAAAGCCTCTGACAAATGTATCTCACAACATGTCAAGCTGTCAGCGGGCTTACGAACTGAAGTACTGGCACTCAAATAAGAACACCACTATGCTGCATGGGGTGCTGTACAACCAGACTAACAGCCGCCTCACCATTCTGCAGGAGGGAATCTACAGCGTCTACAGCCAGGTACGGCCACACATGCAGAGTGTTTACAAAGTGTATAAGTTCCACACGGTTCTAGGACATATACCCCCTGGACACATACCCCCCGGACACTTACCCCCCGGACACTTACCCCCTGGACACTTACCCCCTAGGACACTTACCCCCAGGACACTTACCCCCTAGGACACTTACCCCCTAGGACACTTACCCCCTGGACACTTACCCCCTGGACACTTACCCCCTAGGACACTTACCCCCTAGGACACTTACCCCCCAACTTTGGCATAAAATGTAGAGGAAATTATGTGGTAAGAACTTAGTCTTTCTAATGGAAAGTAAACTAAATAAATATCCCTATCTTCTAATAGATGTCTAGGATTCATACCTAAAAGGCTAACTTGTCCCTATTCCCAGTCACTATTTTCCACAGTTTTAAATAATGGGGAGTAAACTAAATATATATCCCTCTCTTCTGATAGTTCTTTAGGATTCATACCTAAAAGGCTAACTCGTCCCTATTCCTAGTCACTATTTTCCACAGTTTTTAGTAATGGGAAGTAAACCAGATATATTTCCCTCTACTCTGATATATATACACTTAAATTCAACATGTGACTGTTCAAAAGCTCCCTACCAGGGGAGGACCGCTGGTCGTCCGGCCTAAAGTATACATTAGGGGATTAATGGACGACCATTTGAAGACACCCCGTCAAAACATCATTAGAGCAAGTTCTCCAAGATTGGGGGGTAAGTGTCCTAGGGGGTAAGTGTCCTAGGGGGTAAGTGTCCAGGGGGTAAGTGTCCAGGGGGTAAGTGTCCTAGGGGGTAAGTGTCCTAGGCGGTAAGTGTCCAGGGGGTAAGTGTCCTAGGGGGTAAGTGTCCTAGGGGGTAAGTGTCTGGGGGGTAAGTGTCCAGGGGGTAAGTGTCCGGGGGGTAAGTGTCCAGGGGGTAAATGTCCTAGGGGGTAAGTGTCCGGGGGGTAAGTGTCCTGTCACCGTTCCGGTCTGTTGTTTAATAACTTGTGTTTTTTTTTCCAGATTTCTTATTTGTAATAAGATAAACTTCCAGCAAGGTGTAACTTGTTTTCGTTCTTTAGTTATCATAACGGTAATGTAAATGTGGAATAGTTTCCCTAAAAGTTTCACTAAAAATCTTACAAGTTCGGTTGATTTTCATATGATATGATATAACTATTCCTTTTTAATGATTTAATATGATAGTTAGATAATCTACAGAACAGTTTATGTGACCAAACTGGTGATCGATTTACATAATGATATTAGGGAGAATTATAACAGATCAAGTAGTTCACCTTATGGCCAATCAAATAATTATGTATTTAATCTTAATCATGCTTAACTATCAATTTTTTAATCTTCTAATATTGCTGTATTCGTACAACACAAATTAGTTACTACTGTGTTACAGCTATTTATCTCTTACATTTTGAATTCCTTTAGGTTGTATTCAGCAAGACACCAGCACAAAAGGGCGATGACCCCTACTCCAACAGCCTTATCCACGTCCTCTGCAGGTAAAGCTACCAATAACCAAATATAACTCTAAATGTTTGGGAAAACCTAAACAAATTACCCAACTAATAAAATATAACCCAGCCAGCGAGCCACCCATTTGGACATCCAGCTAATCCTCACTTGTTGACTTAAGGATAACCCACCGTCGGGCCTCTCCCGACCCCGACCTAATCCCCCCAACAGCAATGTTTGTATAGCCATTTATGGACATCCATTTGACGCACCTTTTGCCGCGGACTCCCCCCTTCTGATGTCACATTTTTAACGCATACGCACATACAGACCTATGGATGGCTAGCTTTAGTCTGGAGTGAGTACGCACAGTGCACAGAGTCCGCGGCAATGGTGCGTCAAATGGACCTCCGTCCAATGTTATGACTGCCATATGTGGCAGATTAGGGAATCCTCTTCCCAAAATCAAGGGCTCATGGGCTAAAGCAAGATAAATTCAAGAAATCTTACATAAAAGAAATATACAATGACAAACAAAGTGAATTACTTTGTGCTCTTTATGTTTTGAACTGTAAAACACTCTAATAGTTGTAATTCTCTAGTTGGTCTGTGGTATAATCAGACTTGCTGAAAGATATCAGGTTGTCTGAGAAATTCCCACATGCTTCACCTGAAAAACACTCTAATACACTCATGTATGTGATTAAAGTGCTACTTTAAGGAAGATAGAGTAGAAAATAGGTCTTTTAATGGTGTAAAAATTGGCCAGAATCAAAGTGGACATCCAACCTGTTTGTTGTTGAATGACTATTCAGTCATATGATCAGTATTGTGCTGTGGGTCCCAGTGGCCTGTTGCACATTAGCGATTGTAACAATAACATGTAAACAACAAAGTTGTTCATTGTCCACCTAGATTGCTTTAAGGTCATTTTTCACATAATTTTTTTTTCATAAAAAATGTTGTTACTGAGCAGTAATTTAAACAATATTTAGATCTACAGGGTCCCTTCATATATAAATTTAGAGTATTCCATTTGACCCAGCAGAAAAGATGTTATTATAGACATTTCACAATGAAATTGTCTTATTGACTAAGATGTCACTGTAAAGCACATGTTCCTCAGAGATCTTAAAGAGTTTGTTGTTATGAATCAGTCATCGTGCAAAAGGCCATAGTGGCCCGTTGCACAATAGAATTTCATTGTGAGGATCAAGTTAAAATATCTTAGCAAAAAGTTTCGTTGTTACGATTTTAAAAAATAGTAAAATCTCTAGTTCTAATTAATGAAATTGAATTCTGTAAATTGATGTAAAAAGGGAAAAACATTAGAGAAAATTCAGTAAAAGTTACAGCTCTCTGGGGGCATTCTAAATATAGAAAACAATTGTGTGAAAACCGTTGTTGTTATAAAAATATTAATTTCGTTAATAATATTATTTTCGTTGCTAGGAAACCCATTGTGCAACGGGCCACAGTGGCCTGTGGCCTGTTGTACAACATAATTTCATTGTGAGGATCAAGTTAAAATATCTTAGCAAAAAGTTTCGTTGTTACGATTTAACAAAAATAGTAAAATCTCTGGTTCTAATGAATGAAATTGAATTCTGTAAATTGATGTAAAAAGGGAAAAAATTAGAGACAATTCAGCAAAAGTTACAGCTCACTGGAGGCTTTTAAATATAGAAAAAATTGTTTGAAAACCATCGTTGTTACGAAGATATTAATTTCGTCAATAATATTATTTTTGTTGCTAGGAAACCCATTGTGCTATGGGCCACAGTTGCACAATACGCTTGTTACAATGAACAGTATGAACAAGAGTGTTGTGTATTATCAATGTTTATAATGGGGAACCAATAAAGGTTATTTTAGTTCATATTGTAGTTGTTATTAGTGAATATTCTTCGTTCTGTTGCTAGCCAAGAGTAGAGGTAAGTCTCCGCTCGGATCATTCAAATCCAAACACAGACACTCGCTGTGCAGAGGTTTAGATTTATTGTATCGAAACAGGTAGAAGATATGCGTCATCACATGCAATATAGTCCAGCAATGTTGGGTATGAAATACCCCACACCAATCCAGGAGTTCACCGTGCATAGACCCATAGGTTTCCCTATCACTAGTCCAACTATGTCAGTCCTATGCCTGCCAAGGTATTGATAATTCAATGTATTCCCCTTTTCAGTGCTGCCGCTGGCAGGTGAGACTACTGTCTAGACATTGGTCTTATGGCTGTCTCATCTCCCTTTGACACTGCCTTTAGCCCTCTATAGGCTTTTACTATTATTTGAATTCTTTTCTTAACTTCATTAGAGTTTTTGTTTTTATTTATTGCAGTCTGGTGACCATTCTCCTTTATCATAACTATGTAGCTTTTACTGTAAGCGTTCTAATAATTAAAGTCTTGACGGTAATGGAACAAACTTTTCTATTTTTGCCATGCACAAGGTATCAACCTCAGTGCATATAGGTAAAAAGTGAATGCATTCATTGTCCACTTTGATCATTGTTAGGGCGTTTGTCACATTTTTTTTTTTGAATCAATTTATTTATCCTGGTTAGGGGTAAGGAAATTATCCTTGTCTGCCCCCCTTCCCAGCCATAATAGTTTACATTTGCTGAATGTCGACAATATACTCAATATCTCGTAAAGTCATACAAAATTAATAAGTATTACATAGATATGCAGTTAGGCTTCAATCGCTTGTCCAACATATTCCAGCTATTTGGACTACCGTTAATGAGCTGTTAATCTTACAGGATCTAGGACTACATTGTCCCTTCATACATCAATCTCCAGAATTTAATTTGATCCAGTAGAAAAGAAGTTATAGACATTTCATAACAATGATATCGTTGTTAACCACATGTGCTTATAATGATCTTAAAATGTTTGTAGTTATGATGACAAGAAACTTGTTCCTAGTCAACTTTGATCGTTGTTAAGCCGTTTTTCACCCTCAAAACGAACCTATTTAGAATGCTGTAAATGAGCTGTATTTTTTTTTATAGGATAGAGTTCCACAGTGTCCCTTCACAATATTCAATTTAATACAGTAGAAAAAAAAGATGTGAGGCATTTCACAAAAAAAGACAACGATGGCTTTGTTAAGCTCATGCTCTTAAAGTGATCTAAAAAGTTGTCATTGTTACAATATGTCATTGTGCAACGGGTCACAGTGGCCCATCGCCCATTGCACAATACTGATTGTAACAACGAGAATCAATTAAACAATGAAACCTGTTGCTGTCACTTTTATTGTAACAGCAATCATTTTGGCACTAGAAAACAAATATTTAAAATGTCCTCAATGAGCTGTTATTTTTATTAATTTTTTTTCTAATTTTTCCATTCATATATCAATTTATAGAATTTTATTTTATCCAGTAGAAACAGAGATATAAAAGTGTTGCTGTTACAAAAACTATTGCTTTTATGCATATGAAAATGAAGGCCACCGTTGCACAATGACCTATTGTAACAACAAACACTTTATCTTGAGTACATGTGGTTTACAACATCTTAGTTATGATATCTTTGTTGCTATAACTTTCTTTCTTTTGGATGAAATTAAATTCTGTTAATTGATTTATAAAGAGACACATTTTATCAAAATAACAGCTTTCTAAACAGCTTTATTCTGTCTCTGAAAAACGGCCTAACAGCGATCAAAGTGGACAATGAACACGTTCATTGTTTACCTACCGTTAATTGTTATGAAGGGTATTGTACAAGAGGCCACAGGTGTCTTTCCTTAGAGATTTCTCTTTTGAACTTCAACTTGTTGTTTCAGGACTGTGCCCTCCAGTAAGAGATCTGATGAGGACATAGCACAGGCCACCTCCACCCCAAATAAGGTAGACTGCTCTGAAGACTTATGTCCAGAAAACCCGGCCTTCCACACAAGTCATGTGCTTGGGGTTGCACAGCTTCACCCAGGGGATGAGCTGTATGTGAAGGTGTCCAACCTGTCTGTCATCCACCTGGGCAGTGCCAGAGTTACCTTTGTAGGCCTCTTCAAGATTAACTGACTTTAGCACAAACTATCAAATTATCAGATCAAAAATCATTCAATTTCTGATAAATGATCATCAAATTGGAAACAATTATTATTTCGATGGTGATGATGTGTTGGAATTTCAGGTCTAACTTGGAAACAATTATATTGTTTAACATAAGGTTGCCTCTCCACTCCCATCATAACAAATAAATGAACATTACACTATTACCCATGTATAGGTTACATAATGGTATCCTGTATTTGTCCAAATAGATATATTCTAAGAATGCATGGTACAACCCCTTATTTCATTGTGTATTCTACATAAGGAAAACATTAGGTTGGGTTTTGTCGATCATGAAAACACATAAATATGTCAATCAAATGTAAAAGAAATGTCATTTGGTACTTTTCCTGAAGTTCTTTTGATAATAAAATTGTGGTATTTATAATAGAAAGCAACTTTATCTCATACCGAACTATTGTAAGGTCTATATACTTGATATGTACGGCCTCTTATACAGGTAATGAGAGCTCAATGGTATAGTTACATAGTTGTTAACTGTTGTAAGCCCCAGAGAGTTCTTGAAAGTGCCGAACTGTAGATGCACTGGTAGTTTGAGATACAGATATTAATTATTTCGTCTATACATAGATGAACATGTTGTAGTCTCCCTTGTCACCTCACTCAGTGTATGTATATATTCAGTCAGTCTCTATAAGCTATAAGCAGCTTTTGCTATCTCCTTACTTGAGTGTAACATGATTTGTATTCTGTCTTATCACTGATCATTCGGTAGTAGCTATTACAGGTCTGCTACTCGTTATGATGCTGTTCTCTTACTGATGTGTGCAGTACTGCATTTCGCTCATATGTACAGCTAACAGATTGAATAAAAACGTTTGGAGCACGATTTGCTCGAATACATTCATGTACTTTAGTACAGAGCAATGTATAAGTTGATTTGAGTTGTCAAATGATTGAGGCAGCTATTCAATGGTAAAGGGCTTTACTTATAACCCTTCAGGTTAAAAAGTAAAATGTTATGGCCATGCATGTGTGATGAACGGCTATTCAGCCAAAATACATAGAGGTTAAAATAATAGAAATAAGGTAATAATGGAAATAGATGTAAAGAACGAATAACGAATATGTAAAGAACGAAGAACGAAATAGATGTAAAGAACGAATATGTAAAGAACGAATAACGAATATGTAAAGAACGAATAACGAAAACGTAATGGAACGAAACCCGGAAATATGTAAACCGGAAGTGAAATGTAAACCGGAAACGGAATATATAAACCGGAAGTGACGTCAGTTGTAGGTCACGTGACCGAAGGCAGCCAATCAGGGCTGACCTCTCTAGTATATAAAGGGGCGGTGAGGCCCGAATAAACAGAGTTCTTTAACAGTTCTCCTGGTGTCCAGACGTGTCCTCTTTCCTGAAACAACCACTAAAGATGAGCCGAATAGAGTAATTAAGTCGAAGTTAGGACAAAACAGTCGAAGTCCGAGATAGGTAGTCGAAACATAGGGTAAGGGGCCCGAAGGCCCGAAGAACGAGGAACGAGGGAACGAAGTAGGGCACGAAGGCCCGAAGTAGTACCGGAAACCGAGGCGTAGTATGGTGCGAAGACATGGGGAGCGGAACGAGGGAGCGAAGTCCGCGGGGACGAGGGCGCGGCGTGCTCGGCCCCACGCTACCAAACAATAGGCGACCGTCGGCCCGTCGCCCCCGCGGACCGGAACTCAGGGGTGGACCGCCCCCCGGCCGACCCGTACCCCTACCATAATTCCCCTCCCCCGCAGTCCTCCGTCGACATCGAGTGCCGATCGATTCGCTCAGCCCCCCCTCGTGCGCGAGGCACGACTCTAGAAACACATCTCGGTTCTTGGCCCGGATTCCCCGTCCGCCCCGAGACCCGAACAACCCCCACGTTCCTCTGTCGTAAGAATCGGCAACCCCGACTTACCAGAGAACGTCACACTGGTGGCAGCGGTGGTGCTGAAATAGGCACATACGGACTTGTGGATCTTGGGTGTTTCATCGGTATTGGATACTCATGGCGACTGCGGCAGTCTTCGAGCAGATGGATTCTGACGTCGCCTTCAAGGAAGGTGGGGAGGAGAAAGGAGGTGCGAAAACCGAGACCAAAGGGGAGGACACGACCATCATGGGTAGGCAGTTTAATTTTATGGGAACGTCCACCCCGACGGATGAGCAGAATGTGCGGGCTCAACAACAACAGACCGGTCAGGAAGGAGCGAGTTTGAAGAAGTTCAGTTTACGACCAGAGAAGTATGACGGTAAACCGGATTTCGAGGGATGGATCAACCAGTTTGAGGAGTACGCAACATTGGGACGCTGGACGGCCGAGGAAAAAGCGGCGATGCTTTTCCTCTCGCTGACGGGAACGGCACGAATGTACTTTGTCGGGCTCCCGGACAGGGAACGACTCCGTTACTCGGCGAGGGTGGATGCGTTGCGCCGGAGGTTCGGTCAGGAGAAGGACACGTGTAATGCTCTGCAAGAGTTGGCGGGCTTGAAACGTGTAAAGAACCAGACAGCGAAGGAGTTGGCTGATAATGCCCGGCGACTGGCATCGAGAGCCTACTTCTCCAACGACTACGCTAGCCAGGAAAAAGCAGCATTACATGCGTTCCAGGCTGCAGTTGGGGAAGACCTTCAGCTGAAGTGTGCAGAGAAAGGATGCAAGACACTAGAGGAGGCGGTAGAGGTGGTAGAAATACAGGAACGATACTCACGCCGCCTCCTGCGGGCAGTGAAGCCCGAGGAGGACGCCAATACACAGATCATGGCCTTGAACGGTAAGTTGGAGGAGATGATGAAAGAATTGGCAGAGGAACGGGAAGCTAGAAGACAAGCAACGGCCCGGAGGGAGGCGTTTAAGAAGCGAAAAGAAGATTTAGAGTGTCATCACTGTCACCAGAAGGGCCATTTCGCAAGAGAGTGTTCTCAGCGTCAGGGAAACGGACAGTCGCCGTCGCAGTAAGCGCGGGGCCCCCTTCGGGCGCGGCGAGAGAAGTAGTAGGCATGGGAGAATGTGGACTTTATGTGGCCGGGACGGTGGGAGAGAGTGTCGTCCGTTTTTTGGTTGATACCGGATCTATGATCAGTCTGCTGTCGGAACGCCTCTGGAGAGAGTGGGGACGAAAAAGAGAAGAACTGGATGGATATGAAGGACGTCTCTGCTCGGTAGATGGTAGTCCGTTGCGGTGCTATGGATGCACGAACTTGCCAGTGAAATTGGGAACACGCGTGTTGAAGTGGACGTTCATGGTGGCAGACATCGGTAGAGATGAAGGAATCCTGGGAAACGACTTCGCGGTGAAATACCGGCTGACAGTTAAGCCCCACGCGAGTGCCATCTTCCTGCCCGCCGAGGGGGAGGGAGAGGGGGAACGAATCCCGGGAGTAGAACAGAGAACGGATGGGATTCGGGCAGTTACCGTCGGAGGACAGGTCGTGCGAATCGAGAAAACGACGGAAATACCCCCACTCCAAGTGACCCGAGTAACAGTAGTAGCGAGAATGGACATAAGACAGGGTGGACAGCTGGCTGTCATCACCGGCGCTGGATTACCTATGGGACTGGAGGTGATCCCAGGAACGGTGACATTGGGAGAAGAAAATGAAGTTTGGGTGGCCAACCGAGGGACCGAGAGCGCGAAATTGGAAACCGGCGGGGTACTCGGAGAAGCCACCTTCGTACAAGAGGTACGAGGAGTAGGAAGTGAAGCAAAAGAACCCCCAGGAGCGCTCGTTGAAATGATAGGGGAGGCTAAGAAAGACCTGACCACGAAGGAGGGCGAAGAGCTGGAGAAAGCCATCATGGCCCGGGAACAAATGTTTGCGACCTTGAAACATGAGCTAGGACGGACAGATTTAGTACAACATCGAATTAAAACGGGGGATCAGATGCCGATCAAGCAGAGGGTCAGACGGTATCCGGCCACCAGGAGAGAGGAAGAACGAGCACTGGTGGAGGATATGTTAAATTTAGGGATTATCCAAGAGAGCGGGAGTGCGTGGAGTAGCCCGACCGTTCTAGTCAAAAAGAAGGACGGAGGAACGAGGTTCTGTATTGACTACCGAAAACTGAACCAGGCTACGAAAGTGGACGCCTATCCGCTCCCGCGGATAGAGGACAGCCTCAACACTTTGGGAGGAAGCCTATTCTTCTGCAGTCTGGATCTCGCAAGCGGATATTGGCAGGTGGAGATGGCACCGGAGGACCAAGAAAAGACGGCCTTCGTGACTCAAGGAGGATTGTATGAGTTTAAAGTGATGCCATTCGGGCTAGTGAACGCCCCAGCCACCTTCGAGAGACTGATGGAAAGAATCCTCAGAGGAATCGTGTGGGAGGAGTGTCTGGTATACTTGGATGACATACTGGTCTTTGGACCAACTTTTAAAGTGACTCTGGAAAGATTGGTACGGGTTCTGGACCGACTGAACGCTGCAGGACTGAAGTTAAAGGCGCGAAAATGTAAGCTGTTCCAGAAGAAGATTCCGTTCTTGGGGCACGTTGTCTCGTTCAACGGGATCGAACCCGACCCCGAAAAGTGTCGGCAAGTAACCGAGTGGCCGGTCCCGCGGGATCTCCACGAGGTACGAGCCTTCGTGGGATTATGTTCGTACTACAGAAGGCATATAAACGGCTTCACGGAGTTGGCTGCCCCCTTGTATGAATTGGCAACGAAGGAGGAACCATTCGTGTGGAGCGCGAGACGACAAGAGGCATTTGATGCGATGAAGAAGGCGCTAACGGAGGCCCCGGTGTTGGGATTCCCGGAGGAAGAAGGACAATGGTGGCTTGACACAGACGCCAGTGACGTGGGAACGGGAGCCGTGCTATCACAAGAGCAGAGAGGGGAGGAACGGGTGATAGCTTACACGAGCAAAACCCTGGAGTCAAACGAACGAAAGTATTGCACCACGCGGAAAGAACTGTTGGCGGTGGTGCGAGCTTTGAAGCATTTTCGGTGCTACATCTATGGTCAACGCGTGATAGTCCGGACGGATAACAGCGCGGTTAGTTGGCTGCAGAGAAGTAAGGAACCGATGGGGCAGGCTGCTCGGTGGATTGAGATTATCGACTCGCATGATGTGTCGTTCCAACACCGACCGGGCAGGAAGCATGGGAACGCTGACGCGTTGTCCCGGTATCCGTGCAAACAATGTGGAGAGGAGCACGAGAATACCGAACAAGTGAGAGTAGTGACGCGGGCCCGGGGGTACGAGCCCGGATGGTCCCCGCAGGAGATGAGAGCAGCGCAGAGGAGGGATCGAGATATAGGGCCGATTGTCGCACGAATGGAAAAAGATGCGGACCGGCCAGGTTGGGAGGCCATATCTCCGGAATCCCGGGAAACAAAGATCCTATGGAGGCAATGGGAACGATTAAGCCTCAGGGATGGCGTGCTGCATCGGAAGTACTGGGAACTAGAAGGACATGGTTGGAGGAACCAGTTGGTCGTTCCCCGAGGGGAACGGGCCAAGTTGGTAAGAGAATACCATGGAGGCGCGGCAGGAGCGCATTTAGGAGTCGCCAGGACGACGGCCCTGTTGGAACAAGGGTTTTACTGGCCGGGACTCCGGGAAGACGTGCGGAAGGAATGTCGAGAATGTGATTGCGCGTTGCTGAAAAAGGGAAGAGGAAGACGGGAGCCGCTACATCAGTACATAGTGGGGGAGCCGATGGAACGGCTAGCCATGGATGTTTCGGGCCCGTACCCAGTCACCAAACGAGGAAATAAGTATTGCCTGATGGTGGGATGCTATTTCACCAAATGGTTGGAGTGTTTCCCGATCCCGGATCAAAAGGCAACGACAGTGGCGAACAAACTGGTTGAAGAAGTAGTAGCACGGTACGGCGCGTTTCGGGAACTACACTCGGATCAAGGCACGAATTTCGAATCCGAGGTGGTGGCTCAGGTCTGTGCATTATTCGGGATACACAAAACAAGAACGACGCCGTACCACCCCAGGAGTGACGGGTACATAGAACGAAGTTTCCGTACTTTGGGGTGTTGTTTGAAAGCCAGCTGCCGAGCGACGGGTCGGGAATGGGACGAGATGGTCCCGCTCGTGATGATGAGTTATAGAGCAACGCCGCAAGCCAGCACGGGAGTGACACCGAACATGATGATGCTGGGCCGACAGACCATGATGCCGCGACAGGCGATTTATGGGAGACCTCTAGGACCAGAGGAGGAACCCCGACGGGTAGGCGACTATGTGGAAAGCCTGGAGGAAGGGCTAGTCGCGGCCTATCGGGAGGCCCGGACGGGGCTGAAACGAGCCGCCATCCATCAGAAACACGAGTATGATGGGAAGGTGACTCGGCGGGAATACCACGCCGGAGAACTGGTCTGGGTGCACGATACGGTAGTGGATAGGGACAAGGGAACGAAGTTGCGATTTCCATGGATAGGCCCTGCACTGATCGTCAAGGTGCTTGACCGAGGACGGGTGGTAGTACGGAAGAAACGAGGGAAACCGGGGGGGGTGGTCCATGTGGACCGCCTGGAACCCTACCGAGGACACGCTGCGCAGCTTGGATGGTAGCTGACCAGCAAGGATACGAGGCTGCACAGTAAATGCTTGGGGTGGGGCGCGCTAGGGCACGTAAGGAAACGGGGTACCCCCTTTTTGTGATGAAGTCGTTTTCGTGTCTCGATTCCGCAGGTGGAAGAGGACCAAGGGAACGACCAAATCGGCGCTACACAGAAAGGCTTTGGCCAAAAAGGACTGATCAACCTGGGGCCATTGAGTCGGGGCGGTGCGTTGACCACTACAGTAGGAGTGCAGGTCGTTAGGCTGTAGAGATTCGCTACCTAGCTGAAGATTGGTTCTCTTGCGGATGTAATATAGGTGGGAAATGCGGGGTTGGAACGAAAAACGGCGTTCGGGAGCCACGACGGCCCGAATGTCTAAAGTAGTCCCACGGAGCCGCTTTCCGGTCAGTTCGGAGGAACCACAGCGTGGAAAAGATGGTTGGATTACAACAGAAGACAGACCCGGTGGCAAGCTGGTGAAGACTTCTGAAGTAATGCCGACTTGGTAATACCGCTTTACAGCGTCCAGGAGACCGGAGGAGAGTAGATGCGGCACTCTCGGGAACGCCGGAGGAACGAACGGACGGCTGTAAAAGGCGAGGCCTGAAACGAGGACGGGCTTTAAAGTAGGTCGTAAAAGGAGTAAAAGAGGACAAAGAGAACGGGGAGGCGGCGAGGAGATGATAACGCCGAGCCCCTGTGTTCTCCGGGAAGTGTGCGGAAGCACTGTGAGGGCCAAGATGAAAAAGGCAAGAAAAGGCGACGAGGGATGAAAGGACCGAGGGCGTCCGGTGGGGCAATAAAAGGCCTAGGAAAAACGCGTGGACGGGCGAAGGGCCGCGAGGTAAAGAAAACAGGCGAGGCGGTGACCAGCGGCGGGCCCCGGGGACCGGAAAATAGTAGGGGGCGCCACCGTAGAAGTGGATGGTGAGTCTGACGCTAGGGGTCGCTAGTGCAGGCCACGCCCACTTCCGCCTGCGGCGGCTATAAAAGGCAGAGCGCTCGCCGGAGCAGGTCATTCTGGTCAGCCGACCAGGATTCATCGAATCGCAGACGAGCAGACTGAGCTAAGGAGAAGAAAACAAGAAGAAAAGCAGAGAAGCGAGACGAGCAGCATCACCACGAGACAAAAACGGAAACGGCTGACGGGACGAGCTTCAGGATTGGAACGAGCCCCGAAAGCCCGGAAAACAGACACGATGAGCGGACAGTGCTGGGAAGGACATTGTCACGGAAAGGAGTTTAAGCACTTGGCCAAGCATATTAAAGGCCAGCACGATGGATTACGGAAGCAGTACTACATGTGCCCGGTGTGTTCGAGTCGAGCCTATTCGACACACCAGGACTGGAGGAAACACATGACGGACTCACACGAAGGGAACCTGCAGAGGGGGATGCCGAAGCAAGACCCCCTTCTGAGGCTGGAGTATGCTGCGGCGTTCGCCTTGGACCCAAAAGGACGACCGCCGTACACCAGTTTCGCTACTGGGGATGAAACGGCGGCCCGGGTAGCCAACATGGAACGGGACTACGCGGTGCGCCATCCGGAGGGGTTTCAACCCCCTGAGAGGGCGGTGGATAAGGAGGCACCGGAGAGGCCGCGACGGCAGATCCGCATCCCTTACTACCCGAGGGCGTCAAGAGGATCCGAGGACAGCGACGCCGAGCAGCTGGAGCAGGTAGCAACCGAAGAAGGATCAGAGGCCGACGAGGCCGGCGAGGGAGCCCAAGCAGCCAAAGCAGCAGGGAAGGGACCCCTGGCCGAGGTGGCGGAACGATCGACACCCACGCGTCGTTCCCCTCGGAGGGCCGCGAAAGGAGTACGGAAGGAAGACACCGAGTCGCCGCGAAGCGCGAGCCGGGCCGTGGTCAACCCGAAGCCACTCCTGACACCAGACCAAATATCAGGGTTAGTACAGAGCCGAATTAAGAAGTTAAACGCCCAGGGAGAACCACGGGAACCGAGAGGACGAGGACTCCCAGGCAGAGGAAAAGGACGGACATCCACACCCACCCCGAAGCCGGGTTGCTCAGGAATACCACCGGGGGCTGAGGTGGTGGAATTGGTGAGCTCGTCCGACGACCAACGACCGAAAGTCAAGGAAGAAGAGGAGCCGCTCGCTTTCAAGAGGCCCCCGACGCAGGGATGCCCGACGGAGGAGCCGTCGCGAAAGAAGAAGTGGAAAAAGGTCAAGAAAGTCCCGAGAGAATTGGAGGAGGGAACGAGTTCGGACCAGTCGGAGTCAGGCAGGAGTATGTCGGCCCGAAGCGATCGGTCTTTGATTATCGCTGAGTCTAGCAGCACGGGAGAGCTGGGACCATCGCAGCCTGAGACCTCGACAGGAGTCAGACGAACCACGGGACTAGAACCACCTTGTAGCGACGCACAATTTACTATGATGACAGTTCATAAGAAATCGGTGATATACGAATCACGACACCCGAGGTACCCCGGGTATTTAAAAGGAACAATGAACCGGGAGGGATCGTTCAGGGGTTACCACGAGGCGAGATCCGACCGGGAGCTGGAGGACAGCATTCGGGAAGCACAGGGAGGCCGGCTGGTGGAAAGAGAAGCATTGTACCTAGGGAGGTTTCTACGCGAGATGGCAGAAAGGCAGGGACTCAAACCGACGGGGCGAGTGGAGAAAGTAAAGTATGTTCGGCATGCGGCCAGGCCGGAGGACACGGCGTCGACGGCCTCGACACAGCCGCTGTTCTCTACCCCTACCCCGACGAAAGCAGATTCACCCCTGGAGAAGATGGTATGTAAGCAGCCGATAGTGCCGCCCCCAGGATTGAAACGAATGAGAGACATTACGGTAGCACCAGACACGCCAGAGACACGGCGGCGGTTGACAACCTGACTCGAGCCAGTTTGGGGAGCTCGTTTTTCGGGTCGCAAGGGTCGGACGAGACCCCGGGACCACCGTCGCCCGAACGTATGGGATCGCCGCCAGGACCGGATACCCCACTCAAGGACGAGGATAAACACGGGCGGGCGCTACAACCGCGGGTTGTGATACACAGATTACAAATACCGGCTGCCCAGTCCATGGACGCAGAAGTGGAAGACTCAGAGGACATGGAGTTGGGGCAGACCGAGACCAGAGGATACGAGCCGGAGAAACAAGAATTGGACGAGTCGGGAGCGGATTCAGTGTTCGGGTCTATAGGAACGGAGATGCCGACGGCAGGACCATCTAGGGAAACACCGAGACTCAAGTTATTACGGACACAGGCCGTTCACCAGGTCTTACAGGGACACTTTCCGGTGACGGCGCGAGCGGTACGAGACTGGGACGCGGAAAAGGCCATTCGGGTGCAACTGACGTGGCCCCCAAGGGAGGTGCGAGGAATGACGGCCAAGACAAGAGCAATGGCTTCGGCGTCTATGGCGTTCCTGATGGCACTAGAAACGGGCCGCAAGCCAGAGACATTTGAAGAAGCGATGGCGCAGTTCCCGACGGCGGCACTGGGGCCGTTGACCAGGGAGTTCCCGGGGGTCGACCAGCTAGTTAACGAACACAACCGGACCGTCCAATTGGCTCAGACCCTAGTGATGCACAAAAACGAGGATCAACTGGATGACTTGTTGAAGGCGACAAGAGAGGCGGAAAAACAGAGCGGAATGGTGGATCAACTTCTCGAGCTCCCCGCTAGGGAGGAAAGACTGTTGCTGCCGATCCGGCGCCAAGAAGAAGGGTGAAGTAGATGCTGCTCGAGGTCTTGCACGGAAGAAAAACAGCGCGACGGAACCAGAGGCGGAAGATGGCGCGTCGCGAGTCGGGTGGGGAGGGATTACGGGGCGTTGGCTCCTCACCCATAGTGTCAAACCCCCAGGGAGAGAACCGGGCCGAGGCGGAGGTACCTGAGCCGCACAGGAGGCCGAAGCCTGGATAAAAGACTCTCCTGGAGACCGCTGGACGGGCCCGAAAACTTTACTTAAACTCATCGGGAACGGACTGGCGGGCTCGAACATTCTTATCTTAATTTATTCTTATTAGTTTCTTTATGGGAACCTTCTTGCGGAAGTGAACGAAACCACATGTGTTAGGAGGTGTTGAGTGTAATCAGCGAGCTGGAGGGTCCATGACTGGAATGAACTTACCAAGCCTGCGGGGCGAATACGGGACGGAAGGAGGCGCTAAGAGGAAAAACAAGTTTGTAGCTGTTCCTCTTCTTCCCTGGAGCCCGCTGCGTTGGTTGGGACCGAGCAGGTGGAACGGGATCGTCCGGTCGCGGAAATGGATAACGGGCCGGGCGGCCCGGGAGCGAGAGTGAAAGTTGGGAGGCGGAATCGAGGAAAGGAAATCAGAATGGACGGATAGTGTTGTCATTGTAGTCTTTGAGTCGACGGTCGTGCCGGGGTAAATAAGGTACCGGTGGGCCGGCGACTCGCCGCTGGAGGAAAGGCTGGCGCGGGCCAAGACTGAAAACCCTTCTCCCGCGCTGCCTTGAGCGATCTGGAGGCGAGGAAGAGACGACCTCTGTCCTCTAGCGGCACTTCTACTTCCTGCAACTTTGTCTTCTTGATTTTGGATGGATCGATCAGAATGTGGATGAACCCGGATTCATGTACCATCATCTTCTGAGTTTCCTTGTCTTCAGCCTCTTACCGCATACGAAGAGCGGCAAAATGGAACTTCTCGACCTGAATGCTGGTTTTATCGTGCCAGAGTTGATGCAGCGAGTCGTGAAAGGATTGCGGCGAGTCGTAGATGTCTCCCGGAGGACCAAGGCACGAGCAGGGACGATAACTTAGGGGCCCTGGCTCGTGACCGACCGTAATATATAGTAAAAACAATACATGAACGAGAAACGAAAAAAATTTAATAGACTTACTAAAACTTATATTAATCTCTTACCTGCAGTAACGACAGAGACTCCTTCCATGTCGTATTTCCTGATGTCTTCTTCTCGAGGAACGAAACAAAATAGTCTTTGAAACATATAGGGAAGTAATCTTTGCAATATACAGGAAGGTGGTGCTTGGAACGTCGGCCGCGGATGCCTCGATAGACAAATCAAGAGGTCTGTAAAGAGCGACGAGGAGCGACCCTTCTTGGAGTTCAACATCGGATGAGTTCTTCTCTATACATGCTATTTTATTGAGAATGGGCCCGTTCCGGATCTCAGACGTTGACGTTGGGTGCAGGTCCCAGTTGATGTCGTCCATCTTCACTTTCTACGGCTTCTTCTTCTCCTTCTCACTAATATCTTCAACTTACCAACTCGAACCGTCGAGCAGCCCGGAACGGCTCGGAGCTGTTGTCTCGGCGTTCGTCATAGGCATAGTGGCTCCATGCAATGTGACATGGCACCGTGGACGACTGTGGCCTTACTCCAAAATCAAACCAGACCGGATCTTAAACTTACCTCTATTAACGAACTATTTGTTGGTATTACAGTCTTACGAAAATCGTCTATAAGCACGGTCCTCCGGGAGGACGAAGAGAAAAACTTAGTAGGCGGAGCGAGGCCCGAGAGCCTAGGAAACGAACGAGGGCCCGAGTGCCCGAAACAGGAATCCTCTTCTTAGGAAAATCATCTCATCAGTAGAACGAAGGAGCCTCCCTCTCGCCCCAAAGAGGACTGTCTTCCTGCCGTTGCTTACGGGGGGGGGAGGGATGAGAGGCACCGGCTCCTGTCATCAAAAAGAAACTTCATCAAAATTATCTTCTTAATCAGGTCTCCGTTCCGGTTGTTGTCATGCCACTTGGGCCTGGAACGGTGACGGAAATACTTTACTATGGTGGACTCTCTCCGACATCTCTTTCTGAAATCCTGAAATCTTCAAATGTGTCGACGTGGTCGAGGACGGAACATCTTGATGCTGGGTTAACCACGAGGACATGTGTCGTAAAAGTCAAACTTCAGTTCCTGTACGGAAAACGGACACTTCATCGATAATTAATGATTCTAATCTTCTCAGTCTCACCTTCACCCGAACTCCATCTCAAAGCTTCACCGTGACAAGTAGCACGAAACCCGCGACGTCGTCTGCTGAAGCTTCCACTCTAAGCTTTAATGAATGAAGTTAAGTTCCTTTCCACATACAACGCCATCTTCTTCTTTGGGTACCTTGGCCTTTGGCTCGAACATGTTGTCCTTGCCAACCGTGAAAAAGTCACAGGGGGGCTCTGAATGCCGAGGCGACCGAGGGTGCGAAGTCCAAAAAGAACATTCTATCCACAAAAGCTTCAGTCTTTCTTCTTCAACTCATCCTTAAAATCATCATCATCACCTAAGAGAACGCAGAGAAGAGTAACAGTTACGGAAGAACGAGGGGTCACGACCGACCGGGTAGGAGAATCACGACCGATTCTCTACCCAAAAACAAGGGAGAACGTCTGGACGACGGTAGAACGGACCGAGGGTCGAGAGGACTAAGGGTCACGACCGACCCTGGCCTCTGGGTGGGAGAGTCGCGACCGATTCTCCACCCGAACTAGGGGAGAACGTCTGGACGACGAAAAACGAAGGGAACGGGGGCACTGCGGGTCACGACCGACCCATGGCCCCGGGCAGGAGGACCACGACCGGTCCCTCTGTCCTAATGAGGGTAAAAAGGCGAGGAAAAACGCGCCGAGGGGCTAAGTAAACAGAGCCCAGAGGAGAGGAGCGGGGGCGACGGGGTCACGACCGATCCCCAGTCCCGGGTGGGAGAGCCACGACCGGCTCGCTCATCCTAAAGACGAGAAAAAGAGGAGGTCCTAAATAGATCAAGGATAAGAGAACTCTGACGAAGATAAAAAGAGACTAAGATATATAAAAAACGAATTATATGAACTTTTATTAAGAAGAGAGAAAAACGAAGAAAGAAAAACGAAGAAAGAAGAGAAATAATAATTAGCCGGATAGGCCCCGGGGGCCCTCCGAAGTAGACCGGGGAGGACAGAGGGTGACACCTCCTCCTCTGCCGATAAGGAGCGTAGGATTGAAATGTTTCTGGTTCTAGAGTATGTTCTGTTGTCGTTGCTGTATGAACTGTGTTGAAATTTTGTATAACGTGTTTTCCCACCTTTCAAGAAGGTGCGGGAGGGTGTGATGAACGGCTATTCAGCCAAAATACATAGAGGTTAAAATAATAGAAATAAGGTAATAATGGAAATAGATGTAAAGAACGAATAACGAATATGTAAAGAACGAAGAACGAAATAGATGTAAAGAACGAATATGTAAAGAACGAATAACGAATATGTAAAGAACGAATAACGAAAACGTAATGGAACGAAACCCGGAAATATGTAAACCGGAAGTGAAATGTAAACCGGAAACGGAATATATAAACCGGAAGTGACGTCAGTTGTAGGTCACGTGACCGAAGGCAGCCAATCAGGGCTGACCTCTCTAGTATATAAAGGGGCGGTGAGGCCCGAATAAACAGAGTTCTTTAACAGTTCTCCTGGTGTCCAGACGTGTCCTCTTTCCTGAAACAACCACTAAAGATGAGCCGAATAGAGTAATTAAGTCGAAGTTAGGACAAAACAGTCGAAGTCCGAGATAGGTAGTCGAAACATAGGGTAAGGGGCCCGAAGGCCCGAAGAACGAGGAACGAGGGAACGAAGTAGGGCACGAAGGCCCGAAGTAGTACCGGAAACCGAGGCGTAGTATGGTGCGAAGACATGGGGAGCGGAACGAGGGAGCGAAGTCCGCGGGGACGAGGGCGCGGCGTGCTCGGCCCCACGCTACCAAACAATAGGCGACCGTCGGCCCGTCGCCCCCGCGGACCGGAACTCAGGGGTGGACCGCCCCCCGGCCGACCCGTACCCCTACCATAATTCCCCTCCCCCGCAGTCCTCCGTCGACATCGAGTGCCGATCGATTCGCTCAGCCCCCCCTCGTGCGCGAGGCACGACTCTAGAAACACATCTCGGTTCTTGGCCCGTATTCCCCGTCCGCCCCGAGACCCGAACAACCCCCACGTTCCTCTGTCGTAAGAATCGGCAACCCCGACTTACCAGAGAACGTCACACATGCTTGGTGTATTTCTGGCAAATCTTGAGATTTGAATCCCATTAGATACAAAATAAATACTTTTAGGACCATTTTCTAAAAGTATAAGTTATACGATAGAAATATTGTGCATACTAGTTCTCGACGTTATTGCCTATTGAACTACAAATTGCAGAGACAGTGAAACAGTTTTGTAATTACTTGACTAGCTACTTATAATATACCTTATGGAAATATGACAACAAATTCAATAAGACGACACCCAAGAGGCCTGTATTTGTATATCTGAACGTACTACAGTTTGAGTCAATATAAATCCTGGTTTATCAAATCATACATGCACCCAGTCAAATGAAAACATCGGGCTTCGATTCTAGGTGACGGAGTTTACTTGTGATTGATTAATTACGATCTTAAGTACAATACAAGAAATAGGGGTGTTCTCAGTACGGCTAGTATTATTAAATAAGTGCATGATGTACGTGTGAAGTTCTCAATCTCCGTTTCAAGCGTACTTGTGATCAGGAATGTGATATTTTGTTTAGTAAAGCAAAATTGTTATTTCGACAGCGGCAGTGACGTAACCGTCCTGTTACCGTGGTTATGCAAACTTACAAATCAGCACAACGTAACTGTCGGTCATCTGTTATACATGTAACTGCCACATACTTCACTTTGTTGCAGATTTTTAGCTTTAGAGTCGATGTAACTAGGAGGATGAAATAAATAATCCTATTTATCAATGTCCAAACCATTCACCTGTATTCCTTGTTATTCACAATCACTCTAGTCTATTTATTCTAGCTGTGAAGTTAATAACATAGTAATGTAAATTAGTCAATATGAAAAACGTTTTTTATTGTCCTGGGAATTATTTGATCATTAAAATTGTGAAAGCTATGGTAACAGTCATTTTTTGTTTTAATGTCTTTGAATCATACTCATTCTATATTGGACAAAGCATACTTGGAGAGGGGGGAGGGCGGTTTGGACGGGTCCATATTGTTAACTTCCTTCCATGATAGCTAAAACAAAGTACCGTGGCATGTATACCAGTATACAATGTTATTAAAACATTGCAGAAACATTTGATTTCTTTCCTTGTTTTTCTTTCTCGTTACATTATTTTGATGACACCCAATTGTGAAATTACACTGTGATGTTATTACGACATTTGGGTTACTTTCTCTCATAACATTCTCATAACAGTCTGTATTGGTAAAGTCTCAACTCCTCTGGAATGTAATATCATCACAGCATTCCTTTTTTGTGAGTTTCAACCTTACGTGAAATAACGTAACTGTTATGCGAAAATTAAACAAGTAACAGACAGTATGGCTGTTGATTGCCTTGGTATGCCCAAAAATATCGAATAAGGAAGGGAAGATGAGCTTGCCAAGGCCACACAAGAACAGGAGAAACTCTTCACCGATGCATAGAATAAGTTTTAAGAAGAGATCTTCAACTCAATATGTCCCTAAAGACTACGAGGATTAGGCATATTTTCAGTAATAACGAGCAGGCAGCTTGTTCAAAAAATGGAAATATTAGTGTTTCCATCAAATAATAAAGAAACTCCTATGTTTACGTTTAGTAGTATTGCGTAGAAGAAGGAAGAAAATGATACCAAGACAAATAAGGGTATTCGATCGTGACTGTCCCCAACGCTAATTTTTCTTCTTCTGTCCGTGTAAACTTCCATGCCTTATCAGGGATCGTTTGTATAAAGTCATAACTGCCCATCACAACGGGAAGTTGGGCATTATTTATTATTACCAACACTGTGTGAACATGTTAGACCTATGCTGCTACTATTGTTTGCCTCCCTGCATCTTTCTGCCAAGTATTACTTTCTGATATCTTTTTGCTTACTTGTACATATATATAGGTGCACGTTTCTTTATCACCACGCGGACACGATTCCGTCACTTAAGGTGCCTATTTTCGGAATAAGATCTCTATTTAGACCTGACGTAATCGGCAATGTAGAAGATTCGGGTCTCAAGTTTATGATATAAGGCCAGTGGACTTGGGTGAGCAGATAGAGTAGCCTATTGGGAATTGCTTTAGAGGAACTCAACAACCTACATCACACAGCGCTGTATCGATGCTGCTGCATCATCACATGTTTAACATTGTCTCAAAACCCTCTTCTGGAAGCATACCTCTGGGATAACATTCAGCTAGGATATTGCAATTATACAGAGACCCCACTAAAATCACTCGTAATTATAGTAAATTTCACAATTTGACATCATTATGTATGGTCCCAGCTCAACCCAGGAACTTTACAAGTCATCTGAGAGTCTGTCCCAATGGCTAACTACAGGAAAAGCTACCCCAAAACTACCAAATGGTCGCAATAAGTTGCTATCAGCCAGCAGTGGAAATCTAATGGCTCTTCCTGTTGAGAAACTAAAGACGCATGGTTCAACTGCTTCAGTCAACTCCATCCCACCCAAACTGCCCAAAAGACCAACTCCCAGACCATCTGTGACTTCAGTAGACTTCGGGTCGCCACGTCCATCAGTTACTTCACTTGACATTGTGACAATGAGTAGTCTTGATGACTTGGACCCTAACAACCATTTGACTACCATACAACAAAAGGAGGTAGCCTTTGTTATAGCTTTAATGTTCTGCGTTGTGGTTTCTCTGATCACTCTGGCCTTGGCTTCAGTGAGTATCAGCTTCTCAATGACTCAGTCATTGACTCTGAAACGGGCTGTTGCTGCTCACCTTCTGATTGATGTACCTGCCTTTGCAGCTGCTCGAGGTAAGATAATTTCACAATTTATAAATGACATACAATAGTGTGTGATGTCTGTAATATATATATCCAAAGAGTGACCCTAGAAAGTTGCATCGAAGACTATGTCCTAGACTTCTGGATGGGAATTTCATCTCCCATTGATGGATTCGATCTTTCCCACTACTAATAACTTATATATGTTTTTTATCAATAAACAATTCTCCCTATACAACGGATAGTCAATTCCCGTTATTTTACCTGCAGCTTAGCCTAGATCCAGGTGCATGCTAGGAAATAATTATGTCGGCAAATAGCAAGGCTTAAGTATAGCGATTTGCATTAATCATGGCATTATTTGCAATTGAACATAATATGAAATTAACAATCAATATTTTCCAGTTTGTCTTTATATGAAATTTTCTAGATTGGTTAGAATATATATCAATTACATATGGATAAAGAGCAAAATATTTCCATATTTCCTATGGTTTCTTCAGATGGTTTGTCAACCAAATCTTTAGACATTAGACACTTGCAGAAAATACTATAAATCAGCTATCCGTGGCGGGGTGAATTATCAATGCTCCCATCTTCTCGGTTATGCCTTTATTATACAAATGATTGCCGCTTTGGTACTTAGCCTATATATGTGCTGACCCCCCAACCCCCACCCCCTCTTTCAGAAATCCTGAATCTGCCCTTGCCAACCCACTTAACTCAACTAGTATGGCTAGGAACTGGCTGAAAATAATCTTACCGCAGGACTATGTTTTGATAACGTGTTCACACTTTTCTCGCCATTCAGATAATGTTGAGCGTATTGAACCGTTGCGAAACATGTCCAGCTGTGCGAAGTTCTATGAGCTGAAACATTGGCATACGAGTAGCGGTGGAGCCATGCTGCATGGTGTGAGATATAATAAAACCAACAGTCGACTCACAGTCCAGGAGAATGGCATCTACAGCGTCTACAGCCAGGTATGGAGAGATACAGAAATATAAATAGATTCCATACCTTGTAGGTATAACATGATTACTGGACGTCCATGCATGGTGACACTTTAATTTCCCAATGTTTGTTGAGTTGCTCACAAGGATAGGATTTTTTTTGTATTTGAATTTCAATTTTTGAGGTACTCTTAAGGTCAAGTAATAGGTAATAATGGGTGCCCAATTTATCTAAAAATGTAAGTGGTCGTCCCATCATCACACAAGTTCTCATCCCTTCTAGATGGTTTTCACATTCTGTATATATACTTCAGACCTCTTCCCACAGCCTGCTATAGTTCTGACCACATGAGATGAGAGTCTCCTGGCCAGATCTGTAAGGAAGGAAATCACATATCAAAAGCATGATCTCTGATTTCCAATTATGCATTATTGATGTAAATCAACGCTGTTTCTCCTCGCAGGTGGTTTTTGATGAGAAGCCATCCAAAAAGGACCGTGATCCGTACTCTGACAGCCTGATCCATGTGTTGTGCAGGTAAATATATACTTGTAATTTTTGCTTTTCTATTGACTCAGTTGTTTATTCCAATTCAAACTTTCAGTTAATTTCCCTTGGATAACCTGCGACAGCCCATAGTTTGTTTTCTAATTAAATTTATTGGCCCCCTAGTTGAAAGTAAAAGTTGTCAAATTTGTAATCATAATTGTAATATCTTAGCAGTGGGTTGACAATGACACTAATGCTGAATGTTTGTGGGGCTTCTTGGTATCATATTTACATACTTGTTCACATTTCTTTAAAGATTTACTTTGAAAACATTATGAAGAACGTTTTTTTGTAGCCAACATAACAAATCTGTTTTATATCAGCGAGTAAAATAGGTAAAAACTAATGACTGTGAACCAACAGATGAATCGTGTTTTTAACTGACATTGAAAGGTAACAACACACTATAGAAATCAAAAGTTAGGACTATAAGTCTTTAAGAGAATCAAACTGTAAATGATAATTAAACAGAGGGCCAACTTTTTATTTCATGGATATCCTTACCAGAAAAATATTTGTTTACAAATAATATTGGGGAAAATAACACAATTTAATCCCAAAATCTTACATTGTTATTAAGCTAATGACCCTTATCTTTGAAGGGCAGTACCTGAACTTGGAGAGTCTGATGAGGACCTTGCGCAGGCCACCTCCACCCCAAACCAGGTTGACTGCTCCGGAGGTGGATGCTCAGATTCAGACCACGCAGCGTTCCACACAAGTCACGTTATTGGGGTTGCTAAGCTGCAGCGTGGGGATGAGATCTACGTCAAAGTGTCCAACCTGTCTGTCGTCCAACTATCTGAAACGGCCAGGGTCACCTTCATCGGGCTCTTCAAAGTAGACTGAATCTACTTTATACATTTTGATTGCATCTAGAGACCTTTCATTGTGATTGTGCTAGCCAGCCTACTAGGAAATATTTGAAGCTAGGGAAACAGCAGGAAATGGAAATGGCATGAAGCAATGATAATGAATCTCTCATTTTATAATAAATAATGTAAATAATGTGCATATTGAAATATATGAACTATTATCCGTTAAAACATAATATTATTTAGCAACAAAATGTCTTTTCAAAAAATGTTGACGCACACTCAGGGCATTAAGAATGGACAATGGGAATGGAAGTCACCTCTCCTCTCCCTTGGATTATTTTGCATCTAAATCACACATAACATCACGGTCGTTAGCTGGTCAGGCCTGCTGAGAACATCAGTACTTGTTTTTTAACTACCTGAATTTTTGGAAATTCTGTTTGACGGAAGGGCCATATTATTGTATACTACAAAAACTATAAACTCTCGTCTTTTCCCTATGTGAAAGTTTTATGAATCTTTTTGTGGGTCCTGCTAGCCACTGTTTGTGATGTTTTAAATACCATATTCCTATGTTTAATCAGTATCATAAACCAACCACACATGGCAGGGTTTCATAGGTTTCCATCAAATGTACCTCAAGGCAGATATTTTAGGTAGAAAATGATGTAATGTTTGTACACAAAATATGTGAAATGTACTCTTCATAAAATGTAAATCACAGTGCACTTCATGTGTCAGTATTGTATTATTGCGCAAAAAGGAGGATGTATAAAATTGTATGTAAATATGGGCAGAATCCACAAGATTATCTCTGACATGGTTTGGTACATGTCACTCTATGGGTGCTGATCTATAACCTTATGTGGGCTTTGTTTGAACCAAAATTAATGGGATTTGGGCGTTTGCACACTATATCAAATCAGACATTTCCGAGAAAAAGGGAGGACCCCCCCCGCCCCCCTCATGCCACAAACACATTAGATCCACTGCTGGTTAAGGAATCACTGATCGACAGTCGTAGTTGCAGTTGCAGTGACCGGCCATAAATATGATTACTGAAGGAAATTCTTGAGGCAATCGGACGGAGGTTTAGATTGCTGTTGGTTAGTTAATATCATTTAGAACACATCCAAATGTATATACAACACTTCTGCAAATATAAACTTCCTATGATCTGTTATGTGGGGCGAAAATATTTACTTTTCAATGTATAGTCCATAATGCATAAATCCAGCCCTCATTTACATTGACAGTGATAAATTGATATGTATAATATGGACATATAAGATACCAACAGAAATAGGTCATTTCTTGCTTCATTGAAGAAATCTGTTGTTCAAAGATAAGGAAAAGCCAATGTTCAAGACACGCATAGCTATTGAGAGACCGTGAATGAAATACAAACCGTTTCTATAACTAAAATGCAATGTATATAATATTATATCTATAAATTTATATATATATGCTCATCTGCTTTGCTTTGACATGTGACTCTTTCTATTGTACCCATACATGGAAGATCATAATTTATTAATGTGGTTTTACGCATACACAATAATTATTCTTGTACATGACGCAATAGTCTTGTCTGTGACCACGAGGATATATATGTTCCTAACACCTTTATTATTTTGATATGGAAGTAGGCTTCATTAAGAGGATGACGTTAAATGTTCATCAAACTGAACTATTTTATTGAACAACAGACCTACGCGGACTGCCAAATTCATAGTTCCAAGAAGATTGAAGATGATGACGAAGACATATATTGGATATAGAAAAATAGGTATCGTTGCAGTTAACACTCCCCAAAAATGATAGTTCATCAATGAAAATAGTTCACTACACCACCAGGTGTGAAACTGAGTCCGACAGACCAACGTGGGTCAGAAGTTAGTTTCTCTTTGGGCTTACATATTTAGATATACTTTATCTATCACTTTGAAACTGATGAATGTTATGTCTAAACCTTTCCTGTCAAAACATCTTTTTCCTGATATTATATGATTCTGTGTAACTATCCATCATATCATATGCATATCTTACAAAATAAAATGTTTCAAACTGATGAAAACACTTTTTGTTATGTAAAGTAGTTTCTACTAGGCCCCCGTCAGTGGAGTTATGTACTTTTCACCTCCCATGGTGCACATAGCAGGGGTAGATACATGATTTTGGAAAGTTGGTTGGGGGTCCACATAATATAGGCTAAATATTAAAACGATGTGCATTCACACACATGCATGTTACATATTTTTCTCTTTGGCAAGTTGAAGTCCCCATAAAAAGGGGAGGGGGGTCAGGACCCCCTGCCCCCCTCCGCCCCTATATATTTACTGGTCTGCAGTTCACTGAACCTTGAAGGCTGACCAGGGTCTGGACAATAATCTAGTAGGGAAAGTGTAATCTACCAAGAACAAAGAATATTATTAGGAATAAGTGACGCAGCTTACATTGGAAGTCATTAAATTGCTTTATTGAGACAGAATGCTCACAAAAACAACCCAGGATGAGTCCAAGGCACCATACAGATTTAAAGACGATCATACCACCAAGAAATCAATCAAGGAATATTCTGACACTCAAGGCCCAAATAGAAGACTATATACAAGGTCTACATTATTCAATAGTTTCACTTAAGCAACTCCTACTATGTCGAAACACCTAGACACAGTGCTAGGAACAAAGACCAAACTTTGATATGTTTTCACAACTTGATCTCCAGAAATGCCTACTTGATTTCCCATAATGATAAAAACTTGAAAGCATTGGAAAGAAAAATAAATTTAAAGTGCTATAAAGCTCTCAGTTAACTACTACCTGTAGATTTTGCCACACTACAGGCTTCGGTTCAGATGATGTAAGCCATTGTGCAGTCAAACGTTTCAAAAACATACCAACCCATTTAGGAAGATATGCAGTGAAATAACTTAACTTTGGTATTCAAATTATAAGATTGCCATACTATCCACTCACGAAAGTCAATGCACTCTATTGACAACCTATCCATTCTAGTCTGATAACAGCATGTTTTAAGGTCATTTCTCAGGATATCACAGATGACTTTGGTAAAAAATAACATTCATTTTTCCTATAAGGTACATCAACAAGCTTTAGAAAGTACACAATGCTAAACAAAGTTTATAACGCTTTCCTTGTCAAAAATGATTGGAATTATAAAAAATGAAGTTGTTTTTTATTTCACGAAATATTGCTTAACCAATTCAACTTGGCTAACTAAACAAAGATGAATTTTGAACGTTTTAGAGCAATCAAGGATAAGACAAAAATAAATCAGAAACATTGTATGAATATGAAGGATGTTGAAAATGCAACATTTTAGTTTGTTTCATGTTTTCTCTGAATTCAAGAAGAGTTTTCGTCCTGAGCAAATCTCTTAGATATTACGGAATGTAATACTGTCATTGTACTGACCGTTAAGAAATATTATTAGCAGATAGAATAGAATAACTGGTCCCATCAATGTCTACAAAACGGTAATTTTAAGCAGTTAAGCAAAAAAGATACAATATCACTGCACAGTCAAAAAAACACCAGTCTTGTGTATCAGATAAAACTAAGCTTCAAGAATTAAAGCTCTGATTATATGTTTTCACTTGTATACAACATATCACAGTAGGTATCACCTCAATTGGAATTGTACTATCCAATACTTGTAGAATATCATAAGAAATAGAAAGACACAACATCGTTGGTAACAATCTATACAGTTCAGTTAACTGGTTAAGAATCTTAGATATACAGTCTCAGTATATACTTGAGCTCGGTGGTGCGGGGGGATAAGCAGGATCGGTTTGATTGGTTGACGTGGGACCCGGCCCTGGGTAAGGAGGTGGTGCCACCATAGACCCATTCTGGGCCGGAGGGGGCAGGTAGGCCGGGTTCAGGGGCTCCAGCTTCACTTTGTTGGGTGCGAAGTTGTCGGGGATCGGCTGACCTGGCGGGTAGTTGGCCACCGGATGTCCTGGTTGTTGGTAAGGTGGAAGGTTTATCTGGTTAGGGGGGTATGGAGCTGCTTGACCTGATGGGCCTGTCTGTGTGTAGGGTGGTGGGATAGGTCCTCCACCTAATTGGCCTGGTGGTGGGTACTGGGTGGGGTTCAGCTGGCTTCGTGGGTAGTTTCCAGGGTACTGTTGTGGGCCTCGTGGTGGAGGATGTGACCTTTGACCTGATAAATGACAAAGCAGAAACATCTTAGAAATATTCATTATGGAGAGACAAACATCTACCATGCAGTGAGTGCAAGTGGCTCACTTTGCATCAACTTTTACCTGATAGGTCAGATATACATAGAGTATAGACCAAGGGGGCACAAAGCAATATTGATATTGCCCTGGTTTTCACGTACTGTCCGGGACTTTAGCCCGAGACATAAGTATGTGCAAATTGGGACAATGATAATTGCTGAGTGTCTGCACTTTATATTCTATATCAATTCCACAGAAAGTGTTAAAGGTTTTACTGACAATACAAAAATTGGTATTAGCATTCACAGACACTCATTTACGTATCCATTATTCACCAGCTTTTGAGAAGGCAGGACAATACTGAAGGTATAAGAAATAGAACCTTAATATAGAATAAATGGCCAATCAGAACCAAGAAAGTCTTACAGCACACCAATTTTTCAATAACAAGGTTGGTTGGCTTTGAATAGAAAGCAATTCAAAATCTACAAAATTAGTATAGTATTAAAATTCTGGAAATTACGCAATTACAAGCAACATAAAAATAAATTCCATCATGTACTGTAATTCAGTATGGATCACCGAAAACACTGATCTATTGTATCGCTAACACATGATTGGGAATAAAAGCAGTCGTCCCTTGTTCAACGGCCATGATAAGAAGCTACGGAAGCTCTTACTATTAGTAATTTCAAAATAACACCAATGGATGAACCTACCCCGAGGCGGGTTGGTTCGGCCCGGAGGCTGTACACGTGTCTTCTTCTGGGCTAGAAACAGAAAGGGAGTTCATTTAAAGAGGGCATTAATTGAATGAATGTACAGAAAACATACCACTGATGGTTCTTTAAAAAAATATTGAAGATGTTGAATTCACATTAAACGCAAACTCAGGCGTTTTGTGGACGTGGATTACTTATTAGTGATGTTAAACAGCAGTGTCTACTTGTTCCGATTAGCAACAACTTCCATTAAGATATGTAAAGTTCCATATATTGAGCTAGGTATATCCCCTTTAAAATTCTGATCATTGTTGTTGCTAAGCAATGTGTTAAAAGTGCACGAACTATGTTATATATTTTAACTATTTCACGCCATTGTTAGAACTGTCTGTAACCTATGTAGGTCTGTGGCCCGTTGCACAATAGAATTTCGTTGTGAGGATCAAGTTAAGATATCTTAACGAAAAGTTTCATTGTAACAATTTTACAAAAATAGTAAAATCTCTGGTTCTAATGAATGAAATTGAATTCTGTAAATTGATGTAAAAAGGGAAAGAATTAGAGAAAATTCAGTAAAAGTCACAGCCCTCTGGGGGCATTCTAAATATAGAAAAAACTGTGTGAAAACCATCGTTGTTATAAAAATATTAATTTCGTTAATAATATTATTTTCATTGCTAGGAAACCCATTGTGCAACGGGCCACTGGGGATCGAGGGTGTTCCCAAAGTAACTAAAGATGCTCACCACATTTGGCTACACAACACATTATCAGTAGACCTATCAGTGCAATTCCTGCCAGAACACCAATAACGATGCCTACTATTGCTCCGGTACTGAGGGTTCTATATAGGAAAGAAAAAAAGCAAGACATTATGAAGTATACGTTTGTAAGTCAAAGGCCTAGTAATTGCCAGGGCTGTCTGCCAAATTAATACATGAAACAACTCGTATTTTGATTCTCGCACAATACCACTTATTCAATATACTTTCCTGAACATCCTACTTGTACCTAATAAGAATAAATGTTTTCACTAGATTTTAAGTCGGTCCAACCATAATTATATTGAAATCATTGGTATATTGAATATGTAATAATCAGCCAGATTTAGAAAATGAAAAGTCTAAAAGAAAGTGCTGGGATATGATCTTAAAAAGATTTCCATTTGTCTTAGTTGGACAATACAATGCATGTGTTTTGCATTGAAATCTGGCAATTTATGATTCATAACTTTCCTGAGAAATTGGTAGGACCATCTGGCAGTGAATCATAACATTAGAAACAGATAACAAACAGTGCCTTACGTGGTTGGCTCACAGCAGTACTCCTCATATTCCTGCCCACAGCAGGCCGTAAACGTGGCTGGTTCAAAACTTAGCGGGCACGTAAACAGACCCAGGTACGTGCCGTTCTCTCCACTCGCGTAATTGGCACATACCGAAGATTCTACAAAATCAATATAGTTAGTTATATGAGAGAACAACTGGTAAAAGTTTCTTTGCAAAATTCCGAAAAAAAAAAGAATCTCAATTCTCCCAACCACGGATAGCCAATTTCTTGAGTGTTACCTACAGGTTAGCCTAAATCAGAGTGCATGCCTGGAAATATGTCGACAAACTCAGGGCTTAAGCATAGAAATTTTCACTAATCATGACATTATTTGTGGTTTGAAATTGTAGACATCAATATCAACTACTTTTTAATTTTTGGTATCTGTATATGTTTATTATTTTCTGAGCTGGTTTGAAAATTCATTCATTACACATAGAAATATTGCAAATAGTCGTATAATTTCTATACATTTCTATGCGTTTTTGTCAACAATATTAGCCTGCAGGTGTTCAAAATGCCATAAATCAGCTATCCGTGATAGGGAGAATTGCTAAGTAGGTCTCAAATAAAAGAGTGAAGTGGTTCTTGATTAATAAAAAAAATAATAAGATAAAATTTGAAACTGTCATCCAAGGCCTTAGCCTTCCATATATTCAAATATTATATCATTATACTAAAAAAAGAAAGATATTCATTACTCACGAGTATTGGTGGAAACTGGTGACCTGCTGGCGTATATGGCCGAGTTGGAGTAGTAGTAGTAGCGGGAGTAGTAGGACCAGTAGATGGCGCTCATGGTGGCCGCCGTGTAGAAGCGGGTAGACCGCACCGAGGGCACATAGTTACTGCAGTTAGCAAGAATTTATTAACTTCAAATGAAATAATATCAACGATGACCCAGGATTTCTCAGGTTATAAATTTTGATACAGACTTATGGTACATATTCCTCATGATTGATGAGGCTATTTATTGTGTGTTCAACGATGGATCAGTCGAATACCACAAAATGTACATTTCTCTTAGACCCACTTAGGCCATTGTCTTTCACTACCTCTCTCTCGGTTTGGGAACTTACTCATGGGACCAGGCACATAAAAGAACCTTAAGCTTGTGATCAGTTGAAAATACTATAGGAGTGATCCCCGGGAGTGATCAAGGGGGCCGGATTTCCTTAAATCACCTTAGAGTAATGATCTTCCAAGACAGAATTGTCAATAACCTAGTTCTCACTGTGATATGATCATAAATGTTTGATACTGAGTTAAAACTAAAAAAAACTCAGAACCTTGATCAGTAGGTTATACTGTGTTTTTGGATTAAAACGTTCCTCTTTTAAGATGCATCTAATGGTATAAGAGAGATATTTACAACACAAGATAAGAAAGACATAACAAGTCCTTACTCTTGCTGCAGGAACTGATTGAAACATGTTTCTATTATATTTTGTACCAGCTGAGAGCTGTTGGTCTTCTTGACAATGGTTGTGACAGGTGTGAGAGTCAAAAGTCAAATTGACAGAGAACTGCACAGATTCCTGTGACCATTAACTCCATGTTAAATTACATATTACAAATGAGTCCTGTGGAATAGCAGACATCTAAATGCAGACAACAGTCATCAAAAGGAATCTAAATCTGAAGTAAACTAAAACGCATTATATGGAAATACTTTCGGAGGGAGTAAGATTAACTTCACTCTTCCCAATATTCCATATGATGATATCCTATGGTTATCAAAGATGAGGATCCAGATCCATCCTATATGAATGATTAGAACTGAAATCCAGGTCAATCTCACTTGTTATTTATATTGAAGATAATTCATAATGATAAACATTATCTTGGTTTTTATATATAATTTGCATGTTTTTTTTTGTATATTATTTGATTGGAAGATGGCAGACAGGGGCCTTCAAACATTTTCGAAAATCTCAGATCCCCACTCCCACTTTGGCTTAACTATAATGCAATGGACTTGCACATGCACGCACGCACATTTTCGAAAAAATGACTTAATTGAATGTTTCTAAACTAGGCCAATAACTTGAAAACACAGCATTGTTATAATCTTTGTGTTATTCTTTTGAATAGTCATTGTCTGGAGAAGTCAGTTATCAATATGGATCTCAAATTATTGGTTAAATTGACACTCAAATCGATATTTTGATGACTTACAGATAGGATGCACTTGAGCGGTAGTATCTGGTGCTTGGGTTGTAGGACCTATAGGACCTATAGGAACTATAGGAACTATAGGAACTGTAGGAACTGCGGTATGAACTTCTGTAAGAGGAACTGCCCCGGTAGGAACCGCCCCTTGATCCGCCTCGCGCACACCAACATGGCTGACCTGAAACGATAAATGACCCTTAAACCCCAGTGTGCTTCACCATCATTGTTGATGATTAGTAGCAAGTAGTCGCCTCTTGGGGATCCAGTATAAACCACGGCGATTAACGTTGGTCACCTGCGGATTAGGAATTTAGTACGTTGCTGGATGACTAGTCAATCGCCGGTGAAAAAAAAGTTAATCGCTATGTTGGGACGCTCTTGCTTCAAATTTACCAGCGATTAACTGTCACTTAAGTCGTCCAGCCTGACGGTTAAACTCACTAATCAGCAGCGACTAGAGAGAAATATCAAACATGTCCAATATTTCGCCAGAAAACCACGCAATTAGTTTTTAAGTTGCCAGACATGTCTGGCAACTAAACCACTAGTTGCCGTGGTTTTCTTGCAAAATATTTGACATGTTTAATATTTCCCCATAGCCATGGGCGATTAGTTTGTTGCCAGACGACATACTAGAGTGTCCTCTAGTCACCAGCAGATAGATAGCAAGAGTTTCTCAATGTTTATGTGTAGCCTGGCGACTAGTTAGTCACCCAGCAACCAATATTTCGTCCTAGGCCACTGGGGAAATACACTAATCACCGTCATTAGTCGCCCAAGTGGGGAAGCAGTTTAAAGTTGTATTTATTTTTTAATTATCAAATCACCTTTAGGTTACCCTAGATGGTAGGGAATAACAGTATTGCAAAGGGAAGTGTTGAAATATTAGTCAGGCTACAAGCTAAGAGGTTTCGGGGCTATGCACCGAAATAAGGAAGATAAACTCACCACTGTTTATCTAAGTCCATCTTTTTTCTTTGCATATATTAGTCAGGTTCCATATGGTCAAAAATCTGGTTTCGTGAGACTTTTGTGAAAAAAGTAAGAGACCCCCTAAAATATCTTAGAGGGGGTCTAAGGTACATGAAAATGTTTGGTGGCAGTCTGGGAGTTTGCTCCGGTTGCCATGGCAACCGTTTTAAGTCAAAAATGAGGGAAAATCAGGAAAAGGATATTTTCTTTTTTTGCAGATAGATAATTAAAATAAAGCAAGAATCTAACATTGGAATATAATAGGGGCACTGGGGCTCTAACATACAACATGGTTTCTGTTTGAATCTGAAGGTCATTTCAAGGTCAAAACCCAAGGTCAAGGTCATTTTTTAGCCTTTTTTTTGCTTAGACTTGGAAACATTCCATTCCACACAGAAGCATATGGATACAAAAGGGCATTTCATAGTGAAGATGAAAGCCAAGGTCCAGACCTTTAATTTGGTACCTCATTGATGTTCCTAGCTATAGGAGTATTATCAGAATATCTACCCCGAAAGATGCATGTTTCCCATTTGACTGAGCTTTTCAGAGCTCAAATGACCTCGGTAAACATACTATAATATGTCATAATGCACTCATCAATAAAGGTTTTAATGCCATATCTTTGGTTATAACTGAGATAGAAATGCAACTGAGGTGTCAAATTGAAGTATTTACTTAGTGCTATTGTCTGGAAATGTTCAGTTGATTTTTGCGACAAGTCGGTTGCCATGGTAACCAGAATACTTGTCAAAAATGGCTATTTTCCCCTCATTTTTCTTCTGAATGTGCCATTTCTTCACTGCTAATTAGGATAGAAATGCAACCAGGGTGTCAAGTTGAAGCATTGGGTGAGTGCTATTGCCTGGTAATGTTCTTTTGTTTTTTAAGGTGAGTTGGTTGCCATGGCAACCAGAAAACCTGTCAAAAATGGCCATTTTCCCCCGATTTTTCTTCCAAATGTGTCATATCTTCACTACTAATTAGGATAGAAATGCAACCAGGGTGTCAAGTTAAAGCATTCAGTGAGTGCTATTGCCTGGTAATGTTCTTTTGTTTTTTAAGGCGAGTTGGTTGCCATGGCAACGAGAATACCTGTCAAAAATGGCCATTTTTCCCCAATTTTTCTTCCGAATGTGCCATATCTTCACTACTAATTAAGATAGAAATGCAACCAGGGTGTCAAGTTGAAGCATTTAGTGAGTTCTATTGCCTGGTAATGTTCTTTTGTTTTTTAAGGTGAGTTGGTTGCCATGGCAACCAGAATACCTGTCAAAAATGACAATTTTTTCCCAATATTTCTTCTGAATGTGCCATATCTTCACTGCTAATTAGGTTACAAATGCAACTAGGGCATTAAATCGAAGCACTTAGTGAGTGCTATTGCAAAACGTTCTACATTTGATTTTAGACTTGGTTGGTTGCCAGGGTTACCAGATGTTTTTGTTAGAATATGCACTTTTACCCTCATTTTCATTCTAAATATATCATATCTTCACTACTAATGAGGAAAGAAACAGAAGTAAATTGTCAAATTGAAGTACTCTGATGATGCTTTTGTATGAAATTGTTAAATTTGATTTTAAACTGAGTTTGTTGCCATGGTTACCAGAAATCAAGTTAGAAGTAACCATTATCCCTATTATTCCTCCAAATAAACCATACATTTCCTTCCCATTAATCCCTTAGCCCCCACAGATTATGTTCACACAAATAACAAATAATTTGACTACCTTTGCTGCTTGGAAAGCAACAAGAATAACCATCTTCTCTCAAGAAAAATTGCTTTACTCCAAAATTACAATTTGTTTCACAGATCTAGATATACTTCGCAATAAATGAAATTCTAGACCATGCCACCCAGTGTGATAGTGTGAACCGTAGGTTAGATAAGCTTGGGGTTATCTTCTCTTTGAGCTCATGTAAACTGCTTATATTAAGCTTCGTACATCTTTTGGTGTAATAAGAGTTATAGAATTCTAAAGGTATTGATAGTACCAATCTTTATCTCTTTTCTGATACATGTATTGTCTTTGGGCATGCATGGTATGTATCTAAAAGTTTTTAGTCAATAAAAAGCCCTGAATTAGTGCTCATCACAAGGGTGACCATGCTTTTGTAGAAATCAGAATAAGACCTAAATAAGACCTCTATAATGAATTTTAAGGTATCAAACTAAGAATATTTCAAAAAATTTCAAGAATTCTATTTTCATATTGTACCAAAAATAAATAAAGAAATGCCAGGAAGAAAGATACATCCTTTTATAGTGTCTCTGGACCAAAAATACTTTTCTAGCCTTATAAATAGCAAAAACAAAATGAGACCTTTTAGTACCTGTATGGGCACCCTGATTTGAGGTGTGGATCCCCACAGCCAGATGGTCACCATAGCTATACCCAGACAAACCATTGGCCTGTTACTACAAGTGTGTGGAAAAGTCTCTATTACATTTAGGATTACATAGGTTCTTTTTACATGCAGTACAAGGTTAGGCTGAACGCTTGTTTATGTTTATGGTTAATCGTAATTATTGAGAATTGTCTGAGATATTCACTGTCGTCGATATTACTATTCCTAATGGGTGCTAGTCAAGTGATAAGTGAGTTCACGAGATGGGCACTCAATCCATAACATGAACAATGCTTGGCAGTAGGTCAAGTTTATTTGTGGATACGATGATGCGTACATTTGCCAATGAAGAGATAATAAGTCTTCTAGGTGTCACAATTCTAATCCAGTGAAGAGTAAGCTTTCTCCTCAGAGTCTGCCTAATCTCACATCCAACAGTAGTGCAGTAATTCTCGTGTAAGTCACTAGATGTCCCTGTTGCTTTGTGTAGCTATCTAAACCCCTCAAATCTCTCGATCCGTATTGTCCAAACGTTAATGGTTCTCTCTCTGCCCTTACAACGCGCTCTCGCTTCATATAGCAGTCTGGTATTGATTTTACCCGAGCATCAACGCCTGCTGGGAGGTGTACCCTGCTGAACACCGTCCATCAGGTATATTTACACCTACCAGCGGCACCTGCCATATTTATACTGTGTACCATCATAAGCTATGTAATTTGGAAGAATTCTGATTATCCCCTTGTGTTCAACTGTTGACCTTCACAATTGATATGCGCAAAGTAAATGAGTTAATTTCTACCTTTGTGTTCATGCCAATGATCTTTCACCACTAGATCAGGAATACCAGTATACAGATTAGGCAATTGTCTTGATATCTTGGGCGGCTTACTTTGAGTTTTCACATCTGACTGATTTCAATTAATTGGTCACAACCTTGTATCATGTTGAATTATGACCATTCCCCTTATGAAAGCATCATTCTTCTTTTTACCTTTCATCTCAAAACGCTGCTTTGGCCTCGTCATAATCTTTGGGGCTCCCTGCCTAACTCTTTTTGATAAAAATGAATGAAGTGTATAATTTTCTATTCCCAGGAATAATAATGGCCTGTTGATAAAGGTAACAGACAAACAATCCTTTCTGTGAATCAGACATTTCTTGTACAATAAGATATACCAACAAAATATATATGCATTATTTTTTATGAGGCAGATCATGGATTTAGGAAGAACACTTGCAAATATAGGCCAAGGAATGAACACAAACAGGGTCCCCTCTTTGTATACTTTGAAAGAGACTATTAATGATGAGAAAAATTAATCAAAAACAGATTTCCCTGTCATGTTGATGTTTTCACAGGCATATAACATTAATATTGCTAAAACTGGAGCCATTTTCCAATTCTAAATAGTGGTGATGAGACTAGAAAAATATGGTACAAGGTATTATGTTCTATATGAACCTTAATGAGAGAGAGGGCACCTTGCATATTTCTTTTAACAAGACAAGTGCCTTTGGAAAAGTTGACAAAATCCAGTTGTAATAAATAGGAATTGGCCCTTCAAACCTGTTAACTATGATGACTACATTTAGATTAATTAATGAATTCACTGATGGATCCATCCTCATGAGTATTCCTAGTCCACAGACATAATTTTGTCTACGTAGTGGTTACTGGACAGACATATGTCTGCATGGTGGCTACTGTGTACTCATGTTTTGCTGGTTCCTAGCAGTTCCTCAAATACATCACATTGACATGACAATAGCTGGAGGGAAATGGCATATCAGCCAATAAGAAGGCTCGTGCTGGTGCTGCCACCTAGCTGATATGCGTGGAGTAACATGGAGTGGAGTGCATCTCAGCCAATCAGATTGCTGCACTCTGTGGATGCCTAACATTTAGTGTAACATAGACAAACCTGCATTTGTAGTTGATACTGACCTCTTGAAATTAAGCAAACGGTTTTGACCTTTATCTATCTGAATAAGAAATTATAGATCTAAACAAAAATTAGGGGAATGCTAATGATGCAATGGACCATATTGAGCCTTCAAAGTGTACTTGTAGTGCACAGATGGCACAGTTTGGTCAGTTTCTAGGATACTTTTGCACACAGCCCACCTCTTGATTCCCACAGTTCTATATATAAAGTCTAAAGAAATCAGACGTATTAGATTATTTTCTATATATTGGTTTTTGTGATTAGAAATTTATAAAATAATGTAAATTATTCACTTTTACTTAATACAATAAAAGCAAGTTGTAAAAGATATAAAAGGATTTTAGATTTTTTAATATTGGGCTTTTTGTATGATATTGGAATACTTTCTCAATTAGATACTTTCTTTCAACAGTGAAAAATTGGTTCTGGGTACCCAACCCTCTATAAACCAATTTGAATTCTGCTTAACCTTTTCAAGACTCCACCTAGTGGGGCATATATAATGTTAGATATGCAAAGAAACAGAGAGCCTTGGTCTCTTTTTTGGTGAAAAGATATCTCAAAAAGTGTAATTAGAACTGGAGTTATGGCCATTTGAATAACCGTACTTCAGGCTCCATTATATGAGGTATACAAATACAAATACAGGGTTCCATTGCATGTTATCTCAGAATGTAGCTCATCATTAAGAGGTGACAGAACACCCAAATGAAAGGATAATATTTGTTAAAGTCAAACATGTAACGTATGTCACTGTGCTCCTGTTGACAACTATCAGTCCAGAGAGGCTGTTCATTCAACCACACGCAGTCAATGTGCCTAGCCTATTACACCAGCTCGCGCCCACTCACTCGCCCAATAGTAACCTGAGTTAATGGTGCCGCTTACTCCATGAGGTTTTGCCTATCTGCTTAAACATTACACTCTGAAGCTACCAGCACTTACACCTGTTTTACTAAACCTACAACATAGCCTCTATGCTCTCCACTCCCTGGAGGGAGTCCAATCTTACTTTCTTATAAGTTTGCTGAGATTACACAGTGGACTGAGACCTGTGTCAATACACCGTTGTTGCAAACCTAGCCTAATTAGCAGTGAAGATAGGATACATTAAGAAGGAAATGAAGAAAAAATAGCTATTTTGTTAAAGAGATCTAGATACTTTGGCAACCAACTCACTCTAAAATCAAAATTAGCACAACGTACAATAGCACTAATTGAATACTTTACATTTTAATTGGCAATTTTACACAAAAGTTTTATCTGAGTACTTCGATTCAACAATTTACTCATGTTTCTTTCTTAATTTGCAGTGAAAATATGATTTATTGAGAAAGAAAATGAGGGCAAAAATACAAATTCTGATAAATATATCTGGTAACCATGGCAACTAACTTACTCTAAAATCAAATTTAGCACTTCCTTACAATAGCAAAAACTGAATACCTCAACTTGACACCCTGGTTGCATTTCTATCTTGACTAACAGTGAAGAAATGGTACATACAGAAGAAAAATGGGGGGAAAATGATAATTTTTGACAGGTTTTCTTGTTGCCATGGCAACCAACATGCCTTAAAAAGCAACTGAACATTTTCAGACAATAGCACTCACTAAATGCTTCAACTTGACATCCTAGTTCAGGGTTCTTCCTAGAAAAATGTCTCGAGTATCAAAAGTCTCATTTTCCTTATTCTTAGGGGGGTATCTATTGAAAAATCGTGGGCTATTTTTTCTACATCTTATATCACCTTTTGTCATTTTAATGCGGGAATGGACCTCCCCAAGTCATCCTAATGCGGGAATTAGATTCCTGATGCAGGAATCCCACATCTTGCATGCCTAAGAAGAACCCTGCTAGTTGCATTTTTAACCTAATTAGCAGTGAAGGTATGACACATTTGGAAGAAAAATCGGGGGAAAATGGCCATTTTTGACAGGTTTTCTGGTTGCCATTGCAACCAACTCACCTTAAAAAACAAAAGAACATTACCAGGCAATAGCACTCACTAAATGCTTCAACTTGACACTCTGGTTGCATTTCTATCTTAACTAGTAGTGAAGATATGGCACATTCGGAAGAAAAATTGGGGGAAAATGGTCATTTTTGACAGGTATTCTGGTTGCCATGGCAACCAACTCACCTTAAAAAACAATTGAACATTACCAGGCAATAGCACTAACTAAATGCTTCAACTTGACACCCAGGTTGCATTTCTATCCTGATTAGCAGTGAAGATATGGCACATTCAGAAGAAAAATGAGGGGAAAATAGCCATTTTTGACAAGTATTCTGGTTACCAATGCAACCGACTTGTCGCAAAAATCAACTGAACATTTCCAGACAATAGCACTAAGTAAATACTTCAATTTGACACCTCAGTTGCATTTCTATCTCAGTTATAACCAAAGATATGGCATTAAAACCTTTATTGATGAGTGCATTATGACATATTATAGTATGGTTACCAAGGTCATTTGAGCTCTGAAAAGCTCAGTCAAATGGGAAACATGCATCTTTCGGGGTAGATATTCTGATACTTCTCCTATAGCTAGGAACATCAATGAGGTACCAAATTAAAGGTCTGGACCTTGGCTTTCATCTTCACTATGAAATGCCCTTTTGTATCCATATGCTTCTGTGTGGAATGGAATGTTTCCAAGTCTAAGCAAAAAAAAGGCTAAAAAATGACCTTGACCTTGGGTTTTGACCTTGAAATGACCTTCAGATTCAAACAGAAACCATGTTGTATGTTAGAGCCCCAGTGCCCCTATTATATTCCAATGTTAGATTCTTGCTTTATTTTAATTATCTATCTGCAAAAAAAGAAAATATCCTTTTCCTGATTTTCCCACATTTTTGACTTAAAACGGTTGCCATGGCAACCGGAGCAAATTCCCAGACTGCCACCAAACATTTTCATGTACCTTAGACCCCCCCTAAGATATTTTGGGGGGTCTCTTACTTTTTTCACAAAAGTCCCACGAAAAACCACTTGGAACCTGACTATATCGGTCCCAACGTCTTAATTCATATTTCACAAGCTTACAAGCCACTTTGAAATATTATCCAGATCTAATATTGTTATAATGCTCACCATTGTTTAGAAATTGGCCCCAGAATGTATATGTATTACTTCAGCTAGGGGAGTGGCTTGACAGATTTGGTTTAAGCCTTAACACTAATAAAAAGCTGTGTTTTATTAACTGACCAACTCAGCCGAGTCAGTCAAAGCATGCCGTTTTATGATTTACATACCTCATTGACCACCTCATTGGGCAGACACTGCCAACTTCAATCAGGGCATTATACAAAGAACTGCGTAGATATTTTGAAGAATGGTATATTGGTACAGTCATACAGTTCTAGATCATGATTCTTGTTATCTGGTTAAGAATAGGCTCTACTAAGTTCACAACCACCTTTTACATTGGTTCTAGAAAGTGACATATCATAATCCACTTTTATAAATACATATAATTATATGCATATTATATACAAAAGCAGACCCGTATCGAGGGGACGTGGGTGGCAAGGTTCCCTAAATGGTCCCTTTTCTAATAATTTGACCTTAAAAAGGGGGTGACGAACAGTAAAAAGTGGAACTTTTAAACATTTTCTTACTATCTTTAGATGTTTTTACTTTGAATTTTGTAAGCAAGGCAAGGTGGAACTTTTTAAACAAATTTCTTTCGTTGGGGGGGCGGGGGGGGGGGGGTGGCCGGGTATGCGTGCCTGAGTAATATGTGTGTAAATAACTGTATGTATGTATATACATGTATATGTATAGGTACAACATGCAGAAATGTAATGCTATTTGAGTAGACATTTTTGGATAACTGATTTTGGAAAACGCACAATGATGACACGCTCTGTGTCGGGAGAAGACAATGTATGAGGCTGGTTGGGTGTTGTCACACCTGTAGTACTATAATGGTTAACTGTACATCGATGCTGTCCAGGTCGTATGGGTTTTCTCGGCCGGCAAAGGTGTGAAAGTACTCTGTTTGCTCCTCCTGTGCATACGGCCAATATAAAAGTATTTGTTTCGAGGTGACATACAGCAGGATTAACAACCTGTCGTATGTCATTGTCTTTAGATAGTTTCAGTCTCCTGTGTTTCAACAAAATAAATTGACAAATATCATTATATTTGTAAAGACTCTCACATTTCATAAAAGCTCATTCATCCTTTGTTTTAGAGGTCAGTGAAATGAATCACCAAGATAAAAACTGACGAAGTAGGAAATTGGAGGGTAAGCCTACCTGAGATCGATCGAGAGCCTGACCTCAAGAATTTTGATGGAGACTTTCCATGATACAACCGATTTGTGGCCATAAACATAGAGATATATAAGATGGAAACGGACATAAAGCACATGCCATGATATATGGAAAACTATTGACATGCTGCTGCTGACTACTGAATAGGCAATGAGACTGCCATCACCAGGCTAACATAGCAGATAATTATAGTTTGTATTGATACGTTATGGCATTGAAACACAACGACAAGCTTAAGAAAATAAGGTTGTTCTCTCTACAGCCTCGTTTCTTTAATGATAAACCATGTTCTCCCAGTTAACTGTAAACCCATCTCAGTAGACATCAAAATCAAAATTTACCCTGAAATAACAATTTAATTGCTTCTTGGTTTAATCCCCATAGAAAATAGGGTAAAATAGAATGAACAGTTGGAGCTGGATTGCTTTTCTAAAATGCACCCGAAAAATGATGTATCCTTTTTCCCAAGGGAACTAATGCTGTCAGCCTAAACTACTACCCCTGGGACTATTACTGTATAATGTTGAACCCTCTACTGCCTCGAAATATGCCCAAAACATGCATATATATTAAAATTCTTTATTCATATGCTTTTGAGTATTTGCACAATCGATGGTGACTTAGAGTGGCTTCACATTCTGATTCTGGTCATAAAACAATATAATTATCTAGTTTCGGTTTCTCTGATTAGCTACATCGGAACTCCCATGTGCCGTATAGACACTAGGATATTTTATAATGTAATCTGCTCAACCCTTGTCTAACCCCTAGTACATACACATTGTGGGATTGGCGTTTTACCATACACAAACGTTATCACCACAGGCGATCCAACGGTTCTAGGACATATACCCCCCGGACACATACCCCCCGGACACTTACCCCCCGGACACATACCCCCCGGACACTTACCCCCTAGGACACTTACCCCCCAGGACACTTACCCCCTAGGACACTTACCCCCTAGGACACTTACCCCCTGGACACTTACCCCCTGGACACTTACCCCCTAGGACACTTACCCCCTAGGACACTTACCCCCTAGGACACTTACCCCCTAGGACACTTACCCCCTAGGACACTTACCCCCGAACCTTGGCATATAATGTAGAAGAAATTATGTGGTAAGAACTAAGTCTTTCTAATGGAAAGTACACTAAATAAATATCCCTCTCTTCTAATAGATGTCTAGGATTCATACCTAAAAGGCTAACTCGTCCCTATTCCCAGTCACTATCTTCCACAGTTTTAAATAATGGGGAGTAAACTAAATATATATCCCTCTCTTCTGATAGTTCTTTAGGATTCATACCTAAAAGGCTAACTCGTCCCTATTCCTAGTCAGTATTTTCCACAGTTTTTAATAATGGGAAGTAAACTAGATATATTTCCCTCTATTCTGATATATATATACTTAAATTCAACATGCGACTGTTCCACCTCACCCTTGAGAGCCCCCTACCAGGGGAAGACCGCTGGTCATCCGGCCTAAAGTATACACGAGGGGATTAATGGACGTCCATTTGAAGACACCCCGTCAAAACATCATTAGAGCAAGTTCTCCAAGATTGGGGGGTAAGTGTCCTAGGGGGTAAGTGTCCAGGGGGTAAGTGTCCTAGGGGGTAAGTGTCCTAGGGGGTAAGTGTCCGGGGGGTAAGTGTCCGGGGGGTAAGTGTCCGGGGGGTAAGTGTCCGGGGGGTAAGTGTCCGGGGGGTAAGTGTCCAAGGGGTAAGTGTCCAGGGGGTAAGTGTCCTAGGGGGTAAGTGTCCGGGGGGTAAGTGTCCTGTCACCGATCCAACACAGCATATATAATATTAAGGCATACATCATACAGATATATGTCTATGCATACATGTATAATACTGCCGGTCAGCATAACCTGTTAGTAGACGTCGGAAACGCCTCAAACAATCCCTAAAACAATATTTTCCTCAAATCGAACATGGATAGTTTGCAACAGCAAACCTCACACATCTAATCTGTTTGCATCGATTTTAGACATTTAGTCACAGCTTTCATATCAATGATGATTGATCTAGTGTGCATCAAACAAATGACATTGGTATTTTCAGTATACACACTTACACGGTCCGCACTTGCGAGCACACACGAGGCCACTCTGGTGATTACACCAACTGGACTAAAATCATGCAGGACGCTCTTGAGAGAATGAATTTACTCGCGAATATGACGTCATATCTCCTTATATGGTAAACCGTATAAGTGTGTATTCTACATGTGCATTGAATCAGATGCATTGGCAGCCCCTACACTGCACAGGGTATCCCCTATGTTATTCGAGCTGGCTACAGGCGATTAGGCTGGTTACTTATGTGATGTAAGGTATCGAACTACATACAGGTTGAATTGAAAAGTTCCCGTTACACATGCTCCCCGGGTATCAGTCTCAGGACCTACCTTGTAGGAGAATCAGCAGGGAACATGTAATCACACACAAAATCCCCAGTGTGGTCATGGTCCTGGTTTCCTTTTACTGCTCCACCATGTAAAACTGCCCTCTCACTATGTCCGAGTCGGCGTTATAACGGTATGCCACCTGTGTCGGAGAGGTGTTATAACAGGCCACCAGCAATAGGCTGTGTGCACGTGAGCAAGGCGGGGGGAGAGGGAGGGAGGCCGGGGGTTTGGTGGGTGGGTGTCGAGGAGGTTATGTCAACTACAAACTTACTTCACCGCTGAATATACTCGCCACCAGCCATAGGCAGCGGCAAACATATAGCACGCAGGGGTTGCTTCTTCAGTTAGATAATCAGTTATATTAGAATACTATTAATAGTATAATTCATCAAAGACATCTTTAATATCAAAATTTAAGAGTGCACAAAAACAATGCAAAGACAATTATTATTACAGGTAATGTATTAATATTCGCGCTGTACATACATTGCCTTAAACGAGCAAAAAATATCATTAGCGAAAAGATAATGGATCTGATAGAAATAGCCACAAATTTAAAGTGCACAAACTTTTGATTACACGGAAATGTCACTTTATACTGAATGCGTAAAATGTAGCAACGTTAAAATAAATACGTTTACAGTAGTTCACATTTTGTTTTACCTCAAACATTCTGGTACGTCATGCTCAGTGGCCAAATGCCAATAATTAGTTCCTTATTATGGACGATGATGTAGTCCCCAGATTGTCTTCAGAAATGACTTCACACACAAAAATTACTTAAAAAAACTCTTTTCTTGTGTCATAATATTATGCATAAGAATATGTGAAAAATATTCACATTTCGAAACGAGGTATTTTTTGATAGATCATACAGCTATTATTTTCCTCTGATTCATTGCCAATCATGAAGCGATATCGTTATTATGTTCATATATATATATATATATATATATATATATATATATATATATATATGAGTCTCATACCTTTGCACATCTTGATTTAACGTGTATGTTTCTAAATTCTAGTGACTAGCTATACAAGGTACACGTCAAGTTCGTCTCATTAGCATAATTTGGAATGTTCATCAGTATTACATGAACATAATTCTACCCATGGAATCATATTTGGGCCAGTATGTCAGTGATTATGAATTATAAATGATATAATCAGCATTAAAAGTGCTAATGCTAAAGAACTCAATTGTGATAGTAATAGTAATAAAAGATGAAAGACGCACGTAATGCAAACCCTACAGGCACCGCTGCAAGTTCTCATTTGCATTGAATGGATTTTGGAATGAGCCATATCGATCACTTTATTATACAGGATTCCCCCTCCCCGACACTCCCTCTTTCTCCTAACCAACGTCATTCTATTTCTCAATCAAGGTTTTGTTCTCTCAGTTGGCCTCCGTCTGGTTGTGATGTAAACAAACACACCGCACATGGCCGCTGAATATTGACCCGCAAAGGTTACACCAATACTAAGCCAACAAACTCTGGGGTTTAGATTAGAATGCGCAGGCCAACGACTGGATCGGGGAAAACCAATGTTATGATATTAAAAGATATCTGCGCAATGCATTGTTGGATAGCGTCATAATCCTGGCACATGCCAAACAGACTAGCTTAAGGTGCTTTTCCATTGCTGTGTTGCGGGTGTGTTTTTTCCATTATAGGGTATGCAGAAGCTATCCGGAATAAATGATTTTCCAGACCACGCCACCTAGTGTATGACCCAGTCCTCACTGCTGCTACCCAGACAAGCTTGGGGTTATTTCCTCTTTGAGCATGTGTAAATTGCCCATGTCAGGCAGCCTGTACCTTTTGCTACGTACATAGTTGCAGAATGTTTATTATATGTATCAATAGTGCAAATCTTTTTCTTTTTTCTGATATATGCATCAGCTGTGTGAATGCACTGCTTATATTTCAAAATCATTTTCAATAATAAAAATTTTTGATTTAATTCCAGCCAATGGGAAGAGTCCCCAGAGGCCTTATCAGCATTATGTAATAGCCCCCCACCAATCAGGCGTCGCATTACCCCAACCACGTGGGTTTGTTTGTCCTACCTCCACTGGACCGTGATGGGGGAGAGGGGTGCGGATAAGAGTCTATTCCATATGGAAAAACACATAGCCTCTGCTTACCTCGGTGGATGTTAGAAGAGACAAACAAATTGCTACTTGTATATGGCGAAATATCTATAATGATAATTAAATGTCTTCCTCTTAAAAATCCTATCTGAATGATAAGAGCTGCTAGAGCGATCCAAGTGGATCTACCTATACCTAGAACTTAAACGTTTAAGAAATCAGTATTTTATATGGGTTCGATGTTATAGAATTCATTGTCTCCTTACATACCTTCCATTGATAATATGCAAGATTTTAAAAGAGAGGTTATGCCATATATAGCATAACTATATAATAAATTGTATATCATTAGTTTATCTCATCTCATTCTATCATTCATACTATAATATTTATGCATATAGTACATTTCCTACTTTTTCTATAAGGAGTGTACTAATTTTCTCTTGGTTGGCCATAGTTAAACACTCAGCCTATACACATAGTTAGGTCACTCCAACTCTTAGCCTCCACAAGGTCACATTAACACTCAGTGCCTACACACAGGTCACATGAACACTCAGCCTACACACAGGTCACATGAACACTCAGCCTACATATATAAACACATAAACACTCAGCCTACACACAGGTCACACCAACGCTCAGCCTACACACAAACACATAGCCACTCAGCCTACACACAAATCACACTAACACTCAGCCTACACACAAATCACACCCACACACACCCTACACACAGGTCATACCAACACTCAGCCTACACACAGGTCACACCAACACTCAGCCTACACACAGGTCACAACAACACTCAGCTTACACACAGGCCACAACAACACTCAGCCTACACACAGGTCACACCAACAGTCAGCCTACACACAGGTCACTCCCACACACAGCCTACACACAGGTCACACCAACACTCAGCCTACACACAGGTCACACCAACACTCAGCCTACACACAGGTCACAACAACACTCAGCTTACACACAGGCCACAACAACACTCAGCCTACACACAGGTCACACCAACAGTCAGCCTACACACAGGTCACTCCCACACACAGCCTACACACAGGTCACACCAACACTCAGCCTACACTCAGCCTACACACAGTCACACCAACACTCAGCCTACACACAGGTCACACCAACACTCTGCCTACACACAGGTCACAACAAGACTCAGTCTGCACACAGGTCACACAACACTCAGTCTACACACAAGTCACATCAACACTCAGCTTACACACAGGCCACAACAACACTCAGCCTACACACAGGTCACACCAACACTCGGCCTACACACAGGTCACACCAAGACTCAGTCTGCACACAGGTCACACAACACTCAGTCTACACACAGGTCGCACCAATACTCAGCCTACACACAGGCCACAACACTCACCCTACACACAGGTCACACCAACAATCAGCATACACAAAGGTCACACAACACTCAGACTACACAAAGGTCACACCAACACTCAGCCTACACACAGGTCAGTCCAACACTCAGCCTACACACAGGTCACACAAACACTCAGCCTACACACAGGTCACAACACTCACCCTACACACAGGTCACACCAACAATCAGCATACACACAGGTCACACCAACACTCAGCCTACACACAGGTCACAACACTCACCCTACACACAGGTCACACCAACAATCAGCATACACACAGATCATACCAACACTCAGTCTACACAGATCACACCAACACATACCCTACACATAGGTCATACCAACACTCAGTCTACACAGATCACACCAACACACACCCTACACACAGGTCATACCAACACTCAGCCTACACACAGTCCACACCAACACTCAGCCTACACACAGGTCACACCAACACTCAGCCTACACACAGGACACACCAACACTCAGCCTACACACACACCCTACACACAGGTCACACCAATGCCCAGTCTACACAGATCACACCCACACACACCCTACACGCAGGTCATACCAACACTCAGCCTACACACAGGTCACACCAACACTCAGCCTACACACACACCCTACACACAGTTCATACAAACACTCAGTCTACACAGATCACAGCCACACACATCCTACACACAGGTCACACCAACACTCAGCCTACACACAGGTCACACCAACACTCAGCCTACACACAGGTCACACTAACACTCACCCTACACACAGGTCACAACACTCACCCTACACACAGGTCACACCAACAATCAGCATACACACAGGTCACTCACACTTACAGCCTACACACAGGTCACACCAACACTCAGCATACACACAGGTCACACCAACACTCAGCCTACACACAGGTCACACAAACACTCAGCCTACACATGGGCCACACCAGCACTCAGTCTACACACAGGTCACACCAATACTCAGCCTACACACACAGCCTAAACACAGGTCACACCAACACTCAGCCTACATGTACATAGGTCACACCAACACTCGGCTTACACACAGGTCTCCTCAACACTCAGCCTGCACACAGATTACATCAACACTCAGCCTACACACATGTCACACCAACACTCAGCCTGCACACAGGTCACACCAACACTCAGCCTACACACAGGTCACACCAACACTCAGCCTACATACAGGTCTCCTCAACACTCAGCCTACACACAGGTCTCCTCAACACTCAGCCTGCACACAGGTTACATCAACACTCAGCCTACACACAGCTCTTGCCAACACTTGGCTTACACACAGGTCTCCTCAACACTCAGCCTACACACAGGTCTCCTCAACACTCAGCCTACACATAGGTCAAATGAACACTCAGCCTACACATAAACACATAAACACTCAGCCTACACACAGGTCACACCAACACTCAGCCTACACAGAAACACAACAACACTCAGCCTACACATAGGTCACATCAACACTTAGCCTACACACAGATCATTTCAACACTCAGCCTACACACAGGTCACACCAAGACTAAGCATACACACAGGTCACATTAGTCAATGTCATCCCATTAATTTTGTCTATATCAGATGTCATATAGAGGGTATTGGAATACAATGGGAAAAGAGTGTCATCTACACTCATCAAGTTATTCCTCCCAGACCGTCCCTCTGTCCTATTCATCCACCAGGTGGCAGGGCAGAGCCTCTGTGGGTAGCATTAAGCTTGCAGTACAATACTCCAGGTGGCAGCACTATACATGGCGAGATGCCGTCTGTGAAAGAGTACTAGTGTCCCTCAGTCTCGGCCTACATGCAGATTAATTCATGACGGAATGTATCAGTGTAAATCTGAACAAATGAATAGGTTCCCTTCAATATTGACGTGAATTAGGCGTCGTGATGAAACCAACCAATGTATGATTGTATCTTAATTAGGACAATAGGGCCTAATTGTTTTGCAGTGAAAATGGGAATACTTTGAACACACAATATGAGTTGTATACATGCGTGTATTGCTTTAGATCCATGGAATCTCGAAAAATTGAATTTGCATTTCAAGTAGAAATTGACTATCTGTTATATGAAAACGATTCATTTTATAGTGCAGCTGTAATATTTCAGACTTAACTGGTATTCTTTTGACCGACAGCAAACGTTGTTAATGCCAGTCTGCCCCCCCCCCCCCCGGTCTGCCCCATTGAACCACAGATCCACATTTGCAAAGACATAGGAACAAAACGGTCGCATTGAAAAAAAAATCCATTTATGTCACAAGGTAGCAGTTTTGGGGATTTTGGAAGGTCATACAGGCATTTTAAAAGTAGGGAAATGTTATGATAGCAACCCCTTTATGAAATTCCCGTGCCCGCCCCCGCTGAGAAATGCATCAGACCGGAACCACGTGTGGCCCTCCGAGTCTCGCGCGTCCCTCCCGTCACGCGTGAGTGGCGCAGGTAGGTAGACAGGCAGATGGCCAAGGCATACCTAAGGTCCCCGTGTCGGGGGTGGGGCTAGGGGGAGTACTGGGGTACCTTACCCCCCACCGGGTCACGGACAACCCCTGCCAGCTTGGTGTGAACCTGCCACCCCACCCCATCCCCTCAGCCTGCCGACTGATGGACTTCCCGGAACACCTGCCGAGCAATGGTGTCGACTTCTAGGAGAGTTCAACTTTGACAAACTGACTGACTGGCGTGGTATGCCTAGACCCAGGAAATGTTGAAAAAGTGGCGTAATTCACGAGGCTCGTGTGTGTGTGTGTGTGTGTGTGTGTGTGTGTGTGTGTGTGTGTGTGTGTGTTCGTGTGTGTGGAGGGGGGGGGGGTCCAGTTCCGATAGATTAAATTTACAGATTCAGGAACACTTTTCCAATTGCAGTAAAACAATGTAAAGGTTATGACCTCTTCCATTAATATGCTAATAATGAAGTCTCTGACATCTGTTTTTCTCCACTGGCTGCATTATGACATATTGCACTGACGTGGGTGTCAGTCTTATTGAGTAGTACTTATCTTTGCTAGCTTTAGTTAGAAGCGAGGATCGGGGCTAAGATCAGCTCTCTGAATAAGTATGTGGGCAGAGAGCGTAGAGATGATGTCACAGGTACGAGGTAAATAAGAAACGCAGTCTGTGCCTGCGCTCCTCAGAGGAACCAGGTAGCCTGTGAGCCAAGTCCGAGAAGTAGGGGCATTGGATGATAAATACTATCCTTTCATGCAGTGTTCTCTGTCATGCGTGAATTTAGAGATATGTTCTAGGATGACTTACATTCGAGACAAGATGGAAGACTGCAATCAATGGCTAGCTTACTGGAACCATGAAGACAGAAAACTATTGAATGGTAGACTAATGGATAACAGTAAAGTAAACCCCTATATAGTTCAATATTACATGAACTGTCTTTCCTTCTCTAATCCAATGTAAAGATAATGCTTGATTTGGGGAAACATAGAGCACTCCCAACTAGATTGGTTTAGCTGTCTATGGCTGTGCACTTATCAATGCTTGTAGTCATTTCCGCTGTGATTTGCTGTCAGTAAAGAAATAAAGTTAATATTTTCTATATGATGATAATATTATGTACTTAAATATTCTATACGCCATTTAATACGTATAATGAGCAGACCAACACATTCCTTACGTTTTCCAATAATAGCCTACAGGGCTTTAAGGAATGAATGAATAACGTTTGAGACGAGGTTGAGACGTGTTCTATATCGGACCATGATGTCAGTCCTAATGTCAGTCCAACGCCCTTTCCGTGCCAACCACACGACTGATCACTGACTGACCAGCCACCCCATCCCCCCTCCTCGATCCTCTAGGCTAGTCTAGGAGCTCCATATGCTGACCACGCGCCCTCTACCCCCTCTCGCACCCCCCACCCTTCTCACCCCGCTTCCCACGACTGACCACTAGCTGACCAGGGCGAACCTACCCCCCCACCCCCCCCCCCCCCACACCGACACAGGTAGGAGTACCACACACTCGTAAGCCCCATACCCACTAGGCCACTTTTTGCTGAATCGGCGTCGGCGTCGGTGCTGGCGTCGGCCGTCGGCGTCGGCGTCGGCCCACTTGGTGTCCATACCAACACACAATCGGCGTACTCGTCGGCGTACTCGTCGGCCGTCGGCGCCGACGAGTACGCCGACGAGTACACCGATCATTATTAAACATGTTTAATAATTTTAGGCCGACGCCGACGCCGACGCCGACGCCAAACGGACGTCGGCGTCGGTGCATCGGTGCGTCGCCTAGTGGGTATGGGGCTGTAGGAGCACTCGTTCTGCTGACCACGCGCCCCTCACACATCCCTCCCCACCTACTCACCCCGCGTCCCACGACTGACCACACGACTGACCACTCCCTGCTGGGCGGGGGGACACCTGACCTGGGGGTCAGGGGTCAGGGGTCAATAACGTTATCGGAAAGGGGGGGGGGCATACAAGAGGACGTTACAGGAAGGGGCATACCTACAGGGGGTGGGGGGCATAGAAGGTGACGTGAATTGGGCGAATTGATCCTCCTGCTAGAGATAAAACCTTATATTTCTTTTGTCATTTGCTTTGTTTTTGCCCCATCACTCGTTTACTGAACAGCCCATCTACAAAAACAGCATCACGTTAGTTCACATGACTTCCCACGGCAAGATAACATTAAGACTTCTTATATTACGACAGCAATTCCTTAAAGACAACACCGGGGGTTTAGTCAATTGTAGTGGCTTTCATAAGCCATACGTTGATTGTTATCGGAACATTATCGCATTTTGCCGGTCTGTGTAGAGCCGCCCTCAGTGACCAGTGGTCAGCGGGACACCTGTCTCCTCACCTGTACGTCGGGGTCTCGGGGGGAGAGGTGTGACGGGCCGGGGGGGGGGGGGTGACGGGCAGGTGACAGGTCCACGCACACGGAGATGATATCAGTACGATGGTCAGTGTCATCAGACCCCCTGGTAGCGTGTGGTCATAACACGTGTCGAAGTCGAACATCGGGGGGGGGGGGGGGGGGGGGTGTTATGATCACATATATATTCATGAGTGGTCTGTACTATACTCAATATCTCATATATATAGGCGTATAGGTATATAGCATGGTATTAATAATTATTGTTTATTACTTTGTAAAATACTTTTACTCATTTTAGTTTATCACCCCAGATTCCTATATTAAGCTATTACTTCAAGTAGAACATGGATTCTTTGATTATTAATTTGATCAAAGTAGTAATTCATATCAACACCTATGTACCCATAATGGTACATGTGTAATAGGGCTAGCACAGGTTACTACATGTTTAAGGTGGCAGGCATCAAGACCGCTGCGCCCGCATAATGAAAATGTTAAGTAGGCATATAGGTATACTCTTCAGTAGGTAATAAATATCTAAAGTAAATTTCTTGTAAATGTGGCCTGACGCAATGACCAGATTCTTGTAAATATGGCCTGACGCAATGACCAGTTTGTACCTACTACTTACAACCGAAGTTCGCGCTCCATACGCACATTTTGGGAAAGCAGGCTGTCAGTACTTACAGGCGTCAGTCTTTGCTGCATGGCCTGTAACTGCAGGATGCTTTAAGACGTATTCTAAGTAATATGTCGACAAATCAGCCCCCACCCCAAATAAAGCCAGCACCACAACCAATTATATTAACTAGGGGACCAGCACTTGATTTTGTTTGAACAGTAGCATTGCATGATATCTCATCCTTTTGTATCTGTCGTCCTGCATATAGTATGCTTTCCAATGTATTTATTTTGGTAAGATTATTTGTCATGAATCCAAAAGATGCATTATTCGTGTTGTTTTTCACATACTTCCGTTTTAAAAATATCAAGTGTTGCATTAAACTTTTCATTCATGCAAATGTAGTATACGAATGTGGAAAATATGGTAAACCAAGGAACCGCGACAGGGAGAATCCATTAATGATTAGGTCATGGTTGAGGTAACAGGCTATATTTAAGTTCATACAAGCATTCACAGTGCAGCATAATAGAGCCCCAAGTAATCATTTCACATGGCTTTATTTTATAACCACAAATCCGTGTCAAAATCAAACTATAAGGGCCTGGTTGAGAATTATGAGATCAAGGTCATAAAATGAAAAAGGTGACAGAGATTTGCCCAAGTCGACAAAGTTCTTTGTGGTCAAGTTAAAATGGACGATAGAAAATAGATTGTTGTGGTATGAACTCTTGCACTTTCTACAACCAAACAACTAGTTCTTAAACAAAGGGAAAGGCTGATAAACTGATAAATGTGTCGATTTAACCTTAAGACACCATGTGAATTATTCCATGTTTTACATGTCGTTTAAACACGCAGAACATGTCTGTTGACTTTTTACCTCTCGTCATCCTTCACTCTTCACTTCAAAGATGGCGGTGGAGAACGCAGGACCCCAAAATGGATGCACTGAGTGTTGATTTATTTGTGGTTTACGGTGAAAACAGGAGATTTCAAGGAGGGCCCTTGTGGTCAGTGAGGGAGAGGGATTACTGAGGGGTTAGGGGAGGGGTTTAGGGAGTGGCCGAGGGGGAGACGGATTGACATTGACTGACCTTGGCCCTCCCCGCCACTGACCTCTTCTCGGCGGCCATTTTGAGACGCCGACAACAATGTCCGTCCTTTCCATGAAGCGCTGATCCCCGGCAAGGTGTGGCCGACAATAGGGGAGGTACCCCCCGGGGCGCCGCCTCCAAGGTGCCCCCGACTGATGAAGCGCGTCCTTGACCCTGCCAACCCCGGTGTGGTTCATCGGTCGGCCACCAGGGGGGCGGGTGTACACCACCAGGTGGCACCACCAGCTTCCCTCCGCATGTTCCCGGCGTAATGACTGTTCATAGGATACCTCAGTAATAATTGGTTCGTTGTGGTCTCAATGTCACTCTTGGGCAACATTCATATTGAGGCCTGCAGAAAATCACCTTAAGGCTTGGTAGAATCATATATATTTTTTCAGCTGTTGTACGCTCTGGCTCTGGTGTGTACATAAATTATAGCATCATAACTTTATCTCATTCAGCTTTTCCTTACATCTAGAGGCCTATCAGTATCATAATTCATTCTATTTAATAACATTAGAATATCTTTTTTTATACATTGTTAAACATTAATACAAATAACTCTAAAATTTAGTTCCATTGACTTTTACATTTTTATTTGTTTTTTTCCTCAGTTATTGTTGGTCATTTAAATCATTTCCTGATGCTATAGCTGTACTGTAGTCAATCTTTACCTGTTTGTCTGTTAGAAAACATTTAAAATAATGAAGGCTTCATTTTTGACATTGTTTTTTTTCTAGATATTTTTGCTCTATCTACGCATAGGTTCATTTAAGGATCATTATTGCTCACAAGTTTTTGATACAACGTTTCTTATCCCCTCCCCAAAAATATACAAAACTACTACTTTTTTTTGCTTAAAGTTGTTTTTCTTTTAAGTTTAAAGTGCATTTAGAATCTCCCCAGAAATAGATGACGAGACTGAGTGCAGACAAAGGGGTCTCAGGTATTTTACCCTCTATTGTGGAGCCCACAAAGACCTGTTACACGGGGACGGTAGGTCACTGTTACAGGTGGGTCAGTCGGTGGTCAGACAGTGGTCAGTGAGTGGAGTGGTCATCGGGTCAGTGCCGTAACGTGGTCAGACGGGGTTACAGGTGTTTCCTGCTCTATGCTGACCCCCACACAGGTGCCCACCTAGACCTAAACTGCCGGTTTTCAACGAATTCCAAAGAAGGCCTAATGGCATAGGAGGTGGCATTATTGGCATTTCTTTTCATAGGGAGATAACTGAGGGTTATTTTACAGCAGGTTTTGTTTAATGAAACACAATCCAAAATGCATTTCAATAACTGTTTTATATAGGCCTACTCCTTCATAGGAAGAATCCTGAGCATTCACGAGGGGGCCTTCACGAGCCTACAGTTTCAGATCGTATGTTTGTGAAAGGGAATGGCACGGATGAATCATTGCATTGTAGATTGATACAAGTATTTGTACGGATGAATCATTGCGTTGTAGATTGATACAAGTATCTGTACGGATGAATCATTGCATTGTAGATTGATACAAGTATCTGTACGGATGAATCATTGCGTTGTAGATTGGTACAAGTATCTGTGCGGATAAATCATTGCGTTGTAGTTTGATACAAATATCTTGTATATATAAAGACGAACCATCTTTAACGATATTAAATGGGATACCATGAAAACGGTCAGCAGCATCCCCTACCCCCCCCCCCTACACATACACACTTAACCCCCCTTGCTCCTGGCCGGGTCAGCCGCCGGCCAAGCCCCGATAAGATCGGCTCTGTTATCTCACCCAGCGTCACCCCCGTCATTACCACCCCGTTTACGGGATAACAACGGGGAAAGGAGAGAAAAGTGAGCGCCGCCCCTCCCCCAGCCCTGCCGGCCGCCTCAGAAGTGGGCCGAGTCAGCTGATATCGGGGGGCGGGTTGTCAGAGTCACGTCGGGGGGACGGCGTTATAGGGCGGGGGTGACAATGCCCTGAGTGCCACAAGTCACAATGAACAAGGTCTGTACGGAGGTGTGTGTGTGTGTGTGTGTGTGTGTGTGTGTGTGTGTGTGTGTGTGTGTGTGTGTGTGTGTGCGGGGAGGGGGGGGGTACAGGTGTTATATGTCCACTTGATATAGGGATCGACTGAGAATTAGCGCTTATGCATTCTTTTGCAAAGGAAAAAAAGGATTTCAGGGTTCAGACATGAGGCCTTCATTTAGTCTGAGGCAAGCAGGGGAGCGTAGGCGCTGTTCGGTAAGACTGCGACACTTTTATTGTCAACATCTACATCTCAGAGCGTGTTGGTCAGTGTGACTAGATCAGCATGTGATATGTAAGGGCTTGAGTTGAAGACAACAACAAATTGACCAGAGCGATTGTATAAGGAGACCACTGTCATTTGTATCAAGTGGAATGTAAAATTTCTTGTATTGACTGCTTGGACGGCATTGTAGTAAGCTAAACTTTTAATAAATGTCAATCCTCTTTTAAGAGATTTTTCATCGCTCCTTTGGGACAGAACTACTTCAGGTGAGCAGGACGTCATTGACCCAATACATATAGTTCAGTTAAAGATGCCACCGTCCTTTGAAATCTTTCCTAGCTCCATATTTTCTCTTATTTTGTTGAAATTATATACTTGCTCACATTGTTTTTATACCGTTGTGTAGACAAAACAGTTGGAAACAATTGTAACGCTATGTTGAATGAAGAAAACGTCTAATGATGATATTAAAGACAGAGTCCTGTGATGGGCGGCTGATTCACTAAAATTTTAATTTGTAAAGATCTCCTCAACTTTTTGTGCCTTTAGTTTACATGCACATATAATGTATCATTGAAAACACTCACATCTTTAGAGATTCGGAAAAATACGAACTTAATATAGAATATAGAAAAAAACTGCTTCCTTTTAAGTAAGCACCCCCGTAAAAAGAAATGATACCAAATTTAACAGACAAAACATGAAAACACAATCATACATAAAATGTTAAATGATTGCTCTGCTGCATTGGCATGTTGACAGTTTTCTTCGTCTTTTTCCACATGATGCCTATTGATTCAATCTGAAAGGGTCCTTATTACAAGGAGGCCACGATTTGAAATCCAGACGTTCGGGTGTGGTGCCTGCTGGGCCTGTGGGAGTGGTGGTGGGGGATACCTTGTCACATAACCCCCTGCGCCCACAGGAAAATAGGTGAAGGGAGGTACCTTAGCACCTGTTGCACACCCCGTTATTCCCACCTATACAACGTCTATAGGCCTCTATAACTCCCCCCCCCCCCCACTCACAACCCCCGACCGTCCGACAAACGACCTCTCCCCTTTCACAGACCCCTTATGTAAGACGACCAAGGCTGGTTATAACCCGACAACATGTTGTCTTTTGTTGCAGTCAGATTTACCCTTTGAAGCGTGAAAAGATTTATCTCAATAAAGTCATCGCTGGCGCACCTTGTGCGCTTATAATACTCATGTATAGCACGTTCAGTTCTTTGATGTTGAGTCGCTGCTTTGAAATAGAGTGTTGAACATGTTATAAATATGAAATGTCAAAAATCAGCGCAGATATTGATCAGAAGTCACGTCGTATCCATCTGTTGTATTGACACCAATGCATTCAGGCAATGGGGCACGTGTGACTTGCCATTTCTTATGTAATACCAGGGTAGGGTTTCAAAGAACTTCAGAGGTGCGGTACGGAAGGAAATAACCGTGATGGAAAGGTTTGAGGCGATGCTTCTGATAATATCCTCAGACAAACATACAAGAAAAGTAATTTTGTGGTCGAAAGTTGCGAGGAGGGAGTGCCCTGAGATGACGTTAGATACTGATATACAAGTATTGGAAAATAAATTGCATCGAGAGGAAAGAATTCGAATGTTGAAGACAGGAATCGTTTTTGAAATCTCACGTTATAATTTTTCTTCAGTCACAGTTAAAAATGCAAGGCCCATGTACAATAGGGCTCACACGTTCATTCTTCAGTGTCACTTATGACAAGCATATAACGAGGTTGTAATGTAATTATGATAACAATAATTATTATAGATTGTGCTGTTTATTCTTTCGTTCATGTTTCTGCGACAGGTGTCATTGGCGGGAATATAACATATCATAACTCCATGGCATGCCATATCATGTTTTATCCTGAGACAGTGCATTGTCCCAGGAAGGTATTGTCCCGGGACACCAACAACCACACACCTCGGTACATGTGCGCAGAGATATCTTGTTTTATACATTACCCCAACATGATTATACATCAATCCACATCCCGTGCAAACTACCGCAAGGGGGGCAATAAGACAAGACGTTGGCTGCTCCTGTCCTGCTGGGAGAGTTTAGAGATCGACATGGAGAGTGGAGCCATTAAAAGTTGCAGGGGGCATGATCAGAGGACGGCATCCACTTGTGTGTTTTGGTTACAAGGTCTTCTCGGAAGTATTCATCATTCTGAAAGACTGTCTCTCAGCTTAAAGAAGATACCCTCCACCATTATCAATCATGTTACATGTATAACATTGTATTAGTTCTACTGACGTCATGCAGATTGGCCTGCTAGAAAGTTTCTGTCCTTCACAACCATCTCCACAATGCGTAAGGGTCGTCTAAGGCTGGGGAGTGGAGTGAAAGTTGTCTCATTATTCCCTCTAAAAGGTAAATCTGTGTGACCGCTGGGGTGCCAAAATATATATGTATTGCATGCATATTTCTATTGGATAAATTGAAATTTCATGAAGAATTGATAGAATAGAGTTTTTATAAGACCAGCTGCAGACCTATTGTTTACAACAGTTAACAGAGTGATGAAATACATATCATCGCAGACACACACACACAGACACACACACACAGACACACAGACACACACACAGACACAGACACAGACACACACACACACACACACACACACACACACACACACACACACACACACACACACACACACACACACACCTGTGCGCGGAGGTCGGACCCATCCGTGCGGGGTCCGACCTCAGACCGAGACGGGGGATGAATCAGGCTCACTTTGAGTTAAGTCGACCAGATCCCTGCCTCGGGCCCAGTTTACACAGACTTCACGCCGATTTTCGGCTCAATCAGGCCTGAATTGGACGGGCCCTTGGCCTGACCTCCACCCCCTACTTACTGACTCCCAGCAACTTCGGTCAAAACATTTTCTTACCTAGTTTCAATGGAGACAAGGGCGGAGAGGGGGTCATGGGGGTCGTCATGACCTGGTGTAAGGTAACACAAACTACCCACCCTGGTCCTGGAGCCATTGTATCACACAAAAACAACATGTTTCATATTTTTCTTTGAATATATTCTTGCATGTTCGAATTTTCCCTCAAAATATGCAAAAGACAACATCATTATTTTGGTAATTACTTGAATTAAATGAAAGAACAAGCACGACATATTTTAGATATAGCACGTTTTGAAGTAAGATAAGTGCATTGTCGAAATGAGCTACTTCAGACAGTCTTTCCCCTCCTGATCTGCCCTCACTACTTGGATGCAGGATGCTGGCCATGTATACAGCTACATACAGGGGAGGGGGTGAGGGGACGGAGGGGTGATGGAGGATGTGATGGGGGACGTGGGTGAGGTCTGGCAGGTGGGAGCTTGTAGTGACCAATACCTCCACCTGTGGCCATGCTGGTCCACGCAGACGACTTTTGTCCACTTCCGCTGGTAACTGGTGTGCCGCGTGTCGGATCAATGTGGGCGGCCAGCGGCGGCAACAGGTGGCGGCACCTGGTGGTGGTTGGTGGGATGGCATGGTTCTGTAACGATTTGTGGCACAAGGAGCATAGGAGTGGGGGATCAGGGATTTATATGAGGCGGGGACAGTTGAATCCACAAATTATAGATTATAGATTGTATTCACCATGATATGGTGGCAAGTTCATTATGGAATGCAGCTGACTGTTTTCAGCGACAGATAAACTGCTTGAATGGAACACGCTAGACATACATTATACAACGACACACACACATACACATACACAAACAAAAACCCACATCTCTCACCCCCCCCCACCCTTAAATGTAATCCCTTCAATTTAAAATGAATTATCCTTTTAGAATTTTTAGTAAAATGTATGTGTAATGTTTTCTTTTCAGTATAAAAGAAAATATGAATTCAGTATATCCATATCAAAATGACTCATCAACTTTAACCCCTTATGCTTAATATTAGTACTGGTTTCGCAGAACAAGACAAGCCCCTGCAAATTTAAATATTGGTCGCTTCCCAGCAGATCTCTATGCACCTGTAAATGGAAATCTCGCCATTTTTTCCCTGTCCAACTTGGCGACCTGCCCGCCAACTCGTAGTACCAGCGGTTACCACCAGAAGACCGGATCACCACCGGAAGCAACGTGACCACAAGAAATGACCTTCTGGGCGCCACCTCCCGGCCAGCGGGCGAATAATGATGAAATATTAGCATAGAAATAAGTTGGCGAATTGACTGAATGCTAATTGGTCGGGTGTGGATTGACTCTGGTTGTGGCCGGACTAACCTGTCGACGAGATTCACTGAGGCTGCTGGGGACCTGACCACCAACAGTATAATGGACTCTTCTTCCCAACCACGACAGAGACCGTCTCACCACCTGTGATATTCATTGGAAGTAGTTGGAAGTATGCAGCAGTCAAACCAATCTTGAATGAAAGGACCGTGTCTGTGTTCTCCCTGTTTCTTTTTATGGTAGTACATTATGTAGTTTATTCATACTTTGTTTATATCTAAAAAGCTGGTTCAAACAACCCAATGTAACGGGAAATTTCAAGGAAATCCATAAACAAGGGTTCGGAGTTAACATATCAGACGTTAACCCTTTCCACCTGCCAGATGCTTTGAGGCATCACCAACAAAAACACGTCAGATCCCTGGAGGTATCACCAGCAAAAACACGCATGTATTGAGGCATCTTTGCCGTAAATGATGTATTAGATCATTTAAAGCCAACTTTTAAAGTAAAAATAGCATTGTGTTTTATGTGGCGTATTTTGAGACTTTTAATTTTACTTTAGTAGATTATCAGTTTCATAAATACTGGATGGAAAACAGATAACGCAATATTACTTAGTGAGCTTAATGCTGCAGTTACTGAAATATCATAATTATTCTGTGGGGAGGAAGCAAATGTTTAAACTAAACAGAAAACACTCATTTGGAAATATTGTCTCAATTTATATCTGATAGTGGCCTATATCTATTATACCTATTACATTATTTCTTCCATCCATTAAAATTATCATAATTCCATTACATTCGTTAGCACAAACATTCGATGCCTTTATACGAACACCCCGGACGAACACTCATGTCAATGATTTTCATTCGTGTTGTAATATACAAAATGAAGACCTAACCACGGTCAGGCAAGGGTATTTACCATGATTTCAAAACGTGCGCATATATACACCGAAAACTATAAGGAATAGAAGTTACGACTAACGTTACTTGTGAAATATATTATATACCTTGTATTCTATAATTATATCTTGGAAGAACAGGGGCAGCCCCAATTTGATATTTTTTCAGAAATATAATTATTAAAAAAAAAAGAAAAAAAAAAGAAACACAAACAAATAAAGGGTAAGATACATTATGTTTTAAGATATCCAGTTGCAATCGTAAGGTTTACCATCGTATACGTGTGAACCGGGCTATATAGATGAGTTAGCTGCGACCTCTCAATGTCTGTTATCATCTGGAGCAGCAAGCATAGAGTACCAGATTTTGGAGGCGGGGGGGGGGGGGCACCCTTCTTTTATTCTGGAATTTAAGAAAGAAAAAGAGAGAGAGAGAGAATTGGCCAAACTAATGAAAGGCTCCGAAAAAAATCTCATCTTTAAAATCCCATGTCTGGCAGTAGTCTGATTACTACATTCCAACACAATACAATCACAGCGTTTCGCAAAAAAATAATTCTACAGGTTTGCTTTAATTTGCTGTGAATCATCACTGTTTGTAGTAAACATGGTCCATGATCTACCAAAATGCCTTCATTGATTAGTTTGGTGTGTCGACATGTGAGGTGGGTAACCTGTATGGTTTGGTGGTCAGTTGGTGGTCAGTGTCTAATTGTTCCCACAATGCCCATTGTTACCTCTCCCCACCAGGTGGAGCCCCCAGCCCCCACGTGTCGTCAGGTGGCCGGGCGATAATAGCCGTTCTTTTATATCTTTGTTGGCCAAAAAACCACCGAGCGCCACCTATTGACGTTTGTATCAATTACCAGGGACGGATGAGCACGTGCTACCCTCCCCCCTCTCCACAGCCATGGTAGGGGCCGCAGTCTTATGCTTTAGCATTGGGGCAGTTGCTAAAGGTGATACATGCAGTCTCATGTTAACGGCTACATACCTAACATGTTCCATGCACGTTATACACCTGTATATCTTATGTTTAATATTAGCTTACAAAAGGAATTTAAATAAATCAGAATTTAAAACTAAAAAATGGGTCATCAGAATCGCGCTGCGGACATGTATAGGATGCATGCATTCCTTGGTAACAGACGGTCTCTACACTGTAAAAAGTAAATGCTTTATGTATACAGCAAAGTTTGCTGGCAACAAGTTTCCAGCAACCTTTGCTGTAACAATTACAGCACAAGAAGCTATGTAAACTTTACAGTACTTGTACTGTAGAAGTCTTACAACAAAGTTTACTGTAAATATACAGCAACCTAAGCTCTGTAATTGTACAGCAAAGTTTGCTGGAGACATTATTGCCAGCAAACCTTGCTGTAAATTTACACTGTACTGTGATTTTACAGTACTCAAATGAAAATCCTTTTATCATTAGTTTAACATTAAATTCCTTCCATTAATGGAACCAGATATTAAATCCCAAACACAAACCAATGTATAGTGAATGTGGGATGTATTCATTCTAGGTTTATTAGCAAATGCATGCCTTGGGATATTAGTACAGTAAGTTTGGGAGAGCGTAGCCATTTTCATCATGCCCCATGAAGCGATACCATGAAATTACAGATATGTTATTACCCATATGAATTTTCATATTTCAAAGTCTTCTTTCAATAAGGCTGTTCACAAGATAGTTCCAGTATATTTTAAATGACGGCACATTGACGGTACCTTGACGGTACTTTGTTCAGAAATTAAGATGCTACAGCTTGAAAGCAATGCAAGTCAATCCTTCACAAAACATGTGTTCACAGAAGTGTGTCCATTGCTGTTTAAAATCACCAAACAGACAAACATATAATTATAATAATGTAAGACTGCCATTACAACCATGACAGTTTGGTAGAGAGGTACCTAACTTGATAGCTATTTTTATTTTTGTCCTTGGAAGCTTGTTTGGTTCATGTCCATATGTCTTATAGAAGGGAAATTCCCTGACCTGTTTTATAACATGCACCGTGTATTTAATCTCTCTGTGATAACATGAAAGTCCCAGAATGTTTAAGTAGACGGGGCATGTTTGATTTTAACACATTAAGCTTGTAGATTACAGCTGGGTATCACGGTTATCATAAACACTATTGAAGTTTGTCTATACGGTGTGTTTAATAACAATACCCCACATGTTAGATATGTATAGCCACAGCCTACACTTTACGTTTGGATAATAGTCCCATACAATCTGTGACATAACCCGTTTAAATAGAAGTAAAGGCTGGAGTTAATGTGTTACCAGGTTGGCGTTTTAACCTGCTACAGTTTGAGAAAATAGCCGTGTTTGGTTATTTTATAACTGTCTGCAATACCATCAATGTGTGATTAGCATGTAGTGCCTGTTTAATAACATCTCCTACAATCTGTGACATTACAATTATAACTAACAGGTTAAGCGTGCTGAATGGATTTGATTTGAATAAGGTTTTGAATGGACGGGTTATGTTTATTACAGTTTTTTTTATCTGGGTTACCCAAACACATGTTGGTTGCCCTAAGTCACGTGTCGTGTATGTAGTACATTATAATTTGAACAAATGGATTCATGACTTTATCTTTATCCACATGTTGCAGGTATGTTTCCAAGACTGTCACACTAAAGGCCAGCTCACATATTATAGAGTAATCGACTCATAAGTTGAGTTGAGTTGCAGGTGTTTAGTCTTAAGGCCCGTTCTCTGTACATGTGTCTGGCTTAAATAGTTTTTACAACTGTCTCAGGTACCTTACTTTACCCAATCAGAATAAAGAATTAAGATACTACCTTCTACATAAGGTTACCATCCCATATTCCTCCCCTATTCCGGGCCTCAAGCCGGTCACATTCCCACCTAGAAACTACAGTTTATTGGTCACATCCGTTGGACCTCATGTGATGTATTATCATATCAAGGAATGAACAATATCACAAATAAAAGTGAATGAACCTCATAACAAAACATCAAATGTTACCTATTAAATGCATCCTGATAACTACCAGAGGCCAAAACATTCGAAAGTCGTGAAAACCACCAACCATCAAAAAATGAATTATGAAAATGAATGTGGTAAATCTTCAAAGAGAAATTAAAAAAAACCAAGATTGGCTCTTACAATGATGGTTCTTCACTATTTGTGTTTCTAATAAATATATAGTTATGTTTCTATTGACGAACCGTGCAAGGTCTATTTCACTAAATATAATGTTTGCATACAATAAGCTAATCCCACATAGGGGATTTCCAGGGTTGGACTAGGGTCAGACAAAATTCATGTATAAAGCATATTTTGTCTTCTAGAGTTGGGGTTCCTAAGATAAGGAAGAATAATGTTTTCCTATATCCCCAAGTATTGATTAAACATTATGATTTCTAAAAATTTACCAATTGATAGATTTGCTGTTTTGCCAGCCAATCAAGATGCTGTAATTCAGGGTGAAATAGGGTCGGACATTGTAGGTTGGGCTGACAGGCTTTAACATTGGTTCCTATGGGGAAAAGGCCAATATATAAAGCTGCATTTTATAATTTCAGAAAGAAATTTCTCAACCAAATTGCTTTGGTTAATTTTGCATAATGGAACTGTCTTCATGGAAAAATCATGGATACAATTTTGAAAATATTTCATGGTATGCTTTAACCTTAATGTAAACTGGGATGGGCTTATTGTTTTATGCTATCTTTGCACTTAAATAGTCATGAGATTAGACTCAGTCAGGTGTACAGTGGGTGCACCGTAGACCATAGACACATTTTGTGGTCTGACTTGGTAGGTGTACACTGGGCATACCATAGACCTGAGACCCTGATACCTCCACTCTCTGGCCTCCTGGATATGCATCAGCGTTCTAAAAATTGCGAAGAAAGGGGTCATTTTAAGAAAAAATTGCATGTCCATGAAAACTGAAAATAGGGGGTATTTTTCCCCATAAAATTCGCGAAAATTGAAAATAGGGGGTATTTTTCTTGACAGAATTTACAAAATTAGAAAAAGGGGCATTTTCTTTCCCAAAAATAATAACCCATATATGCATGTGGTTACAGTTGAGCAATACAGCAGTGTTCATTGCACATTACAGAAAAAAATATCCCTTATATTTCTCATACACTACATATTTAGGGGACAAATATTTCGCATTTACTGTAAAAAAAAGTGTAATTGAGGACCCAAAAATTCGCATTTTCATGAAAAAAAGAGGTCTTATAAAGCCAAAGAAATCCATGGAAAGGGGGTAATTTTTAAATTGGAGAAGACTGATGGGTTTCCACATTGTTGGTTGTGTGGGAGTACCGGGCCTGAGACACTCTATGGTCTGCCTTGGTCAGGTGTACACTGGGCGTACCATAGACGTGATACACACTCCATGCTCTGACTTGGTCAGGTGTACACTGGGCACACTATAGACCAAGAACCCCCCTCCGTGCTATGACTTGCTAATGTGATCAAGGCCCGCCCGCCGCTGGTACCCTCACTGATCACGTCCCCCGCACGTCAACGCGCCGGGAACCATCGACTGTGACAGCCTCGTTTGGAAATCCTCTCCGGGCGTGAAATAAAGGCGGCGCATGCGCCCAACCTGTCAGAGGTCATGTAACGGAGATAGGGGGATCAGGGGTGGCGGGCAGGGCAGGTGGGGCAGGTGGATGGATTAGATCAAGGGATCCACGGGGGAACAGGGAGGTTCATGGGGACTGGGAGAGGATGGGGAGCGTTGAATTATGGGTCTAGACCCCGAAAGCAAAGCTGCCACATAGGGTACAACCCTGAAGTTGGACAAAATTCATCATGCATCACACCCCAGTATGTTATATACAAAATATCTGCGATTTAGAAAGGTCATGTTGTTTATGTGTCAACATTATATTATATTACATGAAGTATTGAATAAGAATGAGGTGTAAATTGTGGGCCAACCAAGTTGAGCTCATACACTATAACGTTATATAAAGGGTATCACACTATGGCAAACCTTATTTTAGAAATTCTTAAACAACATTGCCTTAAGTTGGTTCAAGTTAATTTATTTTGGGAACAGATCTAACTTATGTAAAGTGTGCAATTTGTCTTGTTGGTTGTTATTTCTTCTACTATTTTAGGAAATGTAAAGAGATCTCTAAACCCAAGCATTCGTCATGCTCCCGTTTTACTATCGGTAATGAGATTTAGAATCAGAACTTTGAGGATTCTGTTTCTGGAGCCGGATTCATGAAAAAAAAGATTATACTCTTTTCTGTGGTGTGCACCGTATTACATATATTCAGTGAGGTAAAAATTGCCCGTGAATATTGAGGACATTTGTCCCCATGGGCAGGCCCTACCATGGCCTAGAATATACACGTCCACAGAGTTGTTATTTAATCAATCTCTGAATATACCTACTATTTCTGATTGATTCATAACTGTTTTGAACCAGGAATGATTCTCAAAAATAATTGTTCTATTATAAATGATAGTTATGGATTTACTTGTCATATTACAAAATCAAGAACCGCCGTTCAGAAGTAGGTCCCATGGTGAGGTTGGTGAGGTGTGTGTGTGTGTGTGTGTGTGTGTGTGTGTGTGTGTGTGTGTGTGTGTGTGTGTGTTGGGGTGTCCCTTGTTTCACGTGTGAGCCTGGTTGGGACTTTGATCCAAGTAACGTGTAAGAATGCACCTGCTGAAACAATGCCCGGACCCTGGCCAACCGCTGCCGGGAGTTGTAACGGGTACATGTCACATCGTGGTAACGGGTTCAGGTCCATCACAGGTGGCGTTGTTTTGGTCTCAAAGGCCAAACCACTCTCCCTCCGAGTCTATGTTAGCCCCCAACTATATTACAAGCATTCAAATTGGGGCCGTACAGTATCTACCCATCATCTACATTTGTAAAACAGCTTAGAAATTAAGTACTCCAAGTAACATCTCGAATTGTATCATTGGTCACGATAATTGATCATAATTATTGATGAAACAATGAATATAAAACGTCTTATCTATATGGTAACCAAATCAAATCGATGGAAGTCGAGGACAATATTATATTACTCATAGGGGCCTATTGATCACAATTCAGAAATTGTTTTGTCTGTGTTGTTCTAAACTCAACAATTTGACTCTATGATGTAAATACAAAAATCTTACAAAGTCATCCCACTTTACATTACAACAAATTCACAACCAATCATAATAACATAATAGATATATGCACCTTGTTATAGCATTGGGCTGGAGCAAAAAAATCCGGATTTTGTCCCGGATCGTGGCCAGGTTATTATTTTGGCAGGTTGTCTCATCAATTGCAAATGTATGTATAGCTTGTATATGGACTTTAATAGGGATGTTTAAACTACACTTTAAAACAGTTATCTTGGTCAGAACCTCGGTTGGGTACATTTAGCTGTTAGCAACAGGCACGTTGTGGTGCGAGGTGTGAGTGTTCACCGTCGGACATCACAGTTTGAGGGGACCCAGAGGTCATACCGCACAGATTGTCCACGCTGGGGGTGATTGCACTTCAAAGGATTTCCCGGGACAGTTTCGGAATTTAACGTCTGTCATGTATTTTCCGTGATAGTATACACTACACAGGATATTTATTCCGAATATTTAGACTGTATTCATTATCTATATTCTAATACCATTGTTTTCACTATTTCAACGATAATCCTAAATTATTTCAGACAATTTTGCAGAATGTATTCTATGCCGATGAATACGCAAACCTATGTGTGTGTGCGTGTGTGTGTGTGTGTGTGTGTGTGTGTGTGTGTGTGTGTGTGTGCGTGCGTGGTGTGCGTGGTGTGTGTGTGTGTATGTGTGTGTGTGTGTGTGTGTGTGTCTGTGTGTGTGTCTATGTGTGTGTGTAGGACCTAAAACATTAAAATCCGCTTGGACGTGGAAGATCCTACTTGTATCCCCCTCTTCCCTCCCTTCCCTTAGAACTTACCTGTCCCCAGCACTTACATGCTTACCCCTATCAGGTGTACCCCCCTACCTGCCCCTATCACCCCCTCCCCAGCTGCCGGCACGTGTCACACCTACACACCTACGGCAGCCCCGCGGGGGGGGGGGGGGGGGGGTCAATCTACCCCCACACCGTGACACACGCCATACCTGTATTAGGTGCAGGTATTGCCACATTATGAAAACATATCATTCTCACGTAGCATTCCAGTGAATGAATACTGATGACAAATGATAAAAATGATAGTAATGATCAATTCTGAGGGAATAAATAATGATGATTGTGAGGGAAAGTTTTTGGATCTGAAATCGGCCAAGGATCGGTCCCCTACTCATGGTCTGTAGCGTAGTTGAAAACCGATTGTTCCCCTTAATTAGACTAAAATTAGTAAGAAAAGAATGCAAACAAAGCTCATGGTTCAATAATTGATATTTTCCAAATTATAATTTTACATGAAATGGATTCATGGGACAGGCATTGAGCGGCTGTGCAATGGCGGGTCATTAGAACTAATTATAGGACAGGTGCATGGACACATACACTCTCCATGTTGCCTATGGCAACAACCACAACACACTGGCCAGTCAGGCCAGGCACCACCATTCCCGCTCATTCTGCCTTCGCGTCTAGGACTGGACAGACGTGAAATTGATATACGGCGGAACATGTCAGCTAGGTCCGTGCGGAAGTCTACGAGGGATTTACGCGGACAGTTCGCACGACCGGCACGAGCCCCGGCAAAGAAACTGACGGAAAAAGCCCCGATAAATCTGCGAAGGAAGACTCTCAGACCGGCCAAAATGTCCCAACCAGCGCATACCTCGGGAAAGGACGCACCGGTGCAGGCAGTAGGGGCTCAGCTGCCCGCCACGACGGCCCAAGCAGCCCCCCAGCAGACGGACCAGCAGCCGCCTGCCTCTCCGCCTCAGTCACCGGACCCAGAAGATCCCGAACAGTACAAGGCCAGGTTTCATAAAATGGAAAAGATGTTAGAGGAACTAACGGAGCAACAGCGCAAGGCCAGTAGCAGACCCCCCAGGTCTAGGTCTCCGTCGACCCGATCATCCCGCCGTAGAGGTTACTCCCCGGCAAGCTGCAGATCAAGGAGCCGAAGAAGGACGACACCAAGACGCTCTGGTCGCCGGAGGACCAGATCGTCATCCAGGAGGAGGAGCCCGCGGACAAGGAGGAGGTCCGCCTCCAGCAGACGCACCAGGTCGTCCTCCAGGCACTCGACCCGCCGCAGGCGCCGCCATAGCAGTGGATCGTCACGGTCAACAGAACGGAAACGCCACGCACGATCAAGGTCCCGGTCTCGGAGGCGGTCAAGGACACCTCGTCAGACGCGGGAAAGACGCCATGACAGTAAAGACATCGACAACATACTGGAGGAGCAGTACCTGGACATGGGACGAGGAAAGGGTAAGCGAATGCATACTTCCCAACTCACACTTGAGCCTTATCGTAATTTGCCCCCATGTCTGAAGCGTGTTGCAAGGTCCAGGCGATCCAGGAGGGACTTATCCTTCCCGGAACACATGTGTGGAATGTTAAATATGATTGCAGGGACAATGAGCCCCCAATCTGAAGCCCATGCCGCCATAACCCATGCCGCCCAGGTGGCCCAGGATGCTGCCACCCTCCTGTGGCAGCCCGTCCGTGAGTGGTCCCAAACGTGCATGGTGCACGTGGAGGATGGGAAGGCGTCCTGGCATGACGAGGATATTTTCGCACAGGAGCGCACCAGGTTGTCCTGGATAAAGGGTAAGCCCCCACAGGAAGTAAGGGTACCCTGCTATGATCATAACGCTGGTAAGTGCAGTGAAAGCGCGAACCACGCGGAGGGCGGAAAAACCTTCATTCATGTGTGCGCAGTCTGTTGTTATGGGCTGGGCGAGGAGGTAACCTCCCATAACGCGACAAACTGCAAACGAAAGTCAGGCCTAAGGTTCTCGTCCGATGACAACAGGCAGGACTTTAGGAGGAAGGGTAACTACCAGCAGAAGAAGGACACCCGTCCAGACCAGAAGTCAAAAAACTAGAGCGCGCCGGGCCCGAAGGTAAACAACGACCTTACTCGGACCCGGCGCCCCCTCGGAGCCAACGAGACGACCCCCAGGTATGTAATGACATACACGATAGCTCTAGTAGTGGATTGTCCCCCACTCAAGTTGGAGGGCGGCCTGAGAACTCACCCTGTCAACAAACTGAATTGGCCATAAACCTGGATATGGGTCAAGTCAGTCCACGACCCGGTCAGCGACCAGGTAAACACACCAGTAACCCGGATGACAAGTTAAGTCAACAGAGTGAACCCGATGAGGACGACTACCGATACAGCCCACGACTGAGATGGATGGCCGACGGACGGCCCATGGCAGCCACCACGCAACGAGACGCCGACAACGACGAGGAACGTGCATCCACCATGGCAAAGGATAGCCGGGTGGATGAATACAGCGAAGGAGACGCCCTGCGCTACGGGGGCGTTGGGCCCGGGCCGGGCAGACGCGGACGGCCCGACCCCAACCCGGCCGCTCCCATGGCGGAGGCCGACAACAAGGATCAGCGAACCAAGCCGACCGTCCCATACGAGCCCGAACCCGGCCCTATGGATAGGACATGGGCCACGGTCAAAGCACCCACCCTTCAGTTGGAGGAGGGAGGATCACCTCAGCTCCTATCATTCCCAGCCCCCTCATCGGAGCTGGTCGAGGACGTACACCACCTGGAGGAGTCTTTGCATGGCCTGTCACAGGTTGGGGATGCGGGTCACGACGGCCACGCATCCGAGGGCTTCATGAGGTGGCCCTCCCTTGTCGATGCGGCCAACAAGGAGACGGTCCGCATCTATGAGGCGGTAAAAGGCTCGGGAGCCCACAACCATGACCGGGCCAGGGTGCCTCTACACTCGGCACTAAACCTGGAAGCCTGGCGTAGGGAATCCACCGACCACCCGGACGATGCGGAAATTCTACAGGGCCTGACGTACGGTTTTCCCATACAGTACGTCGGCCCCCCGTTGTATGGCCGAGACCGGGCTGAGAACCACGCATCCGCCACAAGGTTTCAGGCAGCAATCGATGCATACATACAGGAGGAGACATCACGAGGTGCCCTGGAGGGGCCCTTTCAGACCCCGCCATTCACCCCATGGTGCGTATCGAGCCCACTGATGTCCAGGGAGAAGGCAGACTCGGACGCCAGGAGAGTTATAGTCGACCTCTCCTTTCCGGACGGAGGGGTGAACAAGTTCATACCACCACATCGCTACAACGGTAGGGAGGCAATCCACAATCTCCCTACTATATCGTCGGCCGTGGACACCATAGTAACAACCTGTCCTGGGGATATTAGAATGGCGGTGGTCGATCTGTCGAGGGCATACAGACAATTCTCCGTTTGTCCCCTCGATTGGCCCCTACTCTGTGTTAACTCAGGCCAAGAGTTCTTCTTCGATCGACGTCTCCCATTCGGGGCGCGGATGTCGTCCTATACAATGCAAAATATAGCAGAATTCATAGTGAGGGCCCTTAACAAGCGTGCCATACACTCTCACATGTATTTGGACGACATCCTGCTAGTCTGCCCCTCCCCCGAAATCGCACAGAGACAGTACTCTCAGACTCTCGATCTCTTGGATCAACTGGGGTTGACGGTGGCGACTAAGAAACTCCAACCTCCGGCGGGAGCCGTACAGTGGCTCGGCATCAACATAGACAGTGATGCGAACCGACTCTCCATGCCCAACAAGAAACTGCAGCAGATTAAACGGTGTATGGCGGCCGCGCTCACGAAGAAAACCTTATCAAAGACCCATCTTCAGAGAATAATAGGCCTTGCCAACCACCTGGCCAAGGTCGTGCGCGCAGCCAGAGTCTTTGTGTGCAGACTCTTGGCGGCGTTAAGGGCGGCAAAGAGGAACCAGATAAGAGTCACTGCACACGTCAGGGCCGACTTGAACTGGTTCCACACGTACATGGAGCAGGCGAACGGGAAGGCGATCCTACCTACCAACAGGATATGCCTCCGTATATGGGCTGATGCCTGCCTTAAAGGGGCAGGCGCCTCTGATGGCGCCAGGTATTATACCCATACCTTTGACAACCAGACCCACGGAGACCTGCACATCACGCAACTTGAGGCCCTCAATTGCCTCGCGGCCGTCAGGACCTTCGTCAGCCGCTCTAATGCGGGAGGGACAGTCGAGGTATATTGCGACAACAAAGCGGCCGTGGATGCGCTAACGTCCGGGCGGGCACGCGACAGCATCTTGGCCGCCTGCGCAAGGGGGATGTGGCTCCACGCGGCTCACACAGACACCACCATGGTTTTCACCCACACGCCTGGTGAAGCCATGGACCTCCCAGATGCCCTGAGCAGGGTCGCACTGGACCGGCAACACGCAGACAGGGCCAACCGGCTCATCGCCACCCTTGCCCTTACACCCGTGAATGTGCAACCCCATGCGTTTGACTACCATGATTTTGTATAATTGCAGATCAGTATACACAGGGACTTGCAGATGCAGCCGCCCAGAGGCAGCGGCGTGCCTATAGGCCGGGCACCAAGGCCGGCCGCGCGGCCGCGGTTAGGAATTTTATCAACTTCACCACTCAGGCCTCCATAGACCACCGCCGCCTCCATCACACGCATGTCTGCTGGTTCATAGAGAAACTAGCGGCCCAGGCATATTCCCCGGCGTCTATTTCTAACATCATCTCTCATCTTCGTGTGTACTATAAGCTCGCTCATATTAAGGCGACTGCTCTCCATCACCACACGGTCGGATTAGCCTTACGCGCAGTTTACATGGACATCAGGTGCGCTCCGGCCCCCAAGGCCCCGGCTACTCCAAAAGTTCTTAGGGCGGCCCTCGCCCATATTCAAACTATTCAGGAGCCTCAGGCCATACGCTTAGCCCTTCTTCTAATGTACCTGGGTTTCATGCGCCAGAGTTCGGTGGCTCCCTCCACCGTGAATAATTTCGATCCTACACGCCACCTCACCTGGAGAGACATTCAGCCCTCTTCGCAGGGCCTCCGGGTGGTGGTGAAGTGGTCGAAAACCATTCAAAGATCCGAGGACGCCAAACACCTACTCATCCCATCTACAACTGACCCTGACATCTGCCCTCTCAGGGCCTTTGAACTATACTCTCAACAACGCCCAAACAGGCTCATGGACGGCCCTCTCCTCACATATCAAGACCGTAAGCCTATCACGGTCCGCTTCATCCTTAAGCAGTGGAATCAGCTTCTCACTCTAGCCGGCCTCCGGCCCAAAGAGTATTCCCTCCACAGCCTCCGGAGAGGGGCCGCCTCACATGCCTTTAATCAGGGCGCCGCATCACTTAATGATGTGATGACCCACGGGACATGGAGGTCCCTGGCCGTCAGGGCCTATATTAAACCCACGGACGCACAGGAAACTTCAGTACACCGGGCGCTTAGGCGCCTCTAGTTTGGCCTAATGACTTTGTGACTCGCGGGCGCGTGTACACTACACCATCAAAATTATCAATTAACTGAACTCCGCCTGCCGGGTCCAAACGGCCCCACTTCCAAGATATGTTATTAATAAATGTGAAATTTTATTCCTGTCTCACCTTCTTATTCTAATGGGGACAGGCATTGAGCGGCTGTGCAATGGCGGGTCATTAGAACTAATTATAGGACAGGTGCATGGACACATACACTCTCCATGTTGCCTATGGCAACAACCACAACACACTGGCCAGTCAGGCCAGGCACCACCATTCCCGCTCATTCTGCCTTCGCGTCTAGGACTGGACAGACGTGAAATTGCCGCCCTCCCGCCCTACATAACATAACTTTTAAAGGCTATACTATACTACATATAAATGGCCTAATGACTTTGTGACTCGCGGGCGCGTGTACACTACACCATCAAAATTATCAATTAACTGAACTCCGCCTGCCGGGTCCAAACGGCCCCACTTCCAAGATATGTTATTAATAAATGTGAAATTTTATTCCTGTCTCACCTTCTTATTCTAATGAGCATTAATGCAACCAGAAATAAATAATATTTGGTGTGTCGAAACACAACTAAGTGAAAACAATTATTATGCATTTGAGATGATATTATAAAAATTGCAAGCTCAACCAATTTCCTAAATTGGGGGAGTTAATTGATCCTAAAAGGAATTAATGAAATTACACTGAAAATGTTCGACTTGACAGTATCGGTCCAAAATCGGTCCAAAATATTCTATATGCTGTTGAGTGATAAGTAATAATTGAGTGGTAATCACCCCCGGAAACCATGAGCCCAGGCTCTACCACTTTGACTGCTAGCGCTATATCAGTGATAGTGGCCTTGACTCGAGAAGGTCGAGGTAACGAATGGTGATTTTGTTGTGACTGGCTAGTGATTGGATGATGACTGAGTGGTGACTGCCTGGTGATTTGGTGGGGACTGAGTGGCAATTGGGTGGTGATTGAATGTTGAATTTGTGATGATTGGGTGTTTATTGGATGGTGGTAGGGTAGTGACTTGGTGGTGATTCATTGGTTAATTGGTATGATTGGGTATCACTGAGTGGTGGTTGGATGGTGCCTAAGTGGTTATTGGATGGTTATTGGGTAGTGGTTGGTTGGTGATAGGGTTGGTAATTAACTGAATGGCGACCGGCTGGTGATAAGTTGGTGGCTGACTGGTGATTGGGTGGTGATTGGATGGAAACTGATTGGTGATAGGTTGCATGACTGAGTGGTAATTTGGTGGTGATTGAGTGGTGGTTGGGTGTTACTGAGTGGTGGTTGGATGGTGTCTGAGTGGTTATTGGACGGGTGGGTAGGTACCCCAGGTTGGTGACTGAATGGTGACTGGCTAGTGATAGTGTGGTGACTAAGTGATTGGATGGTGACTGATTGGTGATTGGGTGGGGAGTGAGTGGTGATTGAGTGGCAAGTGACTGATGATTAGGTAATGCCTGACTGGTGATAGGTTGTTGACTGAGTGGTTATTTGGTGTTACTGAGTGGTGATTGGGTGGTGATTGGATGGTGACTAGGTAGTGAGATACTTTTAAAAATGCAGGAAAAGATGTGTACATACGCGACAAATAATTATAGTCCTAGTCAGCTAGTCAGTGCACGTTGAAAAAGATATATACAAACATACTATTTCAATATATATATATATATATATGATATATATATATATATAAATATATAAATATAATCCTATATATAAACTCCTATGGGACTCGTGTGGTCTCTGGAACCTGACCATGCAGTTGATTACCCCAAGCTAGCAATCCGTGGTTAGGACCACTCTAGTCAGATTACAGCTTCAAGTATCCCGCAGGTTAGGGGAGGCATAGCCGTTACCACTGGGAAGATTAAGAGTTTTCCGGCATGCCAGGAAAGTTCCTGGAAATCCCTTCCAGGAAGCCTAGAAGTGGCGGGCCTCCTTCCGTGTGTTGTTCATGAGGTCTTGGGTTTATGTATTACGTTGGCACCCGGCAGGTCTCGGGACTAGGGGCAGGTGACTCGGTAACTCCAGGGGATCGCGACGACCGACTACAATTTCACTTTTATTACGCCTACTACTGTTACGATTGTTTACCATTTCTATACCGTGCTTTGGAAGATCGAATAAAAGCGATCTATGTCAACCTCTAACAATATCATATGCTGCTACTTTTTCAAAAGTATAATATGATGACATCATTATCAGCAGTGTGTGTCGATTTAAGGAAATGGTTGTGACGTTTTTAAGCAGGTGCCCCCTACCTGCACGTGTTCCTCCAGGGGTCCAACCTCCAGGGGCCGCTTAGCGACGGAGGCTGGGAAGGGGGGAGGGGGAGCAGGGAGGAAATACAGATTGTTTGATTTTGTTCTTTAAAATTAATCTCATTGTGTATAAATACATATTGCATATAATGTGATTATAGGTTATGACTATTATATTTGGCTATTATATCTTAAGTCAGGTGTGGTTGGGGTCGTTTCAAACCTACTCTGCGTACAAGTATTTGTTCGCTTGTTCTTATGGTTTCTATACTCTCTCCATTAAACTGACTTAAAGCTACTGTATTTCCTTTTCAATTTCTATGAGGATATGTTTAATTCAATAGAATACGAGGCACTATGATAGTGAGCGGACCTAAAAATGTACCCAATTTCTTTCCATTCACACGTCATTCACTGGGACATTTTTTTTATGATGTTTTCTTAGGTTATTATACCATCTGACCTCAGACTGTTGAGTGCAGACGTCAGATGTGGTCATCTGTACCGGACACTAACCGCCACCACCCACTGACCCTCTGACACTGCCTCCTATTGGTCAGTCCGCCCGGCACGTGACCCGTACCGCATGTAACGGGAGTTCTAATTGGCGGAGGTGGTGACGATGATTTGAATGCACCTGCAGTGCCTTGACATAGGTGTGGATTGATGGGGATGGGGGGGGGGGGTACATGTCGTGGGGGGGACGGGTCCCTCCACGGTCCTTACTGTCATACAGGAGCAAGCTGGCGGCCCACACGTGTATTGTGAGTGGCGGCGACACCTGGGCGGGTAGTATGGTCCTCCCACCGGTCCCACCGACCCCCTTAACCCCTACTACCACCACCAGCTCCTCCCCCAGCGGTCAGTGAGTGGTCAGTGAGCGGTCAGCTGCTGACCGGATCACTAGTGGCGGGCCGGCCGGGGTGACCACACCTACAGGAGGAAGGATCCAGGGGATCCAGCCTACTGACCACCCGCTGACCACTACTACTACTACTACTACTGGGTCACTCACACACTGACTACTGAGTAGCCAAGGACGACCTTAGCAGCGTCTGAGCATCTGAACATTACACACACTCAACATAAATCTGAAGGTATCCGTGCCTATTAGAAATACACGAAAACTTGTGGGAGTTTCTCCTGGATTTACCTCCCGACCTGCGTCCCTCCCTCTCCGGACCCTGGAGGTGGCGCGGACACAGCTGATGACAGTCGCCTACACCCAGCAGGGTGGTCTCCTCACACCGACCCGTCCCTCAGACCCGGGAGAGGCGCGGCCCGCGCTGCACGTCCTCTGCTGGTCCGTCTCCAGCACTCTAGGGCCTCAGCTGGGACACTAGATCCATAAATGAACGCGTTGGATTTATAACACTGGTCTTTACTTCATAATATCAAGCTGGTCGAGTCTTTGGTACATGACTGGACCCTTGCTCGACCTGGATCTCCGAGGTTGGATCTTCAGGTGGCTACACGTACTCCTGGATTCCTAATCTAGGGGACTTCTCCAGGGTTGGACGCTCCCATCGCACCTCCAGGACTGTTTACTGCAAGGAGGTAAGATCCACCAAGCCCACCTTCTTACAACGGTCGGACACACCCACAGGGCCTTATACATTCTGCTGCAGAACTTCTTCCTTCCTTTCCTGAGTAACAAGCTTTGGACCAAGTTTGTGTGGTGCAGAGTGTACTCCATTACCAAACATGCCGCGCGCCTTCCTCATCAAGAACAAGAAGCCCCACCCGCCCCCGCCCGCCCTGCTCCTGCCCCCGTCGGCCGGGGGAGACGGCTGGCCCCGGCCCCCGGCCCCCGCCCTCTCCGGGTACGGCCTGGAGGACGGCCCGGCCCGGGGGGAGGGGCGGGAGGGGCGGGTTTCGCCGGGAGCAGAGATCGACCCCATCTCCATCTACCCGTCACCGTCTCCAAGCAGCGAAGGTAAGCTCAATTATAACTTTGAAACAAAACTATTTGGTTTCTCTTTATGATGTATACTTTTAATATTATATATTGAGAATATCAGAACTGTTTGTTTTCATAAACAATGGTCTTCGGTTTTAGTGGTCGTCAAATAAATCACTCAAAAATATTTTGATCACTATAGATTAAAAGGTACCCTTATTCTTTTGGATATTCATAGTATAATGATCTCCATCTGAGGCAAGTTAGCTTATAGGTATTAGAATGAAATTCTTATATGTATATGCATGTTCGCGAGGAACCGACCAGCACTCGTTAACTTTTCAGCAAAAATAGAAGAGTTAACCAATGCTGCTAATTGTGGTTCATTAAAAGTGTAAAACATTTACTGTTATAAGTTGTGATAAACTTAGCACGTGAAGCACTGGGTCTATCGTCAACAGTTTATTAACTACACAACAACAGTTTAAACATACATTATTCCCAGTCTCTAGCCCCTGACTTTTGTTAAGGTGTATTTTAAATGCCTGGTGATTACGTCGCATTCTGGGAAGATCTTCGTCAGAATGCTGAAATATTGGCCATTTCAATATCTACTGAATGTTGATTACAAGTGATACGTGTACACGATATAATAATAGGAACCAATTATTTTCGTGTGTCCTAGTGTTTTAATTAAAAGTTGATTCTAACATGCATGTTCAATGGGCAATGTCTTTCAACCTAGTCTGCCAATGCCAAATTGATACATGCATAAAGAAAACAGAGAGTCTTCCTTTAGGAAAATATCTATATAAATTGCCAAGCCCTCTGTATTGAATCAATCATAACGGAGATGCAGACAATGGTAATATCCGGAGGTCTATATTCGGCTGACGCTGCTATGTTTCGCAGAAAGTTCAGGTATAAACTGAGCACTTTGGATAAGAAAGGAATAAAAACGGTTTTCTTTTCGAAGAGGAAGAATAACTGTCATTCCGCTTGCCCCCGACGTCCCGCTGTCTCGGTGTACGTAGTCCCGCCGGTCGGAAATGAGGCGACAACTCGCGCCGTTAGAAAAGCAATCAGCGCCGACGATGACGTCACAGGGGTGGGCGAGGGGTGCGACGTAACGGGGAGATATTCTGGTGTAGGGCTGAGGGCAGTGGGGCGTGACCACGTCACTTTAGGGACGGTCCAGAGGTAGGGGCGGTAACGTCGGGGAGGTCTCTATCTACTTATCTCTTTGTTTTGGATCCCACAGATGGCGGTCAGGTATTGCTGGGTTTCTCCGGATTTCCGCAGAATTCCACCCGGGGTTTCCTAAGATGTTTGTAAGTAAAGGAATTTAAAAGCTAACCAATGCTTATCAGTACAGATTTTGTTTTATGAAATGGGGAGATTTGCTGTCCAAAATAATGAAATGACTGCTTTTGAATGGCTCAAAATGAGCGTTCTCTCTGACCAGTTTATATTATTTGGTCATCAGTGGGTTCTCAAAAGTAACAAAACTTTAAAAGGTATCCCTTCCTCTCCTATACCTTCGAAGCCCTATGTGTGCAGGTGAGGGCAGGTAGACGGGAACACGGGGGGTAACAGGTGGTCACGGTATTACGTGAGTCCACTAACCCTCCTGGAGGGCCCCTACCCCCTCTGCCAAGTCCCCTACCCCACAGCCCCTGGCCCCTCACCCCCTCCCCTCACCACAGGATCCCCCAGCTCCTATCCTACCCTCACCCCTGCCTCTCCCCTCTCACCCCTCCACCACACCCCTCGCCCCGGGAGACCTAGGCCTAAGCCTAATAAGGAGCCTAATTACGTGTTTGATTAAGGCCTACTAAGGGTGTCATTGCCATTGTAAGTCACAGATTGGCCTAGAGAGTCAAACACTGAGAGGATGCGAGGTGACAGCTCTATAATATAATCCCATCCACCCCCGACAGGCACGGCCAGACTGGGGGGTTCCATACAGAGTTTACAGACGTAAAGTGACCTCTTGCCACCCATCCTTCTTAAAACGCTACATTGGGGTCTGAAAACGTTTCTAGATGAATTGGAAGTTGGATTAACCTACCGTAAAACAAATATACCTAGGTAATAATTACGGGTTTCATTACCTTATTATTACTTAAAGAAATGCTACATCAATGCATTTAAAAAAAGAGTCATCAACAAAATTCTAATGCTAAAATCCTTCGTAAGCTCACTTGCAGCCCTCGGGAGCCCTCGGGGGATTTAATGATGTCTTATTACACACATCTGTTTATTCCACTTTGTGAAATAGGCCATAATTTCCACACATTATCTTTAACATCTCGGCAAATGGTGTTAACCGTATAATAACCGTTTTGGTTTTATATGGTGGTCACATGTTGGCCCGCACCTCTGGACAATAGACCCCAGACAATGTCCTGTCGGCTACCTGCCCATCTGTGGGGCCCGACTGACCACATGATGACCACACACTGACCACACACTGACCGCTCGGGAGGGCTGGTGGGGGAGGCTGGCGGCAGCTGCAGGTGTTTGTGTCCGTCTAGAGGTGTGGTCAGTTAGTGGTCAGTTTAAGAGCCAGTATTCTTACCAGAAGTCAGTGACCTAAGGTTCTCAGATCAAAAGGTAGACAGGACCAGTCAACTGGTCGCCGAAGTGAAACATCTCATTTTGTCTCATTGCAATATAATTCGCAATGACTGAGAAACATCCTGAGATATCGCTAATTAGAAGTAGTCAGTTACGAAGTAGCACTGCTAATAACCCGTTTTCAAGACAGAGGTGAAATGCATAAAGGGCCAGCATCGATATTAGTGCCATCAGGTGTGGTGGTCTAATAGATAATGTTTGAATGTCTTAAACCAACATATTTCAAATCTAAATTTGAATTTCTCGCACAGGAATAAAACAAACAAATAGCCATGCAGCCGCTAGCCCAGATAAAAAACTGAAGTCATGTGTTAATTCATAATGTATTGTTGATCCTCATATATCACCTCGAGGTTTTTCCAGTGGTCAGCATGTCACCGGTAAGGTGTCGAGGTGACCGGTAGGTGTGGTCAAGGTGTGAGTCTTTCCCACGCTGACCAGTGGTCAGTATGGTGCGGAGGGATGATGCAGGCACCTGTCCGACCAGACACTCACACCGATAACACGGCCATCCCTCATACACCTGACTTTTTACCCCCGTGACACCTTCACACGTCGGTGTGAAAGGGAACAGCAGGTCTTTAAACTGAACCGGGGCTCCCCAGATTGACCGATGAACTTGTCGCCACATCTGGATCACCTGTTTTTGGTGAAGCAGTCACACGGTGCCCCGGGAAATCTGACGGAATGCAAAGATTAACATCCCTGTGCTAGTGTGGTTTTATTGGTGACGTATGGCGGCCTGGATCTGGATCCCATGGGGAGGGGAAATACGGGCTGGGCCATGTCGCATTGAGCTCCAAATTTGGGACATAATTATATCTACAGCAGCGAGGCAGTTGATGGGGAGGGGGAGGGGACGTTCGATGAAATTACGAATTGAGGGAGTACCACATTATCTCAATTTTGTATACCTCTCTCCATTTGAGGACCAAATGACTTTCCATACTCATAGACACATTATGCTCATTTAACTAATTAACACTTACCAAACATATTCAAGTCAGAAGAAGACAATATATGGCCTATTCGTAGTGCCTCTAACAAAGATACAGAGATGATATTAAACACAATCAAGTAGAAAAGAAACACTGCTTGCCAAGGACACATTGCAGAGTGCCCTGCTCTCTGGTAACTCACAGGTCTGTGTAAAACCTTGGTGACAGGTTGCCGTGGAACTCCCCTCGACCATCAACTGAGCAACAGGTCTCCTTAAATCCGCCCCCACCCCCTCCGTCCACCTCCCCCCTCCTCCCCCATCATCCGACAAGTCCTCCGCTGGTGCCCAGACTGCTGGTTGTGATTGCCCACCGCATGCCGGCTCCCAGTCCCACTTCCGGTGTAAATGATGCGGCTTAGCGGCGGCGGCGCGCGTCTCGTCGCGCTTAATAGTAACTTATCGCCGACGCCACCTAGCGGATCGGCGCCGAATCAGGGGCTGACAAGTGTCGCGCGGCCCGCCCGCCGCCGTTTACCGCCTAATGACACTCTAAATTAGCGCCGCCCTGGGTGATGGTCGACGATCGCCGCGCCATCCCCGCTAATGACATCAGCCCCACCAAGCGCCTGCGCACTGAGCCGCCAATCGTCGGCGCTTCCGGCGCGGACAATTCGGCGGCCAGCGGGCGTCGCCTTGGGGCTCAGGACAGGCTCAGGGGTGGTGGGAGGTGGGAGGTGGGGAGGTAGGGGGACGGGAGGGTTGTAGGGGGAGTGGGCGATAAAAGGAGCTCGTCAGGAGGTGACTGCAAGGTGTCACTCTGATCAGGCCCCAAGCTGCCCGCCCCAACAGGTAGTCAGCCCAGACCCCGGCCTCCACCCCAGCACAGCACAGCCCTGATTGTTGTGCACCAACTATATCAACCAATCATTAAATTGTCAATATTAGATACTGCCTCCTCAGATTAAAAAGTATCTCAATATAACATGCTATCATGAGTTTTGTCTTTTCTTTTATTCTATTGTATCTTATGGTATAGGGATTTATTCTTCAATTGTATGGGATAATTATGGTGTGGTTTTAGAAAAACATGATCTCTTTGTGCAAGACATCAAAAGTCCATTGGGACTGTGTTTTATAAACATTGCTTTCTCATTTCCTAACGGCCTGTTTCCCCTTCCCTCCTCAGAAACGTGGCCGAGGGACGACATCTCCAGCAGCGACGACGAACCACGTGACGTCACTGATACCGGAAGTCCGGCGTTGGCGTCGTCGTCCGACCTAAGGCGCAGCCTCAGCGACGGCGGAAGTCGCGTCTCGTCACCGGAAGTCTCTTGGAGCACCCCCGGGAGGTCGTCGTCGCATCCAGCAGTCACTCTGCTGCCCAGCCCACGCACGTCGCCGGAACCGGAAACAGACGACGCTGACCGGAAGTGGCTTCCCAAACGACGTCACTGTGACGACAAAGCGGAAGACGACAAATGTTACAGCGCCGCTAAGCTCATGCCTGGGTACAGAAACGACGTGGTCTTTCACAGAGGCGGACAGGAAATGACCTCACCGCCGAATTGTAACCAACATGAGGGGAGCGGAAACGAAACCGGAACTAGTCCTGCGTCGTTTTGGCAGAGCCACCTGGCGGCTGGGATGGGGCTGAGTCTGAGCATGGCGGTGCAGCACCACCCTTACCTGGCCCTCAGCTTCCAGCGCCTCCAGCAGATGCACCTCCGGGCGGCCCAGGAGGGCTCCAGGGGCGGCCTCCACAAACTGCCGCCCTTCCACCCGCACCTCCCACTGCCCGGCGCCCACACAGGGCCGCCCCTGCCGCCCCTGCCGCCCTTCTCCCCCCTGCCCAGCCCCCTGACGGCCCCTCAGCCCAGCCCCACGCCCCCGTCCCCCGTCCAGCCCCTCTCCAGTGACTACCCGTTCCCCCCACATGGAGGAGGGCGACTCGACTTCCAGCCCCAGAGGTCGCCGCCCACGTCCTCCCCGGTCGTCATGTCAAACCGCCACCCCAACCTACTGCCTACGTCATCACCGCGCGCCATGACGTCACCGGTGACGTCACTGAGGGAGGAGCCACTGCCCCTGGATCTAGATACCAAGACGGCGGCGGAAAAACGCAAACGACGCGAGGGTGAACCGCCGCGCTACAACTGCGAGGCCTGCGGCAAGACTTACTCGACATTCTCCGGGCTCTCTAAGCACAAACAATTTCACTGCGCATCACATATTCAGAAACAGTTCAACTGCAAGTATTGTGACAAAACCTACGTCAGCCTCGGGGCACTGAAGATGCACATCCGCACCCACACCCTACCCTGTAAGTGCCACTTGTGTGGCAAGGCCTTCTCACGACCTTGGCTTCTGCAAGGTCATGTTCGCACCCACACGGGTGAAAAGCCCTTCCAATGTGCTCACTGCGGACGGTCCTTTGCTGACCGGTCCAACCTGAGGGCCCATCTCCAGACTCACTCGGACATCAAGAAGTACAGCTGCCGAACCTGCTCAAAGACCTTTTCACGCATGTCGTTGTTGCTCAAACATGAGGACGGGGGTTGTGCCGGACTGGGCCACTGACTTTTTCAGAAATGAGCGACATGGTTTTGTTTCCAGTAGAACCTATAAAACCATGTTATCAATGCGTTATGGCAGACTTATGTTACACTATGTTAAATTATATTAGCAGTAGAAAAATTACACCATGAACATCATCGCCGGATGTTTTACTTGTTACAGACATTCATACTGACTAATTACTAGTCAAAACTCAGGAACAAGTCAGTATTCTTGTGACAAACTGATTCCATTTTGGTGCTGCCATATCAATTAAGACTTGTAATACACATACAATACATAGAGAAGCGGTGTAACACACATAACAGAATGTAAACAGGAAACTCCTTTACCTGGTTACCGACAGTAAGAGATTCGCTGCCTGCTTGGACGTCACAATATAATGTTATCTTTATGAAAGCAAAGTTTCATTATAACAAAAACTGCTTTCCCTATCTACTTTTATCTAACCATTCCTGATTATGCAATCTTGCAAATTAACTTTCAATGCTGACAGATCCATGCCAGTATTAGGACTTAAACCTAGTCATTTGTGGCTGTCTTGCAAGTGGACTATTAGAGGGGTTTAATCCATCTGAACAGTGACTCCTTACCTCAAGTATTACCTATAACATTATCTACAATTACCTATCTTTAACTCTCGTTTACTAATTTTACATGACATCAGACAGACATTGCCGAAGTATGTTAATTACGTAATGCATGCTTTTGAGGAAATCCTTTATTATCTGACACGTACATTTGAAACGTGCCAGATACCTCGATCTCACTCGTTCATTGTAAACACAGGTTGTTATGGTTGTTATACGTGCATGAACTAGGGACTTGGTTGACTGATGTTTAGTACTCATGAAGCTAATCAAGCCTCACAAGCTGGGCTCCCTGAGTTAGTAATCTGCATGTAAGACAAAAGGACCCGCAGACCCTTTATCCTACTGGCCCATGATTAGGGAAACGGATCACTATATAAATCCCCGACAAATCTGTTTAACTTCCGCCACACCGGGAGGAGGGGAGGGGGGCTGAGTATTTATTACACATACTACCGACAGCCTACCAAGGTGTTTATTATGAGTGCTAGCATGATATCCGTAAACACTTTTACTGTAAAGGCGATTACAATAGGGAAGAGGAATTAAATGGTATCTGGGCTGGGACTTGGGACTTGTACTTCCTGACTTATTTTAGGCTCATTACAGGTACATAGGTCTAGTGACCTGGTGGGCACCTGGCCTAATCTAGGCCGACTTTCACCTGAGCCTCTGTCGTTACACAGAGATGGATTGCCACTTTAGGCTGGTATTAAGCCTACTTCTAATCCCATTATCACCTGTAAACTCCGTCAAGCAAACTAAGTAGAGATCCAGGAGGAAGTGGTGGCATATGGCAAAATCACTGGGGCGTGTATCTTAACCTATTATCGCTCACCATATGTTGTTGGGTTGTTGGAAATAGCCAGTATGTAATACTGTATATAAATGATCATGTACAAGAAATGTGTAAGTATGTATTATGATAGACTTTACTCCCTTTTGGACACAGCACTTCCTGTCAAGCAAAATGGACTGAAACATTGAGATAAACTCCTGAGATGTACTATGTTATTTATAAAAGTCATGCATTCTTATCTATAGGTCTATAATGATCTGTGTTTAGAGACTTTTGTTGATATTAAAATATACAAGTTATCAATATTATTTGTGCGTTCTAGTTCTCTTTTTATATGAAAAGCTGTTTTGAAAGGAAAGCAGGGTTCAGGGACACATCTGGTAACAATTATATATACTTTGAAAATAATCTAAACTAAATAGAGTTAAAGATACTCAGGTAGGTCCAGCCCGATCTTTATTGACCAGCAGTATCTCATAGATATCTTTTTATCAAAGCTTATATCTATAGAAGTAAATAGAGACTGGAATGTCTATCTAATACTGTTTGCGAAAAAGGTTACAGACTGAAAAAGAAAATCATCATTAACCATTGGTTTCTATGGGAAAATGAGTTTATGTAAAATTACAAAAGAAAACTACCAGAGCTTTTCTCAAAGAACTCAGTAAATAAAAAGTATAAACAATTACACAAAATGTTAGGAGAAAATCAACAACATTTACTGTTTATGAGAATAATTATAGTAAATAAACTTAAAAAGCTGAGCGTTTGTTGTAATGCTATAATATCCTTGAATAATATAATGTTACATCACGTAAAAATTTAGAAAGTAATACACCAACCAAAAAGGTACACTTCTAGATCTTCAATACATAGCTGCTTGGCTGAACTATACTCCAAACCGTGGCAGATGTAGGGGTTAAAATAATTGGGGGAGTGGGGTCGCTATTTGAAACAAATAATTAATCCGCCATTGATCACGTGCATCACTTGGTCCATCTATATGATATTATAAGCCAAGGCAGATTAAAGATGGCTTCCTCATAACAAAAAAGGTTACTGAAGTCATAGAGATGCATGTAATAAGATCATGGGTGTCTATACTATATAGAAATCAGTTTCATGAAGTACCAAACGGCACCAACCGACAAGAACAGGCTCGTGTTCCTCCTCTCCCTGACCTTCCGTGGGGTCACACCGTGACCTCATTGACCTTGGACCTGTGACCTGCACCTGACCCGTACCGGACCCACGTGGTACATCTGCCTCCTTTGCGCATGCGCCGCCCACTTATGTGTCGGTGGGCTGCCACCAACTGTGTTTGGTAATTGGCTAAAACAATGGGCGCACCTCGTCACCGGTCGTCGGGGTTAATGAGGGGGATCCGGGGTCCGCCCCGCCCTGCCCTCTGCCGGCCGGACGGAGCGGGGGGGGGGGGGGGGGGTGTCAAACTGAATCCGGGGACCTTCACTGAAAAAGGCCAATTCGTGGATTAAAGAAACAAAAAAAAAACACTTCATTTCAAAAATTGTTGCATTTAGAGGGATGCATATAATAAGTAAGATGTATTTTCTGCAAAGATATGTATACTTGCAAAAATATCTACATCTGAAAGAAGATAAAGCATTTAGACAGCCTTTATTTTCGGTTTTGACTGTACCACTAAATCGTACTTACTTTTCATGAAAAAACCCAAATTAGATCGTGCACAAGGTGGTACACACACACGCAATGATCGATAGAGTGCATTGCAGCCGTTTCATATCTATAATTGCTTACTGATAAATGAAGGCAAAAGAAATATCAGCATTTTTACATTGTCGCTGAGTAATGTTGAAATCACACCTGGTGTGATATTCCGACCTGTGTGCTAATAGACTCAGTCTCTTACTTTGAATGTGAAAATAAGCTATATCCATGCTATAAATGAAATTTTTCATAGTTTTCATTTCTGGTGAGAAAATTTGGATTTTTTGCATTTTGTTGCCATGGTAACCGGAATGTTGATAGAACGTCTGAACCCACCGATACTACAGCTATGCAAATGTTGGTTTCCATGGTAACCATGGAACAAAATTAAGTTTTCAAATTTTTGAAAATTCTGAATCAAGGGACTGCTTGACCATATTCAGCAAAAAACAGATTCTGAATATCTTAAATAGAAAGAAAATGGCAGTATATTTCCTGAAATCATATTTAGGATTTCAATTTTTGGCCTAGATGATACATAAGTTATATTTCTATAAATACCAAAGACAGGTCTATTTTAGCGTATTTAGCAGATCTGACCTTTGAGTCTTCAAAGCAACATAACTTTTTTTCTAATAACAATATTTACCTAATTTTTTCAGTATTAGATTCCCCAAGACACCATCTTAATTTAATATTCCAGGCCATAAGACTGCTTTTTGCAGAGTGTGTGTCACAAATGATATGTCTGCAAAGTAATACAACCTCTTTCAATATCACGGACGTGGACTTTAAACATCCATTGTTTTCTTTTTCTTTCTTTTTCTAAAGTGTTTTATTGCAATAATCTTTGGGGTTGTCCCCGGGTTGTCCCCGGGTTTCAGTAGTTACAAGAAATTGTGGGTATATAATTATAAGTATATAATTATGAAAATTAGATTAGGTATTTTGCACACAATCAAAATCCACCAGTCTCTTCGTTTCTTACACACAATATTATGAGATACAAATATACAATACTATAAAGAACCTATAACAAATCTTGATGGCTCTCAGAGTGTGTCCTAATAATGTTTTAAAACGATGCAGGCACAAATAAATTATCACATTAAAGACTATGTTTGTACATCAAGCATAATAATTGAAAATTATGTAACTCTGTTCAATTATGCAATTCCCGAATCTCAACATGGTCTAACAATCTAATTCAACAACAAATTCTTGTTGCATTATTATGTAAAATTTGTAGTTCTTTTTTTTCACAAGTGGTAGAACAGATAATAAAATACAAATAATCAAAGAAGGGCAAAATAGTCTGCTTATGTCTACAAATAGCAGTCCTACTTTCAAAATATATTCATCTTTGCTAGTTCATAAATACTATTATTTATCTTCCCTTTAGCAGAAAGAAAATTATCTCTACATGTATACGAATTTTGTATTCAATGCCTTCAAATCTTAAGATGAAAAAAGAAATTCCCTGGTCCCACCTGACTGGTCCTGGTTACAGGGCCCACAGCCCATTTGGTTCCCATTTAACTGGTCAGTTCCTAGTTATCGGGGCCAACCCATTGGGTCTCTAATTTAATGTTCGGTCACTGATTACAGGTTCTGAGCCCATTGTTTCTTCCTTTGACTGGTCAGTTCTTCGTTACATGTCTTGTAGCACTATTGGTCCCCTGTTGACTTGTCAGCAACAGGCCCCACAGTCAGTTGTTACAAGCCCCATAGCCTCGATCTTGGGTCCCCTTGTTGACTGGTTAATCCCAGGTTACAATCCTTTAGCCAATAAGGTCCCCTCTTGACCACACAACCTATTACGGGGATGATCCACGATGCAATTTTGCGCCGATTTTTAACAGATTTTGAAAATTGGTTTGTTAATTAATCGTTTTTCATATAAAAAGTACAAGTTTACAGAATTATAATTATGGTATTTTAACAGGAATAGATCCTTCCAAATATGTGAAAAATGCATGAGAAGGAAATTGAATGGCGTTTTGTCGCATCGTGGATCATGGCCTTGAGGTCCCCAATCTACTAGTAAGTCCCTGGTTCCAGGCCCTATTGGGTACCCGGTAGACTATAGTCAGTTGTTACAAGCCCCATAGCCTCTTGGATCCCCAGTTGACAAGTAAGTCCTTGGTTACAGGCCCCATAGCCTATTAGCAGGTCGGGGCCATGACAGGAAAATCAGGACGTCCCGTTTTTTCAGGATGCAACCCTTTAAATCATTTCAAAACATTCCATTATTATTTTTTCAATTTCAAAATATAACCCTACATGCCAAGCAATTATTTGGTCAAAATAAGAATTGAATCCCATCATTACAATAACTGTTTTAATAGTTTTTAAAACTCTGCCTGAAAAAATGGGACGTCCTGTAATAATGGATCACAAAACTGTCCTGTCATTTCAGGACGGGCCGTTTTGTTGGTATGATTTTTGTAACTTTTAGAAAATAAAAATCAATATAAAAAAATGCAACAATAGAATGTGAAAATGCAATGATCATTTTAATTCAAAAGATGTGCACTTTCACTACAAATAGTTTTTGAATTAAAGCAAACTCCTCATTTTCTGAGCATTTTTATTCATGTAAAAAAAATAATTGTTTATGTAATTTTCAAAATGGGAAGTGTTATTAAATTCATGTAAAATGCAGAATTTCATATTTTTTGCAGTTTGCACATGTAGAAGTTTTATATCATGTTTGTCTTGTGTATTATTCATGTATAATTTCATCTAAGTTAATTAGATAATACACTTTTTCATAATTGCCTGTTTTTACAGGACGTCCCGTTTTTACAGGACGTCCCGTTTTCAGTAGTATCCCCAACCTGATTAGGTCCCCAGTAAACTGGTCCCTGGTAACAGGCCAATAGGCTATTGGGTCCTCAGTAGACTATAGTTAGTCGTTACAAGCCCCATATAGCCTATTGGGTCCCCAGTAGACTATAGTCAGTCCCTGGTTACAGGCCCCATATCCAATCCAGTCCCCATTTGATTGATCAGACCCTGGTTACAGGCCTCATTTTTATAACCAACCCAGTCCCCATTTGACTGACCAGTCCCTGGTTACAGGCCCCAACGCTCGTTGGGTCAACCTGCCGTCCCTGGTCAGGGGATCTAAGTGGAGCCGTCAGCTGACGGGGGTCATTTCGGACAGGTGACTTGGGCAGGACCGCCCACTATTTAATGTAATTGATAATTGGTCACAGTTTATTAGGGAACCGGTCCCGCCCAGGTTTTCTCTTTTGCCCGTTCCCATCATGCTAGTTATTTATTACGTTTGATTTGAGCACAATGTTTGATCTTAGGAATTGTCTAATGTTTTTAGGTTGTATGTATACACGGGAAATGGATTTATGTGCTTTGCATTTTAATTTGAAAAAGTTGCCTCTACTCCGTTAGGTTACCATTGCTTATTTTGAATTATTTCTTTTATATCATTATTGATCCTACGATCTTAAGGAATTGCACGTTTTTTTATATGATTCTAAGAAATATTGTTAAAAGTGTCTATCCCACACTATAGGATCAGATATACGATAATATTTTTCTTTGCTATCGTACCATACGTTTTCAGGCACTTATATTTTGATGTTTTCCTCTGAATGATTTATCTATTTGGCCATTGACCTATCACCAGAACTTGGGAGAGCTAGGCATATATGATATTGATAGTACTACTCATATCTACTGCTCACCATTCCGGAGGAGACAACAAACAGCAGTTTCCCTGCCGACAAAAAGCGGCCCGTCCCACCGTGGCCCCGGGCGTTCACTTGTTCTCGGTAGCAGCACGTGGTACGTCACGTGACGTCCACTTTCCACCACCAGGGGTCAGTGTTAAAGACCTTCCGTGACCCAATTACGGCCACCTCCGGCCACCACACGCATGCGCACTGATCCAGGGAGCAATGATCATAGACGAGCATAGAGGATTTTTGATACCGGAAGTGAAAGGAATGGGGCCGCATGAATTACGTAGTTTTCATTTTTCCATGTTTTCTGGATCCCCCTGCGTCCCTCTTTTGCATGATATACATGTCACTAAAATAGAGTAGGCCTTAACCCCCTCTCTGCAATACTTCCAGCTCGATTACTCTAAACGATAATTGTTACTTATAAGATACATGGCTACGGTAGAGACAAAATGTTTGATTGATACATGTAGTTTTGATATCCAAGCCTATATTCCACTATGCAATATTTTCCTCCATTGCGGATATAATCGAGGATGATAGCCGATAAATTCTTCAACATAGTGACAAATGATTCTTTGCGGTTATTTTTCAGCAACCGCGATATTACCAAAAAAAAACAACCACACCGAAAGCCATAACAATCTCATGACGCTTCCGTCGCTTTTTCCTCGTTATATCGTTCAGATATTAATTTTGGTGTGGTCGATGTAAAGTTTCGTGAAAGTGTCAATATCAGTATTTGGGATATTGCCTTAAAAACGCATTATTCTTATTTTCACGTGTTTTCTAGCTAAACTATCATCTGTATGATAAAATGTCACATTAAATGTCTCAATAAAACATTATTTTATTGTATTTTTCACTTGCTTCCTAGGTAAACCATCATCTATATGATAAAAAGAATCATGGCCACTTGTTGAATGTCACTGTTGCTTAGATATGGCAACTCACCATGACACACAGATCTACTATTCACTGGTTATTGGAGACATTGTTGACAGGAGCAGGGCACTATGCAGAGGGGGTTGGGAGGGGGACCAGCATCCTTCATGTACATACCCATGGAGGTGTATCCTCCCCCACCTGGTCACCTATACTCGGCACGTGCCCCCCCCCCCCCCATCGCCACACCACAGGTGTTGCACAGGTACATAGTAGGCAGGATGGAGGGGGTACTTGTCATTGAAGATGCCCGCCGCCAGTTGTAGAGCACGATCTCATAATTTTTATATTTCAACTAACAAATGCCAATATATGGTACTCATTACTGTGTCCTGATTTTCTATGGAATTCATAAGTATATGTAACAAAGTAAGTATATTTAACAAAGTTAAGGAATCAACACACCAAGCTTTATTTTCTGAAGGTATTTGTTAGTAATAGTCATCAAGTTTGCCCTTGGTTTTCAGACTTATTGACCAGTGGAGAATGTAAGAATATTGACATGGTCTTTTGGTATGTAAGCCGTCCTTTCACTGACACAACCCTTCATTTTAGGGACTTTTTTTGCACTCCGAAGTACCAGCTGGACCTAGTCTCAAATCCCGCAGTAGCCCCCCTCCTAAACACCCCCCCCCCCCCAACGGCCCGTGCAGGTAGACAGAGGTGTCCCCCCGATCCGGGCTGATCAAAGGACGCCCAGGTGACAGGTGGACGCGGGGCCAGGTGGACATAACTGGACGTGGCCACACCTCCCCGACCGGCCCCCTGCTCATTACACCCGCCACCGGAGGACCTGGAGGAATGATGGGCCACCCGGTGTAACACAATGTGGGCACCGCAATATGACCAATTTACCCTCAAGCAGTAATTGAGACAATAGTTCTAACATTATATCCTGTTAGGTATGGCATTTTATAATCGTTTAACAATTATATAAACATGCCACATGCTAAATTTGTTGGAAGATCGTGTGAAATGTACATGTAGCAGTTTAATAAAAAAGGAAGGAGAAGAAGATATCATATACAAGTACAATAACGAGAAAAATAGCCGCACCTGTTGCACCCGTAAACACTTTCACACCAGAGTCTAAGGTTGGACACATACCATATGAAAAAAGAAAGAGAATTATCTGATTGTGATCTTTCTAAATATTGAAAATCATCCCCTGCAGCAAATGCTGCTTTTTCAAGTTTTCTTTTATTAACATTTTATTAGACTGGTCAAATCTCGGATTTAATCTGGTATTCATCATTGCACCAGTATTATACATGCTTTTCATTGAAATAACTTATATAAATGCAATTCTAACAATGTATTTAAATTTTTAAACAATTTTTTCAATAGTTTTTTTTTAAAAGAAATAATATACAGATTTTCGCAAGACTGTGATATTTTTTGCCCTTATTTGATTATTTTCTCTTGTATGAGATGAATAGTTCGTAACTCCGTGTGATAGAAGAAAGACGCAGAGGCTAGGGCGAATGGGGCCTCCATACCACCCAGTGGTGTGTAGGCACGTGCCAGCAATGAGTGAAAGGGGACGAGGGGGGGGGGGGGGGGTTGACGGCCGTACGGGTAGCTCACACAGGAGTCAGGTGAGGTCCATGGCGGGGTCGACAGGTTGGGGACCTCCAGGTGGTACGACTTCATACATACATGTACAGGTATGCACCACACACCCACGTGCTGCTTCCTTGTCCTGATACTGGACCGGCATCCATCCACGCCCAGCAGCACCCTTACAATTCAAACAGCCAATACACATTACTGCACTCATAATCAACAGCTTATACTTTTAGTTACATGACCTGTGCACCTACTTCCTATCTGAATCACACTGTCTACCCATGGCCTACCTATACCCTTCCACAGCCCACCCAAACCTCACCTACAGCCTAAATACAGCCAACCTACATCCCACCTTCAGCCCACCTTTAGTACACCCACACCCCAGCCACGACCCACCTACAGCCCACCCACTGCCCACCTACTGCCCACCTACAGCCCACCCACTGCCGACCAACAGCCCACCTACTCCACCTACAGCCCACCTATAGGCCACCTACTGCCCACTACTGCCCACTACTGCCCACTACTGCACACCCACAGCCCACCCACAGCCCACTACTGCACACCCACAGCCCACATACAGCCCACCTTCAGCCCACATTCAGCCCAACCACAGCCCACCCGCAGCCCACCTTCAGCCCACCTTCAGCCAACCAACAGCCCACCCGCAGCCAACCAACAGCCCACCCACTGTCCACCTACCGCCCACCTATAGGCCACTTACAGCCGACCTACAGTCCACCTATTGCTCACCCACAGCCGACCTACAGTCCACCTACTGTCCACCCACAGCCCACCCACACCCCACCTACAACCCACTTACTGCCCACCCACAGCCCACCTACAACCCATCTACTGCCCACCTATAGCCCACCTATAGCCCCACTACAGCTCACCCACAGCCCAGCTACACTATGATACCCAGTGTTATGATGTAACCTTAGAGATTTCTAGCAATATGAAAATTGCTTCTCTGCGGATTCAACTTTAATTAAAAAAATCCTTAATTATTTGTGGATGTATATAAAACGATCTATTCAATCATATGGGGTAACCATAGGTGTACAACTTTCTGCGACCATGGTAAAACAATTTTTTATCAAGAACAATTTCTTATCCTTAATACAATAGCTATAAGTAGAGTATCCGGCCCACGGCCATGTCGGATGACACTGCCAGAATGGACGCGACAACTGATGCGTGATAAACACAAACACATATCAGCATATAATATTATTATGTGCATCTGTTAACCACGTTCATCATACTGCCCGTAGCTGAATGTACTTTTTACTCGAATACCTGTGGACCACCTGTAGTCCTCCCCGCCCCGGCCCGCCACCTGCGCGGCCTCCCAGTCCCAGGGCCCCGGCGTCTCTGTTCAGGTATTTAAGTAGACCCCGCCTACCCCTGCGGTTAGTTATTAGAGGTAAAACAATAGAATACCACATAGCCAGGACCCCCATCCTCCTCTCTCCTTGCTGCGTGTGTCTCCAAGGTGCGTCTACACCTGACGGGAACACGGTCCAGGCGGTGTCCAATCATAATTATTGTGTTGCTGTGGCTCCTTTCAATATGCAGTTATGTAATTTCGGAGTAATAAGCATTATTATGGTATTCAAATACCTCAATGTACATTAAAACATAATTATGTTGACGCGGTCCTTATTGAGAGAATTACGAAAGTAGTGGGCGCCCTTTTCAAATGTCTAGTGGGACGTAGGAGTGTGGCGGAGAGTGCCCCCCCCCACCCCCCCCCCCCCAAGAGATTCGTCTGACTGTGTCCTCCACGGTCCAACAGGTAAGTTCTACACATTACTACGTTCCGGATTGATACATGTCATACCTACACACCTCAAGGCCCTGGTTGTGTCACTTGGGCCCCATACCAGACCCGCCCAGCGCATACAATAGGTCACAGTGTGATTAGTGACAGGTGAGACTGCGTGCACTGATTGTCTCTTACTAGTACTGTGATTAGCAACTCCTGTCAGCAGCTCCTTACAAATCAAATGTCTTGTTGTTGTCAAGTCTATACTGTTGTGACGTTCTCTGGTAAGTCGGGGTTGCCGATTCCTACAGCAGAGGAACGTGGGGATTGTTCGGGTCTCGGGCGGACGGGGAATCCGGGCCAAGAACCGAGATGTGTTTTTAGAGTCGTGCCTCGCGCACGAGGGGGGCTGAGCGAATCGGTCGGGAATCGGTGCTCGATGTCAGATGGAGGACTGCGGGGAAGGGAAATTACGGTAGGGGTAAGGGGAGGTCGTGGTTCATCTCACTCTATCTCCCAGGCCGGTGTTCACCTCGACAGGGCAGTCCACCCCGGATTCCGGTCCACGGGGCCGTCGGGCCGATGGTCGCCTGTTGTTTGGTAGCGTGGGGCCGAGCCAGCCGCGCCGTCGTCCCCGCGGACTTCGGGTCTCCGCTCCGTGTTCCGGTCCTTCGTGCCGTTCTGCGCCTACACTTCGGGGACCCCATCTGGGACAGTTTCGGGCCTTCGCGCCCTACCTCGGTCCTCCGTTCCTCGTTCCCGTTCCTCGGGCCGTCAGGCCCCCGTCCTAACTTTCGCTTATTTATCTCGAACTTCTACTGTTTTACTCTAACTTCTGGTTAATTAACTCGTATCGGCTCATCTCGGCAGTTGTTTAAGGGAAGAAGACACGTCTGGACACAAGGAGAACTGTTAAAGAACTCTGTTTATTCGGGCCTCACCGCCCCTTTATATACCCTAGAGGTCAGCTCTGATTGGCTGCTTTCGGTCACGTGATCTACAACTGACGTCACTTCCGGTTTACATTTCTCGTTTCCGGTTTACATACCACTTCCGGTTTACATCTTTCCGGGTTTCGTTCCTTTACATTTTCGTTCCTTTACACTTTCGTTCCTTTACATATTCGGGCCTCTTTCCTGGGCTTTTTACACTTTCGTTCCTTTACATATTCGTTCCTTTACACTTTCGTTCCTTTACATATTCGTTCCTTTACACTTTCGTTCCTTTTACAAACATATATACTTTTTGTCATTTTACCTTATTTTCTCTTATTTGGTCTCTTTACGTATTTGGATGAATAGGCATTCATCACACTGTAAATACATGTCCGGCACATCGCACACTCACACTGGGTAAGACTCTCATGCAGGTATATTTAAAACGATTTAATCTCTATTACATTATTCTTACTCCCCCCTTTACACACCAGTCACAAGCCCACATAGAATACCTTGTAGATATGCACAAATCTAAACAAAAATAAAACACAATATATGTCAGGGTTACCCCTGGTTTTCGTGGTTAAAGCAACCCACAACCAATCCAGCTACAAAAATTGTCACAAATTCATGAAAATGTATAAGCATTTCCAACACACTCATAGGTGATTCTAAAATGCCCTCCATGTTCTTTTATGTACCATTAGACACATTGTGATGGAGAAAAATGGTTTCAAAGTTTTGGGTTTGTTTTGGTTTGCTCAATGACTAAAATACTTCTGGGAAATACCCCATGTGACACCCAAGAAATGATGATGTCATTGACAAAATACTTGCAGAAGATACTCATTTTAAGAGAAGGGGGTAGTAGGTTAGATTCTGTAAATATGGTTTATATAACTTTTATAGTTTGGAAGACCTCCTTCCCACAAATACAGCATATTCCAGAAATAATCTATTAAAGTGAATAAAGCATTTTAATTATACATTACTAAAGAAAGAGGGCCACTCAAGTACACTGATTTATAAGTACTCCCCCTGCCATCAATGGACTGGTCCTGAGTTAATTGCAGTGTGCACTGAACCAGAACTGGGTCAAGTGAAATGTACATGGTTGACCACAGTGTCATGTACATTTCACTGGTGGAGCCTGAGCCTATGGCCACAATCACATTAGGTGAATTGCTGGCATATTAGAGATGCATCTCATTCTAATAACATACTTTATTAGAGAAATTTCTTCCACAACCTTATTGGTAATGTAAACAAATTAATTAGTAATCTTATGGTATCAATCTACTAGAAAACTTGGAGAGAACACTGTTTGAAATAAATACAAAGTGTACATAGTGTGAACTGGATTAAAGTGGTTGGTGGGGGGAAATCCTATCATAGTGATGTCATCACTTTCTGTTGTAAACAACTGAGAAGTTGTGTGGGCCCACAATAATAAAAGGAAGACATAACATGAACTGTTTTAATGAAGTTTGAGCCAGATTTCACACTTTATACTTTTCCAAGGGCTTCAACTATGCACATACAATGTATTTCAACAGTTAATGGAACTTGCAATATTTTTTCACACTAAGAGGAAACATTGGTTGTGGGTTGCTTTAATGCAAAGAAAATATAGCTGATTATATCAATGTTTACACATTATAGTGGGAAAAGGAGTAGACAGTGTTCTCTATATGTCCATCATATAATTACAGTTCATAGAAAAAGTGGTATCTGAGAATAAAATTTGTGTCCTTTGAATATCTGTTGGCAATTCAAAGTAATAACAATAACATTAGTTATCGGTGTAGCAGATCAATATTAACTTGACATAATCACCTAATATGATTCACAACTTCAATAAGAGACAGTGCATGCTGTACATTAATTCCAAGTTGATCAAACAGTAGGAAACCCCTTTAGAAATATTAATCCCATATTACACTAGTATTATGTGGAAATACAATCCCGACGCAGTTTTGCCATGAGAGGAAAAAAGAGATTCTTGTTGATAAACGTTCACGTTCACAAGACACATTCACATTCATGTTCACGTTAGTAAACCCTATTAATTTTGTCTCTATAGTATTAGTTTTTATTGTCAAAATGGTGAGTAAAACTATAACACATAAGATTTTGCATGTACCAAATGTGGGCCCTTCTAATGCGTATTGATAAAAAAGCAAAAACATAAACAAAATGTGTTGAATACAGAAAAGTGCCAATTTCACTTGGCGTTATGAATGTGTGTAATGCCGCCTTAACCGCTCTATTAGCAGTACAAGTACCATGGGGGGTTGTCAGGCAGTGTAGGTCCGCCACAGGTCCCCTTGGTTAAGCGAAAAAGAATGCTTTGACCTTATGCTAGTAAGATAAACACGAGAGAAGAAAGTAAACAGAAGAAAAAGAGAAGAAATACTAAAGGGGAGTAACGATCTCCGTCCTTGGCTTGCATAAAGAGGAGACTCGCTCCATTATGAAAAGAAGATTGGGTCGATTATGTTGACAGTGACTTGCTGAAGAACCGACTTGGATCCCTGTTGGTCAGGTTGCCGTGTGTCCACCTGCCCACCTGCCTACAAGGTTACCATGGTAATGGGCATTGTCCCGCCCGCCGACTTGGCACCCACTTCACACGCCGCCCTGACGTCATGGCCCCACGTGACAGCCGCTGGTGTCGGCGCCGGCCGGCAGGTGGCTACAGGTATTCTACGGAGCCGCCCCTTGCCAAACAAAATTGTTTGGTTAAGTCCCTTTTGGTGTTTTGGATCCTTTTGTCGGCCTCTACCGCTCGGCCGTCTTTTGTGGGGTCTCAGTGCGCAGACTCGGGCGTCTTTGTCACGTGTTGGCATGGCGACAATGACGGGACGTCACGTGGTCTTAGGTTTGGCAGGGTGACGTGTAGACGGGGACTTGTGGGGTTGGGGGGAATAAGGGTAAGGGACAAGTATACAGAGCAGACTTGGGTAGGGAGGGGGAAGGAAAGAGACTGGATTAATATGATTAGGGAATACGAACTTTCCATAGGGTAAATATGGACAGGTTGTGAATAAGATTAAATATCTAAGTTGCAAGTATCACTATATGTGATGCCTCTGGGAGCAAGACAACTTCGACCTCGGCCAAGTTGAAGGTCATCTAAACTGTTGTCAAATGTTGCAAAGGGTCAAGTTGATATTAAACTTCTTTCAAATATTCCTACTCTGTAGAATATGAAATGTTTTACCTAAAGCTCTTTTGGTGCCTCAGAGATGTCGGTGTGGCAGAACAACACAGTGGTTGTCACCCTGTAGAGGTGTACATAACCATTACCCACGCCATGTTGTTACATGGCCTCCAGAATCTCCATCCTTTCAGAATAGATGAAATTCTAGAGGCTCAATTAACAAAAAAACATAGAAATATATGGCCCTAGCTACTTCTTATATGGTAAAGAGAGTAGAACGAGAAGCACCGTTTCTACGCTCTTTCTCTGAGTTGAAGGCCTACTGCTTCACATTAAGTTTGGAATTTTTAGGTACTTTGATCTTTGTTTTGGAATTATACTGAACTTGTCACCTGTCGTGATATGCTCCCAGGTGGTCTAGTGGTTAGGATTCGGCGCTCTCACCGCCGAGGCCGGGGTTCGATTCCCCGTCTGGGAAGAGCAATTTTAGAACAGAATAAAAGTTTTTCCAATATGTTCAGATCCAGGCATTGAGCGACGCGTTATGCGCGAGGGTTTGATATTTTGGTTAGGCCATGGAGACATGGCATGATCTCATTTATGTGCTACGCGGTATGAATTTCCCTTAATATCATAATCTCATGTTTCTGACCGAATAGTTTTCCCTCATAATCATAATATTAACACTTAGTAATTATATGAATGTAAATCCAATAAAGAATTCAGTTCAATACTATGCCCATCGCACATGCCACTGATTCCTTGGATGATTACGCAAGAACCCAATAACCCCCAATGATCACATCAGCATGGCACTTCATTAGCACACAGGCCTATTGGAGCCATGGTAAAATCAAGAATAAAGTTTGCACTTTTTGGGGCCTACTGCCCGGCCTTCCTGGGTGGCCTGATATGAAAACGCCGCTGGGATGTCTAAAAACTAACTAATCTTCCCTGAAGGGAATCAATGCTGTCTTTGTTAGTGTTTTAATAACAAAAGACGTTAATTGTTAACGTCATTTGGGGATGACCTCAGCATCCCGCTTTGACCTCTGTCCCATAGTGTGTGGGGAGTCCGGTAGGGGGCGTGACGAGGTGACGTCTGATTGGGTAAGGCCTGGTCACGTGTGGGCGGGGGTCAATCTGTACTACCACCGACTCAGCAGGGCGGAAACGGAGACCCAATCAGTGATTGATCGGGGTCACCCGGTGCGCGAAGGGAAGTAGGCAATAGTTGAAATAAGGACATCAAATATAAAGCATATCATGCATGGTAAAGGATATAGGCAAATGTCTTTAAAGGTGTCTTGCATGCATCCGCCTGGCATCGTTTCATGTATATACATTGAAATACCATTGAAGATCCTTATTAGAAACTAGCTTAGTTTGATTCATAATTAATTCACACAGAGGATCGGGGCTGTAGTTTTGTATAAGGTACTTGCAATCACAGAATAAATGCCTATCCCACCACCCTCAGGGGACATGACACAGAGGATGGAGGTCCGAAGGAATTCCTCAAACAGCAATCCCTACAACCCGGGCCAACAACAGATCATCTCTGCATACGATATGACTAGTAAGGGACACTGTTTGGCGACATGTGGCTCGTTACGGCCCCCACATGACCGCCCAACACCTCTGTATGCGCTAACCCAATCAGCCCTCACCCAGTAATCACATCAACGAGCAGCTCCCCGCCAACGAGCAGCTCGTGGTTCTCACCGCCGCCGTGGGTGGCGCCATCGGTCACTGACACAAACGGTGTAGAACAAGAGAGATCTACTTGTCAGTCTCTAAGCCGGAATCGATGATAATTTCTAATAACTTATGACTATGCTAATCAAATATCTGCATGGAGATTCTATTGATATTATGATATATTATTGATATATATTATGAGGAACGGGAATTTAGGTGGTGTTTGTTCAGTATTTAAAACGTGTCTCTATGCGTCATTGAGGATTCTGCTTTATCTTTATTCCATGTACCAAATGCATTTTCAAAGCTATACTGTGATTTTGAAACCTTGATGATAAAGTTATTAAAATATTTCAATTCGTTTGAGAATTAAGTACAACCCTTTGGATACATGAAGCATAGAAGAACGGAAATATAAACATGCGTCAAAGCAATGCTGGTGGTGGTAGCATGTTCATGATGAATACACGAGGATCCAGAAAATGAGCTTTAGCGAGGGACCTTTGATTGCGCGAGTGCACTTGCACAACCAGTGACTTCATTACTGCAGCTCAATAAGTTACTAACTCACTCAGTGTCACGATGGCTTACTCAATCAGTGACACTGGTCACCATGTTTACACACCATGAGGCTGGCCGTCGCCTTGTCCCACCCTCCAGGGGAACGCCGCGTTTACACCAGCCGATAGATCCTCAGATGTTTATGTAATAAAATTATGGCTTTTCTTGATTCAATTATACCTTTGAACTGATCTAGAATTAATAAGGGACAAAATTAGGGAGAAAACAGATGTAGATGATACAGAAAATAGGGTACACATTACGGCCCCCTCCAGGCAAGAAGCAAATAGGAGTGAGTAGTGCAGAAAGTAGGGTACTGCAGCACCCTCCTGGCACAGTCTGACAAGGGAGAGGGCAAGAAGAAAAGAGGAGTGAGTAGTACAGAAAGTAGGGTACTGCAGCACCCTCCCGGCACAGTCCGACCAGGGAGAGGGCAAGAAGCAAAGAGGAGTGAGTAGTGCAGAAAGTAGGGTACTGCAGCACCCTCCTGGCCCAGTCCGACCAAGGAGAGGGCAAGAAGAAAAGAGGAGTGAGTAGTACAGAAAGTAGGGTACTGCGACACCCTTCTGACACAGTCTGACCAGGGAGAGGGCAAGAAGAAAAGAGGAGTGAGTAGTACAGAAAGTAGGGCACTGCAGCACCCTCCTGGCACAGTTCAACCAGCTGGGAGAGGGCAAGAAGCAAAGATGAGTGAGTAGTACATAAAATAGGGTACTACATCTCCCTCCTGGTACAGGCCGACCAGGGAGAGGGCAAGAAGAAAAGAGGAGTGAGTAGTATAGAAAGTAGGGTACTGCAGCACCATCTGGCTCAGTGCGACCAGGGACAGGGCAAGAAGAAAAAAGGAATGAGTAGTACAGAGAGTAGGGTACTGCAGCACCCTCCGAGCACAGTCCGACCAGGGAGAGGTCAAGAAGAAAAGAGGAGTAAGTAGAGTAGGGTACTGCAGCACCCTCCCAACACACTCTGACCAGGGACAGGGCAAGAAGCGAAGAGGAGTAAGTAGTATAGAAATCTGCAGCACCTTCCCAGCACAGGCGGACCAGGGTGAGGGCAAGACGCAAAGAGGAGTGAGTAGTGCAGAAAGTAGGGTACTGCAGCACCCTCCTGGCACAGTCCAACCAGGGAGAGGTCAAGAAGAAAAGAGGAGTGAGTAGTACAGAAAGTAGGGTACTGTGGCACCCTCCTGGCACAGTCCGACCAGGGAGAGGGCAAGAAGAAAAGAGGAGTGATTAGTATAGAAAGTAGGGTACTGCAGCACCCTCATGGCACAGTCCGACCAGGGAGAGGGCAAGAAGCAAATAGGAGTGAGTAGTACAGAAGGTAGGGTACTGCATCACCCTCCTGGTACAGGCCGACCAGAGAAGGGAGAGAATGAAGTAAGTAGAAAGTAGGGTACTGCGACCCCTCCAAGAAAGCTCCAAAAATTTGTAGAGACGAGGCAGGGATAAGTCACAAGAGGAACAACTAGTATATCAAGTAGTCTACTATGACTCCCTTGTGGCACAGTCCACACTGACTAAACCCAATTACCCTGGACGTCTTTTATTATCCTCCCACAGAGTTTTTATCCATGTATTTGTAAATATAATTATAGTCCACATAAATCACAAATCAACATTTACATGTGTTCTAGCACTTGCTTTCTTATTGCTTGGAAAAGTTGCGGGAAATACAAGTTTATCTCTAGTTTGATCGAATTCTATTCTTTTGAAACATTATATCATTTATCATCACCGGCTGGCGTTTTTGCCGAAACTTTTATCATTGACTTCAGTATATATACTCTAACCTATTTCATGCATTGATTTGATTATATCAAAATTTGTCGATATATTCCTAAGATTTAATTCAATATCGCAACAAATTAGTTTTGGATTTATCCATGATTAGTTCCAAGAAATAATAATGCCAATATCAGCTTAAGAGGAAACCAAAAATCAGTGATGCCTCCCTGTACAAAACGACTGACGCTGCTCCATGCCACATGCCAGAAGGTTGGTGTTGGATAAGGACGTCAAAAGTTCTTTCACTCCCAAAAGGAGCAGTCTTGTTAGTAGCACGTGGCAATGCTTCCATATTCCAACACCCCTTTTACAGTTTTTGGAAACACCCTAACCTCCTTCCCCTTCTCAGCCCCCTCTGTTCATGCCATCATCCCCCAATGTCGACCAGGTTTTCACTAACAGGTGAAGAAGAATAACGCCTAACGAACTCCGGGGTCGCCCTTTGCCCAGCAGGGGTCTAACAGTGTTAGGGCCCGTGATTCACTATCGGAGGACCCCACATTAGGGTTGGGGCTCACTGCGCATGTGCGCCCCCACCCTCCCCTAACAACTGGTCAATGAAGTGCACAATCATAAGTGAACGATTTAATTTGGACAGGCAACCCACAAACCTTGTTACGACCGAGAAGAAATCCAATTGTCAGAGTGTTGTTTTGGTTGTTCCCCTGCCAAGGTTCCTGCTGCTGAACTACGACTGTCGAATGACTGTATTTTGGAGTTCTAGGCCAACCAATGGGACATGCAGAGATCTATCTTTTTATGAAATTCCTAAAGGAACATAGAATACATGTAATAGAACATGAAAATATCATCCATGCTAGATTTTTGCATTAGAAGCATTATTGAATTTCATCCACAGAAGACATCTTTGGCGAATATGTTACCAGTCAAAATTTCACAATTGTGTTCTTGAGAAATAACGTCTTTGCCATAAGTAAGTTGCCCCAGAACGAAGTGTTTGTCAACAAAGGGACTCCGGCAGTCTCACGTTGACGACCTTGTGGGTTGTCGCCTGCAGTGACAATAGGTGGCGCTGTGGGGGCAGTGGGCAGGTCGTTACCAGTCTACTCTCACCCGGCCCGCTGTCCGCTCAATTGGCCCGATTGGCCCACTTGGTTTGTCAGGGCACTGACTGCAGCCACTCGGAGCACCTCACTGAGGGGCCACTAACTGCACAGGGTGAAGGGAAGGGGCCACTGAGGGGATGGGAGGGGGGGCACTTTGAAGGAATTGGAAACACGAGAACTAACACAAAACACACTATAGTTCTGATAATCCGCGTCCTAGATATTTTTATTGAAAGCGATCATTAAGCTGTATAATCATCACAAAGATTGCTAACAACTATGATAGGTATATGTAAAAGAATTACACACGAAAAGAAAACTTTCAAGCGTACCCCGTTTTTAATCACTTTCAACGGAACAAAACTGTATTAGAAGTGTTTTTTTTTTCATTCGTCTTCTCACTGCACCTCAACTTTTCTATTTGTTACTCTGAAAGCTGAGAGAACATCTCTTTCCATTCACCTTTTCATATCTAGTAACAAGGGTTGCAGCTAACACCCTATTGTATCTAGATGGTCATAACATTTTATACCAGTCAAATAGTTTTATATAGAGCGACTTCCTCTTCCCCCCCATTTAAATACACAAACTCCTTTACACAGGATCCCCCCCCCCCCCTCCTCTAACCCCCACAGGTCCTGGAACTAACTCGATCAGGGGTCGATCTGATTTGGGCTCTAACAATGAGTAGCTCACTGTGTCTCCGACCTCCCCCAACCAGACCCCAACTCCACAACCCGTCCGGGCAGACAATGGGGCCTATCTCAGGGAAACCTCTCCCATCCCTCTCCCACCCCTCTCCCACCTTCTTCCGACACACAGTGCAACCACAGCGAGAAAATCAACCCATGGGGAAGGATGGTCGGCAGAGAGGAGGGTGGTCCTTTTTCAAAAAGCTTAATCTGCCATTGTGACCGGCAACTGCCGATCATCCAGAACTATCTATTTTTTTAACTATCTGGTCGGGTGGTTCAGTATAGAAATAGGGACATCTTGGACGGTGCGGGGGGCGGGGCGGCTGTCTTTGGAGGAAAGGTTGGCTGAAGTTTCAAGGACTAGAGGACTTTACAGTGAAGCAGCAACTCTTTGTACATTTCAATGATACAAATATTTCCTGGGATAAAGACAAAATAAATGTTGAAAGAAAGCTATGAATTTGAAACAAAAAACATTTTCTTCTTGATTATCTCTTGGATCATCGCGTCAAAAGTAAAAATTATATTGGCGAATGATTGACATAACCAAAGAGTCCAAAGCCCCACTCCAATCCCACCCCCCTCCAGTCCCACCCCTCTCCCACCCCACTCCCACTCCACCCCACCCGCCAGTGTTTGTGAGCAGGTCGACGAGGTGGTGGTCGGGGCGATCGAGTTAGGCGCGTCAAGTAGCCGGGGTGACTAGGCGGCGCGCCGAGCCTAATCCGCGGCCTAAACCTAGTTATTGTAGATCTAATAAGGCCTAACGAGCAGGATAAACTCGGCGCTGAGTGGGGCAGAGGGGATGCGATTTGTCAACCCGTGGTCGGCCAGGGTTGACCGCCGACGTTATTACGACGTTGTTGAGACGTTGTTGAGAAGTTGTTGGGCCGACCTTGGAGCCCAGTGTCCCCACACGGGGGCAGGACCTCCTCGGGAGGGTGTGTTTGTGGGAAGGGTGACGGGGCCAGGCAGGGCATTCTACTGGGGGTTCGGGGGGCATGGCGCTCAGAATATCCCGGAATCTGATTGGTAACGATTTGCTTTGTCAACAGAATATGTCGAAGAAATTATCCGTCGGAATGCAGTGGGATAGCACAGAGAGAGTTGGTCGGTACAAAGGGCCACTTGAGAGGACACAGGGACTTTGGCCATCAGCAGAGACGGTGCAGAAAGTGCTAGAAAAAGAGATTAATAGACTTTGCAGATATTCAGGATGCAGGGATCTGATATTACTTCCAGGCCAAATTCAGAAGGATCCAGGTTGGCTCCAGGATTTTGAAAAGAGAGGACCAGCATGATAGGCAGTGCTGGATTTAGAGCGCGTCCCCTCCTTTTTGGACAAAGTACAGATTGCTTAATATAAAATTTTTGAAAACAGGGGGTGTGCCCACAAAAATGTTCTCATTCACTATCATTGCACCTCGAAAATACCTTCTATTCAATGAAATGTCATTTTGGTGCTCCTCTACTGACGTATACAGACCCCCCCCCCCCCCCCAACCCCAACCAATCAAAAAACAAAAACAGTGCCCAACGCATTGCCTGTTTCTGCCTTCCGCATACCGGGCCCTGGGGTCAGGGGAGACCCTACTCTCAGTGTGTGACCACCGCTGTACGTGTGACCACCTCACTGGACCGTCACAATGCCAGATGACAGGGGGAAGGGCGTGTGTATGGTGTATAATTACCGTGAACAATGTGTCATAAACAATCGGCCAGGTGAGATCTGTGGTGGTGGGTAGGGGGGGGGGGGGATCCACCTGCATACCTCTACCTGTAGACGGCCCCCACCTACCGGGGATTAGGCCAGGTAATTATAGCACTCCTTAGGACCGGTCATTTTGTCACAGCCGAGGGGATCTGATTCACTCGCACAAAGGATCGCGTGCTCACTTTCCAAAATGGGCATACCCCTAAGCTAATGTTTTGTGTTCTTTTTCCACATTCATCTTTATTGGGTCTTAGGTTCTGCTTAGTCAGCCTTCCATCGACTCCCATTTTACAAATATGTTGTTTTGCTTATAAGCGGAGTGAGTGAGTGATGGATGTTTTACGCTGTACCGACAGCCAGGGTTATTTTCACGGCAAAAACAAGTAAGGATGAATACTGTCTTTGGTGATTGTATCTATGAGATGAAGGTGACAGGGCAGGCAAACAGCAGGGGATCAAAACCTGGAAATCATTTTTGCTGTACCTCATCCCTTTGTGAACCTAGACACCAACCGGGAACCGAACCCAAAGAACAAATTTGTCAGTGCTGGGCCCCCCCTATTGTTGCCTTTTATGATCAGCAGGGGCTACTGGGGGCCCATATTCTTCCTAGGAGCAGAAGCTCCACCCCGGTACTCCCACAGGGGCTAATAAGAGGAGCGGGATCCAATGAGGTTACTTTAGTGTATAATACCTATCCGAGTCAAAAACTGGATATGATCAATTAAACTGTGATGTGTTCTGTGGTGTGAGCAATAGTACACATCACCAAAATACACTTGTTAATTGGTAAACAACTGTGGTTTTAAACTTTTTTGTGTTAAGTAAGATTCTTCCCCAAGTATATAGAAAACCAGAACCAGGAACTTGTTTCATCAAAGAATGACTCTGAATCTTGGCTATAGTCAGAGACGGTATATTAGGGAGACGGCCCACTCCCCCCTTATCCTGTGATGCGTGCGACACTAGCGCACCAAGTGGCGGGGATTAGTCGCTCTGGAAGGGTGGGGAGGGATTATGAAGGTGATGAGCGTCAGTATAGTATACGCTCATCACCTTCATAATACAAAGGTGATGAGTGGTTAAAGGTGACGAGCGTTTACAGAAGCGTTCAGCCTTTTAGAAACGTTGGTTAAACAAACATTGACACTGAGGGGCATTTGTATGAAAATGTCTTTAGCTTGGGAAAATGCCTAACACTTTTCATTCTCCTGACAATATACTTATTGCTAAAATCCAGGGTTCTTCTTAGGTGTGTGCATGGAGACTAAACTTTACTCTCTCTGGTGTGTGGTATGCAGGATTCCCGCATTAGGAAATTAATTCCCACATTGATTTAATTAAAATTTGTAAGGGCCATTCCCGCATTAGAATAACAGAAACTTTAGAAAAATATTATTTAAAAACCCACAATTTTTGGAAATGCCCCTTACAGATAAACCCAATTCGGCTTTTGATACTTGAGATTTTTTCTAGGAAGATCCCTGAAAATCTATGTATAAGTTTAAATCTATGTATCACGTAATTATACATATAGTGTTGAATGTATCCAAATCGTAGAGCAGCAAAGGTACAGGGATGTAAGTTACATGATTTTTGAAGGTTTGCACCCCAAAAATCAGTTTCAAAATTTGATGTTTAGAACAGGTTGTTAATGATATTTCCGATTCAGTCCATATACAGTATTCATAATTATGATGAATCTAGAATTGAAGAAAAAGAACTGAAATAAATAAAATTATATACAGGGCTTAAAATTAGGCATTGCCCGCCTGCTCTATAGGAAGGTAGGGGTGGGGCAGGTAAATTTGAGATCCAACTGCCCAAAGGGCAGGAGACTTTTGATATAGTAAAGATGACCTTTGCCTGTCTGACTGGCAGCAAAGTTAAAACCCTTAATCCTGAGATATCAAATTGTTACTTTAACTGATATATGCAGGCAAGTGGTCTTGGAGCTGCCTGCATGGGACCCTAGACCCTTATTGCAATTTTCATATGATTGACACTAAACTTATGTAGCCTATAGCATTGTATCTAATTGTAACATTTTAAACATTGTTCCTTAAAACAAGAACGGCCCGATGACAGACCATAAAGAAAGCTACACATATATTTAGGACTAATACCAACTGGGTATTTTGAATAAATTTGGTTGATGTCAATGTTATTTCATACAATACGATACGGCTTTACCCTTTCTTATATAAATCTATGTGTGATACATACACACCAGTACATACATACGTACATGCATGCTTACATACACAATATTACATGCATACATAGATACAACAGCACTGTCTTCTGTGCGACATCCCCCTATACTAATCCCCGCTACTAGGTGGCGCCCCTGTAGGCGGCCAGATAACGCATCACATAGGTAATGTATGGGAGTGGGCCGTCTCCTTAATATAACGTCTCTGCTATAGTTAACACCAACCTCCTCCTTGTCATAATACCTTTATCACTTATAAAACCGTCTTGGTTTCGAATTGAGAAATCGTTTTGTCATAGTCGCTCTCAGTCAATGTAGGCTACCAATCTATAAATTCTGAAATTGCTATGTATATTCTCAATTGATTCATTGATTGAAACCACCAGTAACTGTTATACTTTATTTTGATGTTAATGATCATAATACTTCATCATTAATGCATTGATCGAAAATAGAATCAGCAGGTTAAAATGGTCAGCCCTTCTGTCCTCAACATCTTGAGTGCCAGGACAGCACGGGTGTGTAGTTACCTCAAACAACTGACCACATACTGACCGCACACTGACCACTCTCTGGGACCTGTCTCTGGCCATGCGCAGTGGGCGCCCGCCGGCAGTGGTCGTCGAACATGGCCGGTCCTACTCCGCCAGGGGGCGTGTTAGTCGGGAGGGGGGGGGGGGGGGGCTGTGTACGTCCGGCACCGTTATGAATTATGGATCGCCTATTGTGTTTGGCAGGTTCCTTCTTTACGCTATGTGTGTCGGTCCGACTTATTACGGTTATCACAGACCGAGGTCTTGGTGCGGGTCAATCTGGGCCGGGGAGGATGAGGGGGGGGGGGGGGGGGGGGCGGGGGGGGAGTTACTTCGTCTTCACACTATGATAGAGTCGGGGACCCTCTTCTTTTTTCTTTCTTAATGATAAACTGTGACTTATTATTGATAATTTTAGTCAAGTTTCGGTTTCCAGAAGTATCATAGTTATAGCGTAGAAATGGATATTTTATTTATACAAGAGGTCAACAGCGCGATTCTTTGTATACATGCTGCAGTCTCTCCCCTTTCAGAAACCCTGCATCCGCCCCTACACCAACATCTCCACATCTTTCCGCTGTATAATGATGGCGAGAGTTGCTAACACAGAGTGGAGTGGGACAACACAAACCTGTCCATTTACTTGAAAGGCTTCTTTCAGGTGGGATTCGGCCCTTATCTTTTTTCCCATTAAGAAATCGTACCTCTTTTCCACATCCCACATACAGATAGGTTGTGTTGGTGTTGGACACAGCTACACGGCGGGCAGGTAGTCCGTCGGCGCACCATTCAGTGCTCCTATACCCTGCCCCAGGCGGGATCTAAGACGTAGGCCCCACCATTAATCAACCCCCCCCCCACCCCCCACACACACCCCTCACTCCCAAGACCGGGTGACCTCTGACCCCTGGGTGTGTGTCACGTGTCATACCGTCACCGGGGGGCGCGGCCAACTTCCGCTGCTCGCCAAGTCCGCTAAATACAGTGTGCACTGCGCTGGATTCTCGCATTCGGAACCCCCTCGTTGCTAAGCTAAAGACCTTATATCTGCCATTTTCTTTGGTGAAAACAACCCCAAGTATACCACTGATAAGGAATGGGGACAGGGAAGGTGAGAAACACATAATATGGCGAAAACCCCTACTTAACAATTCATTTAACTCCGAAAATTTCACAACACATTCTTGAATATGAAATGATAAACATAACTTAACATGAAGATGCTGGCACTCTTAAACTAGTCACGATGTTGAAAAAGGTCAATGGGATTGTATTCACCATCTCTCACATCTTACTGCAGTGCCACCTTCGCCAAGTGCCCGGATTACCGAATCCAAGAATGATCTAGTAAAGGGACCTTAGTATGTTGATCAATTCACAACTTAAGAAAGAAGGATATGGGAATTGTGCAATTTCGATCAGAACAATGAAGTGAAATCCGTATAATCAAATGATGGCATAATACTTCTACTTTTAATCATTGATGATAATTTGGCCTTTTACTCCTAGGGCGGAGGGAGGGGCACTTGGGCTTGAAAAGGTACCCTTTGCCAAACTGATCCGCAAAGCAGGGGTGGTGAACGTCAGAAGTGAGGGGTGGTCAACAACTTTTTAGCATCCATAGAACAATATTGGGGTAGTAACTTGAAATTTAGCTTTATTGCTACCTTATCTGACAGAAACAAACTAATAAAAATGTATCAGAAGTTTTCCTAAGCGGTTTTGGAGATTTTTGTATATTTTCTGGAAATGACACACCCTGTTTTTGGGGGGCGGGAATCATTGTCCCCCCAAAATAGGGGGCAGTCAACTAAAATACAGGAGCAGTAAGTCACGAAAAGCAGAGACGATAGTTTGGCAGTGGGTAGTAAGCCACCATAGAGCTCCCCTGGCTTTCAATCAAATGTATGTAAGAGTATTTGGGGAAGTGTATGAACAGTGGGTACTAGTACATACATGTATATGACTACTCCGGATGAGTATGAAAATTGGGGACTGGTGTAGGTCTGAGTACAGGGGAGGGTATAAAAAGTGGGTACTGGTACACCCATGGCCAGCCAAGGTGCGACGTAACGGTCATGTTCTGCGACGTTCTAATAACGTTCTGTGACGTTCTGTGACGTTATTAGAACGTTCTTCGACGTCACATCCTTGGCTGCGCAAGGAGTGTACCTTTGATGCTGATATGGACTTCAACAGGATATTAAAAGTCTGATATTGACATCATTTTTCTTCATTGCTTATCATCGTCTGTTGAACGTGTAAAACGATGGATATACTGACATAACGATACCTATACTTTCATGACATTCTCGGATTCGGTAATCTGGTCACTTAGCATAGATGATGCTGCGGTAAGATGTGAATGTTGGTGTGAAAAACCAATAGGCACGATGGATTATGGATGGATCTGTAGGTGTAAGTGGCACACTTTCTACATAATATTATGTTCTAAATTTCACACTCAGGAATCCAAGAATAGATCATGAGCTTCTAGTCTATACATTGTTTTGTCATATGAGAACCTCTCAGAGCTGAATGGGAGAGCTGTGTAACTTTATGTGGTGCAGTTTGGACAACAACAAGTTTCATTGTCCCTTCTTTGCGTACCATGAGTCTAATCAACATCAGATATGTTAAGGAAATCCAATAAATCCTGTTCCTTTGATAGTGACACGTTTAGCCTCATATATGTCCAATATGTTTACACGCACTCGCTATAAAGGATAAAAACCTGCTTTGAACGAACCAACATGACGTCCTATGAGGCGACCCCTCGCCCCAACACGTCGATGCGGTCACTTCAACGTCTTTGGTGGCCGGGCCCTCCACTCACAATCCCCATTATACAGTGGGACGTGGGTCATCGTTTGAACATTAATATCACAGACAATACACAATGATACAGGTGGACGTGGGGGGGGGGGGGACATGGCCCTGACCCCTACCGCCGACAGGTGGGGTACCGACAGGAGAGGTAGTGAAACATGCCGGGAACAAGTGGATGACCTAGCCACTCTTCAAACAGATTCTCTGAATGGTATTCCATTGTTTCAGATTGACAGGCTCAGGTCTGTGCTTGGAGACTGACCTCCTGTGTCCATTCTCCTCGCCTTCACACGTACAGGTGTAACAATGGTGTTCTTTTTAACTGTAACGATATCAGGAACATTCATCATCTAACACAAAGTAACAGTACTAATACTATAGGCATATTGAACATACCAGCTTTGGTTACTAGTGGTCAGACTGAAAATAACACATTAATTGCTAACCTGTTTCTACATTATCCCATTTTACTCGCCGATAAGATCATTGGACATTATTTTGATAATGACTATGACCTCGAAAACTACTTGTGATCAGCTGGTTATGTGTATTCTTTGGGCTTAAAAAGCTCTCATTAAGATAATAAAAGTTATAAATGTAAACCTGTATAACATGAACATAAATATATTGCTTTAGGCACCTCTATTCCTCTATTATTTAGGAAAAAATGTCACAAGCTTGTTATTGATTCAATTTGGTTATATGATCTTACATACACAACGTCTACGAAATAATGATCACACTGCATAATATACTAACAGATTCTGACGAAGGATGTAACAATCCGAAACTTGTCAAATCGCTAAATTATATGTCTACAATAAACATCAAACCTACAAACCCAGCCAACGATATGACGTTCTTATAATGTTGCAGTAACGTTCTGGGTTGATTCTTGTTATGTTACACTGTTAGGTTGCAGTGACTTTGCATGAGCCCCAATAACGTCACTGCAAACCATCAAACTTATTCTTTGGGTGCTTCCTCTTAAGACTACATAGGAAATATGAAAATATATTTTTTTCATTAAAGATTAAACAAGATGGGAATCTCGTAACCCAGTCTTCGCCTCTTGAGTACGGTAGCTGTACTAGCAGAAGGCTGTAGTTCCCGTTCGCACCACTAGGGTTCGACAGTACGGCTTTAGGGACTGCGTCATCTATAATAGTTGAAGCCAGTCTCTGTTGGTTTAGTGGAGTACTAATACTAAATCGTACCATAGCTCTTTTGGTGGTGTTAAACATAAAGTTAGAGCACTAAGGCTAATTTTCATTAATATTTTCATAAATTTCATTAAAGAAAACTGGACGGATCTAGTGATATCAATAAGTTTCTATATGAGGGGGGAGAAACAAAAAAATCTAACTATTTACAAAAATTCGGGGTGGTGGGCACCCCCAAATCCGTCCCTAAAAACGATGTGTTTTAATGTAAGTTGGAAGGCAATACAGATTCATATGCCGTCCCTTAAAACGATGTGTTTTAATGTAAGTTGGAAGGCAATGTACATTCATGTGAGTGGCAAACTGTTATGCAGGCCTCGTCTTGCCTCAGAAGTACTGAGTGCAACGATGCGCTCTGGTATCACTGGGAGGGACCACTGGCCGGCCTTCACCATTTTATCTACAGTGAAATATTATCATTATAAAAGCATGATCATTTAAGATTCCATCCGTTTTGGATTCAATCTGTTATACCAATCTTTTATTTGTAATAGTCATTTGTAAAACTGAAATCAAGTACTCAATTATTAATGCACTTAAACATATGATGGTTAGAATGTTAGTTAAAGTCCTAACTTTCTTGAGAATCCTAGTTGTGTTGACTGTGCCTTTTTGTCCACAATTTCTAATGTTTTTTTTTACTAAGGCATACGCATTTAAACTACCCCTTAGTCAGTTATTGTGTAATAATTATTGGTATGGTCATAATCACTGAAAGTGAGGTAAAATATGTTTTTGAAATTGGTTTAGCATTGCATCCTTATTTTTTTGTTATTCTTACATGTGTACCGAAATTCCATCCCTATTGAGGACTAAAGGTGTATGCATGGTTACCATAACACATTATTTAGTTGTAGGGATAGTATAACAAATCTGTAGTTCATCTCTCTGAATGGTGAAGCTACCACCCTATTCAGGGGTTGTGACTGCCAGAAATTCAAAAATCGGTTGACTGGTGACAACTAACTATAATAAAGGCTTTGCTTATAATTATATAACCACCTTAGACACTCAGATTTAAACACCTTCGAGACTTTAACGGTCATCAGCACTGAATGTTGAGTACATTTTTGTGATTATAAAGCTGATTACCATGGATGGCAAACAAATTCTACTGTATTTGTTTTATACAGTCATGTAACTTTTTTATTTTTAACTTATCAAATGCATGGTTTCACGAAAGTAGGTCGTCTATATCGGGATACAAGGATTTTAACTCTCATAAAACCGTTAAGATATCAATATTCCGTTGAGAAATAATACATAATACATAATTATATATATAATATGGAAAATGAAAAAAATGAATCAGCACGACCAGATAGGTTCAACTACATCACAACCAGAGTGTAAATTTTCTATACGAGTTGGCCTTATTTTGACGGATGACCCTTCATTCTGGCACACCTTCAACCTTTCATTCTGCCGTGCACATTTGCTGCATCCCCAATTAAACGTCTCATCCCGACGGTGGCGGTCGGGGACGGTATCGATGACAAGTTTAAGCTGTGGCCACAGACCTTGTTAAATTAACACACCGTTCTGTCACTGCCCCCCCCCCTCCCCCAGGATCCCGGCAGGCAGCAGGTTGGATCCGACCACCGTGCACACACCTCTGACCCCTTCAGTAATTACAATCATACATGCACGTGGTGTCGTCTCCTGGATCAAGGAGTTTTTAACACAGTACTAAACTTAGGTCATGCACTTTGGTTACTTTATAAGGTAGTTGCACTCGCACTACAACAGATGAGCTGTGGCCGCACTAACGAAATGGCAATAACAGTTGCAGTATGGGAGATGAGCTTTGTAGTTTTGTTGTAACTAATGAAAATCTAGTTATGTATTTTAAATGTTGTTACTCATTTATATAATATTTGTTTAATAACCTGATGATCTGAATGATCATGCATGAGACGTGGGGCGTGTGATTATAACTCCTTTTCCTGGACAATAATATTATGTGCATAATATTGTCAAGGCATTATTATTTTTAGTTAAAGTATAGGCTAGCTACGTCCTTATATCAACGTTGTTTAAATCGGTTTAATCAACTTAGAAGATCACATTGCACTGTGAAGTGATTTTTTATTTTTAAAAAAACTAACTCAGTTTTCCCCCGTTCAGTGTCAGCAAGTTTAGGCCGTGCCTTGGCCGATGACCTGCCCGCCCTCCAGGACCGAGTAGACCGGGAAGGTGGTCCGTCATTGTCATCTTACTGCCTGTCAGGCCCACCCAGAGGTGAGGCGACAGGTTGGATCCCACGACCCTCCCCCCTGACTCCTCATGGTGAGGCCTGGCCTGTAACCTCTACCAGTAATTACACCTGGACATGCATCTTAACGTGAACATCCACCTCACCCTCTGTGTGTGTGTGTGTGTGTGTTTGGTTGTGTGAGTGTGAGTGTGAGTGTGTGTGTGATCATGTATGTATGTTTGTAAGTATGTGACTGTGTGGGTGTAAGTGATTGTTTAAAGGGAGCCAAAACCAATATAATTGACACAATTTTCAAAACTCAGATAAGTATAGAAATGTGTTAAATGAGTCCACTTAAGGCCAGTGGTAAAGTATTAGCTGTGAAAACTAGCTCAAACTGAAGTATAATGCCACAAGGGACGGTAATATTTCCACTTGTTTGTAAACAAACCCTATTTTTGCGGATCCACATTAATTGATTTGAGCAAGGAGAACGAGTTTTTAATGATTTTTTTAAACCATATTTCATGGTTTACATTTTAACATGGGCCAGAAATAGGCTCAAGGAATGGATTTCCATGATTATTTGAGCATGGAAAATTTCATTGAATTTATTGGTTTTGTGTGTAAGTGTGTGAAGCCACATTGCCGAGTTTATTCATGAAGCTTGTAGACAGGCTTGCACCAAGTTAACATAGAAGCCACATGCTGCTTTCCGACAAAATATGGCGACAGAGAAAAAAGGGCATTGTCAGCGATAAACCTGATTAAACATGCTTGATTATCAGCTGCAATACCCCAGTGGTAAAGTAGGTTTGTTGGCCAGGATGTTAGCACCATTCCGACTGCTTACAAGTCATGTTTCTTGCTCGGGTTTGGGGGAGTTTGGGGGAGCATGTAAGATCCAGTTTATTGGTGACAATGCCGTTTTTCTCTGTTGCCTTGCTTTGTTAGCAGGGTGTGTGTCGCTGCCATGATTACTTGGTGACAGTCTGTCTAGTAGCGTCGATGTAAAAACCAAGTAATGTGGCATTGAATGATGAATTTTACCAATTTCCTTGCCGGTTATCTTCATTCTTTTTTTGAGTCGCAAGCTCAATACTGTACTCTCAACAAAACGTGGCTTAACCTTTTAGACCCCATAGATTGCATTCATGAATTGCTCGATTTCCCCAGGATTTCCATTGATTTCCCTTCGATTCCTTCTAGTTTGTAGCATTGGCTAGGCTATTGAATCAGTTGGTTTACCAACATGGTATTGGTAATTATTGTATGTTGAATGGTCACATTTTAAGAGTTTCTATTGTATTTTTCCACTCGAGCGAGTTGCCTTTTTTAATGTAAAACAGCCAGCCCCAAGCCATGTCTACAGAGGCGCCCCCCAACCCCCCCCCCCCCCCCCAACCCCCAGCTCAGCGCACATTTTAACTGTTTTCAAACAATCATGGAAAAATAGCTGTTTTTCCGGTGGCTGGAGCCGGATTGGACAGAATATCTACAACAGATACCGACGGATTGTGTCCATAGGGTTAGGGTTGGATTGCATACAACCAATAGAATGTATGAATCTATATTTGTTAGGTTAGCTGACAAAGCAAACTTAAAATGGTATGAGGCCAGGTAAGGTTTACTGCTTTGGCGTCTTAATTTAGGTGTACAATTGCTTCATAATTGACTGAGAAAGCTGATTCATTAAGCACTGATTCAACAGTTGATAATTTGATGAGAGGTAATTGAGAATAGTATCGTTGCTTAAACTTCTATATAACCTTCGAGTTTATAGCACTGGCGAGGAAATAAATTAGCTGGTATTCAACATATTGGTCACTCTTGTGTGTTGATTGGCCATCGAAGTGTTTTGAAACTCAGAGAAAATGGTTATTTTTCCAAGCGGCGGAATACCAGCAGGCAGTTAAAGCCGGATCAGGGCATATAGGGTTAATGCTGAAGTGCAAATGAATAAATCTTTACCCATTGTACTGACACAGATGGTCAGTCCATGCTCTGTAAGCTTAGTGTAGTGTTTACACCAGCGCACGCCTTAGCTATAACTCCTTGTCAGAAGTCTTGGAGTAAGGAGGAGTCTAGGTTATGACGTGTATTGTACCATCATACATAAGGGCTTTCGTGGCTGGCATTTAGTCAGAGTAAGCTGAACATTGTTGTGAGTAACATATCCTGGAATGGTTGAGTTCTAGAAGCTTAGTCATGGTATTGGAATAGAAGCTGATAGACTGTTTAGTTGGCAGGAGCGTTGACTGAATGTGATTGAGTGGATTCCATCCTTAAAGCTGTTCATTGTCAATTGAGATCTTGTCATGGAAGTACAATACCTCAGGAATAAATACAGAAAATCCTTTCATGCGAGTGTTATGTCTTACATAATACGGAAGTATTATTATGTATTTGACAGGAGCTAGTTATTATCCATAGACAAATCGACTAATAAAGTAAACCTAACATTAACGGATAATCAACCTACTATAGTTCACTATTAAGTTGCGTGATAAAGGGAACTGTGTAAATGATATAGGCCTATGTTTGCTGATTTGGGTCCTGAAAGGAAAAAGAACTCTTTCACGGGGAAACGGGATAATCGCCAACATCGTTCCATTGTTTGCAAGTCGAACGTCCTCACTTCGGTGCACAATTGATTCATGACCAATGGAGGCAATTGATTCAATAATCACTGATTCAACAATCGATTATTTAATGAGTATTAATTATTTTTGCTTCAACATCTACACAACCTGTTTCTTATGAGGCTTTTTAGCGACGGAGAGTTTATGCTTTGCTTTAAGGGACCGAAAAGATCCTAGGGAAGGCGAACATTGTTATGACGAAGGAAATAGTCCTTGTATGGTTAATAAATTAAAGAATTTCCCGTAGCATATTATGAAACAGGGTACCGCTGATTCCAAACTTCTTTCATATTTAACGTCATCAATTTCAAATATGTGTAATTGTGATTCATTTTAATGCAACTTTGCTAAAACCTCATGCAAGCGATTACAAAGAAACTGGATAGGAAAAAACAGAAGGGACCACACCTGATGTTTGTGAGGGCAATTAAGATGGATGGTCTTTCTTAACATGAAGGATCTGATAAATTGGTCGTTCTCACACGGCCTGGATGAGTAGGGGTCGGGGGGTCAAGACAGGGCCGAGCGGGGAGCATGTGACGAGAGGTGATTGTCCAGATGTGACACTCGGTGCGGTCATCGACTGGTCAGCATGCATGCGGTCATTGACTGGTCAGTGTACTGATTGTGAGTGGTCAATATTCTCTAAGTGGTTGGTGGGTTAGTAAGTTGTAATTTGCTGCTTTTTGAATGGTCGATATTTGATAAGTGATTAGCTGGTAGTTTAAATGTTGAGTTGCTGGTCGTTAGAGAATATTACTACTGAGAGGGAAGTCGCTAGTAAGCAATAACGTATATATCTCATGATGAATAAAAACACAGGTTTATTATTTACAAGGGTACATAATTGACCGGCCTATCTGCTTAATTAAAAAGGAAAGCGTTTTTCATAAAGAGAGAGTTTCATAAATACTCCTTTCAGACTTTTTGAAAAAAATCTGAATTTGGAAAGAATTAGGGCGGGCGCACCCTTCTAAATCCGTCCCTGGTTAATTTCTCCGTAATTATCTATGAACCAAGCCGCATATTACACGCAGACTGGGTGTATGTAATGATGCTGATGTGTGAAGGAGGTCGGTTCAGGTGGCCAGGTCCCGCCGACGTCAGATCATACAATGGTACAATGCATTATTCACCATCTTACACCCTTTGTGCAGCCCGCGTATGGACACAACATGATCTCATTGTCGCATAATAACAACATCAAAAAAGTCAGTCACTATTATCAGTCACAAGGCATATCCATTATCTACATAGTAGGTGCATTTCTTATAATGCTTCATTAAGAAATCGTTCCTAAGAGGTATTTTGGAGATTATGATCCATAGGAAGACGTTTAATGTACTCAGCACAAAACGTTGCCAGCACGAAATGAACTTTAATGAAGAGCATTTATATGTCTGGACAATTGTACAACATTTTATTATTACATAGCATGGTACCCAAGATTAACTTAAGAGGATAAGGTTAAATCGGTACTCACATTGACGTATCAATAGTTTAATAGGCTTCTCAACAGGATTTTGAACTCGTTTTTACTCAAACATTTATTTTCACTGAAGAGTAAGAAAAAAATGGAACGGTTCAACTTCATTTTCTATTTGGATCCAAAACAGTACGAAACTTATTCGTAGTTAAAGGCAATGGTGCCATTATAGATCCACTGTTCAAATATATTTAAACTTTCCAAAATAAAAGGTATACACCCATAAGTAGCTCCCATAGGCCTTAAAGATGCATATGATATGTCACTGTGGAAATTTTGCCAATATTGCTTATTCATTTTTTGATAAGAATTAAAAATTTGTAATGTGATGGTGGTATGGGGAAATGATAATCTTGTCAAAAAAATGTTTTCTATATTCTGCCTGAAGGCACCAAAAATTAGCTTTAGGATATGGCAAGAGAAAAATGATGTGCTTCAATTATTGTTATAGAGTAACGTATATTTTGAGCATGAACATATGAAAAATCCTCGTATGAAAAAGCAGAATTAAGTAGAATGCACAATGATACAAAAAATCCACTGTTCAAAATGGCTCAAAATCATGATATATTATGGAAAATATCATATGCTCTCTGTCTGAACATAATTCAACGAATTTGCTCAAAATTGGACTTTGGTGTACGTTGTTACAACTGTTCTTGCAACCTGATATTACTACATATGCCTTGATAGCTCTATATAGGTGTTATATTAAATATAATGTTCATTACTACATCTTTATTATAATTTGGGGTAAAAAAACATTAAAAAAGCATGTAGTAAGGCTTTGATTGGTTCTCAGCATATGATAGTGTACGTGAATTGGCCCTCGGACAGGTTTGATAGCGAAATAATCGGCTCAGGACAGTAACCATGATCTAATAAAACACTGGGATGAAGAGACCGACAGGGCCATCATAAGACAGGTTTTGTCGGTTAATGTCTCATCGTCTCTGTATAATGAGTGACGGCTGACACAGTGGCGGCTGTCATTACGACTGACCTCTGGTCACCGTGCCCGCCCTCACCTGGACACTGGCCAGGGCTGCGATCATCATCATTACCATTACCCTGCCCACCCCCTGCCCACCCCCTGCCTGACCCCTGCCTACCCCTTCTGTGACCCCTGCCTACCCCTACCTGACCCCTGCACTGTCTTGGAGACCCCCCACTTCACCGACTGACCACCATACTGACCACTACGGACCTGTTAAACACTGATAATTACCCCCTGACCACTGTGAGAACCTCCCCCGTCAGAACTGATAAGCCACCACTGACCATTACAAGTTATTCTCCATCCATTCAAATACGACCACTGACTAATTGATACCCAACCCTTGCGCCGCCCTCACGCCCCTTGTAAACAACCAGTGGTCACTACTGGGCCTCCTGACACAGTGATGACCGGCTTGTGGCATCTTCCACACTGGGAACATTGGTGTAAGACGACTCCCATTCACTTTCCATGAATGATTTAATTAAACCATTCTACTTGTTGTTCATTCCTCCGAGTATCGAAGATCTTATCTCCAGTTGCAAGACAATACACAAGTGCATAGAATATTTGGATAAATAGGTTAACTTCTGTAGATGAGGCAATTGTCTTCATCCCACATGATCTAAGAAAAAGACATGTTAACAATCAGCTTTTGTTTTACTTTGTTCCACAAAGCACTGACTAGCCTTTCTAATCTCGTCTGGAAGTCTGGCATTGCGTTTGAATTTGGAACAGCTGCAAATCCCTTTGGTTCACATATACGCCTAAGAACACCATGGGACAAATATAGGCACTTCGAAATAGTTATCATAACGTCTTTGCATCTTTGAAGCCCCACCCAAAAACTTTTCAGTTTGAATAAAAAGAATGTATTAATACAGAATGAAACAAGAGCCATTTCTCTCGAGTTGCAAATGACCATGTTTCAGCCCATTGGAAATTCAAAAGCAACATTTATTGACCTTGGTTTCAAAATATTCTTTACAAATTGGTGTAGTGTGACAAGGGGTTGGACATTGGTGTGGTGGGACAGGGGGTTGACCAGTGGTGTGGTATGACAGGGGGTTAACCAGTGGTATGGTGTGACAGGGGGTTGACCAGTGATGTGGTGTGACAGGGGGTTGACCAGTGGTATGGTGTGACAGGGGGTTGACCACTGGTGTAGTGCAACAGGGGGTTGACCAGTGGTGTGGTGTGACTGGGGGTTGAACAGTGGTGTAGTGCAACAGGGGGTTGACCAGTGGTGTGGTGTGACTGGGGGTTGAACAGTGGTGTAGTGCAACAGGGGGTTGACCAGTGGTGTGGTGTGACTGGGGGTTGAACAGTGGTGTAGTGCAACAGGGGGTTGACCAGTGGTGTGATGTGACAGGGGGTTGACCAGTGGTGTGGTGTGACTGGGGGTTGAACAGTGGTGTAGTGCAACAGGGGGTTGACCAGTGGTGTGGTGTGACTGGGGGTTGAACAGTGGTGTAGTGCAACAGGGGGTTGACCAGTGGTGTGATGTGACAGGGGGTTGACCAGTGGTGTTGTATGACAGGGGGTTGACCAGTGGTGTGGTGTGACTGGGGGTTGAACAGTGGTGTAGTGCAACAGGGGGTTGACCAGTGGTGTGGTGTGACTGGGGGTTGAACAGTGGTGTAGTGCAACAGGGGGTTGACCAGTGGTGTGATGTGACAGGGGTTTGACCAGTGGTGTGGTGTGACAGGGGGTTGACCAGTGGTGTGGTGTGACAGGGAATTGATCAGTGGTGTGGTGCAACAGGGGGTTGACCAGTGGTGTGGTGTGACAGGGGGTTAACCAGTGGTATGGTGTGACAGGGGGTTGACCAGTGGTGTGGTGTGACAGGGGGTGACCAGTGGTGTGGTGTGACAGGGGTTGACCAGCGGTGTGTTGGGACAGGGGGTTGACCAGTGATGTGGTGTGACAGGGGGTTGATCAGTGATGCGGTGTGACAGGGGGTTGACCAGTGGTGTGGTGTGACAGGGGGTTAACCAGTGGTGTGGTGTGACAGGGGGTTGACCAGTGGTGTGGTGTGACAGGGGGTGACCAGTGGTGTGGTGTGACAGGGGTTGACCAGCGGTGTGTTGGGACAGGGGGTTGACCAGTGATGTGGTGTGACAGGGGGTTGATCAGTGGTGTGGTGTGACAGGGGGTTGACCAGTGGTGTTGTGTGACAGGGGGTTGACCAGTGGTGTGGTGTGGCAGGGGGTTGGCCAGTGGTGTGGTATGACAGGAGATTGACCAGTGGTATAGTGTGACAGGATGTTGACCAGTGGTGTGGTGTGACAGGGGGTTGACCAGTGGTGTGGTGTAACAGGGGGTTGACCAGTGGTGTGGGGTGACTGGGGGTTGACCAGTGGTGTGATGTGAGAGGGGGTTGACCAGTGGTGTGATATATACATATAACCAACCAAGAAGGTAGTACGAGGATGGTTATCACCCCGAGCCGGGACCCCGATATCAGCCAGAGGCCAGGGCCCGAAGGGCCGGCCGAGGGCTGATATCGGGGTCCCGGCGAGGGGTGATAACTGCCCGAGTACTCCCTTTGAGGTTGGTTATGGATTTATTATACCTTTTCTGTAAGATCTGAGCTCCCAAGGAAGGATGCACGGCAATCAGTGATGGTGGGACTGTGATGCTGCACATTTTTTTATATTTTTTCATATAACTCTTTTGATATCCATCAAATCCACAAATAGTAAGCAGTAAAATGTAGCTATGAACGTTGTACAGATAATGCATACATTAGATTTTTTATTTCTTAAGTATTTCATTTTTTCATGAATTTTAGAAAAATAAAAAGTTTCTGTATCACACTGCAGTGTGATACAAGGCTGGTTATCACCCAGGTTTGTATCACCCTGAGTTAAACTCTTAACTACTAAACTTGTATCACCCTAAGGTGTAATAAAACAGGGGGTTGACCAGTGGTGTGGTGGGACAGGAGGTTTACTAGTGCTGTTTTGCAGAAGGAGGTTGACGAGTGGTGCAGTGTGACATGGGTTTGACTTGTGGTGTGGTGGGGTTTGACAGGGGTTTGACCAGTGGTGTGGTGTGACAGGGGGTTTACCGGTGGTGTGGTGTGACAGGGCGTTGACCAGTGGTGTGGTGTGACAGGGGGTTAACCAGTGGTATGGTGTGACAGGGGGTTGACCAGTGATGTGGTGTGACAGGGGGTTAACCAGTGGTGTGGTGTGACAGGGGGTTGACCAGTGGTGTGGTGTGACAGGGGGTTAACCGGTGGTGTGGTGTGACAGGGGGTTGACCAGTGGTGTGGTGTGACAGGGGGTTAACCAGTGGTGTGGTGTGACAGGGGGTTGACCAGTGGTGTGGTGTGACAGGGGGTTGACCAGTGGTGTGGTGTGACAGGGGGTTAACCAGTGGTATGGTGTGACAGGGGGTTGACCAGTGGTGTGGTGTGACAGGGGGTTGACCAGTGGTGTGGTGTGACAGGGGGTTGACCAGTGGTGTGGTGTGACAGGGGGTTAACCAGTGGTATGGTGTGACAGGGGGTTGACCAGTGGTGTGATGTGACAGGGGGTTGACCAGTGGTGTGATGTGACAGGGGGTTGACCAGTGGTATGGTGTGACAGGGGGTTGACCAGTGGTGTGGTGTGACAGGGGGTTGACCAGTGGTGTGGTGTGACAGGGGGTTAACCAGTGGTATGGTGCGACAGGGGGGTTGACAAGTGATGTGTTGTGATAAGGGGTTGACTAATGGTGTTGTAAAAAGGGGAAGAACCTCACAGTATGGTGTTACATGGAGTTGATAACCGTAAAGCACCTTAACGTTAGCTCCCAACAACCATTCCCTTATAGTTTTTACAGAAACTCTACGATATCAGGACTATCATGAGACCCCATTCACCACAGACAACGAGTTTTCCTGTGATATTGAGGTCTAATTGAGTTTTATTTTTCTAGACAGCATTGAGACAAATAGGTCTCTTCTTTATTTTTCTGGGGAAGATTCCCCACAAAAATAAACGCATCTTATTGCAGGAGCCCTTGTCTCAGGGTGCCCATATATACGCCACAAGCCCACTCATCCAGCCAACCACCAGTCTAGCCAAACAGTCAAACAGTCAACCAGCCAAGCTGCTACCCAGCCAACCAACAGTTTCTGTGGATCCAGATAGTAATGCAATAAATTAACACCACAGTACGAAATGTTAACACTATAACCAACACTGTCTTTTAGCATCAATACATTTTCTGGTATGTTAGTGTGTGTTTGTCCTGATATTTTTCCTCAATTGAGAGGCACATTTTTGTTCAGAAAAGTGCCCCCTTCTTTTTTATCCACCATAGGGTCGCGTGCCCCTACAGAGGGAAGAGTAGATGCAGGGGAGCGAGGGGTGTCAGCGTCTGAGATCGTCACAGTGGGGGGAGAGTGACCACCCGGGGGGAGAGTGGCAGGTACGTAGGACCCTGCTGAGGGGACACGTACGACCCCTATTACACCTTTACGTCCATGACGTAGATGACACCCGTCCGTCTCTCACGGCGCGCGGCACATTTTTCTTGGTGTAATATGACAGTACTGCAGTCAATGTAGATATGTGTCCTCTTTAGAACTCACTTCCCCAGACTAGGGAGCGTCAAGAGACGGGTATACCCCCCTACCCCCACCCACCACCTTCTTCTGTCCTTTTCCCCACTATCCGGCATTCAATGTTAATCGTGGACATGAGAAGTTTCATCCAAAGAAAGGATCAAGTCATGTCGTCTTGCAAAGAACATCTTTATGAGAAAAGTAATAAGGAAAAATACCCTGAAATTTTACTAACCGATCACCCTAAAAGACTAAACGCTTATTGATTCACTCATTGCGAAAGGAAGGACTAGGCCTGCCAGCCACTAGGCTTCTAAACCCTCCTACTACCCATACTGTTATGCAACCCAAAGACAAGAGGGTTTCGAGAATCGGGATATACGGCACAAGGAGACAAGAAGACTTAAGAAGTCACTCGTCTGCCGCTCGCCGAGTGCCGCCCGCCACTCCTGTATCCGTCCATTAGACCACCGGGCGGTCTGCGCCTTTTGTGTCCCACCCTACCCATATACCACCCCTCTCCCTCAAACACCCCTCTCCCCAATAGACCTGAGAGGTGCGCACGCACCCCGCCCCGGGAGGAATCGGCCATTAATGTGTCACCTGCGCGTCCCAAAGTGAAACCTTCAAGGTGCGTCCGACGCCCATTACCCGCGTCTGGGAGGAGACGCCGGTCGCACCCACAGAGACGCCGCCCATTGTCCCCACCACGGCCCCCTACCGGCGGGAAGGGGTACCAGGCCCTTCCGTGTGAACGGGTAGCACGCTCCATCAGTTTCAGCCGGTATCTCTCCGCCTTTGATGAATTCATTTCGGGGTTTGATGAGGAACGCGGCGTCGTTTAATGAGGGAAAGTTGAACTAATAAAGGAGAAACAAAGTGAGATAATTAATACCCAGGACGCCGGGATCACCTGTTGATGACGTCATCGCCGGAGGGCCCCTGGTGAACAGATAGAGAACTGATTCAAGGCAGAAGAGGTCAGGGGGTAATTTTGAAATGTCTTATAAGGGTTTCAATGTATATATTAGGGAGCAGGGATTCCAGGGTCCTAGGACCGTGAGTTTTACATAAAGATATAAATATCAAAATTTTGACCAAAAATATCGAACGCACTCCTGCGCCCCCTGTTTTATAAGGTCCTGGTGAGTAGACCGAGAACTTAAGGCCCATTCGCCCTGGCCGAAGAGGGTGTGAGCGACTTGTGAACGTTGGAAACGTTGGATTGTCGTTCCCATAACGATAATGTGAACGACGGATCTGCAACCGATCAGATCCAACATGTTGGATCAAATCGTTTGAATTCCAGCCGATTCTGGTGGATTATTGCTCCCGACAATTATCGTTTGCAATCGCAAGGACACCCTTCTGTCAGTGTGAATACAAGTTTTCTCAATTTCGAGCTCTTATGACGATTTTATCGCTTCTCAGAACAACGTCTGGTCCATGCGATTAACCTATCGGGACTCCCTCCGACAGAATGATCGGCCAGGGCGAATGGGGCTTAACGCAGATACCTCCCGTTTGCTGGACACCGCACACCCGTGGTCACAGGCAAATTCACATAAGAGTTGACAACCACATGACTCAGTGGATTGAGCGATCAGGGCTAGTATAGTGCCTAGATGATCAACAACCTTCTTCGAAATAACAGTTGATTTACTTTTAGCGAGAAAACATCATCTCGGAATGAATATTGTGACAAAGTTACGTTTTGTAAAACTTGAAACAGTTGTTTTTCTGAGTAGGCCTACCGACGGCGACCACCTGTAGCCCCACGACTGTACATCAGGGAGACTTTCCCCGAATTATGAGCCACATTTCACGATACTTCCCTCGACGTCTCACGTTGATACTCCCTGATTGTCCCTGAGTTATTTGACCCTGACCTGGAGGCGGTGGTGGGTGGTTGCTCTTCCCGGTGGTCCGTGATGGACGGGTCAGTAGATTAAGGGGGCGGGGCCAGACTGGGGAAAACCTCTGATTAACGTAATAAGCGCGTCATTAGAGTCCTGGGAACGGGCCGGCCTGGGGGACGGACGGCGAGTGGTCAGTGAGTGGTCAGTGTGTGGTCAGTAAAAGGGCAGGGAACTACCTCTAACGGAGCCCTGTCACGAGACAGGACCCTATAGGCCTTTTTACACACGAGCGATACGGTGCTTGCGATATCTCAGTGATATCGCAGCCTGCGATTTTAAGATGTCGCATTTTGACTTCCCCCCCCCCAAAGTCAAGTCGCAGCGATATCGCAGCATATCGCAGGCATTTAGGCTTTTACACACATGAGATAAAAACAAAGATATCGCATGTATATTGGTAGATATAGGACCCCTTCCCTGGCTGCGATTCCACTGAGATATCGCAGCATATCGCACCCTGTCATTTACAACCATCTGCTGCGACATTATTAAACATGCTAAATAATTATCGCAGCTTGGGATATCACCTACGATAACTTGGGTGCGATAAAAAAAGGTTATCGCACCATCCCCAAGTCGCAGCTCCCTGCGATAACTCATTTACACTGATGCGACATCACGATTATCGCAGTGGTCTGCGATTTGCTTGAGATATGGTCATATCGCAGGCATATCGCAGCTCAAGTCGCAATAGTGTAAAAGGGCCTTGTCTCACGGCCGACCTTGACTCTAGGGGTCCCACCTTTAACCTTGCTCCTCGCATGACCTTGCTCGCATGTGGTCCGTCTTAAGAATGTCCACCCATACCACTCCCTAACTGTCCCACCGTCCTCCCGACCGGCCTTCCCTCTAACCTACCTACCGCAAACCACCTGCTAGCTAATGTCTCAATGAAATGGTGAAGGAAAGCTGGGTAGCATCCATCATTTAGTGAAAATGCACGTCAACTAAAAGAGAAATCCTTTATCCAGATGTGCACGCTATAAACTGATCTCTCAGACCGTTTCTATGTAAGGGCTATCAAATCATGATAGATAAGGCTTACCCAGAGAATTATGATATGGATAAAATGAACTAGAATTATAGCATTTAAACGTGAGAAGATGGTGGCTTTCACTAGCAGTCACATGCCGATATTCATAATACGTGTTCATCAAACTTGCTACGAACTAGCAGTTGGGAAAGTACAAGGCATGCAAAGAATATCGGAATGAAACAATTTCAATTCCACTAGATCCCGGTTATATTTCTCATTTCAGAAAATAATTGTCAGTAGCTCTATAATAGGATTGGAGAACGTGAAACCAATAGAAATTGGTAACCTCTAAAAGACGAGCCTAAAATCTATTCATCGTCAGGCTCAGGCCATTCACTGCAAAAGGTGAAACTCCCCTGAAGCCTCCCCTCCCCCCCCCCCTCCATCAGTGAATAAATCCCGTTAATTATCTCACCCCAGACCCGTGGAGTAGAGACCCTGAGGTGGGACAATGCCCCGACACCCCAATCAGGTGGGAGTTCCCACGGGGGGCATCAAAGGGCCGCCGGGAGGGGCGGCATGAGGTAAGAGGGCGGTCACTGTCTGTGGATATTTGTAGGCCTTAGCAAAGAGTGAAACTATTCCAAGTTCTGTGTGAGTATAGCTTATTGCAATAACAGCGTGAGACTATAATATATGAATGCTTGTGTAACAAGGCCCATCTCTATTCAAATTAGATTGTGAATATTAGTTCTGCCTTATAAATTTTGTTTTTCTATGGTGTTAGGAAAGGGAATTCGTATGACAGAAAATGAGACAATTGTATTTGAACCAAATGTTTTCACATTATTTGAAGTAAATTGATAGATATCTTCAGTGGACACAGAAAGATATCCCGTGATGTTCTAGACTGTCAAGCCAACCAAACTTGTAAGTGACACGATGTAGAAGAGAGTAGTTGGGACATTATAGCACAGGAGGATCCGCATTCTGCGTCCGAGAGGGGGTTTTGGGCATGGTGGGATTGGGAGTTGTTTAGTACTCCTCCGGTGAGAGGAAACAATGTATAGTAATCTTCTCTCTGCAAGAAGCTTCCACTCCCACAGGCACACAGACATATAGACAGACAGGGCAACAGGTGTTGGAGCCCCTCGGATACCTCTGCTCTGCGGGGAGAACCTCGTCATATGACGTCATTGTGACGTCATAGCGGCGTCGCTGTGACGTCACAATCGGAGAAAAGCGGGGAGTATATTGGTTTTTCTCGCACCTGTTGTGTCCGGGTAAGAAGTGGTTTGCGGCTTTTGTCTAAGGGCCCTATATAAGTATGAGGAGGGGTTAACACTAAAGGTAACCAGGGGGTAACTAGGGTCCTACCTATGTAACCATAGCGACGCCAGGTGTTTCGAGGGGCCGTCAGATGGGCAGGACCACCAAGTAATATCCCTGACGTTTGGTTCGTGTCCAGCCGACTTGAAAATGTTAAGTAAACTTATATATTGACTTGCAGGGTGATTTCACGTCAATCTTTATCATTAGGAGTAAATTACATAATTACTGGTTTTTACTAGGTGCCCTTGGGTTAAACCTGCAGGTAGACGGGGAGGGGTATGTCGACAGTAACGGACATCACCACACCTGTGGCACACCGTGGGTGGGGATTTGTAATGCTGTCTACTCCAAATATAGTTTTTGATAACAATTATTTCTATTATTTGAACAAAATAAGAGAGGTATAGATGGTGTTATAATCATAATTGACAAATTCATTACAGATTTTGAATTCCCATTTCCTTGGTTGTTTTTTTTAAAATATAAATCTCAATACATGTTGAGATAAAAAAAAAAAAAGCAATATCTCCTCGCAAGTGTTGAAGTTATTATATAATTATCACAATTTCTTTATTAATTGCATTTGAATCATAACAAAGTAATTTGTAGAAAAAACGATGTGATCTCATACAACACTTTGGCTTGACATTATGTAGCCATTGTTCCAGTGGCTGCCAGTCTCACAACTATTATGATATCACACCTTTAAATGTTTTCGCTAGTCATACAAGTCATTCAGATGCATTTAGTATTTAGAATCAAACCATGTAATTATATAAGAAGAGTAGCCATAGGAGTTGGAAAGCATTGAAAAGTAAGTACGTAACTACATAATAGGTAACTAATTAATCTACTGAATGGATGATAGAAGGGTGATGAAAGGTGAGAGGGATGAGCAGATGACATGATCACATCGTTTTGTCTAAAAATTACTTTGTTTTAGATCTTATTTTAAGTTTTGAGTATAGTTTTTTCCTTTATTTTGGTCTTTGAGGAGAGTTGAAACGGGGTATGATTTAAAAGGTCTTCAGTTATGAATTAAAGGAATGATAATCCCGCGTCTTTTGGAGGGCAGCTGGTAAGATGTTTCATAATTTACGGCCTTGATATGAGAAACTATTCCCAATTCTTTTTGTTATTAAGCCTTTTAATTGCTACAAACTTTTTCTTGCTAGATCTAGTTCTAGCTCCTGTTGGATGGTACTTTTTCCAAGAGTTAAAGATCTCAAAATGGGAGAGTTGATACATATGAATGAGCATATATGTTGCTGGCGTCTATCTATTAATTTCTGAATTTTTGCATTTCATGAAGTCCGTTTGGATATACGTCATTCATTATTTTTATCAAGTCAAAAGTTACGATTAACTTTCGCATGTTTTTGTCAGGAAAATATGTTTGTAATTCACATTTCTTTAGAACCATATATATGTACTTATAGGTGACCAAAAGTGTCGCAATAGCATAGGAATTTGTCGTTTTGTAACGTTGAGTACTTCTACTGTTTTTAGATTTGTTTCTGTTAATCCTTAACGTTTTCAATGTTTTTGTCTGGAAAATATGCTTGTAATTCACATTTATTTAGAACCATATACTTGTAGGTGACCAAAAGTGTCGCAATTGCAATTGTCCACTGAGGCTCGTCCCCGTTGAGCCATAGGTTGATGGTTAGATATACCATACAGCTGAGTGATATGTGCAATAATGAAAAATAAATATCACTCTACACATATAACGCATAAACCTACTTGACATGGTTAGTAGTATGCACTGTATTGCGTGGAACAGATGCTTGAGGGTAGACGACATGATGATGCATAAATAAAGTGGGGAAAATCTGGGTCTCTTTGTGGAACATTATACTTTTATTGTGGCCTGTGTCAATGTTGTTGGAAGGGATTAAGCGCTTACGGTCACAAAAACAGGTTTGGCGTCGGTGCACTTGTACTATCACTTTATCCTATGTAACCAGACAGAATGTGAGTGGAATCAAAATACCGAAACGACTTTGAAATATATCTAGAGATAAAAGAAAGAAGTGTTTTGCCTTTTGCAAACTGCAGAGTGTAGAAGAACTGAAGCAGAAAGCGACAGCAGTAATTACAGGATTTCGAAGTGAGACGTGCATATTGGTTTAAGCATAGACCTACATAACGCCGATTTCTATTTTCGACAATCGTATAATATGTACATACATAAGCGGGACATAAAATATTATGTTATGCAATAAACGTCAGGGTTACCCCTGGCTTTCCGGATTTCCCAGCATACACTGAAAACCCGTGGGTGGTAGGCCTACCTAGCGGCTAATATTCTACTCAGACCAAACAAGTACTTAACGTCGATACTCTTGAGAGCATGTGTGAATTAAGTACACAAAATAAGAAAATGAGGCTGTCTATCATATCGTTTTCATCAGTAGATAAAAGTGAGCTATCGTAGGCAGTCCATTTTGTCTTCATCATGTTGAAGACGGTTCTCTACTATGTTAAAGAACTCAAGAGACCTAGGCTCATTATTAAACAGTGTTTCTTTCGCTCTGACGTTCTGACATAAACTACACCTCATTATAAGTGATGCAATACCTAGTCGGCCGGAGTGTCGATAAGTGTCGGTAACTCCAGTTCCCTTTAATTAACACTCTCCACTTGTAGGAGGCAAGGTCATATATCCCTGTCCAACAAACCTTCGCGTTTCCATGACACATTTTGTCTTCTGAAGTGTCTCACAATTGGTCTTTATGGACTTATGGGAAGACACCAAGAGGGGCGAGGTGGCACTCGGTCTACAAAAAGTGATAGACGTCCCTTGGAGGGTGACAGTATAAACACCATGAATGCACTATGAACACACAGCAGTATTCCCTCGCCAGCGGCCGCCCCTCATACGAGCCCTAAATCTTCAAGAACAAGCATAGCCATAATGCATTTGATTCACCCCTCACCAGCGACCACCTCTCACATGCGGCGACATTTCTGATTCCTCGGATTAATTTATAAGTGGCCATTGTGTGAGGGGGACAACTGTAACCCCAAGTATTCTGATCACGAAAGATTAACTTCCAAACTATCACATAGTGTAAATATACTTTAATGCACCTTATGTCGTCAGAACATCTGTGGCTGATAAAGTTATGAATATTACTAATTCTCAGCTATATGCAATATGACAAAACTAAAAGGTAAACTGGACTTACTCAATTATACCAAATTTCATGTTCCTAATTGAAGAAAAGGAAGATGGAATTGTACACGGCCAGTTACTCCCCACCCTCCTCTGGGGTTGGGCTACAACCAGAAAAAAAGAGGAAATAGTCGACAGTGAGTAACCCCACCCCCTCCCCGTCCTCTAGGGTTCGGCCCCACCTGCCCCCTCCTCAGGAGGGGTGGGGCCGGGCCCAGGTAAGGAGGTCCGCTTATTGGCAACCTTTTACTCATTTTTCTTTACTTTTCTCAAATTATCCGAGCGTGCTATGAATAAACAATGATGCTGCACTCTAGGCCCAGTCCCAGACCCATCTCCAGCCGAGGTCCGTGTGGGTAAGGTCGTTCACCTGTACAGGTGTGGCCAATCTCCCCCGGTGATCCGTGCGCACCTGACCCACCTGGCTGGGTTGATCCTTCACCATGCATGGTGATCCGGGGTTTGTTTAGGGCTGTCAGGGGTTTCCTTTTCTACCATACGGCTGCAGGTGAACTAATACAGGGGAGGTCAGAGCGCTTAAACCAGAAAAAAGACGAATGTGTGTTGGCACGGGCAACAATGGCAATATATACTTTTTGTTATCAACTTTAGTAGGTTCACCATGGCCTTTTTCGAGAATCCCTACCGTAACGTTTTATCGACCGTTACGAATAAGGATGTTTCCGAAAGTTTTTTTCCCTATAATTTAATGTTTGATATCTATTTTTATATAATACCATAATCGCTTTATGGAAGGGTAGAGCTAAATGTATGGTGGGTTTAGAGGAGATGGCAATATTGGGTCGGTGTAGTCAATCCGTTACTAGTACTGATACACACAACATGTATTATCAGCGACTAGTCACTCTCTTTTTATGGGTATGTGAAGAGCTGCTCATAAGGTGGTAGGACCAAACAAGTGATCAATGATCAAATGACCGGCCTCTAATGGAGATAGTGTAATGTTTTGTTCTTAATTTCAGCTATCTGATGTAGGCTAATTCCAATATATGACTGGGTTTTGCGATAGAAATTGTGAAGGCAAATTTTGTAGGAGGGTGGTCTATCATTTACTTCACTATGCTGAAAGCAAAAATATAAAGATGTTCGTCTGAATTCAACCATAGATATAGTGAATTCAACCTAGTACGCAACAAATTCTTACGGTGAGGACACATAGGGCAACAATTTCTTTGATTGAATGTTGTCTAGAGAGTTGATACTGAAAATGCTAAAACTACACATGACAAAATAAAATGGTGTGCATTGTCTTAGTTTCTCATATAGTGCAGCTGTTATGTCTACTGTCAAGATACTGACATACGTTAAAACTGCCAGGCACCAACGTACCTTGTTGCTCAAAGAGTTATGATAGTTTGGAAAAAAAAGATTCGTTTCAGCTTTTCTTAAAGTCTACGTTTCCAATGGATCTCTTACAAGAGGTGTCCCAACCCATCTGCTCGGTCAGGCATCCACCCCCTAATTTCCTTTTTCTCGAGGTGACTTATTTTTTTAATTTTAATCTGACTTCAACTGATAACGGTAGTTTGGAGTCTGTTAACCTGCAATTATGTCATGTGTAAGCGCTGTTTAAACATTATATATGTAGGAAATGATTGAGTATTTCAAGAGTACTTTTTAGAGTTTGGGCATTACATTTGTCATTATGTAAGCAAATGAGCAGATGACTCACGCGATTGCGTAAACTTTTATAAAAGAAAATAGAGGCACGTGTACTACATCTGAAAGTTTTGGTTGTTAAAACAGGGATGTACGTCAGACTTGATGAAAAATTCTGCAACAGTATTACTAAAATATGAAATAAACCTAATTTGTTAGAAAAGTGATGTAAATAATCATTTTGAAAAGTTATTATATGTAGTATTGAAAGTGACAACATCTGAAATCAGACAAAAATCTGAAAACTTGCATCCCTGCTAGCCAGACTTTGGTCAAAATTAATATCTAGTTCAGCATAACATTATTATTGTATGACTATGTATTATTCACCCCAATTTAATACCTATTGATTTCCATCGCGTTTTATAGGTCTATATGAACATGACATCGTTATTGATGTCCAGCTCTCAGCTAACCTGTTACAAACAGGCCGGTGTTGGTGAACTCAAACCAAACACAACAGGTTCTCAATTTTCTGCTCCTCGGAGCACGCCCTCACCCTCTGCTGGTCCCCATCGTGCCCTATTGTGTCGTTACACAACCCGCCGGGGCCCAGTGACCTCTCCGCCCAGGGGTTATCTATTTTGGTGACGTCATCAGATCAGCCAATCGGATCCCGTGTTTTCCGGCAGGTGGCGTCTTGGCAGGTAACTCTTTGGGGGGACATCATTCGGCAGACACAGACCACGCCACCTCCGTCGGACGTAATGACCGTGACGTCACGGCCAGGGGGAGTTACAGAGCATTTACTGGTTATCTCACTCGACACTTTAATGATGTCGGGCAAAATTTTATTTTCTTACCTGTGTTTTGATTAACTCTAATTATGTGACTTAGGGCAATATACAATCTACATTGGTCTGGGAAATGGCAGGTGATTTTTCAGGGGGGTCTAAAAAGGTATCAGTAGAATGGAATCGTTTTGGACGGGCTTCCATATCCCTTATAGGCCCCCCTATGTATTTCCTAACCTTTACCTAGAAGAAAAGCAATACTTAGGTCTGAGGGGTGAGTTGAACGACCCCAACAACTCCTCTGACCATCCTTACTAAGAAAAGGCTACATTGGTTTTCTAATTTAAGACTAACATAATAACACCTCTTATACATTAATTTTATGAATATCTATACAAACCAGTAATTAAAGTTTCAAAGTGAATCATATCAGGTGTGTCAACCCCCCAAACCCACCCTTGAACAACCTACATATACTTGAAAATGGCCTATACGTTGTGAGTGTCAGGTGATGGGCCGACACCTGTGTACAGGGTGGGGGGGGGGGGGATCCCGAGGGGGAGGGATCCGGCCAGTCAAAGGATTAGACCCTATCTCCGTGCCATATGGACTGCCCCTAATAGCCCTCGGCCTAACTACGTAACGCCCTCAGCTATTGTTGTCACATTAAGACGAACCAGCGGTCTCCGCCTACGTCATTAGGCTTAGGGTGTGACGTCATAGGCTCTCAGGGGCCGACCTGACCCCCAAATAACCCCCCTAAACGACGGTAAAAATGTCCCCCACTAAATCCCCATTTTGCTGAGGTGTGAACGGGTCGTGCTCAGGGGGATCCAGGCCCGGGGTGGGTAGGGGAGTAGATTACCTCAAGTGGGCCCTCAGGCGACTGTTGTCCCTCGGCCTTGTCTTGTAGGCGGTCTCCTTTTGTCAAGGTGTAACCCTCTTAGGCCGGGGGTGGATCCCTAGAGAGGGGTGGTCACTCACTGACCGTGTCCGACCAAGACCAGCCTGATGGCCCCCTGATTCGGTCCTCCTGACAAGTTAACACTGCTATTCAACAAGTAAACAACAACGTACTTGTAAAGGCAATCAAGAAACGGCATATTGGGACGGGTTTAAACACTTAAACGATCATGCCATTCACATATTGACATATACCTGAAAGAAACAATCTAATCATCATGATAATCCCTGTGATGTATTTATTTAAGTGTGTATGTATGTATTGATGTATGAGAACCGACAAACCATTTACACTGTGCAGTGAGACCCAAAACATATTTTTCTTTTGTCATTGAGTGATAAGAATTTACCTTTGTAGTCTAGATAGAGGTTCCCATGCCTTATGTCTACTTCCTAATGGCGAGGGCCAGTATTTGGCCGTTGTCGGGGTAACCCTCTGAACCTTCATCTGAATGGTTCAATGGGGTGAGATAGTTCCCTTTGTGGTCCGTTACCAGGGAGACCTAATGGATCCTTTACAAACCGGGGATTGAAACATTCCAAGAGCTAGACTTCTTTACAGAGGCTTCGGCACAACACCCTGAGACTGTGGACATCGTCAAATGTATCATCAAGTGTCAACATGTTCATCATGAGTTGTATTTGTAATCATATCCCAAGGTACCAAAACCTGCTTATGATAGTCGATATGGTGGGTAATGAGTAACGAAAATTGAGCTGCTAGCTTGTGGTTGCAAATGCAATTTTATGTATTCTAACACATCCTAAAGTATCCTAACACACTATCGCATTTTTAAAGGACACTTACCCAACGGTTTCACCTGAGAATCTCCCATTAAATCAGATGACACCTTTAGACTCACCTGTGTGATATTACCTGTCTATTACCTGTATAACATTACCAGGTAACCACCCCCAACCCTTATAACTACACCACAAAGGGACACTACAACGCCTCACACCGTGAACATCGCCTCACCAATAAACCACCACCACAACGTTATACTTTTTTCATTAAGAAACCTTTTTTTCACTTACAATTCTAAAAACCCATCCCTGCCCCTCTCCCCCATCACCCGTGCCCGCCGTGGCGTGCGGTCCGCACTGATTGAGGGGTATCTCGGCAGGGTGCCTGTCTCCGTTTCCCGGTCCATCTATAACCCTGACAGGCCCACAGTGAGACCCCCCTCTCCCCCGTACAGAGGTGTAAATCAGTCGCCCTGACAAGCACAGCAATGGGCCCAGAAGCAAACAGACCACTCGAGCACGGCGGCTCGTGTATCTTCTTTATTCGCCCCGTGACACTCCATATTTTGTAAGAGCCCTCCTCTCCGCGCATGCGTGCCGTTTGTTTGTTTGGGCGTCAACAGGTGTCGCTCCGCCTAACTCCCGGGACCGCCACTAGGGGGTGGAGAAGTGTGTGGACACGCCGCTAGGGGTCAGAATCCATCCAGGGGCGGTGCAAACAAAAAAACATACTCGGGTGAATACCATTTCGAGGAACACCTGACGATCAGAGATCGACCAATGAAAAGGCGCCTTTCAAAGCAGGTGTGTTAGGCACGTGTGTTACCCATAATAACTCCATGTGTTCCCTGCGAAAATAACTGCACATGTAGGCATCTAGGTCATTACCTCTGATTCAATCACGGCGAATCTAAAGGTCAATTTTTGACTCTGAACTGAGATTTCAACCCGCGACTTTTTTTGTTCAACTTAGATTGTTAGCAAAAGTTATATTCGTGAAGATTTGACAGTTCTCTGATCATGTTTCAGTTATGATCCGCTGCACTTGGCTTAGCAAGGGCGCCTGGGGCTTAGAGGTAGCAGGAGAAGGGGGGGGGGCTGAGGGCAGAGAGGGCAGTGGGGCGTGAGATGGACCACCTGGTCTATGGGTAATGATGTAGGGGGATGGAGCAGTGAAAACAGTGATAGTCTCTTTCTGAAATATTGATACTCTCTTTATCTCAAGAAAGTACAGACAAACAATGAGGTAAATCAAATTTGCTCCACATTATCTTATGGAAGTAGGGATTCAGTATTTTGTTGTTCGATTTCTAGAAATAGTCGTTTTCCCTTTGGAGTGGCTCTGACTCTTTGAAGGTTATTTCCCACTGCCAAACTATTGGTAACACTTCTACTTCTCGTCTCTGAATTTTAGTTGACTGCTCCTATATTTACCTTGTACATGTGCCTGCTGGAAGAACACATATAATAATATAATAGCAAGACGGAAGGTATAAGATGTAGCTCGTCATTTTCTTTGGTTCTCTGGGAGTAGTTGTCCGCTCCCATAAATTATTTAACTAATTCAATTTCTAAATTCAACATACCCATCAAGTTGGTAATGTATGATGACTTCTTTATAACAAAAAACACAGTTGTACACACTTTACCCATTTTCTCGTTGAATGTATAGTCACACTTTTATATCAATGTCAAGGGAAAAGTAATATATTTTTAGTGCGGACTACATGTATATACGTATGATACAATAAGTAAGATGACTTACTGCTAAGATTTGGCGCTGGTAAGTTATTCATTTTCAACTTTCCAAAAATTTCTATCCAATAAGGATTGGTTTCAATACTTGTAATTCAATCCGAAAATGACTCTATGAGGCTATGAATATTACCCCTTTGGCTGACATCATCCAGAAATTAAAAAAGGTCATTCTTGATATCTTTTTATTTTTCTACTTGAATATATTGACCTGACCGTGTAAGGAGAACACTACACGTCTCCTCAAAGAATTCATTTTACAATGTCAGTGAAAAAGCAACTCCATAGATGTTTAATGCATTATAACCTTCCTACTGGGACCACAAACACAACTTTGATATAAAAAGGAAAAAAGGTCTTTGCGAGAAAGGATTCAGTTTCAAAGAATGAAATCCAAGAAGACTGCGAAAAACCACGACAAGACAAACACCGTTGTGATGGATGTGTGGTAACTCCCCAGGACTGGGGCAGACCCAATAGTAGTGCCAGTCAGTCCCGTGGTCGGGCCCTAGTCCCATTCATACCTCACTTAATCGTCCCTTATTATTGTGGGACTCCCCCTTGTGTGCAAAAAACCCACGGAGAAATCTCAGGTTTCACACAGTCGGTATTTCCGACCACGTGACAGGCAGCTGCGCATGCGCGCTGATTGTGTAAGAGTTGACAGGTAAAGTAGTGCCCGGGCCGCCTCACTCACCTGTGTACCTCCGCCACGCTCTGCTGACCGCCGACACGGATGAGTAAGTCTGGTGGGAATGGGGATTTCAGGGATGGGAGCGGACGTTATAAACAAGGAGGGATGCTGGTGAACATTGGAATTAAAAACTTCATTCACAGCTAGCATAAATATCTATAGTTTTTTTTAAAAAATAATAAGAACAACTGACTGGCAAGTGTAATGGTTGGACAGGAGTTGGAGGTTGGGGGCAAGATAAAATGATCCAATAGACTTTTCTCGATTATGCAGCGCCCTGCTAGCAGTATATGCTTGGATTCGGATATGGGAAATCCGTATGAGCCTAGGCTAAATGTTTTTGGAAAAAGTCCCCTGTGGGAGGGTTCACTGTACTGGTTCGTGGGAAAGGTGTATAGAAAGAAAGCTTATCTAATCGGTAATCTCGTTTTTATAAATATAACTTTTATCATTCAGCCGCACTCTTTACATGAATGGTTTTCAGTGTAGGTCAGACAAATTCCAATCCATGTTTTAACCTGGAGGTTGAAGAGAGAAATACTCTCACAGATATGTTTATTGGATTGCACACATTAACTTCCACATAATTATTCGCTTTAAAGCTTATCTTAATCACTTAATATCCTCAACTCTGTAAAGTCACCAGTTATCATTATCAAAGCTTTTTCCTAGCATTTGTAAATTGCTATAAAGCTGGTAGTCAAGACGGTAGGAAGGGCAACTGGCAATCAAAGGTTCCCCTTTCTTGGAGGCTTCTTGACTTACTCACTGATCCATATCTCTGTGTAGCAAAGGTCATAATGTGGTAACAAGTGTCTACAGAAGAACAATAACAAACCTCGTTCAGAGATATGACCTTAGATGTTTCCAAAGGTTAAATCCCATCACTCTCTAAACCAGCCTTATCGTACCTGAAGTAATAAATGGTCCCTCCACTTTCCGGGCGCAGTGAGCACCTGCTGGTGTGTAAATGGTCACCCCCACCCCCACATAAGCCCTCTCTCCCCCTCTCTGTACACCTACCCTCAACCCCCCCCCCCCCAGCCCAGGACCCCACCTGAACACCCCCTGAATCAACCCAGCACCCAATCTCAACAACTCACCCCCTACCTGCAGCCCTACCTCCCCACCCCAGACCTCCCTAGCTACTTCATTCCCTCTCAGTGATCCTCCAACCTCGCACACTTTATCACTGGGCACCTGGCACCAGGCTCCTAAATCAGGTCTCGTCACCGCCAACCCCACGGGGACAACCCCTTTAGGGGCCGGGGCCCTGTCCCCAGACAATGGTTACAGGTAGCGCCCCCTGTTGACACACCTTAGCACTTCTCCGTACAAGCAGGGCCCACCCCACTCAGGACACAACATGTTATAAATCACCAGCCCTCCTCTTGCCTCCTCCTGCCGCCCTACCTCCCGTCGGCCTCCCATATGTGCCGGGCCTGCCCACCACCTGCCCGGCTGGCCTGAAGGGGCGATAGGACGGCCAGAGGGGGTGGGTAATAGGCCATATCACGGCCTGAAAGGGTTCATTATTTATGGCAGCAACTTGTTTAAAGCTTAAAGCTAAGTCCATGATTACCCCTGCGAATTTACCTGAAATTTACTGCAGTCTTTTCTTAACCTTTGTACAAAGGAGTTTTATGGCCGTATTGATGCAGAGATCTCTAAGGGCCCGTAAGGAGATGGTGGAGAGAATGAACATTCAATTACAAAACTTTAAGCATCGGAGGAATTTTCCATAAAAAAAAGGATATTGCCTTTAAACAGTTTTTCACACAATTATGAGAAGTTCGTCTGCAATCACTTGTCACTTTTGCCATACTGAAAGGCCTGGTCTGGTCAGAGGATTACATTGTAGATTGGCATGCAAAAAGCAAAAAGTATAATCAAAATTTAATTGCAATGCAGCAGATGTGGTCATGTGATCACATGTTGGTGGTCATCATGTGCTCACCACTGCCGCGTGGCTACTTGATAAGTCCCCAATTTATGAATTCCAACTTATAATGATTGGTAATTATGACTTCAAGTGATTATTTTAGATAAATATTCATCAAAAACGTTTGGTCTAGATGTTTTTCAATTTCAATATCAACAATACAGCACCTATTCCCTTCCTGCGTGTTATGACGCCATCTGCACAAAGTCTATAAATAGATACTATACTGTGGGCTTTCTTATCTTTATCAGACCGTTTTCAAAGTTTAAAAACTTTCAACAAATACGTTTAGAGATATTGGAAGACGTGTAACGGCATCGTTATACATTAGTATACACGGGAGGCTCTGGAGATATGGCGGTGTACCGTGAGATAGCCGCCCACAAACGAGTATCTGAAAGGGAACATTATTATTCATCAGGTCCAAAAATTTACTCCAGGATTTTCTCCGAGAGGGCCAGTAATAGTATGCATTATTTGATATAAATTCTTTGACTTCTGGTGAAATCACCCTCCCCCTTTGAAAACTATCCTTCTTAGTATTGCTGCTGAAGTTATCAAGATACAGGTAATACATTATGTATATCTTCAGTTCTATCTTTATCCATTCTTCACATAATTTTATCTTTGACATCAATCCTGACGTCCCTTGACTTTCGCTCAGTCTCAATGTCCTACTCCCTGATATCGATCCCCGTGTAATACTTGATATACTTCAGATATCATCTGGATACAATTGAAGTCGCTAATGATAGTGGAAAACCAGATGTCTATTTGCATTACAAAGCTTATTCTAGTCCCGAAAGCATTGTGTGGAAAGGACGGTTGGGCCAGAACTTTTTATTCACGCCACTCTCCTGAATATGGAGACAGCCATATATATCAAGGATTCTCACCCTGCAATCTCTTTCGATAAACTTACCACACCCAGGGTATCAAAATAAAGGAAAGGGTCTCAAAAAGTCTTCCCTCCCGCCAACAACTCCCTAAAGCTCTAACTGATCTAAAGCTACAGTTTATAGTTTGTATGATATCCACAATATAAGACAAGACGCCATAGTGATGATCAATTTACAATTCTTCTTCTTCTCCTCTTTCTCTTTCTCCTCCTTCTCCTCCTCCTTCTCCTCTTTCTTCTTCTCTAGTTTTTAATCTCTACAATTCATATATATTCTCGGCGCCACTAGACTTCCATATGGATTCATGACTTTCAACAATCAATCACTATAAAATAAAGATGTAAGATATAACCCATGGACATCAGGTCATGGTAATTACATCATTATATGGAATTACATCCTCCAAAAAAGGTCATATAATCATTCTTACACAAGGGCCATCCCGCCAGCTCGTTATGTTATCCGCCAGGATAACTGTCCTTTGCCACACCATCGCTTTTGTCGATGGCAGAAATACGGGACAATACGGCTGATGATTTTACGTCTAAAATATCAGTACACATTATTCTGACCCTTGTGTGAATATTGTAATGAATATAATTTATAGTCATGATATTGACAATTACAGTATATTACGTCAGCGATGCCCACAGAGTCTTATAACTATAACAGTTTAAGTCCTACTCGTCTCCTGCCGGAAGTCCTGATTGATGAGACCCTGGTAGGTGGGAGACTGCCCACACAATGTGCACTGCGCATGCGTGCTTGGTGCCATCAGCGTTCCCCGATCAGCGTCCTCTCACCTGACACACTGACCCACCCCCCTGTACCCCTACAGGTGGTCACGTGACCCCTACCCACCTGTGGCGCCCCCTTCAGGCACCACCTGTAGTTAGCCATAGGTGAGTCCATGAATCATGTCGTCGGTCTGGGCCACCCCGGCCAGACGAGTTCCTAACTATCCAGACCTTCCGCACCTCAATAGTACTAGTCTAGTGTAGGCATGCATGTTACACAACTTGCATGGTAGTAATAAAAGCGAATAAATGGTTTCCCAATGTCTATTCTATGTAATCTTTTCATAGACCTATGCTGTGAACCTTCCAATAGATCTCCTGTTCCTAACTGTATAAGCCTGGGCAGCTGGGGAAGCCATATCCCAAATGTTTGACTCAGGTTTACGAGCTAGCTGGGCGCCACAGTATTGAAAAAAGAGCGTATTTGACGACCAGGCCTTCAATCTATTTTGAATGCCTAAGAAATTGATAAAAATGTTGAAAATGATGGTATAATTCTTACACAGGTATAATACCCCTGTAAGAAACACCCATGTTTTCACACCATTGAAACGACGGCGCAAAGCGAACGTCGCGTGAACTATGGCGTCATTGTGACGTCACAGACGGAGGTCTGTGACGTGGAGCGTTAAGACATTCCTTATGACGCGAACGTCAGGGAGGCGGAAGTCGGTGTTAACGCATGCGCCCTGACCTCCTACACATGCGCAGACAATGTTTTTTGTCGTCCTCACTCGGCGGGCTGGGGTCAAGGTTGTCCTGGGGTCAGCCGGGGTCAGTGGGGGGATTGTACCTGCTCACCGCCGGTAAAAACGATCCGACGTCTAATAAAACCCATTGTTCTCGGCCCTTTACCTTCACATAACAGGGTCTTCATAAACTCACTTTTAAACAGTCCCTGAATTTAAAGACCTGTCCCAGGAGGGAGTCAATGGAAGCTGGGGTCGTCAGGTGCGAGAGCTCCATGCTGGCGTAGCTTTCATATTAAACCATTGGATTACATCACAACATTGATACAATGCAAATAAAATTTAGAAATTGAAAGATTTTCAGCTAGGATACAATGGATGAATAGTTTTCATACCTTCGGATTTGTTAGATCTAATAGTTATCATACCATCCGACGATGATAAGTCATTCACAGTACCTTTTTAGAACACAATCTGCTCTGTCATTGTAAGACATTTGTCAAAGAAAGACTATGAATAAATTGATTAATAGATTGATAGGTGAATTAAGTTTGTTCTCTACTAGATACATAACTAAATATTCAAGTAAATGGATGAAATGAATGAATGCATGGATGACTAACTATATAGCCAAAATTAAAACATCTGTTAATGTTCAAAACCTTTGATCAGTAGCATGTTGGACAGTCCAATGGTCATTGATACACACACAGGGACAAACTACAAAAGTCGCAAACTTCCGGGAAATTCGGATGTAAAAACTGCCGGAATACACTTCATCTAGGCACAGACATTCAGGGCCCTAGATAAAGATGTCATTTCATAAAGAGGACCAAAAGTCGCCCCCTGAGGCCACTTTTATTGACAATATTATTTTTCCATAAGCCATGCCTCTTGCTGGTAAGAGTGGCTGGGGGCCCGACTTTGAAGGTGTGACATGGGGTGACGTAATCTGTACCTGTCCCGCTCTGTAACCATGGTTACCTGTCTACCTGGTCACCCGACACCCACACACCTGACTGACCCCACCTCTCCCTGACCTCACCTCGAGTTAGGGTCAAGGGTCAAGGTCTGAGGGGCGGAGGTGAAGGTCATGGGTAGGATCAGGGAAGTAGAGGTTTTTGGAGAGAGGGGTGGGTAAGGAAAGAGCAGGTCACCTCGTACCCACAGTTAAACCATGTGTCTGTACATGAACAAAGGAGTTAATAATTTACTTAAAATCATCAAAACACATTCATATACTTTGTCATTAACAAGCTTCCATTTGCAATTGTACTAAAGATTTTCTGCCAAAAAAACTTTTAGAATAACAACGGGAAGATGCAAAATGCTTTCTACAATGCAAAAATAAGACAAAACATGAAAATGTTATATAGGGGTGTTGCTTATGGCAAGGTAGTATAACACTTATTAGGCACTGGTATGACAAAACTAGTGTCCTTAACTTTTAGAAATGACCATAGGAGGACCTCTCCCTCTTGTTCATCACTAGTACTATAAACACGCGACCAGTCCGTATTGATAATAACACTTTGCAGATGGTGCACACTGATTCAAAGAACCAAGAGATAGCTGACCGCAAGTACCATTAGCAGGTACGAGACTGCGATACATGACTAACAGAAATCTCCTAGGAAAGATACAATTCCAATGAGAGAGTAAAGTAGGGGTTAATTTAACCTTATACTTTGGTGCTCACTTTACGAGGACACCTTTTTACCACATTATAACAACATGGTTTGTAGTTGTGGCCATCGTGGTTTCCTCACACCCTTGTTGGGAGGGAATATTTTGTGTTGCGGTTACAACCACACCCCAGATGATGGTGTTGCCCTCAGAGTGCAGGGAATGAAGATATCAGATTCTGACAGTCACACATGCTATCAGGTCGGAGAGGGAGTTGCTTGCATTGATATGTGGCATATATATGCGTCAGGACATTTAATCTTTGCTTTCCTAAAATGTTTAATTTATGCAGTCCGTCTTCCAAAACCACTATAATTCATATGAGAAATATAGTATTTAGCTTCCTTTTTACATTTCGTTGACCACTTTGACCCATGCAGGAAACAACCCCCCCCCCCCCCCCAATTAACCTACCTGTCTCCCCACAGCAGACAGGTGCCTCTCCCCTATCAACCCCTCCCCCACCCCTGACCGACTGGTGCTCTGCGGGTTTTTTCTCCCACGCCCACGTGACCAGTGGTGACCATAGCGACCATTGTCTCTCCGGGCGGACATGCGCACAGGTGGCGGGGCTGAATACGGGAGTAGGCGTCGGGACGTTCCCACGGTCATCGGGAGGGGGGGGGGAGTCACATGCTGACTGGTAGCATGTCAGGTGCAGCATGTAGGCAGCATGTCTATATGACACTATTATGCCCCCTCCCATCGCCACTCTACGTGTGCAAACTGACCACTGATAGGTATACAGGCCAGTAACAGTCACTGACCACTGATGTGCAGTAACTGACCACTGCTGGGCAGCCACTGACCACTGGCCACTGCTGGGCAGCCACTGACCACCGAGGGCAGCCAATGAACACTTACAGGCAGCCACTGACCACTGGCCACGGATGGGCAGCCACTGCCTACTGACCACTGATGGGCAGCCACTGACCACTGGCCACTGATGGGCAGCCACTGACCACTGACCACTGAGGGCAACCACTGAACACTTGCAGGGAGCCACTGACCACTCTTTGATGGGAAGCCACTGACCACTGGCCACTGCTGGGCAGGCACTGACCACTGATGGGCAGCCATTAACCACTGACCAGTTACCTCTTGGGACAGCTACTGACCTATAATGACAAGCTACCTACTCTTGATCTCTATACCGCAGTCGGGAGTCTTTGTCTGCGCATGCGCCCACCTTTCACCCAATCAACACCATCCATTATCAAACATGGCGGCGCCCACTAGGCCTCTCCTGACCGCGGTATAGCCAACCACTGACAACTGACAAGCACTGACCACTGGGGACAACCGCCGCATATTGAGAACCACTTTGGCAGCTTCCAGCCACTGATGGGCAGTCACTTATCACTGTTGAACAGCATTGTCCACTTGCAGGCGACCAATCATGTCTGGTAGGCAGCCAATGATGACTGATGGGCGGTCAATGATCATGGCGGGCAGACCATGGCCACTGATGGCAGTCAATGACCATTGGGCCCAGCCATTTGCTATTGGTTGGCAGGCAATTATCACTGGTGGCAGTAAAAGTCCACCATTAGGTAGACAACGACATAACTAACCGACAGAAAATTATTGACAGGTATTGTCAATGTATAATAGTGAAAAGGGAGGTGTGTACGATCCCCATGGGTCGTACGGCCACCCGAGGACAACCCCTAAGGTGCTTCTTTATTTTATCACCCAAGCATTATTCAAAATATGTGGAAATTACTGAATACACGGAGCCTACAGTGAGTGGTGCGTACGGCCTGGCAATACGCCCTGCACCCAATACACTCCGCTCATCGGCCGTGCGACTCATGAAGCTGGTGATCCACGTTGCGACAAAATTGAACCGATTTCCAACCGATTTTCAAAATATTTTCTATCTCCAAAATCGGCTGGAAATCGGCTGGAAATCGGCTGGAAATCGGCTGGAAATCGGTTCACTTTGGAAAATATCGCAACGTGGATCATGTCAACCGATTTTTTCCAGCCGATTTCCAACCGACATAATTATTTCAACCGATTTCCAACCGATTTCCAACCGATTTCCAACCGACGACGGCCCGACAAAATTATTAAACCTGTTTAATAATTTTGGGCCGATTGTGAACCGATTGTGAACCGATTGTGAACCGATTTTGTTATGTGTATGCATTTTCAAGGTTATTTCATTCATTTTTGGAAATAATAGAACGAAAATGTTACCAAAAGATACTAAAATGAATGCTCTTTCACATGATATATTTTCTAATGCTTTTCAACAAGTATTATACTTTTTTGCTTTATATTAATCAAACAGATTAAATATTACATATTTCTGGTCGTATTAAACGTATTAAGAAGTGAAATATAAAAATATTAGCAAAATTTTGATAAATTAACCAACCGATTTTTTAGATAGTATTTCTACTAATTTATAGTCTAGAACACAAGAAAAGTATCGGTTTTTCACCTCACCATGGATCATGGCAAGGGGACCAATTGTGGACCGATTGTGGACCGATTTTAGGACCAACAGGTTTAATTGGCAAACCGATTCTCAACCGACAAAAAACCGTCGGTCCGGAAATCGGTTCACTCAGAATTGTTTTGTCGGTTTGCAAAATGTCGCAACGTGGATCACCGCCTTGACCAACCCTTCTATAATTTCCTTTACATTTGGGCCACGGCAATGTATAGTGGGTGAATGAGCTTATATTAAAATTAAGAGGTTTTTTCTTTTCCCTTCTTGGCTCCAACAATATAAATCCCCCTCCTATACGAGGCACTGAATGGTGCGTCCGATACGGCTATTTACTTTGTCTGATGTGCCTATAACGTTATCCATATTGTTCATTGTCATCAAGCAGGTAGAGGTTTATTACCTGCTGCCTGTCGACTCTTACAACCCAGAACAATGTCCGAGGAATGTGGCCCTACACCGATACATGTTCAGCACTCTGGGAGACAACGACTTGCTGGAGGCACGCATGCCACCCGCTGCCAGCCAACACGCCCACTGCAAATACATGTACATGTATAGATTCTGATGTTATGATGTTACATACGTAAACATGACCTTTTAAGCAATTCCTCTCACAGACCAACGGAGAGGTAGATGGATCTTTCTTGTGTCCAGAAATCCACTAATATAAATTACATGCAGTTCTATAAAAACAACGTTTTATATTTGGAAACAAGTCTTTGTGCAGCCCTTGTATTCTATTGTAGCACTGATAAATAAATGTTTAAATGAAGGAAGGAAGTTTAAATGTAAAGAAATCAATGTAACTCCATACATATAGACCTTGTGCAGACATGGTCAGGTGATCACATTTTGGTGATAATCATGTGCTCACTACATCTATGTGGCTAATGGATAATATAAAATAAAAACTGAATAATAATGATTGCTAATTCTAACTTTTTGTGATTATATCCAAAGAAATCTGTAAAATTGTGAAAGATCATACTTTCAAAATGATCACCAATATGATCACCCAGACCTTTTCTGGGAATTGTGTCGTCCTGCATAATGTCTATAGTGAGTTCATTAACAATGCAGTATTTCATATCAATCGTTCATTATAACGACAGTACTGACCCCCGTGTCACAGCTACAGATCATCAAAATAGCTTTGGTCCCAGCTGGATCAAAGAATACTACAAGTAAAGTACAAGTAGGTAAAGAAGACGTTGATCCACATGTTCTCCTTAATGAGGGCCCATTTGATTTTAATCCTGCTGGTCACACCTTGTGTCTGGATCGTAGGCATGTGACGATACAATACAAAAACAGAATATTTAAAAAGCCACATGAATAGCAACCATCCAACCACACCATACTGCCTGTGGTTAATTGGCCTGATTTGCAAATGTGAATAAAGTTTTATATTTTTAACCATAATCTATCGGGCATGTAGATGCTTCAGGCTCGTGTAATATTACCACCCCACTACTCCTACTACGTCTCGTCCATTATCCTGTAAAGGTATCTTAGGTCCTGCTTTAAAACACACACACCTTACATCTGTGACAAAGACCTCAGTATGGTACTTCAGATCGTTCTCGCAAATACACACAAAAACACACAAGCACACATATAGACAAACACACATCCCCCGTGGGTATCAGGGTGAGGCTTCTGCTCCTGGGAAGAATATAGGGCCCCAGAGGTTCATCTGATTATAAAAGGTGATGATAGGGGGCCCCAGCACAGACCAAGTGGTTCATCGGGTTCGATTCCCGATTGGTGTCTGGGATGAGGTACAGCACTATGAAAATAACCCTGGCTGTTGGTATGGCATAAAACATCCATGGCTCACTCACTCACAAACGCACATACCTAAAGACAAATACACACACCCATTAACTCAGAGAGACTTGCCCTGTGGAGGGCGCTGTCCACAGTACCGACCCGTGCAGACAGGGTTAAATAGCCCATCAGTAACACCCCCTTCCACCCACCCCTCCACAGCTATCGTCAACACATGGGGGTCTTTGAACCTGCTACAACATACGGCACTTCTGACGGTAGGACACGCTCGCTGACCGCTCACTGACCACTCACTGACCCATGGATTATGTACCATGGACCCAGGCACCATTCGGGGTGTAATCCAATTAACGTGTTTCGGTGTGTTGCATACCGCCCTGTCGCCGCTCCACGTCTCGATTCACCGAAGGCCTCTTTGATTTATATTAAGACATTTAGATGCCATCAAATGATTATGTGGTAGGGCATATCAAAGATGTAGTTAATAATTCTGGTGGCTATTATGTGTTTTGTTTATTCGATTAGGTTAATAAGGAAACCCCTATATGCATGAGGGTGTCATATACTACATGGCGATAATTCTTGTTTAGCAAATAAAACAATAGACGTTTGATTTTTCACCCTAAATGATAATTACCAGTGTCCATTGGAAGGTACATCAAGGTTCCCCAAAGGTTAATACATTTTATGAAAATGACATCTGTGTTACAATGTCATCTTTACTAAAATGATAATATGAATCCTGTGAATAATTCCTGAACTAATTTAATTGTAACGTCTGGAAGATCAAACATTTGTTTGAAGGCGACAAATAAAATATTATAAAAAAAAAAGAGTTAAATGTCCCAGTTTCCTTTTTAAGATTGAGAATATTCATCAGAGGCTCTCCCCCTAACTCCCAATGTCCACCGTGACCACGTGACCGTATGACGTTACTGTGTGACGTCAAACGAGGCGGAAGGACGCTGACTGTGACGTCGGGCGGCGTCCCCGACAGTCAAAGTGCCGCAAAGATTACCCAGATGTTAGGGTCTGTGTCGGGGGCCGCCCGGGGGTGGGGGATCGGGAGGTGTGGAAGTTAAATGACCAGCAGTTTACCTGACCACCCGCTACGTCAGTTACGCCCCACTGACCACACCTTTGAGGTCAGCCGGCCGGAACCCGACAGCCCGCTTTGATGCTGCCCGGAATTCTGGGAATGACCCCCCTGACCTATGGTCAAGGGGTCACCGTTTGGCCGCTAGGTGGCTGATTATCATCATACGGGTACTTGGCATATTGGTCAGGTGAGCGGAGGGTGTTTTTTTGTTGAGCGAGTGGACATTTACCAGAGGCAGGTAGGAGGAGATCAGAGAGAGAGGTGCATGACATGCCGTAATGTAACGGGCGAACAGGCTACTTCAAAGTGAACTGGGGACTGAATCTCGTGTGACTCGGTTAGGGAAGGGGTTGGAGGTCGCCTCCACATGTAGATCAACTCAACATGTGCATTTTCGAGTCTTGCACTTGCATATTCTTGGGGAGGATAGTCACCTAAATTAAAGATCGCAATGTAATACACATGCTACTTTTAAACTTTAATTCCCTGCAGTAAGGCACTCAATAAGTAATCCAAGCCATTTAGATAACTAGGCGATATGCCTAGCTAAGGTTCATGCACCAAATCAACGTAGGGCCTATATGGTTCTGAAGTAGGCCTAATTCTTAATAGATTTCTTCTTGATAAATTACTCTGTTGGCCTACATACCGTCAAACAAAGACGTTCCAGGGTCTATCAGCTACATGCGGTGAATCTGTGTGGATAACTTGTCACCAGTGTAAGGAATGACGTCATGGCCCTGGCACGTGACGTCACAGATTACTGGCGGTCCGTCATGCCGACTGTAGTTTTGCTGGTTCCGTCGACCCACGTGTAACAACGGCAACCAGCAGGTGAGGTGAGTGGGCGCGTTCCGCTGATTCCCGACGTACAGGTGTGGTGAGGGGGTCGGTAACTATGGTAACCACGTCAACGGGCTCATCGTCAGCCACGAGATCACGTCGATGGCACGTGAGTGGCCGAGAGGTCAGTCTGAGGTCACGGTCTGGGTGAGGGCAGGGCAGGTAAACAAAGGCACAGGTGACTGGGAGAATGCCCAGACATGCCTTGTGGGTGATGGTTTTTAGATCCGCCCAGCATGGCTTGAATGTCATTTTCATTAGTATTCTTCATATCTTTGTTTGGCTGAATTATAGCAATAATAATATGTTCTAGAAGCCAATGGGATACGACACATGAATATTACGTACTGGAATTTCAGAATGTCATCTCGGTGCGTAAACGTTTCTTCATCGACATGTATGTTTCTCTATTGTTTCTTTTTAACTTTTCTAGATGTAGTGTAAAAAATTTTTACATGCACAACATTGAGACCTACTTGAATGTTTATTCATGATCTCAAGAAAATGCCCTCGTAGTAAAACACCATTTGTATTTAAAAAAAAGTGCCGGTGTAGATACTTTATAGCTGCTTTGTAGGATACTTTGGAGCTTCTGGTATACCTCTAGAGTAACCTGCTGTTAGCTTTAGCTAAGTATTTTTCCTTTAACAATAATTTGGCTGTAGCTAAGTATCTTTCCTTTAATAAAACTAATACCAATCGTGTGGTCCTGGAAAAGAATAAGTCCCTGTACGTCAAAAAGTGCGATAGTGGGGTTTTTAGGACTTTGTGGCAACCATTGAGAATAAGTTTTCCTCCATAGAATGACCTTGGCTGTCAACTTGACATAAAATGATATCACTTATGCACCTAATACATGACAAAGAAGGCAATTCCAATAGAAAAAGAATATAGGCCTACATGTATCATGAATCATACACAAACATTTGACAAGTACAACTGTTTACGTTGCTGATTAGGTTTACAAACACATGTTGGGAAACAGCTTCCCCTTGACGTTTGATTCATACATACCTCAGTCAACATGTGACACCTATACTGCACATCCCCTGGATTTATCACATATCAACGTGATGCATATCAGTTACTGCCATATTACGACATGTTTAGTTACCGATCTATTTGTTTTTATAGGATGAGTACAATTTTTATACTATTTCCCGTCACATGCATGAACAGTAACAGAGCTTGACCCGACAAAAGATGGTCTGAGAGTGACCCATAATTCGAAGGTGGAACGATTATGATTCAATTGTGTAAATTAGTTTGGCAAAAAAAAAAAAAAAGGTTATCCTTATGCAATTAGTAATTTGTTCCCGGTTTAAGAACAATTTTCATCAGAGAAAATTAATTGAAATTAAGGATGTATAATTTTCAATTTCAGAATGTACGAGAAGATGATCGGTTTTCATTTGTCGTATCGTTAATAATTAGCATAACTCTTTATGTGTTTCCCACTTTTTGTTTATTTCTTTTAGATAATTGAGGGTGCCATGTGGTTAGTTCACTGTGTCACATTCAGCGTGTAAATCCGACGTCTAAATGTCCAGACAACAGTAAGAGGGATCACCACAGCAATTACTGGATCTCAACTTTTGAACCGACCTCTCTTTCACCTGGCGGCAGCTGACGTCACGTCATTCACGTCGTCCTGGTGACGTCATTAACGTCACCAACAGACATGGTCCACCGTAACGAATGACGATCTTGACATTGACCCTGTCCCTGACCTTTCTCCCTGGGATCACCTACCGTAGTGGGATTAAGGACTTATGTGTGACGACGGATGTGTGTGTGTGTGTGTGTGTGTGTGTGTGTGTGTGTGTGTGTGTGTGTGTGTGTGTGTGTGTGTGTGTGTGCGCATAGGGGCCTATAAACGCAGTACATTTTCCTAAAAGGTGGTAAAATTGTGCAGGTATAGAGTTTTTATGAAGTAAGCCATACAAAAACAAAACAAAAACAATTACAGAATAGTCTGCTCAGAAGAGATATGAATTCTATCGAAGCTGATCATTGCTAAATATATAAATCCAAAGTTCCGCTACCAGCATACTGCAGGGCACAGTCTGCAGATGGCTTCCCAGTCATGTGATGCGGACACTGAGACCCGGATGATGAGACAAGATGGCGGACGGTGGTTATGTGTGTCTGGTTGGTAAAGTATGGCCATGTGGCAAGGTTAGATAATTTAAAGTACAAAATAAGCAAACTGTATGAACAGTAATTAGTGGGGCCTTTTCAATCTATTTACTCTTAATAGTTCTGTTTTTACACAGAACTTTTAAGGGAAAGGTGGACATTGTTCTAAAGGTTCCCTATTGACCAAGGAAAGGGGTCCAGCTTATAAGATGGTGGATGGTGTTCAAAAGGGGAGGCGAGGGAAGGAAGAGGGAATTGGAGGATCCAAGAGAAAGGAGGGGAACTTAACTGTATTACAGAGCACATGTGATATTAATATATTATATATAAACTAGAGAAATAAGCTGTCTATTTGATAATCAATCTTTGATATTAGGACCATTAGGATTCAAGGAAAGGAGCATGGCGATATTTGTATTGAGAAATTCACCATAAACTTTCCTTAATCAGCCCAATATCTGAGCATCAGTAATAGATGACTCAACAAACCATATTTAGATACAAGAATTTTGTGTTGTGTGGTCTTTTCTTTTTGGCTGCCAAATCACATTATCGGTCCTCAATTACCCTCAGCCAAACCCCGTTCTGGACATTTTTAATGTGCATTATACCTATGATACAGGCTGTATCAAATACTCCATATAGAAGATAGAAAAAATATTATCATTGGTAGTACTACCAATAACACCTCGGCGTTCCCTTATCACCATCCACCTCTCTTGTATTCGCCCTGTGCACGTAGGAAAAGAAGGGAAGGGGTGTCAGGAGGGGTTCTGGGACAGAGTAGAGAACAATGCGTCGTCCACTAATTATTTCCTCACACGAGAGGCCGGTGAGGCCCGACCCCTGCCCACCCCTTACTGCCCCGGGGGTGACCCGGCCTTTTGTTGAAGGTCAAACCCCAAAAAGGATCCTCAAAAAGGTCGGTGGACCTTGTGGGCTCTGGGTGATAATGGGGGCATACAAGTGGGTAGTGGACGATAATACAGGTGTTTTGGGCACCGGAAACACGCGCCTTTTGACCCCAGGGGTGGCCTCTCTCCGACACAAGTCACGTGATTAACGGAGAGCCCTTTGCTCATCTTTGTTTCCCAGGGGCCTTTGGGCAGCAGGCGGAACCGGAAAAGACCAAAGGTTGTGGGTTTTGGTAAAGTTTGTAAGCGGCTGCAGAAAAGAGGGAGGAGACAACGGGTAGGGGCGGGGTCGGCCACCTAGCGGGGCCTGTCGGTACTAATTAGGGTTTTGATGTCCTTTATAGTTTCTCAACAGATGGGACTATAACAACAGGTATCGTACGGCGTACATTTCCCATTGTGCTGCACGGGGGAAAATAGAAATTAAATATAACCTGGAAAACTATAAAGATTCAAATAGAATTAATACTCACTTCAATCCGTGGGTTATCTTTTTTATTATAATTCACTATATCAGAGGCATAGGTTGTAAAAGAAGTGGACTTCAGTCCAATCGGACCAGAATTCAATATGCTCTTGGTCTGATTATGTATCCAATATACACAAGTGTATGGATTTGTCATTGATCTTAATATATACCCATATTCCTCAAGGTGCAATGTGATAATAACAATGTTCACCGATACATTGTGTTTGGTGATCCAAGGCATATTTATATTACAGACAAAGGTGGCACAAGGAAATTGTTATTGCCCTGGTTCGCACATACTTCCAGGGGGTTTAGCCCCAGATGTAGGTGTGTGCAAACTGGGGCAATAACGATTACTGAGGGTGCCCATGGTCTGTACTAATGATTTTAAATATTGCCCAAATCAAAGGCAGAAACAATGTCTTATTACTAAGACTGAACCGGTTTACATCTTATACACTTATCCCATCACACCCATATTGGAAGTCAATGTTTTTATTTGGATATAAACTGTTGTGCTTTTCACATTTTTGCAATGTATCTAGGACAATACGACGACAAAATTGCTATAAGAGCCTGATTTTTAACTTCAGGAAGTGAGGATCCAACATATGTACTTGACTGCTTGTAATACCAGAGTTAGATGCACAGCTGGACGCTGGTGTACAGGTCTTTATACGTCGCATGTCTCTCCCCCATCCATCCCTAGTGACCTGCTGGTCAAAACTGCACACACCGGGTGGTCAGTGAGTGGTCAGTGAGTGGTCAGCGAGTGGGCAGTGGGCCCTGCCCTCTCTCCTCACCTCCACAGGTGGTCCACACCACCTCTGGGTCCCTCCTCCTCTCACTCTCCCTCCCTCCTCCTCCTTCTACCGGTCCTGCTCCTGTTCCCCTTGCCCCTCCTTCCTCCTGCTCCTCCTTCTCCTACTTTCTCTCCTTCCCCTGCTCCTTTTGCTCATCACCTCCTTCTCCCCCTCCCCCTCCTCCTCTGCCACCTCTACCCCCTCCTTCCCCTCCTCTTCATCCTCCCCCTCTCCTTCCTCCTGCTCCTCCTGCTTCCACTCTCCATCCTCCTCCTCCAACACATCTTGCCCTTTACTAGAGCTACTTCCGTCTTCCTATTTTCATGATAATACTATAATTCTTTTCCCCCATCCTTACTTCCCCCGCTGTTACCCGTTCCTTCCTTTTTGTCCCCCATCATCTTTCTAAAACTAAGAAACTTCTTTAAAAAAGAGTACGTGGGAGAAGAAACGATGCTCTTAGAATCTGTCCACCTGAGAGTTTTGATCTTCTCACGACCTTCTCACCGGGACCCAGCTCCAGCCACCAGCCGGATGTGGCCGTCTCACGCAGGCGCAGTGCGACCTGTGACTCTGACCCCTGGCGCCCCCTGGTGTCCAGCTGTAATTCTCTGACCAATTAACTTGTGAAAAAGGGACCAAAAACCGAACTCCAAAAACTGAGCACCAATAATTGAATACCAAGAACAGGACACTGCCCTCCATGAAATAACTTGTGAATGTGTTTTTAATCAGTAAGTGGAAGCGGCATTTCAAGACGTTCAATGCGTACAGCTGGTTGTCGAACTAGCTAGGTTCCTCTCCTAGACAGCGATTATATGTGGCAAATATAATAATTATACGGTTTCAGTTTATCAAGTTCTATTCACTACACACACACACACACACACACACACACACACACACACACACACACACACACACACACACACACACATTCAATTGTATATTCGTGGCATTATAATCAGGGTCCATTTCTATAGGTATAATTGTTTTCATTAATTATGTCACACCTTTACCTTTGTTTTAGGTCATGACCATACACATAAAATTTTAGTTACTTTATCTATTTACTCTGAACCAATAACATGGTCATATTCCTCCTCACCTCCACCAAGCCCAGACACACACTTATTTCAACAGGAAATGTTTATGACTAACCATCAATAATTAACAGACCTCCGCTACCCTCCTGTGTAAAGACGTGCCCGCCGTTTACCAGACCTGTCTTATCACGTGACAGGTCCGAGAACGGGCAGAGCAGGCCCTGGTCGTCAAATATGGATAAAGACACAATACAGGGTACGGGGCCCTTACGGCGGGGCACTATGGGCCCTCTCAGTAATCAGGGCTGGGGGTTCTATAGGTCCTGCTGGTAATTAGGGGTCATTAGGGGATGACACTCATTTCCCCGGACGGCTCACGTGATACCTGTAGGCCTGTGGGCGCGGTGCCAACATCAGCGGTGAATGTACACCTGTATAGGACAACCTGCAAATAGAAGAACACTGTACGTTCTTTATTTCAACTTCAATTTCTATTATTTTACAATTCCCATAATCCCGCGTCTATAATCTCTTGGACATAGTCTCTATCGATATCTAATGATATGTTTATCTGTAGAGTCGAAATTTCAAAGCCATACAGATTCCTTTTGGATACGTAGGGATAGGATGAAAAGCAGAGTATCTGTAATATGAGCCTACACTACGTGTTTGAACTTCTTCCACCAATGCCAGTGATCCCTCGTAAAAAGACTAAATGCAGTTTCATTTTTGGTTTTTGAAATTGAAAACAGACTTTAATGATGTTGTATGACATGTGCTAATGGACGTTTTGACTCCATATTTGTAATTTCAAAGCCATTCGCTTTCGGTAACGTAGGATCTAATATACAGAGAGACTTGATGACAGAGCAAAACATTATATGAATAATACGGAAAATGCCAGTTAGATAACACTAGAAATATGAATTAACTAATGGTGTCTAACATTAGTTAATTAAAAGATGATTGCTCTGTCTTGTCATGTTTTGAACATACATGTGTATGATCAGCAATATGGTGGTCTCCATAGCAATGTATAAAGGCCTTGCAGTAGCCTAAATGACACAAAAGAGGAAAGAAACTTTTGAAATATGAAGAACATGTAATAAAGTAAAAACTCAATCTACAATTCACAAACACTATATCTGCGTTTAAATCGTTATCCTCAGCTCCTTCTTGTTTTTGGTTTTTACAAAATCAATCATTAATCAGATATGCCTCTGGAGGCCTGATGTGAGCATCCCCAAAATGGGGGACTTGATGTGGGCATCCCCAGTTCGGGCGACCCTGATGTGGGCATCCCTAATAAGGGCAACCCTGATGTAGGAATCCCCAATTTAGGCATGTGGCAATATCTGATGTGGGATCCCAATGTGGGCATCCCTAAAGTGGGAATCCCTGATGTGGGCACCCCAAATGTGGGCAATTCTGATGTAGGCATCCCTAATGTGCACAACCGTGATATAGACATTCCCAATTTGGGCATCCCTAAAGTGGGTAACCCTGATGTAGACATCCCTGAGGAGGGCATCCCTAATGTGGGCAACCCTGATGTGGACATTCCCAATTTGGGCATCCCTAAAATAGGCAACCATGATGTGGACATTTCCAATTTGGGCAACCCTGATGTAGGCATCCTAAATGGGGGCAACCCTGATATGCACATCCCCAATTTGGGCATCCCTAAAGTGGGTAACTCTGATGTGGACATCCCCAGTTTGGCCGATTTGGACATTCCTAAAGTGGGCATCCCTGATGTGGCATCACTGACTTCGGCAACCCTGTTACAGAGAACCTTTAGGTTAGGCTATAGATCAGCTAAATTGTTTGGTGCAAATCGTTATATTGATACATGGCTGTAACCTAACTACATGAAAACATTACAATGATATTAATAATCATGGAAAATATTGAAGAAATAAAAAGAGAATTTCAGTGTTTTAACTCGGAATATTACACCCAAGTGATTGTCCAGCCAATGTCTCCTACATGTCCCCCAGATGCCCCCTTCTCTCCCCCCGCCTCCCCGTATTACCTGCCTGGCCACACCCTTAATACACGCACCTGGCGTCCCCGGCACACGGTGCCATGGTGGGATCACTATCACCCCTCCCCTCTGCCCCCCTCACCGTCCCCTCACCCCTTCCCCTGCACTGGTCACATTGTTATCTTTGGGGTACTTTCCTCCCTTCTCGGCCCACAATGGAGAACGGGATCTCGGGCCCGGTCACGTGTGAACGTGAACTCCACTGGTGCCTCTCGTGTCTGCTCCACCTGTTCTACGCTGGTCCCCTTTGAGGAGGGAGGGCGTGTGGGTGGGTGTAGGGTGGGGGGTAAGAGGGCGGAGCCTGAAACAGACAGGGACTTTTACACAGAAATGCTGAATAAAGACAATAAGTTATAATTGTATTTAATATCTTATAAGAACCAGCCAAGACAAAGAGCTAGGGTAACATGAAAGGTCTGATGATCCCCGCATATCCACATTGCAATCATCCCCGGAGAAAGAAACTGTGACCCTTCACCAGAATACTGCAAGAGAAGGCTTAACACATTGCCCCCTCCCCTCCCCTGGCCCTCCTCCCCTGGTTCCCCTTCATTGTGCCCACCCGTACACAGACATGCTCAGGGAACATGTCAATGGTCAGGTTCACTCAGCCATGACCGATCATGTTTCCCGTGCTCAAGTTTTCACTGGGTGTTCCTTACACCCCGGTAAACAGGGGTAGGAGGAAGGGGAGGAGAGGGTGGTAGGGGTCAGAGGGGTCAGAGGTCATCAGTGCCCGTGTTTTGTGTTTTCAGTCAGTGTTTGTCCCTGCCGCTAGGTGGTCTGCTGTGTAGGTCCCTCAGAGTGCCCGGATCATGCCCAGACGAGGCGGTAATGGAGAGACGGGTCTCTAGCACAGAGGGGAGGGTCACCATTCAGGTGTTACTCTTCTCCTCCCTCATATGCATAGGAGGGGAGATGTTAATCTTTTCTTCATTCAAAAGCCCCTGCACAGATATTCAGAGCGTATCTATAAACAGGAAATAATAATAGCACATTGGCACTTGCTTGTGGTCCATCGACGGTTTAGTCATAAGGTGTCTGGGATGTTTTTTTTTTGTTTTTTTTTACATAGTGACATAACTTTTTGTGTGCTTTTTTTGTGGTTTGTGTGCATGCAGTTGTGTGTATGTGTAGTTTTCTGTGTGTGTTAAGAGTGAGAAAGACTGTGTGTGTGAGTGTGTGTGAAGGAAGATCCATAGTGCGCTTTTATTTGGACAGTAGAAAAATTTTAGACTTGTCAGGAAATTTAGGCTAGAATTCATATTTTAGTTTCCTCTCAACATAATGTAATTATTAAGTATTGGTGTATAAACCCAGCTTTAGTAATAACCTCCTGCTCCCTCCAGGTACGGTCACCACGGACACATGGGGAGCACCAGGTGGTCGGACGGCTGGATCCCAGAACATGGACGGGGGGGGGGGGGGGGTCCCTCCCAATAAGGATCTTAGACGCCAAAAGTATCACAATATTATTAATCGAAATATGCATTAATCCGACGTCCATTTATCATAAATAAGAACTTCCAATTAAACAAGTACAAAGTTGTTTTAATTATCGGTATATTATCAAGAAAAATGTGCATTAACCCAACGTCTATTTCGATGTACATGGTAAGGCCAAATGAAACAATAACAAACTAAAAGACCCAGCTTACTGGCCCGTGCTGGATCATTCTAAGAGAAAGCCCCCCCCCCCCCCCCCCCGTTGGCCAGGTGTGATCCAGGACGGTGTGACGTACACAGGTAGGACCTACACAGACGTGCTCCCCGACGTAGGCCACTCCACACGTCGACACGGCAGGTAACTTCCCAGAAACACCGCCTTATAAGGAAAGAACATGTTGTGACTACAAGACCGTTTTCTTTTTCAAAAGACACAACAAAACAAGATGACGTATGACCTAAACACAGTTGGTGGTTGCGGATGGACATGTCAGGCGGTGTATCGTACTAGTGTTTCTGGGTTGTCATTTTATGGAAATGTTAAGAGAACTTAAGTTACGAAGTAAACCAAGTAAACCAAGTAAAGTTGATCCAGTTAATTTTGGAAATGATCATGTAATATTGTCACAAGAAAAATCATGGTTTACTTCCCCAAATACAATGGCATAAAACGAAATGGCCCATGACATATTGCTATTACATTTTGTGAAATACATCCAGCAACTCGGTCCAACCCCTATTTTCAAAACCCTTTATTCCCTTAAAATAAGGCATTTTGATTTGCAGGCCAATTCTTGCCGATTCCATATTTCAATCGTGATTGGGAAGGTTGTATCTATCCCCAGGATCATGGGATAGGCTTTTTCTTGAGTCAATGGTTTTATATCAGAGAATATTGACCTTTCTTTTGTCATTTTTCCTCCTTATTGTTTAAGTACTTTTTGTACTAACATTGTAAATACTACGCAATATCGTAATAGGGATTTTTATTGAACAAAATGTAATTATCTTCAGGGACATTCTCTGGTCTTCCAGATAAAATACTCATTGACTTACAAACCAAGTTGCCACAGTATCATCAAAACAAAACACAATTTTAATGCTGACAATCTAATTCCAGTAACTAATGGCGAACTTAAACAAAGAAAGGTTTTCTGACACTGTTTTATTTACAAGAGTAATGGATCTACCTGATAGAAACAGAACTCTTGTCTAATAAATCTTTTTCAAATATTGTACTAAATTCTAAGTTAATAATCAGATATTCTGTTCCTAATTCCTCAATGAAAGAAAAGAATATTAACTCAAATTCATAAAAAGTATTGGTTGTTTGATGGGCTTGGACGCCTGATATTGAATACAGAATTGTGTGATTGTTCTCACTTGCATATCTATATATTTCCTCCTAACCCAACACAATGGTTGCGTGGACAGTTACCTCTCACAGGTGGTAGGGGCGTAAGGGGTCAGGAAGGTGACCACATTTACACAACACCCTGGTACTAGCCCGACGCTTACCTACAATTACCAACACTACTTACATCAGTGACAGGGATAAAGGGGGTGCTGCGGGTGCTGTTGTGCTGAAGTCTGACACTAGAAATTCATCACAACCAGTCAACGATGGCAAGTTAGCTGGTTTCTTCGATGTCAATTCTGTATGTTATATTCTGCATGAAAGGACAGTCATCACAATCGCAACGGATTTGAAGTTTGAGACAAATAGAGGTTTTGAACTGCACACAATCTTTAAAGCTTGGATAGTATCATAATCATATGAATAATGTTTAGCGTATTGAAATCGAGGTCGTGATGGCCATTTTCTTAAATGAAACCAACCGATAGGAGGTGAAGGTGGTCAGATACAAACACATGGAATAAATTAAGTTGGGGCACACTACAAATAGATGCCAAAATATCCTAAAACTGCTCCTCCCTTTACATCCCGACAGTGAATATTGTAGCCCTCTGACTTCCCAGGGATGGTCGCGTGGCCCGCTCTACCCCACAGGTGTTAGGGTCAAGGTGGGTCAGGGCTGGATGGTGGGAATATTTACACATCGACGTTAACCACCTCACTAAGCACCCCGTCAGCCACCCCTAAACACCCCTGTAAACACCCCTGTAAACACACCTTACCTGCCCCCACCTGTAGGGGCAGATGACACGGCGCGCCAGGTACTTACATCACGACACTCTGTGACACCTAAATAAAGGACACTTATCACCTACAATGTCAAAGTGTGAGGACTGCAGCACTGAGTCCGGGAGGGTGATGACCAACGTGGTATCAGTATCACTCTGGAGGACGATAAAGAAAGTAGTTAGTGTAAGCTTTATCATTTAACTTCATGCATATATGTGTCACAGGTGTACAAGGGAATATATGTCTCAGACTGCTCTTAGTAACGTAACACATCATGGATCCGGAGGAAAGGGAAGAGCCCTATGTACCAGACTCTCCTTTCCTCATCCGAGTACCGGTCCGACTGGCTCATTCCCTGACTCTGAGAAAGTTGTCATTAATGCCAACCTAGAAACGTCGGATATGTAGAGGAAATTGACCAACCGAGCGTCAATCCGAAGTTCACATATAGGCGGTTTTTATATAATGCTGATTGCAGAAAGAAGGGGAGAGTAAAATAATGTATAAAGGACATACCGGAATATGTGATCTCTAAAATTTCTATTTCTGGATTAGGCCTATATCAGGGATGTGAGCTGGCGATGTAGGCTGGGTTGTACACATGAGGAGAGAGGAGATGACACGACCCTTAGCCGACTAGAAGACGCACCCACACGACACTGCCACCTGTTCACTGCGCACGCGCTCGCGCCTGCGTGATGGGCCCTGGGTAATCATGGCCTGTTTAGGGACAGTTAGGGGGACAATCGGACTATCTCATGACAGACTTGACACGGGTAAATATTGTGGCCAATTTACGTGAAGGAGCAGCGAAGTGAATATGATCAATAAAACACGGATTTATGAGGGTGTAGACGAATATTAAGTCATGTCTCGGACGGTAGCACAGAGACCAAGACGGAAAAAGTAACAAAAAGAAGGATGGAACATGGTAAATACGATGACAAAAGTACGTGTAATATTGCTGCTTTTGAATTATAGTAGGGAATAGGAATAGCTAGTGTAGATGAGATATTATCCAGAGAAAGAAAATAAGGACCAAGACGCTAAATGAGATAGGCCTATGAGGCCCCTAATTGCAAATCCTCAGCTCAATCCAAATAAGAATTAGTTTGGAGATTTTAAAATCACCCAACTTCCTTCGAGTGGTTGCCACAACACACAAATTATTATTATTGTCCCATGCGAACTGACCTCATCATTGCTCCTCCGTGACATGAGATCTCGCCCCACGACGTGAGACAACGAGATAACGTCCGATTAACGCCAGACGCCACCTAGCGTCACCTGAAGGCCTTACTCGGAGGACGGAGAAAAGAGCAGGGACTAAACAGTTGGTTAACCACCGCTCGTAACGGGGGCACTTGATAAGGTGTGGGCAGGGTTGTGTGTGATTTTGGGGGGTCTCGGGGGGGGGGGGGGGGTGTTTCTCTGACATGAAATCACAAGTGTTGTCAGTCAGGACAGGTTTGACATTTATCACCACCTAAAACACCCTTTGATTCATGTCACCATCTGCTCGGTTTACCTCGAGTTTGCTCTCTCTTTTCTTTCTTCTTCAGGTTGCAGTAAAATGCGAGTGCTTGATTTGGGGACAATTTCGCATCGGTTAGGTAGGGATCAACCTGAAAAAAAAATCAAAACTGGTCTATTGCTGTTCTCTTCCTTGTTTCCCATTCACTATTTTCTCTGAACCCATGAATTATAATTGATGATGAAGTTAGTTTGTGTTGCCTGACTCTTTCTAGGTGGGTCCAGCAGTCTCCAAAAGTTTTGGTCATTTTTGGAATCGGTACTACCTGTACCTGTATACACCTTTTTCAGTAGTGTGGCGCCCTGCTAGCGGGTAGACCTGAACCAAACGGTTAGGGTATGGGTTCCTATGGGACCAGGCTCAACCCATTGGGAACAAGGCGTCTATGGGAGGGTCCACTGCGCAGGTTCGTGGGAAAGGTGTGAGAAATGGGCTCTATCGCCATCTCTCTTAGGCCAAAAGTGAATACAACATTGGTGTTAATTCCAGTATGCAAAGAGAAGGGTCAGAATCCCAGTATCAGATTCGTACCAATTCATCTTCATCCAGTGCACCAGGACAAACCTTATCTTGTGTCTCTTTCACCAACCAGGCCCTGGTCCCAGAACCCCACCCTCCGCCCATGTGCCATGTGAAGCCGTGGTCACGTCAAAGTGCCCACACTCTCTATACTTCATTGTTCATGGCTAAAAACGATAAAAGTGGTCAAAGCTCACCATGCCCTGACCCCTAATCTCGTGACCCCTCGTTGCCCACGAGAGGTCACTACATGGGTCAAGACATGGGGCGTGCATGCGCGTGTTGTCTACCACGTGACCGTGCGTGGTAGATTAGTGTCCAATTAAGCCGCCAGGTTTAAGGACTGGTCACTACACCTGGTGAACGAAGGGGTGGGGGATGGAGGGGGGGGGGGGTCGTGGGCAGCTCTTGTTGGGACCTCGTCCAGCAAGAAATTAAATGGGTTGTGGATGGGAGGAGGGTGGGGGTGTTAGCTGGGAACTAACATGCTTCCCTCTTACACCTCTGTAAGGGTATGTACTTTTCCAGAATGGTTATTTTCCAGCTACAGGATCTTCTCATCACTCAGTGAAATTATTTCTGCCATTTTGATATATTTTTTTTATGAAAACAATAATAATTATTGTGAGATCAGATATTACACAATTTCCTTCCACAGTTATGCCATCCCCTTATCTATTCTCTTCTGTTATTGAAGCTAATACACTTTTGGCCATGAAATGATCCTTTTTTCTAGGATTCGAAAAGATTTTGCCCAAAATGGAACCGCTATTTTGCATGCAAGTTTTACTGAAATCCCCTTTCTCTGCTAAATATAGAAAGCTGGTCTGGAAGTTGAGGTACCAGGACCTATGTGTTATTGCTTGGATGGGTTCCATGGGATTGGCTTAAGATGGTGTTGATAATGCGTTGGTGTTCCACGCAGCAAATTTCCAGTGATATCAAGACCAACTTGCATTTTAGCTTTGCAAAAAGTACTGAAGACCAAATCAATGGGGGTGAGAATTATGGCAATGAAATGTCCAACAGAGATCTCGGGGAATTGAACCCATGCCCACCACTGGACCATACCTCCCTTCCACACGGGTAGGTCTTTGTGGCTGCTGGTATGGGTTCTATGAATACAAGCCTCATAAAGGGTTTACATCATTTCTACAGGAATCTTTTCTCACATGTCTTCTGATAATTTTGTGTTTGTTTTGTTTTTGTTTAGAAAAAAAAAAATATCTTCAGAAAATGTTATTGTTATTGTGAGGGTAGCTGTCGTAGCGTCTAAACCGGGCTTCATCTTGCTGCTTGGCTTACTCTACATACATGTGTAAGGTTTAGGGTCAGGTTCACAGGTAGGCCTATGTGTAGGAGCTTAGGCCACAGGTGACAGGCCTGACCCGTGCCCCAGGCTGCACCCCTCCATATGATAAGGAGTCATTGGGTCTGCCATGATGAACCGATAACAAACATACAGAGAGACAGAAAGTCATACAAAGGGGCAGAAAGTGGCCACTTGTGATAAACGCCATCAATGGCCAGTTTCGAGGCTATACGTGAAAGTTTAAGCCCTTTTGAGTGAGGACCTACTTCATTTCAATAAGGACTGTATAAAACATGCAGTGTCCAGGCTTTCACGTTTACTCTTTCTAGAAAATGCGCATCTTCCCCCGTTTTCGCTGAGTTTCATTCTCCAACAAAAGAGGTGATATTGGGTCATAGAGATTTTCTTGTTAACAAATTATTTCATTCTGGATAGAAACATGAACTTACACTTCTATCTTTAATTTTACAACTTAGACCTACGGAACTACCTAGTTCCCCTTCGGGCACCCTGGATTAATCACGTTGAAGAAAAGTGCAACTCTTAGAGCAATAACATTCTAGAGACTTTCTAAACTAAGAATTGGTGTCGACTTAATGTGCTATAACCACATAGGTTTCACACCTATTCAACTTTGAACAAAAGCAATGAACCCGACCTCTTTCCGGCACGTGGTCAATTAAATAGATCAGCCCCCACTGCGCTAATTTCCCCTTGACCACAACAAGGTGCAGACACTGACCGCTGGTCAGTGACCGGCCCCTCAGGTGTTGGCTATTGTCGTGCACCTCGGAGGGGTTAATTGTGACGTGCTGTATGGGTGTGACGTCCACGTGGGACTCTAATCACACTGTGACCATGGGTTAGGGGGTGTGAGAGTCGGGTGACGGAACTCTGACTGACAGGTCAAGACGTAAGGTGAGACAGGGGTGTGGTCGGGGAGACTGGGAGAAGGAGGGGACTGGTTATTTGGGGATGACTTGAGGAACAGAAGCCTGGAGGGATCTTTGGGGTGTATGAAGTAGGTGGCGGAGTGGGGGGTGCGGGGGTGCGAGAGTAAGGAGAAAAAGCAACACCAACGTATCTTAACGTGTATTTCGTCCTGGACATTATAAATCAATTCGACAAAGCAGTTATTCAGCCTAGCTCACTGATAATCCTATGAGTTCTGAAGTTAGTCACTATTGGCTAACTTGTGTTAGTTATTTATGGGTTAGCCCTTTTGACTAACTTTGTTGATAATTTCTCAGTCATTAGGACTATTCTGTTAGTCAAGATGACTAACAGGTCACATGACCAAATAAGTGATCACATGACCACCAGGAAAAAGGCATACACAAGGAAACAGAATCCACAGCATGATAAGTTTATCCATTCTCATCCTTAGCTCACATTGCACATCCAACTTTCAAACACATTCTATTTGAAAGAATAGATATCAAGGATGATTTCTAGCCTCATTTAGATCAATTAAATGGTCTATTTAGTTGTAAATTTGTTAACTTGAGTGAAAATAGAGGAGGGGTATCTCAGGGTTAGTCATAATGACGAACCTTAGTCAAAATGACTAGGGTATTGGTCATTATGACCAACTGCTAAAGTAGCATAGCATGTCATTGGAAACACTATATAGAATGGTTATATTTCATCGGGCAGGAGACCCTGAAGAGTGGGAGGAGACCCTGAAGAATAGGAGAAGACCCTGACCGCCGAGAGGAAATCCTAATGGCTGGGAGGAGACCCTTACAGCCAGGAAGAGACCCTATTGGCTGGTAGGAGGCCCTGACAGCTGGGAGGGCTGGGAAGACTGGGAGAAGACCCTGAAGGATAGGAGAAGACCCTGACTGCCGAGAGGAAATCCTGATTGCGGGGAGGAGACCCTGACATACAGAAGGAGACCTGGATAGCCAGGAAGAGACCCTGATGGCTGGAAGTAGGCCCTGACAGCCGGGAGGGCTGGTAAGACTGGGAAGAGGCCCTAGAGGATAGAAGAAGACCCTGACTGTCGAGAGGAGATCCTGATTGCTGGGAGGAGACCCTGACAGACAGAAGGAGACCTGGATAGCCAGAAAGAGACCCTGATGGCTGGTTGGAGGCCCTGACAGCCGGGAGGGCTGGTAAGACTGGGAGGAGACCCTTAAGGATAGGAGAAGACCCTGACTGCCGAGAGGAGATCCTGATTGCTGGGAGGAGACCCTGACAGACAGAAGGGGACCTAGACAGCCAGGAAGAGACCCTGATGGCTGGCAGGAGGCCCTGACAGCTGGGAGGAGACCTTGATGGCCATAAGGAGATCCTGGCAGATGGGAGGAGGCCCTGACCGTTGGGGGGAGACCCTGATGGCTGGAGGGAGACCCCAAAGGCTGGGAGGAGACCCCCATGGCTAGGAGGAGACCCTGATGGCCAGGAGGAGACTCTGATACACAGAAGGAATCTCAGTTGGCCAGAAAGAGACCCTGATGGCTGGGAGGAGACTGACAGACAGAAGGAAACAAAGATGGTCAAGAGGAAACTCTGATAACTGAGAGGAGCCCTTGATATCCAGCAGGTGACTCTGACAGCTAGGACGAGACCCTGATAGCTGAGAGGAGACCCTAATGAACAAGAGGAGACCCTGACAGCCTGAAAGAGACCCTGGTGGCCAGGAGAACATTCTGAAAGCAGGAGAGAACCCTTATTGCCCAGGGAGGACCCTTATGGCCATGTCCAGGAGGAGACCCAGATAGTTAGAAGACCCTGATGGCCAGGGAGAGACCCTTGATGGAAGGGAGGGGACCCTGGCAGTCTAGAAGAGACACTGACAGTCTGGAGGAGACCATGGTGGCCAACAGAGGTCTGTCATGGCTTGGAGCAGACCCTGACATGTTGGAGTGGACCCTGATCCCTTTCCAATGTCTCTGTAAAGTGAACAACTGGTCCTGCAACCTATAAATGGTTAGTCACTATTGGCTAACCTGATTAGTCAATTTGACCAATCCATGCCCGGAAATCAAAAATTAATTGGTCATGTCGGCTAAGAGGTTAGTCAAACATGTTGATCTGTTAGCCTATACGACTACCTCATGGTAGTAAATATGACTAACACCATAGCCGAATAACCTAAGGCATTCAGTATGTTTCCTAGAATAAAAATGACTGACTTAGGTTAGCCACATATGGCTAACTTTGAATCCCAGAGCAGTCGTTTTGGCCTCAGCCAAAATTACTAAGAAAGTTAGCCATACATGACTAACTTTTTCAATGCTGAGATTATCAGTGAGCCTGAGAAAAAGGACTTTGTCTATTTCCCAAATGTTGCATGGAAAATCAAATAGAATACCCCTAGATTTGTTGAAATATCGAGACGTAATGGAGTTGCTAAAAGTCCCGTATACTTCTCTTCCACTCTGCTTTCATATTCTTTCCAACTTTTCCTCCAGGCTGCCCCTCCCCCCCCCCCCAACACACACACACCTTTTCTAACCCTCCCCGCCCCTGACCGTCACCTCCGCACGCCCTCCTGTCACCACATTGACAGCAGTGACAGCGGGAGGTGTGACAGTGTCAGGTGAGGGTCTGACGTCAGTCTGACGTGACAGGGAGTGACAGGACATGAGAGGGTAGGGGTTCTGACGGGGGTCGCGTGGTGGAGGTAAGATGGGAGTGTGAAGTAGATATAACTTGCTGACATTATGGACTGATTTGATTTTTTAACTTTCTGTCGAAGTAATTATTCAAAAACATTTTGATTAAGAAAATTTTATTTAAAAAAATCTAAAAATCGGACCCAGACACATTTCTGAAAGTATGAGGTTGAACAACCTCTACAACGTGTCGACATCTATGGTAAGGTTCGGGGTCGGATCGATGCTTTTAGCAAGCAATTGGAAGTACCAAACTATTCACTTTTGCAATAGTATGGTTCCCTGTTAGCGGAATAATCCTGAACCAAGCGATTGAGATAATATAGGTTCCTAAAGGTTATAGTTAGGCCAAACAAAAAAAATTGTTGTGTTCAGGTAACCCTACCTACCCTAAATTTTTGGCCCTACCCTAACTCTTTTAAAGAAATTTTTAATTATTTTTTTTCAAAATCCAAAGAATTGACCTAAAGTACCATGGAAAACCATAAAACAGCACATGGATACTCAGGGCATGTATTTTAAATGCAAACAATTCTTTTTGAGAATATTTGGAATATCTTTTTTATTTCCAACACTGGCCGGGTCTCTTTGGCAAGTAAAAAAAAAAAAAGCAAAAAAAAAAGTTTTTCGACCTACCTACCCTATTTTTTCGACCTATGTTACCTGAACACAAACATTTTTTTTGTTTGGCCTTACAATTGAAAGCACCAAATTATACGCCTTTGCACTGGTGTGGCTCCCTGTTAGCGGAATAGACCTGAACCAAGCGATTGAGATATAAGTTCCAATGACTCACGGATAAATGGGTTGGGAAAAAAGCCTATATTGGAGGTTTCAATGCGCAGGCTCAAGAAAAAGGTGCATAAAGACGTCGGTAAGTGCATACCATTGATTCTGTGCATACAAACAGGGCCTGGCTAACTGCCCCCCCCCCCCCCCCCTGTCCCTACCCGGGCCCCTCCCGGCACAATAACGATGTCCGCCATTTGGCAGTGGACAACAACAGGTCACTAAGGCCCATTGTTGGAGGTTAGGCCAGTGAGCAGTATACAAGGCCTAAACAGCACCATACGTGGACCCAGGGCAAACCCAGCTTTAGGCCTACGCCTAACCTCACCACTGAGAGACCTCTCCCGGCTTGGAGGGTCCACTAGTGTCCGGCTGGGCTGACCCTACATTGTCCCAAACGCCGTTACCAGCGCCGCCCCCTAACGGGACGCCGGACACTCAACTTCTAGCCCACTGCGCAGGCGCACTGCTCAAAAGGCCCTTTTTGGCCCTGTATTTATTTGGCCTGAAGCGGCCTCACCTCCGTCCTATAGAGCAGGCCACAGATTAGGGCGCCCATATGGGGGAGTGGGACACATTCTCACCACAGAGTCAGATGCCCGTATGTACCACGCCCCGCTGGTGAGAGCCCTCTAGCGGGCGGGGACGGAATTATAACCGTATTAAAGGCTGCTAATTGAGAGCCCTTCAGTCGGGGGCAATATACATGTTCTGCCGAGCGGGGGGTGGGTCGGTAAGGGGTTTATGGAGTCGATAGAAGGTATAGAGGGCAGGACAAAGGGGTGTAGGTACAATAAACATGTCTCCCAGCGGGTTTAGAGGAGGCAAGGCTTTATATCTTCACCGGGAGTAGGTAAAGTGGCATAGAATGGGCCTCCCTCTGGGGGGTTGGAGGGAAGTCATACCTACCTGAAAGCATGGTAGCTCTGCATCGGAAGGTTTGACAACATGTCCATGGATATATGAAGCCATATATGAGGGCTCTATATGTCCTTGAATATATGAAGACATATGAAGTTGGTATATGTCTGACCATTGGTGGGGGAATTAGTCAGTAATATATATGCATATTCTAAAGCAAAATAATACATGTATAATGGATCTCCATCTATGCCTTTTAGTGGGAGCCAATGCTCTCGACCTGAACGCTACTTCCCAAAGTGCCTTGTCTAAGCTGTGGGAGACTCTGGCAGCACGTATGTCCAGGAGTATGCAGGGTTTTGTGTGTTCAATGAGAGGTAATTCAGGCATGACGGCCAGGTTTTCGCGTCAATGGACCGTGAAACATTTTATACCTGTGTTGTTCACATGCGTGGGAACGACCGGTGCGTCTCAATATGACTGTAATTGGGGTACAACATGTGAAATGGCAATGCGTGAGAAATCCATGGTTTGATTCCATGGTAACTATAATTACATTAAGGTTCACAGAATTTATATTTATTCTAAAGTTATCTCCTTATTTGTAGAGAACACACTGATAATCTAGAGATTTCAAAAGTTAGTCAGTAATGGCTAACTCATGTTAGTCAATTATCAGTTAGTCATTTTGACCAACTTTATGACTAATATGTCAGTCATTATGACTAACAGATTAGCCAAAATGACTAAGAGGTCACATGACCAAATAAGTGATCACATGACCACCAGGAAGGAGGCATACAAAAGTAAACAGACTCCTAAACTTGGTAAGTTTATCCATTCTCATCCTTAGCTCACATTGTGCATCTAACTTTCAGACACATTCTACTTGAAAGAATAGATATCAAGGATGATTTCTAAACTCATTTAGATCTCTAAAATAGTCTATTTACTTACAAATTTGTTAAGTTGAGTGGAGATAATGAAAGGGGTCTCAGATTAGTCATAATGACCAACCTCAGTCAAAATGACTAGGGCATTGGTCATATATGACCAACTGCTAACTTAGTATAGTATGTCATTCTTTCTAGAGTGATGTCGGTTTTCTTACATTAAAACCAGAATTGAATTGCTTTTGCTGCAACATTTAAAAGGGTCTACCAATCAGATCCAATTTTTCCTCATGGCCTGGAGGGGTCCCTGAAGGGCGGGACGGATTCCTGAAGATCGGAAGGGGAGACCCTGACAGCAAGGAAGAGGGCCTGACAGCAAGGAGGAGGCCCTGATAGCCAGAAGGAGACCCTGATAGCTAGTAGAAGAACATGACATTGAGAAGGAGTCCCTGATGACCACGCGGCGTCCCTGACAGCCAGGTGGAGACCCTGACAGCAAGGGGAGGCCCTGACAGCCAGGAGTAGACCATGGTAGCCAGGAGAAGGCCAGGGCAGCAAGAAGGCCCTAACAGGCCTGATAACCAGAAAGAGAGCATGACATTGAGAAGGAGGCCCTGAGGACTAGGAGGAGTCCCTGATGGCCAAGTGGAGACCCTGACAGAAAGTGGGAGGCCCTGACATACAGGAGGAGGCACTGACAGCCAGGAAGAGGTCCTGATGGCCAGGAGACCATGACAGCAAGGAGGAGGATCTGACAGACAGGGTGGGACCCTGACAGGTAGGAGTAGGCCCTGACAGCAATGAGTAGACCCTGACAGCAAAAAAATATTATGCTACACATGCTTCCTAGCTGACAGCCAGAAGGTGTCCTTGACAGTCAGGAGGAGTCCCCGATGGCAAGGAGGAGGCCCTGACAGCCAGGAGTAGACCCTGATACCCACATGGAGACACTGACAGCAAGGAGGAGGCCCTGACAGCCAGGAGTAGACCCTGGTAGCCAGGAGGAGACCATGTCAGCAAGGAGGGGGCCCTGACAGTAATGAGTAGACCCTGATAGCAAAGATAAAATATTATGCTACACATCCCTCCTAGCTGACAGCCAGGAGTCTCTGACAGTCAGGAGGAGTCCCTGATGGCAAGGATGTCCAGGAGTAGACCCTGGTAGCCAAGAGGAGACCCTGTCAGCAAGGAGGAGGCCCTGACAGCCAAGAGGAAGCCCTAACAGCCAGGAGGAGCCCCTGGTGGACAGGAGGGGCCCTGAAAGCTGTGAGGAGACCCTGACAGTTGGGAGGAGACCCTGACAGTTGGTAGGAGGCCCTGATGGCTGGGAGGAAGCCCTGATTGTCAGGAGGGAACCTGATGGCCTCTCCTGCCCATCCTCCCTGCCCTCTCTGTCTCTGCTCCCTGGCCTTTTCTGCCCCTCCTCCCAGACCTCTCCTGTCCCTTTTTCATGGCCATCTTTTGCCCCTCTCCTTAGAGACTTATAGCCTTGTTTAGACTTATAGTTCTGTAAAAAGAGCTCCATGAGCATAAGATAGGTTAGTCTGTGGTGCCTATTGTACTTAGTCAGATTCACTAACCTATACCAGGAAATTGAAATATTCTTAGTCATATTTACTTGATGGTTAGTCACAACTGACCAAGCCTTAGCCAGCAAAACTAACTTTTGTTAGTCTCAATGACTAATACCTTAGCCATCTTAGCCTATGTTTTGAACATCATTCCTAGAAATATTTGGACTAACTAGGGATAGTCAGAGATGTCTAATCTCAGGGATAAAGGTTAGATAAATGAGCCTCAGCCATTATTACTGGGGAAGTTAGTCACATATGACTAACTTTTGTATAGCTGGGATTATCAGTGCATTCATCCATAAAAATCATCAGTTCAATTATGATAACTGATTAGATAGTCGCAAATCAATTGCAAAAATGAAGCGTAGTGTGTTTGGGGGCTTCCATCAAGTATGTAACTTGGCCTAATGTTCTGTGTGAGATATGGGCTGGTGTTTCTGTTAGAGATATTGGCCAGTGTTGCTCTGTGAGATATGGGCCAGTGTTTCTGTGTGACTGCTGTACTGGTATAACCGCATTGCTGTGTGAGTTCTGGTGTGGTGTTTCTTTGTGAGATATGGGCTGGCATTGCTGTGTGAGATATGGACCGGTGGTAAGACTGTTTCTGTGTGATTATGGGACGGTGTTTCTGTGTGACTAATTGGTTAGTGCAGAGACGGTATATACTGTCTCTGCCGGTATTAGCTGGTGTTTCTGTATGATTATGGGTCGGTCTTGATGTATGAGAAATGAGCCTGCGTTGCTGCGTGACTTATGGACCGGCCAATGGGATGTGTCCCCGCGTGACGAGGGTCCCGGCCTGCTAGTGGTGGGCACTCATTGGCGTGTTACTTTTAGCCCGTCATTAACCCTACTTGGGGCTCATTACCGACATTAGGCCCAGTTAAACATGCCAGGCGGACGGCGCAGGTCGCCCTTAACCCCTGTCACTGGTCACCTCCCACCTGGGGGCCCTAACCACCACCCTCTCCGCCCACCTCCAAGTTGTTGTGGGCCTGCTGCTGGACATGGGGCTCCAAGGTGGACGGTCCCAGCCTTACCTTAAGGCACCAATTGCTCCAAGTCACTTAGTGTTCACCCACAGTATACTGATGTGTCTCAACCCACCCCCTATTCTGAAGTACTATGGGAATAGATAGTTCAACTTCTAAGACAAAGGTGAATGCGTTTGGAGGAAACCTCGGCAATTAGGCAAGGAATGGTCTCCTTTCTCTACAACTAAACGTAGTAAAATATACCTCAGAGACACAACTGGAAGGGTGGACATGGAGGCGCTTGTGATATATGCGTCGTCATGGGAGTGGACAGTAGGCACCCCCCCCCCCCGCCCCCCAACAACCCGAACTCCAACCACGCCCCATGTCGTGCAGGCCCCTCTGCATGGTTTTAAGGAGGGGGGGGTACACTGACCACGGACCTCTGTGTGGAGTAATGAGACCACCTGTTGGGGGCAGCAGACCGGGCACCCACGGCCACTACCCACCTGTACGCAGTCCATGGGGTGTCATGCTTTAATATTCAGCTTATGTTAAGCAGGGTTCCGATTTCCCAGCTTGATGTATCTTCGAATTGGGAGGCCAATTGATTTATTGCTATTATCTATCCTTTGTTTCTTTTTATTTCATGGACGATTATCATAAATGCTTTTCTTTTCTGGGATGCCGATCTGGCACATGGGAAAGGTTTAAGGCTACCGCGATGACTTTCTAATGAAAGCATACCCCCAAATCCCTAGCCCCTCCTAGTCCACCGTTCTGACGGGGATCCTGGGCGGAAGGATGAGAGCGATGGTTCCCTCCCCTGCACCTTGCAGGCCTCACATGGTAAGATGCGCCCTGCCTGATTTGAATCAATGGCATTTCATATTTAATCAGTGTGTTTTTTTTGTAAAAGAAAACGTTATTTGGCTCACGTGATTATGTTTTATTTCTTCATGCAACGTTAATACTATAGAGATTGTGCACATGACGTCATACCTCTTCAAATAGGGCTTGGCGCCATCTTGGTGATCATTTTAGAAATCTTGTTATTAACATTTTACAAACATCTAGAACAGTTATTTTGACATAATATATCTAAAATGATTGTATGAAATCACAATGAACAATTTACATAATTTAAAATGCAACATTTCTAGGCTTTTGTAATGGCCATGTGGTCATAAAAAACACATGGTGATCACCAAAAGGTGGTCAGGTGACCATGTCTGCACAAGGTCTATAAGGCAGTATGGCATCATGGCCTACATGCCTACGAGATAGTAGCAAAATACTATGAGGAATATATCCATTTATGTTGAATGAAAACTTCGCCAAGAATAAGAGGCACTTTGCTCCATCACCTTCTTCCCCAGCGGTGAGTGAGGTGCCCGTGCTGCAGATCCCTGTCACAATGAGGTTAAACGAGCCGTGCACCCAGCACCCTCTCCTAACACTCTCCGACCAGATCCCCCGTTAATGCTTCACTGGGCCGGAACGACAGGGACCTGCGTCCACTCACCGCCTGTGAATGGAGAGCTGGATCTTCGCGGCACCTGCCCCTTCTCCCCTGACCACCGGCCCAGATTAGAGAGACGCCCGGAGTAAATATAACTTCTGAATACCAGTTCCCGGGATTTAGTTCCGCCTCAGAGCACGCCGGCCACTTGAACGAGCCGCAAGTGTCGCCACCTAGTGGCAGGCATCTAGCACGCATGCGCGAAGGGTCACAGGGACGCGGAGTAGGGCGGAATTGATTCTGTCGCCAGGCGGCGTCCTCCTCCCCGGCGCCGACGACGAGACAAAGGGCGTCAGCCCTGCCCTCTATCGGAACGCCGTAGCTTGTAGCAATCCTAATTGACCAAATGGATATCGTCGGCGGATCCGGGGGCCTTTTTTTCTAAGCCCTCTCCCCCACTCCCTGCATGTCTCGGTTGACTGGTGTATCTCCCCTTCCCATCTCCTGTCGACGATCGGCCATTGTCGGTGCGTCTCCACCGATCAGCGTCCTGCACATCCGGGCGCTGCTGAGGCGCGCATGCGCATGGTGACTATGTCGTCTTCACGTGCCGGAAAGACATGGGTCGTGAGACACTTGGGAGAGTTGGGGTCGAAATGGAACAAAGGACATTTAAGCCCCATTCGCGCTGGCCGATGATTCTATCGCTTGGAGGTCCGACAAAGTTATCGCACTGAGAAGACGATAATCTCAGCACCGATAAATTTATTGCAGGCAAGCGATTTTGAAGAAATTGTATTCGCCCTGAGAAGACAGGCACCTAACGATTGCAAACGATAAGTACTTAAGTACTTCAGGTACTTCAAATACCCTGCAATCGGCTGGAAACCAAACGATTTGATCCAACATGTTAGATCTGATCGGTTCCAGACCTGTCGTTTGGAGTATCGTTTGTACCAAAATTGCAAACGATAAGTGTCGCAACGGATCGCATGTACCAGATCTGCCAGCGCGAATGGGGCTTAAGTGACTAAAAACTGAAGGACACATGCCATCCGACGGGATGGCGACTGCTTTGAACAATTGGGGATGGAGAAGGAGGAGGGAAAGACGGTCTTGAACAATGAGTCTACAGTCATGACAACCATGGTCCGTGATAGGTTATAGCCCTGAAAATATGACATATATATTTAAAAAACTATCCTAGCCGCTTTGTGAGAAAACTTTCAAGAAAAATTGAGCAAGTGAGTGATTTTTTGAGCTAGCGAGCGAGCAAATGGGAGAGAGGGCACGTGAACCCCTTAATCTTGGTTCCAGGTACTGAGATTAAAATTAAAGGGTACTCGCCATACTAGCCGGACAGTATGTCATATTACAAATCTATCCGTCTGAAAACATCCGTATTCATTGTATTTACACTAGCAGTATCCCCGCAAAACTACGCGCTGGAAAAGAAACCCTCCTGGAATCTCCAGAGTATACAGACAACGGCGAGAGAGGTCGGGACTCGGGGATTGGAGGGTGGGGGAGAGGTGGCGGAGGAGGATCATTGAAAGATGTTGGTGGACGGGAGGTGAGATGAGGTGTTCTAAGTGTAGCCGAGTCAATCTAATGAACTGGAAGCTGTGCACACACTGTGAGGGGGTGTCGGGGAGGGGCGTTTGTCGGGGACAGGTTGAGGGCCGGTCGGCAGGGGGCACCTTCACGGACCGGGGGCTAATCGAGTGGTCGGGCATTAAGGCCATGACGTGGGGCCTTAAAAAGCCGGGCTTTTTGTCGACTCGGGACACTGAGATCTTGATGTGGTGGTGTACAAGGCGGGGCAGGGTTTGGGGGCGTTAACTCAGGGGTAGCTAGGGGCTGGGTCTCAGGGTTGAAAGCTGGGGTTTTCTGAATATGGTCAAGGAATCTGGGCTAGGGTTTCTTTCCATGTGCCAGATCGGCATCCCAGACAAGATAATTTTGTCTTAGATTGCCCTTTTGCCCTTTAGCTTAGCTTCTGCCTAGCCTTCTATACGGTAGATACGGACACAGACATAGAGTACAGACCATCAAGGTGTGAGCTGCAGACAGTGGCTGGGTGCATTAAATTGAGTTCACCTGCCGGTGATTGCAGGTACTACCGGTGTCGAGCTCGAGGGGGGACGGGGAGGAGGAGGTAGAATCACCCCGTCTAATATGGGTATCTGCTACAAAAAGGTGAAACCATGCTTAACATAATACAATGCATAGATTCCAATACTTTTAAAGGCTGGGTCCCCTGGAACCCATATCCCAGTGCATTGGTTCACGATCGTTACGCTAGGAGGGCGCCATCCTGATTGGAAATGTGAAATTCAACGCAATGTACCCATATCAAACTTAACACTAATGAATATTCTAAATAATAATAATATGTATTGGCCAAATTGCGGCATTCTTTTTGATAGAGAATAACTAATCTATTCCTGCTGGTATTTGAAAAATGTAAATCCATATAGTCTCTAAAGAATTACCTCAAATCAATCACTGCTATTTCAAAGCAGAAATTTCTAGTCAACTTCCATCCTTTTTGCGTCAGCCTTGGTGCAATTTAATTTAGACACACATGTGATTATACCACGTACATGTGGGTAAAGACAACGATATACTTTCATGATTGTTACCCTTTAGAATGTGAGTAGTATATGATGGACACGTTTGTACCAAATAGAAACATTTGAAAGTATTTAAATCAGGTTCATGGTGTATGCAGGGAGATACATGTATATATACTCAAAAAGTCGAATACATTTCAAGTCAAAATCATTAAACGTTTCGCAAATATGTTATATAGTCATGTAGGAGAGGGGGTTTTGTCGGGCCTATCGTACCCACCTTCAACCATTGCTGAGCTCCCGACCGACACCCAGACGGGTATCACGGTACAAAGTCCCATCAAGTAGCTACCTGTGTGTCCACCCTGCATACTACAGGTATAAAAGACATCCCGAAACACCTGAGACGTGCTGGCACCCGGCCATCCCCACAGTCACCATAACAAACCTTTAAAGGGGCAACGTCGGGGGAACGCCCCTCCCCCACCACCCCGCCCCTCCAATTAAAACGGGGACTCTGCAGGTATTGGGCCGTGTTCAAACTGGTAAGAAAGGGAATAAAGAAAGGAAAATACAAAATACCAGAAGAAGGCGCATGCGCACTCGGCCCGACACTTGAAAGAAGACGCCGCCCTCCGCGTCCCTCCCCCGCGTGACGTCATGCGTGACGTCAGGTGGAGCGAGAGGCAATCCTTTAAACATGCGACTTGAAAGAATTTCAAGTGCTACAATGTCGGCTTAACTTTGTACTACCTGCCAAGGGGGTTAGGGGGCAGCACCCCCGGACCCCCTTATACGTTTACACCTTCTATACCTTCTTATGATATGAAAAACTTCAGAGCATATTGTGAGTCGGGTTGAGAGATTGGGTGTGTGCGATTTGTCCAAGTCAGTCTGTTTGTGCAGGGAGGTGGGTAATTACTGCCCCCTAAACCTGTATGAAGTCCGCTTTTTTGGGCCCTTCCCAAGAGGTGAGCGCCAAAAAAGGCCTCAAAACCCCCCAGGGGGGTCGTATTGTAGTATTATCGGTACTTAGCGGCCAGAGGGGTGCAATACGTTTTATACAAGGGTGAGCATAATCTGATAATTATCTCCGAGAGGCCCACATTAAAAGGAACGGGACACAAAACCACAAAAACCGGCAGGTCTCTAACGCTGAGATGGCCTTTTTTGGGGGTCCCTAATTGAATGTTTCAATATCAAGCCGCGGTCGGCTGGTTTTATCGGGCCTTTCCCCCACTTTCTGCGGTTTGTTGACATTACTGTGGCCATGGCCGTAGGGTAGGGGTAAGGGGAAGACTTCAAAGGGTAATAACTGTTTAATAAAGCCTGATTTACCATGGCTGATGTGTGGCCCCTCTATGTGCCCACTGGGGCGACCACCAATCTGAATTCGATACATGGAGGTTATGTTATTTTTTCGCCTCTCGATTAGTTCCCTATCTGGCAATTTTCCATATCTGGTCCAATTTTTTTTACTTATAATTTCTATAAAAGCTTGGATACAGGTTCGTGTAAAGTTCACTGAGATAACCATCGATAGATTGGCGGCTGTTTTTCTCCCGCTAGTCAACCAAGGTATACGAAGTTTTGCCTATACAATCATAGTCTTTAGTGGATAGTTTCATCGTTCAGTTCCTATAGGACATTATAAATTTAGATGATAGAAGAATGCCTTAAAGAAAGCCACATCAGTTCTTTTTGGTACCGCATCATCATAAATCGTGATGTAGAAAAGAACCGTACACCCGAAGCATGACGATCCCAAACACATATACACGAATGGATTCAAAGACATTACATATTATGCACCCGAGGAATGAATGTCATTGATGGCTTGCTGACTATAGTCACAGGTCGACTATAGTCACAGGTCGAATTGTTATGTGGCAATGTTCTTTATTTTGGGTTTTAAATTCACCATTCCATCCTATTTTCTATTGGGAGCGTTTGGTGGCACAGGAACAGAATTCGCAGTGGTCTGCCTAACCCTGTCCCATCTGGTGGCGGAGCGGTAGAACCCTGGATTGGGTAATCAGAAGCGGGTACAAACTGAAGTTACACATCATGGAGCTGCAGCTGTGAGTCGGTAACTCAAAAACAGGGGGCCTGTCAAATAATCAAACCACCTCTTAGGAGAGCTGTCAATAGTTTCTATACTAGAACTATTAGCTTAGATAGGTCAAAGTCAATTTCACGTATAGTATGTCTCTTAAACCAATTATTGAGTCAAACTATGAGCAAGGAATTTCAACAACAAAATGCTATTTTCAAGGGACTGGCCATGGGCATTACTGAAAAAGGGTGAGTGTCAGAATGATATTCTCATATTATGAGGATCACAAAGTGGGAGGGAGGTTGTAGTTCCACAGTTGACCCAGTACCTACATTCAAAGACCCCCTCCCGTACCCCAGGCACAACATAACAATGTCTTGTTAATTAGAAATCAATTAATTTCTCCATTTCATAGCTAGAGAATCTTTCAGATTGACCTCACAGATGTTTCGGGTGTCTCAACGGAAGTCTTGCGGGGCACTGCAAGAGGAACAACTTATGCTAGCACTCTGCTAGAATACCAAGAACTCTCCGTATTATTTAGCGGACGGTGCCATGACACAGGCCACAGGTCCGCCCCTGGCCCCCGGCCCTGACCTATCCTTTTTCCCCCTGTCTGTCATTACTCAGCCACATTAAGTCAGTGAGCACCTCCCGAGTCACTCAGGGACGTCTCCTGGGGGTCCCGGCCTCACCTCCTGTTGTTTTGAGTAACCTGCTTCGCCGTGAGATCAGCCACAAACACACACATTACACTTATTATGAACCGGGCGTTGGTTGCTTATTCATGTAATGTAAACTGAGTGCAATAGTGCTGATATCTGTAGGGAAACCTGCTTTCTAAAATGAATTTTCCTTTCTAAAATTTTCCCCATTAAGAAATACTTTAACATAATCAACGCCTACACAAAACATGAAACACTATTCCTACGTGAATCCAGGTGGAAGCACCGGTCGCTGTTATGACGGAAATTGCAGCTAAAGTCCCGCGGGTCGCTTCTTGAAAGCCACAGTAATTAGCTGTGACCGAGCCGGACATTTTATTAGAACAGCAACCAATTAAGGTGTGGTGGTTATCTTGATTAATACCCATTCTGGCATCCCACGATATAACCAGATAACCTCACCTGTATATAGTTGAGATATAGTTCTTAAAATTCAAAAGAAACACAAGGTTTGCTTTATATCATATTATACCCTATACATGGCATAAACATTGTACATGAAACCGACCCACTGTTTCCCCAAGTATGTAACAGCCAAGGAGGGGGCAGACGACATCAACCTCCTCTATACAGGCTAAATGTCCTTGCCTGAGGTGCCGCCTAGTGTAGGTACTAGAGACAGGTACACATCATGCTCAAAAGATACCTAACTTATCAAACCACGCAGATGCACTGCGAAGTTCCAAAAAGGTATATTTCAGGGATTAACACCATGCACCACTGCAGAGATGAATGGGGATATGGAACTAGTACGTTAATTATTACTACCCTGAGATCAGCCTGTGTTGACTATGTACATACATGTGGCTGGAGGCTGGTGGCACCTCCTGCACCAAGGTTACCTTCACAGGTTGACCCCTGACGTCAACAGGGGCGGGGCAGGTATAATTATAGTAACACCCGGGCAACTTTGGATACAATTTGGTATCGAGTAATTGTCTGATTTAATAAAAAAAAAACTGACTTATACACCAGACTGTCCTCTCCCATGAACCTGGGCAGTGAACCCTCCCACAGACGCCTTGTTCCCAACAGTTAGGGCATGGGCCCATAGGAACCCATATCCCAATCTTTGGTTCATGTCAATTCGGTCGCGGAGCGCCACACTGTTGAAAAAGGCATATAAAAGAGGGGAAAGGTGATTCGGCGAAGGAGCATCTGGATTTCTTTTCAAACTTTTAGAAACACGCTGCTGTCTTGGTAGCATCATGCACAAGGCTCAGCTTGTTAATTATCAACTTGGATATTCCTGCCAATATCTGAATAGTCCGTGAACATTACAAATTGCTGATGTGGGAAATAACTATCGATAATTCTTTTCGTTATTTTTCATAGCACATTTAGGGGTAATTTCAGGAAACCAACAAAAAGGCAGAGACTACACCTTTAACTTTTAAGTGGTATTTATGTACCAGTTAACTTCTCTACTCTATCATAATTTGTCACAGATAAACATAGGTGTAGTCATAAATGCATAATTGGTCCCGTCCGTAACTGTTTTGTTTCTATGACTAACACTTAGAGTGCACTACTTGAACCCAATTGAAGAAAATCAGCATAAATTCGCTGTTTTCAGTACAGTTATTTGGTGACATTACAGGTTGACCACAAGGTTGCAGAGTCTGTGGTCAGCAAGGGGTCTGGTACAAAATAGCACTGCTATTTTGATGAAAATAACAATAAACACCACAATACAAAACCCTTATTTGAGTTTATCGAGATGCATACTGAGACATTTTGTAGGCAAGTCCATATCCTCAACCATGCAATAAAGCCATAAGTGTTGGCTATCTTTATTCTTTGTATAATACCTTGTTAACCAATACACATGTTCTGTTGTTGAAAGATCAATTATGATATATTATATATATATATATGTGTGTGTGTGTGTGTGTGTGTGTGTGTGTGTGAGTGTAGTAGTTGCAAAATTACTAATGTATTTCTGATGTTTTTATCGACAAAGTTAGTTGATATTAACTTGCAGATGCATAAAATGAAGGTAATCATCTATCCATATAGTAAGGAGAATTGGCTGACCATGGGGTCGGTAGGACCAAGGTTGAACCGCAAGGACGATGGAGGTAATTACGAATAAAGGTAATTATTTTTACAAAAAAGAACAATGAATTAGGTAGGTATCACACATTAAGAAACAAGTTGATTGAATAATAGTTCATATCAAATAAAATATGATAATATCTATGCTAATGTTGGCAGGTTTTGTTGCGTGGACGTCGGAACAGTGATGTGGTCACGGAATGGGGCGGCCATACTTAACCAGAGCTGTACATAATTACTTCGAGACGCCTGGTGTCCGAATGGATAGCATTATGATTATGTGAAACGTTGCTCACCACTACAAAGGGAAATTAAAGGACATTACAATGTAAAAAAAGAAGACTACCATAAAACCTTAGTTGTTTAGTGGGCAGATAATTATTACAGAATATCATTTCTTGTGACTGATAATCGCACAACGGCCATATAGTTTATGTCATATGAATATATCCTTTTTATTCTTCTTCCCATCAACAGTAATTAAGTCGGATTGTGGGTTGACCAAACATAGACAGGGGTTGATTTTTTTACGCAGAACACCTCAATCATTTCTAAAATCAAACAACAAGTGGAATTTTGATAGCTACAATAAATACAAAAAGAAAAGCTTAAAGAACATTCTGAAGAGATATCTGAGATTGTATTGATTGCATTAGTCATAGATCAACTTAGCTGTACCTAGAAGAGTTCATTGGATAACAGACAAGCCACATGGTCTATGAAATAACCACTATAATCATAATCAGATACCAGGTTTCTTGAACTTGACTCTTATTATCTGAAAGGCACACATAGAGTGCTATACAATTTGTGCTAATGTTATTTAATTGAAATTGTGAAAAACTCATTTCTTTCCTTTCCACATGGAATGTCTAACATAAGCATCAACATATCTCTAAATGAACTTCCGCAAGAAAGAAACTATTTTGCAATTCATTAAAAGAGAGAAAAACACCAAATGGAATGAACAAAACTGACCAGGAAAGGAATAAAATTTACATTTGAGAGGAATTGATTCGACTCAATGACAAGTGTATTCTGTCTACCTGTTGGGGGAAGGAGTGAATATTCAGCAGGGGAGACTTGTAAGGGAGGCCCCACTGGAGGACCTTTGAAGCAGGTCCCCATACCCAGGGGCCAGAGAGGGCCCTCAGCCGACATACACTTTGAACACGGGCACAAACAGGTTAATTAAAGAATATTTAATTAATGAAGTGAATTGGTAGTTTTCATTTGGGGCTTAGGTATGTGCATATATTTGGTGGTTGTCGTTGGTGAAGTATAGTACTACAGACAGGTGAAGATTTGATATTGCACCTTAAACCGGAGAGGGAAGGATATGGGGCACCGTGTGGTAGACCAATACACTTCAGTTTAATCAATATTCTGCGTAGTGTCCGCCAATGATCTTTGGAAGTAGGCCCCTATGTAGTGCTATTAAAGTGCATACCTCTTAGATCAGTGTAGAGAAGCAGCAAGCGCAAGAATGATAGAGAATGATTTTCTTACAATTAGCATGGGTCATATGGATAGACTTGGGACAACACCGGGGGACAACAACAGGGAAGCTCATGCTACATGTTCGCACAGGGAGGTCCATCTACACTGATATAGCCAATATCAATAACACTAATGTTGAGGATAGTAAATCTCAGAATGCTGGTCACTATTTGTACCTGTACTGACAACAATCTAGATGTTTATGTTAAAACCATCACAAAAGTTTCCTTCTGTTTCTTTTTTTATATAAATCAAATAAGGGCCTGGATAATCGATCTGAGACATGGTTCCCTCAGGATAAAATTTTGAACCATAGGCCAATATACTATGTTCTAAAGTAGTTTCAAAGTTGACATGCCGCTGATAAAATATTGGTTCTGATATTATAATAGTAGAACTTGAATATCATAATATTGGTTCAGAAAATTAAAGTGGATATTCGAGTTTAAAATCTATATTTTTGAAAATGTGTAATGATTGTTATTCCATTCATATCATGAGAAAGAAAAAATGACCTCTTCTATGATATCACACATGTTAAAAAAAACATTTGATATGCCTAGCCCAAGATGAATCTTAATGAATTGGTCGCTTACCACAGGTTTCTAACCTCCACACCCGGTGCCCCATAGTGCGCAGACCCCCCGGCAGGGTCGGGGACGAGGGCAGGCCTATGTAAATGAGTCCCACCACCCCGAGGGGCACCCACCACCGGGCCGTGGCTGGGGGCGGCAGGAAGTCAGAGATACACGCCAGCCTTCTCCTATCTGTAGAATCGTCTTAAGGCTTAAATTGACTGTTGTTTTTAAAGAAATAATAGGAAACATGATCTGCAATGTGCGCTTTTATCTTAAGGTATTGCCAAATATATTTAGCATGGAATCTCAGATCGATACAATTATAATGCATGCACACTTTCTTGCATTTCACAGCTACTTACTACCTGAAATGCTGCCATGGCACATCAGGGAGCACAGCTTGAACGTCCTTCAAATTTGTTCAAGGTGCATCCCTCACACACCATGGAAACCATCAAGGTTTCCTAAAATTGCTGCATCCCTATATCTGTACTTTATACAATACAGATATTTGAATTATCTTATCTTTCAAAAAGCCCATCCCAGTTTAATCCAACAATAGAGTTTACCAATAAATATTTTCAAAATTGCTTCCATCTTTATTCCCGAAAAGAGTTGCATAATACACAATAAAACAAAGCAATTTGGTTGACATATTGCTCCTAAAATCTTTAAAATGCTATCTTATGTTTTGGACTTTTCCCCGTAGGAACCAATGGTAAAGTCGTTCAGCTCAACATAATAATGTCCAACCCTCTTTTGCCCTGAAACACCACATTTTGATTAGCTGTCAAACCTGCAAATCTGTTAATTGACAAAATTTGAAAAATGATAATATTTTAGCAGTTCCAAGGGAATAATTATGGAGAAAATAATTTTTCCTTATTTGAGTAACCCCAACTCTAAGAGACAAAGATGACTTATATGTTTATTTTGTCCAACCTTTGTTCAACCCCAGGATATTATACCCAATGCAGGATGGGCTTATTGTGCGGCTTTCTGCAGGACTCAATGACATATAGCTTGCATCCTAATAAAATAGCGAACATACCTATTAGTACACCTATTGATAAACGTCTGTTTTGTTTGAAAATGTTGCTTGCACACATTTGCTTATCCATAAACAGCTGATACTCCAATATCATTTATTTAGCCCGCAAGATAAATCCAAAATGGATCAATGCCGAAAGAAAGCTTATCTACTATAACCTGGTGGTTCTGTAGATTATTACGAGTTGATAATTTTGAAAGAAAACTGGTTGTAAGAAGTTTCAGGTTTGGGTTATTTTTCCCACTTTTTTTTTATCCCATTCTTAATATCATTATAACAAAACGCTCCGTGTGGGTATTTGATAGGGAATGTTGCTCATGAAGCTCATCAGGGGTAGGCCTATTTTCAATTATCAAATACAATCTGTGACGTATGTTTTTTACGTTATTTCTCCAATCCTATTCAGAAAAGTTTTTCCATTCTTTCCCCCGTACGTCTTGTGTGGGGAAGTAATAACTTCGAAATCATGTTTTTGAAACTGAGATACATGTATCAGCGTTAGAGGCTAATTTGCATCAACAATTTTCATTGACATGTTATTATACACGATATATTAACGTACATTCCTAGTTTTATTTTATCATTTCTAGGAGGAACTGTCTTCTTCATCAGTTCATACTCACTGTTTTTTGTGCCAAACCAAAACAAAGAAGGTACCATGCCTGGCCGTTTGTAAACCGCCCGGGGATCCCTCCACGTCCTCCTGCCACTGCTGGTGTGTGTGTGAGGGGAGGGTAGTGGTAGTAGTGGTGTAGGGCACCACCTGAGACGGTAGATAAGGCCACAAGGTGGTGACCACTGGAGGTGGTGGCTGCAGGGCCCTAACGTGTGGCACCTTGTCCTCCGGGGCGCTGCCTCCAGTCACCTGCCGCACCTCCCTGTCTCCACGGTCCACCTTCGCCTCCACCTCTGACCTGCGCCATGTCTCAAGACAGAAAAACAAGGTTTAGGTGGAGCGGGGGCCCCACTGATTAAGCCTTAATATTTTTAATATCAGTCTCTAGAAACAAAGACATGTATTGATAGTGTTTTACAGAAATAGAAAGATATTGGAGACACGATATCCTACTGACCCTTCTTCTCGTGCTCCCAGTGTGTTTGGGTATTCACGAATTTTCTGTAAGTTTTATAGAAGTCACAGCTCTCTGTAAAAACGTTGTGAGGTACTGCATCAGTTACACACACACACACACACACACACAAACACACACACACACACACACACACACACACACACACACACACACACACACACGAAGCTCGTGTTATCACATTGGCCTTTCTACATTCTGTACTTTTTCTAGGGTTTTCTACATTGTAGAATTTAGTACAGAGGTCAATATGAAAACAGTTTTTAAAAGCTCTTCTTCCACGAGCAGCCCCTACCGCCCCCGGCCTGCGCCATGCACCTTGTGTGTGGACGGTGAATCATGAGGACTTCCGACCACTTGAGAGAAGACTGATGACTATCTCCCCGCCCGGTGTTTCCTACAGGTATCTCTCCTGCATGGCAACATGTGGCGAGGAGGATGCATTGGATTGGAGGGGGGGGGGGGGGCAGGAAGGAGAGGAAACGTCTTATTAAATGTTATTTGTGTGTATGTGGGGGGGGGGGATGCATGCCATCCGTCATTTACATGATTATGAATATAAATCAATATATATCAGATGGTGTGTTACTAAAACACAGTAGTCAATGGATACAACACCAAGAACTCCTTGCAGTGTTTACATAATATATGTGTGTGTGTCGAAGTACATCAGATTGGTAGTCTCAAGGTCAGAGACTTCGAATTCATATACAAGGCTTGTTACAAACCAGAGCAATACTTTCAAAATGACCGACAATTTCTTTACAATGCGCCAACTTATAAGTTATTGGTATTCGATTTACAGCAGTGGTTTACAGAATCCTACTATGGTAAGTAGTATAGAGAATAGGGGTTTTGCTGCTGTGAAAATAACCACGTGAGTAGAAGCAAATCTTTCAGAATTTTCACATGATTTCTAACTATCGAACACATAAGACTTAGACATGGACAAAAACAAAAGACACAGGCACGTGCATGGCGCGTGCACCTTGTCGCCCCCTGAGGCGCACCCCCCCCCCCCCTCTCCTGTAGGTAGGTGACCGCCATTACACGTCTCGCGGCTCCCGGGCCGGCCGGGAGGGGAGTAATGGGGGACATGGAGGACGCAGGACGGCGATAAGGAGATAAGGACCAGGTGGTGGCCGGGACGCCCCCCACCGGAGGAGACTGACCACCTGGTCACCGCCCCCACCTGCCCGCGTCTCACCGCCCGGAGGGGGCCAGTGTCTTCACACTCCACCCCGACCGAACAACCCGCCCCAGGGCCCTTTCCCCTGTACTACTACCCCCAGGGCCCTTTCTCCCGTACTACTACCCCTAGGGCCCTTTCCCCCCGTACTACGATCCCCAGGGCCCCTTCCCCTCTACTACTACCCCCAGGGCGGCCACCTCCACGGCCCTACCGACCTGCCATCTACCGCCAGGAACACACACTGCGACCGGTCTCTTTCCGACCGAACACCTCAGTAGGACCAATACACTGCGAAATGTTCAAAAGGGGCGAAAACTAAGGTGTTAGTGGTTAGAACCTCCATATATATACACGTACATGAGAATTCTATCATAGGCCGATGTCAAATTGCAGAAATGTTTGAACACAGGATTGAACACTATGTTTATAATTGAACAGTTCAGTCACAGCCTAAATAGTGCTTATCACTTCTCAAACTCAAGGAAGTCGCCAGCATATATCCAATATTGTAAGTTGTTTATTCATGCTCAGGGGAGGACGACATACAGTGACAAGGAGTTGGTATTGTCAAGAAAGTCTCAGCTTGAAGAGCGAACTCCTAGAAGCCTCCACACTCTCCCCTCTCCCCGTTCCCGACATGCCTGTCAGCGCGCGTTCCCTCTGCCCACTTCCGGCTCGTTATACAAACACAACTATTGGTGTGTTGGTGCCCGCCCCATAATGCAATTGGCGAGAAGGCACTACTTCCGGGGGACAGTTCGTTAGGAGGGCCCTACTCTGACCGTATGATTAGATTAATGCATTGATTTTAGCCGCCACCGCCTCCCCAACCTGTTTAGGGGCAGCTCGACGTGATGGGAATGGATAGGGGGTGGGGACAGAGGGGCAGGGGGCGGGGTACGAGCGGTCAATACCACCTAATGCTGGTCATATCGCCGCCTGTAATTGGCCCGAAGTGGCCGCGAAGGCCCATGGCGAGGAAAGGTTGGTCGGACGGAAACATTAGAATTGTTTGTCGAGAGTTTGAGTAGGGCAGGTAGGGAGGGGATTTAGGACGATGGGGTGTGTGAAGGGGAGGGGGTACTCTCTATAGGATGGATCCATACCTTTCCAATGGAATCCTTATAGTTCTATCAAGTTTAGATCTGCGTGATGTTTCATAATGGTATCTCCAATCGGAAGTGTGGTAACGGAAGCGTAACAGACGTTTGCCAAAGGAGATCAGTAAGGAAGTGTTTAATAAACATCTCCTAACCAACGTTTTGTGAACCCTTACAGATATCTTATGAAACCTTACTGAGGTTTAGCTCATTATTCTTAAGGCAGAGGGCCGCAGAAGAGGGTGATATGTTAAATATAAGTAGATTTAACATTATGTTTTTTATATTATCATCCCCTCCCACAATTTATCAAACTTGACAAAGCATGGTGCATTCTTTATTTTTTATTTTCTTTCGTATATTTTCTCTTTTCATTTTCTTTTGTACACTTTTTCAAGCAGCCCACTGTCGGAGATACATTTTGTCAGCCAAGTGTCCCCTTCAGTGAAGTTGGCGGTACTGGGGTAGGCCGGTTGGCGCTGTATTGACAGGTAGGATGTACAGTGTAGGGGGACTGAGCAGGGCGGGGGAGGGGGCAGAACATCGAGTTTGTCAGACCCAATGAGCGCGGCCCCCGTCAGCCCCTCAGCCCGTTTACCCCACCCCGACAGGCTCATCAGCCGGCTTATCAGGTGGATAATCCAATCCCAGCTCCCAAACCAATTATCACAAGTCTCTTAACCGGGCTCGGCCTGCCCACATCCACACGTCTCTCCGGACCGCTGATTGGCTGTGAAGGCTGCGTCTCTCACTCTGTGACGTCACGTCTGACGACGTTTATAAGATTATCTCTAACTAACCAATTGATGTTGGCTTGTTTGGTGAATACCCATTTAGGTTGACGTTATGTTGGATTATGTGAATGGAGTGGGGTAAAATGAGTTCACATAGCTAATAAAGGAGGGGGATACAGAGTATGATGTCATGTGTATCAATGTTGACACAATCAGTCCTTACCAAAGAGTGCCTCAGTCCTAATTAACCATGTGCTCTAATCTTATTTCCTCAGCACATGTTCTGTCGCTGTCAGTGTGAGTACATGTGTATCTCTTATTTATCTGGGTTTTTTTTATATTCCTTTAAATTACAATGTGGTAATCCGTGACATATCACCAACGAGCTATACAATTTTTGAGTGCACGAATTATTCCCATGGGCGTTTCTGACACAGTCTCGCCGCCAGATACTTTGTTTTGTGTTTCTTTCCTTCCATGTGTCTTTAAATAGAATGGCTTCATTCTACATATCGTGTCCTTGATATAGCCCCGAACACCCACCGACGACAACTTTAATCTGAATCCCCCTCCTCCATCCCCCACCCCCGCCCGGCTGACTTTCCCCCCGTCACAGGTTGGGGCTGGCCCCGCCCGCCGTCTCATTAACGTCGGACCTGTCGTCGCCTTGACGACACGTCACCCCGGCCACACGTCGTCCTGACGACACGTCACTCTAACACCTCCACCGCTTTGATGTCGTTTTCATGCAGCGTGTGACGTCAGCAGGCGCGCGACCCCCGGCCCTGGGGGTCCGGACCCCCCTCCCCACCCGTATGACAGCCCCCAAGGATCCAATCGGGAAACGTGATTGATTCGTGCCGCGCCGACCTCAGAGAAAGCAGGCGCGGACGTCGGAGAAGACATGTGAGCCGTTTAAAGTCTTGGGATGGGGGATAGGCGTGGGGGTGGGGGGTTTGCGGGTAAAGTCACGCGGCGACCACTCGGTTAGTTCCCACGTCGGGCACCAGGTGGTAGGAGGTAGTGCCAACAGTCCCACCCGGCGCCACCAACGAGAGCTGCAGATAATTTCTTTCTTTTTTTAAATGTAATTAAATACCGATGATGTGCAACTCCGAAGCAACCCTCCTTCAAGCGAATCATAATAAGCAGACGCTGTTTTCTGAACGGTCGCATCCCATATCAAAACGGGTCTCAATTTGAGGTTGTGTAACGGTTATAACAATAGGCTTACCTGACTATTCAAATAGATTGATTGGCATATATCATTATAACATTATGGAATTGATTTCAGCTTCTTAAATCAATCGCACTCAATCGCAATCGCAATCAATCGCAATCCTCGCAATGGTGAATCAAAATATCATACTATAATTGTGTAGTATTCTGGAAAAATAGTCTTGATCAGAATTGTAACCATGAGAATGAACACGCAAATATGTGAGTCATAAGCCCCATTCGCCGTGGTCGATGTTTTCATCGCAGAGACTCAGGAAATCCCTATCTTAAGGATTCGTTAACAACTTCAGCAGCAACAAAATGATCGCAAGCTGAAGAATTTGATTGTATAGCATTCACACTGAGAATTGAGGTCTATTGCGATCATTTTTGTAAGGAATTTCGTATTGAATCGCACAGGATCTCTACGAAAATATTAAACATGTTGAATAATTTTGCAAGGAACCATGTCGTTGAGGGCTACGACAATCCAACGTTGCCAACGTTCTCTGATCGTAGAGGCTCATGACAAACCAACCACGGCGAGTGGGGCAATAGGCAGGTACAGACACACCGTTATCGGAACACGTTCTGTTTGATAATGATATGTTTGCAGGTAATAGTTTTAAAGTAGCCGGACCTTTCCACTTCTCGGTGTAACAGATCGAGGGACCACTGCCTCAGATAAGGGACCTAGAATTGTGGTGGTGGTGGTGGGGGGGGGGGGGCATGGAGTGCCACCGAGGGCCTTTGTCCTCCAGTCTCTCTGAGCTGCCAGCTCCTGCAGTCCCCGCCAGGTGGACAAGGAGACAAAAGTTTCCCGGAATGCCCGGAACAAACAAAGGGGCCGAGAAGTAGGGGGAGGGGGGATGGGGGCACGTGCGGCGGCATGAACACCGGCAGTGGTGAAATGCACATGTCGACCCCTCCCACCTCCCCCTCCCTGCGCCCCACTATAACCGGGGTCCAACGCCGTTTCCACTAGAGGCACCGTCGGATTTTACAGCTTCTTGAATTGTTCTACCATCAGAATGCCTTTATAGAATCCTAATAAATCCCCAGGCTAAGGCGTGTAAAACTAGCCACCAATGCAACAATGTAGATGAGTGTCCTCTACATGGTCTTCATGGTACAATCTATTTTTGTCTTTCGTGTCGCATAAGTAAAAATAATATTAAATTTACAGACGATTTCAATCGACATAATGTTGCTTTTATTTTCTCTGACTAAGATATTTTAAAGAGGAATAAGGGGGGATGTAGTCATACATATCTGGGAGATATGTCTTAGGATGCGCCCAACCCGGGTGCCAAGATGTGAAGTCCAAATGATGTATCAACCTACAGTGTAGGTGCTGGTGTCACTGGTGCCCGGTGGGAGCCTTATCACACCTGCCCGGGGCCCCAGGTCCGCCGGGTACAGGTCACCCCGCCCCCCGCCCAGGAGGGGTCGGGGGGCGGGGGGGGGGGGGATTCCTTCCACATCTGGCCCCTCTACGCGCGTGCGCACTTCGCGGAACGCGTGCCAGGAACAGCTGCTGCAGCTTCTACTGCCCATGCGCGGCCGGGGACAATGTGTCGATACAAGGCGCCCTCTGATTGGTCGATTGGCTGTGATTGATTAATGCTGACCCCCTGGTGGTGATGGGAGGAAGCTTTGGGTAAATGTGGGGGTTGGGGGGGGGGGGGGGTATGGACAGGGATGTAGCCAACGCCCTCAGTCACTGATTGACTTGTGGAACGGCAGGAGGGTACCGCGCGACTCTTGGCACGCGTCTCCGACATTATCTTTTTAACTGAATCTATTTCCGATGTACCGCGGATCGGACATATTGCAATTGGAAACGTAGCTTTGGAATTACAAGTGGGATGTCTATGGAGTGCCCCACCCCTTCCTCGCACCCCACACACCTCACACCTCACCTGTAGATCACCTGTGGATCACCTGTATGGACCCGACCACCTATTGATCTCTAACCACACCACCAGGTGGGGCTGCACCCGCTGACCCCTACCACTGACCACTAAGTGACCAACACCCTGGCGGACCACCCACTGACCTTTCACCTGGACGTCTTGGGATCATACCGCACTTCCCCACACACTTACCTTCACGTGCATTGCCCTTGGGTCCCTCCCCGACCCCCCAGCCGGGATCTCCAACCCCCTGACCACAAACTGACCACCGCCTCCAGCCGGCCGCAGCCGTCACGGTTCAGTGGCCAGGATCCCATCGCCGGACGTTCTGGTCTGTTTGCGCACACACCGGATTCAGTCTGGATCTACGCCTCGTGGTGTTTGGAAGCTGCACGGAGCCACACCCGTAACACTAGATGCTGAGCCCACCTACCGCCCTCCGACAGCTGAGAAGGCAGTCTAGACCTGATCGGACGCCAATGGTGTGGTGACATTACTCAGAATATTGCATGGTCGCGGCTCACATTAACTCTGAAACATGCCGCGCGCGTTCCTCGTGAAGAAAAGGGGCCCCGCCCGTCGGTTAGGGCCTGGGGTCGGACCTGAGACCTCCCCGACCACCCTGAAAGATGGGGCCACCACACCCCCACACACCCCGCGTACCACCATCGATAAGGGCACTGAGGGCTGGAGACCGCCCACCCTGGAGGAACGGCCCCGGGAGGCGGAGGCGGAGAGCCCGGGAGGACGAGAGGACAGTTGTCGGTCTCCTGAGCGGGGGATGAGAGAGGAAGGGAGACCCCTTAGCCCTCGGACTCCGGCCTCGGGAGGTGCACAGGATGAACTTGCATACAGCGGTAGGCATCGGTTTCTGTTTTCATAGTTTACTTTTTAAATGCAGTGTGCAGGTTCTCCTCTGTAAAAGCGGTCAAAACCACAAGAGAAACTCCGTCCGTTTCCTCAATTCTAGTTTCTGTGTGTATATATATATATATATATATATATATATATATATATATATATATATATGCAAATATTTCTCCATCTCGGAAATGACATTTTATCTTCTGTACTATTCAATATACATCTAAATCGACATATTAAGCAAAATCAAAGCAAAATCAAACTTTCAACGCGACAAGATCGTAACAATTTAGATATTTCATTCCCTTGGACCTACCACATTTATAATTATGGCGTTTTCCCAAAAAGTCAGCCAAGACGCGCGGATAAAGGCCCAAGTATTGATATGATTAAGGGTTCGAGAGGGCTTGGTCAATGGGCCCATGTATACTCCGTGAGTCTATATTGCAAAAGGTAATACATAGATTACCTACCCTGTCCTCTCAGTCCCCTCAGACCACACCCATGCCCCCATGGTCACACCCACCCCCAACCCCGTATCATGATGATCCCTCCAGGGCCGGGGGGACAGGAGATCCGAGGCCCGATGCATAATGGGCAGGTAGCATTGTAACACCTGTGACAAAAGGAATCTCACCTCACTAAAAGGTCTTTGTTTCATCTCTGACCCATCTCTTCTGTGCTTTTCTTCTATATATTTCATCTGTGTTTGTCTATAGGCCTACATCAAAGTTATAAAAGATAGATTTGTAGACAGTTTATCCGGTTGTGGATGTTTAAGATATTTTATCGATACAATGTTAGAATAATGCTGGAATTATTATTGGCGGAAAATGTATTTCTGTAATTAGAGGAAAGCTCCGTTACGTGAGATATTTACGTTGAGTCGCTAGGCTCGGAGTAATGGCAACGTTATTCAGTCTAGACAAGAAAGCAACGATAGAAATATGACAAAGAATGGATGTTGGAATGTCTACGTCTAAAAGCATCACAATGATCATTGCAAGGTGTCCGCTGTAATTGTAAATTACTGTAAATTATGTTTCTGGATGTGTCTTCATAAATGGTTGCACTTATCCTAAACCAGTTAACATAGGACCAATAGACATGGACAGATGTCTACACACATTACATAACCCCACCAAATATCAGGTTCTAATCAGGAACGCCCGTTGACGTGTGACGTCACGTTGGGCGCGCCACTGGTTCCTGGCGCTTTTCGGCAGGCGGCCTGGAACCGGCGAAGGGAGTAAGGGCATTGTTTGGTTCCCCATCACTGACTCGGGGAGGGTTGGAGGGGGGGGGGGGGGGTAAGGTAAGGGGGTGGGGGAGTTCTCGGCAGACGGAAACCACTCATCCATGACGTGACACGTCCGACTCACCCCCAGCTTCCCCTAACCCCAGTCAGGTGTGACGAGGGGTGGAGGTGCCAAGGGTTGGGGCTGCAGATGGCATACACCTCCTCCCTTCCACACTCTCCATCCCTACCAAAGTCTAGTCCTTAATACTCCCCGCCTATTTCCCGGACCCCCCCCCCCCCTCCCGCCCGACCCTACCTGCCCCCCTCCCAGCCTCATTTACATCCAGGTGCACCTGGCCGCCGCTGCCGACACCTAGTGGGAAACACTGGCACTAGTCTGATACTGACCCACCTGGCGCTCTCCACCCACAGGTGGGCTGAGTGTGAGTGACGGTGCATACCGAACGTTGGCTTGGAGACCGAGGGAATTATTTCTCGGGGCCCAGACTGTCCCTTCCGGGCCAGACGCCCATTGTGTCATGGTTGGGCGATTTGAGGGGGTCATTCACCCCCTAAACCCTACCCTACCCCTCCCTACCTGCCCTCCCTTCACGCCCCACCCTACCGCCAGCCCCATGGCCCTAAGCTGGCCGTGTCTAATCCATCACTGCCCCCACTTCCCGTTAGCATTGTGTCCGGTAGGGGGGTAATGATAAGTCCAAGTGGTCAGTGGTGGGCCTCGGTCATCACAGGGGAGGAGATAGGCAGTAAATCGTCCCTTGTAAGGACCACTCGAGGGACAGTGAAGGTGGGGCGATATTAAAGGTCAATAAGTATGTGTGAGTGTCTGGTCGCCCTGACAGCCCCCACCTGCCCGCCGACCATTACCTGATGGTCGCACCGGTCTTAATCACCATCTACCCACTGGCGATCGGACCAATAAATTTAATCTTCAAAGTATCCGAAAATTGGCATAAAAGTCAGATGCCGCATCTCTAGGCGATGGTCGCCCTGAGCATGTTTGGCGTAAAGGGCTTCGGGGACCTTCCTTGAGGAATCCCTTGACATTATTTCATACTCTTATAGCTCCAGGGTTAGCATTGCATTGTTGACGGTTCTATGTAAGGTGTATCTACCTGTGCCTGAGACAAGTGGTAGTCGGCGTTCTTTGATCGTTCACACCTGACATTGTTTCCTTCCTCTGTCTTCCAGGTGTGCCGTCTTACTTGTCCCGCCCTGGAGGCGCCCCGACGTCAGGACCGCCGCTGGGACCCCCGCCGGCCGCTCCTTACCAACCAGCGAAGACACAGCCCGTGGGAAAAACATCGCCCGATGCCGCCTTGGAGCCTGAGCGCATGCGCACTCACCGCTCGCCGGACGCGCCGGCCCCGTCAATGTTGCCGACCATGACCCCTCCGTCATCACTGATCACCCCATCGTCGTCGTCGTCGGTGCCGCGAGTCATCGGGTACATCACGTCGTCGCCCACCAAGACGCGCAGTCCGCGCATCACCATAGAGAACCAGCGGGTCCCTGAGGACAGCACGCGGTACTTCTACCCGACCCCTCCCCGCCCGACGGACGAGACCGGCAGCTACGTCAGGTCAAGGTCGCCGGTATTAAGGTCAAGGTCACCAGTATTGAGATCAAGGTCGCCGGTGTTAAGGCCAAGCTCGCCGCCATTGAGGTCAAGGTCACCGCCACCTCCTCCGGTTCCCCGTAAAACTACGCTATGGGCGCCTCATCGCGACGTCGTCGAGGAGCGCGACGTCGACTTCCGGTCATCGTCGATGTCGGCGTCTCCGTCGTCCTACCCGCCCTTCCCCAGCCCACCCTCCTACCAGGGCAGCCTGTGCTTCCCCTCCCCCGACCTCCCGTCGCCCTCTCCTCCTTCCTCCGCTCCTCCAGTAAATGCCCGCGGCGTCCATCACCATAGATACTCCCCCGACGGCCACTTCGACCACTTTGACCTTGGGCGTTCCCTCCGGGCGGCCCAGGTTCCCTCACAACGTCTTCACGTCGCCGACTTTGATCGCGTCCCTCGTCCTCTCACATGTGGACCGCGCCCGGCGCCGCCCGCCCTGAGAACAACAGGAAACGTCCAGCCCCTCACTCCGATAGGGGGCACCACCTTCACTACATCCGGTTCCCATGCCGTGACGTCATCGTCGACACTGCAGCTCTCCCCTCCCGGCGGTAACTACCTGCTGGAGAGGGGCTCACCCAGGAAGAGGTCGTACCCCCCGGAGGGTCCGGAGGGCGTCCTGTACAGGGACATGTACCCTGGAGGTGGTTATGAGAACAGGTATGGGGCAGGGGGCTGGGAGGACGCAGGGGGCGGTCAGTCGGTCCCTTTGAACATGTCGATTATTAAGGAGAACAATGGCTGCCGGGGCTGGCGGGATGGGGAGGTGCTTGGGGAGCGCGTCAAGCCGCAGATCCCCTGGGGCATCGAGAACATTCCGATGGATGCCGAGGACCTCAAGGCTTTGGTGCCCAAAAAGAGGCGGGAAAACGATCCGCCGAGATACCAGTGTGAGGCCTGCAACAAGAGTTACGCCACTCATGGCGGACTCTCCAAGCACAAGCAGTTCCACTGTGTGTCCATCATCAAAAAGGAATTCAGTTGCAAGAACTGTGACAAAACTTATGTCAGCCTCGGGGCATTGAAAATGCACATCCGCACCCACACCCTTCCCTGTAAATGTACAATATGTGGCAAGGCTTTTGCTCGGCCTTGGCTTCTCCAGGGCCATATTAGGACACATACTGGTGAGAAACCCTACCAATGTGCTCACTGCGGACGGTCCTTTGCTGACCGGTCCAACCTGCGGGCTCACCTCCAGACTCACACAGACATTAAGAAGTACAACTGCCGCTCTTGTTCTAAGTCATTTTCAAGGATGTCACTATTGACAAAACATGAAGATGGGGGATGTGGCAACTCGTCCATCTAAATATGATTGGTGTAAAACTCGCACAGGTCCTCAAGTCTTAACAACTGATCTCAAATCATGTCTACGTAATAAAACTTATTTTGCGCAAAAAACTACTTTGACACACATATTCAGAAAACATGTAATTGTTGAAACAAATGTACTATGAATTTGTTCTTCTCCAGTATTTCTTGTGCAAGAATACGATAGTGATGACATGTTGTTCATCTGAACATAGCATTGTTTTACTTGTCACTGTTGTTTAGTGTTATTCCCAGGGGCTGGATACCATGTTAAAGCAACAGAAGTAAACCTAGGATTACTTTGACTTATATTGATCTGGCCTTTAGGATTTCATGTTGATAATCTGATAGTCGAGTCGTTCAGATCACTCCTTTAGTTAAACTTGAATCTGTTAGACTGGAGTGGATAGAGCACAGTGCTTATAGCTTATCTCTAGTTATTTATTGTTGTTATCAGAGATTTGTGTCTGTTGACATCTCATCATCTTATTTAAGCCATGTCTGTTTTGAATAAATGTTACAAGCAATTAGAAGATATAATTACGTTTTGAGTCAATTATTTACATTAAACATGTGCCCCCTGTGACCCCTATATTAAAGTGGAAACATCTATCAAATCATTATTCTTGACAATAATTATGTCGTCTATAATACTATTTCAAACATTCTTGGAGACAACACTTTTCCTACGGTACACTGGTATGACGTATAAATAAGCACCCCAAAAGGAATTGAAACTCAATTGATATCATAGTGACAAATCATGTTTCCATGATCCCGCGTCGCTTCTGATTCCCGTGTAATTATTATACATGTGAGCTCAGTGGACGTACATCGCCGAGGTGTGACATGGTGATCATCTTTCTTCCTCATTTTTCTTTTTTCTTCGTATAATATTGTCAAGAATGAGGTACGTAGACTTTTCTGGTAAGTTCAAATCCACGCGGAGGCGGAATTTTGCAAGGTGGGCGTAATAGATTACAGTGAAACATTTCTTAACACTCAGACTTATAACTTATATAGTTATAGACCTTTCTGGTAGACTTTTCTGTTGGTCGGTAAAAGTGACTGCCACCTTGGTCCACCACCAGTAGTAAACGTCCCCATACAACACTTAGCAGTGTGTTAGTATATGAAGTTGACATGACAGTGCAGAACTGACACAGGGATAGATAAGGCCGGTGTATGTCGCCGGGTGACATAACAGGGTCGTGTTGTCCCTGTGTGGGTGATATACCAGAGGTGCATGTGTCACAACACACACACCTAAAGTCAGCCGTGTCAAGTGAGAACAGCGTCTCAAGTGTCCTCTCCGTATCACCGACACTCAGATAGCGAGATAAGGCCGGCCACTCGGACCTGGGTCGGGGAGGGGGTCAGGACCCCTCGCTGCTCATACCGCCACCTGGACGTCACACCTGACCCCCCGCCTCACCTGCTGCGGGTGGAGAGTGACCGGGTCTATACTCTCCCAGCAGACCCTCGCTCCGTATCATCTGCCCCCACAGGGCCCCTATCACAGGGACGTAACCAATAAAAACACAGTCTGGGAGGTGGTTGTCATAAAACCGACGACTGACACTTGCATTGTTTTATATAGACTACAGGTAGTTTGGTTACCTGTCGCCCACCGGCCCTGAGGCTGGGGGCGGGGGGTAATAACGGGGTGATGGGGGTGGGGAGGGGCCGGCGGGTGGGGCAGGGACAAAGGCAGATAACGGGAAGGTTGACACGTGGGTGGGAGGGGGAGGGGGCTGAGGGGTTGTGAGGCCAGCTGGTTGTGGGGACATCTGGCGGCGAATAACGGAGGTTCTCCTCGTCTCACGCAGCCCCTATATGCCCCAACCATGTATACATGTATACACCCCCAGTACCCCGGGCCCCTCCTCACACCCCCCTCCCCGCCCGGCCCCCACTTGTGGCCCTTCCACCTATTGTCCCAGGCCCTTTTCAGACATGCGCACTCGCGCGGAACGACCGGCCATTGTGGCGCGTGCGGGAGAGACGCGCGCGTGCGGCCAGTCAACCGGGACGGGGGGAGGGGGGTTATAGGGGGATAAGGGGGCAGATGATGTACCTTGATGACAGCAGCTCGACTCGCTTCACCTGTCTCCCCCTGCCCCCCTCCCCCACACCCCGTAGACCATCAGGTGGCCGTAGGACTGGTGGTGGGGGTCGCGTGCGGCCCTGACACACCCTGAAACCACTTCTCGGATTTCTATGCATTTCGTGGCATCTCCCCCCGCGCTGCCCCCCACCGGCCCGCCCCACCTGCCTAGTACTAGGGATGACACACGGGCGCGCGCCCTCCTCCTCCTCCTCCTCCTGCCGGGAAAACGACGTGTCACGGCGCAAAAAAGTTCCCACGCGGGTCGCATATGGTGCCATGACAACCTCCTGCCCTAGTGTCTGTTAATTCTCCCACACACCACCACCATGCATGGATGTGGAGTTATTTACTCCAGACCTCATTATATTAATAACCGTCTCCCCCATGGACGCCACCTGGTGGTGCAGGGTCGCAATAGTAAACCCTCGTGTCAGCTGGAATAAATAGGTTGGTTATTTGGGTAAATTTATTAATTGATATGAAAATTGCCGCAATATGTGCAAACATAAGTAAATCAGCGTGCACTGAAAATAGTCCTAAAAAAAGTTGGTAATTAGCCAAATGGAACCGAAAAGAAGGGGCAGTCACGCTATGTTACCATTAAATATGCCTCAAAAAGAAAGAAAGGCTTAAAGAAGAGTAAGGAAATGAGAAAATTATACTCTGCTTCAAATGTTGTTGTAACGGGAAATTCATTTACAGGCATCTTAGATCCATGAAGTTTGGTGAGTCCGACGCCAAATCCGATGTGTAAAACTAAGTAGTATAGCACATTGGGGTATGTCATCAGATAGAATGGATATGTCCGGTCGACATGCGCGACGCAGAAATAATCAATGTAGGACAACTTATCATGCTGTATACACATTTATTAGTTAGTAATGGAATAAGCAATAAACTGATAAATAGTTACACAAAAAGTCTAAAAACAGGTTACGCAATAATCGATAACACTCAATGTAAAACAAGATAACCCGTCTAAGAAGAAACAAAACAACAACTAGATGCACACAACATCATTTAACTCCACCTCAGCAGCCGTCCTGGTTACTTTAGTGGTAACCTGCCGGTGCCCACTTGTTGGTGCCGAGTAATGCCAGTTGTAATGGCCGCATTATGTGCTCGTTTTTGTCTGTAATAATGTAACCCCCACCCCACCCCCACCGGCCGTGAGACACAGGTTCCATCTGGCTGACGCAGGCACTAATCACGTTCCACATGAGTGGGTTTTATTTTACCGGGCGGCAATAAGAGTTGTCCACCTGGCTTAATTACCCCCCCCCCCCCACTACTAACCCCACCCCGGGTTAGGTCACGTGACCAGGTGAGACTGGCGGGCGGGGGCCATGTGGTCGTCGGCCGACACCGCCGCCCCCCCTACCCCGACCCCCGGGACAGGGGGAGTTTGGAGGGGGAGGGGGCACTGTCTCATACAAGATGAACATACACTTGCTGGTTTGCACTAAAATTGAATTTAACAATCTAAGATAAAATATGGAAGGAAATTTCCAAATTCATATTGAAACACGCGTTCAAAATGACGAATAGAACAATGATCAAGAAGACTCTGGACGTAAGTGCCACCTTTCGATCATATCTAATTGAATTACTTCCTTTTATACAGGAATAAGGAGACACAATAGAAAAGTGTCGCGTCCGAACATGAAGAGTTCTTTTGTTGTTGTTAAAGAATCAGTTTATTTTTGGGAATTCAATTGCCTGAAAACAGTAGGGGATCAGGGGGAAATTGCTCTTAACTTGAAGTGCAACACCACAAGAAAATATTCAACGGAAATGTGTATGTCTCGAGCACCCCGAGAACAGTCTCAGTCTAAAAATATATAAAACGTAATATACTGAGGAACCACAATAAAGAGTATTGGCTGAAGTACCATTGGGAGCTTCCTCAGAGACATCTTGGACTTTAAAGGTCCAAGACAAATCTCGCGGTGCCATTGACGTTTTGTAGCGAGTACCCCCCACTCCCTCCCCCCGTCGAGGCCCCCTGTCCCGGACTGAGGGCAGGTGGTGCCCAGTGAGGCGGGCCCACGGCAGGTCTTGTAGAACAATAATCCCTCAGACGTGACGACCCTGGTGTTTTGGTCCCCTTACTACAAGTGTCCTCGGCCGTTTTGTCGCTCTGAAAACCAAACGATTCGCTTCTATTTACCACTGCACGGGCCGCTGTCCCCATCTTGGATACGATTCTAGATTTATGAAGATTTGATGTTAACATCCCCCTCACTTCTTAACATCTTAGTCTTCCTTTCTTTGCATCATGACAATGAATACCCATGGCCATGCCCTATAGGCCTAGACTACTTCGCAGAATGTTCCCATTCCCCTATCCTTCATTTCCCAGTATCTTTCTTTGCAGAAAAATATAGCCAAAATTAAAGCCCGCTTCTTGATATGACTTCCTTTCATTAGAGCAGAGTTCCTCCAATAGCACCAACATGCCAGGTATTTTATGAACAGCGGACATCAATTTTTGGGTTGCAAAATTCCTATATCTTATCAGGGAAATTGGTGACAAACAAAGAAACTATCCATTTCAGCGGGGTTTAGATGCGCTCAAGGTGTCCCGCTGCTTTGTAGATAATGTCTGAAAATATGTGAGGATGGTGACGTCACGCGTCTGGAGAATATGTCCATTTCAGCGGGGTTTAGATGCGCTCAAGGTGTCCCTCTACTTTGTAAATAATGTATGAAAATATGTGAGGGTGGTGACTGTGCATCACGCGTCTCCGGAGACGAGCTATACGCCGGGTGTGTGCGGCGCGGATCTTCAAGTGGGCGTGGGTCGGCGAGGATCAACAAGTATATCTCTACAAGTGTTGGTGACAAACAGCGGCCCGATAACTAGGGGCACGCGCTGGGAGCACGCGCGGGGTGCGCGGCCCGTGGTCACGGCGTCACAGCCCTGTTTACCTGGGGGAAATACCACGCACATTGTTCAGGTACTTCAAGACCAGGTTGTTCGCCTCAGATCCCACCCACAGAATGTATAGATGGGAATTTTAGGGCGGTCGGTACATCGTAGAGGGACAAGAGTTGTGTTTAAAACTTGAAAAACTATTATGGTTTCTGGATTATTATTTTTTTATTATTCAAAAAGGGCTATGTATGGAATTTCTATAGCGTACGTAAAAAGCAATGTTGTGATCAGAGTCTTACCTCGCTATATGTTTTCCGCTCATCTGAAGCCACAGAATGAGCTCTGCCTAGGCCTCAACGTGCATAGTGGTATGATTTCGGAGGATTATTGTCGTCAATGTTTCATAGACAACACCGCATCCCACTGCGTTTATGTACCATTAATTCATCCGCAAATAACTGTTATGTAAGACTGCACGTGCAACATTTGGGGAAATAGGTTGAATAGGCATTCATAATGTAGGATCGGCTTCTTGTAAAAACATGCTTTTTGAAATTACGCTGAGATTAGAGATACGTAACATTTACGTTACGCGATGCATTGGAGCACCTGAAAAAAGGCGCCAAAACTACAAGTTACACGTGCAGTGAATGCTTTTTCTTTTAGCTGACGAAACAATACTGGGTTTCCTGGCGCGCCGCACGAATGCCAAGAGGGCCGGAGCACCTGGGAGGGGACCGATGGCGCGCGCCTAATAAACGCGCCCGTTTGAATCGGACCTTCCCTCCTTTTTTTCCTGGCACATTTCGCGGCAGTGTTCCCTGAAACCTGTCGGTGCCGCTCCACTGAACATTCATTGTTGTGACGGCCCACAACGGGTGGGGGTCGGGGGGGAGTAATATATGCACAGGTGGGTCTACGGGCAGGTGGGGCCTGCCAGCCCGGGGAGGGGGAGGGAGATGAGGAGGAGGAGGAGGAGGGGGCAGGGGGAGGGGAGGAGGAATGGGGTCAGGGCGCCTAGAAGGGGGCGGGGCCCGCCTCAGACAAAGAGGTCCTGGGTCGGTGTGGTGGTGGTGGTGTAGGGTGGGGGAGGCCATAACAGTGCACCGGGCTGGCACCGCCACCGCCGCTACTGCCACCTGTTGGTCAGCGGAGGAACTGCTGCCTGGAACCAGGAAATACCATCAGCAAGTCAAATCTTTTTCCAATAAGTTATATAATTTTCAAAAAAGCATTAGTTTATGCAGTGCAGAATTCGTCACAATCATGTCACGAGACAATACATTCTAAGACTGCAGAGAATAATTATTGGAATTAAAGAAGATATATTCGGCAGATAAGATCATCTTATATGTTCTATTGCAACTTTCTTGAAATGACAGGTTTTGCGCTACACACCATGCAATAACTTTAAACATAGTTCGATAGTTCGAATCGTAAAAGGACAACAACAGATTATTGTTTAAGATTTGGTGGACAACACACAGAAGCAATACTATAAGCAGCTGATAAAGTGAACTGACAGAAAGCCCTTATCAGACCTCAGTCCAGACTGACCAGCCTTTTCAGGGGGCCCTAATTTGGCCAATTAAGTCCGTCTCCTCTGACCTGGCCGTCTTTTGGAGGCGGTACGTGTGAGCGTCCACAGGTGACACAAAGAGACGCGCGCGTCTACCACACTCAGGTCTCACCCCCCTGACCGGCCCGCCGCCCGGCCCTTACGTCACACGCTGAGACTTCAAAAGGACATCACAGATTGACCACAATGGGAACACAGACAATCGACACTGCTTTCCACCAGGCCGGCGCTCTGTGTGCCACATAACGGCATTGTGCCGCGGGATGTTGTTAGAACCATCGACGGCCAACTCGAGAAGAAAAGTACATATCGGGGCGTGTGAAGCGGCCGGCCATAGGGCCCTAATTCGGGCTTAATTCGGGCGGGCCGGCCGCGGGGCTTTATCCCTTATACCGCCAATTACGGCCCAATGATTGTCTACTGGAGTTTGGGGGGAGGGGTGGGACGGGCCTCAAAGAAGGGGCGTTGGCGTATAAAGAATGCCGTATGTCTATATGAGGTTAACTTAATCAAAGTACCCTTTTAATTGAAAGCTGAGGGGCAATGGAACGGGGGAAAGGGGGGTTGAAAAGTAGCACTCATCTGAAGTACTGTTAGACTGAACAATACCGTGCACTCAAGTACATCTCAATTATATCTCTTCTCTGAGGATAAGCCTTTTTAGTGTTTCTTATGACCTTTAGAATAGAGATGATATCGTATCTTTGTATCCCGATTTACAGGAATGTCATAAGGTGTAAATGTATTATCATGTGAAGGATACAAAATGCATGCATTGTTGAATAGAAGGTCAATGCAATGCAATGTATTCCTCATGAATTCATGTTCGTGTGTTTAGTAGTATCAAAAAGATAAATATAACCATAGAGACAGCGGATCTGTCCGAGTAACGTGGAGTCAGACAGTTTTTACAGACTACTTCAATTCAATTTGATGTTCTAGCCATCAATACTACATAGGATAATAGAGAGTAGTAGTGCACGTGGATGTAATAATGCATAAGCACGAAGGGCAAGGGCATTATTTCGACACATGCACTACAAATATGGCTTAGGAATGCTAAATGATCAATAAGAAGAGGTTCTGTGCTTAAACCAGTTTCTACAGCCTAGTAGTCAGGGCATTGGATTTGTATGTGAAAGGTCCCTGGCTCAGTCCTTGCCTGAGACCATGTTGAGTCCTTTTATGATTTGTTTCTTTTTTGTTCTTTATTAAATAGCATGTGCTGATCTATTAACAGGAAGTTTAATGCTTCAGCCAGACCACCAGGTCCTATAGCCTAGTGGTCAGAGCATTGGATTTGTGTGTGGAAGGTACCAGGATTAAACCTTACCTGTGACTATGTTGGCTGATCTTTTAATTGACTTTTTACATGATTTTTTTTAATTCAATATCAAAATTGAACCATGGGCCAGTTGTATATATATATATATATATATATATATATATACATGTACATATATATAAATCTATGGTCTATGCTGCAACAGGTGGTCTCATTGTGGCAAGATCATCAACAGTGTATCATTAGAGCCAACAGTGCATTGCGTTGACCAACTGTGCATTATCAAGGCAGCAGTACTTTCACAACAGAGAATGCACTGGTTGAACAAAGGGAATCAGAGTGAAATTGAAGTGTGAGTGGTTTATTTCAGAAAAGCATCTATATGATAGAGTCACAGGAGCCAGCATATTATCGCCCCATTCAGCCAATCACAAGAACCCGAACTATCGGTCCTATTATAACTGAAGCCACCTTTAATTAATGTTGTTCTCTTACTTATACTGAACTTATTTCTGATGAAATGTAAAATGGTTGTTATTTAAGCATAAGTAGCATGTTAGCAGTAAAATACTATGCATTATTGTCTATTAATACACCTGGTAAGTGAACAAAAATACATGTATACTTGCCTTAACGGTTTACACCATCTTGCCTTTTATAAGGCTTGTAACCAATTTACTGATTGGCATAGGTATTATTTCAAATTGCATCAAATCTATTGTGCACTCTCAACCAATTAGTTTCATATCATTTTGATTATTTCATTTTAGATAGTCATAAAATATTTAGGTTTTATAACGGCCTCACAATCTTGTTGCTGTCATAAATAGTCCTTCTGATTGGCTGAATTGGGACTTTCACAGAACTTATAAACAAACAAGATACATGTATTGCCACTCGCTTGGTCTGTATAATGTCTCTGCCAAAAACCCGGACACTGCAAGTCAGTTGTTTTCTTCGTTTCTAATTTTTTTTTCATCTGCCAGCATCATTTCAATCTTTGAGAACGTATTATATGCCTATACGGGCCTGTTCATGACTCCAAGGGTTTAACAAAACACATCGTGTCAAAGGCAGTGGTGGTGATCAAATCTATAAAAAGGCACAGACCTGACAGAACATGACCGTTTACTTCCCATAAACCGCATATATATATATATTTAAATCAGACACAACTCCAAATTGGAGAAAGAGGTTTATTTAAGATAAACAACTAATTGCGCGCGCGCTTAAAGTAGACAATGTTTAGTCTAAAGTATAAATGGTAAAATGGTACTACTATATAAGTAAGTGATATAAGGTACACAAACGCCGCCCCTGGGTTGTCCCTCAGGGTGTGAAAATTAAGTGCAGTAATCTGCCACGTGAACCCCCTTACTGGCCCAAAAGTAAAAGATAACGGCAACGGTGGGGAGGTGGGTGGTGCGCGCTGAGTGGTAAGAGTACACTGACGGGTCAGGGCCCCTAGACCTCCCTCCAGGGTGGAGGTGACACCCTCCCCCTCCCAAGCTAGGAGGGAGGGGGTGGGTTCCCGCACCCCGAGTCGCTCTGATTTAAATGCCATTAACAAGTTAATAGCTCTTAAATCAGACACAACTCCAAATTGGAGAAAGAGGTTTATTTAAGATAAACAACTAATTGCGCGCGCGCTTAAAGTAGACAATGTTTAGTCTAAAGTATAAATGGTAAAATGGTACTACTATATAAGTAAGTGATATAAGGTACACAAACGCCGCCCCTGGGTTGTCCCTCAGGGTGTGAAAATTAAGTGCAGTAATCTGCCACGTGAACCCCAAACCCAAAGTAGGGAGTAGTTATTGTCTAGTGGCAAGGAGCATCGTTTTTGTGGTCTCTGAGAGTCCCCTGTCTGTTGGGAGAATATACGCTGAGTAGGAGTGCGAACGCCAACGGCCTAAGAGTTTTATTTGTTGGACTGAGATGTTTTGGGAGAAAGCCCAAGTGGCTCCCCCTCGTCGAAAAGAGTGTCCTGCAAAGGTATTCACGTCCCCTGCAAGTCCCTCCAAAGCCCCCCGGATACATTTTATAAACTTCGATGGGGTGAGGGGGGTGGGCGTCTCCGACCTGTCCAAAACTAACGCTGGCCCGTCGGGTGGGGCTGAGGATGTTAAACGCACTGCATTAAACACGGCCTGTGTTGGGCACAGGGGATTCCCCCTGTCCCAGGGATATGGAATGATGAACTCCATTTCCCTAAACTGAATAGTCTTAGTCCAACGCACCTTGACTTTTAGTCCGTCCTTTGAGAAGATCAGATCCGACCTACGGAGGTGTTTAGCGGGGTCGAACCCTGTTTCTGGCACCATCACATTAGACCGTCGTAAATACCAAAAAACATGAGAAGGGCTGCCGCCCAGACACTGGCCCCAAAGGGCGTTGATACGTCCAGATGTGACAGAATAATGCGCAACAAGTCTGGGGTTATTGGAGCCTTTCGGGCCACCCCGTCCCCCAGATGACGTCTGATCCCCCTCAGAGTCATGGCCAGCGCGAAGTTGTCAGCACAGGGATTTGGTAGATCCCATTCCCTGTGTAATAGTCGGATTATATTCAAGTATTGTTTCACTGATTGATATTTTAACTTTTTTGCCAGAAAGGCTGCATACTGACAAAGTAACTGTGACGAGGCTGGTACTGGGGGCACCCCCATCAGAACACAAAAAGAGAGATAAGCTTTACGGTGGACCCCGTAAGCCTTTTTGGTGTTTGGGGCAAAGGCCAAAGATTGGAAAAACTTCACCCGATTGTTGAGTTGTACTTTATCAGCTGCCATGGCCCCCTAAGTGGGTAACCTAGTGCCCTGTAAGGCATCCTGTAACCTCCTCCATCCTCCTGGCTCCCCCAGTCTGGAGGCTGCATCAGCCACTATGTTTAGTCGTCCAGGGTAATAGATGGCCTTCAGTCTAAAATCATGGATCACAGACAGCCACCATATACGTCTCATCACTCCCATAACAAACGGGTCTTTGGCGGTGCCCCGGTTAAAGATGCCGACAGCCGCCTGGTTATCTGAGTACACCAGGACCTGTTGCCCCTGCCACCTGTGGCCCCATAAATCCGCGGCTGGGGCCAAGGCGAGGACTTCCTTGTAATTGATGTGTAGGTCACGGGTGTCGGGCCAAAGGTCCCAGTCCATGTGGTACCAATCCCCTGCGACGTATCCCCCTGCCCCAGCATTACAAGCATCTATACACACGTGAGTAACCCCTCTCGATTCTGATATGGGAGTACTGCCATTAAAAACACGCACATTATTTATCCACCATGTCAGATCTGCTCGGATCCCCTCTGTGATTCTCGTACGATGATGCTGGACGCGTAAGCTGTTTATCCTGTCAATGATACGTCGCAGATGGGCCCTGCCCCCGTATATCACTTGGGCTGCCCAATTTAATTTTCCCACAAGTGACTGGAGTTTACGTTTGGTTAAGTTTTTTGAAACCAGGGCACTCCTGGCTTCTGTCTCCAGCTGTTGTAATTTGCCTGTGGGCAAGGCAAAGGTGTAGTCCAAGGTGTTTATCTGTACACCTAAAAAAGTCAGCTCGGTAGTGGGACCCACTATTTTTGAGTAGTTTATGGCAAACCCCAAAGTCCTCAGGGTCCGCAGGAGAGTATTAAGGCTGTCCCGGCATTCCTGGTAGGTACGTCCCACTATTAAGAAATCATCTAAATAGGCCACCACTTTATCGTGGCCTGCCTGGCCTAAGATACTCCTGACCGCTTGTGTGATGTTATTATAGATTCCAGGACTTTTTCTCGCCCCAAAGGGCAAACGTTGGTCCTGGATGTAAGTAGGTTGTGTCTCCCCTTCGAAGGTCCAGGAAAGTCCGGTAAGGTTAAACTCAGAGGGGTGTATTTTTACACTCCTGTACGCGCTTTCCAAGTCAACCTTCGCTAAGTAATCCCCTGGTGTTATGAGGGCCGCTGCATCTTGTAGCGTCTGATAACTATACCCGTCGAGGTCGGCCAGGTCATTAAGTGCCCCCCCATGGGGCCGACTGCAGTCATGTATCAATCGCACCTTGTTTGACCCAGGCTTGGGAATAGCACCCAGAGCTGAGGTTATCAGGGGCGGTGTGGTTGATGTCACATACCGTCCGTTGACAATCTCATACTTTATCTGCTTCTCTACCAACGGTCGGACCTTGGGGTCCGTTGCTGAGCGGTAATTGTCCTGCCATATGGTCGGTCCCTGGTAGGGGCTGTCTGTAATCCTAAACCCCTGGCGCAGGCCCTCTAACAGTTTTTCCCTGTCTGGGTAATTGAGGGGGAGCAGACGGTCCCACGCCTCTGGTATGAGGGCCCCCTCAGTGTTCAAGGGGGGACCCCCTACTCGTTTTTTGTTGGTGGGGGGTTTGCCACTGAGGCTCTGGGCTTCTCATTGCGGTAACGGCACTTAACCCCGAAGTTACACACGCCCTTTGATATGTAATCGCGGCAATAGGGTCGTGGTTCCTCTGACTGGTCCTTCTTAGAATCCACCCCTTTGGCTCCTGTTTTAGCTTTATATCCGTTTTCATTCCTCCTGGGAACCAGCAAATGTTGCTCACTATGGGGATGTGGGGTGCCCCACAAAAACCCATGCTCCGCCTGGAGCTCACGGTAGTGGGTGTCATATTCTAACACACTGGCCCACTCATACTTCCCGACCAGATCGGAAATCATAGCCGTATATGCCATATAGTAAATGAGCTCACTTTCCTTGATCATGTTATTTTGGAGCATGTGAGCGCACAACCTCATATTGGCTCCATTCCACTCAGCAACAGTGACATATACACTTCCCGGCTCATCCTTCTTAAGGGTAAGGCCCCCATCGGGCGATGTGGTAAAGGTGAGTTGCTCCTTTTTTCCCCTAGCCACTCTAAGTCGCGCTGCTTCGGGTAGGAAGTTCACAATTTGTAAGGCCTTTTGTTTGGAGGCCTTTACGGTCAGGTGCATGAGGGGGTCATAGGCCACATAGGCTTTGGCCTTAGAGCCCCCTCCCATGGTTGTTTTAGGTACCACCGGGGCTTCCTTGGTCGTCCCTCCTGGGGCCACCGCGCCTTCACCGGCCTGCAGTAGGTTGGCCAGGTGGTCCCCTGCCTCCAGCAACACCTCTTCGTTGTGATCCACCTCCTCTTGCCCCTCTTCGGCTCGCTCCGGTTCGCTCACTCCTCCCTGTTCGGCAGCGTCAGGTTGTAGATCCGTCACTTTGATGGGATTGCCCAACGTCCGGAGGGCCAGTCGCAGGAGTCGGACCTGGCCCACTGCTATGTCAATGCGATTAATGTCGCTGGCCGTCATATACTTTAAAGCATCTAAATTATCACACTCTTCTTTCCGTAACATCCCAGTTGTCTTCCTGGTGAGTTTGTTGGCGATGGCCCAGGCATCTAAATCAAACGGCCGATCAGAGTTAGTCTCTGCTGCCTGGTTTTTATCAGTCCCAGTTGCCATATTTAGGTAGTGTAGGTCCCGTCCGTAGACGTCTGTGCGCGCTGAGTGGTAAGAGTACACTGACGGGTCAGGGCCCCTAGACCTCCCTCCAGGGTGGAGGTGACACCCTCCCCCTCCCAAGCTAGGAGGGAGGGGGTGGGTTCCCGCACCCCGAGTCGCTCTGATTTAAATGCCATTAACAAGTTAATAGCTCATATATATATATATATATATATATATATATATATATATATATATAGACACGGTATATGGGAAGGGCATACCATTGTTACAGCAGCCCAATTGCTTGGGGAGACAAATATGTAATTAATCTTGACATTCTGTATTTGGAGCTTCCAGGCAGTAGGAATTTGCTTTAGTGTCATTCACTTCAGAATCTATATTAAAGACTTTTGTTGTTGCTGTGATGTCGTCAGCTGCATCTTTTGTTGACCGTACTAATGTATTTCGGATACAACAGGCAGTGAGCGTGTTAATATGGTAGAAATAATGTTGTAATATGGCACGTAAAAGGGTCATAATTGCATGTTTAAATACGTGCCAAGACAGTCCTGGTGTTATCCGGCAGGCAGGGCGGGAGAATTACCACCCCGGTACCTCAGCTTTTTGTCGCCCAGTCCAACTCTCAAATTCCACCACTCCATGGCTTGAAGGTGCCCTCACATAACTCTACACATGTGTGACACCCTCCCCGATCACGTCCCAGCTGGGTTTGACGTACAAACCCCAGTAAAACTACCACAAAGGGCACCTTCCCGAGACATATTACAGGTACCCGTGGTAAGGGTCGTTTGGCACACCTGTGGCCGCCTAGCGGTCGGTGCCGGTACCACATTCCCACAGCGAGGCAGGTGACCATGGCAACGTGACTCGGGCTGCGGGACTGTCGTCTACACTCTCCTACCCGATTTTCTAGGTTTTTGCACGGAATCTTATTTTATATTTTAGGCTCTATAATATATGATCTGTGATGACAGAATTTTGTAGTGGAGGCGAGTGGCGTCTCATTGTAGGAATCTGGGCCAACGCGCATGTGTGGATTGTGCGCTGAAGCGAGACTTCAGGCAGGTGGTCAAAGGTAGGGGTGTACTGGGGTGCAGAGGGGGAGGGGAGGGCCCTCGGGCTGTTGGGGGTGGGGTGGAGAACCTGCAAGAGTCAGAAGAGAAACACCTGAATTCCTCACCTCAGGCATTTCACGGATCTCACTGATTACTTTACAGTATTGACCTTTTATAAGTTTAATAACATCCTTCATTTAAATTTATATGGAAGGGGGGGGGGGGTTACTGACATTAAAGGGAGCTCTAAAAACTAAAGTTGGAGCATATGATTCAATGAGGATCACGAATAAATGTTATTTCTTTTTCCCCAGTACAGTGAAGGCGGCGAAAATATATACCCAATACTATAGGGAAAACAGCAGGGAAAACATTAAAAGATTATTGTATTATGAAGCACGGTTGGGATCCCAATGGCTGCCAAGTTATGGTCTCAATATAAGCATTTATGCTAATTCGTATGATCAACCCTTACCAATATTCCCCTATAAATTAAATGGTAACTAAAATACAAAGATCCAAGTGTATTCGATCTCTTTGGTTACAAACTTACGTTACATACTCAATAATTATGATTAAAACATTCTGCCTCAAATGTTGACCACTAAGTTCTTCATCATCTTAGAAATCTATCTGCATGTTTGCTACACCTGGATCAATATGCAGGTAGACCAGTATAACAGCCCAATGGACATGTACACATGTTACTTTTACAGGCCTAGGGCCAAGTTTGACGGGTCTACCAACTAGTCAAAATATACACCCCTAATGGTCCCTCATCACCGTTAACCCTACCATGTTTTGTTCCACTCTGCAACAAGACCACTGTCATCGCCGGCAAAGATCGACGAGATGGGCGAAGTGGCAGAGTGGTTAAGCCCTTCCCTCCCGAGCCCCCTCCATGCTGTCCCCTCACATGGCGGCGTGGCGTGTCGACATGTGAGGGCACAGGACCACAACAACACAATAACAGGTCGGGATGACCCCTCCCAGCAGGGGGCGTATAGACTGTTTGTACGTAGGGCATCTCAACACGAACATGTGGCTGTGGAGATGTTAACTTCTACTTAAGATCCGTGTTATCTCAAATAATATGGATTGACGATGTACACTTGTAAGTTTGGGGTGATCAACTGTTCGTTCATACAACATCCACACGGACTATCTAATCTAAACTAATCATAATTCCTTGAGATACACCGACTATATATCTCAAAGATGCGTTGCAATGTGCGATCTAACATGGACAAAATGTCACTATTTGATCCCATTGCCCATTTCCTAATATCGCCTTACTGGAGAAGTAATAGTTGTCATGCACTAAACTTCTATGGTTGGGTGTTCGGGCCCACATTAATTTTGTTGGTTTGGACGAAAGGCCTTTACCATTTTGGAAAGAACTAACTCCTTAAATTAAAAAGATAAACAAAGTAAGAAAATAAACTTATATGTATTTCTTTATTGAAATGCTGGATCCTACGCTGACTTGTGCAACTTACACCGAGTTCTCAAAAGTCACACTGAACATAACGATTCTGAGACATGAATATGAAAATATCGTCTATGGACCAATAATGGCGACAGTTGGCGACATGTTATTACCCTGTCGAGCACCTATGTATTACCTCTAATACCCGGATTACTAAATGCTGAGGTAGGCCCGTCTAGTGGTAGGTTAGCGGCTACTTAGCGTCCGTTCTGCGGCCTCCAGGGTCAGCCGACGTCTTCTCGTGGTCAGCCCTCCCAGAGTGCACCGCGCGCCGGGAGTTTTCTGTGCGCACGCGCGGGGGCTAAAGAGGGTGATATTACGAGGTTTATGTGGCCGCCATGGGGTCATGGAGTATGGTAGCCTGTATGGCCCGGGGTCACTGTATTACACGGAGGGCGCCCGTATACATGTCATTGTGTGTCCGTCTCTCATTATAACCCCACTGCGTTCAAAGAGAGCCTAATTATAATGACCCTCATTGGTCGGGCGGAGATTGATGCAGGTTTCTATTTGATCCCTGTGGGGAGGCCGGTTCTACCATCTTTACCCCTGCACCTAATAACAAGCCCCCCTCCCCTGTCGGCCGCCGCACCCAGCAGTGGTCGCCCTACCCGGGTTCCCACAGAGTTCAGGCCTTCCATGCAGCGGTCAATATGAGAGGCGGCTTCCATATCTCACGGCCCACCGGTCAGCGTCCTTTCCCCTGATTACATGACGCTCCCTGTTTTCTACCTCCCCGCCCGCCCTCCAGGGGGCGGGTCGGGGCGCATGCGCGGTCAGTCGGAAGTGGTAGCCCTCACAATGCGCGCGCTGACCGGACGTCGCGCGCCACTGACGACGACGCCGACGACGGCGTTGGTACAGACGCCGACGACATGGCGTCGCCGACATGCAAGGCCAATCATATTTCTAGGTAGTCCAATATGTGTGACCCTTTGCCCTCACAGGGCTCGTATTGTAGGCGGCGGTAATGAGCATTGAGTAACGCCCTTGTCTGCCCCCCGCCCCTTACCACGTGGTCAGTGGTCGATAATAGGGGTCGCGACCCCCAGATGGCAGCACCTGAGAGATGCCGGCTGTGCTGGCGCGCTGCCCGACATGCCACCACACGGACTGAATGCACCATTGTGGGCAGCACATTGCTCTGAACCTGCATGGCATGCTGTGTTCATGTTTTACTCAATGAAGCGCGTCCATAACTCATGTCTCTCCCCGCCTACTTCCCTCTCCCACAGCCCACCTCCCCCGGAAATGAATGACCACTGGTCAGTCTGATCACGTGATAAATCAACACGTCACGCTCAGCGTCTTGGGAAACAAGCAGCGTCTTTATCTTATTAACCCCCGACCCCACGCCATTAACCATGTGAACGTCTTGAGAAGTCCCCAGGTGTCCGGTGGTGCCCCCTCCCGGTGATTACAGGTAGCAGACAGGTAGCCGCTCCCAGGCCGCACATTGTCCTGAGGCACAATGTACAATGTAGTTCTGGAGGTCATTAAGTACTAAACACCGTCACTGCCAGGAAATCCACGAAACACCCATTTCCTGCATTTTGTAGTGTATCTTGTGTAATGTGCTGTTTACATACTTCAGGGTCCCCAGAGAGTTACCACGGTGACCAGAAACTCACCTACCTCACCTGATTCCCAGGTAATACCTGTGGAGTTTTAGATACAGGTGGCCGCAATGGATCGTATTAAACCCTTGTATTAAACGATAGATGAGGGAAGACTACAAAAGGCAATATTTCGCGATATCTAAATTAGGATTCTCGACACAGGGCCATCTATGCCACCATCTCCAAACTCCAGAAGTCATATATCACCCAGGTCGTCTTCCATTCAGACCTTTCTTGTTGGCGTCAGGTTACCGTGCAGTTTCCTTTGTATACTCTTGTTAACTAAGTCCCAGTAGGACCTGTCACTTCTCGGCCCTGAGGGCCATCACTTACCGCGTACCCCCCACCCCGCCCTCCCCGGCCCAGGCCCTTCTGAGGGCCCTGCTGAGGGCCCTGTTTACACCACGAGGGGCGGGCCTTACGTCACAGCGTCCCCTCCCCCGACCCCCCGGCCCTCCTCGGGTGTCGTCCGGGAGTCTCTCCAGGTGCGCTAAGAGGTGCGTTAATCAGTAGGACAATGCCCCTAGGTGGGGCGCTAATGAGAAGGGCAATGCCCCCTCCTGAGGCCCCTGTCACCAGACGCCCGGGTATAAGTACTACTTCTAGTGCCAGAGAGGGGACGTGGCAGAGGGCCGGATCTCGAACCAGCCGTTTTACTCTTTTTTGTACATCCTAATCAAGACACACACCAGGAACCGTACTTTTTAAAAACCTGACCATGCAAACCTGTACTCACTCGGAAAAGACGTTATTTACGTAGTGTCACCTTTTAACAAAAACACCCACTATGTGAGTTGATATTATATGCTGCTAGGTTTTCTAGGGTTACTTGTATTCATATTACAGTCTTACTATGGTTGTCTATTATTACTCTTTATGTCCTCACTCACATCTTGGGTTTGACCGGAAACAAGTTTATGGCCATTTCTCTTCATACCCTTAATGCTTAACAAAGGAAACGTTTAATTAAGGATTAAGTCCACTTAGAGTACCCCTTTAATTATAATGGGTCTAATTACTGTCATTCAAAAAAACTAATCCGCATTACTATCGTCCCTTATAACATTATGTAAAGGGATTACTCTAGGTAAATAATTGGCGATACAACCAACATTCCCCTGGCCCTTTTAGCCGCTATATCTGGTAACAGTAGACCAGGTAGAGTGTCATCCCTGGTGGGGGTAGTGGGGAGGGCGACTGCTCCTGGAGCTAGGGTTGTTTGACAGATTAAATCCCCCACCCCCTACGGAGTAGTGTCACCTGCGGCCGTAAGCCCGCGTGCTGAAAACCGATACAGGTTTGGAGGGAGGGGAGCGGGAGGGAGGAGGGACTGTAGGGGTTAGGGGTGAGTAGTATATGGGTTGGGGATGGGGGGAGGGCGGTGCAGTAAGGTGACCGGGTGTTAGTAGGGGTTAGTGGGGGTTAGAAGGGGATCGAAGCGTCGCCCGCCTGGGCCTGGCAGGTGGGGAGGGACCCAAGGACGGACAGGTCATTGGGTATAAAGGGAGGGGGGGGGGGGTTAAATCTCTCGGTGATGTCAGCACGTAGGCCAAGTCAAAGGTTATTATAACTCGGAACTTTAAGAATCATTTTTGTCGTAATATCAAATAGTTTCCCTTGGCCTTATATTTTTGAAAATACGAAAATTTGATAGAAGAGGTAAACACAGCCTTCTGTCACTCTTCTCTTGTAAACGTTGAATATTTCCGTGTGATCGTTATCAGTTACGTAAACAAAAAAGGTCGTATTCAAAAAAAAGATAGTGCACTAGTGAGTATATGCAAAGGGCATTTATTTCTCTCCATCAGACACTACACCCTTAGGAATATAAATGTTCCTTTCCCTAAACCAATTTTTCCATCCTACCAGACCCCCTGGGTACCCCAATTTTACCCCCTACCCGCGATCCGCCCCTCTGAGCGTCCCTCAGTCTCACTCTGACGCCCAAAGCCTCGTTCCCGTTACATAATCTCGGCGTCCGAGTCCCGCGGGAAGTGGTTCCGCGTCACGGCGTGTCACTCCCCAATTATCGCCCGGGCAGGTGGTGTGCTGGGCCCCCACCAGGTGTCGCGCGCGTCCCACAGGTTACTATGACAACAGGTCGTTGGGCGCTGGATCGTGACGTCAGGGGTCACGACCCCCGAGAATCCCATTCAGGCCCAGGGAGTCGTCCCTTTATACGTTTATGACACGGGAGACAGGTATGGTGGACAAAATGGCCGACAAAATGGTACACCAAATAGTCTTTGTCAGGAGGCACAGACTGCGTTTACAGATAATTGAACAGATTGACGCAAACTAAGGCAGAAAGCAACCTCTAAACCCTTGTGTACAAAGAGGAGATATGGGGAGCAACGCACAATATAATGCAATGCCTGGGATCCACCACATTATTATACGGTAAATATTGACATGGCTAACAATTGTTTTAACAATTGAGAACAATATCCATGACCATGAAAATTTTAGTTGGTCAGTCTTAAGAAATGCCTTTTACCAAAAATAATCTAATAATTATGCTACTAGGCAAACAACTTATTCTAGATACTTACATCAATTGCATGTCTATTAAAGTGTACAAGCTTAAATGGTTACCTAACATATTCTGTCAAAGCGTCCTAAATCTGAACCTCTCCCCTTTAATCATCATTATTGAAAGTAGGCTTCCCGCAGTTCGTTACATCTTCTTCCAGCCAATTCGAGCTATAGATTTATGAAAAATACAATAGCAGTTACAGAGATAATACGAGTGTTATTAATATCAATCAGTTTGATGAGATGAACAACAGTAGTGAAGTTGAACCGTTGCGATATCATCATACTTAACTTCCATCGCTGACTCCCAAATGCCTTCAGGTAGCCCATAGCTTTATTCCTCACCATAGGGGGCTTTCAAGGTGTTTTTGTACTTGTGCCTTTTGGTTTTGAAGTTGGTCTTATTTCTGTTTTGGTGAACACTCTTATTGAAGTCACATCATAATTTTTGTTTCATTTAGATGGTTGTGTCTGCCAGTTGGGAGTTTACAATAAAAGAGTGTTTAATGACAACAAGTGGCTTCGCCAGGCTGTAAAACACTGGCAATGATGAACTCTTTGGGGATTCGAATCCACAACCTTTGGGTCTGGAGGTGAGTGTCCTAACCACTATACCATGGAGGATAAGGCTGGAACTAAAAAATGGGGTCATGACCCAATTTGCTGGTTCCTACTGGTCCTTTTAAAAGCAGTTTAACAAAACAGCAACCAGATGGACAGGTTGGTTATGGCCTAGTTCGCTGGTTCTTGGTAAGACCTGAAGAAAGATCATTATGTAGGCAGCAACATGCGAAAGGACATCGTTTTAGAAGAAGTAGGGTAACAAGTGGCTTCACCAGGATTCGAATCCACAACCTTTGGGTTTGGAGCTGAGGGTCTTAACCACTACACCATGGAGGATGAGGCTGGGACTAAGAAATGGGGTCATGACCCAATTTGCTGGTTCCCAAAGGTCCTTTTGAAAACAGTTTAACAAAACAGCAGCCAGATGGACAGGTTGGTTATGGCCCATTTCGCTGGTTCTTGGTAAGACCTGAAGAAAGTTCAGTATGTAGGCAGCAACATGTGAAAGAACATCATTTTAGAAGAAGTAGGGTAAATATAGCCTATGTCGGATGTACGTCCAAATATATATTATGCATATTGATTGACGGCCGTTCATTCAAAGACAAGCTCTCGGTGTTACTAATCCTGTTACATCCATAAGTCAACAAATACAACCCCCAAAACAAAAAGGGCGGATTAAACCCAGCGAGGTGTAATTCTGTGGATGTGATTGGTCTTTGATGTGGGCCCGTAGTGTTGACAACCTCCCTTTACCTGGGGTAATCCACGTTAATCTCCCTGTTAACACACACCTAATCTCCTTTACAACACAGGCCCGTGGACACGGCTTATTAAACACACTCAGTGCAGAGACAATCATTAGACAATCGTCATCCACTACTTCCTCTGCAGTTAATCCCATTGTCTTCTCGTACCCCCTCCACACCTGACCCATTCCACAGAGGGTAGAGGGGTGGGTGTTTACCTTGGCATGGAAAGACGTGCTTACAATGCAGCAGGTCCTACACGTCCCTCAGCCAACATATGTGATACAAAGCATTTGAATGCTTCATAGTTCAGATAGTTCAGAGAAATATCCCATTAATCTATAATTTGGAATTGATTATATGAAAGCAATGATATACCACATGAAAAAACATATTTATTCAAAATAAATTCAATTAAATTTCTAATAGAATAGATATATAGTATGCATGATCACTAATAGTGATCATGCATAATATCTATTCTTTCAATGAGGCTATACATGACGTAATGATGAGGTTAACAACTGCATAGGCTGGAGATTGCAAGTGAAAAATTCACAATGACCGCATTTCTTGACCAATGCGTATAGATATGATCGAAAAATACTTGGGCGAATAAAACTTGCCTCCCTGCGACGCCCCTCTCTTGTCCTTTTAAACATTACAACACACCTTACACACCTATACACCACACCTATACTCAGGCAGAAGTCACCGCCCTCACGCCGGATGTCCCCTGTTCAGGCCCGCCCCTAGGCTGGTTCCCGCCCCTGTCCGCTACCGCTAATACTAGGTATATGTAGAGTAACGGAATTACCACGGGGAACCAGTATATGTAGAGTAACGGAATTACCACGGGGAACCAGTGTAGCCCGCCCCATCCTAGTCCGTCCCTGACCTACTTAGCTCTTACATAATAGGTCCGTACACCCACAACAGTCCATGGCTTTTATTGGTCAATTAAAATTTGCAAAGAATTCTTTTATTGGCCCTCTATAAATGACATGGGGAATCCCTTTGATGGTTCTTGGCCTGCTGGCTGGTTTATGGTTCTCCCTGCCACAAACCAGCGGCTGCAAAGCATGCTGGGATTTAGGTGGGAATTCCCACCTAAAATGGTTGCCGGTGTACAGACTCACTTTGGGAAACAGTGGGTCTGGCTGCTACAGACTAGCCCCATCCCCCTGTGTGTGATTCCCTTCCCTCCGACAGATGTCACTCCGGCCACCCCCGACCCCCATACCTGGACTTTCGGCTCGTTGTTTGTTGCGGGTTGAGTCCATACCGTACAGGTGGTGGAGGAGTTAGGCGGATTAAGCCTGAATTAGGCCTGACTTTGATGCCGGCCTATAACGGCGCGTGGAGTGTGTGTGGAGGAGGGGCGACACCGCCCGAGTGTGAAGCCCTCTAACTGAGCCTAGACCGGCCCTCAGATTGCCCTAACTGAGCCTATATTGGCGGTACGATTGCCCTTATGTTTGGTCCTATGATGGGGCTATGACCAGGCTTAGAGTAGGTAAATCGGGTTGATGTACTGTGTGGTGGGAGGTCGTAGAGGGCTGGAGGACAAAGGCCCCCACAGAGGTGTGTTTGTACTGAGGATTTACCTGAGGAGGAAACCCCAGAACTGAGACGGGGGTGGGGAGGCGGGGAGGAGGGGGGCACCTCATCTGCCTCCCTACCCTCATCCATCCACACTCTCACACAAAGACTGACTTCTCGCTACAATATGTATACATGAAGACTTTCATGGTCTAGGTCATAACATGGGGTATTTGGACCGGCGTCATTTGAATACAAAGGCATATTAACCAAATGAAGAATCTCTAACGTTTCACTCACTTCCAGCATATAGCCAACCACGTGGATTAACAACGATACATCTTTTTTTCCTTAGTCTAGTCAACAAAAAGCTTGGTCTACAATAATGTTAATTGCACCATAAGAAAGTCTTTCATTAAAGTTCAAACATGAACAATTAAGAAAATAGAATTTAAAATCTTGACGTTTCAACATTAAAGCCTAATTATGTGGGGAATATTAAATTGTATTTGTCTACCGCCAACAATAAAACTGATTGCCAGTTTTGACAATTCCTCATTTTGCAATAGTAGATTACGGCAAGTATGCAATTCGAAATGATTATAAGCCATCATGCGCCAGTTGATTTGTTTTCACAGAAACCAAGTGTCGACTTATTTAACTCTCGTCTTTATTGCTTTTGTTCTCGTTCTTGGGTTGATTTCTATTAGGCCTTAGAGAAAAAGAGAATTAATCGATCACATGATACAATTATGGCGTAATAATAGGTATCAAGAAAGTTCTGTGAATATTTACTTTGCACATAGCATGTTAGGCTACGTTTAATGATTATCCAATCACGCATCTGATACAAGAGTGATACGTAACCATGTTACTTGTGTGCGTGTATAGATACTCATCCATATGTATGTGCGAAGCCTTCTCCTTTATTAGTTAGATCGGTTGACGATTAATATGTGGGTTTGGGGTTCAAATAAAGTTGAGGATAAAGAATATACACTTACTGAAAACCTATCTGTTTTCTTAATGGTTATAAATCACCTAGGCTACCTTTGTAACAATCTGAAAACCAGGGCAATCCCTATGATTAATACTCAGTAAACAGTATATACATGCATAAACATTGTGTGTGTGTGTGTGTGTGTGTGTGTGTGTGTGTGTGTGTGTGTGTGTGTGTGTGTGTGTGTGTGACGCCCCAACTCAGCTCGATGTGAATTGAGTTAGGCAGTGTGGTGACCGGCCCTTATAACATAGGATGTATGTGGTTAACAGTGCGAATAATTCGGTAGATACAAACATGAAGCATTTAAGCCATGTTGCTGCATCTTTTACTGGGCCAGATTCTCCTCCCTTTGTTAACCCACCCCATGACCACACGGTGCATCAACCCTCCAAGCCGAGCCCGGACAGCCCTACAAGTCACCAACCAAACAAACCCCAATCCATCATTAACCCCTTTTCTCCACTGACACCGGGTGGTTTTTGATGGACACCCATGAGGGGCGGTAGGGGACGACAGGGACAGGGCGACTTAGCTCTCTGAGGGCTTCCCACCGCCCCTGACTTGTCTCTTTGTGAGGCTAAATCTACTTAAGTCAGTATCGATGACACCTGAGATAGACCTCTTACAGTGGGAGGGGGTAGTGGTGTAGGGACATAAACATAGTGCTACAAAGTGGGAAGTGATGGCTGACAGGACAAGAGTCAGGTATACTTCTCGTCTGTGTGTATACTACCATTACCGTATCATGGCCATGAGGAGGCTAAATACACTGGCAACACATCCCATATTATTTCAAGCTTTCTGTTTCATCATAATCTTCGAAATCAAACATCACAATTCTTTGGCTGCAAAGGTCTTAACCACCAACTCCTGATCAACAGTCTTACTATAAACAAAGATAACTATTGTTTTCTTCAACCTTTGGGGAAGGTCTCGATGGAGGCCTAAGGAGGGGAGGAGGAAGATATTCAGGAGTTGTCAAGGTCGGTGGTAAATGACGTGGACAGTTCAGGTCGCATATTCGATTGTTGACCACCACCTAGTTGACTATTTTAATACGAGGGTAAAGGGCTCTTCACTCAGAGGCTTTTTTTACTTGTATACCAAATTTAAAATAATTTTGATAAAAATAACTTAAGCATAAGTCTCAATTCACGATAGGTAATTCATTCAATTCCTAATAACATATGACATCTCTGACTAATCACAGTATCCTTTAAACTATTGTTTTGTAAAATCTTAAATTAAATTTCAAGGTAAACAGTGTAAGATACAGGTAGGGACGCTGGTAGGGACGCGCGTCGGCGGTCAGAACTCACCGGGAGGTACATAATGCGCACAATACACAACGCGTGGCAGCCCTTTCAAGGTCAGTGAGCCGTGACCTTGTGTGGGAACAAGGCCCTCAGGGAGAGAAGCCCTTTTTACGGGACATAGAGGCACCACAGGCCCTTGGTACACTGAAGGAACGCAGTACCACGACTGACCACTCACCGACCACTCGCCGACCTCTCATGGGCCACTCACTAACTGCCCCCTTACTACTGAGTGACCCTCATTGTCTTACACTGTCTGAACCAATAACTGACCACCGACTGATCACTGACTGACCACTCACTAACTACTGCTTAACAACCCCTTTCACAATCCATAAACACTTAATAACCAGTCTCCGACAACACAAAATATCCACTGAAAAACAACCTACGATCCCCCGACCACTCCCATACCACTCATAGTACAGCCTGTTACCACCCACTGACCACTCACAGGTCACATCACCCATATTTCCCTGCTGAAGGCAGTGCCCGTAGTACGTCCCAATAAAGAACCGGGAGTGGTCAGAGATTCCATAGTGCACCCTTACCCCCGGTTCACACACACAAAGGTGAGACCAGGGGGCAGTGTATTCGGACATCGGGCCGATTAACTTATATACCAACGTCAGCTCTGCTGTCACAATGTATCTGCCCAGGTAGACCCCGCGGGAGATTCCTCTGGTGTTACTCAAATAGTTCCACACATTATTAGATATTTGTTGCTCCTGTTGTTGTTATTGTTATTATTATTGTTGCTGCTGTTGTTGCTATTGCAAATGGTGTTGAATACAGGTGGCTTATATAGGAATTTGCATTATAGACATATAAAGTTCTCGATATTGTGCCGATCTACTCTGCTGACGAGGGATTGGCAACAATTTCAGTTTGCAGATCCGACTCTGACGCCAATATTTAGACCAATTGGACAATAAAGCCCTTTAAACCAAATGCCCCTCCCCCAATCTATGAAGGTGGCATTAAGGACCTCAAGATGACAATCTATAAAGGCCACGTTTAGTGTCAGGTCTCAACCCAACCTGTTACCTCCCACCCCTAAATGTCTTCAACTCTATGGTGTCTCCACAATACAGGGAGATTTAGGCGCCTGGACCAGCTGACCAGGGACAGATAAGGCAAAGACCAGGTGAACGGTGTCCACTGCAAGAGGGCGGCGCCTAAAACACGCATAAAGACTGGGAATCTCGATGGCAAGGACATTTAGGTATACCATGGTCTCGCTGTCTTGTGCACTGTCCCCACCGCCCCTCGGGCTTTGTTGTGGGGGCCTGAGGGCACCTCGCGTCTCAGGCCCTTTAAGGCCCTCCAGGTGAGTTACCGGCCGGGGGACGTGCAAGGTGGAAGGGAGGGGGAGGGGTCATGTTGTGGCTAGGGTCAGTATTATGGTCCTCCGTCAGTTGGTCTTCCTTCGGATTAGATGTGTCAATATGATCACATTGTAATCTGTGAAACTATACAGAATACTTCACATGATTGTGATCTAATCGCGTAATATTTACAGCCGCTTGAATTATCGTTTTTTCCCATGTTTATGGTATTTGTTTGCAGAATTATTTCACCATGTATAAAAGAGGATAGTATAGGTAAATGGTTCCGAAACATTTGGGATAGTCTGCATTTGTCCTTTCTTATGCAGATTATTTCGTTAATGTTCATAAGAGGATAACGGTAATCGGTGCAGAAAAATAGGGGATCGTCTGCATTTCGGATCTTAATGGAGGAGGGGATATTATCTATACGGCTGACTATTGTCAATATTTGTATATAGCTTTTTTAACCATTAACTCTTTAATGGAAACTTTAAGACGACCCAGGTATACTGTCTCACTCTTTTTTATGGCACTTCGTAGGTCATTTACTCATGATAGAAGTGTATGATCATCCCCTATCGTTGCTAAGTTTAATAAGACATGATACCTTGGTGTTTCATGTATGGGAGGGTTGTATAGGGCATCTTTGCGAGCAATAAATGCAAGCTTTTAGTATACGGAGCGAGTGATAAAATCTTTGATGAACAGATATCTATCAATTACACGTATACAGAAGAGATCATATCATCATTTTCAAGTGTATCCAGATTTGCAATGAATATACAACACAAATATATACAATACATGCGATGTTTATTAATCAGTAAATAACCACCTGCTATAGCCCATGTGATGCAATTCAGTGTTTACATTGTCATCGCATGATGAGCTGTGCTAATTGGTGATTTTTGGTTCTATGTCTTCATTATGACTCTGACGTTTTTTCCTTATCAGTGATATCTCCATCTGTTTATACGGCGTCCCCACTCGTTTAACAATATGGTTTCCTACCTCGTTGCTTGTCCTTTTATCTCCAGGATATGTATATACACCTATGTGTATCCACTATCAACAAACATTACCCCCAGATCATGAATATTCAACCAAAACATCTCGTGTCCTCACCTGGTTATAGGTAATCCAAATATACACCCATGCGTGACAAGAGTCCCCTTACCACAACAATCGGACCCAGTGAGCCATGACGGGTGGCATTAAGGAGTGACTTCACTGATTAATAAACCTCCCAGAGACACAATTAATGCGGGACATGATGAATACAGTGCCCGGGCCTGTAATGACGGACTCATCAAGGCTTTAGGGTAAGCCCCGAGGTGATCTGGGAGAGATGAAACGACTTCAAAAGGGTTAGGGAGAGTAAGGGTTCCGTCACCTGTATCTAGAGATGTTAATTAATGTCTGTTAATTCCGTATACAGGTACACAGCGCTTTAATACAATCACGACATCTGTATTTTGAATCGGTATCACTGAGTTTTTTCCTGTTTATTATACGTCAGGTGTTTCCAACCTGAGGGCTCAGAGGGGGGGGGGGATAAAAAAGAGTATACAGAGAGTATGAGATTCACAGATAGACAGAGGGTGGCGCAGATTGTTTGTCGGTATGAAATATATAAAAAGAAGTAAAAAGATTATCATTGTACACCGCTTCACTGAGCATGAAAAGGGAGTATCAAACAGTTCAGACGGTAGGGTCTCCATAGAGGTGTAGATTGTCTATATACCTGCCACCTCATCTATACCTCCATTCATCAAGGTTTTAATATACAGTTCAGATCTCCATCATCACATACATTGTCCTTTCGTATGGTCTGTCATTTCTACTGACACCTAAAGATACTTTGTTTAGTAAAACTATAAATCACTCCGGGGATTCCCCAAATGGACTGTAAACATAGATCTTCTTATGTTATTTCCACCTTTTCCAACTATCAAAGGCCAGTGATATGAAATACAGATCATCGACTTTGATAATGTGATGGAGGAGCCAACGGAATTCCCCTAATGTTTTCAGTTGGCAAACAAATAAATTGCATGTTCTTATATGTCAAACTTTAAAAAACGTTACTCGAAATGTTATCCGAAAAGTCAGAATCTAATAATTTCAGAATGGTAAATGTACAAAAAACGAACGATATAATGTCGATAAAATCATGGTTCTAATGTGAGGGGGGGGGGGGGAATGATGCATACGACATAATTATATAAATCATATTGTTATATATAAGCCTAAAAGCGGGAGACTGCACACACTAAGTCATCTTCAAAGCGCCAACTCTCAGCCTCTGCCAGCCCCCACGGGAAGCGAGTCGACACCAGGGGAAGTAAAACATCCGGTACGCTCACTCCCGAGGAATCTCGCGATGTTTCGCCGATTCTCAGAGCCCCTGGCGGATGTCACTGACAGTACTTTGATCTGGGAGGGTTGAAACGGTTTTGGGTTTATTGTAGCCGGTGTTGGGGCGTTGTAACGGGTTCGTTTAGGTCGGTAAATCAGGCCTAATGCTCGCTACTGGGACCGAGCAAACCTCTCTACTCCTGACAAAAAGGATGTTTATTTCAACTAAAGCCCCGGCTCCACTGCCCGACAGTCGAGTTGAGTTGAGTTGAGTTGAGCTCAGTCTTATAGTGGAGCCAGGATTAAGACTAGAGTCGTGGCTACTTGCTAAGACTGATCCGTCGGGTCTTACATGTTGAACTGTTGAAGATGTACGACTGGATCGTCGGGTCGTAGGGGGGCGTGCATATGACCACCTTATATACATTATTTGATGAAGCTGAGACTGTTGAGTTGTAACCTATGGCATGGTGGAGTTTTTTTGCTGAGACCAGACTGTCGGAGGGAATGGCGCCTCTTGGAGCTACGACAGTCGAGTTGAGTTCAGTTGGGCAGTGGAGCCGGGGCTTTAGAGTTTAAACACAAGTTGTGCACTGATTTATTTTCATGAAAACAACCGTTTAAAAGGCTTGCTCTCTTTTTACCCCTTTTGTATCTCTCTTGTCACCTAGGATTTATAGACTAGGACAATTATATCAAGCAGTGACAAGAGAAGCAGTTTCTTTGGTAATACTTGTTCATTCAGTGATTTATAAAGAAATTTAAAGAGGCCAAAATCAAAAGAAATGGGATCGGAGTACACAATATCTGAGAGACCGCCATATTTTGATAATAAAATCCATAATTTCTTGCACAAAAAGGTAGAAATCTCAAAGGCATTACTCCACAGAGTTTTGCATAAATGAATCAAGGCAACAAGGCCTACAGACAATTCTTCCCCACTCTCGTCGTAGGTTGACTAGAGAATACCGAGAGAACGATCACCGAAAGACCAAAAAGAAAATGAGTTTTTTTAATAGAAATTTTAGCACACCATATATTTCCAGGGATCTATATAATAGGAGAAGCGTTTTATTACCGAGTATTCTATGACATTATTATGTTAGCATAGGCCCCTACGTACAATAGTAGTATGTACATAATAATTATACTTAAACTTTGAAGTGGAAATGAAAGAAATACTGAGCTTTTCTGCGTATGGTCTGTAGGTTACCGCCCCAAACACGCTCTCACCTCTCATTTCTTACAACTCACTTTAAATTCTTTATTCAATTTCACACCCATTAAAATCAAATCAGCACGGCCAGTCTGCGGCCACAGGTACAAACTGTAACACCCCGGGAGGCGGGGCGGGAGGTCCCCTTCAAAGCGGGCGGCAGACACAGTGTGTAGCGGGGATATTGGCCATGTCTAATGCATTAAACGCCCCGCCCCGGTCCCCCACCATTACCTGCCCCCCGCCCGGCCGACCGGCAAATCGACACGAGGCGGAGCTGTCGGCTACTCTGTAATTAGTCACGTGGCCTGGGCGATAATGAGGCGGATTTTAGTTAAACAGCGCCCCCTGGGATCACCAATCTCACTCTCGCGCACCTGGGCGAGAATCGTCGAGATTCATGGGATCCCCTCTACGAGTACAAACACAGATTCCTATGTATAGGACTATGTGCAAGTACATGTACATCCATACTTTTTTGTCCTTTCTAGTAGCATGGAGATTTTACTCTCCATACCGGTAGTCACAATGCATGGTTAATTTCAAACGATATAGGCCTAGTTATTTTTCTCCATAATTCCCTTTTCTTCCTCAAAGTAACCCTCATTAGAACCCTGCTGGGAGAGTGAACTTGATGACAGACGCCGTGATGTCTCATTTACATGTAATTTGCATACATCGGGAAAGGCGGCCCCTCTTTGAATCTTCGGTAGTAATTAATCAGTAATTATGAGTTCGCCTAACCAGCGGCCCCCACCTAACCCCCAACCCCCACCTGACAGAGGGCGGCACATCAAAGTCTCACCTGTGGAGGGGTTTACAGGGGGAGGACCGCCCTTTGATGTAACCGACAGGTGTTTGTATAAATGGGACAGGGGAGGGAGGACGTCCGCCACCATCACCACCCCGGAGTGTTTGCAAACAACCCCTGTTGGGGAGAAGGTCTTAAGGATAGACACCAGTGGTTGGGGCGTGAATAGTGTTGCTACCTTTGGTCACAACCATAAGATTTGTTTTTTATATTATTATTTCATAGAAGACATAATTAGATAGCCAATGAATTACCATATCTATTCATGTAAATTATATTGAAATAGCAACAACACCAGCTATACAGGGGAGTCATAAAACTAAAATTCTTAATATTCAAATTAATTTTTTTGGACATCGATATCTCACTTAATATTCAACTTAAAGGTCTGAAATTTCTAACACATATTCTTGACATATGAATGCAGGGAAGCGTGTCTCAGATTTTTTATATAGGTCTTCAATGTGTTTTTATGAAATGTAGAAAATGAAAATTCATAAAAATCTAAAAAAGTTTCCCGTTTTTTGCCGTTTTTGATCATAAAATGAAATCTAGGCCCTTAATCAAAAATTTGAGACACGCTTCCCTCCATACAATAGTTGTGAAGGTTTATGTGAAAGCTTGTTCATGTCATTGGAATATTAAGCTAGATATTCTTGTTCAAAAAATAAAAGTGAAAAAATCAGATAAAAATCCATAATTCCTCAATTTTGACTCTATTTCGAATTTGTTTAGTATTAATATAGAGAGAAAAATATAAGCTTTTAAATGAGGTATAGTATGTAAGAATCAGACGGCTATTAAGGAAATTATGGCTGGTTTCCTGAAAAGGCCGTCAACCACTGGTGTCTATCCTTAATGTAGGGTAACAGTAGGACTTTTTCCAAAGACCTTCAGGCTTATGTAATCGGAAGACAGTGTGAAAACGTTTCTGTGTGTTTATCATTCGGTTGACACTTTATTGTTAGAAGGGTCCCGTGTTTAGTTTCATCCAGAGGAAACACTGAAGTATGTATTCTAAACATCATCAAAGCAATACAATGAAAACATGTTAATTGTTGAAAAAATAAATCAAAGAAAGGAATATACCTTGAGTGTGACCCAGAAGTACAAACACAAAATATAAGAATGTTGAATCTATACCAAACTCAACGACATGCTATTGGACACGCTTTCGTGTTGATGCATTCAGTATATATATATATGTTGATTGGCGAATAGATGATTAAATAAAATATACATATATTTCTAATACATCCCTTTGTATTATTCTTTCTTGTACTATAAGCAAATTTTCTGATAACATATTCAATGTGTCCTCCGTTTGTATCCGACGCTTCCGCTAATGGCCGTTTCTGACCGTACATAGGTAGTTTGGTAAATGGTCTGGTTTTGTATATATTATTGACACTGAAGATATCATTGATGTTGTTATCTATATTGGATCCAGGACAGTACATCTCCTACCTACAGTATTGTATTGTGCCTGGGATCTACCTAGACACACACACTAACCTGCCCCTCCCACTATCTGTCCCCCGACATGCGCACTGCCCCCGGGCACAGGGCGACACCTGACGGACGACGGGTTATCGGACCGGAACCGGAAGTGGGGCAGACCAGCTGGATCCCCGCCCGGGGCCTGACGGGAAGGTGTGAGGAGAAGACTAGGTGGTCTGGTGGGAGGAGGGGGAAAGGGGCGGGGCAAGGGAGGGGAGCAGGGGGGAGGGTAGGGTTTGGTGGTTCATACTAGTAGAAAACATCCAAGAAGAACAATCAGGGTTGCCCTTCAGTGACGTTGAGGTATAACAGTGATGGAGAGTAATATTGTCTTGAATCCCAATAAGGATATTGAGAAAACAAGCTAGCAATACCAAGAAAAATATCAAATAATACCTGTATCTATATATTATTCACCTATATGTAACCCCAGACCATCCACCTCCCTTTTGGTATATATATACGTCGTACAATGGACGTAGTGACGGCCGCTCCCTGAAAGGGGCGCTGGGGTGGGACGGTGGGCTGGGGTCAGAGGCCACGTTTAGAGAGGTTAAAGAGGCCAAAGTGTCCCCACACCCCCGGGACAAAACAAGCAATTAGGACAATTACTCAAATCACGGGACAGGGTTGGGTGCCGGTACAGTAAGGATGGGGGTTATCATAGGGCTATGGCTCATTAACTTATAAACGATGATATGCCCGCCCATGATTAAAGCCATGCTATATGTAATGAATAACGCTAATACAATTAGTGTAGACAAATCACGGCAAACCATAAGGCATCATTCACATTGTACTATGTATACCTTCTATAGATAAATGAATCGCTGCAGATGTCATTATGTATATTCACTTACTTCATTATGATACAATGTATTTAATGACACTATTAGTGCGTCATTTACATACCTTTGTTGTTGCTATGATTTTGTGGTATCAGCTCTCAATGTCATATTACACTACTAGTTCTGATCAATCACCACATTAACAGCAGTTGTTAACAACAAAATAGATACTAGGACTGTCAATATTATAGATATCGGGTTTGAATATTAATTCGCAGTATGTGATTTCAATGACAATGTATTGTTGTTGCAATCCGGAGAAAATAATAATTTTAGCTAGTAAGAGATTTATCTCGAAGGGGAGATAATACATAACATTTTTCCATCTAGGGACCTTTTAAACAGAACGGTCCCTCACAAAAAAGAAACTCATTGAAACGATAACAATAGGTCAAAATATTTAAAAACTATGAACTTATACGGAAATAATGCATGAGGTGTACCAGCTGAAACGTAAAAGAAAAATACGTTATTTTGCCTACTGATTTAGTTGGGCAAGGATACAGCAGAATGTGCTGAGGAATGTTTCCCTGCCTCCCGGTCCTACCTGCGCAATGTTCAGATCGGTTTACCTCCCCTCCTCATAAAAACAGCAACCACAAAGAAATGGGGGAAAGTGAGTCGAGTTATAATGTGTTTATTTGCCACCCTTCAACAGCGCTGTCAGAGTGGGCTCAGAGACACACAGACAGATCACCCTGTGTTGTCCCTGTTTACTTTTGTTTACTTTTTGTCCCCTTGAATACCGCATGTGTGTGGTGGTGCGCGCGCAGACCGGATGTCAGGTGCTCCCATCAGGCCCTTCACACATCCGGTTTGACACGTGACCCCAGTCAGCAGCGCCCCCTACACCACGAGACGGGAACTTCAGAAAGTAATTAGCCTGGCGGAGATCAGAGTTTGGGCGCGGCTGAGAGGTCGGGGTGAACCAAAACACGTCCGACTTACCTGTCCAGGAGGGATGGGCGAGGTGGGGTGAGCCTTGGGCAGGTTAGTTAGTCACTGACACAGAAAGTATTCACCTGCCGACTAACTTAGACACAGGCGCATCACATTACTCACCCACTCACCCACCAGTCTGCCTTGTCACTCAAATACATTTTCAGGTGACTACCTATCCAAGCATTCTAAAGCACCCTGAGCTATTCATCATTAGACATACTATCTTTAGGTATATCTTCACCGTGAAGACTAGAAGGAGGCGGTCTAATCGTTCATTTAGCGCTCTAACCCATCATATTATTGCTTATTATCTTGTACAACCATAAATTTGGTTCAATAACCTTCCCAATTATTCAATAAATTTTTCACTGTCCCATTAACTCATTTGCTCACATTATCTTCCACTGTTTCCTCAAATCACACTCTCACTCACTCACTTACTCACTCACGTATTCACTCACTCACTCCCGTCTGGAGCAGCCCATTTACCCTACTTTGAGCTAGAGGTTACGTAGAGATTAGTGACATCCTGAAGTGGGAGGTGGGGGTGGGGGGGGGACTGGGGTGTGGAGGGCGCTTGGGACGAAATTAAACTGAGCAATTGTCTACTGGAGCCTGTCTGTCTAAACGTGGTATAGTGCATGTAGAGCAAAGCAGGAAAACGTAAAAAGTGGCATCAAGGAACGGAACTTGCATGGCCAAAAAAATCTCAGACTCACTTCTCAATACGGCACACTTTGTGACATATAAGGCTTTATATGCAGGACGGTTTTGCATAAGAAATCCTTGGAGGAGGTGAATGTAGCCAGGTGTATTATAGAACCCTTGAAGAACACAGAACAGAAGTAAAGGGGTTAAGAACGAACGAATAATAGAAAAAAAAGAACTAGGTGTTACTAATTTTATCTATGTTAGATTAGCGTGCGTCTTTCGGAAAAAATGAAGGAAAGTTAACCCCGACCTACTCCATGGGGCGTGGGGCGTCTACATGGAGAGGGAGGAGGAGAGGGGAGTGGTTAGGAGAGTAGAGGGGCAGATCATGGGGGTTACCTCCGCCAGATTCCACCAGACGACACCAGGGGGCTCTGCCGACACCCAGCTCCTCCAGTGGGCTCGGATCTCCTCATCGCAGTAACCTCTCACCACGGTAACACCGGTAACACCCTACACGTCACCCCTCCAGGGCGCGGAACCCCTGCACGGTCACGTCCCACTCACCTGCCTCTAACACCTGAGGCGGCCCGGAGCAGCTCGTGAGCAGCTAATCCTTCAGATGTACATTACGTGTATGCGTAACGGGAGCAGGTCCAGTAGACGGGTCACTGATGAGCCACTCGAGACTGGAAAATGTCAAAGTTCAGATTTAAGAGGGGACAAACGCCAGAGGCTATGTTGGACAAACTCGAGTACATGTGAACAAAATACCGATCAACCTGTTGGTTTGCTAACTTTTGTGATCCTACATTTGCCACCTGGGGATTGGAACTATTCCCGCGCCACTCGTAACTTTGTAGCTGTAAGGAGAAGGAGGCTCCTCCATTGGTTAATTGGAGGTTTCGGATCGCCCATCCAGGCCTTCTTGTAGGTGAAATGTAATCCTGCATGTAAAGATACTGTGACATATTATCAACGCCGAGGCGGATATTTAGTATACATTGGAACATGTGGAGACAGGGCTGTGGAGATATCTGTCCGTGATGCTACACCCTTAGGTCTGTGTCTCTAACAGTATAGACCCGTCAGACGAGTAGCTCGGTGAGCAGGTCTGAGTGCCTGGTGCCCGCTGGGCCGGCGCCCCTGGCCCTCTGATCCCCGCCTACAGTTACCCCGAGCAGCTCGCCGTCGGGCGGGCAGCTCAACAAACACCTCACAAACGGTTACTTCTGCTCACTTTGACACGGGCCTCTACACCACCATCGGCGCCTCCATCAGCCTACGGTAAGCCGTGAGCAACAGGTCTAAACGTGTTGCGAACCTGAACATTTCACCTGGATAATGATCATCTCCTTTAAATCAAGGAAAGCAATCGCTGCGGATCCTGATCAGCTGATCGTGGAGTTCCAGGTGCACACCGAGACTCTGAGACGGTGAACTTTGTCTGACGATGCCCCGAGCTTTCCTCATCAAGAATAAGGTGCGGGCACCTGGCCCTGGTGCACCGTGCGTACCTGCTGCACAGTGCGTACCTGGTGCACAGTACGCACCTGACACACAGTACGTACCTGATAGACAGTGCGTACCTGCCGCACAGTACACACTTGGCGCACAGTACGCACCGGGTGCACTCTGCATACCTGGCTCACAGTACGCACCGGATGCACCGTGCGTACCTGTCGCACCTGGATCCGCCAAGCCGAGGGCCGACATGGTTACCGGGACAGAGGCGGATAGATCCCGGGAGGCTGGATCCCCGGCCGACACGGAGGAGGGCCGGGAGAGGGATCGGGCCGGCCGACGGTGCTCGTCCCCCGCCCGGGAGGAGGGGCGGGAGGCGCCGGGGATCGACTGGCAGGCGGTCGTAGGTAAGTGGAGGAATTAGAGGAAAGAGATGCATGCCAAGACACACACCTTATAACTTTTTGAGGAGTCGTAACATAGATCTAGAGGACCAGTTTTTGTGTGTGTGATCCCCCGTACCCCACTAGGATTGAGGTCATGGCAGTATCATTTAACCCTTCAATGCTCTTCAAATTGCAAAATGACCCTTTTATCGCGAGCTTTTGACCCAAAATACATGCCAATTTTTCAAACAGAAATAAACGCTGATTTTTATTGATAACAGCATAATAGGCATACACAAAAGGTACAAACCCCCTTTTTCTTAAACTACTGACCATTTCCCCAAGGGCTCATACCCTTTGTTAAAGAATAAATCCATGATACGAGGAATATCTTAATTATAATTTCCAATTACAAATGCTAATACAGCTGTCTTGCAGACTTTAAAGTTTTCTGCTGACTAAAATGTTGTTCCCTCTTTGCCTAAAATAGCCCCTATATTAGATTCAGCGAATATTGCCAAATTTGACCAAAACTTTCTCCTCGGAATTTTTACAACGCTGATCCGTGTCTCTGGTTTATCTTTGGGCACAACGAGTGGGGTTACCCAGGAACTCAAGGATGACACTCCTCATTCAATTTCTGGCCTTTTTTTTTGTCAATTTGAGTAGGGAATTCGTAATTATGAAAGTAAAGAAATATTAGGATAGTGCTATATAATAGAATGTGGACAGTCCTAGCATACTTTCATTGACATGTAACTTCGTGCATAATTTCAGGTTTTATTAATAAATTCAACTACACATCTATATACTTTCCTCTGTAGCTCATTTAATGTTAAATTCTATCTAAAAACAACTTATAGCATGGTGTATGTATATTTTTGCAACTGTCGCTCTGTCGAAATTTAAAAAGATCTTGTCATCCTACTGGTACACGAATAGAAAAAAAAACACGATTGCAAAAGTCTGAGTAAAGGAATAACTTTTGGCAAATTTCAGAGAAAGGGGACCCTGATGTGCAAATGACGGAGCCCGCCCAGGAAGGACCCCCGGACGTCGAGCGGCGGGGGACGGAACAGACGGACCCCGACGACTCCCGGTCTCCTCCCGGCCCCGGGTCCGCCTCCTCCCGGCCTACCCTGCCTCCAGGGCCGGGCTCCCGCCCCCTTCCCCCCGTTCCTCCAGGCCGCGACTCGCCGGTGTTGGCCGGCGGCAGGGGCGGGGAGCGCCGCCCGGAGGATGCCGGACCGGGAGGAGCCGACCCCTCCCAGACCAACGGCTCTCCTCAGCCCTCCTCTCCTTGTTCTGCAGCCTCCATCGTTTCTCCTGCGTTCTCTCATTCCACCCCTCCTTCCCCCTGTACCCATACGTCCCCCGTCCCCCTAACTTCTCTTCGCACCCCTTCCTCCTCCCCTTTCCCCCCGGTCACCCCCTGTTCCCCGCCTCCCCTGCCCCCCTGCCCGCAGCTCCCCTGGTGGGGGTGGTGGGGACGTACCTGGTACGACCTGCACATCCGGGGACTGCTGAGGGCCACAGGAGGGTCCAACCTTCCTACTCCCTCCCCTGCACCCCGCCTCCCCTGCCTGCCCTGCCCGCCACTCCCCCTGCCTACTGGAGGGGGACTGGAAGGGAGCGTGGACGGGCCACATGCAGACAGGAGAGGTAGGGACGGTGAGGGCTTCGGAGCAGAAGTCGACAGAGATGGAGGCTGTAAGGGAGGCGGCGGCACAGGAGTGATTAGGGAAGAGGGGAGATGTAGGGCGTTCACCGTGGAGGAGGGGGTCGGTCAGGTGGTACCACACAAGCCCCAGGTGTACAGACCCACTCCTGTAGGGAGGTGGGCGGGCGGCACAGGTGTGTTACCACACAGCGTCCCTCACCTGTCCACCAACGGCTACCATGGTAACCACCCCACTACCCAAAATCCCCAAAATCCCCACAACCACCGGAACCACAACCATCCACTGGGGATAAAGAACACAGGCATTCCACTCACTAATAACAGACCTCAGACCGAGATACTTAAACCTCACCCAAACCCTGTAAACCACCACCTCACCAACCAACCCCCCTCCAAGTCTATCTTTGGCCAGGTCCGTTTCGCCTCATCCCTCCTCAGCCTCAACAGTGAACATGAAAAGAAAGTACTTGAATTTGAGATGGCAAATAAAGTGGATCTCGGCTTGACGAAGCCGACATTAAACAGGAACGGTCTGCAGGCCGTGCAGAGGTTGAGGGAGCAAGGAGGCCATGACATTCATGGAGGTCCAGGTCGTGACCCACTCAGTTTGTTAAAGATGGAGTACGGAGGAGCAGGAAGAGGTGGGAATGATCCCGCCCCACGACGTACCATGAACCCTCCCCGTTACCAGTGTGAAGCCTGCAACAAGAGCTATGCCACCTTCTCTGGCCTCTCCAAGCACAAACAGTTCCACTGTGTGTCCCAAGTCAAGAAACAGTTTGGATGTAAGTTCTGCAGCAAAACCTACGTCAGCCTTGGGGCACTGAAGATGCACATCCGCACCCACACCCTGCCCTGTAAGTGCCAGCTCTGTGGGAAAGCCTTCTCCCGACCTTGGCTTCTTCAAGGTCACATCAGGACTCACACAGGAGAAAAGCCGTTTCAGTGCGCTCATTGTGGACGTTCCTTTGCTGATCGCTCCAACCTGCGAGCCCACCTCCAGACTCACACAGACATTAAGAAATACAACTGCCGCTCTTGCTCAAAAACTTTTTCCAGGATGTCTCTGTTACTCAAACACAGAGACAGCTGTGGTTCTGAAGTGATATCATGATAGTATTATATTTCTGCAGTTTATATGCCTTGTGTGTGATAATCAGTTTTTGGATAATTATGATAAATCAATATTGTAAACATTAAACACTTTTATTATCCTGAAAATGCTATCCAATATTTGTGGTTCTTTACCAATATCCATATCTCTTTATGAGTGCTTAAGACATGATTTGGTGTAATCTTTAGGTCTTTGAATATTTTATATTCCAGATATGTATATAATGATAGATTTGGAGGCCAACATTGTGATCGGGATCTGTGCGCCCTGTCAAGAAAGATTCTGCACTATGAAAAAATATCACATCAAAATATATATCATCCTGTGTTTGTATGATCCAATGATTGTTTTCTATGATCTGTCTTTCATATTTCAGTTTCCTATGCCATATCTCTGCCATTGTTATTGGGCCGATTAACGATGGTCGTTATGTTGTACATGAACACTAAATACAACTCTGCTATGCGGGGCCAAACATAGCTCAACTCGGTGTACTTAAATTCCCGTTCGTTCTTTTCACCTCCTGGCATTGAAAACCTATAATCAACTAATAAAATAAAGTTACCCTCACCTGCAGTCATGGTATTTTCTCTCGCGTGTTTAACCATTGCGTGATATTTAAGGCATTAGGTTCATTGTTGTCCTTTTTTGGGGGCATATGATATAAGTCTTTAATCATGGGCTTAAGGACGGTCCAGGGGGACGGGTACCATATTCTTCTGTCAAAGTGTACAGCCCTTAGGCACTGAAGCAGCAGGTCGGGGTGGGCCTAATCTTATACACCACCCTCAATCCCCTCCCTGAGCCCGTAAGGGGTGCGAACCACTTGAGTTAGTCGGGTTAAAAAGGTGAGAGAACAGAGAAGACCTCAGCAGACCCCTAGACACACTAAAGCGGGGCTGGGGTTGAAGAAAAGCGCAAGGTACGGCGAGGTTTGGGGGAGGTTTGTAAAGGTTGTAGTCAGGGTGATGCAGGTGTAAAGTACGTATATTCCATAGGATTTCTATTTTGTGTGTTGTTCATGAGGTGGGTTGTACTGAGTGCAACCCACCTTACGTCCATATGATGTGTTGTATATAATGTATCATAAGGGGGGGGGGGGGTCGGATTGAACACAATGGGCGGTATTGAATACAGTGAGTGCATGAGCATGGGCCAATATGCTATTCGCCGTATTACGGTATCCCAGAATCCCTTGCACGCGGCGCAGCTTCGGGTACCTTTTTTTCTATCATTTAAGTCATGTTCAAACCACCATTACAAACAATTTATGCAGAATAATTAATATTCCCTTTAATATGATTAAAGTAGATGGGATAAATTTTCAATTTCTGCCATTTAAATATTTTATGTCAAAACAAGCCACTTCTTCACAATAGATTTCAGAAGAAATCAGTCCAGCGAAGCCAGACCTACAATATCTGTCAAATGCAAGAAATTAAAAATAATAAAATTACAGAACTTTATAACATCCACATTGGTAGAAGAGTTAATAATCTTTACATGTTTTAATTTTTCAAATATTTTATTTGGGCAAATATAGGGTTATTAGCCTTTAAACAAACCGGAAACTGCTTCACGAGATAACGAGATTTGGGACCGTAATACGGCGAATGCTTATATAGATAAATGACTGATACCAATTGATTCACTTCAGTGTAATTATTGAAGGAAAACACAAGGAACTATATCAAAGTCTGTCCACACAAAGGCCATTGCGTGGACATACGTCGGTACAGTGGCCATTGTGCAGATATGTCTGTGCAGTAAACCACTGTGCAGATTTAGTTCATGACTACATTTACACATTTCACAGTCCCCACGAGAAGGAACACATTTTGGAGTACTTGTAAGTGTCAAAGGCATCTATAACTGAGATGCTTCCTGGAAATCCGACAATAAGTTGCCTGGGGTAAACTCCTATAACAACATAGATATGAAATAATTGTACAACATTCAATATTGACTTACCCTCAGGTGTACTCCCCCTCCCCCTCCCCCTCCCCCAACACCCACCCCAACTTGTTGCACCAGCAGGTACTATTACTGTAAGTGATTGCCAATTCCCGGCCCACAGTCACCTCACCTGCCCCTGAGTACCCCGCCCGGGCCCTACCTGTAGGAGGTGGCAGATTCAGGTGTGTTCAGGTGTGAACGGCGGCACCCCGACATAACGGGGGGAAGGGGGGGGGGGGGTGTCAAACGGGACAGGGACGAACCCTGACACCGCCCCACAACACGCCGCCACACAATCCACACCGCCGACAGAAAGTCCCGAGTCTTGGCAGTCTCTCAGAGTGGTGTCCACGGACCTAGTCAGCCCTGAAAATAGGCGCACAATGCCCTGTTGGGAGATTAAAGGATTGAGAGCGGGCGTGGGCCGATTGGTGCTTTGTTTCTCTGCCCACAGACCCGCCGACTGGTGGCGTTCTGGGTGACTGACGCCCGCATTTCACGCGCCGCAGGGGGTGCAGCGGAATTTTCAGCTGAATAAATAGAGGCTGAAAGTATCAAAGGACGACTGGAGGCCTATGAAGCCTTTAGCGGGGGTTTAGTCGGCCATGTCCTGCCCTAATCAGTGCTTCTTTGCCTTTTGTGATTGCTACATCGCCGGCCAACATACATACGGGGATGAATAGACATCGTCAGGTGGATGCAGTTCGCTGTTTGTTTAAATGGCGAACATGTAGATGCCGGGAAATGATACGGACGTGCAATTTTGCCAAATCGTCTCAAATTGGAAAAATTAAGAATAAATCTAAATTGGTACAGGATAATTGTATTTTTCAGAGCAAGTTAATGATGGTGAAAGCACTATTCATGCATATTTCTCTCGGATTATCATATAAATGTTGGATACATATAAATTTACTGAAGGGGTCAAGAATTGATGTATAAACTAGGATGGATTTACAAAGAAAAATACCTCAATCAGTTATCAATTTATCACCTTTTCATTTGCTTCCGAAAAAAGGGTAAATAACATATTCTTTTATAACCCGTTCATCACCAGTTAAAATCTTGTGAGGCGCTCCAGAAAAGGGGAAATTGTACGATGCATGTTTTAATTCATTGTATACATTTCGAATACCAACACTGTGTCACAAGAGGAAATCACATACATGTAAAGAACTAACCATCATATAATGTGGTTAGGCATTGAACTGATTGTGCAATGGCAGGTCATTACTCTACAGCCAGAGAACTAAGCACAGATCTCATTGGCCCACGGTCACCTGACCACCACTGACCACTCATTCCCTGCAGCACAAAGGCATTCCCGCCACTTCTGCCTGACTTGCCGCCGCTTACACACGGACATGAACTTTTTCTCCTATATCCTAAACATGTGTAGTGAACGCACCGGCAGAAGGATTTACAATTAGCTCCAACAGAACATGGTAGATGCCTCGGCACGCCCGAAGAAACCGGTAAGGAACGCGAAGGCCATTGCTAACTTTAGACTCACGGGACGTCTGTACACACACGACATACCCCCGAACGCCGCCATATTGGCAAGTGCCCAGACTGACCACTACCCCCCTGTACAACACGCTCGGCAAAACGCTAGTAATACAGGCGACGTGGTGAACACAGTATTGGACACGTCTACCGAAAGCATGGCTTCCCAACCGGCAACGACAGGCGAAATACCCACTCAGACGGATCCACCTAGGGAAGATACGACCGGACAACCTCCGAAGTCACCCCCGAAGGCACAGGAGCCGCCAGCCCCGACGCTGCAGTCACTACAGTCAATGATACTTGACCTCAACGACAAGGTGGCAAAAGCGGTATCTACCAGGTCTGTGTCCCGATCATCGAGTCGCCCCTCACGCTCAAGACGTCGATCCTCCAGAGATAGGGGATACTCACCGAGGAGTAACAGAAGCGGTAGCCGCGGGAGACGGTCCAAGTCGAGACGCAGAAGGAGATCGTCATCAAGATCAAGGCGTCACTCCTCCAGACGCTCCACTAGGCGTAGGACACGATCGCCGTCGTCCACCTCTCCCAGGGCACACAGGGCCAGGTCACACTCCTCACCCCGCAGATACGTGTCGCCGAGACGACTCCGCCACGACCCCGCAACACACCGAGAGGCTACAAGGGCCCTGGACACACAATACACCGGGCATCACACAGCGCAAGGTAAAAGGCTTCGTTCTCGAGACATTACCTTACAACCATATAAATGTTTGCCCCCTCAGCTAAAGAAAATAGCGGCTGAGAGGCGCTCGAGAAGGGACCTATCCCTCCCCGAGTACGTGTGCGGAGGATTGCGTATGGTGCTCCCCTTTATTGATCCAATGTCCGAGGCACATGCCGTACTTACCCATTTCTCTGAACTTGCGCAAGACGCGGCTACTCTCCCATGGCAGGCGGTCAAGGACTGGTCACAGGCGTGCATGGCCCACATCGAGGATGGCCATGCCGCCTGGACCGACTATGAACTATTCCAGAGCGAACGAACACGGCTCTCCTGGATCCCTGGACGCCAGGATCTTGACAGGAATAAGCACCCCTGCCCGGAGTTTAATCAGGACAGGTGTAAACACAAGAACACCCATGTGGAGAACGGCGTGACATGGAGTCACATATGCGCAGTGTGCCTATACGGCCTGGGCGAAGAACGCCCCTCACACAATGCTAAGACCTGTAGAACGAAGGGCAACTTACGATCGACAGACGATAACAAGTACGACGCGAAGTCCAAGCAGTCCACGGCTAAGCCCCGGCGGGACAAACCAGACAACCGCCCAAAAAACTAGGTGAGGGGCAGGCCCGCAGTGTTACCTCGGAAAGGCGGGCCCGCCCCAACAACGATCGCTGCCCTGACCGTCATGACGAGAAGGAGTTAGCGAGCGTAAGGACTGACAACTGCAGTCAACCGCACGACAACAACGCCACACCTAGTACCAACGAGCCACGTGGACTGGATCGCCACGTGCGACACTGTTTACAAACAAACCACCACAGTGACGTCAACAGTCGGCCGCTCCGCCAATCGGAGCTGCCCTTACAACAGCCCTCCGCGAAGCTTGCTTCACAAGATGGCCGACATGGGACGAAAGAAGAAGGAACAAAACAAACTCGTCGGGCAGACTGCCCACCACGACCCTCAGGGGCCTCAAGAAGATGGAAAGACGGAAACGGAGTTGCAACTACACAACCTACACCCGGAGACGGAATCTACGAACCCGTGGTATTGGCAGCCGAACGTGATGAACCCCCCGGCCCACGCCGCAACCAACGACTACCTGCCGCTCACGCACGTGCCTCCAACTACGCTGATGCCGTGCCAGCCGCGAGCCGGGTACACCTACGCTTCACAACTCCAGACGGACCATCAGGGCAAGTACACGCCAGTCAGGCCACACCCATACAGGCGTGTTCTGGCGTCAGTAACTCCCCCCATGGTCCTACCCCTGCCGCCGATGCCGCTGCGGGACCCCGATGTCGCCCCGGCTCCCGAGCCGCATCCACGCTTCAGGCCCCTCATCCTACCTGCGTATCCACGATGGACAGTCGCCCCGCCTCGACCCATAGTCCCGATGGTAGCGCTGCCCGGGCCCCTCTACTCACCGGGGACTCACCTGGAGCCCCCCTTCACGACGCCAGCTCTCCAGCTGCCGCAGTCACCCTGCTGGGCCCCGACCCAGACCCTCCCCCACCAGATGTTCTCCTCGCCCCCGGCTACCCCTCATTCATGGCTACCATTCAATACCCTGCCATCCCAACTGACGACCAGCATCGTACAGCCTACGACGACATCGACACAATCGACGATACCGGCCTCCCACACACCGAGCCCGGAGGGGACGCCTCCTTTACACCAGTAGCAGACTACTCGTCATGGCCCTTCCCCACGCTCCAGATGTCAACCGAGGAGGCCCGCCTCTACGACATGGCACGGAAATCACCTCCACCAGGTGGCAAGGGTACTGACGTATTCATAGCTACTGACTTGGTCGTCTCGGAGTGGGAAGCTAGGGTGACGGGACACAAGGATGACGCATGGATTATACACTCCATAAAACATGGCTTCCCCCTTCAATACATAGGCCCACCGCGCTTCGGCCCTGTCAGTATATATAACCACTCCTCAGCAACCAACTTCACAGACGATATAACAAAATATATCGAAAAGGAATCAGCCATGGGAGCCCTCCACGGGCCATTTACCTCTCCACCGTTCACTCCCTGGTTCTATGTGAGCCCCCTCATGTCTCGCCCGAAGACCGACTCCATCGACAGGCGAGTAATAGTGGATCTGTCTTACCCTGACGGGGGAGTGAACAAGTATATTAGACCTCACGTGTTCAATGGCGATGTGGCTGTACACAACCTTCCCACCGTAGAACACGCTGTTACAGCCCTGGCACGGGCCCCTCCGGGCGACGTTCACATGGCGGTGATCGATCTCGCCCGCGCCTACAGACAGTTTCCCGTACCCCCCACGGACTGGCCCCTACTGGGCATAGCTCATCAAGGCAAGTTCTACTTCGATGGTAGGCTGCCGTTCGGCGCAAGACTCTCGTCTTTCGCTATGCAGTCTATAGCCAGGTTCCTGGCCAGGGCCCTGGGAGCGGAGGGCATCATGGTCTACATATACCTCGACGACATATTCCTCATCTCCAATTCCGCACAGCTAGCGGAAAAGCACTTCGCCCACACCATTCAGCTTCTCGCGGCACTCGGCCTCCAGGTCTCCCAGAGTAAACTGCAGCCACCATCCCGAAGGGTCACTTGGCTGGGTATCGTATTAGATCTGGACAAGAACACCATGCACATACCCACGCAGAAACTTGAACAGATACGAAAATGTTTGGCTGCCGCGGCTCGACAGAGGAGGATTACAAAACGGCACCTACAATCGATCCTCGGCCACATCAACCACATCTCCAAGGTCGTGAGGGCGGCGAGGGTCTTCGTCGCCCGACTCCTCGCCGCCCTCCGCTCCGCAGAAGGGGATGTGGTCGAGGTCACCCACCACGTCAAGGCTGACCTCGCCTGGTTTTCTCGTTACTTGCAGAACCAAAATGCCAGGTCTATCATACCGCACTACAGAACGGTGCTCAGGATATGGGCTGACTCCTGCCTCCAGGGAGGAGGCGCCACGGACGGAGCCAGATACTACTCTTACCGCTACCCCTCTACCATGGCCACAAAGCATCACATATCCCAACTCGAGGCCATCAACCTGCTGGGCGCGGTGAGGGCCATGGTCAGCGACGCCCACGCGGGAGGGAACGTGGAAGTGTTTTGTGACAACTCGGCCAGCGTCTCCACATACTCCTCCGGTCGAGCACGAGACCCCGTACTCGCCGCGTGTGCTAGGGCAATGTGGTATAAGGCAGCCGAGACAGCAACTTCCCTCGTCTTCGCACATGTGCCTGGGGAGGGAATGGTCCTCCCGGACGCTCTCAGCCGCGCCCATATCGACCCTACTCTCAGTAGAACAGCCTCTCGTATTATAACTGAGATGTCCCTTGTTGAGGTACATGTTAGCCCGCAGATGTTTGCTTACGCTTCGTTTCTTTGAATTCAGATCCCTTCACCCACACCCTGGAGCAGGCGGCCACGCACAGACAGCGCTCGGCACACAGACCGGGCACCATCAAGGGCAGAGACTCAGCTGTAAGGCTCTTCCTGGCCTTCTGCACCCGCACTGGAATAAACTACAAATCGGTGAAATATTACCAAGTTTGCTGGTATCTAGAATATCTAGCTAGATCCACCGGCAACCCGGCATCGCTATCCAACGCCCTTTCACATATCAGAACGTTTTATGCTTCGGCCTGCCTGGATTCTTCCCCGCTATTTCACTCCAGGGTCGTATCCGCCATGAGGGCGTTTTATATAACTCTTCGGCATGTCCCTACTCCTAGGGCCCCTGTCACTCCGGCCCTTCTACGCAAAGTCCTGGCCGGCCTTAGTCATCTGCCCCACTACCAGCTGACTCACCTCGCCGTACTTCTTATGTACGTAGGATTCCTCAGACAAAGCTCCATCGCCCCACAGGCGGTATCGGCTTTTGACTCAACAAGGCACCCCACGGTCGAGGACGTACGAGTTACTCAACAAGGCCTCCGATACAGGGTAAAATGGACTAAGACAATTCAGTCCTCAGCCGACGCTACCCACCTCCTTCTCCCGCCAACATCGGACCCTCTTCTCTGCCCAGTCAAGGCACTCCGTGCCTACAACCTCTCGGTTCCCCCTCCGGACTCCCAGCTGTCTCCCCTCCTTAGGCACCCGGATGGCAACCCCGCTACAGTCCCGTATCTTAGGAAGCAGTGGGCTAAGCTTCTAGCCCTGGCCGGAGAACCTACGGCCTCTTACTCCCTCCACAGCTTACGTAGAGGGGCGGCACAGCATGTATTTAATGAAGGGGCTGCAGACATTAACCATGTAATGCACCATGGAACCTGGCGATCCCAGGCAGTACGGGCCTACATACGCCCGGATCAGTCCGCTTATAACTCCGTCCACCATGCCCTTCGTCGCATGTGATACCGTTGGTTTGGCCTTACGGACTTATACGTACGCGGGAGATGGATAATTTTACAAGTTATGTTATCTTGTTCGAGTTGTGTTCATCAAAGACTTACTATCTTACCACACAGTGATTAAAACAAATCGTCTTATATTTATCTGTTCTGTCTTATTTAAAGTAATGTGGTTAGGCATTGAACTGATTGTGCAATGGCAGGTCATTACTCTACAGCCAGAGAACTAAGCACAGATCTCATTGGCCCACGGTCACCTGACCACCACTGACCACTCATTCCCTGCAGCACAAAGGCATTCCCGCCACTTCTGCCTGACTTGCCGCCGCTTACACACGGACATGAACTTTTTCTCCCCGCCCACCACGCCCTATATTTACTTACTCTTAACTTCAAAGGGCCTTACGGACTTATACGTACGCGGGAGATGGATAATTTTACAAGTTATGTTATCTTGTTCGAGTTGTGTTCATCAAAGACTTACTATCTTACCACACAGTGATTAAAACAAATCGTCTTATATTTATCTGTTCTGTCTTATTTAAAGTAATGGTTTTGATATGTATCATTGGGAATATCTATAGAGAAAAATGATTGATTTTTTTTCGCAGGAAATATAATAAAGAGACAAGCTAATCGTTGATCGAAACCCCCTCCCACTCATTGAGACGCCATACGATAATCCCCATATGTATGAGCTTAGACTCACCCACAATACAGGCTGGACTCAGAGTTGACTTTAACGATTAAGTCGGCTTTTTTAGAAGGAGAAAACAGTACCAAAACACGTCATAAAAAGTGATAAAAGTGTAACCGAAGGAGAAGGGATTAGAAATTAGGGGCAGAGTGACAGTCTGTGTATAGGGATGCATGTTTGCCGAAGGATTTATCTTCATTATCTGTCGATAGTGATAGTGATCACCTGTCCCCAGCGCATAGTCTTCCAGTCACCGTGGGGATTAACGCCAGGTGTCAGATTCAATGAAAAAGGGGTCATAAAGACGGCAATGGAAAATACAGGGTCTTTAAAACTGATAAATTCTGAGGAACAGAAACAGGGCCAGGAAAGTTGACTCATTGACTACTTGTGTGTTCCAACAAGAGTTTGTAGGGAACTTGTCATCAGTTTTGCCTATACCTTACTGTACATTTTTCAAGCTTCAAACTGTTTATTTAAGAGAAGAACAAAACACAAGGAAGTCGTTTTATTCTGTTATAACTTGTTATAAAGCATTGGAACCATACCGAGAATTTACGGCGATAGACGCCAAATGTGTAAAGCCATATTGAGCAAGACATCACAGAGACTCTGGGAACGACAGAGGAGGAAACGAGGCAGTATGAGCAGTTCAAACTGTCCCGACTTAAAATTTTACACTTGCCCCCCCCCCCCCCCAACACACACACTCCTCTTTTTTCTTATTGGGGGGGGGGGGGGATATTGCACTTTGCTTCCATTGGTCGTCTCGTCGTTGACTTCCGGTTCCGACGCTTGGTCCTTCACTTTGTCGTCGGGGGCGGCTCTGCAGGCGGGCGCGAGAACAGAAGAGCGGCGGACGACGGCAGTTGGGAGGAGGAGTTGGGGATAGTGGTCTGTGGGCTGTGGGCTGCGGGCAGGACGACGGGCAGTAGAGGTAGGAGGGAGCTAGCGGCACGTGAAGCTGAGGCGATGGAAGTGGCGGAGTCAACATGTACGCCCCTGCATGGATATTGAACTAAATGTTCTCCAGATAAAACATATTTATGGTTTTCTGGTCGGTGGCGCGGAGTCTGAAATTCTCTGCGTTGCGTCTATAATGCATGCCTATGGTTGGGTGAGGAACAGACGTCGGGCCGACGGAGGGGAGGACGCTACCGGAAGTGGGCACCGCCCGTGGTGAGCGTCTGTACAACACGTGGTTGTCGACAGGGGGCGACGGGGTTTGTGGGAGGGGGGGGGGGGGGAGGGTAACAAGGGCTACAGGTCATTTTTCCTCGGATAGAATAGTGGATGGGTGGTGGTGTCCCGGGGGGATATGGTGGTCTGTTGGGGGAGCAGTAAGTATTGTTTTTACAGATGTTAATAAGTTATTCCTCTGTTGCTGTTTGACATAAGCCAATTAAGGGCGAGGAAAAATGAATCACAGTAGCACAGATTCACCCCAGGAAACCAAATTGTTAAGATCATCTTGGAGATATTCACTAACCAGGTTCCAATTATACCCTGAAGTATAAAGTACACAGTCGTCAGCATACATACTTATATTAACATTGCCAATTCTGTGAATAACATCATTAATATAGAATATAAACATGGTTGGTGCGAGAATGCTCCCTTGACCTATTCCGGATATAACTTTGCTAGGATGTGACTGCCTTCCATTATACCTAAGCGATTGTGTTCTATTTAAATAACTTGCAAACCATAACAATGTTTTCAAAGAATATCCAATTCTTTTCATTTTCTCTAATAATAGGGGATGGTTTAAAGAATCAAATGCCTTCCGTACATCTAGGTATAATAACCCTGTGTATTTGTTTGAATTATATGCTATATTAACATCTTTCATAATATCGAAAATAGCTCCATGTGTTGACCGGTTTGGAAGAAAGCCGTACTGTCTCATATGAATAGAATCATTTTCTAAAACATGTTTCAAAAATTGTTTATAAACGATCTTCTCTAGCAGTTTAGCCGGTAAGGGGGTTTGGGTTATTGGGCACCAATTTGAGGGGTTGGACAGGTCACCTGACTTTGAGATAAGATTAACAACTCCAGTAGCCCAATTACGGGGAAATGTTGATGTTTCAAGGGAGGTTACAAACATGTGATGTACATGTCCTGTCATAGACATCATAATTTATGTATTTTACCCGGAACTCTTTGACATTTGGCTGAATTTAACATGTCAGCAATTCCCACCCACCCCCCACCCTCATCCGCCACTGGTGAGACATACTATGTGCGATTTAGTGGGTATCAAACTCCTACGCCATAAATTGAAAAACCGTACTTGCTCCATTGGGGTAAGGTTGTCATTGATGGGACATATCAGCTGCAGTTATTGTGTACACCGCAATCATAAAATAGTTAACAGTTGTAAAACGCACGGAATATCGGCTGCAAGCATGTCAATATTGCTAAGAGCCGTTTGCACGATAGTGGGAAAGGGTTGGAATAGTCTACGCCGATTTCCTCTATTTAAGAAGGAATGCCATCGCCTACAAGTGCAGCGGCGGCCCCCGGGGTCCGGAGAGGTCTGGCCGTGAAGTCACAACACGTCAGATGAAAGGTGCCCCCAGTGGGCGGCTGGGGGTACGGCCAACAGCTGGGTACGGGGGATACGGGCACTGTACGCCACGCCACCGTCTACGGTCAGTCAATCACAAATACCCAGGCTGAATACCTGAATACTATTGATTTTCTTTTTATTTCAACCTAGAATGATACCCATAGAAAATATTTGGATATCGAAGGACTACTCAATATATACCTTTCTATTTTCGTGCAGATCCAGGGCGTAGGCAGGGGGTCCTACCCCCCCCCCCCCCGAGGATATAATTATAAGGTATTAAACTATTCGCCTATAATTGGTTTCAAAGTTAATGACAACATCATTTTCCTTCACTGTGATGGAGTATGTGGGAATTGCCATAGACTTTAGGTAGTTTTTAATTTTTTTGATCAACAAAAACAATTGAATCTCTCAGGGAATTGCAAGCATTAACCTGTCCATTCCGACCCTGATGGTGTACACAGTTGACAGTATATAGTCTCCGACTCCCGCTATCCGTCACGTTAGGGGTAGGGTTAGCTGAGCCAGGCCTGGCCAAGCGGTATCTGGTAATTAACGATCCTTATACTCAGGGTTATTTACCAGAGGCTCTCGTTGAAATGTGTTTATTTGAGCAGGTCTGCGAGCAGGTCTGCTAGCAGGTCTGTGAGCAGGTCTGTTGTGGCAGTCCGGGACGAAATCCCTAAAGGTATGCGAGAAAACACGTAAGCAGGTTTTTGGGAATTTCATATATTTAACCAGGTGTTCAGGTATGCTCGCAACTTAGTCATTTTTATCTAGGATATCCTTTCCCCATTCAGACTACACATGAAATGTATACGTAAGACTTTCTTTCAATAACCAATAAGTAGTTTCAACATGAGCTCAGTGGGCCTATAAGTTTAGACATCTATGTTCATGGGCGCGTTGGATTGGCCTGCAATAAATGGGAATTTCAGTTTTCCTGTTATATTGCAATATCGGATGATCTATAGGTTATACTTATTGAAAGTGAAGATGCCGTTTAAAAAATACATTTTGACAAACGCCCCCCATCTCCAGCGACGCCCGACCCATGTCACTCCGACGTCGGATCAGTCGGGAATGTGACTATAGGTGTAGTGTGTCAGTATGTATCGACCTAAGTGGGTCTGTAAGGCCCAGGTCAGGACCTGCCAGCAGCCAGGTGCACAGAGCTGTCGGCTGCTCAATGGGCTCTGGGGTCATTGAGTATGACAATGTGTAACTGAACAGGTATACAAGGAGAAGGGCAAGACCCTGTGCAGTTTTGACGGATTGTGAGCAGGTCTGTTGGCAGCTCTCTTAAAATAAATACATATACGTATGTGAGCAGGTCTGTGAGCAGGCCTTTTACTACACAGGTCTGTGAGCAGGTACCTTAGTATATGTATGTGAGCAGGTATGTGAGCAGTTCGGTCAGTTTGTCTGAGAACAGGTCGGTATAAAGGAGCAGTGGAGGACCAGACACAGACCTGCTCGCCGACTGCCCACATAGCCGCTCGCCGTGATTAAGTTCCCACAAGTGTGCGCCGCCAGCCTCCCTTTGATCTGCTCCATCTGCGCATGCGCAGCTGCTGGTAGCCGTCTGCAGGGGGTTGAGACAGACCAAACAGGCGGGGAACAGGCACCTGCCCCCTGCCCCCTGCCCCCGGGGAGCTGCTCGCTAAGGGGGGTTAAAGGGGCCGACGTGTAAAGGGCCCATGTGTCCGGCTTTTTGTAAGAAGGTGAGTTGCTACCCCGAACTACACCTGCACTTGGGACGCAAGGCATTTGTCTTTTGTTCTACTCACCGGCTTGTATTCTTTACTTTCACGCGGTAACTGACGGTAAATTGGATGGTCAAGTGTTATTTGTCAATAATATCTTTATAGGTTTTGCCATGCTTTACTCAGCTTCGATTTTAAGGTTACGTAATCATCAACCCATCCATTTACAAGACGATAGACCTAAATTTACTTCAGTAACCCATATTATAGAAAGCGTCTTTTGATATTTCATGTGCAAGATTAAGTTAACTTTCAATTTCAGATCCACTTGAAATGTAGTGTTCTTAAATGGATTTAGAATCGGGCAATGATCGTTCTGTGCATCACCGTCCTTTGGACTTAACTCCTCCTCCCCTTTCCCCTTCCCCCCCCCCCCCCCCCCCCGCGAGTCTGTGTCGGCGCGCACGCCCCACCAGGCCGGCCGTAAACGACACGTGCACGGGGTGTGCGCGTCGCCGGTAAAACTACACAAACTTTCCTCCCGAGTGAAGCTGAGAATCAAGGTGAAGTTTAGCAGAAAGAAGCACAGAAATCTGAGGATTACACGACATGATCAAGATTGTTGTAGCTGTAGTAGGGCAAGTAAATTTCACACCTCAGGTGTAAAGTCTGTAGATATTAGGTACATTATCTCACCATCTTTTTAATTGAAGTGCTTTGATTCTGCTTTGTTATGGTAGGTCAAATGTCAAATCATCAAAAAACAGCAACAGGAAAAAGTACAGAGCAGAACTGAAGTATCAGTTATGAAAAAATGATAAACGACAAGAAACATCTTTCGGATATGAAGGCTAAATAGTAAGTAAAGGTCGCGAATTTATTGCATGTATTTAGAAGTAGCCTGAAATTTGCCATTTCACTTCGTAGCATACTACATACTTCCACGTCCCACAATAACTCCTAATTTATAGTTATTTGTTATCTCTGTGATTCGAACATCAAATTTTATAGTGAATTAGAAATCGTCCTTGACGTAGGCCTACTTCCTGAGGCACGACGTTGATATCAACAAAACAACTATGGTACCGTGGAATATTCACAGAATGCTTATAATAGACTACAGACAGTATAAGTTAAAGACACTGGACACTTCTCCACTCACCTGTCCCCCTCCCCTCTCCCCCCCTCCCCCTGCCCCCTCCATGCCCCCCGGCGGCCCTCCACCTGCCCAGCTGGTCGCCATGGATACGGCCGGAAGCGGAAGTCAGATGGAGCGATCTTTCAAGTGACCTCACAATCTCGCGGTGGCCGAGAAACGCCGAGAGGGTTGTGGGACGGACCCCCTACCCGCGGGGGTTCTGGGAAGGGGTGGGGGCAGAGAGGGGTAGTTGGGGTCCTAGGCCTGTAGGGGTGGTTGTCAGTGTACCGTATTGTTTCAGACCACCTGACCACGCGCCATGACACGCGACATGATAACTCGGAACTTCCTGTCCAGGAAACATTGCTGGAGGGGTGTTGGGTGGTGAGTGTTCGGGTGGTGGGTGGTGAGTGTTTGGGTGGTGGGTGGTAGATGGTGGGTGATTTGGAAGAGGTTATCACTCCCTCTTCAGTCTGATAGGCGTGGGACGAGGAGGGCGTTATACCCATGGTTTTATTAGTTTCGAAATGAGGGATCAAAATTGTCTACAAACGGTCTTAAAACTAAATCTTAGACTACCACCGGTTTGAAATCTGTTTGAAGCTGCAATCATTATGGTATGATTATCTGTCAATATTAATTTTGTCGATTACGAACTCAGAAAAGTTGAAAACACTATTTTGAACCTACATGTATTTATGCATGGCATGATGCGTCACAGTGTATCATTATTATCCAAAGAATGAAAAACTGATAGCGCTCATCATCCTATTGGGTTCACAGAAGGTATCATAAACATTGCTTCTACTCTTGTCTCTCCGTTTGTCTTGGGTCATTAATTTCCTTACTTCCATGTCACTTCACTGCCTGCACCTGCACCTCAGAGAGCAAGTAAAGAGAGGGTTTTTACATGTTATTGATTGGTTTTGATTGGCAGAACTAAAGGATGACACGGATACTTATTATGACGACCTCAAATAACCCATGCACGGTCAATGCACATCCACAGCTACCACTTTCACAATATGCATCATATGAATACAGTGTATACATGCAACCCATATAAAAACAAAGCGGTATTTTATATTTTCTATGTTAATACACAATGGTCCCCGCCCCAATTCACATCAACAAATACATGTGCATCCCTAAACAACAATGGATGTCAATCAAAGGTCTCATTGAATAAAGAGCAACATAGCCATGCACACAACGCACTCAGCAGTATCAATAACGCCCCAATTATTACGTCCTTAACCCATCAGGGTCATCAGTCAAAGATCCTCGTCAATAAACCCCCCGAGCCCTGCCCCTGTCAGGGTAGGTGGGTTTGTCAGGTCTTGGGCCCCCCACCTGTGGCGTGCCTACCCACATCAGCACACCAGTAGCCCCGGGGCCTCCCCCACAATACACACCCACATTCTGTGGTCATACGTACGGGTAATTACAGTCATCTCCCGGGGTTATGAAACAACAGCCACGACTTTTTCACCAACCTCCCGCTGTGAAAGGGGGAGTGTGGATGGCTATACGGTAATACGGCGGATGAGAGGGGGGGGGGGGGGGCGATTCTCATTTCTGATTGCGCGATAGAGACGACATGAAATGCATCTTGAAGATTCTTAAAAATGGAAGGCTTATTGTATTAAAACCATTGAGTTGTTCGTTCGTTTATTCTGCAAACTATGCAATTTATTCATGAAAAATTTAGCTCTCCCCTCTCCCTATACCCTACCAGAACCCTCTCGCCCCACTCCCCCACTCCCCTCCTGCCCAACCACCTGACCGACCACACGCGACCTGTCTCCGGCCGTAAGTAGGGCCACTTGTCAAAATTCTGTAACTACCAACTGACCAACCTCTGATCACCCACTGACCACCCACTGACCACCCCTCCGGTCTACAGCATCGGAGCTGCTTTGTAAAGACATCTGGGGACGGTCCTGAATTATACGTATGAGACAATGCCAAGGAAGTCACCAATATAGTTTGGGGACTTGATACAGCAGTTTGTGTGGTACGGGATTATTAATGTGTTGTCAGGTACATGCAATACACACTTACACGGTTTACCATATAAGGAGATACAAGAAGACCAATCATATCATTGTTTGTCAGGACTGCCAGAAATTACAAAGAACGTGATTGTATGAATTCCTGCATGCAAGGGTTTGTTTACAAGTCAGACAACAAGTTCGCGGGAAGGTAAGTATCTTGCATTTATTTTAATTTGGCAACATGTACATTTACACGTACTTACATGATAAATTTAATACACAGCTGTATCGTGCAGTTTGGTTCCAGACAAATTAAGGGGGGTGGGGGGTGGGGGTAGAGTAAGTGACACCATAGACACTATCCCCCCTCCATCTGATACTGCATGCAGAAAGATTTCCTGTGTAAACAACCCTACCCCCAATCCCGTACTAGCTCTTGAATTTATTGTCTTCATGTAAGTAAAACAATATCGAAATTTATTATGCATACAACATGTCCATAGTGACCATTCAGGTGAAAACAGGAAAACATGGCCATGGTCCACTGATTCTCTACTTCACAATAATAAGTTTCCCAGTTCACTGAACCGTGAATATGGCAGTTTCTGTATGCAATAGAAACCCCTGACTTATTTCTACACTTCACTAACCATACACAGAGTCATCAAAATAATGAACTCACTTCAGGACATTGAAGAGTCAACAATAATAGACATGATTGTGGGCCATATTTAGGGAAAGGAAACGTATCCCTGATTTGTTTGTAGAAATCACCGTCACATGTGTATTCTAGCAACAGTTTTGTACTATTTTTTCAGTGTAACTGCCAATTGTGATGTTGAGTAAATTACTGGTATAGTCACAATAGGCCTACAAAACCTACAAATCAGATATAAACAGAACTAGTATGCATCTCTTACATATGTGTATCCTAGATAGTCTTAATTTTACAACTAGTACTTAACACAACTGGATAGTTTTGAGAAACAGAAGGGCATTATTCCTTATGTGACAATATATCATTTTGCTAAGAATTTGAATTTGAACCTTAGTAATTGCATAATGAAACCGGGTCAATCAAGCATACGTCTGAAGTCTGAAGATAACCGCCAGGTTTACAAACATATCTCTGATAGCCTGACCACGTGATCATATCACGTGGTACGACCACGTGGTAGAGTCACGTGTCTCCCATCACAAGGAGGACGGTAATTGATTTCATCACGGCGCGTGCGTCCCTGAGTGTTTACATCAGGGGGGTATCTGCTACCTTATACTGTACCCCACGCAGGATTATATCTCAGAAGCATCATCGGGGGCTCGGTGCACTTTTTGGGGCACTTTGGGGGGGGGGGGAGCACTTGGGGGCAAATAGGTATATCAAGGGCTCGGTCAACAAACAACAATCAGTCTTTCAGGTACCTAAATTGATTTTTACCTGAATTATATTTGGGTTGGGTTGGGTGTGAGTTATTCACGTTAAACTTCCATACCCTGTGCCTATATTTGACCTGATTCTATGCTTTTGGGGTCAATATTTATATGATTGTAATCAAGATGATAAACGGAAAGGGCATCCGTCCTTCCTCTTCCTACTCTTTCAATATTTGGATCTAAACCATGCCACATCCTCCCCTCCAACTCCTGTCCATTCCTCTCCTCTTATCTTCCACACCGACGCCGACAGAGAACCATGACGTCACCGAAACACGTGTGTGTAGAACGTCACGGTAAACAGCCGTGACGTCACGGACGTTTAGGGGATTCCCCAGGTGGGGCGGCTCCCTGTGTAGGTGGCGTTAATTACCTCCAGGCCCGACCATTAATTACCTGGGCCCCCGTGATGAGAGGCCCGACCATTAAGTACCCACACCCTGGTGGTGAGAACCTTTACAGGAGCCGACACATCACCTGTCAGAATCCTATATTTGTGAGCAAAGAGAAGCCATTTCGCAAATTGGATAGAACCCTAGTGGTTCAGCCTGAGGTCCAGGAGAGCATCCACAAGTGTTCTCAAATCAGCTTGAAAAAATGAGCACCGAAAAAGAGCACGCTGGGACAAATTGTAATATGGCCCTGTCGTCTTGGTGCTCGTATTGTCGTTAACTTTGAGACTACCTCCCCCCCCCCCCCCCCCCCCCCCCACCCACCCTATCCCTATCTTTCTCTTGTTACGATAATATACTATAGGGGATAATTACGACTGAGTAATGGGCGACTTGGTGATCTATCAAAGTTCACCGGCGAGGTTTTATCCCGAGTTCTTTTTATTTTTTCATACAAAGAAGGTATATAAAATTACCCTTTTTGCTGAGACGTGTGCGCTTTGCCGTCGGGAGTGGTGTCTGTTTAATGTGATCGCCGCCTGGAGGTGAGTGACACAGGAGGCTGTCCGCACCTTGTGACCAGGGGTGAGGGTGGGGCGTGGGTGGGGGGGGGGGGGGCAGTAGTTGGGGAAGGGGGGCACCATAGGTTCAGGATTATGAGGAAAGTACAAGGGGAGAGGGCTTAACTTAATTATGGTATATTGAATTACTTTTTTTTTTTTTCATCAAAACGTTATTTAATGTTCCATTAAACATTTTAACAATTTCAATCGTCGATCATATTTCGTTAACACGACTAATGATGCCATTTCCAGTGGCAAAGCGTATAAATGTCAGAGTAGCCAACACGCTTTCAACCCTCCCCCCCCCAACCTTCCGAACCCCCACATCACCCCACCCATCCTTGCAGGTGATACGGACTGGGCACAAACCCCGTCTCTAATACACCCGCAGTAAAAAGTGGAGATCGGGCGGTGAACGGGAAAGTCGAAGTTTACTGTCAGTCCCGAACCGCCCAGGCGTTAGACACCTATTCGGCTGATGGTCTCAAGATACTTAGTACGTTTTTTTCCACGTGGAAATCGAAATGGGAAACTTAGAACCTACCGCTCGTTAAATGTCAAACGATCTCAAAGTTATTTTCTTAACTCATGACGTGGGTGATTATAAAGATCACCCATATCTTGATTCCTGATTCGATTTAGCAACACCAGTTTTGTACTGCTTTCTGAAAATCACATATGCATAATATCATTCATAAAGATAATTTACTTGCACAGTAACCTTGACATTAAGAAATGCCAAAATCACCACTTTTTTTCGTCAGATCGAAGTTGTTGGAAGTCTCAATTTTCCTCTCTGTCCAATCAAGCTGAGCCTATGTGAAGGCCCAAGTGTCTTTTTCTTCTGGACAGAATTATGATATGCACGACAGCAAAAGTTTCCCCCATGCCCTCCAGGCGCATGAGTAGTGATTTTTTTAAGGAAATAATATTTTGGGCAAAGAAAAAGGGGGGGGGGGGAGAGTTGCGTCTGACATGCCCCTCCTAAATATGAATTCGTCTGTACGTGTAACATCCGGGGACACATTACCCACCAATGTTACTGCGGAGGATCAAGGGTGGGAGGTTAAGTGGGCGTGTCGGGGTGGGCGGTAATGGGGGTAATCAGGGTGGGCGGTAATAGGGGTTATCAAGGTGTGAGCGGTAATAGGGGTAATCAGGGAACTCCTCCTTATTAGTTATAGACACAGAAGGCCCTCATTAATCTCCCTCTGCACCCGAACGTATCCAAGAAACCTCTTACAGATGAAATGTAAATGCACGTAGTCATGTTTTTTTAGTAATTCGGCACCAATTTAAACATGCTGCTCCTCTGTGCATAGTGTTGCTTTCATGGTATGCTCAGAGAGAGTAAAGTTAAAAGTTTTATTTTAGTCTCCATGGTATGATCATTCATACACTACTCACATAGGCCTTATGTTCACGTTCTGCTCACATTGGCACTGACACTAAATGCTCTTTTGCAGCTCATACACAGCTCGTACACTGCTCACATACTGCTGACAAACTCATACTATGGTTCGCATACTGATGAAACGATATGTATGTCCACAGCGCTGCATGCAGGACAATTCCTAACACACTGCTGCTATACAGCCAACATGTAAAACAATACCGATAACAAACATACCGCTCACATTTTTTTTATTGAAGCTTCTCTTCATACATATACCTACATACCTCACTTATTCATTTTATTTATGTATCGAGTTGCCTCAAAACATCATTATTAGACCTATATAGTCTGGAGACGATTTGCAGAATTGAAAACATAACCAGAAGCTTGCGTAATGTATATACCGCAGTTGGGAGTTTATGTCTGCGCATGCGTGGACATTTGGCGCGAATAGATTTCGGGGGTCAAGCGCGACTTTTCAGCCTATCAGGCTGTGCCATACCACAACATGGCGGTGCCCACTGGGTCTCTCCCGACCGCGGTATACCGAGTACACGGGTTTGGGGCATCTGTGTCTTCGAGGCAACGAGAGACCGGAAGTTGGGGGGAACAATCTGCGTTGAGCGTCTTTTTTCAGACGCGAATGTACGCGAGTTACTCGACGTCGCAGAGTGCCATTCTTGCCTCGTGCATACAGACGCCCCAAACCTGCTTACGGAGTATAGGAGCTAGTGTCACAGTCGGGTGCAAAGGAATGCTGACCAATGAAAACCTAGTTTCTCGCTTCTTCTTTTTTCAAATCGGCGGTCGAATATTTGAGAGGTGCATTGGAAGAGGAAGGGAATTGCTTTTCTTTAGATGTGGTTGCTCTTTTCGAAGAGAGAATGGGAATATTCTCCCGGCTTCAGAAAACAGCTAATGGGGCCAATTGGATTAAATAAAGTATTCTTTACAAGCTGGGTGCTGAAGAGGGATCATTGGGCCTGGCAGGGGCCGGTATCGACACGTGCCTCTTGGCACTAACCCTGTGTATATATACAAAGCACGCCCACTAAACTCTCCCAACCTGCGACCATTCAATAAAGTATCCGTCCGGCAGGGGGCACGGCGAGCCGGCCTCCAGGGGACGGAGCTGGGACCCGGCAGGTCCAAATATACACCCACTACTCTAAACAAATCAGGCCGGCCCGGACATCACCAGCCCCATCTGGTGGTCACTGACCCCGCTCCCCGCCCCCACCTCTAAATAATGACCGCTCCCTCTCGGCGCATGTCGCTCATTAGGGCCAGGGCGCATGCGCAGGCCATGTGGTGGTGACGTCAGAGGGGAGGGGTGACGGGAGTGTAAACAGAGGTACAGGGTGATTGATACAGGGGGGTTCGGGGCACAGGTGGGGTGGACAGGGGGGTAGGGGGGTACCAAGGTAACTGTGGGAACAGGTCGGGTCATACTGCTAAACAGTATTAAAGGAATCATAAGAATATTGGATTATTTCAAAATGTAACTTATAGTGTACAAAGAAACAGGACATATTGGTTCCATGTGTGTATAAAAAAAGGACGGCAATGATGGCAAGACTTACCGAAGAGATTCTCCTCTTGTGCAGAAAGCATACTGAAAGCTCATTTCCACCATGGATATGTTAAAACTTGTGAAAAACAAAGTTCTCCCAAGTACATCTGCCACAAAAACAATATGAATATAAACCCGAAAGGACCATACAAAGTAACCCCTCGGTGAAGCCACTCCGAGAGACCACATTCTCCTCTTAGTGAGAGGATCCAGATGTGGACAGTATTTAGCTGAGGCTATACAGGTATCAGAAACAGTGACAGTATGGTGTATTTTCGGAAGTCACGAGAAGAAATCAGGAAAAGAGCGCAAGGTGTGAAAAACCCAATACATAAAGAAGACTTAAGCCGGGTATGGAGACGGAGGAGTGGAAGAGTCCGTCGCTTCCGAGTCAGGTATGCCCACTTACAAAGAATTTCATGTTTTAGATACTAATTATTCAGCTCCTAGTGGCTAATTTTGGTATTTCCATGTTTACACTTCTGGCGCCACATAGACGTTTGTGGTCTTTCTGTCACTATTCTTGGCATAGTCCCATATTATGTAGTTTATCTCAGTATAAATCTCAGATCCCCATCATATATATATATGTAATATTATAATTTATATATGATTCCTAATTAATTTTATTTGTGGAATCTTTCCATATGATACATCTCAAAAGGTTAAGCTGTTTTCAAAATACAAACCTTATTTTTGACCCAGAGTAGCCCCTTCCCGTTGAAGGTGAGCAGGTCCACGAGCAGGTCTGAGCAGCTCACCAGCTTCCATTTCTCGCCGCCAGATGGCTCCTCACCTGCTCCGGGAATTTCCGGGCATTTCGGGGAACAGACGCGGCGTCCGTCACTTCTCGGCCGGCCGGTAGGGGCTGCCACTAATGTGGGGATTGGATGGGGGAGACGTCTTAGGGTCTCACAACGCACCTATTACAAATAAAACTAAATTTACATACGAGATATAAGATCGGTGATTTATTTTCTACAAAAAGGATCCCTAATCAAATGGCAATTCAAAAGCCTTTTTAAAGGTGTCCAATAACGTTGTAGCTGTAAAGTGGTTCATGACCCGATCTACACAAATCAAATCTTGTCAATTCCATCGTGACACCCACTGTCAAGAGCACAGATGCACCCCTGGTCACTGTTCAGACCTTCCGGTTAAGATAGTGTTCATTGGTTCTGATTTTCTTCTATTTACGTGTATTTATTGACGGGGCCTTCCATTGCTTAGGGCTGTGTAAAGCCGTGACCAGCATTTGACCCCAAGGGGTACCGGCAGGTATACAGATCTAACACCTACCTCCTGACAGGTATCAGCGAGATCGGGAGGAGGAGGGGCACTAGGGGCAGTGGGGTCAGGGGTTGTTAGAGGAAACCTTTCCTCGTCGGTGAAATCTGAATGGAAAAAAGTTAATATTAGCCTTATTCTGTATTGATTTACCAATATCAATTCTCCCTACCATGAATAGTCAATTTCTCTAGGTTTATCTTCAGTTAAGCCTAGGTATAGATGCACGATATATCTTAATTTATAGTTTAACATGATCAAAAACAAGTGATCAGTATTTCTAAACTAGTATACATGTTTATTTTATATCTTGCAAGTTCTTTGAAAATCCATCCATTATAGATTGATACCTATAACAATCATTATGTTTATTTCCTATAGGCCTAAGTACTGCACGCATGATTTTTTGTGTTGTTCTTTTTCGGCAAAATCAGTTCAAATTATCCTGCAGGTGCTTAAAATGCTGAAAATCAGCTGGTTGTGATAGGAAGAATTGTGTTACATTTCCACTCAAGAAATAAATAACGGTACATTAGAACATTATCACCCGAGAAGAACATTAAATTTATACATGGGTTCAGCACCCGGGCTCAGGTACTGTCTTCGACCCATCCTCTGTCGTGGTAATCTCTAAGACGTTTTGGAAATGACAAATGATAGATCTTGCCTACCATGTAGGCCTACTGCCTCCTCGATTTCATTTGATATTAGGCTATTAGGAATTCTGAATTTTGCCTGAAGCCACTGTCACTCTCCAGTTATGATCGTGTTGATCCGTCCTGCTGGGAGAGTGAACAGCCCGTAACCCGAACCTTCAAACCTGCGTCGGGTGAGTGACGTCACAGAGGGGTTAAACGAGACGACACCAGGGGTCGCCACCCGAGATTAACGGGCCCCAGATGCGCGCGCAGGTCGGCGCGGGGCATCATGGGAGACGGCGGAGAATGAGGTAAAGGGAGAAGTGATAGCAGGGAATGTGGTAAGGTCTCTGTGTTCTTTTTTCCTCCGGTTGCCGACTTATGAGTGGAATGTTTAATGGGTTTACCAGCACTTACCTTTGTAATAGACCGTGTGTGTGGAACTCGAGGACAAAGTGACGAGAACACGAGAGATTTAACTGTTTGTTCTGTTGATACATGTTTCAATAATCAAACAAATAGCTTCGGCAATGAACTGCTTATTATTCCAGCTCTGCCATCATTTTAATGTACGCTTCACTGGGTATACTGACTCTTTGAAGGTTACTACCCATTTCCCATTGAACTTCTGCCCCTGCTTTTTGTGACTGACCGCTCCTGAATTTTAGTTCACTGCCCCTTGTTTTGGGGAACACAGGTCAACACCCCCAAAATCAGGGCGTGCCAATACCAGAAAATATACTGAGATTTCCCAAACGTCTGATCAATAACATGCTATTTTAATAAAAGGATTAGGGCGTGCCCCCCCCCCATGTTTTTTCCCCTTTTTGGGGAGGGGAGGGGGGGAGGGGGAGGTGAATATTAAATTTTCTAATGCTAAATGTAAATTTGGCGTCCCCAGAAAGGGGCGCTTGAACTTTTTCAATAAAGGCGCTCGCCACCCCTTTCTGCAATTCTTGGATCTACTCTTGGTGAGTATGATTAAAGGAAAACTTACACATAAATTTGACTTAATTTGCACATATCACATTCCTTTTCTGTCCCGTATGTCAAATGCACAAAGAATATGGTATATGGTGTTAACTTTTGGTATGATGTTATTAAAACGTTGCAGGGACGTTCTGTTTAGTTCTGATTTTGTTGATGGCACCCAAAAATGTATTTAGAACCTACCATTGTGACATTGCACTGGAACATCATTGTGACATTATTGTAGCATTCTTTCATGTTATTATAACATTATTATAACATTCTTCATAAGTAAGGTCTCAACTCTACTAAAATGTAATGCTATTATAACTTTCTTTTATATAGCAAGTCTCAACTTTACCTAAAATAACGTAACTGTTCCGTATAAAAATTGGGAAGCTTACAGACTAACCCAAAAGGTATGTTCACAGAACATGCTTGTCTCTGCTTGCCTGGGACGATGTCTGTACGGATGAAAATGAAAAGATATGGAAATAAGGAAATAAGGCGGGTCTAATACGTTCAAGACATACTTTTTCGCCGTAAGACCCCGACCCTTCTCCCAGTTGTCTCTAATCTGCTCAGGCCCAGGTCGGTGAAGCAGGTACACTAAATTAGTGTAGGGACAAGTGGTCCCAGCAGGTAGGGGAGTCAGGGCCCTCGGGAGGGGCGTTGTGTCTGTGTGAGTGGCCGCAGCAGGTCGCTACCATCTGTCAGTGAGGAACCACGTGCAGCAAGTGTCTCGGAGATGTAGCGTGAAAACTGACATTTATCGCCAAACAAATAACACTTTTAAACATTCAGCGCACATGAAAAGCGCCGACAGGGTAGAAAGAAATAATTCCAGTATCGCTCGGTGACTTTTTATCTGTGCTATATAGCTAGCTGAAACGATATAGGCTTTGATAACGATACTTGAATCTATCCGAAATAGGACAATCACATGTGCATAAATTCACCTGAGGATGGTTTTAGTCCTATCAGGATAGCCCAGGAACCCAAAGGTGGGTGTAAACAGGTGTGGGAGGGGCGGTAGTTTGAGGGGAGCAGAAAAAACGAGCATAGGGACGGCAGGACGGTAAAACCCATCCCAGGGTGGTAGGCACTAGAAGTAATGACGGCAGGAGAGGTGAAGTCAACCTGTAAACAGGGGCCGGGGGATCGGGCCGGGGCAGAACGTGTCGGCCGAGGGAGAGGTGAGTGATATGAGTAATAGAGACAACATGGAGGACATGTGAGCTGCTCACCCATTAGTCTCGGGAATGGGAGGTAGGAACTATGCCGGGGAACTATGAGCTTATGGGCCTCAGGATTCAGGGCGCATCCCCTACAACTTCTGCGACGGCGCTTATATTGCTGGGCGACCATTGCCTCTATCAGTTATGTTGGGTTCAGGTGCCAATCATTAAAACGGTAAAGCCTACATCGTAACGAAGCAATACTCTAAGCAGATAAGTTGACCGAGGAAGGTGATATACGTTCATTCCAGTAAATTATTCTTCATGGCCCAAGAGAATGACCAATGTTTATTTTTTGAACCAATAACAATCCATGTATACTTATCACACTTGTGACTATGCTCCAGTCTATTTTCTCTCAAAATAGACCCTCTAGTCACTACCAGTCCCCTCAGAATGTCCAACATGAAACACACAAATATTTTCTTTGCTCCGTTACACTTGTAGACTTCCCATGTAGCGGGTCCAAAGAAAACACCCCCTTGTTGAAGCCCCGGCCACCCCTGTCAGCAGGGAATACCTCCGGGCTTTTTAACAGGCCCTCTCCCTGCCCACATAAATCGGCCTCATACAAGGCTGCATTCTATCCCGGTGAGAACGGGGCCCACCACAAAAACAGCCCCCTGCATCTGCGACGTGTTTCTCAGCTCCGTTACCCGCACCCCCAGTCGCCAATGTTTGCAATTTCAATCAGTCCTGGTCGGCGAATCGTCTTACTCGTTTAGAGCCTTAAATCAACATCTTAGAGTCTGGGAATGGGGGGATGGGGTGGGGGAGGAGGGGTGTGAGATTGGCATATAACAAGTGTACAACAAGGGCTCAGGGGACTGGGGAGAGGGAGGGGGTCTACTCCCTGGTGAGACGGGTCTGCTCTGTTCGATACGACGGTGCGGCTTCCCATCAACAACTCCCTCATTGGATAGGTAAACTTGCAAGAACAAGGCAGTGAAAAGAAAATAAGGGAAAAGGGAATAACCATGGTACATGTATTGAATCTGGCTCTCATTTCAAGATTTGGCTTAATATATTGCAAATTATTTGATACAATAAAATGGTTGGGACTTTGACTGTTTCTACGAGCGATTATCTATCATAACAAACACTAGAAGGACATGTAATGAGTATAATTTGAATAGAAATACACTGACACGTATATTGTATCTAGGTTACACACTAGAGTATGGCTATACGTGCACAAATCCAATGGTACTTCAGCTTGGTTCTCAAGATTCCAGACATACATGTACAGAAATAAACTAATAATTAACATTGCCCTGTGCACTTGTGGCAGTGCGTATCTGACACAGCCCCCCCCCCCCTTCTCCCACCCCCACTCCCCACTCCAGGGCTCGCCCCTCCTGGCGCCGTCACTCAGTGCCCGTATGTAAACAGCCCCGTCCCCGGTGGCCGGCCCCTCAAACCCTGGAGGCGGCCTGGGATCCCTGACCCCGGGGGTTACAGTGATACTTCCTCCAGGGTCTGATTACACCTCCACAAGGTGCGGTCCTCACCTGCCCTCATTACGGGAGGTCTCTGCTGCTATCGGACGGGAGATGGGTTAATACAGTATCCTAAACTCGGGTAAGTAGGGTAAGCAAGCAACCAGAACAATTGACTTTCTGGAATGAGTACCAATGAAACTACATTTCCAAAATTTCTACAATGTTTTGTTTTCAAAAATTTAAAAAAAAAGTGTTTTTGTTATGAAATTGTCCTTATCCTAATATGTGCGCACACAGGACACGATGTGAGGGGGAACCCCAACAGCGTAGATGGTGCAACTGGGAAGGCGGGGGGAGTATGGAGTATGGGTGATAACTAAGGTAAATATATATAGCCAGGTAATTAATAGGAGGCCTCTTAAGATCTCAGAAATAAACAAGGAACTTTGAATGACACTCAGATCATTCCATCTGTAAATTTCTTCTTGTCAAAGGTCATGAGAATGTGCCTCAGTCTCTGGATTATTTCTTGTAATTCTTTTTCTCCAGCTTGAAGATAACAAAAGAACCTTTTGTTCAATTCTCAATCCTAAAACTTTAGTCATTCTCACAATCGTTAAGACTTCGGACTGTGGGAAGACATGAGGGTTCCCAGGATACACTGCGACCAACGACCTAAACATCAAAGAGATCACGTGACCTCGCCGCCGACCCCAATCCAAGATGGCGGCCGTCCCGACAGCCTCGTTCCCGGCTCGGTGACGGTCGGCCGTCGTCGGCACCGGAAGTGGACGTCAGGAACGACAGGGGATTCTGGGAGCGACGGCCAACAGTCTCCCAGCGGAGGTAGGATGAGTGAGTGGAGAGTGACGACTGGTTTGTTTGTTTACCAAGAGCTTGATTTTCTGCCAAGGAAAATAGATTTGTGTCGTTTAAAGGGGCGCGAAGTGTTGGGTAAAAGGCCCGACGACAGACGGCCGAGGTGTATGGACGGGTGATGAGGAGAGGGGCGTGGACACCCCAACAGGGAGGTGATGAGAACAGCGAAACAACATGTGTACAAATGGGTACGCTTGTAGTCTATAGTCAAGGAGCATGTAAAGAAAACATGTCGCCTTGTCCCTATTGTATTTTGCTACAGTGGCCATGGACTTAATTATCTATCGACTTTCATTGATTATGGTTATAATAGACTGTAATAATCTAAAGTCTTTGGGGGTTAGATAACGATTTTTGCACACATGACAGTCTATTGGCAAAGAACGTTTGTTCCTTATTTCTTTTAGCAAATTTAGAATATATATAACGTTTATTTTTCAATGGGAGGGTAGCGGGAGGGGGGGGGTTGCACCTCTTCTCATGCAGGCTTCAAGTACTGGAACATGTGACGTTCCCCATGGGTATCCAGCTCTGAGAAGCTCATGTTTAGAAGTGGGTAGGGGGAGGGATATTACATTTACTTCCTTCTCAAGTTATGCCACCAGGTGTTCCTCCAAAAATAAACACAAATGAGTTAAAATTCAAACCATTCTGACAACTAACAACTTACAGCTCTTTCATTTGTATTCTATATTTTCCCACTTCTCCTCGGTTTGAGTGACTGTAGACCCGTTGTTTGAAGTCCGTTCAGGTTCGACATGCTGACATCCGCCTGTCGTATCGGCGGGGTTTTTGCCCCCTTTTCGCTGGTCGGTCTGTTTCGGGTGTCGCCGGGTCCGGCAGGTCCCGTATTCTCACGCCCCACGCCGTCACTCAGGTCGATACCAGCGGGTCCCGGGGAAAGGAGGAAAGTACATAGGCCTAGGCCGGTTATTTACCAAAGAAAATATAATTTTCACACGCATACAAGCTGTAGACTCTTTCTATATCATTTTGAAGGTGTCATATTAAAGGAAAACTTGCACATGAATTAATATAATGCCAATTTCTGTGTATTTCATTTCACTAGAGTTTCCTAAAAATGTTTCAAATGAGTAATAGGCCAACTCTCAAGATATTAACCAAATATGCAGGAAGGAAAATTAAATTTAAATTTAAAACTACTCCCCCTGCTACGTCACTGTAATGGGAATTCCTTTTTAGAATAACTTGGGAATCCCAGGTTATTGAGTAGATTTAGATGAGTGAAAATAGAATTAACAATAGCCTATATAGGGCCTGACACAAATATTTCATGCAAGAGTTCAATGTCGTTGCAATACATTTTTGACGGTGGGGATTCCCTTTGATTGAAACATGGGGATTCCCTTTTAGTGTCATTGTGACGTCACAATTTTGGGATTTCCCTTAAATACAAGTAAAATACTCAAAGAATTTCATAAGAAAATATCAATCTTGTAGTTATGTGCACGGACATCAACAGTAGATCCAGAGATTTCCAAATGGGTGGGGGCGGGGGGGATGCAAAAAATTCTATATATTTCTGCCGGAGCCACCGGGTCTGAGAAATTTACATTCAAAATTAAATTTTGATATTTGGCCAAAGAGGTGTGCGCTCCTTGCACGATCCCTAAATGAGCACCGGTCCAGGGCGACGAGGCGGCGTCGTCGTCGTACATGGGAACAAGTGTGAGGGGTGTGGTGGGTAGTGCCCGGGGCGGGGCACAGGGGGCGCCACAGGCCGGGCTGTCACCTGTCATCAGGGCAGGGGGGTGACATGATATAGCATGGTCCGTAGGGGTAAGGGTATGTGTGTCGGGGGGGTCAGGGGTGTAGTAAATGACAATGGGAACTCAAAGAACCAAAGACAGATAGTTGTAATGGCCGATTCACAATGTAGATCCATGACATGGTAGCCCTGCATTATCTGTTAGTTATCAGTAGTGGTCAGGTTCACGATAGCCCGTGTTATCTTATAAGTGCGCTATATGTTGTCATGTATGGCATTATGTATAGGCCTGATTGAGGCACAAAAAGGGAGAGGGGAGGGATCAGTATAATTATAAGAAGCAAGACCCCCTGGAACCACCCATGAAAGGAAGAAATGGGCGAGTAGTTGTGAGACTCGGGTATGGGCAAGGGGCGTTTGTATGTATATATATATGGGGCTGGCGAAAGGGGGGCGGGGGGGGGGAGGGGTTAAGCCCGAGGGCGGGGGCGGAGACCGGCGCCGCCCGTCGACGCCCGGCGGGCTGAGGACGGCCGGACGCCGTCAACCCACCGTCTTCCGTCACTACCCCCTCCCCGACGATATGCCTCCGGGGTCCGGCCACCCCCCTACCTACTCCCCATGCCACATCCCCCTTAGAACCCTGTGAGAACGGGACGCAGGGGTAGACGCTGGAGGGACGCAGGAGGGACGCCGGACGACAGGTGGACAAGTCACAACAACCCGATTCGCGCCCGAAATGATCAAAGCAGACGACATTTGGGTCGGCGTTTGTCTTTGTCGGCCACAGACGCTGCCTTTCTCTAAAGTCCCGCCTTCAATCACGACCCGTTCTGAGACACAACACAACCCACTCTCTGCTACACAGAAAGGGATTTCTAGAATAAAAAGTAGAAAAAGGTACCGATCCCCATGGTCAATCACCCAGGGTTTGGAAACGTTTCTTTCCATATTTTCCTTATACTTTATCTAATGTCTTTTCTTTATAAGTGATGGGAGGATAAGGGGTATCTCAGATACTGATGCGGTTGTGTACATGTCTATTTGCACCTGTTTTCCAAATAGAAGGACACTTAACTCTTGACAAGACGTAAGCTCTTTGAAGAAATGATATACCCCTGAATGTCAGTTTACAACATGTCCTTGTTTCCACCCCCTCCCCCCCTTCCAACTTTCCTCCGACACTCACCCCTAGGCTTTTTACTTTGTGAGATATCGGGAACAAGATTTCGGACGAAAGACGTATCAACTTGCACCTGTTTCCCACTACGAGGAAACAAAAAACAGCCTCAAGAAGATCCTCCTTGTAACAGGGAATGGTGTGTCAGAGAGCGGTCCCCCAGGGAGCCGTACTCGTCGGGGGACACCCCATAGACCCGGTCCCACGTATCTCAAGGCACCTGTCGACAGTTGAGGGCCGACTGGACACTAAACAGGGCTATGGAGATCACAGGCTATACCCGCACAAGTGGCACTGTTTTCTCATGAAACCTATGTTCCATCAGAATGTATAATTATGAAAAAGAAAATTGTTCCCAGAATACCTTTTTATATGTTAAACAAATTTGTAAAGAGTCCATGCAGTACTAATCCAACCCGTTGAATAATTTCCTCTTTACTCCAAATGTTAAAAAGCCACCTAACGACGTGATGTTAAAAAGTCATGTAACGACAAAAATTAAAAACATGTATGTCAAAATTTTTACCACAAATATTGGAAGGCAAGGTTGGACTTTTTGAAAACAATATCGTCATGGGGATAGGTCTCCCCCCCCCCCCCCCCCCCCCCCCCCCCCACCCGGGATACCAGTCTACCATAGGTAAAAATATCCAACAGATAATCACAATGAGTAACCAATAACAAGAATATTACAACTGATCAGTAGAACCTTTCTAGGCAGAAGTATGCACGTCGGGAACAGTATGACAAAAATGGCATAGTTCTGACATTATGCAGTGCCATATTTCTGACATTATGCAGTGTAAACATTGATCATTCTGGTGTCCAACGCGAACTAACGTGAAATGATAGCATGTGAGTTTTCATGAAGTACATCTCTCAGAGTGTGTGCCTCAGACTGGCATATATTAATTTCGGACTTTTCTATGTTACTCATAAGTACATGCATATATTTTTCGTTTAATGGTGTTTACTGATAATCAATTCATTCCAAAGGGATACCATGACTTGTCGACCGGGCTTGTCGATGGTATTCCGCATTGCGGTAAACCTATAAAACTCCGTGTCCGGCATGCAGGAGAACTATGTACCACTGTCTGTGGAGTTCCGTCGGCCATGCGTGACGCCCTCCACCCCTACCTCCAACCCCCATCCCCACCCTTTCCAGCGTCCCGTACCAGCGTCTGCCCAGCGTCCCCATCTCACCCACGGCTCAGTGGCGACACGTCGCGGCGGACGGCCGAACCTGTGGCGGACCTGTTGGTCGCCTTTTTGTTGGCCAACCCCCATGATTGAACATCCCGTGAACACCGAGAGAAAATACCCTCCGGGTGGGAAGGGAAGGGGAAATATACCGTGAAAAGTAGTGGTTAGTAATAAAATGGTAGGATTGGCCTTACACCATATATCCGTATGGATACGTCATTCTTGTACATCATACAAGTAAATGTTTGTATATATATGCATGATTGACTTTTGGTCAATGAAAGTTAGTATGAAGTATCACCAGATTAAAAATAAATTGCTGAAATTCATCCACAACAATCGCAGCGATTCATGTTATTGTATTATCATGGCAAATTGTGAAGACTAATACCAATATATTTCTATGGTCAACGGAAATAGCTCAACACACAACAAAAGCTTATGGTGAATGGAATAAGGTTCAACCTAATTACTGTCTGTAAAGCCTATGTTTCTAGACTGACTCTATTTAAAGCCTCACAGAGCCTGTATAGGCTACTATGTGTGTAAGTATGTGAGTCTGTTGATACTTGGGGCACGTGCTCTTTGTGTCCGGTGACCGCCGACCGACTGACCATCAACATCCGGTATGTAAGTACCTTGTGCTTTATGAGGCTGTCAAAGTTGGTATAGTTGTAAGAACTCTTTCTGTGGAGGATGACAGGGATGAGTAAGCAACAGTACATGCAAATAACTAATGGGACATTATATTCATAACCATGTAATAGTAAATGCTTTTATTATAGCTAGATGTATTGACTTCCTTGTCTGCACACATACAGAGTATTTCAATTAACCTAGGTGGATAGGAAATAATAAATGCAATTAGAACATTGAATGCGTAAACTATGCTGAAATCATGTAATTAAGACATAAAGTGAAAGTGCTCTAGCAGCAAAAACCATAAATACAATTTCATGGTAAAGTTTTTTTTCATGAATTTGACATAGGATGTTATTGCAATTTGAACCAGGAAATGCAACATTGATTTGGTGATATATATTTCCGGGAAGCTGACCAATCACATCTGATTTGCAATAATGATGTCCGGAGCTTGCGGGATGGTTTCTATGAAAGTGTTTGCAGGAATTCCTCATCATTTCCAACAGGTGATGTCCAGGAATTCCGGGCACCTGGAATTGTCGCGCTCTATCTGACATCCCCAGAAATACCGTACACAATGCCATCATGTGGGCAATATAAACAGGTGGGGCGAGTCAAGTTCACTGTTCTGATGATGCCCACTTTACACTACAATAAGTGCCACCTTGCTGCCTTATCAAAAGGCCGCCATGTGCAGGTATTTCCTGGCACTTCGTGGCAGCAGTTCCTGGGGCTCGTGGGCGGCATACCTGTGCCCGCAGCCCCGGCGTCCCCCCGACCCGGCCCTGACACCCCGCACCTGTCCGCTCGCCCCGCCCCCCGACGCCCGCTACAAGCCGCGCTCTGATTGGTCGCCGGCTGGAGGGGCCGCGCGCTGATTGGCTGAGGGGCCTGTCGCTCAGCGCGCGGCACCTGTCCGGGACGCGTGTCTCTGGAGGGGAGGTGGGTATAAAGAGGCGTGTGGAGGAACGTGGGGGCAGAGAGTGTCGGAATCTGGTCCTGGATACCACCACACACACAGACTGAGAGTACTCCTCCCAGACTCCGGGACTTAACCTACTCACCGCTCACACCTACTACCCTGGTCACCTGTTGTGTGACTGACCCATCCCTGGATACCTCCAGTACACACCACTCTAATTCCGGATTTACCTCCTCTGGCCTCAGGATGCCGCGTTCTTTCCTGGTGAAGAAGAAGGGGCTGGGCATGCCCCGGCCCGTGACGTGCTCGCCGGGCGCCGGGCCCGCCGCCCCCGGGGAGGTCTACCCGACCACCCCGCTCTCCGCACACCAAAGACTCAACATCTTCTCACCTGGTAAGTACTCTCACCTGGATATACCATTACATTTACAGTTTTGATTTAGCAACATAATTATTTGGATTACAGCTCTTATATGCTTATTATTTTTTGGTCATTCTCGGCCACAGATAGAGTTGGGATGGGGCGCTATTTCCATTTTCTTAATATTTGATTTTCAAATATGTTTCTGAGCTTCAACTTTTCAATTAACTTGTAAACTACTCCTACAGTAACCTTTAAAACTTTAAGAAACACTTTAGAAATTACAGAGATTTGCATCTGACTCAAAATACCACCTCTCAGTAGCCATGCGGATAGGGTGGGGCTAGATTAGGGTTTGTGATGGGGCGTCGACGTTCCGGGAACCCCAACATCTCGGGTAGGGGGAGGAGGTGGCAGCAGGCTGGTACAGGCCTCCTGTGGTAAACAGAGCGGAGGGAACCCCAAACAGGAGGGCCCCACGCCACCCGACAGGGGGTCGGGGAGGAGGGGTGGGGCAAACAGGGGATGGGGGTCACTGAAGCGTGAAGCGTCCCCTAGTTCCGCCGTCCTCCGCAGAGTGACGCCACCTACTAGGGGCGTGCGTGCCTTCACTGCCGGCACGACGAGGGAGGGGGAGCTTTGATTTGAGGCAGAGGATGATTTGTATTCAAACTTTTGAAACAGGTTTCTTGAGGGATACATTTATTTAGTACCTGTGTTAAATCTCACCGTATATGTGCCATTTGACCCCGTATACTTATGTTTACCTGTTTGTGTTTTCCAGCCAAGCTGTGCACCAGCCCTCTGCGCTGTGACGAGGAGCCCACCACCCCGGTCTCGGCCCACAGCCCCTCCGGACACTCCCACGGCTCGCTCACCCCCGAACCCATCAACTACTCCATGGCAGCGTCCCCATCGTCGGCAGCTTCCGGCTCAGTCACACCCACCACATCGCCCTACGCCAGTCCGGTCAGCTCGCCGGAACCGGAAGGCGCCGTCCACCCTGCGTGGTCGGGCTGCGCAGAGATGCACCTTCCCTTCTTGGCGCTGAGCTTCAAACGTCTTCAGGAGATGCACCTCAAGGCCGTGGAGACGCGCCTCCAGGGCATCACCATGAGCCCCCCTCACCATCAACACCACCACCAGGCCGCCCCCGCACTGTCGCCTTACGACCGCACCTCCCCCGTCGCCATGTCGCCACCCATGTCGCACCACCACCACCAGCCGACGTCGCCCACCATGTCGCCCGTGCCTGACGCCCGCCGGGAGCTGAGTCTGAGCCCGGTAGTGGCCCGGTCCGCCCCCTGCGACGTGCCCCGCCTGGCCCCCTACTCCTGGGTACCTCAGCAGCCACAGCAACAAGAGGGCTGCTACCCTGTTGCCATGGAGACAGGGGACAAGGTGGAGACGCCAAGGAAGAGGAAGGACGGCGATCCTCCCCGTTACCAGTGTGAAGCCTGCAACAAGAGCTACGCCACCTTCTCTGGTCTCTCCAAGCACAAACAATTCCACTGCACCGCACTCATCAAGAAGGAGTTTGTCTGCAAACACTGCGACAAGAAGTACGTCAGCCTTGGTGCCCTAAAGATGCACATCCGCACCCACACCCTTCCATGCAAGTGCCACATCTGTGGGAAAGCCTTCTCCCGCCCTTGGCTTCTTCAAGGCCATGTCCGCACCCACACCGGAGAAAAGCCCTTCCCCTGTGTGCACTGCGGACGGTCCTTTGCCGACCGCTCCAACCTGCGGGCCCACCTCCAGACCCACACAGACATTAAAAAGTACAACTGCCGCTCCTGCTCCAAGTCCTTCTCCCGCTCATCCCTTCTGCACAAACACATGGACAATGGGTGCGGCAGCGCGTCTGTCCGGGCCTTATAAGACCCCAATGACTTTTAGAGAACCAAGAGACACTTGAAATCAGTCCTCCAACCGATGGTGCTATGTGTCACTCGCAACGAGTACAACTAAAAGATTGCATTTATGAATCCAGATACGAATGTTTGTATCAGAATGGTCCAGGATCATACACCCAAAGGTGCTATGTGATGTTTGTACATTGTTTACAGTAGTATTTTTTGTACTTGTAGAAATTTATAAACCATCAATTATTATTACCATATTTCATCTATTCACTTGCCCTTACCATGTGTGAAAACCCAAATCTAGTGCAAAATTCTCTTGAATCAAAATAATGTTATACTCTTAATGGCATATTCCAAAGGTAATGATATACTCAATGTAGCATAATAAGTTATTGGAATTGGCACAGAATGTGTCGGATATTACAAATTTGACGGGAAAGAGAACAGCTTTATGTCGCGAGATCTCACTCAGAATGTACATTTTGTTTTACACCCATGTAACATTGACCGGTTATTGTGTTCGTAGATCTGTAAGATCTTCTGCATTTATTTAATTTATAGTTTGGTGGAACCTCGACGTGCTTTATTCGCAATGATCTCATGACTTTGTGTCAACCACCGATTGTACAGTGTACATAAAAATGTAAATTATTTTAGATATACGCTTATTGAAAGTAATAAATATACTTGAAACTCAACTTATCTGCTCTGTTCTTTTCATACTTCGCTATATCAACTAACGTATCCAAATGATTATCATATCACTGAAAATCTTAAAACGTATAGGCCTACTCTCTATTCATTTATTCGTGCATTAATTCTAAGATAAATATGAATATTCATCACATATACTTTTCTTTATATAGAATATATACTATATAGCAATATTAACAATTTTTAGATAGAATATTCTACAGTGACACCGATCGCCCCATCCTCAATTCATTAACGCTGTGCAGTATCAACCGATAGCTGATAAGTAAAGAAAGAAAATATCTGCGATAGCAGGCGCACAACCACAGCAATGCTATGTCACATTAACACGACTGATACCTTTCGCCGTATCAGAGTCCTACCAATCCACCTGTCGTATGACAACACTTGATTACATAGGCCTACAGAATCAACCAGTCTTGTTTTATTGCCCATGATTTCGCATTGACAAGGCATGTTTCAGTAACAAAAGCAAAACTTTTGAATGCATTCCCCTCCTGCAACCTGAACCCTACCGCCTAGCCCCTACGCCCTACCCCCGACACAATGATTTTTATTTTCCGCGAAATTTAAATCACAGCATGATTATTTTCATAAAATATATTTGATACAACTTGTGGAATTCGATGAAAGGAGAAATTGACGGACAACTGACCTATTGGAACTACTATAACCACCATTTATATGGCATTGTTTTAAACGTAAATATTGGTCGCGAAAATAGTTGGTTGACGTTGGAGTGGGAGGCGCGGCGTTCCCAGGTGGTGTGCACCTGTCGCGCCTACCTGTCTCAGGTAAGTGGGAGGGGCGGGCGGAGCGGTGGTCAGATGAAAGGTAAAGTCGGCGTGTCACCCAGCAAACAGGTGCATAAACGGTATGGATGTGTCTGTGTATGGGTATGTACATGGGTATGGATATGACTGTGTGCATGGGTATGTGGACGTGGGTATGTGTGTAAAGTGTATGCCTACAGGTTGTCAGGCATTCCACGGAATGGGTGGGGAAAGGGGGCCTGGAGCTATGGAGGTAGAAAGTTATGTTTTGATGCGGTAAATTCTAAAATAAAAGAAACAGACGAGGGGATATCACTAGAGTTGGATTTGAGCACCAGGGGTGAATATGGGGGCGGGGTGAAGGAGGGGGGGGGGGGCGAGAGGGTGTAGACTAGGGGGTGTCATGTCAGCCAGGTGAGAAATGTGACTCACCTGCAAAATATAATACCTGGTCACAGGGGTCATATAACTGTACTATGAGGAGGGTGAGGTGGGGTGTGGAGGGGTGAGGTGAGGGTCGGGGACCCTAGAGGACGAGGGGGGCAGGTGAGGGGGTGTAGGGTGGTATTGACAGTGGTCAAATGATTTATTCATTGGGGAGGTGGCATGTCCTGAGAAAACTGTGATAAAATCACACCTGACATACAGATATACATGAAAGGGTCGGGGAGGGGGCAGGGGCGTGTCTAGTACATAATGGCCATGATAACAATCAAAATAATGATAACATGATGGAATGAAACCATAGGTTCAACCGTCATTATGACCTACTCGACGATTGGACGCAGAGGAAGTTCCAATCCTTCATACAAGAGTAAGCGAATAAGAGAACCTGCAACATTTGTAATATGTTACAAAGTTTTGTCCATCACTCCACATAAAATGTTTCTAAATGAAAGAATACTATTTGGGCAGACGTAGAATACAGTATAGAACCCACCAGGAATGATGATTTTTTTTTCTCAGAATGGTTACCCTCCCCAAACCCCCTTTCACTAATGTCATTAATATATAGAATCGATCATGTATCGGTATGTGCACACTAATGACATAATTATAGAATCTACCGAAAAGTGTCTATTTTTTTAGAATGATTACCTCACCTACTCCCTTATCCTTATGTAATAGGGCCTAGATATACATTTTTTTTAATAGAAGCATCCTCTTACATGTAGCATCCTCCATCATAATAACGGTAGGCCTATGCTGACGCTAATTACACCGACAATATACGCCTCTCCCCACAACGCCCCCTAGCGCATTGAACGGAAGTCTCATCCACCATATCATACATTCTGTGTACAAACAATACCACGTGACGACCTGGTGACGTCACGCAGATAAGCACCCCCTGTCGGCGGGCGGTGACATCTCAACAAGAGGTCAATTGACACAAACACTGACCCCTCCCCGACCGTCCCCTCCTCCCAGATAAGCGTGCCAAGACATCACCTGGCTGCCAAGAGTCCTGCCAATCGGTGACACTTTGCACCTGCCGCCTGCAAGAGGCCCGCGTCGGACGTCACGGGCCGCTGCACACGGCGGGGGATGCCCGGGGATGCCCGGGGATTCCCTGAGTGTGACGTCACGGGGGGACAGGTCAGTGGTGGAATTCGAGAAATATAACACTGATATAATACACCATGTTATGAAGTAGCATAGAATACCCATTCTCCAAAAGTGTTAATTTTCAAATCCTTACTATTATCTATGCCGCTACACACGTACGATACAACTTAAGGAGGTGACATAGCTGAGGGCAATGGCCCCAGGCCCCGAGCTGTGACGCCTCTTCACCCTGGGACACCCAGGTAGGGGAGATGGTGGATGTTTAAAAGATAGTTTGATAATGATAGTCAAATGTGAAAATTGATGGAAGGCCTGTTTTAGGTTTGAATTAGGCCTATTCCCATTTGAATTCCATTACAGTCCTTATGGATTTTCTATGCGAAATCTTCGCCAAAAAAGCGGGGTCGGAAAGGGAGTCGTTAGGACACGCTGGAACTCCAACTTAATCCAATGGTGATGTTGGACAGGGGGCATGAATGGAGGGAGGGACAGAGGCAAACGGGAAACCAGGAACGAGGGCCCCACACTGCATCATCTACCTCTGAATCCTCCCAAACGTCTTCCCGGACGAAGCGGTAGGCGGCTCAGTGTTACAGGGTGCGGGGCCCTCCCAGCGGTCGCCATGGTGACGGGGAACAAGGTGCATTATGGGTGCTGTCACTTCAGGCGGGCAGGTGCATGCTGGGATTGTGATGCCAACAGGTAAGGAGCGTCGCCTAAACACTCCACCCGACCGCGGCGTTAAGCTGAGATATTAGACTTAGGCGCGATTTTATTTACTCATTTTTATCAAAAACATTAATATTTTTTACAGGGCTGTCCTAATTTTCTAGCCAATCTCTGGTGTTGAAGTAAGTGAGACCTAAATATGTGGGAATGGATGTAAACTAACCTTGATGGTATAAACCAACTATGATAATGGTATTATATTGATATTAAAGTTAAGAGTTAAGGGGCGATGATAGGGGTATTTGACAGGGACGCCATGCGGCGGCACGCGCAGGGCCTGACACTGATTTCACCGCTGGCCAAACACAATAGGAGGTTATATACAATAAGGTAAGGGTGGGACGAGGGGCAGGTGGGCACTGGAGGCGCACCGTGGAGTGGTGATCGGATGTACGGGCCTTTTACTACAGGTGATCGGGTGTTGGGGCCTGACCAGGTGACATAAGACGGGGATAAGCTCAGGGATAAGATACGGGGGGGGGGGGGGGGGGGGGCATAGTGTTTAATATTGCATGCGTGAGCTGACGAGTGCATATATGTGTACATGAGGAAATATATTATATACACGAGTACGTGAAAAAATGAAGGTCCGACTGCTGGAGGAAGGCCTCTTTAAATTTATGCAGTTGTATTATAAAAACAAAATAACCTGCTCTTTATTTTCTGGAACTAGACGCAGATAAAAGGCCTGTTTGAGTACCTGTACTCATTAGATATATGCTTTTCCTGTATTTTTTCTATTCACAGATCAGAAAGAGTTTTGACCCCGACAGTATCAGATAAAAGTCTCCGTCGGGAGCGTCTTTTGCAGGGAAAAAGCAACACAAGTTTATCTGAAAGTATAGCTGTGAATCTGTAACTGCCAGTTCCTACGCCAGGAGAGTCCCCAGATCTCGGGCGGGGATGTAGTCTATGGAAATAGGTGTGCACACAGATTAAACTTAAAGTTGCGATTTACAGTAAATTGGCATATCGCTGAGCAGTGCCCTTTGTACACCCAGCCCTAGCCCCTGGGAGTCAGGGGGGTTGTGTGTGGGGGCGGCCAGGGCTGTCCCATTCACGGAGCATCCTCCCCCAACCCCCTCACAATATGGACCTTTAATTTGTAAGGAGGGGCATTGACTACATTAAAAGCGATTAGAGATTTCAATATTGACACGGCGCGATTCGTTCTGCATGTCGCACCTGAACGGGGCATTGAGGGGCGGACGGCGGAGGGGGTGAAGGGGTGAAGAGGTGGTGAATACACATAATACAGGGGCCGGGGGTGGTGGGAAGGGAAATAGTTTGGGAGTAGGGGCGGGGTCAGGAGAGATGTGGTGTATGTCGTAAAATGCATGTGAATGTTATTGTATTTGATTTTATTCGACTTTTAATTCCAGTCTGTATTTTGTAGCTAAAATGAATCATTAACCCAGATTATGCTAACGTCCTACTGGTAGGACGCCTATACCATGGGTTTTGTGCTACTTGTTGAAGGTAGTCAAAATATGAATACAATCTAAAATCTTAGTGTAAATATGACCTCAACACCTATAGATCATGAAAAAATTCCAAATAAGAACATATACCACGCAATATCATGTTGCCATGACAACAAGCAATGAGGTAAATTGACAAATAGAGGTGATAGAAAATTTGAAAAATCAATGTTTATTTTTCCTATGATATAATAAATATTTTGGGACAAAATTTGACTTTTAGATAGACCTTATGGAGCTACATATGCATGCTAATTTTTAATCTAAATCAAATAATAATGTCCAGAGATATTAAGAATTTTCTATTGCCGTCCTACATGTAGGACATTAGCATAATCCACTACCATAATTTTGTGCCCTGCATCAGTGTGGATACTACAAGATATAGCATTATTTTAAAGTTTTGTCATCATTTTACTCGCACGTTTTGCATACAAAGTATGTAGTAGATGCCCATAAAAGTCCAGTATTTAGTAGTTGAAAGCTCTTTCTGCATTTTAGAACAAATTTTTATTTTGCCTTAACCCTTTAATGACGGATAAAGGCATATTATTGTAGATAACCAATAAATTAGGTTTTTGGTTACCATGGTAACCCCAAAAATAGATAAAAAATAATTTTTTCACAACTTCCGAAAGTGGATTTATAATTTTGAGTGGCTTTCCATTAAATAGATTGCTAGAATACTTAATCTTAAAATTAATAGTATGATTTATTTGTTATCATATATTTGCCAATAAGGCTCTTTAAGCATTAGCAAAGGGTTAAATACTATGGAATTTGCGGTAGTGGATTATGCTAGCGTCCTACATGTAGGACGCCCCATATCTCAGCTTCTACTATAGATAGAGACCTAAAATTTTGTATGTGACTTATCATCTGATATATAGTGCCAGATATAAAATATCTAGAGTTTTGGATCATAATTGGCACTTTAGTATAATTTGGGTTAATACAATGCAAGTTACAACATTGTACTACTTTCACTTCTCACACTCATAGTTTAAAAAAGAATTTATTATTCCATACTGTTGATTTTCACATCCAACCTGTAGTAACCAACATGTTGATTATCCACACCATTAATTTTACACTGTAAGACACGGGTAACACCCTGATTATTGGTATTCTATTAATCCTGATGAAAGCTGTTACACGCTGTAACTAGTCGAATTGCCAAGCCCAGTCTACTACACTTCATCATTGAGTTTGGTGTAGTTTCCACAACTTTATAATAATAATAAATATAATCATAGAATATAGGCCTATGAAATCTCTATGATATATTGTATTTCTGGGGGAGACAGACTTGCAGCATCCACATGTTATAATCTGCCAAGTGTTTATACCAATGCAATAACGTGAATGCTACCTTTCATTTTATTTTTCTATTTATCTTTTATCTTAGTTCAATCATTACTTGTAAATACAATCTAAGGAGAGGGAAGGGGGCTAGTAAGGGGAGTAGGGGTAGCTCGGGCTGAGTAGGATGCATGGGGTAGGGTATACAGTGAAGTTGCAGCGGTGGTGGGGTTGGGGGGGGGGGGGTACATAGGGGTGATGTACCGCTAAGGGTCTAAGGACCAGTATTCATGTCTGAGGTGTGAAAAGGCCCCGGATGAGGTGTGTACACACACCAGCAGGTGGCACCACCCACCTCAAAGACCCCTCACTAATCCCCCTGACCTCCGCACAGGTCAAGGTCACAGCGGGGGCACCCACCAAGGTCAGCATGTGTCTCAAGGTCACCTGTCCAGGCAGTGCACCTCAACATTTTTTGTGTTATGAATGATAAAAGAAAAACCCATAAGCTTTATGACCGGCTGGACATGTGAATGTTCCGTGGGCCCTATTGTGTGACGTCACGTGCGAAGGTGTGGTGTTTATGTGACGTCACGAGTCTCTGTGTACCTTGTGACAAAGGCCGGTAGAGGGCGCATAAGCGGACGTAACAGAACATGTTAGGTGGGTAACACCTGTGGCGTTCCTCACCACTATGGTACCCGCTCACTCTCTACGGCACCACCGAAGGTGCGCTGCGCAGAGAACGTACCTCATCTGTGGCGGCGACTTCAAAGGGTCCGCTCCTGACAGTCACAATGCTCGCAGCGCCACCTCGCGCCGTGTCGGGTAACCCCCGGTAATACGTCACTTTTACCCCGGGTCCTTTTGAGTCTTTGTGTCGGCTAAAACCATGTAAAATGACCGACGGAGGCTTTCAGCACGTTTTCTGTGCTGCACCCATTGTCTGCTTAGTTATGGAAATGATATTTGCAGACCTGAGCCAAAATGAGAAATCTGCTGGGGCTAAGCTCCCGCTTTTTAGGGACGCAATATTCTACTAGGGATACAGTAATGAAATTCAAACAAAGTAATATTCTTATACAAAATTGGGAATTAAGTCAGTCTTGCTTAACTATGGGCAGAATTAAGAATAAGGAAAGGCTGTTTCTATGCTTCAAAGAAGCCGAGCATAAGAATACTCTCACGATTTGTAAGAAACGACGCCAATATCTCATTTGAGGTGTGAAGATGAAATGATTCTATCCAGAGTATATTTTACATATACCAAATCTGGCTAAATTGCAGCTACAAAGATATTTCTTGTTTTTCTTTCCAATGAAAAAATACTTCTGTGAAACCTTAACACGATATCAATTTTCCGCCTTTTGTGAAAAAATATAATTTGGTGAAATTTTATTGTGATACAGAGAAATTTATGTTAAGCGAAAGTATCTAAAATTTGTAATTTGCCACTAGGCCCTAATTATCATTTCTAGTCCTGTTTTCCGAAGCCGAAGCCAAACTATTTTTTAAACTGTGCTGTAAAGAGAAACTACGAGAGCCTCTCGAATGGTAATTTGCACGGGTTAAATAATCTAAATGATTCAGAAGTAATGTTAGGCTTTAGACGTTCACCGTGCAAATCACCATAGCAGTAGATAGGTTTCCATAATGTTAATTAATCTCCATCTCCTCTCCATATTTAAAATGAAATGCATGGTATATAATCGTATGAAAAACAAGACAAAACAAAAGTCCATATAAGAAAATGCAAGTATTTTATGCATATTACTTTATAATTTACTGCTACTGTTTGAAGATCGTGTCGTGTACGTGGAACAGTGAATAATAATAATAAAAAAAAATTATCAACGCCATTCGTCTTTAAATCTTCTTGAGGTGAGTTTGATTCCTCCAATCAAATCATAGAAGTTATGAACGGAATATGGATCCTACTGTAGATAATTGGTATTTTCCATTGGTATATTGAAACAAACATAATAATTTGTGGGATGTCTTGAATGAATTGAATAAAAAAATTGAATGATTTGTTAGGATAATACAATCTCAATTCATAGACATATATACGTAAGGATTACGCTGCTGTTCTTTTACCCTTCCCTTTTAGTAGCAGCATTGTCTAGACTAAATACATAATTATGCAACCAACGTTGTTTATATACATACTTTTTAGTTATTAGCCAAATCATGTAACATTTTATATTCAACATCTGCTTCCAAGAACAACTGCAGTTACAGCACATTGAAACTATAATATACACAGATTGTTGTCACATTTATGATATCTAAGGTTAACTTCTCTCAGCTTTTAAAGTATTCATAAATTGATCACTGCTAATATAAAGCAAAGTAAACTTAAAATTTATAGTACTTTTGGTGTGCTAGATAATTACATCATGGCGCATTCTAAAGTATGGTACTAATTGAGGTTTATGATGATTTCTTTCGTCCACAATCCTCCCATATCTTTAACATAATTATATATACGTCCAAAAGACGGGCCAAATGACCACTTAGATATGTCTTACTATGATGGCCATTTCTCGACGTTGTCGTTTCTTGTCACATGGAAGACATGATAAAATTATTATTTAACAAAGGTATATACTATATAGAAAAGGCCCCCGGAAAAGGTCTTAAATACACGTTTATCTTTTATGAAACGGAAACAATGGTAGCTCGTATTTACAAAGTATTTGTAATAATCTAGGGAAAATATTAGAGGAAATCTGGTATTTTCACTAAATAAAGCTCAACAGCACAAATCAACTGATTCCCATTTCTCAACAAGGCTTTTCATGAAGTCACATTTCCACATCATTCGTTTGAAAGAACAAAACCATCTTATCTATAACGTCTTTGGTCTTGGTCACCCGAGGTGTACCTGTGTCTTCCAATGGCTGGGACAGAAGGGCTGTCAGGCCCTTCTCCCCGCCCCTCCTGAACGCCTGCCGCAGGTGGCGGAACTTCAGACCGCTGTCAACGGCCTTGTACATCATGTATTTGGTGATGGACTTTTGTCTGATGGCCCGACTCCAGTTGTATGAATCAGTTGACCTCCTGAAACTGCGACTCTGTAGCTCCTCAAGGTATGGTAGTTGGAAGGTGAATCGTCGCTGTTCTTTGGGGTCTGGACAAGCATGGTCAACCAAAAGTCTGAGCGTTAACACGTCATCCAGTGCATTATGGGCGTTGAAGTCCTCCTCCATTGGGAAGAAGTGACTGTAAAGGTGACTTTGCGTGTAAGACGAGAGCCCTTTATGGAGGTTTTTGAACATACGGAACGTGTCTAAGAAGCCATGCACGACCCCACTGAGGTCGACGTCCTCGTCTTGGGACCACTGAAGCAGCATTGCAGCGTCGTTATGTGTGATGTTGTGGCCGACAAGTAAGACCGGCACGTCGCCCAGAAACTGGAGGAACTCCCTGAGCACCTGTGAGTTGGGGGTGGTCTCGACCTCCTCTCCCCTCAGGTACATCCTGTCGTCCCTGACGGTGAGTCCCGTCAGCTGGGAGGCCTGGAAGTTGATGTCATAGCGGGGGAGCATGTAGCGGTTAAACTCCCCCTGAGGCCCCACGGCGGCCAGCTGGATCATCTCTGGCTCCATACCTGCAGGAAATAACGTAATTTAATGATTGAAAAATGTGTTTCTTTTTAAAGAGAGCATCAATGTATTGGAGCATTACACAGTAGCAAAATAAATATGTTTTTCAAAACAATGCTGCAGGATGGTCAACAGTCAATATGAATATTCTGCCATGGTCACATTGAGTCTACATTATCCCCAAAAGGCCAATGTCCTCTCATTACATGTAATAATGTAAATATATTATCTTTTATCAAACAACTTGACATAAGTTGATCCTATATATCCTTCTTATTGAGGGTGGCGTTTTAGCAGAAATATGGACCTTGGTAAGGATAATGCTGTCCAATTCAGCTCCGACCAGTTGCCTCGAACATTCCAGAACTAAGCGACAATTGGTGCCTACTCAGGTAGTCAAGGGTCTGCGTTTATCATCAGTGTGTGGAATGTGTATGTGAGAGGGAAAGAGGGGAAGTGTAATTGTGGTTGTGGCGACTTGATCCAAAACAATCCCTTTTAGTGAATACCTGTCATCAACTTCTTTTTAGAAGTGACCGCTTTTCAACATTAAAGTCAGGGTAGGCCAAGCTATCAATCCCTTAAGGTATCTAAACTAAATCTTTTATCATGAAATTATGTTACTTGTATCAATGAACAAATGTTTTTAAATATTAATATGTGTGCTAAAAATGATGATTTTGCATCTTTTATGCGTATTGATGAGATTTTGACGAAAAGGTCTAAATTGCCCCATCGTTAGCCTATATATGCACTGTACATGGTCATAAGAAAGGTGTATATATAATCGTTGAATTCTATCAATTCTAATCATTGAGGTATCACTTATCTAATCTATATGGTAGCATGATGGTGTCTATAAACGATATCAACATGTCTTTCTGTGCCATGCCTATACATGTTTGATATATAATAAATACCTACCAAACCCAGTTGTTTCAAAGTCAAAGTAGACTTTTGGGACATTCATGTCCATCACGTGGACCACTTTAGGTTGTGGAATAGGTACTGGGACCGCCTCTTCTTCTTCATCTTTAAAAGTAACGTCAAACACTGTTTAAAGACATTACATATCACACTGTCGTTCAACCCAAATATTAAAAGAAAACAACTGACATAAAAATGATTTGCACTTTGTTATATCTGCTGTGGTCTGTCACATAAGCTAACTCAGCACAGCAATGGTTTTGAAATGGATCTCGCTGTTGTGGTGACAAAACCTTCGCTATTGTGAAACTTTAACAACAATTTTCACCCATTCATGATAATTTCCCAGAGTTTAAAATTGCAGGAATATTAGAACTGGATTTGTATGTTTCAAAACCTTTTACAGAAATAAAATCGGCTGAGCAGAACCAGCACAACTCAACATTAAGTACCTCTCGCAACAGCGACATCGCTGTTACGAGAGCATAAGGATGATTATTGCTGTTGGTGCAAACCTTTGCAACAGTGAGACCCATTATGTGACGGACCACTGTGCTCCGTCGCATAACCAAACTCTTGCAACAGTGAGAGCACAGCGAGGGATTAGATTTAAGTCTCGCAACAGCGATATCCTTAAGGTTTGCACTGTTACAATCCTCTCAACAGCGATGGTTTTGTACACTTTTTGGACTCATTTATTTGACTGATAAATACATTACCGGCACTTGCCTCCTATACATTTTATAAGCCAATGGACACATGTAACATACAGTGAAAGCAGAATGTAAAAATTCCAACCCCAAAATGCCCCTCCCGATACATTGAAAATTCGGGTGTGCCAACCCTCGCAACAGTGAGGAAAGTTGGATTCCCTCCCTGCTCAACAAGGATGGGTCTCGCTGTGGTGGACAACCCTCAAAACAGCGAGGGGGGTTATGTGACGGACCACAGGCCATATATTCTCGCAATAAGGTTGTACTATTGGAAATATGAACTAGCTGGTTATATAATTCTAGGATATCCGCAGTTGTTGCTTCAAAGTTCAACATAAAGTCATGACATACTTATTCGGAAATCAACTATAATTAATTTGTATTGATTATCAGTAAAAGAAATATGCACATGACACTGTATACCCTTTGAACATGACATAAGAAGGTTATTTACAGATATTTTAGGTATATATGTTTAGATGATATTATACCACTATTTTGATGATAAAACCTTAGTGCATATCGCAGAGTGATGCCCTTACCTGCTGCGGGGGGAACATTGACTGTATCGGTATTGTGTTGGTCTTCTTCCTTCACAGGTGCCCTCCCTTGACCTGTTGTCTCCTCTTCAGTCTTTATTCCCATTCCCATCCAAAACATCGAGGACTTGGTATTCTCATCATTTGGGTGTCTCGCCGCTCCTGACGTCCCTGACATTTCCTCTTTGACTGTCACCCTCTCCACACAGGGCTGGCCGCAGCCAGGTCGAGACGTTCCCTTCCACTTGCCCCTTGAGTCCTTCTTACACACTTTAGCCCCTGTCGTCCAGGCTTTCTCCTCGGCTGCCCTACCCCAGGGCCTTTTATTTGGAACAGACATTTCCCTTGGCACACCTTCACGAGAAGCAGTCCATGAGCTTTTCCTTGAAACAATGCCTGATGTTACCCTTCGGAAAGTCCCAGAGGAGGCCGTCCTTGACGTTTCCCTAGGAACAGCTGCAGAGGAATTTATCTTTGGCTTTTTACTTGGAACAATCACTGGGGTGGCCGTCCCTGACATTTTTCTTGGAATAGTAATAAGAGTAGCATTCCCTGAACCTTCCCTTGACACGGTTGCAGGGGTAGACATCATTGGCTTTTTACTTGGAACAATCACTGGGGTGGCTGTCCCTGACATTTTCCTTGGAATAGTAATAACAGTAGCATTCCCTGAGCTTTCCCTTGAATCGGGTGTGGGGGTAGATATCATTCGCTCTTTACTTGGATCAATTACTGGAGTAGCTGTCCCTGACATTTTCCTTGGAATAGTACAAATAGTGGCATTTCCTGTGCTTTCTCTATGAACAGCTGCAGGGGAATCCGTCATTGGTTTCTTACTTGGATCAATCACTGAGCTAGTCATCCCTGACATTTTCCTTGGAAAAGTAATAAGAGTAGCATTCCCTGAACATTCCCTTGAAACAGTTGCAGGGTTAGACATCATTGGCTTTTTACTTGGATCAATCACTGGGGTAGCCGTCCCTGACATTTTCCTTCTAATAGTACAAAGAGTAGCATTCCCTGAACTTTCCTTTGAAACAGTTGCAGGGGTAGACATCACTGGCTTTTTACTTGGATCAATCACTGGGGTAGCCGTCCCTGACATTTTCCTTGGAATATTACAAAGAGTAGCATTTCCTGTACTTTCCCTAGGAACAGCTGCTGGGGAATCCATCATTGGCATTTTACTTGGATCAATCACTGGGGTAGCCATCCTTGACTTTTCACCAAGATCAGTTGCAGGGGTATTAATCATAGTCTCTTTACTAATGTTCCCTGCAGGGGAGGCCATCGTTGACATTCCCCGTGGAACAGCTGCATGGGAAGTCATCGTTAAACTTTCCCTTGAAACAGTTGCAGGTGTAGTTATTTTTGGCTTTTTACATGGAACAGTTCCATGGGTGGCTATCTGTGACATTTCACAACCAACAGTTGCAGGGGTAGTCTTCAATGGCTTTTTACTTAGACCAGGAACAGGGGAAGCCATCATTGACGTTTCTCTTGGAACAGTTACAGGAGAAGTCATTGCTGACTTTTCCATTCGAAAGGCTGCAGAAGTAGCCATCGGTGACTTTTCTCTGGGAACAATTGTAGGGGAAGCCACCATTGGCTTCTTACTCGGAACAGCCACAGGGTCAGGCATTTTCCGCTTTTGACCTGGAACAGTCAAAGTGTTAGTTGTCTTTGACATAAAAGCCCTTTTTAAAGCATCAACTTGAGAGGTCGTGCTGTCTGATGGGCCAGACTTGTATATTAAAACTACGTGGGGTGTTGCCTTCCTTGGTGTAACAAGTGGCTCCCTTGGAGGGGTCATAGTCGTTTCTTTTGAGACAACCGGAGCTCTTACCATCCCCGTTATAGAAGACTTTTCCTTTGTAACAACCTTAGATGGTAAAGACGTCTTTGCGGGAAGTACATGAGGGCCTTTCACGCCAAATGTGGCGGATATTTTCTGTTTACATTGATTTTTCTCGTTTACCGCTGAGCCCAACTTGTTTATTTCTACTTCATTGCGTCCCACCCCGTTTGTGAATTGTGTCTTCTTCTCAGGTACGATTTGCTTAGATCTTGCTGCCCATGATTTCCTCCACTCAGCTTGTTTTTGCTTTGCAATTTCCTTCAAGGATGGTTTACCTTTACTTTTCTTCAAATGGTTCATCCCTAAGTTCTCGAACCTATCTCTCGCTGCCTGAGTTTTGTTCATTGTTGTACTACAGGCCTTGCTCCCCTGAACCACCTGGGTTTTATTCATGTCCTTTGTGCAGTGCTGATCCCTTGGTCTGTGAGTACCCCCGTGTCCTGTTGTCCAGCATGGTGGTCTCCTAGACCCCAAAGAAGCAGTCGCTGATTTTAGAGCCTGGTTTGGTTTAACCTCAGGTCTTTCCACTCTTTCTCTCCGGGACGTTTGATATTCGCACTTCGCCTTCCCGGTTGTTTGTATCGGTGACCTTTCTATCTGTTCTTTAGGTCTGCTCCTCTCAGCTTTGCTCACATTCTCCTTCCCACACAGGGTGACTGTTGCTGCCTTATAAGTGTCCTGTTGTATGGGCCGAGCGTCTACCTGGTGACAATCCTGAAACATTTGAGAACAGTTTGAGATAATCCCTTTCCTTAGATGACTACTGTCACTGTTTTTTCTCCCTCAAATCTGATCCTAAGATCTTCGCTTTAGGTTTTAACATTTAAATATTAGAAAAGAGTTATATACAAGTGATATGTACTTAGATATAAGATATAAGTATTCAAATATATAAAAAAAAAATGTCTTTTGCAAATCGAGAAATATTAAGCCTATAGTCAGTGCATACTAGATGATGAACTACTGATGAAGGAGACAATGGCATTATAACTACAATAATTATTCCTCAGTTTGGAGATTGAGAATTGGGTTTGGTAATATTTTATTGTTGTACTGACCTTCTCTTGAGACATAGGTTCTGCTAGTATATTTAACAGCCAGGTAGTCTCACTGTCAGGTCTGTCTGGTGCCCTGTCTGCACTCTGATAAAAGAAAGAATAACGATAACAGGATCTTATGGTTGAATAAAAGCAGATTATTGTTTTTAAATGCACTCATTTATTCCGGTGCTGCCTTTAAGCAGCAATATCGTATGAATGAACTTTCTTGTATATGCGACTATTCATAATAGTGTAAGTAGTATGTAGAAATGGGATTTTGAAGCACGTCGCGTACACTGCACATCTGTAGTATAATGTATGTGGCAATATCTATACATATGTGAACAGGCCACATCGTGTATACACTGTTCTTAGTATAAATGAAGTCACGTACATGACGTCATGGTATAGCCGGTTTGCATACAATTTTAGGCTCAAGGTCTTTGGAAATACATAATTGGGGCACAAACTCTGTAAAATTTAGGGTTACCTAATTTCTCCTTAACATTCCCATTGGCTGAACATTACCATTACAGGTACCTCACATGTCGACTTCTCATATACCAAGTTACTCTAGTGACAGATCCGCCTGTCTTTCAAGGATTTAACCCTTGCCATTGTGCAAACTTGTTCAGAGCAAAAAGAAGTGTCCTGCTCTGAATTTTGTTAATTTATCACTTGTTTGATTTTATGCTTTGATATAGAAACAGATCAGTGTAGATAAAGATCATACTTTTATCTAGGCTTAGAGCTTGGTCTGCAAAGAGAAAAGTCCATATTTTACATAGCCCCTCTTAGGGGTGCATTTCTATATTAAAAACGTAATTTTTAGCCCAACATCGCCGTTTAAATTAGGCAGCAAGTATGGATATATCTATGTCTCGCTCTTCTGTTAAACCATCAACAATCTCAACCAAATATCAGAGTCTTTTTCAACATTGCCATTTTGAGATCTATTCATTTTACCAATCACAATATTTTTCGAGTTGTCAAAGAATGTTAAAGAATCACACTGAATCTTACATGCATGGCATATAATTATGTAAATGCCAACCTACAGAACGAAACAAGATATAGCTAAATGATAAACCTTACTTAAAATAATGTTGACACCAATTCCTATTTCCTTGTTGAACTGAGCAACTTTAAAATATGATTTATCATATTAACATAATAAGGAGAGATAAAGTCCGTAAGGAGTTGTTAATGGAAGCTTACCTTATCCAATACATGTACCATTCCCTCTGTGATAGGTTCCTCCAGCTCTTTGATCAACCAGGCCGCCTCCGTAGTCCCTGTCAGGTCATGTGACACTCCTGGTGCACTCCTGACATACAAAAGGTATGAACTAAATAACACACAATGCTACCACTCAAATTGTAAACTACATTATAGTATAATTCACTCTGATAATACTAACACTAACAAGTCATTGTGAGCTACATTACAAATAACACTACCATACAAATTATAAGCTATGTTACAAGGAATACTATAACTCAAATTGTCAGTGGCATCATATATGATACTGCCAAATTGAAATTTGTACAGGGTATATTAGTTGCTGAGCAGTAAATATCCCTACAATTAGATGTTGGGTGACAGATTATGATGTACGCAGTATAAACACGTTTGGAACTTAAGAGTATCAAGAAGTTTTGCCCTGCCTTTGAAACGTAATTCAGTAGTGTATTAATTCTGTAGTTTTCAACAGGCATTTTGACAAGGATGGCACTGCAGTCGCTGCTAAGTAAAGTGAATTCAAGCCCGTTGGTGCAATGATAAAGGACCACAGTTTGTCTGGTCACAAGCAATCTATAAGTATCAGAATACTCATTTTGACATAGGTGACGCCTCATATACCTGTGAATATAATATCTGAGATTTCTTAGTTCCTGTCAATTATTTTAGTATTTTTCTAGAGTTTTATTCTTCCTTGCCATCCCTGCTGTTTTGGGAAGTCATCCTGTCCTGAACACGAAAACCCAAAAGATAACTCTGATACCGGACACAGTTTTGTAAAGACCTATTTATGATTACTTCTATCTAAACCTAGCTCACAGCTAAGTACAAGGGTAACAAAAGGTACTCATTGCGACCATGGCAGAACCTCAACTCTGAATTCCATGACATCACAACATGACTCTGCCTGCCAGTTGGGAAAACCCATGACATCATGGCCCCCTCCCACCTAGCTCACTAGCTTGGCCAATAACACAACAGCCCATGACATCAGCCCCCTCCCACTGGTCTAGGTCAGCAGCCAATCAAAAGACAATATGACTCATCATCTGTGACATGCTCATGACATGGCAGAAACATCCCTCCCCTTAGCACCAAACAATGATGCTATCACCAGCTGCTTGAGAACAAAATGGGAGCCCCACAGACCGGAAGGCAGCCTCTAAAACTCCCCACCTGGACCATACTGGAGCAACTCTGCAAGACTAGACCAGCAACCACCTGTCCTGCCAGAAGCTTGCTTCCAGTCCACCGTCTGCCAGAACTCAAAAACTCCCTGACTCTCTGTGAACCGGTGGTCTGTGTGTTCGGGAACCCACTCTGGGACTCTGAGGTAAGTACTCTGTGGGAGTGTCATCATTAATTGCTACCTCAGGCAAGCATGTGACATTATTATACTATTGCAGCAACGTTCTGTTTGGGTCTGTATTGGTTCTTGTTACATTATTTTGATTGCTCCTAATAAGGTTGCTGCAATGTACTGCTGTGACGTTGCACTGTGACATTATTATAACGTTCTGGTTATGTTGTTTAACTAAACAGAAAGTTCTTATAACGTTATGTTTTGCTTTTGTCCTAACCTCACCGAAAAATAACATTTTAATAACATTCTGATTTGGTGAGGTTTTGACCTAATGATAAATAACGTAACTGTTATGTGCCATCTTAGTAAGAACCAGACTGACTAAAAAAGTATAGTTGCAAAATGTTTCTGTTATATCGCAGCTTGGCTGGGACAGTTATCACTCACCATGTTGTCTGGTGTTGTAGGAGACGGTCTGCCATTGTTAACTTAGATCCAATAAAGGTTTAAAACTACATTTGAATGCGTGGCTCTTCCTTCCCAAGTTGTCCAAAGTTACCGTGAGAATATTGTATTCAGTGGGGAGTACCTCTACAGTGCTCTACTCACTCTAGCTATCCCTTTTAACCAAGTCGCTAGTCAAAGCTTATACCCGCACCTGGCTCACCGGCTTGGCCAACCACACAACAGCCCATGACATCACAGACCCCTCCCACTGGTCTAGGTCAGCAGCCAATCAAAAGACAATATGACTCATCATCTGTGACATGTTCATGACATGGCAGAAACATCCCTCCCCTCAGCACCAAACAATGGTGCTATCACCAGCTGCTTGAGGACAAAAGGGGAGCCACACAGACCAGTAGGCAGCCTCTGGAACTCACCACCTGGACCATACTGGAACAACTCTGCAAGACTGGACCAGCAACCACCTGTCCTGCCAGATGCTTGCTTCCAGTCCAACATCTGCCAGAACTCAAAAAACACCCTGACTCTCTGTGAACCGGTGGTCTGTGTGTTCGGGAACCCATTCTGGGACTCTGAGGTAAGCACTCTGTGGAAGTGTGATCATTAATTGCTACCCCAGGCAAGCATGTGACGCGATTATAATGTTGCAGCAACGTTCTGTTTTGGTCTGTATTGGTTCTTGTTACATTATTTTGATTGCTCCTAATAAGGTTGCTGCAATGTACTGCTGTGATGTTGCACTGTGACATTATTATAACTTTTAAGGATGAAGACCCCCCCACGTACAACCTATTATTATAACTTTCTAGTTATGTTGTTTAACTAAACAGAAAGTTCTTATAACGTTATGTTTTTGCTTTTGTCCTAACCTCACCAAAAAATAACATTTTAATAACATTCTGATTTGGTGAGGTTTTGACCTAACGATAAATAACGTAATTGTTAAGTGCCATCTTAGTAAGAACCAGACTGACTAAAAAAGGTATAGTTGCAAAATGTTTCTGTTATGTCGCAGCTTGGATGGGACAGTTATCACTCACCGTATTGTCTGGTGTTGTAGGAGACGGTCTGCCATTGTTAACTTAGATCCAATAAAGGTTTGAAACTACATTTGAATGTGCGACTCTTCCTTCCCAAGTTGTCCAAAGTTACCGTGAGAATATTGTATTCAGTGGGGAGTACCTCTACAGTGCTCTACTCACTCTAGCTATCCCTTTTAACCAAGTCGCCAGTCAAAGCTTATACTCGCACCTGGCTCACCGGCTTGGCCAATCACAGAACAGCCTGTGACATCAGCCCATGACATCATGGCCCCCTCCCACTGGTCTGGGTCAGCAGCCAATCCAAACAATATGACTCATCATCTGTGACACGCACTAGGACAACCTCCCCCTTAGCACCAAACAATGGTGCTATCACCAGCTGCTCGAGGACAAAAGGGGAGCTCCACAGACCAGTAGGCAGTCTCCTCTGGAACTCATCACCTGGACCATACTGGAAACAACTCTGCATGACTGGACCAGCAACCATCTGCCCTGCCAGAAGCTTGCTTCCAGACCACATCTGCCAATAATCTGCCAGTATTCCAAAAGACTCTGACTCTCTGCGAACCAGTGGTCTGTGTGTTCGGGAACCTACTCTAGCACTTTGAGGTAAGCACTCTGTGGGAGTATCATCATTAATTGCTACAATTATCATTCACCGTATTGTCTGGTGTTGTAGAAGACAGTCTGTCATCTTTAACTTAGAACAAATAAAGGTTTGAAACTATATTTGAATGTGTGGCTCTTCCTTCCCAAGTTGTCCAAAGTTACTGTGAGAATATTGTATTCAGTTGGGAGTACCTCTACAGTGCTCTACTCACTCTAGCTATCCCTTTTAATCAAGTCACCAGTCAAAGCATATATCATATAACCATATACATGTAACCATTTGATATAACCATAAGCCCTAACCATACGTGTTACTATAAGAATAATAATTATTTAACACCCCTGGTACACAGGCCATAGCCTGAACAGTGGTATGCATGAGGTTGTTGTCACCACATACAATCAGCTGACAATGGCGAAGATAAGGCCCAGTGCATGGCAACTAGGGGATTCCGAATCCGAGAATAGTCACTTAATTTCCACGCAAGTAAATGATTTCATTGTGTACTGTAGTTACCAGCTAAAGCACATTCCGAATACTTTCCATTTGTAACATTTTTTGCATTGGAAATCTTTAAATGGAATAATATTTTATTCAGGACAACTAGTTGTTGACGCAATAATTTTACCCCGATTCTATTTTAAAGTGATTCTATAGAGAAGTAAGTGTTACAAAACAGTAATCGGTAGGGGACTTGAACTGAATAGATGTCCGATAATTGTAAAATGCTTCAGGATCAGTTTCCTTTAGAGGGATAAATCAAGAAAAAAGCAATAAGAAAATGACACTCACCTCTCGGTGTTGGCAGGGCCTGGTGCTGGCTGTTCTCCTCCCCCGTCGCGATGAGCCCAGTCTACAGGTTTATCCATGATGAGGGGAGAGCAGGAAAGATCTCCCGGCAGGTATTATTCAATAGGTAGAGTACTGCAAAAACAGAAACACCAGTTTTGTTAACAGTGTGGTCATGGGTACCATGCGTACCATTTAACCCCTAATTAAGTTAAGCCGCTGCTTGTGTTTGGTCCTGTTACACATACATGTAGGGGTTTACCCTGCAGCCAACTTCGACAAATCAGGAGAGTCCATAGTAACGTGGCCTGCATCTAAAATAGTGTCCCCAAAAGCACCAAAAGAGTGGTATAGCCGCTAGTCATTGAGAATGGGGTTTTGGGGGGCCAATACCAATCATGTATTAAAATATGGTTATTGATTACCAATGGCACGACACACCATCTCTGGCAGAACTGGTAGAGGTGTGTCACGCCTTATTCTTCAATATTTTGTATCACAGAAAATAAAATTATATCGCGAATAAAGCATGACATCCTCCCTGCCCTTTGAACTTATTCCAGACGGCACTGTCCTGTTTTCTGGGTCCACAATAACAATGCCTTTATCACACGGCGTGTATGATTATATAATAACAGATAATGGACACTACATGATAAAAAGTGATTTGGGAACAGATGAAGGTCACGTTTGTTCCGCCATGTTGTTTGGTTTTTCGAGAATTGATTATTCACCTTTACTGAACAACTCGTAACTTTGTACATAGCGATCGGGATTGCAGTAGGCAAATATGTTGCATTAATAGTATTATTTAGAAAAAAAACAACCGATTATTCAGTGGGGGATTTGTTTTTTTGTAAGGAAAGAGAGGATGTAATACCAGCGTGATGTTAAATATGTACTTGTACATTTCTCCAACCCGGAGAGAAAATATAATTTGGATAACATATTGTCGCATATTGAGAAGAACTGCGAAAGGGAGGTGCGTCCTCGGGTGTATGGCTGTGTCACCATCCACTTGGTCTTGTTACAAACCGAGGACAATCCCAAATGTGCGTCTATATTAAATTATCTGGCGATACAATACCCAATACCCAATAACCAAACAATATCCAAAGCATAAATTAATCATGAAAATGAGGAGCTTCCCCGTAGGGTCCTGAGTACTGCTAAGTGCACTTCATCTATAGTCTAATAAAAGGGAGTTATTCGGGCGGTGAACTTACCTCAAGATCAGCCAGTCACCTTGTCACAGGGTTCTCGTAACTGGAGCCAGTACCCTGGAGAAACTGTCCTGAAGGGAGCACGACGACCTGAGGGTATAAGCATGGAATGAGAAAGGTGCTGTAAGAAGGGTCCGAGATTCAGCGTCTCGTCAGCGTCTCTCCTCAATGAAGGTAGTCAGGGTTATCACGCATGTTCCTTTCTCGCTTCAGATTCCCTTGTAATCATTGTGGTTTGATGTAGACTCTCGGAGGCAAACCGCAGAAGTGTGACATGGTGGTTATCACGCTGCACGTTTGGCTGCGACACCTCGCCTACTGTTACTAACCTGGGGCCCAGGTGGCGCTGTTAGGACACCTTTGACCAGGCGACCCTTTATCCCAATCTCCCCCCCCCCCCCCTCCTGGCGCGCGCCGCCCCCCTCCCCCCTGCTGTCCCCTGGGTGGGCGTCCACAGTTGGACCAACGAGAGTAGAAGGTCGCTTCTACTCTCGCTGGTTGGACACGTCAATGAGCTGGGCAAGCAGATTCGTCAGCCCCACCTTCCTTCTCTAGCATCTTCTAATGTTGTAAAAATGTATTTCAGCATAATTATGACTGTTATGTTGCAGTGCGTGAAAACGTTCCTGAATAAAGTGTGTCACAGGTGACTGTTACCTCCACCACAGGAACACGTTGACCATCAAGGACCCTCCAGTTAGAACTATGATTTTAAGCACGGTTGGCATTATTGTTGTCACCTGGGTTTTCATTAACGGCCTGATGGCTATCTAATGCCCTTAACTGTTTAGCATTGTCCGGGCCATGCACTATTGTGATGCAGTGACAGTGAGTGGGGCAGCAGCTGTTAATGGTTTATGATTATGCCACTAACTTGCTCGTGGGTTCATTACCCTCATGGCATTGGGAAGACGTTGGCCGAACGTTAGATATACGAATTTCAATATGCTTTAACTGTTAAAATATGGGGTATGCTAGGAACAATGCATAACCGCTTAAGTAAATACCTGTATACCGACACTTTCTCGTACTAATATTAAGGTTTTTATAGCGTAAAAATGTCCTGTTTTTTCACGTGTCACGGTGTGTAAGAAGGTGAGACATTTCTGAAGAACAAAACAATGAATGGTTATAGAACTTGAGCTTGATCTACTAAGAAAACACTAACCGTCGGGTACTTGTTTTGATACAAATTAGCACGTCCCTTTTGTTGCCCCACCTATACCTGTCGGTTTATGCTGCACTCAGACACACTAATATACTACTACTAATGACTGTTAGAACAATTAATCTATCTTAGTAAGATGTCCTTACTTGACCTAGTTACCTCTTACATGTCAGTTTGAGCGATTATAGCGGACTTGGATGTTACTACAACGTACTTTGCCGTGTGCTCTTAGTGTAGCGTTTATCATTTGTCAGAAATGAACCAACAGACCAAATAGGAAAACAACTTCATTACTCGTTTACTTTTGGCGATGGGCAGCAATTTAAGCTGTGAGTGCCGAATGTATTGCAAGAAAAAGTGTTTTCAAATCTTATATCTGGACACGTACACACATGGTACACCCACAAAGACGACGGTATCTCCGCCATAGATAAGTACAAAGGTGTCCAGGTCTGTGATCCCTGAATACATATGTACACGATGACACATGGTGTCACACCCTGCTATCTCCTTCAAAGGGGCTCCAATCAAAGGGCCATCCTGGTGTCACAGGATGAGGAGGGGTTCAAAGGAGGAGTAAATCACACGTGGATGTGGATTATATCGTGAGATACTTCTGGGTGAACAGTATACTGGTTCAATACAGCGTGAATGAAATATTAATTACTGTTATCTTATCAGGTGGTATAGCATTTTTCCTTTCTCACCTTATACACTTATCACTATTGTAGTAATTGTTGTCATAACGTCTGCGGCTTAAAGAGCACAACATAGGAGGCCGTCCATTAATTTCACGCGCATTTTAACATGTTTTCCACATCACCCCCACCCCCTTTAGCATAATATGCTAAAGGGGGTGGGGGTGATGCATTATCATAAATGTTACATATACTTACTTACTTAACCCCTTCACCCACCGACCCACCCACTCCTTTGTGCGCACGTGGTTAATGGTCGTCTCCTAAGTCTATTTTACTATCTGACTTAGATTTTCTTAAATATGAAATTGGTTATAAAGGTTTGTTTTGACCGATCATTCAATGGAAAAGGCAAATCAGTGGCCACGACGACAGCTGTCATCTGCAAATGACGGCAGAGATACCACACATGACTGTATCTATTTTTCTGGACGACTATAGCAATGATTTGTTTGCTTGTCACAAACTGAAGAAAACTAGTCGATATCAACCCCTTCGAAATTTTTTCTCAATCAGACACACGGAGATCTAAACCCTTGCATTACCTCAGACGAACCAATAGTCATAGAAATTGACCAGATATTATAACTTTGATTAACCCTAAATTTCTTTATAATTTGTATGTTTATGGACAACACTACTTTAAACTCTCTGGAGTATGAGTTCGGAGATGTTTTTGTTAATTTGACCCTTAGAATATGCTTCATTGATATTTACGAATGGCTCAGTACCGATAGTACAATATAATCTAATCATAATTGCCATAGATTTTATCAGAATATAGATTTTAATGTCATACCAAAGTGACAAACAACAGAGTAAATGTTCCCATTCACACATATTGCTCAATATAAGGGACACAAGTACACTGTAGACGTTTTTTAATATATTTAGGTACCATTTTAATCAATCTTTCAGTTATCTCACCCTATGATGAATTATGATCATTAAGGCATAATATTACTCATACACCTAAGAATAAAGCTGCAAACAATGCTTTCTTTTTGTCTGTTTTCTTTTATTAAAGACGTTTTCGTAAACCCTTGCATTAACAACATTTTATACAATGTAGGAAAAAAGAGAAAGTCTCTGCTGCCTTCTAAAAGTTGCGACTAAAAGGTAATGATATGCTTAAGACAGTTATTGATTTGTGATTCCCTCTTACAAGGTTGAAAGCACATTCAGAATTTACCTTCGATAAGTTTTTTTACATTAAGATAGTTACAGATGAAGGTCAAAATCCATTTTCCACACGAGTATTATGATAATATACCATAATGACAAAAGCCCATGATACTTTAAAAGGAAGGCCAATTCTTAACTCTTTACCCACTCCCTCTATACCGGTCTATAATCCATCCCGCCACCTTATACAGACGCCTCTGCAGAAGTTCACGAGAAAGGTGTGGCATCTCTCTTCGTTCCAGTGTGGTACAAACACTGGCACTGCCGTCCAATGGTATTGACTATCTATAAGGTAAAAACACAGATGGCAGATCTCCCAGTCTTGTTAGCCAACATCGATGAATGTTCATGATTTATTGATCTCGATGTACTCGATGATTCCCTCGAGCACCTGGGGGTCCCAGGAGACCCGCGGCTGGCCGTGGACGGTCTCCGTGAGGACCGCTCTGACCCCCGTCGCCCCGCCCCGGTGCTCGAAGGCCCAGTGAAGGTGGTCCACCTCCAGACCACTGGCCGCAGCCCTCCTGGCCACCGCTGGACTCACGAACTCCCGGTCAATGGCCATCCTCCAACTGGCCTCTCTCACAGATGTCATGAAGTTATAAGAACGAATTTCTTCAGCGAGGTCAACTGTGAATGTGTGTGGCCTTTGTGTACAGGGGTCTGGACAGGCATGTTCAACGAGACGTTTCAGTGCCTGAGCGCCGTCAAGCGCATTTTTTTCATCATATGTGTCCTTTGGGAAGAAGTGCTTGTAAAGGTCTGGCTGTAGGTACGACTTAAGGAATGGATGGAGAGCGTCGAACATCGGTAAGGTGTCCAGGAAACCATATACTATTTCTTCGAGGTCCACATCTAGTTGGTTAGTGTCATCAAGAAGTCGCTGGCTCACTATGGACTGTGGGTGAAATAAGCAAAAAGTGGTTGTTTTATTTCAAATGGAACAAAAGTGTGAAATGAGTTACCGTGCTGATTAAGGAAGGAGAATCATATTGAAAAGTTACTATGCCACAACAGCAACAAAAATAAAAGAAACGAGTAAAAATTCAATTAAGCCAATACATCGATGGACTTCTACCGGCATCACCAAAAGGGCGGACTATAACAGGAGGAGTTGGAGCATATTAAAAAGAAAATAGAATTTATGTTGCATAACTGAATAAGTTTATCTCCATTGTTTCACCGCCGATATCATCACTGAGGTAGTCGTACTCACCTTACAGTCGTGTCCATCCAGTATGACGGGCTCATCACTGAGGTAGTCGTACTCACCTTACAGTCGTGTCCATCCAGTATGACAGACTTTTCCCTGAGGTAGTCGTACTCACCTTACAGTCATGTCCAGCCAGTATGACGGGCTCATCACTGAGGTAGTCGTACTCACCTTACAGTCGTGTCCATCCAGTATGACAGACTTTTCCCTGAGGTAGTCGTACTCACCTTACAGTCATGTCCAGCCAGTATGACGGGCTCATCACTGAGGTAGTCGTATTCACCTTACAGTTGTGTCCATCCAGTATGACAGACATTTCCCTGAGGTAGTCGTACTCACCTTACAGTCGTGTCCATCCAGTATGACGGGCTCATCACTGAGGTAGTCGTACTCACCTTACAGTCGTGTCCATCCAGTATGACGGGCTCATCACTGAGGTAGTCGTACTCACCTTACAGTCGTGTCCAGCCAGTATGACGGGCTCATCAGTGAGGTAGTCGTACTCACCTTACAGTTGTGTCCAGCCAGTATGACAGACTTATCTCTGAGTTAGTCTTACTCACCTTACAGTCGTGTCCAGCCAGTATAACGGGCTCGTCCCCGAGGTAGTCGAGGAAGTCGGCTGCTGCCTCCTCAGGCAGCACGGCGTGCACCGTCCGGTCCCTGAAGTACATGACGCCGTCCTTATACTTCATCTGCGTCTCCTCCGCCGCTCGACGATGGATACAGCCGTGAGGGATGACGTAGCGGTGGAACAGGCCGTTAGGGCCCACAGCGCCGATCTGAATGGTGTAGATGTCTAACTCTGTAATTGAACAAAATGATGGAAACTTGTATATAACGGTGGTATAAAAGACATAATACAAACAGAACGCCTATCCTTGTGAATGGGTACGTTGTCATAAATGTAAATATGAATTTATAATTATGTATAATGTATTGGTGAATATATTTGATTACATGTAAACTAATTATAATATAATAAAATATATTATATGTAATGGTTCTATGGAAAGTTTATCATAAATCTGCACTTCAACATGCATGTGTTCATATATGTTAATCGTTGATAACTCAATCATCGCTTGATTTCACCAAACATTCTCACCTTGTACGTAAAGGTGTAAACTGTTCATACTACATGTGGTTATAATGATATGTGAATAAAGACGTGGACTCCTCATTATATATATATATATATATATATATATATATATATATATATATATATATAGTTATCAGGTTATGGTTATGAGGATGTATGGTTAAAGGTTTGAACCCCTCATACTGGCTATATCGATTACCTGAGGGTGCGTACTCTTCTTACCGGTTATGAAGATGCTCCTCATGTCGACGTAGACCAGTGGGGGGTCCATGCTCCTGATGAATGTGGACTCCGGGAAGGACAGGGCTTCTGGCACGAATGGCTCGCGGTACACCCCTGGGACAGAATGAATTAAGTATCATACAGCGTCCTCTATTGGTTTTATTATGGGTCCTGTTTAACTTATTAACAAAAACAGATACATCCAATATAGGACAAATATGAAATCCCTCAACAATAGAGAATTTGATGATTCTGACGTTATAATAAACTGATAATCCAACAAATATCTGCCATTGGAGTATAATTTTAGGCATTATCAGCTGATTATCATGACTGCAAAATGAATTATGAGAAATAATTTAGTAAAGGTACGGAATTTAGATGCCTAACATTCATTATGGCTATCATACAATTTCAAAAACTAAATAAGCAAAAAAAAATCAACACATTCATTTTTGGAAAATATTGATAAGTATATGGAAATTATGTAAGACATCCTTTTAACCCTGATTATAATCCGTTTTGACTTACTTTTCTTTGACTTCATGCTGGGTAGTAGTTTATGCGGATGGGTCTTGACATGTTGACTTTCATTCTCAACCTGGGGAGTGGCTTTGGTCCTTTCTTTTACCTTCGGACAAGATTTGGTATTTTCTTTGACATTGGGAGTAGGTTTGATATTTCCTTTGACGTTAGGAGTGGGTCCAGCTCCTTTCTGGACTTTGGCAGTTGGTTCGGTCCTTCCCATGACATTGGGTTCGGTATCATCAAAAACTACCATCGATGTTTTATTTCCGGAAAATCTCTCTGAATATTTGGCCTGGAATAAAAAAATTTAATACATTCTATTGACCATCAAGAGTATCACAAATCTACTTAGAGGTTTGGCTTTTGCGCGTAAGTATAGGGTTATATAGTAGGCTAGAACATCCGTTTTTCAGTGATAATCTAGTTAAAGGGAGCCAAAACCAATATAACTGACAAAATTTTAAAAACTCAGATAAGTATAGAAATATGTTAGATGGGTCCAGTTAAGGTCAGTGGTAAAGTATTAGCTGTGAAAACTAGCTCAAACTGAAGTAGAATGCCACAAGAGATGGTAATATTTGCATTTGTTTGTAAACAAACCCTATTTTTGTGGATCCACATTAATTGATTTGAGCAAGAAACACATGTTTTTAATGATTTTTTACCATATTTCATGGTCTAGATTTTAACATGGGCCAGAAATAGGCTCAAGGAATAGATTTCCATGATTATTTGACTTTGGAAAATTTCATTGAATTTATTGGTTTTGGCTCCCTTTAAATGGGTTATAATTATCTACTAGTACTCTTTACTACTCCCTTTGCATGAGGGTGGCCCTATGATTGTCTATTAAATCTAAGATTGATATGGACAGGTAATACAGGGACCATCAATAATTCATCAATAAAGGCTGACTCCCAGAGGAGATAATGTCATGCAATTATAGAATAGCAACTGTAGATCTTTTATTACAAATGTCCAGTGTCAGAAATGTTAAGTGTCACAACATACATTATCACAAATACAAAGTTTGACAATTTAAAGTGTCACAAATATAAAGTGTTATAATAGTGTGACAGTACTAGTGACAATTCTTCTTAATAAAGTCCTATCTAAGCAGATATTGTTATATACTGATAGCAGCAATAAATGAAATTGGGTCTCACCAAATGCCAAGCAATTGTTGTAAATGCCACTGGTACAGGGTCTGTAGACATGAGCAGGGGTAGGGGCTGAGGAGCCTACACAGTCAGCAGAGGGCAGAGCTTAGTTCAGGCTAAAGTCTGCAGTGGTGTGTGTGTAGGTCCCAATAGTCCCTGCCCTGAAGATGCTCCAGGGTGAACTGATCTGACCAGTGACCCACTGCTCCTTTTCTACCTTCCTGGCCAGAGCTGTTGACAGAGCCTTGGTCACAGCTTTGACACCTTTTAGAGACCTGAACTAAAAATACCCCCCTGTGCATTCACAGTGCTTTCACACCTTCTAAGCACAGAAAAAAAGCTAAAAGCCACTAACGTCACGTTTTCCCTGCTACTTATGTCTCGAGATATCCAAGGAGTATTTTAAAATAAGTATTATATTTATCATTAAAAATTCGTAAAATTTTAGAGTGGCTTCACAAACAAGTCCTGGTAAGCAATGTAGTTCCGGTTTCTCTGATAGGCCGAATTAGGACTCTCTATTTTTGTCAGTGTCTTTCAACTTTTATTGTCGGTTCCATTACGTTCACAACCATTTGTGAACGTCTCCTAGAGGTTGGTGACACCCTATACTATGCTCTTGAATATTGGTAACAGCGTTTTGGTTAGTCTGTCACAGTCAGACCCACTGTTTCCCAAAGTGATATTGTGTAAGATCTAAGTAGGTCAGGGACGGACTACTTTTTGGTCACCACCCCTTGAAATATTTTGACTGTTATGACCACTCACCTCGGCGAGTTGGCTGATGGTGCCCGAGTCGCACCACGGCATCTGTTGGCTGAGCTCTCTGGCGATCCGGTTCTCTTCCATCGCCCTCTTGTAATACATCTGTTTCTCCTCATTATTCTGTGCAATCAGAAAGTGGAGGAATGTATCAAATTGACTAATACATGCAAATAATATTGTTCAAAAACTACTGTTCATTCAAACTAACATTTTCTATGGCGGGTCATGTTGCACTTCCAGGTATTTCTCCTGCAGACCAGTGCATGATAGAACAAGTTGGGGCCTTGGTATTACAGACAGAATAGTTTGAGTAATGCTATTTTAGGCAGATATTACATTAAAAACACCTTTATCACCCTACACCAAGGCCTCTGCATCACGCCTCTCTGTCTTTGCAACATCGGAGCAGAAATGATAATGAAAACTGTTTTCCACAGAAAGCAATTACATGTACATGTACGCACAAACATCAGATCATTTAGTGAAGGGCAGTGGTTTGAGTGCGTTTTAATACTACAGTGGACTCACCAAGTCGTTCATCTTGATGTATTTGCTGAATGCGTTCATAAACCAGCCACTCTCCAGGTCCTGGGTGTCTATCATGTGCTGGATAGCCTTCTGGTACTCCACCCTGAGGGATAGGAGGGGTCAATCGTTACTAAATGCATCAATAATAAAATTTGATTTATAAGAATTTCCCTTTCCTGCAATTGATTTTATTCATCTTTTTTTTTTCATTCACCCAATCTACTTTGTAGTTGATTATACCTTAACCGAACACTGTTTCATGGAACAACTATTGGAAATGTATATATACATATAATTATATTATTTGATACTAATTTCTAATGATAATTAATTCTAACTTTAATATCGTTATCATTGCATGGTCGATATGGTTTATTATTTGGGCATAAACGATAAAAGATGCAATACGAGAGGCCGCGGTTCGCCTCCCGGCTGCAGAACACACTTGTTCCTTATAAATGTGTACAAATGGGAGTATTTAGGTCAATAGGGGAAACTTATATAATAAAGGTGGACTTACATATTTCCCTCGGCCAGCGCCTTGCGTACCTCCCAAGTGAAGGTGGCCGTGTCCCCTGGGTCCCTGGACGCCCCGGGGCCGGGCTGGGGTCGGCTGGGAGTCGCCATCTACCTCTCCTTATTATACCCTGGTCACAGCTGCAACACACAAAGAGTCAGGTATGACAGTTTCATTGCCAACAGTTGGGTCTGTCCTGGGGTCCTTCAGACCTTAGACCTTATCACTAAAATATGTATTACAATAGACCCACCGGAAACGGGAGTATTATTACGCTTTCATAGAGATATTATGTACACGTATCTAGATGATGTTCCCTCTATCACAAATATTATCACAAAATACATATCCTTGTTTGACGCTTACATAATAGGCCAGACGTTAGGTCAACACTATGATCTAGATAGCCCCCCTCACTCTATATCACTGCAGCCTCGGGGAAGCGAGTGTCTGCGAAATTATCACTAGTCTACCAGTAGCAAACTTGTCTATGATTAGGTTCTCTGACACTTCCCAAAAAAGTAAAAGTATAGTACAGCACCTAGCATTTAAGCTATAATCATGCATTCAGTAAAAATATTTCATTAAGAGGAATCGCGGTTTTGTTACATGCAGATTCATGCACGCATTTAGGCGGGGGGCGTGCCAAGCCTTTTATTTAAGCCCCTTTTTTGCCCCCTTTTTTGGGGGACACATTTTCATTTTCTAATGTAAAATTCCTGCTCCCAGAGGGCGCAGATGAAAATTTTACTATAGCACGCCCCCGCCCCTTTTTCAAAATCCTGGATCCGCCCCTGAGATGATACGAGTTTTGAGAAAGTTAATGCATATCCTAAAGGGTTGGAGCCTCGGTCGTAGGCCTACATAGGGTGATTGATGGCCCGTGAGCGATATTAGAGGAACTTAACGGAAATGTTTGGACGCTACACGGGCCACTGTTTCTAAAACAAACTCCGCATCTTAAGACTTAATGTAGACATACACAAGTCTTGGTGTAGAGTAGTACTTTGAGCAGAGTAAATCGCACACATATGGTTATGTAGGTGTGATGTACGTACCTTAATAACGTAGCCGTCCGTGGACCAAAACAGGCAGGTTGATACGTGGGTACAGGGATGTGGTGACGTTACAGGTGAGGGTTCTAACTATACCTGTGTAGGGCGGACGGTCCACCTTAAATACCCGATGTGTGTATCAGATGAACACCTGTCACCTCTGACACGGCATGCAGATGATCAGTGAGGCGAGAAGGGACAGCGGGGGGTCTTATACCATTTACATATATGTATACCTGTATGTAAGCAGAGAGAGCAAGCAGGGGGTGGGGGGAGGGCGAAGCTTAGTGCTGTACAAACCTAGAGCGCTGACACCTCAAGCGTTGACACCTCTTCCAGGGGTTCTCTACTCGTCCCAGGTACTTCTCGCAGCTTCATACTCTAAGCATCAATGACCTGTCATAATAGTACGGCGATATCCCACATGCTTTTGTTCTTGCACTCTCTACTTTTAGCACCCCTTTGAACTTCTGAATAGCGACCCCTCCTAATCTCCCGCCTATTGTTTCTTATAGCAACCACACAATATCCAACAGTTACAACATATCCTCTGTCAAAGCTGTTGCCATCTGGTACAATTAATCCCTCATTTAACGATATGCATATATGCAATAATTAAGGTTATGAGACCACCAGCCATGCTATAATCGGTGTGTGGATTCATACCCAAAGTGAGCTTCATATTATCTACCTTAAAAAAAGGGGTTATCTTCAAAGTCATATTCCCTAAAATTGGGTATCCGATTCATGTGACATTAAACATTCCAAACTTTGCTTCCAGTATAAACAGGAATATAATTTCTTCACCATTCTAAAGATCAAGTCGCCCTTTCTTGATCAATGTTTATTAACTTTCTAGCAGCAAGAGACTCTCTTTGTAGCCAAAACAAATACTGATTTGATAACATAATTTGATGTAGCATTATGTAATAATGCATGAATAGTTTACGTAGTAAATATTTGATTAACAAAAGAGATTAATGGAATACATGTGATAATTATGTTGACATTACAAATATTGATATTGTGCTATTCATCTTAAGTACAAACAGCTTAATGGAAAAGGTATCTGATGTGTTGATATTGCAAATATTGATATCATGCAACATGTTGATATTGCAAATATTGATATCATGTAACATATCCTAGGTATGAACGAACTGATGGCACGTATACCGGGGCCTACAGGAGAGGACAGAGTGTCCAAAAGGCCTGGATTGAAGATAACAGTAAATGAATTTAGAGGAGTAAACTATGTATGATGAATTGCCCATTCATCCATTTTTTAGAGGTACGAACTAGAATGAATTATGTGACTTTGCACGAAAGTACAAAACCATTTTGTAACCAGATGTGATGTGAGAATGGTCACATGGTTAAGATTGACCAATCACAATTGAGTAATAGACTATAAAAAGGGGTGTGAAGGCCCGAAATAAACATTTCCTCCTTGGTACTCACTTTACATGTGTTCACACGTCTCTTCTTTAAGATGTCTGGCCCCCGAATTGCCCCAAGTCGAGGATATGCAATAATAGTAGTAGGTGAGCCAGTAACACTAAGCTAAATGGCATAAGTTATCAGTAAATTAGGCAGTGGCCGGAGAACCTGAAGATGGTATGAAGACCAGGATCCGCCCGAGAAGCGGCCCTAGACCGAAAGACCGGCCAGATACGGAAACCCGAAATAGTGAACAGCCTACCCAATACAGCAGGGACGAAGGTGCGACCCACTCGGCCACACGCTACCAATCTCTGGGCGAGCGACGACCCGACTCCTGAGATGGGCCGGCCGGACTATGCATACCCTCCGCTTTGATGCCGAGACACGCCATGCCCCCCAAAAATACCTCCTGCCCCAATTCCTGAGTGCCCCGGCTCCCCAACAGTCCCGTTTGTTTACCCTCATGCACGAGGCATGACTCTTAATCTTACGCCTCGGTTTCCTGCACGAACTCTTCGTTTGACTCGGGACTGAAACAACCCCAATGTCTCTTCGTCATAGAGTTGGGAAACCCTGACTCACCAGGGAACGTCACACTACGTGTTTTACATCAAACTCACCAAAATTTAATATAAAAGGAGCGATTAGGAAGTGGGTTTTTATTTATAATAATATAAGGTCATTTATTCTTTATAAGTAATACATAAAACATTTCACAATCGAAAATATTTTAATATTGAATAGACTTATGTCTGGAATTACAACTCGCTCACTACCCAGTGGGAAGCGATTGTCCAAGCGAGGTTATAGACAATGAAAAAAGACCTACTTGGGCATCATGCACTCTGCAGCATCGTCACATCGGCTCAGTTCTCACGGACTATGATGCCGAGGGTGATTCACCGCAGAGTGGGACGCAATGTAGTTTATTTCTTTCTTTTTTTTTCTTTTCTTTTTTAAAGCAGTGCTCACTTTAGTTCATAATATAGTTTCTTAGAGGCTGACCCCCTCAAACATCGACCCCCTCCCCCTCCCCCCCCCGCCCAAGGAGGGCGCTGTCCGGGGGCTCGACCAGTGGTCGTTGGGTGTGATTTAGTTGACAGTCGTCGAGAGGTGGGCGACCATATCGTGTTTGCACGAGGTGAGGTTTGTGGGTTGTTTATTTTTCCGGGGTCATAAGTGCATTATGTCCAAGACCGTAACAATTCAGCAAACGTAAGCGAGATTAGTGTAGAAATTCCTCCCGACAACGACAGCAGGAGGCTTGAACGTTTTATCCAATACTATACATAATGAGTCTATATAACGAATGATGCAATGCATTGACCAATATTGATCTATAGGATAAACGTGTAAAAACAAATGCAGTGTTGCCAACCCTCCGTAAAAATTACGGAGACCTCCGTATTTTCAGTAGTAAAATGACTAGCTCCGTAAATCCGTTATTTTGGTCACAAGATCCGTAATTTGCATAAGAACCACTGAAAACCTCTGTAATTCCAGTCAAAAACCTCAAGAATTTGCATTAAACCTGTCTATTTACACTTAGAAAATACACATTTTTCCTGGGGGATAATACCCCCAGACCCCCCTATTACAGGTATTTTTAGCTAAATAAATGGATCTCCGTAATTCCGGCTTTTCAAAAGTTGGCAACACTGCAAATATAATCATTAAAAATCAATGAACCAGTTTGCAATAACGATATGACCCATCTCTTCCTAAGATTCGGTAACCCCTTTCACCTGACCAGGTCAGGTGACCTCCGAAGAAGGGGCAGGGGAGGGAGGGGGTGGAGAGGGAGAGAGCTTGTCAGAGAAACCCAAGCCCTTTTTTAACCAAGTGATTTAATGTGCTGACGTGAGGGTATAATAGTATTGATTTACCCCCATGCCCCCACCCACCCCTCGACCCTGCCAAGTGGACCAGTCATAAAACACACCGAGAACTACATGATACCACATAGAGCTACATAAAATCACATAAAACTCATTAAATCTCCCTGGTCAAACATGCCCTGTGCCCCTCCCCCCGGACCGGTTTCCACGGCCCACTCAGATCAAAGCCGGCGAGGGGAGGGGTCTCCTCACCGTCAAGCACCTCACACTATGAGCAGTTTCAATTTACCACCTGGATTATTTCATTAACCAAGGGGCTTGGGTGGTAGTTGGGGGGGGGGGGGGGTGGGGGGCTAGGGAGCTGAGATGAAAGTATATTCGATTACATGCACAGGCTTCCCCATTGCAACAGTTCATGGTATAGGTGGATGGAGAAACTTTCTTCAATTAGTCGATAGGCACTTCGTGAATTGGGCACTGTTGTACTGACGCGGGTGGCCAGTCCATGTTTGGGCAGCATGACGTGAGCTTAGAAGCGCACGTGTAAGCCAATGTTTCACTTTGACAGTAAGTGTAATGGGGGAGGAGTTAAGGTGTGACGTACCACCACATAATAATGTGTTCCGCTCTTAGCTAGCCAGAGTAGCTGCAAGCACTGTGTGAGTAAACATCCTGTGAAGGTTGGACCTTTAATCTGCAGTCTAGGTTCTGGAGAGAGGCATATAGAAATTGTGTTAGAGCGCGGAGCGTTGACTGAATATGTTTGAGGGAACTCTAACCTCGGGACTGATCATGGTCAATCGAGTTCTTGTCACGGAACGACTAGACATTGGATAATAAACAACAAATCCTTTCACAACGAGTGTTCACGTCTTACATGATAAGGGAACTATAATTATGTATTGGACGACCGCAGTCGACGAGGAGGGAGACTGCGAATGGAGCTAGTTATTATCTATACAACGCAACAACATAAACACGCATAAACTTTAAACGGATAATTAAACCTCTATAGTTCACTGTTATGTCAATCTAAAGCCCGACTTTTTTCTTTGTTGTACTAAGATTTTCTTAAAGATAAGAGAGGTTTTAAGAAGAAAAAACCATTCTTTGAAAAATCTCTACATAAGAAATCATTGTTATTGACTATCATTTCCCTCATGTACCTACTCCCCTAAGAGACCTAAAATCTGATCTTAGACCCAGTATGGCCAATGTTATATCAATGGCAAAACACAAGTAAGAAAGTAATTTTACCTAGGTAGTTCATAACACGATGTTAGGAATCAATTGATTCCTAAAAAGCATCTTTGTCAAATTCACAATTTTTCACATTCTTGAAGTAAACTTTGAGAATTCTTTGTAAAACCCTTTAATTTGTTTGACCCTTTGAGTCAATGTATCTATCACAAGCAGTGCCTCCTGGATCCTGTATTCAACAGCCAAAAGTATCACAACAATGACAAAAGTTCAAGATGGCTCTTTTTAAGAAAGTATCAACTTTCTTATATTTTCTTTTTATCTTAAGAATATTACAAATATTCATCAGTTTCTTATCATTTTGTTATGAAATACTCTCACGGACTTTGTTTGCAGTCTTTCTTTCGTTTTTAGACCGTGGAGGAGACAAAGACCTCTAATCAAATCATTTTATTGGTATACTATTTCTATTACTTCCCAACGCGAGTCCCTTCTACTCTCCTTGGACTTACCAAAGAAGCGTCAATGTCTATCATGAATTGTTTTCACATCAAAACATTGTTTATGCTCGCAATAGAATTCAATGGAAAAACATCTCCAAATGATGCGTATACTTTAGGGATAATTTCATTTGGCTAATCTAATGGTCTGGGGCATCTTCGTTTTATAAAGGAAGGGAGAGAGTCTCCAATGTAGCAACCATGGAGTTATAGTGTAGGGAAGTTTGTTAGGCCAACGTCAGACAGCAGTTAGTAACGTGATCCCTTCATGTGAAAACCGCTCGTGCATGACGTTAATTATCTGGTTCTGATCATAATCAGGCAATATGCGAGAAAGATTGTTTGTAATCCGGTCTTTTACAGAGACAAACAAACACTCTCCTTCAGAGGTAGTGATAATAAGGGAGTTGACGTCTGGCGATGTGTATCTGACCCCACAGATCGCCACCTGGTGGCCGTTCCCGCCGGTCTGACCTCTGACCCTTTGATGACCTAATTAAGCTGTTTGATGACCTAATTAAGCTCATTAACCCCTCTGCTGGCGGTGCTTCTGTATCAAAGAACTCTAAATTAAAGCATCCGTCTTATCCCATGAACATTCCCAGCATTCTGAGAACAAAGTTTCAGAAATATCTTCAACAGGCAGAGTTGATTGGACAATATCATAACATCTGGTCCAGTCTCCAGATTCAAATTACGGTGTAAACTTAAAATGACTCGACTGTGATCAACCGATTAGTCTACGAAATTAATGTAAGAAAATGAAATTGATTCCAATAAAATTCCCAGGCATACTTAGTCATAAAATCTCCACTAATAGAAGAGCAATATGAAGAGGAAAATAAAGACTGCAAACAAAAAAATCCAGGAACGCTGGGGTGCAGGGTCGCCCCTCAGCCACGGGTGAGGTTTCATCTTTTCCTATAGTTACATAATAGGTAGGGAGTCAATCACTGGTAAGCCTCTCCCCTTCCTTATCATGCAGGCACACGGGTCGTGTTGTTTTTCTCACAGATTAACGTCTGTCGTCAGATCTTTAATCCACCTAGTAACGGAGACGTCGTAGGGTGACGTCGGGCGGCGACGTGTGCGTTCTGCGAGGTGTCCGTTAATAGGTCCGTTACCAAGGTGACAAGTAGGCGCCGACAGCGCCCTCTTTAGGGCCCTGTCGGCACGAAGACGAGCCTTTTCGGGCCCTGTCGGCACCAGGTCGTCATAGACCGTGGAGGAGACAAAGACCTCCGGACGCCGGCCGGACGCTGCAGGGACGCCGGGAGGACGCGGCGTCCGGGCGGCACTTTGATGGGGAATGAGGGAGGAGACGCGGGACGACGACCAACGGGAGGGGTGAAGAGGGGGTGAGGGCGGCACCTGGGTCTGTTAATGGGTAGCTATGGTCAATGGTCGGTCCAAGAAGGATATATTTACTGGTTATATTCTACTTGGCTGGACCAACGGGCTCAGAGGAAATATGGTATTAATATGTAGTCGAAAATTAAAGAACCCTTGTGAGTCCCAGTCCATCTAAATAATCAGGGGCGATCCAGGAATGTGAAAAAGAGGAGGGGGGTATACTATAGCAGAAGTTTTGCTCCCGACCTCTTGGCGCTTGAATTTTACGTAAAAAATACATTTGGGGCAAAATAGTGCACCTGGCAGCCCCCGCCCCCTTAAATCCGTGCCTTTAATCTCTATGTCAGTGCATTGTGAATTTGTCAAACTCTTTTTCCGATAATGAACGTGGGAATTTTGCATCCTCTTAAGTCCAAACCCTATCCCATCCTGCATGCAAACAACCCCGGCCCTCCCCTGAGAGTACACGGTGGAGTGCTGTATGCTCGTGCTCCATCCCCGGGCCCCAGCCTGCCCCACCCGACCCGTCCCAGAGACCAGCGATAAGTCTCCATAAGATGGTATCAGTCCCGATCTAAGTAAACGCCGACAGCGATCAAAGCGCCCCCTATTAGCGTCTGGTGGCATTACGTGACCAGACCCCGTGACCAGGCCATGTGACCGTCTCCCCTGCCAGGCCCTGCTGGCGCCACCTACCGGCTCCTCCAGGGTGGACACAAAGGGCGAAGGGCGATCTCCGGATTAACCATGGAGAGTAAATGGATTAACCCACCCTCGGGAATACACCATTGGTGCAACATCTTGCTTTCCTCGCTGTTAATGAATACCAAGAAGAATGTTGAGAGTGAAAACTTACAAAATCTGTATGACAATACTTTATCAACTATTATTTTACTTGCGATTTCACTCTTCAATTTGCAGTCAGGGCATTATTTGAATAGCAATTATGTGGAAACTAAACAGACTATAACAAATAGTAAACTTTACACTAACTACGCCCATCCCTCATGTTGTATGGAGGGTATAGGACATGGTTAGACAAAATACATTACATAAACTATCTCAGTCTCTGCAAATTAGGTCACTGAAATGCAAAGAATTATGTGTTTATGTATCCCCAAGTACTGCTTAAACTTTATGATTTCTTAAATTTGATTAATTGACAGATTTACAAGGTTACCAGCCAATTAAAATGCTGTGCTGTGCCAATCAAAATGCTGGAAAAATAGTGTTGGGCTGACATGCTTGGTTTCTATGGGAAAAGGGCTATTATATTATGCTGCATTTTTTCAGGAACATTCTGTCGACCAAATTGTTATGGTTAATTTTGCATCGTGCAACCAGGGTGCAATTTTGATGATATTTCATAGAAAACTTTAGTGTTGATGTTAACTTGGATGGGATGAGTATGCCCAAAAATTCGAACTACCCAAAATTGTATCTACGTTCGTACCATATTAAACTCTATGGCGCTCAGAGCCCAATTCTAAAACCAAAATTAATGACGTCTAACAACAAACATATATCAAGGAGACTCAATCTTCTTTCACATAATGCCTCATAAGGGCATGGGGCTGCCACGTGATTATAATGTCATGCAATTCTGACATTTTTCTTAAGATAATTCTCAGAAGCTCAGAGCGAGACATTCCCTTGAAATCACGAAAAATACAAGACATGAAGGGTGGTACACTTGGTTGCATGGTCCTGGGTGAGTTTTATGTCGTGTCCTTATGATATTTTGCTTAGTCTTTTCTACACAAGTTGCTGGGCGTGGGAAGGACCATCACACAAGACACGCATGTAGGCTAGCCAGCAGTCCTAACTTGAGGGTGGGGCGGGCTTATAGCCCTGGATTTAGCGGGAGTAAAGAGGGGGATATCGGGGTCTGGGTCTGACTCATTAATTGGGATCACAGACCGCCGCCAGCCGCCGCCAGGGGGCCGTGGGAACGGGTAGTCGAAGTTTAACCTGATTAACCGGAAGCGGGCAGCCCTGGCCGCCAGGTGGCGTCTGGGAGGGACGCCCGACGCCAGTGGCGCCCCGGGCGGCGAAACCAGAAACTACTAAGAGCAGCTCGGGGGTTCCCGAGGGAGGGGTGAGCATGTCGGAGTGTGTGTGTGTTGGGTAAGGTGGGGGGGGGGGGGGGGGGGAGACACGGAAGATGTGAAAATACCAGGAGACGAGAAGTTCTCCTATGTATACGTAACCTTTGATGAAACCGTATTAACCGTGGATCAGCATAATCTAAACTCCCAGGCTTTTTGTTTTGGCTGTTTTGTTATTGTTTGTTTAATCTTCCCCACATAATTATAATGCTTAGGAAAATAAAGTTTAGTTATCAATGTTTCATCTAGCATACAGATGCGAACGTTTTAGTTGTTTGGGGATTACACGATTTTAGCTACTTTGGGGCGCTGCATAATAAGTATTTGCTTCCTTTCTGAAAATAAAGGTAAATATTATGTCAAATACCAGAAAATACGACGACAGGGAGCAGTGCGCATGATTAGAACCCTCACATACCTCGACCCAGTGGGCGTATGTAACATGCACACTAAAATAACCACGAATTTTCTACTTCAAAATGCTCCTCCAACTTATAAAAACGACTCCAGTCCAGGGGAACCTGGTGCTCTTTACCTGTAGGTTGAAGTGGAGGCAAAGTAAAGTGTGATAATCTGCCATTAGACTCAAAACCTTACTGAGGTCGCTAACATGGGCTCAGTGACATTTTGAAGTCTCGCTAGTGTTGGTATAGGGCATATTTTGTTAGAGACACACTTCGGACTGGGGGCACTTTCGTACCGAAGTACACTCGTGAACATGCAACCAGTTCATCAATAAAATTCCGGACCACGCCCCCAAGTGTGGGACTCAGCAAGCCAGATAAACTGGGGTTATTTTCTCTTTGGGCCCATCTAAATTAATGCTATTGAGCTACCTACAACCTTTGATTCATTCGGAGTTGGAGAATACTTCCTATTTGTACCATTGATCGTCCTTCCTGCTACATTCACGTAACCCCAGGCAAGCTGCGACGTGACAAGAACGTTCTGCGACTGTACTTTTTTAGTTAGTCTGAAACCTATCCCATTGTCACATAACAATAACGTTATTTTAGGTAAAGTTACAACTTATCAAAAAAGAATGTTATAATTATGTTATATTTTGGTTGAGTTGTGACCTAACTAATAAATAATGTTATAATAACGTTATTATAACGTGACAGAACATTACAAGAATGTTACAATAACGTTATATTGCGAAGTCGCAATGTTAGGTTCTAAAGACGTCTTTGCGTGCCATCAAAATAACGTAACAAGAACATAAACATGACTCACCAGCACGTTATAATAACGTTATTATAACGTCATATTCTTGCTTGGGACTGTTCAAGTACCCCCTTACCACCGGCCGTCTGTGGCGGCGGTCTGTGCGGCAGTGACAGGTAGGCCCTGCCCTGCCTCGCCCCCTACATAAATACAACACCTCCCCTCGCCGCCCCTTCACGGCCCACTGCGCACGACGAGCCGCTCAGGTGCGGCTATTTATAGAAACATATCCGACTGTCGGAGAGACTCAGCGGCAAGTGGCTGTAGGGTTAGGGATGGCCGGTCGGTCGGGCGGAAACCACGGGAAATGAAGTACAGGTAAAGGATATTATTATTATTTATCACAGATGAGGAAAATGAATTTATCATATTGTAAGTCATATAATTATTGAATAGATTGATAATTGCTAAAGTTGACTTGTTATAGATCAAAGCATACATCAAACTATAATTATGAGTTTGCTTGATATAAATTTACTGACAAATATGTACATAATTATTAATGATGATATAAACTGACGATGTGTGTATAAGGGTACTTGGGGGTATTTGGCCCGGTTTTGAATGGCCAACTAAAAAATCTCCTTGATAAGGAAAACTGTTTAACTTTAGGAAAGCTGTTTTACTTTACCACTGTAAAAAAAGAAGTTACAGCCTATTGATGGAAATCATCCTATACCTATTAATTTCCATGGGAAAAATAAGTTTATTTCAAAAACGAAATTATTGCAAGTGCTATTTGCCCCGAACTCAATAGGTAATTAGTATAGATAACTAAATACATATTGGGAGAAAATGATAAATATTTAAATGGTATATGTAGAAAAACATTGAAAATGGGTTACCTTGGTTATCTATACTATATAATTATGGTAATTGAATCCACTACCATTTTAACTGAAGGGGATTCACTGAAATGTACAACTATTTAAATGGCAAGACCTCTAGGATGTTTAAATCAGGGCAAAAAAGAACATTTCATTCTAGTTCCTAATATATGACCCAGGTGGTGCCCTGAACTATATAGTGAGTACCTTTAAAACGTTATGGCATAATAAGGTTAGATCGGTTTTAATTCAATAGCTGTAAGCAGGCTCACACTGGGGCACATAATTGACGAGGGAAACAATGTAGCTATGTTCTTCCATCCTCATTCAATTCGGTGATTAATGGGATCATGTTATTTCTGTGTTTTCATTGTTGAATGCATAGAACTACCCGAGAATGCATGCTTTCCCGTGGTGCATGTGCTAAATAATGAAAACCACTGCCATATATCATTTTGGATCTGCAAGAACATACAGCCTGACCACAGGTACTCATACCTCGGCTTCAACTATTTCTCTAAATTTTAATTATTTCTTGAAACTGGTAATGTGGTCTTTCAAATTGTTTTAATGACAGAATTGGAAAGATTAGGGTCCATGTGTTGATGCAAGGGCTACGGAAGGGCCAAGTTTACAGGTTTATAGCCCAAATGGGAAACCCCCCAAAATCTAAAAATAGTAACAGGGAATCCCTGTGGAATCCCCTAGAACCCCGAAATTCCTTCTTTTAATTTCACAATGTCTTCTAGATTGCTTCAAAATTGAATACTTAACACAAATTGAATGATTTTATTATTACAATGTTTCTAATTCAATGAGATCATCTATATATTATTATAATTAAACAAACTTAATTATTTGAAGACATTATGACATATTTTGAGATTAGACCATGTGACAAATGAACAGAAATATGGTGGAAAATACCTATCATCAATGACTTTAGCCATATTTGACAGATTTACATTGATTTCCATTTGTTTATTTTAGTTGAATAGAATGTGTGCTTACTGGTGCTTAAATTTAGTTCATTTTACAAGTTATATCAGCAATAAAACAATGAAAAATTATGCAAAAATATGCAAATTTTAGCAAATATCTGTTAAAAGTGGCAACTTGGTTACCATGGCAACCAAAATCCCAAATCAAAAGTTAACCCAACACATGTTTAGAAGTTACAAGTGTTTAGGTTTTAAACAGATATGGTTTAATGTATTTAGATTATAAACATGTTTATACCCTAAACACATTTAAATTCTAAACACCTTTTTAACAGTGCAACACTAACGCATCTCGATAAGCCAATGTATCTCAAAACTTCGTGGTTCTTCACAAAATCCCATGAACTAAATATCTTAAAATTGAATACAATTTAATTAATATTAATAAAATTATTTTAAAAGTGATATAAAATGTTTGTGTAGAAAGTGACATTCTATGAGATGCGAGATATGTTACGTTTACGTTACGTGATACGTTGGCCGTGCCTAACCTCACTTGTGTAGATTCAGAGAGAGTAAAGTAAAGACTCTCTCTCGTTGTAAACGTAGATTACGTCAACTATCCCAAAATACTATTATTAGTGAGCGAGTCATTATTAATTGCAATTTTGAAGCATTTAGAATACATGTTTATGGCACAAAAACTACTAACAAGCTCATTGAATTTCATAGCCACGTAGTTATGATCACCACACCTTGCTCAACAAGAAGTGATCACGTGACCACGCTTACACAATGGCTTCTTTATGCTGTCAATTTCATGTTCAAGAAGCAGACATAACATTACAGTGCCGCTGACTCATCATATAACTTAGTCTGAAATACCAATATTATTATTTTGGGCATCAAAGATCTGGTCTTGGAAGTCCGATGGAGGCTAGACATACACCCTGCTTCCATTCTCCTCTGCAGAGAGTTCTACTCCGGTACCCTGGATATTAGAATAGCGGACTGATCTGCTTGGAAAGTGCCCTCTTCCACGATAATGTCCCAATACTACACGTTTGCTATATTGATGCGTAACGTGTTTTTTTTCATACAGAAAATGTTTCATAAAGATCCAAAACATCTGTCAGTGGGTTATATGGCCTCTAATGCATGGATATTATGAGATGCAAATTTCGCTTGACAATGGCTTAAGAAATGCAAACATCCGTTATTCTGAGATTCTCCAACTGAGATTGTATGTGAAGCAGCAATCAAACGGAGGAAGGGTGATTACTACACGCCCCTTTACGCTGCCCATCCCTTACCCCTCTGCACTTGCCAAAGATCAGGCTAAGGTCAACAAAGGGCGTTACACTCGGACCAAACCGCCAGGTGTGCACAGAGATTCCAGATCAACACTGCGCGTGCGCAGTGGGTATTTACGGAATCCGGAGGGCGTTAAGTGTTAGGTAAAGGTAGCCCTCACCCCTAGGGCGCCCCTAGCGGCCGGCGGGGCAGGCGGGGTCCGGCAGCAGGTTCAGTGAGGAGCGGCGTGGCGGGGGAGCGGGCCTGTACCCGGCCTAACATTTGGTGAAATGTTAATGGTAATGGGTGTGGTCACTGAGCACCAGCCGGTAACCAGTGACATTCAGCGCTGGTTGCCGGCTGTCTACTAGACCGCCTCCAGCGTTTTTTCTCACACCTTGACGTCGGCCGAACCTCTCATATATGGCTAGCTTATACTCACCCCACCCTCCCCACTCCTCCCTACCCCTCGACCTGCCCCAACCTTCCACACATCCTTACATTGCCGACCTTCCTGAGCCATATGTCGACATATTATACCGAGAATGTAGAGAAAGTATTTCGATGGGTCGAATCTGAATTTGGGGTATTTACATGAAAGGAACGTGCCTTTTTGTAGATCAAATGCCTAGAATCCACCTCGCCGCACCCTGCAGGTAAAAGACATAGTATAGTTTACCGCCGACTAAAGTGGATGTCGTAGGCTACCTTAATTGGAAGAGTTTTATATGAGGTATTTTTTCTCTCTGTCCATTATGATTTTTAATAATCACATGTCGAAAATTATGTTCAAAGTCATAATAGTCAGAGGTGAATCTATAATACGTTAGTACCTCCATTATTAATATCATTGGACATTAAAGTTGGAAATATATTTTTAAGTAATATCTTAGATATCGCATAACCAATTATAGCCTCACACGCCAAGCAAGGGCAGTTTAATTGTACTTATAACATAAATTGAAATAAAGTTTATCACACCAGACCCGACGCCAGCAGTTTTTGTTGGATCATGTTGTTTTTATCTGAGGGTTATTTTGGGCAATAAATATCTCAACTGGCGATGGACTTCCTCAGGATTCTAATAACATAAAATTTAATATACATTCAATTTTATACCACAATGCCACCATAAACATCACAAGACAGCGGAATCCTTCTAATAGGTATACCTCTCTCCTGGCCCACCTGTCTGTCCCATCCACCTCCAACAGGTCTGGTGGGGTCGTCAGTGTGAACCCTGGGCCCCCCAGACAGGTCGCCCCCCCCCCCCCCGTACCTGGGTCTGGTTCCCCCTCCTCCCGTCAGACGGAGCGCCGTGAGGGGGCGAGCAGATGGCGAGCATGCGCACAGAGAGGGGAGTAGGTCACCGGAGCTGGATTTTCTCAGGACAACTAGTTTTAAACAAGTTGGCACCGATTAAACTGGATTAATCGTCCTCTGCTTTGCCCTATCCCAACTCTCACAGTCCGAATATTCTACAATACTTACTGATCTACACTACAGAAATATTAATCTCATTGATTCTCATTTCTCTCGTTGCTGTTCAACAAAAACTGCCGATTATGAGAAATAGTGCTTTTTGCAGGCGCTAGCCCAGGGCGGGGGGCATTTGGGGTTGAAAAGGTACCCATTGCCAAATGGACCCGCTGAGCGGGGACGGTGCACATCAAAATTGAGGGGGTCAAAATTGAGGGGGTCAAAAAGGGGGAGGGTGAACTACATCCAGAGAACAATGCAGTGGTAATAACTTAAATTTCAGCCTTATTACTACTTATTTCACCCAAAAACACTAATGAAATGTTATCAGAAGTTTTTCTATAAGCAGCTTTGGTGGTTTCAGTTTGATGATTTTCTGGTATTGGTACCCCCTGGTTTTTTTTGGGGGGGGCAGTGAATTGTGTCCCCCCAAAACAAGGGGCAGTCAACTAAATTCAGGAGTGGTCAGCGACAAAATGCAGAGGCGATAGTTTGGCAGTGGGTAGTAACCTTCAAAGAGTCAGTGCCCCACCGTACCCCCGGGGCACTAGTTGCCACCCCAGCTGGCGGTATGACATTATAAAAACCTTGCAGCAACATTCTGGTTACGTTACATTGCAATGTTGTAGTGACGTTATTTTGATGACTCCCAATAACGTCGCTGCAACCAACTGTTGCAACATTATGTCGTGACATTCTGGTAATGTCTTGCCACGTTATCATGAGGTCATTATTGGGACCTTACCCAACAAGAACGTCACAATAATGTTCTGTTTAGGTGTGGTTGAGACCTGACTAAAACGGAATGTGACAATAACATTCTGTTTAGGTTATGTTGACACCTGACCTAATCAGATAGTCATAGTTACGTTCTGTTTAGGTAAGGTTAAGACGTGACCTAATCAGAACATCACAATAACATTCTATTTAGGTTAGGTTGAGACCTACCTTGGTGAGGAAGTTACAATAATGTTCTCAACCTCACCTAATCAGAATGTCACTATAACGCTCTGTTTGGATTTGGTCTTGACATTTAGTAGGGCATCATGATGTCAAATATCCAGTTCCGTGGGACTTTCATGATGAAATTATGACACATATCTAGTTATGTTGGGGGGACCCTAAGGTACTAGAAAATGGTTGGTGGCAGTCTGGGATATTGCTCTGGTTGCCATGGCAACCATTTGAAGTGAAAAATGTGGGGAAATCAAGAATATGGTATTTTCATTTCTTTCAGGTATATAATAAAATTAAAGCAGGAATCAACTTTGGAATCATAAAGGGGCACTGGGGCCCTAATATCTAACATGGTTTCTGTTTAAATCTAAAGGTCGTTTCAAGGTCAAAACCCAAGGTCAAGGTCATTTTTTGGCCTTTTTCTCTCTTAGACTTGATAACATTCCATTCCACAGCTAGGAATATGAACAAAAAGGGATATATTATAGTGAAGATGAAGCCAAGGTCAAGACCTTAAATTTGATACCTCTCTGATGTCCCTAGCTATAGTAGAAGTATCAGAATCTCTACTGCGAAAGAGGTATGTTCCCCATCTGACTGGACTTTTCATAGGCCAGATGACCTTGGTAACCATAATGTATGGTGTCATAATGCACTCATCAATAGTGGTTTTCATGCCACAGCTTTGTTAATATCTAAGATAGAAATTCACCCAAGCTATCAAATTGAAGCATTAAATTAGTGCTATTGCCTGAACAAGTTAGATTTGATTTTCGGGTGAGATGGTTGCCATGGTAACCAGAACAATTATGAAAAATGCCAATTTTCCCCCCATTTTTCTACTGAATGCCGGTTATCTTCACTGCTTATTAAGATAGCAATGCAACCAGGGTGTCAAATTGAAGTATTTGATGAGTGCTACTGCAAGGAAGTGCAAAATTTGATTTTTGAGTGAGTTGGTTGCCATGGTAACCAGAATAATTATGAAAAATGTCATTTTTTCCCCTATTTTTCATCTGAATACCCTATATCTTCACTGCTTATCAAGATAGCAAGGCAACCAGGGTGTCAAATTGAAGCATTTGATGAGTGCTATTGCAAGGAAGTGCAAAATTTGATTTTCGAGTGAGTTGGTTGCCATGGTAACCAGAACAATTATGAAAAATGCCAATTTTTTCCACATTTTTCTTCTGAATGTCCCATATCATCATGGCCTATTAAGATAGCAATGCAACCAGGGTGTCAAATTGAAGTATTGGATGAGTGCTATTGCAAGGAAGTGCAAAATTTGATATTCGAGTGAGTTGGTTGCCATGGTAACCAGAACAATTATGAAAAATGCCAATTTTATCTCCATTTTTCTTCTGAATGCCCCATATCTTCAATAATTAAGATAGCTATGCAACCAGGTTGTCAAATTGAATTATTTAATCAGTGCTATTGTATGGAAGAACTAGTACTTATAATACTTGATTTCAGAGTGAATTGGTTACCATGGTTACCAGATCTTTTTTGATTGAAAATAACAACTTTGTCCATGTTTTTCTTCTCAATGTTCTATATCTTTATTGTTGATTAAGATAGAAAAGCAATCAGGGTGTCAATCTGAAGTATTTAATTAGTGCTATTGTATGGAAGTACTTATTTCATCTTTAGAGTCAGTCTTTCCTCAACATACTGTATCTTCGAATTCACTGATAATTAAGATAGAAAAATAGGTAAAGTGTGGTTGTACCATCTTTAAATTCATTAAAATTCTCATCAGAGTTTAGATAATTGATAAATCATACAGATACATTGTTCATATGAGTAGGAATATGAATATTTGGATTTAGTTCATTATCTTCACTGATTTTGATCTGGATTTAATTTTTATCAGTTATTATTAGGTGTTACTTAGTGTTTATTCCTCCTGGCATCTTACAGGGCAATTTTAGATACAAGTATGGTACAAATGGTACACATCATTGGTATACATGTACATGGGGTCAGGAAAGGGTTAATGAGTGCTTTTATAGAAATGCTAAGTTTGTCTCAAGGATGATTTGATCATACTTACCAAATTTATTTTGTTTCCCTATTTTCTATCAGAATTTATAGGGTCTACAGCATATTACTTTCTATTCCTAAGAATAATATTTACATAACCTGATATTTAGATAAAGTGACATACAGATAATCCTTTCTGTAAAAAATATTTCTGGCTTGTAAAATAAAACATATCCACAAAATATGTATGTAGGAATATGGGGTCTTCCATTAAGTACATACGCACCAAGGGGGAAGAGGGGGTCTGAGAATTTTGGAAATTTGCATACATTCCTATACAAATCCAATGCGTATTTTAGCCTAAGGAGGGGTGGGGGTCCTAGAATTTTGGAAATTTTGCATACATACTAAATTCATTCCAATCCTTTACCCCCCCCTCCCCCCCATAATATGGACTCCTGAGAACCTGCTCCTTGGCTGAAAAATCTAGCTTAAATTTCACTTTGCCACCGTTTCTCAAGTTTCTGCCCTCAATTCTCTCCTCAACATTCACTAAATCTAGAGACAGTTTGTACATCATTTTAAGTAAAATAGTGTCCTATCTATGATCTAGCTTGTCAAGTTTTAATTCCTTGTGAAGTAAATCTATTTCTTCATTAGAGATATATCTATTCTTTAATACAATAGTCTTAATAGCTCTATTCTGAAGCAGGTGGACACGTAACAATTTTTTCTGAGTACTGCTATTGAATATAAACACAGCATAGTCTAACAATGGTAAAATCATCTGCTTATACAGTTTCGATATTGCTTATATGAGTTTGGGTGGAATTACATAAGTTCAGAATTCAACTGGTTAAAGTTAAAATATAATTTTACACTTTTCAAGATATTTGGCTCTTTGAATTAAATGGGAGTGCTTGCTAAGTTAGATACTTCCAATAAATGAAAATCCAGACCATGCCACTTGGTGTGTAACTCAGCCAAAGAATGCAAATTACCCTAGGCTTATTTTCACTTTGAGACCATGTAAATTGCCTTTATTAAACCACCTATAACTCAACAGCTAGATAATATTCATGGATACTGTAACAATGGTTCCATAGTTTAGAAATGCATCTTTTAAATGAAATATGTACCATATCTGCAAATGCTTGTCTTTTTTTGAAAAAAACATTTTCCAATATGAAAAGGTTTCAATTTAAGCTGATGACATGTCACTAAAGAGGCCTTATTCATATAACTTAACAGGTTTCCTCAACCACCCACTGGTCATAGTTCATTGGCCCTACTAAGCCGCAGTCAAGGCAGTTTTGCTCTACCCGTACCATGTAGATTTGTCTGTTCAACCTCCACTACCCCATGATGCCCAATTTGGGTTAGGGAAAGAGACATCTAATCATATGGGCTTATATGATCCTAAGATGCTGGACATTGTGTCATTGAATACTTAACTTCACCAACCTTATCCTTTGTGCAATCTTGGTTCATATGATATCAGAAAATCTAGATAGTATTTTTGTATGATATACACACAACATACAAGGTTATTTCTAAATGTAGTCAATGATAAACCTGCCACTCATATTTAAAAAGGAAGAGATCTTTAACCAATATGTGGAAATATAATCTTGATTTCTTCCAACCTGTGACCAGTTTCATAACAAAGTTCTGTATCTATGGGAGGTTATGTGAGCTTAGTTCTGAAACTCACATAATATTACATGGCAATTTCATAATAAAACTCATGTAAATTGACCCAAACTGATGTAAACAACAACAAAACTCACGTAGCTATGTTGAAGGTATAAGGTGATCGTAACTTATGAAATGCAAAATTTACAGAGGTATGTTATGAAACAGGCCACTGTTTAGCCATGATTTGTTAGTTGACACAATATTATCACTGATCATTAGAGTATATATGTCTCCCTACACAGAAAGGATGCCCTATGTGGGAATTAACATAATATTATTTAGTTCTTCCATGCAATAGCACTAATTAAATACTTCAATTTGACACCCTGGTTGCATTGCAATCGTAATAAGGAGTGAGGATATGGTACATTCTAAAGAAAATATGGAGAAAACAGCTATTTTTAACAACAAATGTGGTAACCATGGCAACCAACTCGCTCTAAAATCAAATTTTGTACTTTCTTGCAATATTAATCATCAAATACTTCAATTTGACACCCTGGTTGCATTGCTATCGTAATAAGCAGTGAAGACTTGGGACATTCAGAAGAAAAATGGGGACAAAATTAGCATTTTTCATAATTGTTCTGGTTACCATGGCAACCAACTCACTCAAAAATCAAATTTTGCACTTTGTTGCAATAGCACTCATCCAATACTTCAATTTGACACCCTGGTTGCATTGCTATCGTAATAAGCAGTGAAGACATGGGACATTCAGAAGAAAAATGGGGACAAAATTGGCATTTTTCATAATTGTTCTGGTTACCATGGCAACCAACTCATGCGAAAATCTAATTTTGCACTTCGTTACAATAGCACTCATCCAATACTTCAATTTGACACCCTGGTTGCATTGCTATCTTAATAGGCCATGAAGATATGGGGCATTCAGAAGAAAAATGGGGACAAAATTGGCATTTTTCATAATTGTTCTGGTTACCATGGCAACCAACTCACTCGAAAATCAAATTTTGCACTTCCTTGCAATAGCCCTCATCAAATGCTTCAATTTGACACCCTGGTTGCCTTGCTTTTTTGATAAGCAGTGAAGATATGGGGTATTCAGATGAAAAATAGGGGAAAAAATGACATTTTTCACAATTATTCTGGTTACCATGGCAACCAACTCACTCAAAAATCAAATTTTGCACTTCCTTGCAGTAGCACTCATCAAATGCTTCAATTTGACACCCTGGTTGCATTGCTATCTTAATAAGCAGTGAAGATAACCGGCATTCAGTAGAAAAAATGGGGGGAAAATTGGCATTTTTCATAATTGTTCTGGTTACCATGGCAACCATCTCACCCGAAAATCAAATCTAACTTGTTCAGGCAATAGCACTAATTTAATGCTTCAATTTGATAGCTTGGGTGAATTTCTATCTTAGATATTAACAAAGCTGTGGCATGAAAACCACTATTGATGAGTGCATTATGACACCATACATTATGGTTACCAAGATCATCTGGCCTATGAAAAGTCCAGTCAGATGGGGAACATACCTCTTTCGCAGTAGAGATTCTGATATAGCTAGGGACATCAGAGAGGTATCAAATTTAAGGTCTTGACCTTGGCTTTCATCTTCACTATAATATATCCCTTTTTGTTCATATCCCTAGCTGTGGAATGGAATGTTATCAAGTCTAAGAGAGAAAAAGGCCAAAAAATGACCTTGACCTTGGGTTTTGACCTTGAAACGACCTTCAGATTTAAACAGAAACCATGTTAGAAATTAGGGCCCCAGTGCCCCTTTATGATTCCAAAGTTGATTCCTGCTTTAATTTTATTATATACCTGAAAGAAATGAAAATACTATATTCCTGATTTTCCCCCCTTTTTCACTTCAAATGGTTGCCATGGCAACCAGAGCAATATCCCAGACTGCCACCAACCATTTTCTAGTACCTTAGGGTCCCCCCAACATAACTAGATATGTGTCATAATTTCATCACAAAAGTCCCATGGAATGACACATGATGCCATACTAATTACTTCATTAGAACATTATGATAACATTCTTTTTTGGTTAGGTCTCAACCTCTCAGAAAAATAACGTAATTGTTACGTGCTACTTTAGTAAGTAACAGGTTAACCAAAAAGGTATGGTTGCATAACATAACCGTTACGTCGCACTCTGGCTGGGACTGTTTGAAAGAGTTAACACCATTCATCGCGGAAATTGACTAATTGCAGGGGTGTTTATTGGGGGGGGTCCCATGTCGCATGTCGAATTTAAGAAATGTTCATGTCCCCTGTTGCTATATTTTGAATTTTCCTGTCGATTTTAAGAATGGTCCATGTCCCATGTCGAATTTAAGAAATAGCTGATGTCATGTCGCTTATTTTTTTCGTCATGTCACTAAGGTTCATGTCGCATGTCGAATTTAAGAAAAGGCCATGTCGCCTTCTTGATTTGAGGGGTCTATACCCTTATTTGCTGGCGTTTGTTGGCCAAGTGGGGACGCACCTTTGATATTATTATGCCACAGTGAAAGGGGGGGGGGGTGTTGACTAAAACTTTAGTTGCAAGTGAAATTTTGGTTTCTTCTAATATGACTTATTTGTATACAAGTTAGCTCCAGCGTGATATCATTGTCATCCGTAATCCCCTGTCCTTTTGACCAACGAGAGTAGGAGGTCCCTCCTACTCGCGTTGTTTTGACCTAGCACTCTAAATCACCATGCGGTCTACTCTACTAAATAAAATGTCATTATATACATCATTACCCTGGTTTTGTAGCGAGTTCATTCCTATATGTCTACTTCAAGTGGATTTCAGTTTCAATCATTTGCCTTTCCACATTTCACATTTTCACTTACATCATTATGTTCACAGTAACATAATCACTGCTGACAAATTACACAGGCTAACCCACATTATTTGTAATTTTAGATAGACTTTGGTATGTAAAATTGCATAATCTTTCAGAGTAGCATCGGTGTAGTTCCCGTTCTTTATATTGGTGGGTCGTAAATCTCTGTTAGTCATTGCTTTTCTGGGTATAGTGGAAAATTGAATATCACCTGACCAATAACTCCAATCCGTATCTATAATAAGAAAGAAGCATCTGTCAAAATCAATATTGTTAAGGTGATGGTTCTTAGTAGGCTTATGGGAAAAAGAACCTCAGTGACCAGCAATGACCAGGCCTACTCTATGAGGTAGGCAGGCATGGCTCACAGGGGTACAGAGTGTACCTGTTGGCAGCTGGCTGAGAGCCAAATGTGACCTCTCCCACTGCCTGACCTTCACCTTGGCCTTCACCCGCAGTACCGGCGGTACTCACCAGAGGTCGCTCGGCACGTCGTACATCCGGGCATTACGCAAGGTGGAATGCTGGAGAAGGTGCCGCCGCCAGGTGGGGTAAGAAGGGGTCCACCTGGTGGTGAGGGGGGCAGGTTGGATCCGCCTAGTAGTGAGGGGGTATGAGGGATACGCCTGGTGGTGAGGGGTGACGAGGCATCCACCTTGTGGCAAGGGGACAGCCGGTTCTACCTTATGGTGTAGGGAGTGGGCAGGATGCACCTAGCGGTGAGGGGGGTATGAGGGATCCACCTGGTGGTGAGGGGGGCAGGGGGGATCCGCCTAGTGGTGAGGGGTCAGGCAGGACCTGAGTAGTAGTGAGGGGGTACAAGGGATCCGACTGGTAGTGAGGGGATAGGCATGATCCACTTGGTGGTGAGGGGGGCAGGTGGGGTCCACCTGGTGGTGAGGGGGGCAGCGGGGATCCCCTGGTGGTGAGGGGGGTAGGAGGGATCCACCTGGTGGTGAGAGGGCAGCGGGGATCCACCTGGTGGTGAAGGGAGCAGGTAGGATCCACCTGGTGGTGAAGGGGGCAGGTAGGATCCACCTGGTGGTGAGGGGGGTAGGAGGGATCCACCTGGTGGTGAGGGGGGTAGGAGGGATCCACATGGTGGTGAGGGGGGTAGGAGGAATCCACCTGGTGGTGAGAGGGCAGCGGGGATCGACCTGGTGGTGAGGGGGGTAGGAGGGATCCACCTGGTGGTGAGAGAGCAGCGGGGATCCACCTGGTGGTGAGGGGGGTAGGAGGGATCCACCTGGTGGTGAGGGGGGCAGGGGGGATCCGCCTAGTGGTGAGGGGTCAGGCAGGACCTGAGTAGTAGTGAGGGGGTACAAGGGATCCGACTGGTAGTGAGGGGATAGGCATGATCCACTTGGTGGTGAGGGGGGCAGGTGGGGTCCACCTGGTGGTGAGGGGGGCAGTGGGGATCCCCTGGTGGTGAGGGGGGTAGGAGGGATCCACCTGGTGGTGAGAGGGCAGCGGGGATCCACCTGGTGGTGAAGGGAGCAGGTAGGATCCACCTGGTGGTGAAGGGGGCAGGTAGGATCCACTTGGTGGTGAGGGGGGCAGGTGGGGTCCACCTGGTGGTGAGGGGGGCAGCGGGAATCCCCTGGTGGTGAGGGGGGTAGGAGGGATCCACCTGGTGGTGAGAGGGCAGCGGGGATCCACCTGGTGGTGAAGGGAGCAGGTAGGATCCACCTGGTGGTGAAGGGGGCAGGTAGGATCCACCTGGTGGTGAGGGGGGTAGGAGGGATCCACCTGGTGGTGAGGGGGGTAGGAGGGATCCACCTGGTGGTGAGGGGGTAGGAGGAATCCACCTGGTGGTGAGAGGGCAGCGGGGATCCACCTGGTGGTGAGGGGGGTAGGAGGGATCCACCTGGTGGTGAGAGAGCAGCGGGGATCCACCTGGTGGTGAGGGGGGTAGGAGGGATCCACCTGGTGGTGAGGGGGGTAGGAGGGATCCACCTGGTGGTGAGAGGGCAGCGGGGATCCACCTGGTGGTGAGGGGGGTAGGAGGGATCCACCTGGTGGTGAGAGAGCAGCGGGGATCCACCTGGTGTTGAGGGGGGTAGGAGGAATCCACCTGGTGGTGAGGGGGGTAGGAGGGATCCACCTGGTGGTGAAGGGGGCAGGTAGGATCCACCTGGTGGTGAGGGGGGCATGAGCGATTCGCCTGGTGGTGAAAGGGGCAGTACCTACAGTCAATAGCCAGATTGTATGTTTGACCATTAATTATCATAACTGGTTTAATGGTAACAATTGTATTGCTGCCCCCTTAGTGTGGAGATTAGGAGAGATTTTTTCCCCTGAAATCCCTTGGTTAAATCCACAACATTACTTGTCAATGCACCAGGCTTTATGGATATATGATTCTTTGTTTAAACAGAGGGTATATTTTCTCTTGGTTCTTTTGTTTTAAGATGATCTAGACATATAGTTTGGAAGTGGTCTAAACCACCCTACTTGGTGTGGAAGCAGTACTAGTTAAAAACGGCGCCCAGCAATATAGTGTATAATATTATGTACATGTAGTAGATTTGAAATCGGTTATTATCCCCCTCTCTTTGGGCCGAAGACCGATCCCCAAACCCATGTCTTTTTTCCCACGCCTCTCCGACTTCCCGGAGCTATCTGTGAGCAGGCCGACCGGCCACAGGTGGAGGTGTGAGGTCTGCGGGAACCAGCTGTCCGGAGGGCGCGGCACAGCTGCTCAGAAGTAAGGGTTGGGAGTGGGGTAGCTCATGGGGTGTTGTATTTTGATGAGAAAAATATAGCTGTAGTGATGAAGGGACAACTTCCAACCCCCTTTTAGAGAGCTTGTTCACCAAGCCAATAGGGACGTGGACTTTGGGTAATCAGTCACACATATACTGGTATTGTAAGCCCAGAGAATGTGACTGAAGGTAGGTTGGGGTAATATTGGTGTAGCAGGTAATATGCGCACCCCAATAGCAACATATGATATAAGAATTTGCTCGCCCGTCTACTAAATAAACATTGTTTCTTGACTTTTTCTAAATACAACTACATGAAAAACTTAAATTGTAAGATGTAGCTGTGAAAAGGAATCCACAAACATCGAGTTTTACCTTTCCTTTCAATTTTGTTTTATGACTCCCCCGCTTTTATTTGGATGACTCAAGTTCCAGTTTCAGAACCATCAGAGCTAGGCTTATAATATACTAAAATAGTAAATTTGACAAAAATGGTTGACCTAACCTGTCCCACCAGTCTCCACCACCCCCCTAATATACCTACCTGTCGCCCTTCCCAGCGTTTCCCGTAATGACCGTCGACTTCCGCCCCCCGCCGGCCCCGTCCCGCCCCCTTCCCCTTCTCGCCCTTATCGCGCACCTTCCCATCCTACAGGTGCACACAAACCCCGTTATTACCCACGCCCCTCGGCCCTTTCCGTAGGCCCTCGGATCCCGTCGGGTCGGGTCGGGGGCGTCCCTCCGACTTCCGTCACCGCCCGGCAGGGGGCGTGCGTGTCGTTAAGGTCGTGAGTAACGGGTAAAAACGGGACATTGAGAAACAATACAGGGTTATTACTTTTTAAAACCGTTACAGATTAGTGAGAATTATGATTTTGGGTTAGAGGGATAAACATGTGTTTCATGACAGGCAGACAATAGCCCGGGACAATAGCGCACTTTGTCAGGTAGTAAACTTCTTGCTGTATCCTTAATATTTCAGTCTTTCAGTGAACCGCATGAATATTATGGGTCTTATTCAAATCGTAGAACGATAAAATATTGGTATTGAAAGGATGTAGAAGGCTAAAACGTTATTTTAACAGAAAAAGGGAAGTGCATGTAAACAATCAATAATTACAGGTACCATAAAGTAGTAAAGCTGGGACTTCAGGGAGGTGGACGGTGTTTTTTAAAACATAATTATACGTTCATCATACTGAAATTTACAAGGGACCCAATGTCTTTTTTATGCTTCTCTAATATATATATCACTTCCATGCAAAAGTCTTTTTAGAAACAAGTCGAGACTTTCTATCCCTACATTATGAGATCGATTTGCTTGAAATATTCCCCTTTTCAGGCCACAAAAAAGATTGTGGCTGATAAAAGAAGACCCTACGAGTCTGTGGTCTGCCACGTCCGTGAGGGCCGTGAGGGGCGGCTGTAGGTGGTCTTTGTGAGCTGGTCCGGGCAGAGAAAAAGGTAGCTTCCCAATGACAAGAAGCATACTGTTGATCCCTCCCACCTACACCCCTCATCCCCAACAGGGCCCCCAATACACCTATCCCAACAGGTAGCCGGGGCTGAGGGGTAGTGGGGCAGAGGCAAAAGAGAAGGAACTGGCAGAAAATGTTCCCCCGATTTCAAGGGAATTCAGAATAGGATGTTCTGTATTGGACATTGGATAATTATTGCAGTGATGCTCATTCTTATCTTTTAGTCATTTTAGATGGATGTATCGGGGTTAAACAGGTCCCTATATCATCCTGTCTTCATTTTTTCTTATCTATATGAAATTATCAGTATACATGTGCACCCATTTTAGGTGAAGTGGCAATAACGGTTCTTCACTTTTCGACATACACTTGGGAATACTGAAGTATCCCACTCTGGGAAGCCCACCCCCACCATACCCCACCCCCAATCACCTGCCACCACTCCCAGCTTGTCACCCCTTCATCCCCTAATTTACCGATCATTTACCTGTGTATTTACCTGCAATTTACTTGCAATTATCCAGCACGTTATCTGTAGATTTATCTCTGATTTGTCTGTTATTTACCCTCAGTGCCAACTGCGAATCACCTGTGATTTACCTGTGATTTACCTGTACATTTACCTGCAGGTCCCACCATTACCCTGCCCCCTGTGCCCACCCACGTGATCAGGTTACCGGAAGTCGTCAGGTGTGGGAACGCTGCTCCTGGGAATGGGCGATAAAAGGGTAACTGAAGCCCCTGTAGCCTCCCAATATGGTCCCTTGTGGTATGACGTCTCCTTCTCCCACCGGTGATGTAGGAACTGTAGACTCTCAATGTGTTTCTGTGGTGTCGGAATGGGGCCTTATGACAGGGGAGATATTCTTAGAATGGTTCCTTAACGATATCAAAATAGTCAATTATAACAGGGCAGTTTATTCTTAATCGTTGGCTCTCAAATAGATCTGTTCTGGCGTGTAATTGTATTCTAAGATTAATGGTTCATAAACTGTCCGTTATCACAAGGAAGGTTGCAACTATTGTGTTAATAGAAGTTTGTACCTGTACAGTTGAATAGTAAAATGCTAACTGATACGATATCTTGGAGACAGTCGTCCTTGGTCTTGCCTGATGTATGTTTTTCTATATATCTGTTAGTGCTCATGTAGACCTTCTTAGAGTTGTATTTTCACTATAGAATATTCTTGTTTGATGCTGTTGTATCCCAACATCATATAAATCTGATCGCCGGGTACTACTGATAAATATTTCAAAATGTAAAGTAATGTGACCCCACTACTAAGGATAGAAAAGGGACGTCAGGGCCCTTCGCTGCAATAGGCGCATGACTGTATGCATGAATATTGCACTTAGAAAACAAATCATACATTCTTATGAAAGCACATATGTTCTCCTGTTTGACGTTATGCTTATAAATGTAAACAGATTTTCATTTCAGATCAATAATTTTACTTTTATTTTTTGGACATATATTGAACTATTGTTAATGTTTGATTTAAGACTGCGTAGGATTCGTGTATATCCAAGTCTTCGTAAGTTGCTTTCCAGGATGTCTGAGTAATTCAGACCGCGTTTAAAGTTTGTCCATTCACTTCCCAATAGTTCAAAAGAAATGAACGATGAGGGAGCTTCTTAATATGAAAGGGTTTTTATTCAATAAACATCTCATCCCGAGTCAAAGCCACCATGTATAAGTCTTCATCAGTCCACCTCCCATCTCCTATCAGCAATCAACCACATTTAGAACACGAGTTGCTCCAACGCCTTCTAGACCATTCTAGCATTCAGCTCTAACACAATCCTATGTCCGAGGTAGTGGGTATTGGTAAACTCCAGTCTGTTACACGGAGTCGATGTACTTACTCCAGGTATAACTCCTTGGCTAAACATGTTTAGCTGATGTTCTCACTAAACTGAGTGATTACTAACTTCTAACCAACTCACTCACTAACTGCTCGCTCCCTACCTTGCAGCGCCTTTTATACTGGTTAACAGGTGGCGCTAGGAGCGTAAGATATTTCTCCTAGAAGTAGACTAGAAGTAGACTTGCTAAGCCTGATCCTTGTTGGATTATATATTATGACAATGTATTAAAAGTACTAAGCCATTAGTACATTCGACGGCGGTCAGGTGTTTGAGTTTAAGGAGGTGGACGACATAGCTCAAACCAAATGAATATAATGAACTCCCAATTTTGATGATTGGATATATTTGTTAAACCATGGTGGGGTGGCCTTGACTCTCGTGGTACATTCAACACAGTATCAATAGATTTGTAGATCCGGTTTCAACACAAATTCACAGTGAAATTATTCATTGAGTTGATTTCCACATTTTGAAGCTCAAGGTTAGCAGAACTCGTTCATAAAATGACAAGGTAAGTGTTAAAAATTGATAACATGATTATTTGGATAACAACGTAGATGATGACATAATCATGGTTACAAAATGACAAAGTCAACTTTAGAGGATGAAGTATTCGTCATCTTTAGGTATTCACTTAGTACGTGCCTTGTACATTAAAGTCAGTTCTCAGCATCGTTAGCTGATTTTAAGATTCAAAGATTGCGACACCCGTGCATAAGGTGACAAATTCAGTTTTGACTTAGTACATGCACGTACAGTTTCTGATATTTATGATTTGTAACACAAGTCAACAGAACTCAACATATATACAGTGTAGGGTTGTCTTAAACTTCTAAGAGTAACAAGTGTACATCAAATCCAATTTCAGAACAAATTAACACAACATAAGTCAATTCAGAGAATTCGGACATTTTGAACGAACGACTTTCATGATACAATGCGTGTCGAATTTCAATCAAATTTCAACCAGAACAACATTATTTACAATAAATACAAGGTCTCTGTATCAGGTTTAGTAATACCGAGCAGTTGGAACCAGAAAATACCACCATTCCCGTCACGCGTCCGCCAGCTATACTTAGTACACGTGTACTTAGCGGGACGCTTGACTGGAGTTCCCCCCTAAGGTTTGACCTCGATTTGGATCCTTCGGGCGCGAAGCGCCCGGATGGCAAATTTCTGCTTCGATCAAACTTTCAAGTTTGATTGTTCGACCTGATATTTTGGGCCGATATGAATTAATTCTGGCGCTTGATTACGTTGGTTGGGGACCTAAACTTTAGTTTAGCACAGATTTTATAAGAAATTATACGATGCTTTGATCATGCTAGCCGATTTCAGAATTTGGATCTTTTGGATCAAAAAGGGGTTTTCCAAATTAGCCTCGTTTTGACGTCATTTTAATCAGTGCCGACGGTTGTTTTATCGCGTGTGGACGTACTTTTACAAGCTTAGCCCTTTTTATTATTTCGCCGACTTCCACCATGGTTCGCATAGCAATCTTTTGCTCAGACCGAGAGGGTGGAATTCAAGAGTACCCCGATCTTCTTCTTTCGGGTGGTGAGCACACCTGTGTGGTGTTTTCCTGCCGAGACGCCTCGACGGCTGAACTATCTGGATATGCGTTTGCGCATCACGTTATGTGGCCAGACGATATTCTGGTAGTCATGTGTAATTTGCTGGACGTTCTTACATGGGACGAGGAGTTAGACCTGTATATTCCACTCTATACTAGCTCCGATGCCGCAGCAAAGTTCTACGCTGAGACCATCAACCGTGCCTTCTTGAATGTGAAGTCGCACCCGGCCCCGTCGACCTTCGTGATCACGACCCCCTCTGGATTTGATGTTCAGCGCTGGGCTTTTACTGACAGTGACGGTTCACTCCAGAAATGGGTGAACCGTCTCATACCCAAAGTTAGCCGGGAGGTGCGCCGGGCCAACGATTGGTTTGGCGTGCCTACCGCGGACACGGGGCGGGTGCTCCACGCCATTCGGACAGTCGTCGACGGCAACATTACAGTGAATGATTTCCGTGAGCTGGAGGACGGCTACCGACCTTCAGACAGGATCATCAGACGCTGGGCGCGGGTGTTGGGGCGGTTGATCGCCCGTCTGCCCGTCGTGGCGCGCTAAACCGTCGGCACTCGGTTTCTTGTATATAATAATTTCTTATTGATTTTAGACAAGTGATTTTATGATCCAATTCCCGGCCTGTGATTGGAACACTTAATTCTGGATCGTTTTCACCGAGTGATTCTGGTGATTTAATTCCCGATCAGTACCTAGTCCACTTTAGTTCATATATCCAGGAGGCTTCGGCCAGATCGTTCTTACGGGAGCTCCGGACTGTTAACATGGGAGGACTCAGATGTTTCACCGCTCTTGCTCGTCGTTGGACACCGCCCTCCTCGTAGAGACGGCCCCTCGCCCAGCCCGCTCCGAGACTTGGTGAGTACAGCCTTCTTCCTATTGTTCTTTGCATGTTAGGCAGGCTACTAACCCGTAGGATTTAAGGAGATTGTTGGCCAAATTCCTCTTGGTGGTTCTCGGCTCGCCTTCACGTGGTTGTATTCCGGAAGCTGATGTCACTCCCGGAACCAGAAACTGTGTTTCGCTGGTAATTTTAGTAACGGGTAGCGTGGGTGGCCACCTAGTGTTTACTTTTGGTTCCAAGATGGTGGACGCGGGCCGAGAGTCAGGATCTTGCGTACTAAACTTATTATCTTTTCCAGGTCCTGCGGTATGTTAGGGTGATGTAAATGAAATGAGGTGACACGGCTGGACACTGAACAACGTTCGGCTTACTATTTTAGTGGGAGGGATTGCTTAGGCGAACATGATCAAACATTTTACTTCGCGCGTGGTTGGGCGATAATAGGAGGTTTTCCTAACTAGTGGTTTGTTGACATTACCGATCTAAGTAGGTTTTTTGGGGTGTGGGTAATTCGTATCGTATTGCTATTATTTGATACTATTAACCGTTGGGGACTGACACTGCACATGATAATCAGGTACGGATGGCCAGATATTCCGGTCTGAGTTGTACAATACTAGATTTGCTGTAACAGGATTCTTTGTTTAGTCGTTATTCGTGCAGGACATTAGTGTAAATGTCTACATTGGAAACAATTCACATGGGGTGCCCTAGGTAGCAAACGCTTCCTAGGGTGTTTTACCCAGGTCACTTGGTTCCTTCGGCCTTCCCATATGTCATGAGACATAGTGGATTGCGCCTGAGCTAGAACCCTTTCCAGCCATAAGGCTCTCTCTGCTTCCCAGATGGTTCTTTTCAAACTTGTTCTGATCACAGAGAGCATGGCTCAACTAAACCCACGATGTCCAATAATAGGGTATTGGACATGTAGCATTTAGCTTTACCATGGCCTGACTGTACATTGAGCCCTCTCTGCTACCGGAAGATCTTGGACCTACCAGCAGAGCAGAGACGACCGGCCAGTGACCCAGTCGATAGCGATTACCGGTCCCAAGTCACCCTGGGTGGTCACCGACGGTCTGATCCAGGTGAATCTGCCAACCCACACTGAACTTTGACCGTTTTCACTGGCCTTGCCTGTTCACTCCTGAGCTGTCAGGAGCTAGGTGGGGTCTGTCGGCCCCGTACCACGTACATACCACTTACTGGCGGGTGCACACCTAATAGACCTTAATTTAGTTGATTCTGCCGTATGGGATTGGCCTTCCCCCGCACCCATTAGCTCTGAATCGGATTTAAATTTTAGTCGTATGTGCCCCTTGTGACCCAGCAGCCCGATATGTACGCCGACTAGACGGTACCACAGTAGGATGTTAATTCATCCTTCGCTAGACACGGGGGCCTTCAGTAGTTCTCTCCCCTGCACTATATCACCAAGTTTAACGTGTCCCCGGACTCTCGCGAGCCCACTGCCGCCTGTTAAACTCTACCCTTTGAGGAGCTCATCCCTCTCGGTAAAGTTTTAGATGACAGTAGGTGACCAAGTATTTTGGTCCAGACCTCCCAGCATTAGATTGGCTGTGACAGAATTCTTTGATGAGTTGTCCCCCTTACAGAGTACTGGAAAGATTGACGTGTCGGCCACGTAAGGCGACACCACAGGTGGAGCCGTCCAACGAGCTGTTGGCGACTCCAAGGTAAGTTTGAGATGTAGTGGCGAAGGCCACAGATACCCATCCCATGTTTTAGTCTAACAGCAAGACTTCGTCAGTGTCATTGTGTTAGAATAAGTGTTAGAGTGAGTATTATTGTCCAGAGTCGTCTCGAAGAGGAAAAAATACTACTGTGAGGAGACCGAGATGAAGTCTCTAAGACACTGAATGAACTCCCAGATGAAGATTCTGTATGAATATAATGAAAGAAGGAATGGTATCCTTATTAAGAGCTAGAAAGGCACCAACACCACAAAGATTATCAAGCGTCCCAAGCAGAGATACATGTGTGTGCACCGTGGGAGTTCGTACATTCATAGATCAGGCCTTAGTAGGCGCCGTTCCATTGAACGCAGAAGCCACGCTTATCAGTGCCCGAGATTGCCAAACATCTCAGACAGTGATATCCTTGTGATGAATGAGTGGGAGCCTATGCTCACAGGTCGGGACTGAGCCGTTACAAGAACATCCACCTACAAAGGTTTCATGAGTGCCCGAGAGTTGATGCAAAACTGTCCCGCTCAGATTCCCTAACCGACCTCATGGGGAGATAAGAATAATGATAGGAATTGGATCCCTGGTGATTTACCTTAAGGGGTCACAAGGGTCAATACTCTTGATAACACTCTTTCTGTACAGTGTGTTAGAATAATTACCCAATACACTCCAAAGATTTATACGCAAACAAGTTAACACCCCCTTCAAGGGTGACAACTGTTCTAACATATTTGACTCCATTTTATGAAGCATACGCTTTAAAACCCCAGTTTTGTTCTTATTGAATGATTTTGTTACGACAAAATCCCTTCTTTCCCTGCTAGTTACAGGTGGTAGCTCGGCGTTCACCCCCTACATTCAGCCTGGGGTTTGAAGACCGAGTTCCACTTTATATTGGGTAGTGGCGCCCTTCTGAATGCAAACGGTGCGCCACTAACTCCAAACGGCTCACTGAATAGATATTATACCTATGTTAACAGTGACATTTCACTGTCTACCCTATACTCTACATCACATGGGAAAAACCAACATGGCAAGCGGTTGGGGTAGTGTTTTCATTCCGTGAGGTATAAATGTCATTAAAGGACATTAAGTAGTAACTGTACAAAGGAGGCTGAGATTATTCGTTCCTTATTTGTTATCACTAGAGGATCGGGTCTCAGATTCAGGTTCACTTCTGATCGGATTCCCGGTCCTCATTAGTTACATGTGGTTTGTCGGTACTCTCCTATTCATAGGACCAGAATGGGCAGCACCGAGTTTCCATTGTTATAATTGGGAGCAGACTGCATATATATTTTTTTTTTTTAATATGCAGCCTACACCCCCTTTAAATTATAGAGATGTGTAAATGCATCTCCTTAGATCACTTACTTCCAGACAGCACCTAGTAAGTCGGGCCTTTACCGAAGTACAGTACAAGGTTAAACCCGTTTTCTTGTTCAGGTCTATGCCCGTTTCTCTTGTGGAGAGTCAAGACTACTCCTGAAAAGACTCCGCCCCCAGCTTATCCTAACTATGCGCATGCCGGGCAGGGATAGGTAGTGCTAAAGACAGAGTTAGAATTTTTTTTTATCTCCTTTCTAATAGATCGGGTAAACTTATCAGCTCTGGGTGTCAACCAAGTTTATTGTAGCTTGTTCATCAGGGAATCAGTAGTCCATGTCCCCCCTCTTCAGCTCAACTGTTGAGCGGAGACCTGGATGCTTTTAGCGCCACGACGGCGGTCAAGACTAATTTTCATTCATTTATTTTATTTTCTTTTCTCGACGGCGGTCAGTTCTGAAGCCGCTCATTTCCTTTATTAATTTTAATTATTTCTAATTTTTTACCCGGGTCGAAACTTGACTTCTTGCCGTTTTGTCTCTGTCCCGATTAAAACTGGTCTAAAAGTGGTCTAAATAATTTAGTCTTGAATTATGGGCAGTTGTTTATATACTAGTTGTCGTTGGATCCTGACTTTTATGTTAAAGTCAGGATCCTTTGACCTAAGACATACGGTGATCCAGTGGCCATTTACACATAACCAAGACGACGGGGCTATTAATAAGGACAGCACCTCGCTCCACCGCCTTGTGAGTTTTCGCTACAGCTTCTCCCCCCCCCAGGGATGGCTTATCCCGTCTGAGGGAGTCGCAATATAGTGAGAGAGAGCCGAGCACCCTGTGAATGTCACCAATTCGCCGTTGTCCCTTAACTACATTTCCTTGTGACCTCCGTTATAGCTCCCAAATATAGCACGCCTTGTCAGGATTTGCACATATCCTTGCCGCTGCAGCGTGTCTATGCCAGGAGCAAACGAGCTACGTATAAGGTACTCTCGTGTGCTGTCACGGAGCGTTCCCCCCGAGAATGTTACTAATTATACTGCGTTCTTATTATATTTTGCCCAAAATTCCCTGAGGAAGAGCTCTTAGTTACACAAATATTGGTTTGCTTTATATATTAGTTTTTAGGTAAATTTCTTTCTACTCGTCGATTTTTTTTGTGATGAAGGGACCGCTTGTCAGGAGCCAATCCACCCGGGGCATAGTGACTGCCATGGTCGGGCGTCCACCCCAGTGCCCTTCGCAGCGTCAGTGACGCGTAACCCCAACGTCCTGCCTCCTGTCAGGCACCACTGACACCAGGCCTGTGGGCAGGCTCCTGCTGCTTGTGCAACCCCCTCATCTTTGAGAAGAGTATATATGTAAGCATGCTAAAGAATAGACAGTGGCGTTCCCCAAGTGGCTCCTGTACTGCAGCCCGATCCTAGCGGTAACAACAGCACAGGGGTCAGGTGTAGATGGTACTTGCTTGGGGAAGTTCACTTCGCTCGTTGGGAGCATTGGTCCCGTTGAGCGCTCTTAGGTTTTATACAGAATTTTGAGTTTTTTCTTTTAAAATGCTAAAATTTTGCGACACTAGGATCGGTTCCAAATGGTTCCCTACTTTAAAAGCGTTGCCAAATCGTTAACAATGAGAGTGTTGAGCTAGGCTACCGGGCATGGGGCACTCGACTTGAGAGAAATTTAGATAACCCATGGGTCCATAGAGAGACGGTTGGACCAGCCTACCCGAACTAAGTTTTTCCTGACTGGTGAATCCTTATTGCTCAGGCTAGTCAACAGAACCCTACCTACCCAAACAGGTATCGCCCAGCGAACTTCCTGTAACATTTTAGTTTTAGTATTCGTACCTCTGTGTTATTAATTCACCAATTTTACCTGTACAGTACTAGGTCAGGTTTTACCACTCGTTACATTGTCATATGATAACTTCATAAACCGTTCCTGGATTTATTTCGGATGTCCCTGGCCTTATTGTCTTTCGTGCAGATCCTGTTCCGGTCGCTGTTGAGGTGGGCGTGGTCGATCTAGGAGGAGCGTTAGGCATTGTTCCTTGTCCCAACACCGGTTGAGGCCAGTCCGCTCCGACATCGGACCACCCTGCGTCGATGAGGCGAGGTACTCCCATGGGTACAGGAGTGGCTAGCCCCGAGGAATATCTCAGTAGTCTGGCCCTGGTATTGTATTTTAAGTTACTCATCATCAGACGGGCTAGTTTTTTAGATACCCTCAGGGTGTCGGGTAGTGGCACCTTAGATGGGTGCTGTCCAGGTCTAGTCGCTGCTCCCATCAGCTGCGCCCCCCAGGTTATCGTCAGAGTATACTTCAGACACAGCTGGGTCACCAGTAGATCCCTAATGAGCACATAGCCTTCCGTATAAGTGTGGTCTGAAGGCATAGCCAGTTCGCCTAGGAAGATTGTTTCTATCATATGTGGATTGGCAAACTGTACGTACAACCCATCCACAGTCTTTCTTCTAATATTTCTCCACTTTCGCCACACGAGGACCACTATGGCGATGACGAGTACTGCCAGTAATATAGCAAGTACTGCCACCGCAGTGGGGTTGGCGGTCGTGTCCGGGCATCCAGTTAGTTCCTTTTCACTGCGCAGCAGCTCCTCCGGGTCCGCCGCTTCCAAGGCCATGGCCCGAGGTAAAGTCATGGTTAGTCCGGCCAGGGCAGCCTTGCCTTGGTGGTTCCGCCAGCACTTCCAGAGAACACATCCAATAATTGTCACAGCTACCACTATGCAAAAGATGGTGAGGAGACCAAAACCGCCTCCGAAGTTGCCTATAGAGAACCACGGGGCGTGTTTCTCTACCTCATAACGGTCAGTCGCTTTCTTGATACCCTTGGCCAAGTCTTTACGGTGTTTTTGTATTCGTTTGGCCAGGGAGGTTACAGGTATTTTGGCCTTCAGGCTTTCCTCGATTTCCAGCAGGTCTTTCCTAATTGTTTCAGGGATAGGGTCTGACTCTAACATAGTGGGTTCGTTTTTGGACGTCGTGAAATTCATGTCCCACCCCTTCACACGACTTGCTGCTTCCAACAGGTCATTATGTGGGTACACAACCGTGGTGATCCTGGTGTGCCTGTCACAATTTCGCAAGCTATACGGTATCCATGCTCCTTGTGTTTGGAATGCACAGTCGCATTCCACCTGAACCCTTGCATAATTTTCTATGTTCACTCCGACCGCAGGCTGGTTTCTGCAAATCATTTGGCCTCGGGTGTCGGCGCTGACCACTAGCATATCTCCGTCGTCTAGATACACTGCCATCTCTCCGAAGTCTGCTTCCAGTAGATAGTCCAGCTCACATTTTTCTTGGATCGCTAGGTCGTCGCGCCTCAGTAGCGCAGCAGTGCAGGTGTTGTCTGTAATCTTTTTCATATAAGGTAGGTCCTTACAGAGCGTGATGGTCTGTCCATAACAACCTGACCAACTGCCACTAGCCAATGGTACGTAATACTGGCGGGACATGGACATGGCGACACTTTTGGGTAGATTAACAATTTGGAGAGCGTCCTTCTTACGTCGCCCCCTAACCGTCACTGGCACAGGAAAAGTTAGTACTTCGTAGACCCGGAACAAATGTTCATCAGCCACCACAGGCACCCTTACATACACTATAAATTCCTGCGTGGTTTCATTGAATTTGAACGAAGGTTGACTGTTCTCGTAATAGAAGGAAGGATCTGTGAACGCGACATGGAACCTGGGGTGGATCCCCTTCAGATATCTGTTCACTTCCTGGACCGCTCCGACCATATATTGGCGGGGTACCAAGTCCATAGTCAGCTGGCCCCGCGTCAGGCGCTGTACACCTTTCCTGAACACGCGAGTTTGCTCTACCATTAGTTGAAGATACACCATTTCTCCTAACTTGTCTTCTAGAGCGACCGGTATCATATTCAGGTACAGTTCCATCCAATCCACCTTATGTTGCACGAGTTTCAACCTTCGGCGAGTCGTGTTGTGTGCCTTATTTAGTGATCTTAGATTGTCCAGTAGGCCTATCACGACATGGTTAACCTTTTCGACAGCCTCGTCATGTTTTTCATTCATCAGAGCCAAGTCTTCGATCATTTGGTTCGAAGACTCCTGCAATACTCTAATCAATTCTCTGTTATATTTGACATCAGCCGCCAGCCCTTGATTCCAAGAGGTTGGAAGAGGAAAGGTCGGCCACCCTGGATCGTCTAGCATTGTGGGCAACTTCTTCATTCTCTTAACCCTTCCACCTGGATTTAATTCCGACTCTTGATTTTGAAGGTCTTGTTGAGTGTTCTTTATTAGGGAACTTAAGGTTTCATTAAGAACCTCTCGGTACCGACCCTTAAGCGCCTGTGACGTCTGATCCATCCAACTGACCAGCGACCTGATATGGTAGCAGGCCCGATCAAGGGCGTCTCCTCCTTGTAGATATCGGTGACAGACCTGGCCAAAGGTAGCCTTGTTGAAGGAGCGCCTCCTTGGGATAGTGATTAGGAAGCCTTGTCGGACGTGTGTTATATCCGCGGTGGACATTAACTTTCCTGGTTTTAACACTACTCCATATTGTTCTAAAGCTATCACTTCAGCGTTAGGGGCTAGCCCTTCAGGTGGGCTGGAGTCGTTATGCACTCCCCTAATGCCCCCTATTATAGCTAATACGAACAGCACTAGCCACTTCATTGTCTTTGTTTTGGCCTTAGCGATAGTTTGAGAAAGTTAATTTCGCAGTTTATCTAAAACATGTTCACAGCAAAGTTACCTTATTTTTCTGCGCACTACTATCATCCATGCGCCGAAAAATGCTCTCCTCTCGGGCTTCCTGGTCTGTTTAGTTTGGGACATGCTCGTAGAGGTTTTGCCCGTTGTCATTTACCACTCGCCTGATGATCCCGCTCTCGTCCTTGGTGACCGTGATCCTCAAGCCTCTCATACGTTCGCAGGACGAGGGGTGCATTGCTCTGAGGGGTCTTGGCCTAGTAGGTTCCAGTCCGAAACGGCCCCCATTGGATCGTACGACGGTTGGCTCGAGGGGTATGGGTTCGGTACCTGTGGTGGGTTTGTCGTTGGGAGTGGGCTCGGCCACAGTGGGCCCCCCGGCTGGCTGGTTGGCGTCCACTGCTGCTGGTTCCATAGCAGTGGTGAGGGATTGGCGTTGCAGCTCGTTGTCAAGCTGCTCAAGTCTAAACAAGCGGGGTCCGCAGGCTGTAAGTGGTGGAGGAGGGGAGCTCCCGCCGGCCCGTTCCCCACCGGTGGGGTTGGCGCGTGTTGAACGGGTGCTACCTCCACTTTTAGTCCTGGAGCGGCGACGGTTAGATGTTCCCCTCCCGATCGCCTTTCCAGAGTGGGCAGAGGTCGGCCGCCTCGTGTTGTTGGTAGGCTGGTACTTTCCTTGACGCATTTAGGGTTTTGTGTGGTCCTTTGAATGAAAGGAGCTACCTGAGTTTTAATCTCAGCTAACTGTTTGTTTGATTTTGGCACATCCAGTCCTACTGTCCTTCTAATTTCGTCAACAGTCTCAAATAGTTGGAACAGTGGTTGCGTAAGGTCCCAGAACCAGCCGGCCTGAATCTGCACCGGTTGGTTGGCCGCTTCCTCCTTCTGAACCGGCTTGGCCAACGCCGTTAGCCTTGGCTCGGGCTCCGAGTCACTCACCTCAGATAAATTGTAGAAGTCTTTATCTACTGTCTTCTTTTTGGCTGGAGCCGATTTAGCGGACCTCTTGGCTCCGCCTGTGGTCGTTCTGGTGGGCCGCCGGGCTGGTGTCCTTGGCTTCTTCCGGGCAATCCCGGCGTCGGTTGAGTCCGGACGGACACCGCCCCGGCCCGGCCAACTCCACCGCCTAAGGGTCTGAGCCGGTTGTTTCTTAGTACTCTCCTTCTCGACTGCCTTTTCTTTCATTTGGTAAAATCCTAAAAGAATGGCCCAACGAACCTTCCCTTGGTAGGCAGCGCCCTCTGGTGGGGCCGGCTAATCCGTTTCCTTCTCAGGGGGACGATGATTCTTCCCTCCGTGTCCGCAGGGAAAGTAGTGGTTCCCTTTGGATTGCTATGTGGCCGGAGGGCTAGACAGTTCCCCATGAGTCGGTGGATCAGTGTCCCAGCTAAGTTCTCTTTCTGCTCCTTCCAGGAGAAGTCGGAGGTTGAACAATTTCTATCTCCAACTTCTGTTCAGAGATAGAATCAATATCTATCTCCGTTTCGTCCCGGGCTGGGTTGCGCGCACAATCACCTGCAGCAGAGGTGACCGTCTAGGAGCAGAGTTGCGGACCGACTGGTGGATCGGCGCGGGTCCCACGAAATTATAACCGATCCGCTTGTCCACGCCGTCTCCATATTTGGAGCTGTATCTTGTTTCAGGTGGGGGGGAACGCTTGCATCCGGTCCCAAGAGATGACGCCCAACCACTGGCATCTCTCTTGGCGTGCGCACCCTCCCTTTCTGCCACGCCCCTGGGCGCGGCAAGGTGGCCGTGAGGCAGACCACCTGTTCCATTAGCGCTGATGCTAACGGTGCCGCTCCGCCGAACCTTTATTTTCACAGGGCGGCTAAATTTCCTGCATTAATCATCCATGTCGTCGCTCTCTCCGCCGTTGGACAGAGCGACGTAGGTAGGGCGGCGGTTCCGACGTAGGTTATAGCCACCTTTCGTCGGGACATGGTCCTTTACTGTTTTTCCTGGGCTCTGTTCCGACGTAACCAAGATCGGCACATCACCGCAGGGTAGTTTTATGGGCTTGTTGTTGCCTGGAGGGGATCTCCCCTCCAACGGCTGGCTTTTGCCCCTTCGTTTAGCTCGTTTGCGTTTCCTCTGTCCATTAGCGCCAGCTGTTCCCCGTTCACAGGCGGCTTTATTAGGAACAAAGGATAAGTTTGTGGACAGCGCGGTGTCCGCACTGGTGCCCTGACCATCAGTGATTTGCCCATCCGTTTCTGCTAAATCAGTGGGACTTGGACCAGGTTTTTGTGTAGGTACCTTCCTGGTCATAGGAACTGCATCATGCTCACGGGGACCGGTCGTTCCCGTTGAGTTTTCAGTCTCAGCACCCCTTATTTCGCCATCTTCCTCAGCGATTTCACCCGTCGGAGTGTGATGCAATTCAGGGTTTCGGTCAGGATCTGCCCCTTTTGAGTTAGTGATTTTCGCTTCCCTCACCAGTTTGGGAATGTTATGAGGGACGGCGGGAGACCAAGGCCCATGGGCAGGTTTGAGTTTTGAAATGTTCACTAGATGTGGGACCTGTTTTCCAGTTTTTAAAGACACTAGTCTAACAAGGTGGTCTCCTTTTGTTTCAATTACCCTGAATGGCCCAGTATACCTGTTTGAGAACTTAGACGCTTTATTTTCACTAGCTAGAGGGTCGTACATGTATACCATATCACCTTCGTACATCTGAGTGGGCCGCGCCCGCTCATCAATTCGCAGCCTCAGATCTTTTTCGTAGTTTTGAACTACCCTTTCAGCCATATTCCTAAACATAGCAATATTATCCTTGGTTTGCATGAAAAACTCGCAGTCGTTCAGCGTTTCAGGAATTGTTCCCTGCTCAGGCATTCCCATACTGATTGGATCTCTGCCAAACAGCAGGGTGTGCGGGCTGTATCCCGACCGTACACTGATTGTGGATCTAACTGTCCATAATGCAATGGGAAGTAGATCGATCCAGTTACAGTGATCGTCAGGGATATAATAAGCAATCAGGTTTTCAATAGTTTTATGTAGTCTTTCTACTCGAGCGTTGCCAGTCGGCATTCGCCCGGTAGTGAACGTTTGTTTGCACGCTAGTCGTGTGGTGATTTCCCTGAATAGCCCTGAGAGGAAGGCCGCTCCCCGGTCTGTGTGCAGACGGTTTACCCGTCCATACCGACACACTATCCCGGTTAGGAAACAGTTGGCCGCGGTTTGCGCAGTGGAGTCTTTCGTGGTGAAAGCCTCCGGCCAACCTGTTAGTAGGTCTATGAAGGTCATGATATATTTTGACCCATCCCTAGCCTTCTTTAGTGGCCCGATGAAATCACACTGTACTACCTCAAAGGGTCGGGTTGGTCTCTCCCAAGACTTAGCTAAGGCCTTGAAATGTGGGGCCCGTCTCCTTAGAGAACAGGTCTCACAAGCTTTTACATAGTCTACTATGTCGGCGTTCATGTTCCGCCAGTAGAATTTATCAGAGATTTTGGTAGTGAGGTTACTGATCCCTACATGTCCCCCAGCTAAGATGTCATTATGTAACAGTCTCAGGACTTTGGGAATTAACCTACCTGGAACTATCATTCTGGGTTTTAGTCTGACCAGTTGGTCTTGGTGTTTGCTATACCTTTTGATGTTGAACCTACATAGTACTCCCGGTGCCACCATTCCCACAAAATCGGCTTGGTCCATTATTCGCCTAGCTTCAATGGGATCTGTCGGTAGGTCTCCGTCCTGCAGGTAGTCTATCAATTGCGCGCACTCTGCATCTTGGAGTTGCGCGTTTAATACCGTAGCCACAGAAAGCTCTTCCTCCTGAACTTCGGCCTCAAATAACTCACATCCCACAGCGGGCTCATATTCCTCACCTGGGACATGCTCATGATAGACTCTAGACAAATAGTCCGGTAGAAAATGAGTCGCTCCTGGCTCATATATGATTTCAAAATCAAAATCTGATAACGCTAAAGCCCACCGTCTCAGCCGGGCTGACGGGGCTTTGTAGGCACTCTGTAGCAGGGGAATCAACGGTTTGTGATCAGTCACTATTGTGATTTTAGCTCCCTGCAACATGTCCTCATAGTTCTTAATGCCTTTAATTACTGCCAGAGCCTCCTTTTCTGTTACCGAATAATTTAATTCGGCGTCCCGGAGAGTACATCCCCAGAAAGCAACCGGACGGTAGATTTCATCTAGTTTGTGACAAACCGCTGCACCGCACGCGGCGTCTGATGCGTCAGTTAGTAGATAGAAATGCCCTCCTATATCTGGATGAATTAGTAAGGGTGGCGAGGTTAGCAATTTCTTTAACTGTTGAAACGCTTCCTCGCAGGCCTCTGTCCACTCAAAATAGACTTCTTTCTTTAGCAGCCGGTTTAAAGGCTTTGCTAGATCAGCGAAATTAGGGACAAACGATCGGTAGTAATTACACAGTCCCAGAAATGATTTAATGGTTTTCACATTATGCGGACGGTTAAAGGCTGTAATCTTTTCTGTGGTTACCCTTTGTGTAGCCACTCCTTCCGCGTTTACTACGTGGCCGAGGAAATTGATTTCACTGCGGCACCACTCACACTTTGACGGTTTCAGTTTAAGATTAGCTCTCGCCAAAGCTTGGAGAACCACCTCAACGCTCGCCAGGTGTTCTTCAAATGTAGTGTCGTAGACAATTACGTCGTCTAAATATGCTAAGCATGTTCTAGGAATCAATCCCTTTAGCGCTATGGCCATTACCTTGGTAAACTGCCAGGGTGCGCCAACTAAGCCAAATGGTACACGCTTATACTGATACACACCCATCGGGGTTTCAAAAGCGGTATATTTTCTACTGTCTTCTTCGATTACACACTGATGATAGCCGCTCAACAGATCTAAAGCTGTCCACATAGTGGGTTTCTTGTAAGCCATATATAGGAAAAGCGAGCGAGCCGTGGGCATGGGGAATTTATCTTTAAAAGTGACTTGATTAAGCATGCGAAAGTCTGTACAGAGCCTAGGTTTGCCATCTTTCTTCTGCACTACCACCAGCGGGCTTCGCCAAGCCGATTCGCTGGGCTCTATGACACCTATATCTATGAGTTGCCTAACCTGTTCATCGATGATATCCATTTTCTGTGGAGAGTATCGGTATGGTCTAGAGCTTATTACTCCCTGCGACTCATCCACAATTATTCTCATCGGCGCTATTTCACAGTGACCTAATTCTTCCATTGAAAACGCTAGTGCCTCCCTGTTGTTATTAAGCATTTGTCTAAACCTTACCTGTTGTTCTTCGTTTAAGCACGACTCGGTTAGATCTATTTTACTTACATTTTCATCCATATTACCTCGGGATTTCTCCTCAGAGGTTTGGCTTTCCATTTGCACTGCGTCTTTCATTACTTCTACAGAAATCCTACAGATGGACATTGGGGTCTCTGTTTTAGTTAGATAACACAAGTCTAGGAACTCCTCTATCTGATTTTGGTTTACCTCAGGCACTGCGCATTCTTCCGCAAAAGCTAATACTTCCTGGGGAGTGATTTCTTGCATTACATCTAGCGGATTCATGACTTTGATCCACCACTGGCTTCCCACCGTATTCACGCACCCCTCCACTAGGACTGGTGCGGTTACCGCCGGTGCGCAGTAAGCTACCGGTGAGTCTAATCCCAGCGGCTCTCGAGTGGTTACCGGTATGATGCATTCATTTCCCGGCGGAATTTTCACTGTTTCTTTGCTAACTATAGGGTTTCCACAAAACACTTCTATCTTTGCGCCTGGTAGAGATAAATCTGATCGAAGCACTGTTAATAAGTTTCTCCCGATTACTATTAGGTGGCATAGATCGTCCACTATGTTGAAATCATAGCAGACCACCGATCCCTGGATTGAAAACTTACATCTAATTTGTTCTAGTATTACTTGAGACGAGTTGTCTGCCAAACTGATGTTTCCCTTCGATACCTTCCATTCATCTAAAATGCATTGTTTAGGGATCTGTCGTTTACAATGGGTGGACATGAAGCAATCGCTCGCTCCTGTGTCTACTAAAGATCTAACCTCCTTCTGATCATCAAATCTTAACGTTAAGAAAAATGCTTCGTCTCCTATCTCTCTCCTAGCCGGTCCGTCCACTGCGCCTAATTCTATCGTGGAATGAACGGACCCTTCCTCTAGTTTCCCTGATTCTTTTGTTCGGTACCACTGGCTTTGCTATCTTTGTAGATCCGCGGGGTTTTTTCCCTCAACCTATTCTTTAACCACAAGCACGCTTCTGTAGAGTGACCATGTTGTTGATGAATGATACAAAACTTACTTTCATCAAAAGGCAACCTGGGTCTCTCTACTTTCTGTTGAGTTGGCAGATTCTTTCCCTTATCTGCCTCTCTGTTCGGGGCGATATTGGATTTAGGCTTCTGATCTGAATTTCTTTCTCCTTTCTGGTTTTCGTACCTATCTTTTCTCTCATAACCTTGCTGTTTAAAGTTACCACCACTCTGGGGAGTCCCGCTTTGCCCTGGCTTTGGTTTCTGGAACCATGGAGCGGCCTCTAGTCGGGCCAGCACCACTCCAAATCGTTCGGAGATGGAGTTTAGGGCCGCGGTCTCCTCTGATTCTTGGCTTCCAGCCAGTTCGCTCACTGCATTAGATATTTTAGTTCCCCCTTTGCCTTTGTCCAACGATTCTAGCCTCGTTGCACAATCCACCGCTTCGGTGAACGACTTAGGGTCCAGTATAGCTACTTGCCTGGCTACGCCCTGTTTTAATCCCTCTAAAAACACAGCTAACATCATGCTTTCACTCGCCTCTGCTTTAACTTGCTTTTGTTTCAGAACACCTGCAAATTCGATCACGCTCTGGTCTTTTCCTTGCTTAAGGCCACAGAATTCTGCGTGTTTCTGCCACTTAGCTCTTCGATCACCGAAGATCTTGGTCATTTGGGCTTCTAGTTTCTCAAACGAGTCTTTCTCACCCTCAGCTAACGCTCCTGCCCAGTCGTCGGCCCTTCCTTTTAGGCCTAACAGCGCCATATTCAGGAGATGGGCGTCCGACCAGTCATAGATAGCTTTCAGTCGTTTTAATTCCCTGAAATACTTTTCTATTTGCTCGTCTTCTTTTCCACTAAACCACGGTAACCTAATGTTTGGTCCCCTTTGGTGACCACTGTGAGTCGTTTCACGCACTGGTGCTGGTGTTTGCCCCAGTGCCTGGCTCAACTGTGGTAGAATTTCCCAAATATTTGGTTGATTCGGTGGGTTTGGAGGGTTGTTCTGACCTGGTGGGCCCGGCGGACCTGGTGGTCCGGGCGGTGGAGGATTTGGTGGGATTGGGGGGTTGTTGAGTTGGTTAAGGAAGGGATTGTTGTTCTGGTTCGGGGGAGGGTTATTGGGTCCTGGTGGATTTGCTTGATTATTCTGGCCTGCTGGGGCTTGCTGACCCTGCTGATTATCCGCTCTTCCTCGGCCTGCGTTAAGATTGGCAGCGAGTGCCATCGCCTGCAATAGGTGAGGGAGCAGGTTTTGATCGACCCCACCCCCTGCTGGCACGGCCCGGCCAGGCTGTTGGCCCGGTTGGCCTCCCCCATCATTTTGTTGCTGTCCCCCAAGGTTTACCCCAGGATTAGGCTGCTGTATTCCCGGATTCACACCACCATTTCCCCCTGCACCGGGTTGCTGGAGTCCCCCAGGGTTTATCCCCAGATTGGGCTGATTCAGAGGGGGATTATTAATAAGGTTTTGGGGAGGGTTGTTGAGAAGGTTTTGAGGAGGGTTAGGCCCTTGTGGGTTGGCCTGATTATCTTGGCCTCCCTGGATCTGCTGATTAAGAGGAGGAATAAGTCCTTGAGGGTTGGCCTGATCGTTCTGGCCCCCTTGAACTTGTTGATTAAGGGGAGGGTTGGCCTGATTACCTTGGCCTCCTTGGGCCTGTTGATTAAGAGGAGGAATAAGTCCTGCCTGCACGCCTCGGTCCGGCTGCTGGATTAGGATCTGGCCATTCCCATTGTTTTGTTGAGGTCCCCCAGGGTCCATCCCACGGTTAGGATGCCATGCCCCCAGATCTACACCCCCAGCTCCCCCTTCATCGGGTTGCTGGCGTTGATCTCTATCCTCTCTTTCTTCTACTAGATCCATCAAAGGAACGCCTCCTTCCGCCATATTATTTTCGTGGAGGTTTTGTATATCGTGATCGTCCCACTGTTCTTTCACAGGTATTTCCTCTACACTAATTTCGTCCTCACTTTCTAGTTTAGCTTTCTTACCTGTGTCTAAAACATCCTCGGTAATAATTTCGTATGAAGACGAGGTTGATTTATCTTCTCTAGCTAATTTTCTATCAGGACCACCCCCTCTGACATCTGCGGCTGCTTGTTCTGTCTCGCTATTTTCTTCCTCGTACTCGTCCTCGTATTCTCCATACAATTCATGAGTTAGAGTGTTAAAATCTTGTGTTTTAAGCGTTACATTTTCTTCACTATCCTGATCGCTTAGCCTCTCTAAATCTATGTGCTTTTCGGGGCTTGAGTCTGCCCACTGCTTTAATATTTCGGCTGGATCAAAGGCCTGAGCTTCCGCTCCCCTACCAGCCTGGTCTAAGTTCGTTTCTACACCGTAAGTTAATCGATAGGGTTGTAAATTGCCTACTTTCTCGCTGTTTCCCTCTGCTTCCCTTCCCACTCCCCTATCCCTTCCCACTGTTTTTCCTTTAGCTACAGTGGAATAAGGAATGGACGCCCCCGGGTTGGGGTGAGTTGGTGTTACCAGTGGGTGACTGATAAACTCAAGTCGTTGGGGTAATGGATAGGTGAGAGAGCTCCCATCAGGTAGGATTACCGGATTTTCGGGGCGTTTTCCCCCTGATGGGCTGGAGTTATCCGCGGTGTTTTGTCGTTGTTTTAGATTTCCTGAAGAAAATAGGTTATCTTCATTGGAAACTTCCTGTTCGCCTTCACCTCCCGCTGCGGGCAGTAAACGATAAGGAACACTTTGGTTACACCACGGATTGTTCACATCAGATTCACAGGTGGAGCGAGAGCTAGTACCAGTTTCGTGGTCCGTAGGTGGTACGTACCCTGGGTTCCAATATTGCTGATATTCCGTGAGACGGTTCTTCCCTTCAACTCGTCCCGAGTGTATTAGGGTTTCAAGTCCTTCGTCAAGAACCGGCCTATCTTTGGACCCTAGGTGCCAGGGAAATGGTTTACCTTTGCCACGGGTTTGGTAATTTTGTGCACCTTCGGGGCAGAGCTGCTTGGGTCTGGCTGCGACCTCCTGTCTCTGTGCCTCCCCGTCTAAGGGGTTACCTACCAGGTGGCGGTTTTCCACATTCCCTGTATATGATGTTGACACATCGTGTCCTGCGGGCCGCAAAGATTGAGGCTTGGGGTTAGAGGAAGCCTCAAAGTCACCGGTGGCTGACATCAAGGATGAGCAAAACGGCACAAGTCATGTTTCGGGTATCTCCACCAAATGAACTATTGTTAATGTTTGATTTAAGACTGCGTAGGATTCGTGTATATCCAAGTCTTCGTAAGTTGCTTTCCAGGATGTCTGAGTAATTCAGACCGCGTTTAAAGTTTGTCCATTCACTTCCCAATAGTTCAAAAGAAATGAACGATGAGGGAGCTTCTTAATATGAAAGGGTTTTTATTCAATAAACATCTCATCCCGAGTCAAAGCCACCATGTATAAGTCTTCATCAGTCCACCTCCCATCTCCTATCAGCAATCAACCACATTTAGAACACGAGTTGCTCCAACGCCTTCTAGACCATTCTAGCATTCAGCTCTAACACAATCCTATGTCCGAGGTAGTGGGTATTGGTAAACTCCAGTCTGTTACACGGAGTCGATGTACTTACTCCAGGTATAACTCCTTGGCTAAACATGTTTAGCTGATGTTCTCACTAAACTGAGTGATTACTAACTTCTAACCAACTCACTCACTAACTGCTCGCTCCCTACCTTGCAGCGCCTTTTATACTGGTTAACAGGTGGCGCTAGGAGCGTAAGATATTTCTCCTAGAAGTAGACTAGAAGTAGACTTGCTAAGCCTGATCCTTGTTGGATTATATATTATGACAATGTATTAAAAGTACTAAGCCATTAGTACAATATTTCAGTAACATCTAACTAATTGAGCAGAGATTCTTCATGTAAGTTTCATTAATGTGTCCCGTCTGAGGGTAAGTTCTCATTTAATTACAGGTTTTTATTTATGACGAAGTGTAGATTTTTCTGCTTTTATTTTTAAAACATTATTTTCTACATTTGTTGAAATCAAAACTATGATCTAAGAATGCTCATTCAAAATTCCACGGTTCTATTGTATAGTATGTTTTGTATTTTCGTGACATTAAATCACTTGTTTCTTTGTTTCACATCTCCATAATCCCTACATAATGAGTTATTAGAATACGATATGTATTGTAACATTCTTTCTCTCAAAATGAAATAATGAATCTTTAAAGATCAGAAGCACAATGACCCACGTACCATGCCCTCCCTTATCTATATTTAGTAATCTTTCTTTACAAACTGCCTTAACCGTCTCTTTTCTCATTCTCCCAAATCCACTTTTCTCACGACGATTCAAATCTTACCCCCTAAGACAAAGGGTGTCCCTCATCTGCGAGAAACATTCCCAGTTTTATCGTTGGTTCTCCGTGGGTGATGGATTACCGGGGGTGTAAGGGGTGCCCTCCTCCCGCCATCCGTCTCCTCCCGCCACCCCTACACACCCCGTCACAGACCGGGATGGGCACCGCCCTCTCTTATCACCAATTGTCACCAATCCATTCCTCATGTATGAGAACTGCCATTTCTCTACCTGTCGCCGAGACCTGCTATCAGGCCTTTTATGGGGTACCTAATGTGCATCCCACCGAAGGGCTGTATGGGTTGACTAAAAAGGTGTGTGAAGACTGGGACATCAAGGAATTTATCGGGGATATATATATATGCATATGATTATAGTGTTTGTGTGTATATATTTGTGATTGTGTGTGGTTTATATATGTATCTATCTATTTATCTGTTTATTATTCACTTATTATTCATATGTTTATTTATAGCTGTGTCCATGGGTTCTAATGCTATCTAGGATAGAATTCTTTGAAATTAAATTCCTCTTTGAGTCTTATGTACGTGTCCACGTATTACTCAAATATGAACCTGTGACTGTTGCACTATTTGACAAATGGAATATTTTCTTAATTAAAACAATAGTGAAGCCTGTGGACACACGGCAGCCTATACGTCCCGTACCCCCGGGGGTGGGGTAAAAGTTCCCAGCGGGCCGTACGGTGAGGGCGTGGTCAGGGGGTGGTCAGTCCCGGCTCGTCCACCCCCGCCCGTTTAGAGCCGTCATGGGCGGTGGGCACCACTGGTCAGTCAGTGGTCACTGGTGGTCAGCAGAGCAGGTAAGCCCTCGGCTGTAATTCCTACCTGGCTAACCACACCCCTTATTAACCCCTGCCCTGTGCGGCCCGCTCCCCTGCCCTTACCGTTACCGTTTAAACCACCCCGAGTCCAGGGCCACCTCTATGTACGATCTGACCAACAAGTATAGACAGAAGTCTATACTCGTTGATCTTACCAACTGAGTTGAACGTGCTTACCAAAGTGCAATGTATCTGGAGTCTGCACAGACTGGGACTCTTTATCAGATAAGAAGTGCCTCGAGCAGTTGAATTCTAAAATATTTAAAATAATTATGATAATATTAAACTATAAAAAATCTTCTATGGTAGGTATTTCATGTGAGGACCGTTTACTATGTAAAGATATGTCAATACAGTAGCTACCGCATTGTTTCGAACCTTTACCCAAGCCCCACCTGTTCAGTTACAGACGTTAATGAAAACCATGAATGAGTCCGGGCAAATATGCAATGTTGAGATAAAATGTTTGTATATCAGACGGTCTGACCATACTTGCCACTGTAATGAATAAGGGGAAATATTGGGAACCAGTAAAATCTGTCCACGCAATGGTCACCGTGCAGACATACGTCAGTGCAGTGGACATTGTGCAGACATCCTCCTAATGTTTTGATTATTATAAAGAAGATTTTGTAATGACATTGTTTTGGAATGCACATTCTGAAGGTACTTATTGGGTGAGCCAGAATCATCTGGAATAGTCTGTTGAGATATAAGCTGGTATATTCATTGATGCAATCAATGTAAAGAACGAGGAGAAGTAGGCAACCTGGAACCAGCGAAACCTCTCCGAACAATTACTACTGTGCAGCCATGTCTGTGAAGTAGCTACCATGCAGACAGATATTTATATAGCCACCTGACCGACATGTTTCCTTCCTAATTTACTTGCTTTGTTTTTTATAAAGGCTAGAACTAAACAGGTGGGGCTTTGGTAAAGATTGGAAGATATGACGTTTTATTGTAAGTTGGGAAACAATCAAAGCATTAGGAGGAATACATTTTGCGTCCCCCTTCTCCTCCCTCCAACTTTCACCTTTTTATTTTTATTTTTTTATTTTTTAGGGGGGGAGAGGGGGGTGACAGAGGTGCAGAAGTCGGAATGCCCCCTCCCCCAACCACCTCAGGACTGCTGAATGACCTACCTGAAACGCTGACCACTCCCCTGATGACCATCACTGACCAAAGGTGACCTGAGGTCAACCCCCCTTAACCCCTGACCCCTGACCCCTGACCTGTCCAGTTAGCTCGGCCCACCCCTGGCCGTCGGGGAGCGGTCAGTCCGGCAGGTTTACGACCCCCGCCCCCTCCTACCTGCCGCACGGATTATCTTTATGGCCATAACAGTCAGTGCCGGTCAGCATGGTCTCAATGTGGAGTCAATATCTCAATAAAAGACCGATAAATATCTCAATAGGAGCCCAGTTACTTTATTTTCAATGAAACGCCAGTAAAATATCCACATAAAAAGGCCTCAGCTACAGGTGGTCACCCACTGTTATGAAGGATAAGGTAATCTGTATTCACTACCCCCTAGTTTATGGGACCTGTGGATGTATTCAATAAACCTGTTATAAGGGTGCGCGGACACAGCGCTTTAATTCACTTTATAACATCAAAGAAAGGTCCACATACTCATGTATGCACTGGACTGACTCTAGTAATTGAACTTTGTATTGGACAAAAAGGCTAAAAAAAAAACATACTTAAATTCGTAAATATGTAAGTAAATGACAACCATAGAACTGTGAGAAAACGAGATAATATATCATAGTTTGATAGCTAGGAACATAGACAAATAGTTATGGGCAAAGCTAAACTATTTTTTCAGAATATCAAACACCACAGGAATCAATTATGGAAATGTTGGCCTTATAAAACAAGACGGCGCATTTGAATAGGGATATCGTTGAGCATTGCATACATTAGCATGTGGAAAACGTATGTTTTATCTTTGAAAATTTGCCACATTAAGAAATATTTTTGATAGCCCCCACCTTTGTCCTTTCGGATAATCATAGATCTAAAACACCAACTGGTTATCTCTATATCTATGGGATAATCTAGAACCGCCACTGCTTTCCTTTCTTATACTCCATCGGTAATAATTACAACAATCATGCAACTCATATCCAAAGGGTGCTTAATCTTTCCGTTTCGATTAGAAGCAGTCAATGAGTTGTATAAAAGCAAAACACTTTGTAATTTGACAATCAGCACGTGTCATCACTACTCGGTTGTTCATCATCCTACAACAAACGCAACTTGACTCTTCTCTTGTCATTGAGTGAGAGTGGGGAGCCTGGGTGGGGAGACGAAGTGTCCGGGGAAAAGAGATGGAACTAGGTGTCGATCGGCGACCATCACAATGATTTCGACATAAAACGGTGTAACAACAGGCTAACTTGAATGATACAGAAGTAAAGCATTTTTAAGGTTAATCATTTCTTTTTTTGTTGTTTTTACTGTTTTTATCAATTATTTTTTAACCTGAATACGATTACAATCGTGGGTTTATAACACCCCCCCCCCCCCCCCCACACACACACACCTCGCCCACCTCCTGACCCGGCCGTATCCTAAGTAGGCCCGGGTCGGGCCGTCAGGTCACTACACCCGGGGGAGGGGGCCGAGACCCCTCAGCAGGGGGTCAGGACCCCACGCTGGCCCACCCTAGCTCACCTTACCCCCTCTACCTGGCCGTGAAATGATCCTGATTTGTCCAGGTAGGGCGGCCCTTTGGTGTAGGGTGGGGGGTCGATCACTGCCCACCTGTGAGGCCTGAGGGTACTGGAGGAACGAGGGGGGGAGGGTTAGGGTACAGGTAAGTGCAGGTATGTTATTCTGTCGGAAGGCCAGGGGGTACCCCGAGCAAGATGTTTGAAATAATAAAGAAAAATGTTCTTGGTATATAGATAACTGTTTCTGAAAATGTGAATTAAGTCTGTTGTGATTTTGTCTATTGTCTAAGTTGGAAATTGGAAATACAATTTCTATTGAATATCTGAATTTCTCTTTGAACGAATATATATATATATATATATATAATATATATATATATATATATATATATATATATATATATATATATATATGATGGAATTGTATGGATTGTAAGGTTAGTTGATAAGGGGTGGGGGGGACGTCTTGCATGATCCAGTAGAAGGCATTGCCTCCCTCATTGCCTCCTGTTCGCTACAGTGCACCCCAACCTCACCTCAGTGGTACTCTCAGTCTGTGGGATAGGCAGACTCCCATGCTGAGGTAACAAAGGAGAAAAACTATATGTCCATGTATAAAGGGGCGGGGCGAACAGATGGGGAGAGGGCTTTGATATAACCCGAGGTCCGTCTTATTGGTCATCGGATGCCGGGCGCCGTGATAGATTCTGCTGATGTTTATTTGATTTTACCGACGAATAGAAAATGTCCGCAGGCAAAGGTTATGGGTAAGGTGGGGGGTAGAGGTCAGTACCCACGGTTTGCCTGATTACTCCTAACCTCCCCCCAAACTACCACCATTTGTGCAAATGGATCTGAGTATACTCCCCCCGTTGTTGTTATGAAGTCAAGAGCTGTATTTGGAAATGAAATGAACATTGTAACAAGCATCAATCATGTTTCAATTTCTGCTTTGAAATGTAAATCAATAATTCTGGAAACCAAGGTAAACCAAGACAAGTATTACTATTAAAAGTCTAGTAAAAAGAACATCGTAGCACTACAACATGACTCTCATGGCCTTCATGATTGAACTTTTAATCAGGTAGTACACCCGCCACACAATTTTCGTTTATTTCACATTTTCAGGGCATTCAACGGATGTGAAATGTCAGGTCATTGGGTACAGGAGGACAGTTTTTCTCACGCCCTGTCCCCTCCAGGGCACATGCCTCAAATTCCTTTGGAACTGATACCCATATATGGAGCACATGGTCAGTACACCGGCCACTCACTTCAGAACTGACGTTGGTCCACACAGGACCTTAACGAAAAAACTCTCTCTGATCAGTGGCCAACGATAGCCCCTGATCAACCCCACTGCTGCTCTTGCATATTACCACGATGGTAAGGCAAACTAGGAGTGCAGATACTAGCCGCAAGGCTACCCCAAACTACATTGTGGACGAAGATAGCTCTACGTTAGGAATTGCTGATGAGATGGAGGACGCCGCTTCTTCTTCTGACCATGAGACAGCCGACGGTGGTGCAGATGTTGGGCACGCCAGTGGGAGTGCCGGTGGCAGCGGCGAACGTAATCAGGGTGCTGAGTGGCCTGACAAAGTGAAGTTCAAGGCCCTGGAAAAGCAGGTCGCTGATATCGCTAAAATGATGAAGGCACAGGCCAAGTCCCGTGGAAAAGAAAAGAAGCGGTCACCGAGGAAGACGGGGCGTGGGCACAAGCACCGTGTGGCGGCCAAGCCGAGGAGGAGACGCTCGTCACCTCCCCCACCAAGCGACGCAGGGACTGATGAGTCAGAAGATGAATGGTACGATGACGAAAATACCGCATCTGATGACAGCGACGAGGAAATACCACGGATCCAGTTTGATATTGAAACCCTCACTGGTAAGCCTCCTAAGCACTCTAAAAACAAAAGTCGCACTAAGTACAAGTACCCTCGCCCTTATATGTACCAGCTGCGGCCAACCCTGTTTGATATAAAAGACAGGGAGTGTTTTGACAACCTGTCTTATCAGGAATACGTCTTTGGCATGGTTAGACTGATCTCCACATTGCACAAGAAGGATGACGGCGTCAGGTGCCTTCTGGATCATTTGAAAATGGTCGCAGAGGATGCCATAAAGTTCAGCTGGGATGGAGTACGTGACTTCACCAACTCTTGTTTTGATAAGGTGGATAGGAAAGAAATGACGTGGAGGTCAGGAGAGCTGATACGTGATGAGAGGATCAAGCTGGCGTGGATCTCTGGGCCCAAGCAGAAAAAGGAACCCCGCCCATGTCACCTCTTCAACATGGCAACATGTGACAAGGCTGATGGTCATGTTGAGGGGGACGCTCCTATGAAACACAGGTGCGTTGTGTGCTGGTATGGGGCCAACCTCAGAGAATGCACACATTCCCTACACACATGCAACAAGAAAACGTTGATCCAGAAGCCACAGGGTAACCCAGGATCCCAGGGGTCCCAGGGAGGACCAAGCTCGTACAAACACAACCAGTACAAGTACAAAAACGTGACTAATGGCAGGGACCACAAGGATCAAGGTGGCGAGAAGCCACCCCCAAAAAACTGACTGAAACCAACGTCGGCCTCTCTGTTCAAAGCGGGGAGACTGAATTGACTTACGATAGTCAGCAGTTACCGCTTGGTCACCACATATTCAGAGAGGCCGACCCTTCCATGCCCCATCGTGGTTCACACCTCAGCGATGAAGCAGGGCATGAATCAAACACCCATCTGGATAACGAAATCCTGGATACACACTTCCCACCGTCACAAGACGCTGGGGGAGGCCTGCTTATCAGACGTCATGATACATCTGATTTCCTCCTTTTTGCCTCTGTGCCCAATCAGCATGTACGACATGATGAAGCAGGTGCTGATAAAAACGTCCTGAATCAAGGTGGCAACATCTCAACCCCTGTAGAACACTGGTATGATCATCCCTTCATATCGTACAAGGCACCTGGGGAGATTGCCAGACTATATGATGCAGTTGTGTCACAGAGAAAGCCTAATGTAAACGGGGCTCATATTCCCCTGAGCACAGGCTTAAACCTACCTGCTTGGGACCAAAAACGGACAGGTCACCCTGATGATGATATGGTCATTGATGGAGTAACCTATGGGTTTCCTCTCCACTACAAAGGACCACCGCTGTATGGATCTAATCTACACACCTCTAATCATCACTCAGCCAGGCACTACCCGACAGCAATCCACAGCTATATTGCCAAAGAAAAACGTTTTGGGACACTGATAGGTCCATTTGACAGCCCTCCGTTTATTCCCTGGTGCCATGTTAGCCCTCTCATGACGAGGCCTAAAGCAGACTCACAGGACAGACGGATTATAGTGGATTTGTCTTACCCTGATGGGGGAGTGAATGCCCATATCCCTCAGCATGAGATTAATGGTGTTCCCGTTGCTCACACCTTACCAACTGTATCAGAAGCTGTTGATCTGGTGAGAGAAATGGGTATGCTCACAGCGCAACTGGCGTCTGTGGATATCAGTAGAGCATATCGAAATTTTCGTACCTGCCCTGCTGACTGGCCCCTACTGATCATACAGCATGAAGGGCAATACTTTATTGACACCGCCATGCCATTTGGTGCGAGAAAAAGCAGTTTCTTTATGCAGTCTGTTTCCAATTTTGTGACACGTGCCTTACAAACATTGGGAGTTACAGTGTTGATTTATTTGGACGATATTCTTATCTTTGGCTGTAATGAGAAAGAGACTCGCGAAGCATATGAGACGGTGCTAGTACTCCTGGAGGAGTTGGGACTCCCTGTAGCATCACATAAGCTGCACCCTCCATGTCGCAAAATAGTATGGCTTGGCATATCTATTGACTTAGACAATAACTGCCTCTCTATCCCAGAGACAAAACTTGAAGAAATGCGAACTCTAATTGTGAGCTTCAAGGATCTCGCCTACCTCACAACTAGACAGATGCAGTCGCTCATTGGGATTATAAACCATCTCGGGAAGGCTGTGCCCCCAGCCCGCCTGTTTATGAGCAGGCTTCTTGAGAAATTAAGAGAAGCCAAAGGAGAAAAAATATACGTCACCCCACCTATCAAGGCAGATATCAGGTGGTTTGAAACTTACCTCAGAGACTTTAATGGCAAGGCCATTATTCCCGACACTGTCCCATCTGTGATCATAGAGGCAGATGCATGCTTAACAGGCATGGGAGGGCATGATGGACGAGCATACTACATCATGGAAATATCAGACAGGATGGCGAAGGCTCACTCAATTTCGAGGCTAGAATGTATGAACGTTCTACTAGCAGCCAGGACCCTTATAGGTCCGTCAGACACAGGCCGAACGGTCCTTATCAAGTGTGACAATCAGGCTACCATTTACACATATCAGCATGGACGAGCCAAGGACGAGGTTATGCTGGCTTGTGCAAGAGCCATGTGGCTACTTAGTGCGACTTTGAACATTAATTTCATATTTGTACATGTCCCAGGCGTCGATATGCATGTAGCAGATGCCCTGAGTAGAGTATTTGAAACTAAGAGCTCTCGCCCTAAAGTACATGAAATTGTCACTGCACTAGGACTTCGTGAAATGACCCCTAGGGGAACTGATCTTGACTACTCTTCATTCATATAGGTAAACCCCTCGACCACTACATCAGATGTGCTCGGAGGCGTCAGGGCATGGCATACAGACCAGGGACACTATCTAATAGACGAGCAGCTGTCCATGCCTATAAGGGGTTTGCTGCGTCCATGGGTTTTAACTACAAATGCCCGACTGCCCTGCAAGTGTGTGCGTATATAGAGAGACTAGTGGAGAAATCATATTCCCCAGGAACAATAAGGAATCATATATCTGCAATCACAACGTACATGACCCTCCACTCATGGAATACGAAGCCTATCAGATCATTGAGAGTGGTAAATGCTCTAAAAGCTGTTGAGAGGAATGTACGACATGTACCCTGTCAAAGGGCCCCTGTAACACCGGGCCTCTTGAGGCGCGTGATTAAAGCCCTCAAGCGGGGCAACAACAGCGAGATGATTGTGCTAGCCATCCTGCTAATGTTTCAGGCATTTCTGAGACAATCTAACCTTCTTCCACGGTCAGTGAAAACGTTTGACCCAACACGCCACCTCACTCACTCAGATGTGGTGGTGAGAAACTCGGTCATGGAGATAACGGTAAAGTGGTCAAAGACACAACAGGCACTGGGTGACAGCCGCGTCATTAATCTCCACGCGATCCCAGGGTCCCCCCTCTGCCCAGTAAGGGCATACAGCCGGGTGCAAAGGGTACGTGGGAGCACCCGTCCAAGGGACCCCTTGATAGCCTTTCCAGACGGGAACGCCATCACCGTCGGCTACCTCAAGGGTCGATGGAATGCGGCCCTCTTGTCACTTGGTCTGTCACCGAGCAGATACTCCCTCCACAGCCTGCGGAGAGGGGGCGCGTCCTTCTGCTATTACCAAGGGGGCGCGTCCCTTAATCAGGTAAAGAGACACGGGGGATGGGTGTCGGATTCAGTACGTGCCTACCTCAAGCCCCCCAAGGCGTTCAAAGACTCGGTCCACAGAGCCCTATTGGAACTGTAAACGGCTCTGACCGTCACTCCCTGGAAACTGGCTTAGTTTGCCCCAGCTTACTTACACAGACAATTAGACTCTCATTATCTCACAAGAACTCATATCTTCTTAGTTACCATTATATAATTGTAGGTAAACATATATAACCACAGGTAACGCAGGAGAATAAGAAAGACAACTTATTGTTACCATTATTGTTAGCATTATTGTTATGTAACTCTCAAAAATATTATGTTATCAACTGTGTAGACGACGTCAGGATAGCCACATTAAAACTTTATATCTTACTCCCTGTTCGATCTTGTTATCCCAATGTTCAGGGCATTCAACGGATGTGAAATGTCAGGTCATTGGGTACAGGAGGACAGTTTTTCTCACGCCCTGTCCCCTCCAGGGCACATGCCTCAAATTCCTTTGGAACTGATACCCATATATGGAGCACATGGTCAGTACACCGGCCACTCACTTCAGAACTGACGTTGGTCCACACAGGACCTTAACGAAAACCCACCCAACCCTCACCGGAAAATGGATATGTGTGTGCCCCAGCTTACTTACACAGACAATTAGACTCTCATTATCTCACAAGAACTCATATCTTCTTAGTTACCATTATATAATTGTAGGTAAACATATATAACCACAGGTAACGCAGGAGAATAAGAAAGACAACTTATTGTTACCATTATTGTTAGCATTATTGTTATGTAACTCTCAAAAATATTATGTTATCAACTGTGTAGACGACGTCAGGATAGCCACATTAAAACTTTATATCTTACTCCCTGTTCGATCTTGTTATCCCAATGTTGATGTTGTGTTCATTAATGGTTTGTGTGTTTGTACTGTTGTGGTGTCAGTCCATAGTTAGGGCCTGCAGCAGACAGAGAGCCAGAGTATGCTATACACAAGCAGAAGGAAACAGCTCAGATAGAGTAGCAGGCCACAGCGACTTGGTTTCTATTATGGATAATCTGCAGGCTGATGAGCAGGAAGGCTAGGAGCATTGGCTGTGAGGGTTGAGTTGACCAAGCCCCTTGGACTGATGACTAACAGGAGCTTAGTTACATATATCATGTGTTTTGACTAATAAACAATCTTTCACGTGAGTGTTATGTCACCTCTTGATGGAGAACCATGTCTCAAGATGACCTGTGGCTTCAACGGAGGGAAGACTGCAATTGGATCTAGCTAGCAAATCAGTATAAGTAAAAGAAACATAATGCTTAAAGATACCTCTACAAGTAACAAGAAAGTTAAACCCCATAGTTCATGTTGATAAAAAATGTAACTTGTCTGTGTTTATTCTTACTTATTACTTGTTAATGGGCCTTCACATGGGATAGCTTTATCATCTACTGAGTTCTCCACTTAATAAAAGATTCGGTTGCAGAGGCGCATTTCATGTGTTTTCATCCCATACAACAGTCACACGGTTCCAGTATTTGGTACATCTAATATCGTGCAGCGTCCTTAGCCAAAAGCAAACACATGTACAATCTGGGGGGATCATATTACTCTGTGTCGTGGTTTCTTTTCAATATATGCACTTCTACTGGAACATAGAGTAGTAATCTCAAATCTCACAGGGGGATCCAAATATTTTCGAGAGAGGGGTTCTGGTATAAAAATTCAGTTTAGCTCTCCTTTAATTTGCATCAAAGGTTTTGAAGACGCTCCCTGGGAGGAATACAGTTATAACATACATCAGGGTACCCACGTGGGGCTGTAGGAGCGACACCTGTCTGATGTAGAAGACACTAATTACAGGGTCCGTCACCAGGGGGCGTGACGGCGGCCTTGGGGGGCAGGAAACAGGCACTGCTTCAGGGATCTCCGAGTGAGAAGAGGACAGGTTAGTCAATAAGTGGCTGTCCTCTATTTTTATTTAACAAGAGTGCTTTCCCCACCGGCTGAGCAATGCAAGATAGTTAAATCTGTGTAGGTACTATTTAGAATTGAAGAAATGCCTGTCGTTGAGTGTGGGCCACTGCCACCCATTAAATAATGTTTGCTCCTTGCGCCGGTCGTGGGAAAACCAACTTCCTCATATGCTCAGCGATTTACCGATGGAAAAATGGTACTTTTCGGGATTCCTGATATTCATGTACCAAAAGGAAACCTACTTCCCCCCCCCCCCCCCCCCACACACACATACCTTCCCCGACTCACTTAATTTTCATGATTTTAAACATTTCTCCTTGCTAGATATGGCATTTTGCTGGAAAAGCTAATCATGAGGATAAAACCCACGATTAAACCAGATCTGTATATCTGCAGTCTAGTCCTTAACTGTATCAATGGCACCCATGTGGTTGATAATTATTGGTTAAATGTGTGGGTTTTCCCTGCTACAATAACCAAGTGACGAAAGTGTTCTATTGTGTGACTTAAGATAATATTCTAAATTGATATAAAATTGCACACCCTAGGAAATAAAGATTGAAAGATACACAAAAGGCGATGAATAATGAATGGGAAATGTAGGTCTCACGGAACTAAATGTGGCGCCATCTGTCAGTGTCCTTCAACTTTCTGTCCCGAGGTGAAGGGGATGCCAGTCTCTGAGTGGCTGATAATGGGATAAGATAAAATGATAATGCAGAATTAGAATTCACATGATACCCCCTACTATTTCTGAGTTATTTCATAAAAAAGGATCCATGATATGGGATGTTTGATAAATGTCAGTGGGGTTTTAAAATAGGCTCTGTGCTCCATGAATTTGGTCGCTGCAAAACTGCTAAAATGAGGGTAGGTCAACATCTGCGACTCTTACGAAAAAATTTCACGGTCAACCTACCCTAAAATTTTGATATTTTGTGTCCCAAAGAGGTCTCAATAGGTAACTGAGTGATTTTAAGGTGTTGCAATGTTTGGGATATTTTTTTTTCAAGATATGCTATATTAAACTGTACAGGAAAACATTTGGTTCCGTGAGACTGAAAGTGAGAATGTCATTGTGAACATGATGATGTAGCGGCTATTCCCAGAGGGTGTCCTACTCCGCACCCCCGTGATATAGGCTTTAAAGTGAGACCACATGTAGGGTCAGCTGAGAACGTGTAGCCATACTCTCTGGGGTTGTCAGGTCCAATCTTCTCCCAGCAACACGATGCCTCAACTTATGGGGAACCTTGTTTCATATGGTTCTCATTGATATCAGTGACGACCCGTTAAAAAGGTCGGAAAACGGACACCACTTGTTACCTTTCCTCACCGCCTCACTCTTCCCCCACATATCGCCTTGCTGATATACCTGTCAGCGTGGGCCTACCCAGAACGGCCCCTACCTGCGCCCGGCGAGTGATGGCGGACTGAGTGATAATAGGGAGGTGAGAGACATGAGACGCTGGCCGGGCGTGTAAGTGACGTCACGGAGCGTGACGGACCTCGTCACGGCTGGTTGGCCTGGTAACAGACGCCCCACGTCGGCACTGTCAGTGCGACCACCCCGCGCCATGAGAAACCAATCGCTAGGGCTAGATTTCCTGCTTTTTTTCAGAGATTCCTTTAAGAGTGGAACCACACACGTCGCGAGTCGTGACGAACAAATTAAATGGGTGGTTTGAGTTCATACTTTGGTGTTATGTGTCACTTCAACAACCACACCTCTTTTATTCCCCGACCCATGCTATTTCTATCATTTTTTTGGTACACTAGGGAAATGTCATGAATGTGCACTGTGAGAAGGCATCTGTTACAACCTATCTGCAAGAAAATGATATAGCATGAGAGGAAACCATTGGGAGTAACAGGTTTACCCCCCGACATCCCATCTAAGATATCTCGTTTTATATAACCAACCTTTCAGGAGAAAGAGGAAAAACCTTTTAGAAGAAAAGTTAATTTGAAGTACAATAGATCTATGGAGATTAACTGTAAGAATTGAGGACACTTTGTATTAGATTACGATTGTTTAATTAGTTAGTTAACGTTTTTATTATTTTGGCCATTTAGCCTAACATTTAAAGAAAGGACTTTCTTGTTGACCATCAACTATATTTTGATGAGCCAGATTTATTGCAATCTTCCATTGTTAGTGCGATATGGTTGTTGAAAGCATTGAATGACGAAAGAGTGAGGGAAAAAAGACAAACAACCACTTTAGTTTACAAGTTAAACGGTGAAGAATAACCTGTCCTGCCTTTGATCTGTCTTTTCAATGGAGAAAAATCGGGGGAAGTCCTCCATCAGTTGGAAACAAAAAGCTTCGATGGGTCCTTTTTGTTGGGGAAGAGACCGCCACTCTCGTGAAACTTCGCTCCGAGGTCACGTGAACCTTGTCGTCGATGGGTTCTCCAGGTGGTTTCGCTGGTTCTCGCACGGCGGTCTGCGGCAGGATAAGAGGGCCTGGGTACCAGCGGAGAGTCATCAACCGCTCCCAGGATGCACCGGGAGAGATGGGAGTGCGCATGTGCGGCGACAAGTGTTGGGGCCAGCTGTGGCGTCTCGTCTCCCGGCGGGGCTGTCGGGTGTACGGGGCCGGGGAGGAGGAGGGGGAGGGGTGAGGGAGTTTGTTGGTAATCCCAGCAAAATAACCTCTTAGCTGTTAACGTTCCAAAACTGACTGATGCAGTAATCGCGGCGCTATACAGCATAGCTGCATGCGTTTACAGGTGTTGGTCCCTGCTCCACGCCTCCCTTGCATGGTCTCTAATATTTCGGATTTATAACACTGTGAAATAACTATCCTGTACCTAATCCGGTAACATACTCAGTCGGTCCTAATTTTTGGGCCGTCCATTAATTCTCTATTTACATTGTCACTACGAATATGACATTGTATGCATCATCCTGGGCATCATCAGAACATTGCTGCACAGGTCCACACTGGCTAAAAGGAATCTGACAACTAGATCGCTCCATGACTGTGAAGCATAAAGGTAGCGGACTCTGAGGAGTCAGGAGAGGGGTATACCCGGGGTATTTTCTTATCACCCCTGACCACCCCCTTACGTCTTCTTGTGATAAGACGGGCGGGGTGGAAGGCCGTGGGAACGTCCCGCCGTGTGTTGGTTCTTCAGGTTCATTATAATGACATAATAAATTAGCTGGTCACTGAGATAAGGAACACAGTCCTCATGCCCAGGCAACTGGTTGATGTGCACAAAACTAGTCGCACCTGAAGAATACACCTTTCACACGCTGTATCACCAAGGTGACTCCGGGGTGGCAAATTCCCCCCCCCCCCCCCCCCAAAAAAAAAAAAAAAATCACACCTATATGCATTATCGTGAGAGTTTCATTCATCTTGTTTCCACAAACAAGACTATTTTAAGTGATAACATGGAGAGTAAAATAAGAAAATTTTACTCTCCAAGGTAATAATAAACATAATTTCTGAAATTGTATTCCCTAAAAACTAATTATTATGGCAAGCAACTAGTTTTACTCCATTAATAACTGTCAACTTGGCGGAGGTAGCACGAAGCAAAAACGCAGAACTTTGCGTACACACAATTTAGACAATACTATAAAATTCAACTTTATGAAATGGCAAAAATAAGCACGTACACTAAATTTGAGGAAAATCCTGTGGTAATTACACTCGGTGTGGGGCTAGCTTACAAACCTGTGTCTGCGATATAAAAAGAAAACTACTTAGAAACATGCTAAATTCTCTCAACTTAGCACCTCCTCCCCCAACTTTCATCCTTTGCCCCACCGTCAGCTGGTTCTTGGGGCAACTCAGGCCGGCTAAGCCCCACCGACAAGTACCTCCGGGGAAGGCTGGGAACAAGTGCCCTGACAAGTGCAATCTGTCGACGACAGCCCCCCTGGCGGCAACTTCAAACACCTTCCGGGCATTCCCAGCGTCTCAACATGGCGGACGCCGATGGACCGTGACGATAAGGAGCCTCGTTCTCATGTTGGGTTTCCCCGACCGCTCCTGGGAAACAGGGGTTCCCTCCAGTGTCTCTGGGGAAGTGGTCGTACTCAGTGATGGTACTCCCCGACGTCACTCATGGGGACGTCATCCCCGCGCGTTCATGTCATATTTATTCCAGGGGGAGTATGTTACATAAAAATTCAAACTTAACCTAAGAATGCAGAGACGTTTGAAACCAACTGAGTTTTATGTGTGGAGTAATAATACTTATAATATGCTTTTGCATTGTGTGTCTATCTAAATTTGTTCAAAAGTTGTGTACACATGTAGAATCTGAGCTTGAATCTAGCATCTTGATTAAGAAAGTTGGGTGCTCACGTTTAGGGCATCTTACAAACAACGTCATGTGGTAACCCTATAACCTTATCCTGTTAGAGGGGTAATGCAAAAATGATCATTCTCAGTTTTATTAAAATACTTTCTTGATCTACTATCTTCATTTTACAAGCGAAATCCTTGGTCACAACCTGGTCAGAACATCTCTCTTGGAACTTTAGTAGCACCCTCGTGGAATTTAACATACTTACCGAGGGCATTGTGCATTTCGCCACGTGATACCGTAAGATATTTAACTTTAGGTGGATAAGGAGGTGTTCAGCTGTATGTTATCAAGTGGTTGTGGGGAGGGAGGGGAGTCGAGGGGGCTCTTGAGGCGGATTTTCAATATTTCCCTTAAGTCCTTATCATTAATGAAATCATTATGATATGGGAGTTGTTTCCTATGAAAGTACACGTGTGAACTGAAGACTTGTTCCTATTGATACCGAACGCACCTAATCAGACCCTCATTACATTGGTGAGTCGAGCCCGAACCTCCTACAATTTACGCCAACTACACTGTCTCCCCGTCCTATCAATTCCGATACTCTCCATATCCATATTCCAAACGGGTTGCCCAGGGAAACAGGGTACGAAACAGCATGGAACATGTGACTCACTAGCTTTGGAATGGCTAGATCTCTTTTCCCGCCCTCCGAATTTCCTATCCTTCCTGCCAGCGAAATAGCAATAAAACATACATCAACTTAGAGTATCTTTCTAATCAACACTATGCGATTACGATCATGTTATTTGTATGATTTATTATGTTGAGATAATTCCCCATAATCTGTAAAAAGAACCCATCTATAAGCCTTCATACATATTTTCTAACAAGGGGTCAGACGACCTTGTGTCATAAGAATCGGGACCGCATCAAGCCGCAAGCATTGGCTGTGAAAAGGATGTCGCACTATCTGAAAACCAGGGGGAGACCCTGATATTTACTTACTTCAAAATTATATATATATATATATATATATATATATATTATGTTAATGAATTGTAATTTCTGAAGGACAATAACAGAGCTGACATGATTTTACTGTCCGGGGGGGGGGGGGGGGTCCTGGGGGTCCTGACTCCTCCACCCCCCTTTTGGACCCCTAAACTACAAAGAGAGGGGGGGGGGGATGAAGCGCGATTGCACAAAGTTTTTCCCCTTTCGAAAATCCTGTATCCACCCCTGAAAGTTTAGAATCGGGAGAACATTTGTCCAAATTCGAGGTTCGGTCCCAGAGGCTACAGTTTGGACCGTCCCAGCTGTTCAGCCGCTCAGTGCTGTCACCTAGTGTGAGTAACCTACGGTCAAGTGAATAGGTGCTGCCGTCTAGTGGATTATAGTTGAAACATGTTGTATCCCCTGTCTCAAGAAGAATAAAATATGTGGAATTAAAAATGGTTTAGAACTTTAGATGTTATGTTAGAAATGTCATGAAAAACGTTTCCATTGATATTAACCCATAGTGTTTTTCATTTCATGTAATATACCTGATATTTCAAAGTTGTGGAATCATGTGGCACGTGTTTTTAATTCTACATGAAAGCACTAAAAAAGGCATAGGGAATACTGTGTGTGTCTGTATCTGGGGAACGTCAAAACGTTATGACTATTCTTATGTCATTGATTATAGTACTGATTTTCATCATAATTATGATGTTGATTTCTTCGGTCTTAAATGAACAAGTATCTCATAATTTTCAATGATATCTTTCTTTTCTTGCTGCACCTTTTATTAGTTGATTATTCAAGATTTGTAGAGAAATTACGTTTTCCCAAAATATTGCCACTAGGATACATTTTGACACCAATATCAACAATAATAGCTACACTATATTCATGTACTTCTAGAGTTATCTATTTATGATTTAACTTAATCAAGCAACATTATCAGTATGTTTGCAGGTCCAATGTAGAAAACATATGATGTCACGACGTGCTTATGTTTTTATGGCAAAGAATTTAGAAATAGAGGTCAAGGTTAAGGACCTACATATCTAAGTCGTGACCTGGTCATGGTAGGCTGGTGGCACACTCTGGTTAGAAAGAGTAAAACTAATGACTGGAAATGTATCTAAAATCTGTTTTTTTATTATCCTATTAATTAAAATATTTTACTATAAGTGTTCTTCAAGATATGCTATCATTGACAAGTTCCATGATTATTAATAAAGAGACCAACTCTTTTGCCTCCCGTCAAGGGTATTTGCTAGTATATACTTTTATTGTATAGCATCGAATATAGGGCCCATAATTACATTTCAAAAACCGTTTGTATTAAAAAGTATGTATTAATTCGATTGAAGATGGTGCTGTATGTATCTAGTCCAAACTTCCCAATTTGCTGCTCCGATCACCACCACCACCCCCCCCCCCCCCCCATTTCTGCCAAAAAAAAATTAAGGAGAACCACAAAGGCAATTATTTCCATATTATACTGAATATGTATTTCTCTACATATGTATCTACAAAAACATGTCATAAATATAGGAGATATTGATATTTAAAAATCAAGTTACATAGTGGCTTCTACTGAGGGCAGGTGACGTCATCTAGGCTCTTTCACACATGTAGAGCATGCTGATAGGCTGATAAGGCTATTGCTATGGGTGACTGCACACACAGACACCTGTGACTGAGAGCATAATGTATAGATGACATCACAGCCCTGTGAGATAAGCTGTGAGAGTGTATTCATACTCCCAACAAAAGCTAACTTAGCTATCATATTATCAATGTATGCTGATTTTAGTCTAATGCTGCTAATGATATGCATCAATTAAGAGGTTTGTACCATATTTGACATTTTCGTTTTTTCCTTTGCGCTTCACCTTATTAAGTTTGGCTTGCAACATAGGGACCCCCTGGACGAGCGGCAAGCTATCACAGCTAGTATCCTATGGACATACCTTATCCTACTTATTACACAACCAGCGTTCTTATAATATTTCATATCTTGTTTGGTTTGTCATAATTAATTAAGCATGCATCTAATGAGTGCAATAGTAGTATCATTTTGTGTAGAAATTAAACTTTCTCTCCAAAAGGTGTCTGACTATTAAGGGACATTAACGATGAGTGTATAGAGCGGCAATTGTATTTTCCTTTCATCTAATAGCATTCCCATATATCAAATACCTCAAAATATGCACTCTTGCTTTCATCTAATACCATTCACATATATCAAATACCTGTAAATACCCCTTTTGTATATTTTTTCTAATAATGTAAATGCAAAATACAAAATATAACCTGGGAGCTCCTACTCTCAGATTATCATGATACAGACTTGTGCAAATTCCTTAGATACGGTTGGCCAAGCAACTACACCGCTCCCCAACCCCTGACTCCCACTAACACGAACCACCCCAGTGCTCATGCATATGCGGAAGAGGTGGACAGGTTCTTAAAAAAGGAACGCTCGAAGGGCGCCATCCTTGGCCCGTTTCCAGCTCCCCCCTTCACTCCCTGGTCACAAATCAGCCCCCTCGTGACGGCTGAGAAAAAAGATTCTGAGCGCAGGAGAGTGATTATTGATCCCTCTTTTCCTCATGGATTGGCAGTAAATGACGGGGTTGCAAAGAATTTCTTTCAAGGATCAGAGCATGTATACAACCTCCCAACCATTCACGACCTGATCTCTCTCATAATTGACATTGGCCCGGGCGCCTTTCTGTGGAAATCGGATCTCGAGAGGGCGTACTGCCAACTCCGCAGTGACCCCCTCGACTACCCTCTAATGGGAATATCCCATCGAGGAAACTACTACATCGACATATGCCCGTCGTTTGAATGTCGCAGTTCAAGCGCCGCCCAACAGCGGGTATCAGCAGCTGTATGCTCTCTCATGGCGAAAAAGAACTTTATCACGTTGGCGTATGTCGATGACTTCTGTGGGGTCCACGGGAACTACGCAGAGGCAGTCACCGCTTTCGCTGAGTTTGAGGTCCTGTACTAAGTGTTAGGCCTGAAGCTTGCGCCTGAAAAGTCAGCATTCCCGTTGTGTAAAATGGAGTGGCTCGGTTTCCAGTTCGACACAGTGGCCATGGAAGTCACTATCCCTCCGACCAAGCTCCAAGAAGTGGTTGCTCTCACTGAAAAATGGCAACATAAAAAGTCTGCCACCTGCCGAGAGCTTCAGTCCCTTACGGGCAAGCTGAATCATATCGCACAATGTGTATTGCCCGCCCGCAGATTCATGGCAAGAGCTCTCGCGACTCTGCGGGCCGCTCCGAAGGATGGCTACATTAGAGTTGACCCAGAGCTCCGCCACGACGTCGCTTGGTTCTCTGAATACGCTCATCAGTGCAACGGCCGGCTCCTCCTCCGCCCTACCCTGCAGACCTTCACGCTAGAATGCGACGCCTGCCCAGAAGGTGGGGGCGCATTCTCATCAACCCACTGCTATGGCGTGAGGTTCCCTCTGACCTGGACACAGGAACATCACATCTCCAGGTTGGAGGTGCTCAATCTGGTCATGGCACTCAAGTCCCTTCTCCCAGACGACATTCGCTGTACAGAGATTATCATACGCACTGACAACATTGCTACGGCCTACGCTCTCACTACAGGAAAGACCAGGGATATGGTCTTAGCCGCCTGTTCCAGGGAGCTGTGGCTGATAGCATCAGTCCGCCAACTCACAATAACAGTGGTGCACGTCCCCGGCGTCAGCCTTGTTTTGGCAGACGCCCTCAGCAGGCGGTACAAATCCGCTCACCATGAAGCGATGGCCCAGAAACTGATCATGGACATGAAACTAGACCTGATAAACCCTGTCCCATTCGATTATGTAATAACTGAAAATCTGTAAACTAATGCAATTTTTCTATCCTTGTCAATCATTTATTTCTGTTACAGATTCCCCCCCAACCGGATCTCTGGCGTCAAGTATAATTCTCCTATCAGTCTGCCTTTACTCCAGGCACGTTAGCTAATCATCGCCGTCAAGCCAAGTCCTATTTAGAATTCATGTTAGCTAATCAATTCTCCCATCGATTTCCTTCTATCAACAACATTCTTATGTACGCCCAGTTTTTGGCCAACTCCCATAATAATGTCTTAACTGTAAAAAACTACCTATCCGGAGCTAAAAATTATGTTGTTAACGCCGGGGGCGATTCGACCCCTTTCTCGTCACATATGCTTGCTCTACTCATCAAGGGCCTAGCCCGACTTTCTACTCATATTCCCTCTAGTGCTCCGGGCCTGTCGGCCGACGCCATTAGAGCCTGTGCGGACGGCCTCCTCACTCTGGGACCGGACGGCCTTGTCATACGGGCTGCCCTGCTCTTCGGAGTCGCTACTTTCCTCCGGCAGTCGAACTTCCTGGTGGGATCCGACCCTCTCAACCGCCATCTTCTGACGAGGGCCGATGTGAACATCACTCCGACGGGTGCCTTGGTAACAGTACGCTCAACTAAGACAATCAGCTCCCCGCACGACGCAGTGGTGCTCCCTATCGCGGCCGCCGATGGCTCCCCCTACTGCCCGGTGGCTGCGCTCAAGGCGGCCCTGAGGGTGGGCGGGCCGGGGACATTCGCACCGGTCTTTGTCCTGCCCTCCAGCGGCCGCCCTCTCATGACTCAGACTTTCCTGCAGGCCCTAAGGTGGATGCTGAAACGACTTGGGCATCCTGCAGCCTCGACGGTGACCATCCACAGCCTGCGTCGGACGGGCGCCCAACCTCGCTGCTAGGGCTGGGGCCGATCGATATTGGCCTCCATATGAAATGGGGAGTAATTGCGGGAGAGGGCGCCACACACCTTTCAGTCCTATAAGGCAAGGTGGCGCAACCAACCACCCCCTATAAATTCCCTCGACCCCGGTCTCTCGCCCTCACTCTCTGCACAACGCCCGGTGCTTTTCCCACCCTCCTCTCCCTAAATTATAACCTATCCTCCAATAACCTTTTATTTCGCCAAGGCAAAGAAACCGAATTAATGACTTTCGCTGTACCTGCAATCTCGCAGTTTTTACCCTGTCTGTCTTATACTACAATTTTATATCTTTTATAAATTATATATTTTATTGGGCTACAGCCCCTTTTCTTTTATCTCACTTCGCAATTCTATGTGAATAAAAGATTTTTATTCCAACTGGCGTCCGTCTTCCCTCAATTACAAAAGGTGATATTGCATTTTGTATTTAGGTTTTAGGTTTCTGTTATATAGGTGATGTATAAAGGGAATTGCTTAATGTGAATTTAAGACTTGTGTATATGGTATATGGTATTAAGTATTTGGGTTTCGATAATATGCTAATGAAAATATAATTATAGGAATTGGGAGCATTTGGTATTTAGGATGTAGTTTAATGGTGATAACTTTTATGAATGATATTAAGTATTTCATATCAAGTATGTTATATTTTGTATTTTGCATTTTGCATTTACATTATTAGAAAAACATATACAAAAAAGGGTATTTACAGGTATTTGATATATGTGAATGGTATTAGATGAAAGCAAAAGTGTATATTTTGAGGTATTTGATATATGGGAATGCTATTAGATGAAAGGAAAATACAATTGCCGCTCTATACACTCATCATTAACCATGTTAATCGAGTTCAATAGGAGAGACCCGGTAGGCGCCAGGGGGATTGGGTACTGGACCGTTCCACCAAAGACTCTGACAGCGTAGCGGTATATATTGTTTTTGGTTCCACCACATGGTTACCAGCATCTATTCCTCACTCCAACGCAGGGACTGGACGCGCGGAAGCTTTTCACCACCTCCTCCGCTCCTCCTCCCTGCGTCATGACACAATACTGAGAGAGACCGGCCTCAGTCAGTGGAGGCCGGGTAAGACTCTCTTGACACTCGACAAGCTATCACAGCGCATATCTTATAGCTTATAATATTTCATATCTGGTTTGGTATGTCATCTTGTTAATTAAATATGTATCTAAGGAGCATGGGCAATAGTAGTATTGTTTTGTGTAGAAATAAAACTTTCTCTCAAAAAGGTGTAGTTGGTATGAACTACGCATGCATCACCACGTCAGTGCCTAGTAACACAACTGGTAAGTAATCAAAAATTTAAATCAGTGGCATTACTTGATAAGCGATTAGTTTCGGCGTGTAACTTCATTCATCAGGATTGCATTGGAACCTAAGAAAATAATAGTCTAGAACATCCATAATAAACAGTGTTGAATTAAAGCTTTTGATTTAACCTAGTTGAAATAACAAGTTACATTTACACTTAGGATTTATACAAGTCAAACATAAGTTATAGAGGAGTTTTTGTCTTTTTTGTAATTGGTTAAAGTAAATAATTAATGTCTTTGGATAACAATATAGTCTCTTGGATAAAAACTGAATAAAAATACCTGAAAAATTTAAAACTATCAAGTTCTTCAAAACCTTTGTAGGACGTGTAATACAATAACAAGAAAATCAAGGAGGATGTGGTTAGATGAACATCTGTTGTGTTGTGTAGGCCCCCTATTTGTGTTTGTATGTAGCAGATGATAATTATTCTTACATTTTGATGAAAAGATGTAACTGTACCTCTTATAGTATATGATGGAGCTAAATTAACGTAAACAGAGCGTCACGTACTCGTTGCCTCATTAGGAGCTGGCTTTATAGTCTATAGACTGATAATGATGCCACATGAAAACAAAGCTTCGGATATATAGTCGACTCTGTCTGTATTGACTCTGTTATAAGTACACATCTGTCTTAACCCTTTAGACCCCAATCGGGCCATAGCCGCCCGAGGGTGTACTCCCTAATCCGGCCATAGCCGCCTGGAAAAACACCATTTTTTCCATAATTTTCCGAAATTTTTCCTAAACAGAATAGTCAAAAGACTATTAAACACACAGAAACGGTAAATATTTCATTTTAAATCTGAAGAAATTCCCTAATTGATGCTTCAACTCAGATTTCTATTATTCTAATTTATATGGGTAGATCAACGTTTTAACTTCCTTAATTACAAGATATTTAGGGAAATCCATGGAAATCCTGGGGAAATCAAGCTATTTATGATAGCAATGTTCGGGGTCTAAAGGGTTAATTGTACCACCAGGATTTCTTGTTATTTCAAAATAAGAACACTCTCTGTTTTATTGAGGTCCCCGTGTTATGTGTAAAATGGAAACATTTCTGAAAACTTGAGGAAAATTCTCTACCTTCAACAGTGAAAATTGTAAATTATAATGGAAAATCACAAGTAATTTGATGAATTTCTTCAGGTTCCTCTGACTATCCAGTCTCCTTTTATTTGGTTCCCTGCACTCCTTCTCTTTGAAGGATTTTATACAACACATCACATTTAACGGCCTCACCTTACTCCTCTTCAATAGGAATTATTTTACTCATTTCCCAACCTCCCCTCACTCTCTCTTTTTGATCAAAACATTGTATGCATTTCCTTGCTTTCCTAAATATTAGATCAAATGCCCTGTACTACTGACTATGCCTTAAGCAAATCTTTTCATTGGATAGAATATTTGGTCTCATCAGTTTCAGCCAACGACAGCTCACAATGACAGCTTAATTGCCCACAGACATTCAGGTAGATACACCTAATCAGGTTCACGAAAGGGGCTCCATTTTCAAGGTGTAAAATATGTGTACCTAAATTAATGCCTAGATTTACCATGTATTATGTTTTTTAGCCTATTAGGTATCGTTATACGTATTATATACTTGCTAATTTTGTGTTAAAGAGAGAAGGGTCTTTTGTTTCATCCGTCACATAGCTAATCTTACCAACGCGTCATGGTCTCACGGTCGGAAACACAGGTGTAACTAAAGGTGAGCGTCAGAGATGGGTATGCAACGTAAGCCCACTGGTCGGGCATTAGTTGGAAACCAACCACTGCCAAGTGAAGGTGATTTTAACTGATATTAAGGACTTTATACACAGTAGATTAAGAGTGAGAATTTACCTCTGCTTTTCTACCCGGTATCAAACGTCTTATGTTCCTCACTTATCTCATTCGCAATGGCTAACTTCAGCACTGAAATGTATGGATCGGATTCAACAATAAATGCAAGTCTTCTAAACAGCTCTTCTCCAATCTCGAACCTGAACGCTACTGAAGACTTCATTTCTCCGAACGTGTCGAGCCAGTTCACCTTCGGGAACGTTTGGTACTACCACCCCCTGAGGTGGACGGAGAGCGTCGTGGCCATCTTGGGCAACACGTTGGTCATCGCGGCTGTTTCACGGTACCCCGACCTGCATACCCCCACGTGTAGTCTGATCGCCAGCCTGGCCATAGCCGACCTGCTGACGGGCTGCCTGATGCCCCTGACGGCCTGGGTGGAGGCCATGGCCCGCTCCACCACCTGGCTCTACCTGTGCAGCGCCAAGGAGATTCTGTACACAGTAGCCTCCTACGGGAACATCCTCAACCTGACCATGGTGTCCATCGACAGACTGATCTGCCTGACCAAGCCCTTTTGGTACACCAAGCATGTGACCATGACCATCGCCCTGGGTTGTCAGGGGGTCATGTGGGCGGCCACGTTCATGACCTACGTCCTTCTGCACGCCTTTGGGTCTGTGGGCACCCCGACTGCACCGTCATGCCTATACGTCTACCTCCTGTCGAGGAACGCCGTCAAGCTGTTCATGGTTTACCCCTACTACTTCTTCAACCTTCTCATCATTACCAACTACATCATATTGGCCGTGCTCGTTTGGAAAGAGGGGAGAAAGGTGATCCCGAACGTCAGCTCGGTCTCGGCCCAGGCGCTGCTCCAGGCGCGCCACCGTAAGCTGACCAAGGTGACGGGGATAGTGGTCGGGGCCTACCTCCTACTCACCGTGCCTGCCACAATCTTCTCAGCACTGGTAAGACAGAACTCCCTATTTCAGGAGAATATCTATGGAAACCGTTCAGAAAGAGGTTTCAAAGACTGAAATATAATGTGACAGTGTGGGATTTTCAGCCGAGGGATATGTATTTTTCAATAATTCTAGAACCTTTATTTGGCATAGGAATCACACAAATAAGAAAAATAAGCTTAATTCATGCTACGAATAAAATTCTTAATAGTTTTCAATAATGGACCAAGAGAACTAGATTTGTTTTGCATGTTTTTGCCGTGGTTGCCAGAATAATGTTGGTAGAATGTTTATTATACCATATCCAGACTCTCTGACCTTTCCATCCTCAAAGTACGGTAACCTTTGATAACTAATTAGAATATTCAGGTAATTCTTTCAGTACTGAAATCCAAAAAACATTCTTTATTCACAGAGGATGTCACATATTGTAAATTAATGAATGAAAAAAGAAAATTTATTTTGGAAAAGAGTCTGAATACTTGGACATGGACCATCCTTCATGGCAACTGAAGAAAGCATACGTGTATCACCTCAACTTTTGCATGCTTGCGCCGGGGGGGCTAATTTTCTATGAGACTTGTATGCTCGTTTGGGTAGTTATCTCTATGGATTATGAGAAGGGATGTTGTTATAATAGCCGGCGAGTTTATAAAGGGGTTGCTAGATTGGGTAGGGTACTGTAGAGGTACTCCCTGCTGAATACAATATTCACACAGTAACTTTGGACAACTATTGGGAAAGGAAGAGCCACACATTCACATACAGTTTCAAACCTTTTATATGATCCTAAATATACAAGTTACAGATTATGCAGTTGTAGGGTATATGACTAGAACCTCAACACAGACCGGATGGTGTAGTGAATAACCACTGTAATAACAGCAATGACAAGCCAAAGTGGGTGCCTACCTCCATACCAAGGTTTGCTGATAGTTTTTAACCAGCATATCAAACCATACGACCAAAGAGATTCTTTGGAAATGCTACATAGGAATAGTAAAATTTTTAGACTTATTCATAGGCGTAGATTACACTTGCTTCAGTTTGCACACGGTCTGACATCGGATTTAAATTTATTAGATAGAAGAGATATAGCTACTAGGATACACAATGGCAAACTATTCACCATCCCAAAGATAGGCCACCCGAAATATATAAGAAACCCTCAATATAGGATTGTGACATGCTGGAATGAGCTATCAGTTGACCAACGGTCGGTTATTGATAGGAACTTGTTTAAGATCACACTAAAGAACTCAATACCCAACCCTTTTGTAAAAGTGATATAGTGAATGGATGCTACAACTACAATTGAGATTGTTGCCATACCACTATGTTACTTTGTTGCTATGTGACTGTATTGCTATTGCTGCTATATATATATAATTAGGTTACTTTTACCTGAAATAGTATAGTATAACAGTACGGTATTATGCTGATGCTATTTTGGATATGAGTTGCCTTCATTTCACCACATTTCATCTCATCACATTAATCATCATCCAATGCCGTTTTCATGGCAAGAAAATATCTGACAAGTTGATATCTGTACTAATGCCCGCACCACCCCAAGAAAATGTATAATATAGGGGTGCGGGTGGAAGAACGGCAATGCCGAACCCTTTTATTGCCCAATAAACCAATTTAAAAAAAAAAAAAAAAAAAAAAAAAAAAAATACCTCAGTACCTTAACACTTGACTACTGCAGGGTGCAGAGTTCAGAGTCTATAGGTTCAGAGTGTAGTTCTTCAGAGTTCTGTCTTCAGAGTAGTGGCAGGAGGTAGGTAGTCTTGGAGGCTGTAGCTGTGGTCTGGTTGCAGGTTCTGGCAGGTGGTGGTCCAAGGATGAGCCCCAGAGGAGACTGTCTGAGGGAGGCTCACAGCCCGCCTTATATTCCCCTTTCCAGGGTCATGTGACCTCCAATACCGAGTTGGAACATTTCCAAAACCCTACAGGCTAGCTGAGTCATGGTCATGTGACCACCCACACAGAGTTGGAATATTTCCAAGTCCAGGCATGTGATGACATCACAGGTCACGTGATCCACATTTCCCGGCATCTGTGCTGAGTCATGCCCACGTGACCACCGGTCTGAAGTTGTTACATAACTATGTGAGACTTGAGAAGCCCTATTGGTTTACCCCGTGTCGGGTTTATATTGGGTTATTTTACATTAGGATTTAGGAGATTGTGTCTACAAATGAGAGTGTGATTCACATTTATATACAATATGGTGTATTTAAGGCTATTATGTGTTTGGGCAAACCTTTGTCCCGACACACTCTTGATGAACATCGATTTCACTGAGATTTCTTCTTTTATCTAATTATGATGTTTGAAAGGGGGATTGAATACATTTTTATTAGTTTCATCAAGATCTAGTAAGCGCTTTCAAATTCCTTTTGTTTTCTTTGTCTACGAAATAGGTTGATTTTGTTTCAAATATTCTAATAGAAAAGTAATTGTAAGTATTGTAAGATAATGTGCAGATCTCTTTCTTTGATATCAAATAATCAAGGAAATTACCCATATACAATGCCATAGTCCTTGCCAAATTTGTGAAGAACAACAGGGAAAATGTATTTCGAAAACATACACAATGATATTGTTCATACCAATATAATACGTGTATTCTCTGAATCTTACTGGTAGTTCTACTTCTGATTATATCATAATTATTAGTTGTTTGGTATTAGTTCATATCAGTTTAAGTACTACATGTTGATCTTAAGCATATTCTTTTTTCTTTAACCAGATAATTGAGCATTGTCACTTTTAAAGTACGTGATTCCAATGAAATCCAAGATGATGTTTTTTCGTTTAAATTGTCCCAATTTGGATAATGAGCCTAATTTGTTCTGCAGGTGAAAGAGACGGTGGTGATGATGCACCTGCAGTACCTGACCCTGCTGATGTGGCACATGAACAGCGTCATCAACCCCTTCATCTACGCCCTACGCATGCCCAGGTTCCGCGTTGCCTTCCGAAAGCTGCTGGGCCTCAAAAGCAATGCTGTAGGGTCGGCGATGCCGAATGTAGCAACAGTTGGGTAGACTCGGACTGAGGGGTCTCCCTTTGGTAAACTTTATGTTGTCTGACATACACTGTAGAGCCTGGCATTTTGAGGGAAAACAGGGGTTGGGGCGCTGTTGGAGAATTCTGCTCTGAATGACATTAAAAAGAATCAATCTTTTCAGGAAAAAGAGAGGGACCCAATCCCTAGTGCGCCCCATCTCGAAATCCTTGACTGCATTACATTAATATCTGTAAGCAGTCGCTCACAGTGTAAACATAGTGTACATAATGTCAAAATAAAAATAATTATTGAATAATTTTCAATCTGAATTAATATTATTCAAATGACAAAGTGTGTGATAAATGTCAATTCATTCAATTGAGTTTTGGGGCCCAGAAACACACAAAAATGAAATCTCAAAATCTTTGTTCCTGAGGATTGAAACCTTTTTGGTTTTTGTGATAATTTTAACCGTAAATATGTTTGAAATGGAGGAGGTACCACTTGCAGTGGTGTATATTCGTTTAGGGTGTCAATATACTCTAAAAATCACAGAGGAGGAGCTTGTATTTACTTATTTTTCTTAAGTAGTTTTGGCTCTTGAATGTTAAGAGTGTAAAGGCCCTCCGCGTCGGCTTGTAAGCGTTCGGCCCAACGCAACCCAACGTGTACCAAAGTGCCCAAAGCATAGTGTAATATAGAAAATAAAAGTTTTCATTAGCATTGGCGTTAGGTCGCTTTGGGTCGCATGAGGTTGCGTTGGGTCACGTTTGACCGTGTTGGGCACCCAGTTTGTGTCAAGGCTATATGTCATCAAGTGTCAATTAGTGCAATTAGGGCTTTATACATTTTCAGGTTTGTGTTATTCAAAACATTCGTTTGGTAAAGGCCTTATTCCACTATCCGGTATTTGTTTGCGTTCGCGTTCAGGGTGGCCGAAAACATGTTCAGGGTGGCCGCAAACGCATGCAGGGTGGCAGCAAGTGCATCCTGAGCAGCCGCAAACGCATTCAGGGCAGCCGCAAACGCATTTAGGGTGGCCGCAAATGCATTTGTGGTAGGCTCGATTGCGGCACCCACTGCTTGCTTGCGGCCACCAGACGCACACAAACAGCCGCAAACTCGTTTGTGGCCACCATAAACGAGGTGAAATATAGGTGTTTGCGGCCCCTGTTTGCGGCCACTGTTTGTGGCTGCTGTTTGCGGCCCTGGCTAGGGAATACCAACATGTTGGTATCTGAACCGCAAACTACTTGCGGCAGCCTTAAGGCCATATTCCACTATGCGACAAACGGCCGCAAACGCGTTCAAGGTTGCCGCAAACCCGTCCAAGGTGGCCGCAAACGCGTCCAAGGTGGCCGCAAACGCGTCCAGGGCAGCTATATTCCACTTGCTTGCGGCCACCAGATGCAAACAAATGGCCCCAAACGCGTTTTCGGCAGCCGCAAACGCGTTTGCGGTAGGCTGCTGCAAGGTGGAATATGGGTATTTGCGGCTCCCTGTTTGCGGCCACTGTTTGTGGCCCCGGCTCGGGGATACCAACATGTTGGTATCTGGGCCGCAAACTGCTTGCAGCCCCTATAAATAGCGGCCGCAAGTGCCCCTTACCGCAAGGTGGAATATGGCCTTTAATAACGGCCGCAAATGCCCCCAACGCAAGGTGGAATATAGCCTTAACTGAAAGCACTATTAATTTTGTAAAGTATATTACATTGTTAGGTTGCCACGAACAAGTCGAAACACAATGTATTTGGAGTTATGTAAGATGATGTGTCATAGACAATGGTTTTCATCTCAGAGGGCTATAAATAAAAAGGTGATTTGTTATCCCTAAATAAATCAGTGTCTTCTTTGGCCCTCAACTGTTAACAACTACCTGTTGTTATGCTTGGGGAAATAAAGCACCATGACAATGATCACTACCAGAGGGTGGATCTTAGACAAGACCTTAGGCCTAGGGTCCTAGACAACTTGAGCACCTGTCAACCTGAACGTGGTCCCAACGAAACAAGATCCTGGGAAGGTGTGCAAGGGCAGCCCTGAAGTAGATCCAGTTGCTGACCACCAATCATGACTATGTGGCATTGAGTGACTAATGAAGCCAAAGGACAATCCTCAACAGACCCCTTATTTGGAATAGTCCACTCAAGCCCCAATCATGAAGATACCTAACCCTGATATATTTCGAGGGACCCCCATCCCATCAACCCCCTTTTCCCGAGTTAACCTAGACAGCCGGCGACAGTAGGCATTTACAATATTGATTCAATGTTATAATAGCTCTTCCTATACAGGAAATGTGACTAAAATTCGTTCACAATATAGAAAATATCGCTTGTAGAATCTTTAATGCAAGTGACATGTTAACCTGGGTTTCTATCAAACGATTCTGGTTGAGAAAATAAATTATGATGAATGCAAATGACAATGACTGCAAAAACATTGTGAACTTCAGCAAATGGTCGGTTGTTAAAAATATCTTATGAATGAACAACCAGTGTTTCAGTGGAAACCCGTCTATAGTAGTATATTGAAATGGGAGTTTGAAATAGTAGTAGTATATGGAAATAAGAGTTTAGCTTCACAATTTAAACAAATTTGTCACCCGGATTGATTTTGATGTACAGGCGACACGGTAGTAACATATGGATATAAGACTTTATTGACGGTCAAATAATTCTCATCGCGTGAATTGGCACCTCAATACATATGCGACAATCGATAATGGTGCAAGGGATCTGGCAGAAAGATGACCAAAAGGAAGTAGAAATCAAATATTAAGAAGATAAGACAAAATTTGGCTATACCAGCTGCAGTGAGATATGCTAAGCTAGCCCTGAATCTAGATGTCTTATATTCCAATACTAGAATGATGAAGACGTGAGTACAAAACGGCATGATGTTGGTGCGAAGATAATAATTAGTGATGTTAAGGTAATAGAGTGGCTTGATGAAGTGAGAATCAAAGCTTTGGCCATTACACAGTTGAGAGAATTCTACAAGGCCAGAGCAAAATTGAAAGAGAGTTGATATTCAAACGTATGGAATAGCATCGGTGAAAGAGAAGTGTGTGAAATTAAAGGAACAATAAGAAATATTGTATGAAAAGCACGAAAAGATGGAGTAATAGTGGACTTGAAAGTATGCAGTATACAACTAAATGAGAATGAATACCTAATCTATGACCTGAAGTTTAAACCAGATTGAAGGATTGAAATCAGGAGAGATCGTTAACTAAAAGAGAAGGGTGCTGATGATAAGGATATGGTTGAAACAGATGGCAGTGATACGGAAAGACTAAAATCCCCTGAAGAAACCAAACTGGGTGATAGATGAAGAAAAAATAAACATGAAATCAGGCGACACCATGGATATCATTGAATAATGTATAATGCGGGAACTAACAGTAGACGAACAGAAACAGGTCCAGGTGCCTAAGAAAAAGGTATTATCATCGTGACCCTCAACTGGGGCAGGAGCTGGAAGTAAATATTTGTGACCAGACGAGGGGAAAGGGTACTCCCCGCGGGATTTACCATCAAACCAATATTGTAGAACATGTTCTAAACTTTCAAATGATACCAAGCATGTCTTAGTTATTAACCAAGTTACAGGCTGTTAAAGATGATATTATCACGATACTGGAAAACAAGTAAAAGCATGATTTCCTTTTACCAGTTTTACTTAATGAGAGTTTGCATAAATTATCATTAATAATAATTGTATGTAAAATATATTCAAAAACACAATTTTATTCGTTAGGTTTGAACCAGAAACGATTATTTCTATTCTGTCTTCAATATGGAGACCTGAAAACAATAGTTTCTCATACTTCACACTATTTTATGAAAATCTCATGAATTTTAGTATCCATGGCTACAAAATAGAACTAATTATGTGAATTTTCCATATGAAAAAGGTAAATATATCCTGGTATATATTTATCTCAGCACATTCCAAAACAAAATTGCAGTAAGTAAATAAACAGGATGTCAACACAACCGAAGCCAAGGTGACGTCACCGTCGGCACTACGATATCATCTTTTTTTGAGTAAATTGATGATATTTCAGTTATTGAGTCATCACATAAAATAAGGATGACACATCTATGTCGCATGCGGTTAGATATATCTATAGATCAGTTTTGGCCCTTGCCCTAATTGGGCCTAATTGGGTGCGGTAAATATATCCGGGGAGGCGACCAAGAAAAAGATACGAAATTTCGTAGACGTGTTTTTACCCTTTTTTCGTGGCCACGATAGAAAATCCTCCCCAGAAAAAATGTACGAAAATTTCGTGGACATTAAAGTTCAATGAAATTCATACTAAAAACATTCATAATATATGTAAATCAACCTAAAATACTGTTAAATGTATGTTTGAAATACATTGGGACAATTTGGGAGTGTGTAAATTTGAAAAAAATGAAAACAAAAAATCCACGAATTTTTTTCTCTCTAAAATCCCACGATAGAAAGAAAAGCTATCGTGGGTTTTATAACTTTTCGTGAACCCGATTTTTCGTATCTTTTTCTTGGTCGCCCCCCCAGGCCTTATACTGCATAATAGTGTCTTCTTATTATAATATTATTAAAAGGTACAGTTCTGGCCTACTTCAATAGGTCCACCTGGAGTGCTCTACATCCTTAACAATGGGGAGCGAGGTAGGAGTGCGTGCTTCCGACCACCCTGAATATGAACAAAAGCATGGTTGAAAATAACATGCCTGGAAGAATCGATATCCAATTAGATTAGCGAACTATCGGCTTACGTAAAAACAAGCAAAGACACGACAGGTGTGGATCTCGGTTAAGAAAATGTCATTCTCATTACTACATACTACTCAATGAATTTTATTTACCACCGGATATATAACCAGGTTCTCGTTCATCGCTGGCCGGCATGTGGCTTCCTTAATTTCATGGTTTGCCAGACTGTCTAGGTCCCTTGGCGATAAACTCGGACTAGTTGCTTCATTGTTGCCAACATGTTTTCCTTACGTTGTGTTTCTAAGTGTTGCCCTTGAAACTTTACAAATCTGTCGCGACGTGGAATCCACGATTTACGGACGTCATAGTTGAAGCTGTATTACACGAGAGGTTATATTGAAGAACAAGTAAAGCCCCACTCGCCGTGGCGGATATTTCTATCGCAGAGAGCTACGAAAAAATGATCGTATGCATTCGCAAGTAATCTCAGGTACGACAAAATGATCGCAAGATAGAGAAATTGATCATAGAGCATTCACACTGGTAAGCAATCTCCTCCTGAATCGCACAGGATCTCTACGAAAATATTCAACATGTTGAATACTTTCGCAAGGAATTACGTCGCAGAGGTCTACGCTGATCCAACGTTCCCAACGTTCCGAGATCGCAGAGGGCTGCGCCAAACCACATTCACCACGGCGAGTGGGGCTTCAGGCCTCGATTTTCTGTATCTCCTGCTGGTGCCAAGGCCAATGACAGTCTAGTCTCTGGTAAAATAAAAGACACTACCTGGCCATAGCTTACGACTCAACTGCTGTGGCCCACACCAGTGTGATGTTATAGCTAAGCTTACACACCCTCCTATGACCTGACAATCCAGTCTTACATATTTAACTTCTCAACATGGGACTCAATTCAACTGTCGTAGGAAATCAGTTATAGCTTTTTGCCACACTGTACGACTGAGACTTTTCTTGTGCTGTGTACAGTATATATCTTGTTTCTGGAATGGAATATACATTCTGAATGTCCGTAACTTTTTTGTGGAATAGCCCCCAGCTCAACTCAACTCGACCATTGTGTTGAGTTTAGTTTGTAAGTGTGGCGGCACTTGGCTTAAGAGGCTATCGATTTGGACAGATAAATAACATCAGAATTTTACTAATCCTCCTTAGAGGCGTTGAGAGGCGTTGAGTGTATAAAACACCTTTTAGACAAGATAAACATGTAAAGAGCCTACAGTGTCTAAGTAAACTAGAATAATCTATAAAACCAAGAAAATCGATATTTTCATTTAAATAGTGTCAGGCAAACACTGTTCATGGTGAGTTATTGGTCCCTGAATGCACACTAAGCATTACAAAAACATGTGTTACCGTCCATATAATTACACAGTATTGTAGGAACGCAGTTCGTAACTTATGACGCGTTTCCAATTTCAATTTAGGACTTCGCTCATCAATCCAATTCCCAGAGTGTAATAATATTATAACTATGATCAAAAACGTGAAGAAGTTTTGAATGAAAACTATGTTGAGATCATCTCTTGAGACAGTTAGTTGAATACGTTGTTGAGACCATCTCACGAGACACTAACGTTCAAGTTTAATAATAACTTTGATCATCCCTCAGATTTAGTTAGCCCTTCAGCGAACCAGGTCGATTATAATCAAAGAAATAATAATTATTTAAAACCTGATATGGTCACCAAACATGTAATCAATCAAAAGGAGATTAAGCGTGTAGTAAACTGACATCAAAATTGTTTAATTCATTATAAACATGTTTTAAAGAAAATGACGTAGTCTTGGGAGATGCATGAAAAATACGACCCAGTCTATTTCTATTTTTCTCGTAATTTTTAAATAATTTTGCCTGTAGCCTCATTCATTTCATTATCTTAGGCATATATTATCGAATCAACCATAATGTTGTCACTATAATCACCCTCGACCATGTATCTTGACAGGTGATCAAGGCTATGTATTGGATTGCATAACCATTAAGGGGGTGGTGGAATATCTACTTACATAAGGTCTGACAACGAGTTTGAGTTACTTAGCGATTATACAACTTCTGCTAATTACTTCCACTTCAATATTATTTTGCATAAGTATAATTTTACCCTGTTAGTCTTCAACATTGAAATACCTTCAGTAAAAATATTCGGAAGGAAATGAAATAAAAAAAAAAACATTCTAAAAGATAAATTTCGAAGGGAAACGTTGCAAATATCTAAATTATGAAATTAAGAAGAAGAAAAAGAATTAGATTGGGTTGAATTATAATTATTAACAATTGAATGATGTCCAGCAATGTTCGAGTTCTTCCCCTCAGAAGAATTCTATCAATTGTCAGATAATACCAAGATGGATATATGCGGGTCATTGCATACCCTAGTGGTTACTTTTGGCAATTCTCACCCTCTCTAGCCTATTACCATACACACAGTGTCTCCATAATACCCTCTTACATTCTAGGATTCGGTGGCGCTGCAGTCAGGTGTGAACATTGCACTAATAATCTCTTTGTTAAAAAAGTTAGTCATAGGGGACCAACTTTCTTAGTCATGTTGACTGTGGCAAAATTCACTGTCAAATGTTAGTCAGATAGTCAATACTGACCAACCCTGGTTAGTTATATGACCTACCCTGGTTAGTCATGCCACTAGGCAAGTTTGGCTAGTTTATGACTAACCAGGGTAGGCCATATAACTAACCAGGGTTGGTCAGCATTGACTAACTGACTAACATTTAACAGTGAATTTTGCCACAGTCAACAAAACTAAGAAAGTTGGTCCCCTATGACTAACTTTTTTACCATAGAGTTTATCAGTGGCTTGCTCTCAGAATCCTCTCTCTTCCATGAGGGTCTCTTTCAAACTGTCAGTATCTCCCCTCCTTCCACAGGGGCTCCTCACCACCATCAGGGTTGCAGGTCCACCGTCAGGGTCTCCTTCCAGCCATCAGGTGACCTTCCAGCCTTCAGGGCCTTCTCCCTGCCATCAGGGCAACCTCCTGGCTGTCAGGCCAACCTGCCAGCTGTCAGGGCAATCTCCCAGCCACCAGGGCCTTCTCCTGGCTGTCAGGGCCTCCTCCTGGCCATCAGGGCCTCCTCCCAGCTGTCAGGGCCTCCTCCAGGTTGTTGGGGCAACCTCCAGGCTGTCACGGTGACCTTTAAGCCTTCAGCATGACCTCCCGGCCGTCAGGGCCTCCTTCCAGCTGTCAGGGCCTCCTTCTAGCCATCAGGGCCTCCTCCTGGCTGTTAGGGTAACCTCCCGGCCATCAGGGCATCTTCCAAGTTGTTATGGTGGCCTCCCAGCTGCTAGGGCCTCCTTCCAACCATGTCAGGGCCTCCTTCCAGCCATCAGGACCTGGTCCTGGTGATCAGGGTATGAAAATCATCTGTGATATATACATTTTCACTTCAACTGACAAGCAAAGTTACCAGTTGGTTACAACGACCACTGCCCAAGTCATTTTGACTAAGGTTGGTCATTATGACTAACCCTAAGATACACCTCCATTCACTTCACTCAAGTTAACAAATTTACAACTAGATAGACCATTTAATTGATCTAAAATAGTTTAGAAATCATCCTTGATATATATTCTTTCTAAAAGAATGTGTTTGAAAGTTAGATGCACAGTCTGAACTAAGGATGATAATGGATAAACTTACCAAGCTTTGGAGACAGTTTCCTTTTGTATGCCTTTTTCCTGGTGGTCATGTGATCATTTATTTGGTCATGTGGCCTATTAGTCATTTTGACCAACCATGTAGTCTTCATGACTAACATGTTATGAATTAAGTTAGTCAATAAGGACTAACTTATAATTGATTAACATAAGTTAGTCACTACTGACTAACTTTTGAAAGCTTAGGATTATCAGTGTGGTGAATACAACCCCATAGGGACAATGCCTAAGGAACACCTTTTCTCTCATTGTGAATAATCCAAGAACACATTCTTGTAGAAATATGTATTTTATTTTATATTCAAGAATATATCATGAAACATTTAGAATTCAATTAATGGTTTAAGCATATTTTTTCACTGGGTAGGCGTAAGTGTTTCCCGCCACCCCAGGCCATCGTCTTATCAGTGGTATCCAAGGGTTTGTATTCACCAACGAAAGTGGAGATAAGGCCTACCACCTGGCAACGAGGGGCTCCCAAATTCAAGGATACCAGCTACCGCCATTTGCTGGTACCCACAATATCAGATCGCCCTGCCTATGTATCACCCATAACAGCTATACAACACTCCCTCCACGTAGAAACCTCCATTAACGGCAACACCCGTCCCTTCTCTCTGACCTTCCCCCAGTACAGTAACTCTCAAATCATTTTTGTATTAAATTATTTCTTTACAATTTTTATTGCAGATTCCAGTACTAAACCAGTTCTATTACCAGTCAAAGGTTATTACACTCAATTGTCAAAGAAAGAAGAAAAATATAACATACATTTTTATCAGCAGAGGTCACAAATCATATAATGTAATAAATATTAGAACTCCGTCGATTATCAATACAGCATTATAAGATCTACAACATTGTATCCAATATCTATATACATGGATATAATATGATTGGTACACACAATACAGTGATGAGAGTATGATATTTAAAAGTGATATGAATGTTGCTCACAAAATAGGAGAGTAAGCCTTGCACATACCTGTGTACCCTAAGGTGATCCATAAACAGTTGATAAGTAAAACAATATAGGAAGGTTGCATTGTTACAATTTAGGAGTCAGGACATAGCTTGCGGTTTCTGCCCATTTTCATGCAATTGTTGTTTTCAATTGTCCTTGTATATATACAGATTTGTCGTTATCCCAATGTGTAAGCTCATCCTATTTTGTAGGGACACAGCCAAGTGTCTCTTTTACTTACTGGTAAAATATTCCATGCACAAGATAATTATATTTTAGCATAGAATTTCTCTTATCCCAATTTGTAGGTTCATCCCAGTTTGTAGGGACACAACCGAGGTTACCAGAGCCTGTCACAGCAAGTCGCCATACCAAAAAAATAATTTGCTTATTAGGTTCCATTCAGTATTAGTCAGGACTGCGACAGTTAATCTTTGATGCTTCACTTTACGACTTTCAATTATACACAATTGACCCTAGGCACATTTGTACACCATTATTCATGTTGCATATTATATGGTATGTAATTATCTTAATGCAATACTCCGGATGCTTGTTTCTCTGAATTGCATTGAATAAGAGACTAATATCAGCAAGTTACGTAAATGGATAGGCTAATATTGGTAGGTTTTATATATGCGAGGAACAATTAACAAGTTTCATGAACACAGTTTTGTCACCTACAAGCAAATAGTACCACCCCATTTAACTATTGGTTATTGAATCTTTGCAATGAAATGAGGGTCAGGGAAGTAATAAGTGAAAAGTAGTAACCTCTTTACCTGTCCTTAGGGTTATATTGATGACCCACTTCTGCCAAGAATTCAGTACATCTTACACTATGACTTTCCGAACATTTTATGATTTATATATATTTATGATGCGCAGAACCCTGTTCTTAAGTATGACATATAGTGGCATGTGTGCAATATCAACATTACTGAGTGATAAAAGTATTTTTATCATATTCTAGCATACATTTCATAACATACATACGTATACATATATATTATATTATGCGATCTGCCTACACTCAACTCTGAAAGACGATGGCATGCTATGGTTCACTACGTGACTTTATCTATCCTTAACACAAAGGTAGCATTAGCATCCTCACTCAATTAGTTGTATCATATTCTGGAATCCACATCTCCTCGGGATTAAGTTGTCTCTTTCACATATTCAGACATCCATCTGCCTGCAGCCATTCACCCAATCGGTCAAAAAGCTACCCATAGGTGTCATATACAAAACATATGGATGGAAGTAGAGACTAAAGATCGACACGGCAACACAAACCTATTTTGGCTTAGTGACATGCGACATCCTGATTTTTTAAATTCCACACGGCGACATCATTATTCATTAAATTCAACAGCGCAACAAAATCATTATTTAAAGAGGGCGACTAAGGACCCCCAGGGGACTTCTTGGCTTCACCATGCCCAGATATGTGTACCAAAAATTGAAGGAAATCGGTCCTTTTTCAGCTTAAAGTGAATGGAATGAATGGATAAGTTTCCATTCAAAATGGACATTGAATTAAATAGCCCACTCGAAATGGGCATCAAATTGAGAATCCCATTCAACCTGTGTAGCTATTTTATACCATCTTCCACTCAGTATGGTCATCTAAACAGCAGGAAAGTGGTTTCAAGGTGTTTCTTGTATACCTTAATTAGTCCTCAAGACACCAACACAGGTTGTGATATGTAATTATGGTAAGATCACAAACAATATCTACCAACATGCAGATTTCTTTTAGGACCAAAGGTTATTTACCTGGTGCATATGAGAATTGTTATGTGCATTTTATGTACCTTCAGTATGGGTGTATTTGATACGTGATCCCTTTATCATTGGTACTTTTCTCATACACTGAAGACCTTGGAAGTGAGTCTCTTTGCAAACCCCTGGTACACACACCAGGGCATAAAAGAATAAAGTCCCCCCCCCCACTGAGATGGGACCCTCTCATCGATACCCCCTTTTGGTTGATTAGTTGCTTAACTCTAGATGCGCAGCTCGGAGAGGTGTGTTGTAGTTCCAAGTAATGCACTGTGTTGAATGTCATTCATATCCTGAAACAAAGGAGAAATCATTATCCATTTATCAACACATAAAAAATCCAAGGACGAGGTATTGGGGAGGACTAAACTGCTGTTAATAAGGTGATCCAAAAGTAATGTGTTGTTCAAATGTGACATAATTTGCAAACCAAAACATCTCTGCATGAACCATGCACACATTGTGTCCAGCTCAGGGATTCGTTGTTCGATATAAACTATATAGAATTAGCATCGATATCATACATATATGCAGTAATGTTTAATAATTCTTATGGCTAATTCCCTGATACCATCTTAATTCAAATATTTGTTATGTTACTTTATGTACTTGGCTTTTTTTTTTAGGTAATTTTGCTAAATTGTTTATATACAGTGAGTCTAGGGTGGCACGTAACTATTGCAAGTTAATGATGAATTATTTTCTATGATTGAATTTTCCCTGAAGATGTTTGACATTGATAGGATTCACGTACTTTATGTCTCGTTTCTCTGTCGATCCGAGGGCTGCAAGATCCATACCCAGTGGAGTGTTATCCATCAAACTGAAAAAGGGATAACTCAGGGATAGATACAATGTATTGACATGGTGTTTCTACAAATAAGCTGTCACCCTTGGGCTCTTAAAGGGGCGATTGAATCTGAAGACGACGGGATGCCCTCAAGGTGTGAACCTCCCCTTCTTGCACTGCTTATTCGCATCAAAATGGTTATGTTATATTGGTACTTTCTATATTCATACAGATTCTATAGATTATTTAGGTGTTTTCTTTCTCGTTACTGGCAGTTTACAGATTTCCAGAAAATGCCTTCATCGTCAAAAGTAATAGGTTTACTAATAAGAAGAGGATGGCCTCTGGGAGGTGTCAGGTAGGACTGGCTTCCCACAAGTGTACAGATAACTCTTCATCGGGAATATACAAATTAGCATGGATTGTAATTTTATTGAACTCTACGTTTTTCGTATAATTATGACGAAACTGTTATTTATTACCGTATAGCGTGTCAAGCAGTTTAGACAGGAATAGGTGAATATTATAGGCCTCATTTTCAGTCTTTTCCAAAAGTGTTTAAGTAGATGTTTTAAATACTTTGTAATAATTTCTTCCTTTATGGGATTATGAGTATAGACTACGGATATCTTATCTTTTTCCATCCCAATTTGAAAACAAATTAGAGAAAAAAGAAGTTTTAAATGATGCTCAATTCTTAGAATCATACTTTTCCATTGTCAATCATATCTTATATGCGGTTGCCAGCTGCTTTTCAGGGAACCCATCTTACTTTGGAATTGTAGGATTGAATACGGCACCTATGGGACTACTGAGAAGGTACAGTATTCGAATAATTGGAATCATGTAATTAGAAATATACACCTTTAAATTAATTGACTTGTAATAAGCATCGTATTGGGCTCCCATTACTGCCCACGGGTGGGAATAAAAAGGGGAGAAGGCAGGCTTGGGTAAGATAAATTTTATTGTATAAAATTTATGGATATAGTTGATTAATAATAAATTTAAGATTTTAATGTTTTAATAAAATGGTGAAAGATGAAGTAATGAATAAGAATGATTTGTAGGGTGGGTGGGTGGATTTTGTGTGATGTTGATAGGTTGGTGAAGAAGGAGATAATGGAGGGGTGGTTGAAATTATGGGATATGTGAAAGTTGTGGGTTGGAATGTTTTGTAGGGATTAATGTAACCACCAGGTGGCAGCAATGACCCGGCTTGCCCACCACAAGGGTGGCACGCCAAAACAATTAATACGTGCTATGCGAGAGGTGCCCATTAACTCCTACCTGAGGGTCCTTGGGTCTGAAGGTTCAAGCAGTGCACGGCGTCCGTCTTCTCCAATCTCGTTCTCCTGTAGGCTGAAAAATACACTCATTCATTGTATTACGTTGGCCCGTAAATTGACTCTTCGGTTCAGTTTACTTTTGTATACTGGCAGTGGTCAGACCTTTGTTTGGACATAGACAATTAAGCATGTAATCCAATTGCCGATTTTGAGGATGTCGGTTGTGTTGTGATTGGTTCCGAAAGCTATTGCATGGCATCACGTATTTATCCTATAAAACATTCGACAGAGAAGTATAAAAGGTTTTTAATTTGTCCACAGGCCACCTTTAATTTTGTGGTGGCAAATGGGCTCACACCCTAAACAACCTATACAACCGCCTTACTATCCCTCCACAACTCTTCTACCTGTTTGCCCTCTTCACATCCATCATCTGCCTCCTATCACTTCAACTACACCTAGACCCTGATACAGAAGAGAATAGCTAATCAAAATTAACTGTTACCTTAGCTGCATTTTCTGGTGGACGAGCAGGAAATAATTATCATAACTTTTCTGAATATAAATAATGGACTTTAATCATCTGACAGTCAAGCATTCAAACAAGAAGACAATAGGAAGAAGATGACATCATTAAGATGGATATTGTTTAGGTAACAAGGACTCACTTTATGTAGGACAGGGTCCGATTGTCTCTCAGATCTACAGCAAGCTGCTTGGCCCCCTCATCTGTGATTTTGTTGCTCCACAACCTAGGCAAATATAATGAGAATTTCTTTTACATTGTATTGCATTTGGTATTTCTTGTAATGAAACAGACGTTGTGGACAAGACATTAGTGTTTATTGCCTCCACACGTTCCATGAAAATACATGATAATTTAATGTATGTGATAACTTCTTATAATTATAATTAAATTAATTTATTTTGGTTAAAATGAAGAGAATACTTTAGTTACCATATGCAGCTGAGACTGAAATTGACTCTGATCAAACCTCCTAAATGCATCAGTCCAGTGTCGCCAATTTCATTGGAGCTTAGCCTGATAAAGATAAGAAAACATTATGTCACAATATTACTGTAACTACCAATGGCGTAACTATCTATCTATCTATCTATCTATCTATCTATCTATCTATCTATATATATATATATGTTATTTACCTTTTCTTGTTTCCTTGGTCCGGTTCTCACTATGATATCCAAAAAAAGCCAGTTGATGCTAGATACCACTAAATAATTGTGTAATCATAAAGTCAGATGTTGTCTCCCATAAAGCCACGGCCACATTTACCAACTTAACTCAAATTAACGGTCAAGTCATAGAGTTTGGCTGGGGATTTGTAGCTCAACCCACGACGGCTGAGTTGGGCCATACATATGTTGGGAAGATGAAGATAGTTATACAACTGGATCATAAGGTCGTAGGATTGTGTGAAGTAGATAAGTATGACCTTCTAGATACAACAGTCGAGTTGTAGTCTATGCCATGATAGATTTTGTCAAGACTAAAAAGACTAGACTGTAGTTGCTCCTGGCGCTCCCTACACTCTGATTGAATTGAGTTAGCAAATGTGGCTGGGACTTAAAAGTGGTTTTATTGTGACATACTGATCAGGTGAGATACTTTGGAGGCATTACAGATAGGGTGACTTTAAAACCAAACCTAAACAGAATGTTCTCCCAGTTAAACCATCGCTTCATAACTTATCACAACACAACTAGAAGTATACATATGAAAGCCAATTTCTGAGTACTGATTGATTGATCATGAGTTTCTATCTTTTTATTATATGGTTGCAAGAAATTGTTATCGTAAAAAGATGATGAAATAACAGTAAACAATGTCATGTATTCTAAATTCATTAGATATATTTTCTAGTGAAAATCCCTTTTAAAGATCACAGTCTTCAACAACAACAATTATCACTGACTGATTTCCTAATGTCTATAATTACAAGGTAGATTTAAGTACCCACCACAGGATCTGTAGGGTTTGGTTGTCAAGGAGAGCCTTGGTCAGAAACTGCACACCCTCATTTGTTATTTTATTGCTATTGAGCCTAAGATATAAACAGGTCATTAAAGTAACAAGGTCAGAAATTGAATGGTTATTCTAGCGTCCTGCTATGATATACGTTATCAACTCTAACGATATTTAGACGCCAATCTCAAGCATAAATAAAAATTGAAAACTGTAGTTTCTTATATATTCCAGATTAATCCACATTTCCAAACAATTTCAACTAATTTATACTATCTCAGCCCATACGTCTAATGTTCTCTTATACAATTTTCAGAACTCTCTACAAAATTGAAATCTACCCAGTAGAAGATCCGCAATTCAACAGCACAACCAGCCACAACGACGACCTCCTTCTTGCGAGACATTGTACAGTTTCACTTTTTATTATGGGACAGTGGTCCAGAGCATAACCAAACTCTCACAACAGTGAGAGCACAGTGAGGGTTTAGATTTGGGTCTCACAACAGCGATATCCTTTCAAAATGCAAAACCTCGCTGTTGCAATGGTTTTGATAAGAGGTAATTGGCGGAAATGTCAAAGGTCAAAATGTGGTCAAAACCATTGCAACAGCATTTTGAAAACCTTAAGGCCGTCGCTGTTGGGAGACCCATATCTAAGTCCTCGCTGTTGCAAGGGTTTGGAACAAAATCCTAACGGCAAATCAGTTACAATTCAGTAATGAGACCGATCGTAACAGTGTTGTTCCTGTAGCAAGATGTGGTTTTGTGTAACTATGATATACACATTTTGTTTTATGTGGCGGGCCACCTATCTTCACCTACCTGAGGTGTGTGAGGTGTCTATGGCTGGCCAGGCCCGCAGACAGTCGACGCAGCCCATCGTCTCCGAGCGTGTTCATATTGAGGCTGTTGAAATAGGTGACAGACTAAAGTTAAACAAAAACTAAAGTAGAATGCTAGCATTTACTACTGATAATTGTTTTCCAATGGACCCATATCCTGGCAAAAAACCCTTCATCTCTTGTTTTAAACAACCTTTGTCTATATTTTTAAGCTCATGTTCATTTTATACCAATTCTAACAGAATAAAATCTAATGTTTATACTCTATACTGACAATTTTACAGTGTACCGATACCTTAAGTATACCAATACAAAACAATATAAAAGTTTGATTAGAACAGGTCAAAAATTACAAGAAATGCATATGGTGTTCCCATTGAGCGATTGAACCAGATAGCTCTCAATAAGTGGAACATCTCTAATATTGTTAGATATTGGTGATCGCTAATTCGACAAGAATTCCAGTCCCATCCGTCAATAGGTTCTCATCTATAGATATTTGTCGCTAGCTAGTCCAATTCGACCAGAATTCCAGTACTGCTTATGCTCAATGTGTACTTTCTTCAATCATCATAAGCAGGCCATTTAAACTTCAATAATAAAATTGATGAGAAACAGTGTTGTCTGGGGCTGTCAGGGAACCTGTTGAGATAGTTTCTTATACTATTTTACTGAGTTGACGGAATAAACCTGTAGATAGATATCATTAACCAGCTGAAACATCTCAATTGAACCTACGTGTTCAATTTTGCATTCTATGAGCATACTTACTCCAACTCTTGAATCATATGTGTTTTGAATGTCAAAATTCTCCCTATGTAGAAGGCGCTTATGGCAGTAATCTCAGATTCAGTCAACCTAAAATGAAAAACATTTTAAACTATGATATGGTACACTGACAGTGTTCACTATGGAACCCATCTCTATGACGAAACTAGTAAAACTTCATTGTTGACTGTGAACTACATGTCATCAGGTTGGTGGACAACAAATCACATGTTTGGGTTGTTGCTGACTGAAGGCCCTCACACGGAGCAAAAGCATCACAGAAGTGTGAAATCCCGGATTTGTTCAGTCCTGACACCCAAAAAAAAGTGATATGAGAGATTTAATTTCGGTTCATTGACACTCGATCCTTACAGTCGTTGTAAGGATTGAACACTAATCGATCATACTTGTACGATTCAGTGACAAAAACCTTGAAATAGAATGATACTTAGATCGTGGATAATCCTGTTCAATTTGTAATTGTTCATGATAACCAAAGAAAATTATCAATATGATTGTGCAGAGTATATCTTACCCGCCTCCTCCCCCACCTCTCAAAAAAAGGAGCAGCCTCGCATGAGAACATATACACACTATTATAGTTTGATATTTTTATCCCTTTTCAAAAACATTAATATACATATACCAGAGACAGGTAATTAATGTTGTTAATGTGACTGGAAAGGTTTTCAAGGTCAAGTTCTGACAATATGCACACTGCATACCTGAGTTTCCTGATTCTGGTCTGTTCTCCAGGGTTTGCCAGAGCCTGGGTCAGCTCCTTGTTCAGGGTCTCAGCCACAGAAGACACTCTGTGGAGAACAACGAATATTCACTTTCACTAATGTGAGACATCAATGAAAATATCAGTAATATTTATCTCAAGGCAATGAATAAAATAGTACATTGTACTGACGTGGGTGTCAGTCCTATTGCATAGTATTTTAGTTAGAAGCAAGGATCGGGCCTAAGAACGACTCTCTGATTGATTTTTTGGGTTGAGAGCATAGAGATAATGTCATAGGAAAAGGGCAAATAACATATACATTGTATACCATCTCTCCTGAGAGTGAACATGTTAGCAGAGTAGGCAAGTCAGAGAAGCGAGGGCTCAGTGAACTCAGGTTGCTGTCTAGGCAAGTGAGCAGAGCCAGATAGGTGGCTCTGCTTAGGAGTGATGGTTGTTTGGAGTAGAGTGGACAATCTCTCAGTGCTGACATAAGTCAACAGGAACTCAGTAACGTATATCCCATGCATTCGGATTAATAAATAGTATCCTTTCACGTGAGCATTCTTTTTCATCTGTGAATCCCGAACTATGTTCTAGGATGACTTACAGTCGAGATGAGATAGAAGAATGTGTCACATGGCTAGCTTAGTGGAACCATATGAAGACAGAAAACTAACAAATAATAGACTAATGGATAACAGTAAATTAAAACCCTATAGTTCAACATGTATTCAGATAAATGGCACAAAAACTATAAGTATAATGATTAAAAGAAAGTTAAGATACATTAAATTTTGTCAATAAATTGAATACTATGTAATCATTCTGACTGCCACCAACAAAGAGAGAGATACTCGAATTGGGAATGGTTCGTGTTATACCATTTTAAGTACAGCAGTGTTCGCATTTTGTCTTTGTAAAATTGCTGTTCTTTTTTGTAAATCATAATCGGTGTTACCATCTTTGTTGTTCATTAGTATAATTGCCCCTTAGAGGGAAGGGGGGTCACGTAGGCAACAAAGGACCGTCAACAGGTAGACAACACCTCAGCAACACCTCAGCATAAGGTGGAAAACATGTAACAGAAGCTGGGGCTAGGCATCTTTCCTGCCATGGATAGTGTAATATACCTTATGGTTTGTCGACACATTTTCCAGAATGTACATTGATTTAGGATAGCAGGTAAAACAAAAGAAATGTGTCGACAAACCATAAGTCTAAAGTATAGAAGATTTGATTAATTATGGAGTTATTCATGGTTCCACATAAGTGAAAATTGATATTGACTATTTTCCATTTTGCATCTACATAATGTTTTCTTTATGTAATAGAAGATCTAAGAATCAAATACCAACGCATGTGTTAAAAAGACATTCTCTGTGCTCACCTTATCCGAACCTGTCCCTGTTTGGTGGCAGCGTTCAGCAGGTACAGAAGGCTGTTGTTGGTAAGCAGGTTATCCTCCAGGCTGCAGGCAACAACACATACATCTTAAATAGCACCAAACAAAGTACAGCTTCTCAAATTCATGCATAATGAATGATTTTTGAACATGAGCAAAATAATTATACTTGCAATATATAACTCTCTTAATTTATTTATGGGTGAGTACATTTCATGGGTTACACCCTTACCCTAGTTGGCGCAGTCTACGGTTCTTGAGCAAGGCCTTGGACATTTGATGTATTCCTTGGTCAGTCAATTGATTTTTGTCCAGACTGAAAATATAAACCACATGATTAAACATCAAATTATCATTATTAGAAGATAGTGTATAGTGCAACATTCATTGTTTCCCCAAATGGTCTGGTGCAATGGCAAAGAAGGTGCATAGCCTATTCAAAATGGGCTTAATTATAAGCCTGGTCCCCACTTGGGCAACTAGATTAAAAAATTGGCGGATACTAATGTTGTTAGTTGCCCAGCGACCAACTATACACTGGCGCTGTCATGTCTAGCGACTTAAGCCAGGTCCCCACTGGGCCGGCAAGAGTGACGTCGTAGGCAGAATAAGGTAGTTTGTTGGGCCCAGAGGCTAAAGTTAATCGCCTAGAACGACAAAAGACCCCTGAAATCAAACATGTCTGATATTTTTGGGGGTTAGTTGGCTGACAAACCACCTAAAAGTGCTCTTTACCACTAGCCAAGGTGGCGCCAGAGCAGTTTGTCGCTCCCAGACTCTTCAGCGAAGTGTGGGTTCTCTCAGTGGGAACCAGGCTTAAACCACTAGTCGCCGTGGTTTTCTGGCAAAATATTTGACAATATTCTCTCTTGTTGCCGCCGATTAGTGCAGTTAGTAGCCGGCCTGGGGGACCAATGTGTAATCTAGTTGCCAGCAGATTCACAACACGAGCGTCCCAACTTGGGGATTAGTTTTTAGTAGCCCAGCGACTAGTAGACCTATGCACCAAGAAAGGGTGACTTTAAAAGTTATGGAAAAAGGCATTTTTTTCAAACAACCATAACTTTCTAGGTAAATGAGCTACAGTATTACTTCATATACCATAGGATTCAGAATGAATTGGACAATCCATCCAGACTTGTTTTGTAAAACATATCATAGAATGAAAACGTTCTATTTAGAACCAAATTCGGAAAAATGAAAAAAACTTTTGCCATTAAGTCCTACAATCTGATTTGAGGTTCTATAGAAAGAATGTAATTTTTCTGATATGTGAAAACTAATTTATTAGGTATATCTGTCTTTACTTGAAGATTACAATGATGTATTATGTTAGTGGCTGTAATGTATAGTAACAATTTTACAGCTTAATCTTTAAAAGTTCAAAATGGCCAAAAACTGCAAACATTGATGATTTTGGAGATTCTCTGTGGGGATTTACTATATGATTCAGTTTTAAATGTGAAAATTTGAAAGGTCTTTTGCACATGAAATCGTTAAAGATTAGACTGCAATGTTGTATAACCACTTAAAGGAAAGACAATAATGTCTTCTACATCCTCAGATATCCAATAAATGAATGTAAAGTGCCTATAGTATGATTTACATGCTTCATAAATGGCTGTCAAAGGATGAAAAAGTCAACCTTTCTTAGAGTGTGGGTTTATAGTTTTTTCTCATTGGTCTCCAGTGAAAGCTACTAATATCCACTAATCGCCCCAGTGGGGACAAGGCTTTACACTTAGCTTGTTGGCATAAAGTATTTAAGTATGTGTGGTGGGGTGGCCCTAACATATATATCCTTCTGCAGTTGCAATGTAACTGAACCGTTCTGCAACCATACTTTTTAGGTCAGTCTGTTAATTAATAAGGTGGCATGTAACACCGACATTATTGCTGGTGAGGTTGAAACCTCACCATATTATTAGAACGTTATTATAATCTTATATTTTGGTGAGATTAATACCAAACCATAACAGAACAGTGCAATGTCACAACAGTAGCTTTCAGCGATCATCAAAAAAGACATAACAAGAACCAACACAAAACCAAACAAAACGTTGCTCCAACGTTATAACACTAAATCCTTGGCTGGGGTGGCCACTATGTTGTCTCCTCTTTGTGCCTCAGAACAGGGATATCAAAGGGCTTTGGAGGGGTGTCATGTCTCTAGGGTATTGCATCTGTAGGACCTCTTTCCCTCCTTTGAAAAAGGAGGGTATTGGTCCAGTCCTTGTGCTGTTGTTTTATTCCTAAAGCACCTCGTAGATTCGATGATCCAAGACAGAATTTTCAACAACCTTGGTCCCACTGTTAGCATGATATAAGCTGTTCATACTTCATTAAACTCCAAACAACCAACAGACCATAAAGTGTTTCATTTGTTAAAACTAATAGAAAGTCCTTGTTTTCCTGATTTGTTTCATTAGTCTCCATGTTTAAGCTAATGGAAATTCACTACTTTTTTAATCTGTTAGTCTTCCTGATTTCTTTCTTGCCTAATTGTGTGTCATGTTCTCTTGCACTTATCCCTCAGACATCCCATGCCTGAGTTTGATTGGTACCTAGGGTATTTGGGAGAGTAGTGGCAGGCTGGTTCCAGAGACAATGAGGTTAGCACAAACCATACATAGGAAAGTGTTGTGGTAGATACGTGATGGTGTAAAAAAATGCCTAGTAATGAAACACGAGTTACATTCCCTGAAACTTTTCTCTCACGTCCTTCCCCCAGAGGCCCCATGTCCCTTTGCCCCGTCCAATGACTATTAACCTAGATCCATTTGAAAAAAGAATGAGCCACATGCACTAGTAACAAAGATAACATATTGGTTGAACCACACTTCACATTATGCTATTATTTAAACCATGCATATATTTCAGGGTTTCAGGATTATTGATACACGTAGGGAATCAATGCCCATCCACAAAGGAGTAACAATAAACCTCAAATACATTGCAGTCAGGAAAGAATTAAACAATCCACAACAACCAAGAAATCAACAGCAAGATACTCACTACAATTCAGAAATGCTGCAGATGTCCATTTCTAAGATATCTCCAATGTGGACAGCACCCTCATCAGTGATACCTGCGTTCTGGAGTCTGAAAATATAATAATTGTTTTCGCATGAAAACTATACATATCTATACCATAATAGATTGATATGGTAAGAAATCGTTACTTGTACATCCTTTTATCGAGGACGTAAAATGTATAACATAGGTGCTATATAAGCGTTGTTTGGTCGTGAAATACCAGAGCTATTGACCTAATCACGACTATGTGACATTAAGTAACTAATGAAGCCTAAGGGCAGTCTTCAACACCCCACTTATCTCTTTTTGTAATAGCCTACTTGAGCCCCAAACATGAAGACCCCAATGACTCATGAAAATCCTCGAGACCCTGAAATATTTTGAGGTCGCCAAGTCCTGTTCGCCGCTTTACAAACCAAAAAGCAGGCTAGGTGTTTACTGAGTGTTTGATAAAAAATAAATTTAATTGTTCCATTCTTATCATTCTTAATAGTAGAGAAAGATCTTTGTTACTTGTTCTGCATGCATAGACGGCTTTCTGTATTTAGTTCATGTAATTCTCCCTACCACGGATAGCTAAGTTTCTTAATTTTGTAACATCCAATTGTAACATACGCATCAATGGGGGAGCCTCAAGGCCCAAAAACATTTTCAATGTGTATTTCATGCAAAAAGGGAAGAGGGGGTCCAAAAAAACATTGAAATATGCATAAGTAATGGGATTGCCCAAAATGCTTATTTCCCTATGCTATAGTATCATAATCCCAAGTTAAAATAAAAAAGTAAAAGAAAATACACTAAGCAGTTACAAGAGCCTGGTGGAGACAAAATGCATTTTGTAATTTGTGTTAGGACTTGCATAATTAATGTTACATTTACTATCTTAGAGAAGGTTTCAGCACAGCTGGAAATAATATATTTAGAAAGACTAAGCAAAAGACCTTTTTAACGCAAAAAGGAGAAATGCTTGGTGACAACAATTACCAAGCCTTTTTCATATTAAGAACATTTTTGTTGTAATTGCATTCTATTATGATTTCGCCTCCTTGACATGTAATTTTGTAAAACCATGCAAGGAAATTACATATTTCCTAATTTTTGCTAATAGAACCAATATATATACTATTCGGAGAGAGAATGTAAATTCATAGAATACAATGTCATATCATAATTATTGTTTTGGTGGTAAAATAGTTTTTACTTACACAAGGACTTTCATATCCTGCAATCCTACACTGTTCCTGAGGATTTGCGTTAGGTCCTCATTTACCAAGACGTCTGGACAAGACATTCTGAAAATATAAAAAATTACCAGTGGGAGCTGGCTTATACCCCCATTATTTAACCTATATGCGGAGCTCCCCCTGCCGAATATAGACACTTTCCGAAATCCTGTAGCCGCCCCTGTAAGGCATTGTGATAACTGCTTATCAATTGTGTATGTAAACAAAACCTGGCCCCTGATAATGGTAACCTTAGGCCTTACAATTGTACTACAAATTATTTGTACATTCCAATGACACTTAAGTTTCATTCGCTCCCTGTAACATTTTCATTGACATTACTTGTCACTTTTGAATCATAATTATGTATATCTTTCATTTTATACATGTTACTTTGTACCTTGGTCACAAGAAGTATGGGAACGTCGCAAAAATGTCATGATAAATTATTATGTCTATATTCTTGTGTCAATGCTTGTAAGTTGTTAGTGAGAATATTAATGCAACATACTTTATTTTGAGCAAATCTTCTTTCCTTGTGGCGAATTTCAAAATGTTCAGAAGTCCATTGTTCGTCACTCGGTTCCCCGCTACGCTGAAAAACATTGACATCACACAAGTTGTTAATTGGTACACTCTGTCCCTCTCACATTCTATGAATTATCAAAGAAACCGATGGCCACCAACAAAGAACCTATACTGAAAAAAATAGATACAGTTTTATGCATTATACTTATTTTATTACAATCCATAATGTCTTGAAGTGAAGTCGCTTTGAATAAGCCAAACAGTAGTTTGCGTTCAAAATTAAGGGCAGAGTTCACAATTTCGAAGCCAAAAGTGATTTTTTAAAGTGTATTATTGTATTTTACGTCCGCTTCCATAGATCTAGCCAGCCATGTAAAACTTACTTGAGTTCAGCTAAAACAGCATTTTTAGGGATTACGAAGGCCAACATTCCCAGACCCTTGTCACTGATTTGGTTGTCTGCAAGGCTGTTAAAACAAGGATATTCCTTAATGGAGAGACAGTGGGGTCAATATAGGAAGACAATTTATGAGTTATAAGGTGAGAGTAAAGCCCCATACCCACTAGGCGATTTTACCGGCGACTGGCAATGGGCAACAGGCAGAATTGCTGGTAAAATCGTTACTAATTTATATCACCTGTTAATATGTAATATTGAAATGTTACATACTAACAATGTTATCTAAAGTGGTGCAATCTTACCAGCAATTCTGCCTGTTGCCCATTACCAGTCGCCGGTAAAATCGCCTAGTGGGTATGGGGCTTTAGTGATATATTCACTCTTATTGCAGAGAACCAACAGACTAACAAAACTATGGCAAGCCAAATGGGTAAAATTGGGAAACAATGTTTCCCAATCGAAAAATACTGTTTTACACTGGGAAAACCCTGTTTTCCCAAAGTAACTCTGGTTTGAACCGGGAAAAACCCTGTTTGCTGGGAGAAAACACTGTTTTCTGGTGAAAAACATGGTTCCCCAGTGGGAAAACAGTGTTTTCTGGCTGAGAAACATTGTTTTCCCTGAATAATGCAGAGCCTTCTGATGGACAAATTGACAACCTTCAGATGTGTCTGCACTAGGGCCATTCACCCACTTTTGATAGTTTCCTGGGTAAGCATGCCCAGGGTCTGCTGCACAAGCAGCCAATCAGAAGTCTGAAATTCCTTTGAATTTTTCATGTGCATGCAATCACCATAATTATTATAGCTCCAGTGTAGTATGAGGACATAGGGAATGGTATTTAGGGTATGGATAAGGTACTAGAGGAAGATTAGGAGGATGACCAAGGAAATAGAAAAATAAATGTGGGTAATATCAGCATGTTACCAAGGGTAAAGTGTGGAAAAAATGATAGTATACCCTGGATAATTGGGGTAAGTATACCAATGGTATTGAGGGGGATAGATATTGTGTAGATGACGTCATGTTTCCTAAGATGACGTGGCTGTCATATTGGTGATCAATTCATAGCCATGATTATTTTCAAATTTAAACCAATTAGAATAATATTCTAAGCATAACATATTTTTAATTAGTCTCACTGAATCATAATCAAATGTTATTGTCAGTTAGAATTGATAAATTTTGGATTCATTTTATAACCATGTGATCATGATCACTGCAAGGTGGTCACCAAAAGGTTACAACGTGACTATGTCTGCACAAGGTCTATAGAGGGTAGAGTACCCAGGATATGGAGGAGGCATAGGGGGAAGTATACCCAAAGTATGGAGAATGTAGACCTGTATACCCATGGTATGGAGCAGGTATAGGGGGTAGTATTCCCAGGGTATTGGGGGTATGTGTACTCAGAGTATAGCAGATAGAATGCTTTAGCTGTAGAGGAGGTACCCTGAGTATATTACCCAGCCCTCACTTCCACCAATATCCTGATTATTCAAACCCCTATACCCCCTATATACCCTGGGTATACTACCTGTCCATACCCCAGCCACACCCTGAGTATGATACTCCCTTTAGCCTATCCAAACCCTTGGTATATAACCCCTATACCCCATTCATAACCTAGGTATACTGCGCATGCCCCCTCAATACCCTGGGTATACTTTCTACTATACCCCCTCCATACCCTGAGTATGCTACTCCTTATACTCCACCCATACCCTGGCTAGACTACCCCTATACTGCATTTGGTGCCACTTCCTGTGGGGGGGTCAAGCGTGACTTTTCACCCAATCAGGACTGCTCCTTGCCCAATATGGCAGCGCCCACTGGGCATCTCCCGAATACCTTATACAACCTCCATACCCTGGGTACAATAACCCTTATACTCCCTCCATACCCTGGGTACACTATGCCCTATACATCCTCTATACCATGGGTACACTAATCGCTATACCCCATCCATACCCTGAGTCATCTATGCAATATCTGTCCCCCTCATTATACCCCCTCTATACCCTGAGTACACTAACCACTATTCCCCATCCATACCCTGGAAATACTACCACCAATAGTCCATCCATACCCTGAGTGCACTATGCCCTATACCTCATTCATACCCTGCATACACTACCCCCTATACCCCATCCATGCCCTGGGTATTCTTTCAAAGCTTTACCAATACTCATACATGTGTAGTAGCACTACTAGCTCTAAAAATTATAAGTTGTCTTTTTCAAAACTTGAATTTTATACTTTGTTTGCATCATTCTGAAATCTAGGTTGACCTAGAATCATCTACTACTCTTTGACAGAAGTGTCTCCTGGGAGAGTGCCATCAAATTGGTTGAATGGTTAGTATACATACAACTTACCAAGAACCAGCTAAAGCTGGTGTCTCATGGAATATTGATAACAAAATTATTTGCCATCTAGTCGATAAGAAGGGTACTACAGGCAGAAAACATTTTTTCTGCAACATAACTTGGGAAAACAATGTTTTCCACTCAGAAAACATGGTTTTATGATTGGCAACCATGGTTTTTCCAAAATAACTTTGATTCCCATGGGAAAACATTGCTTTCCCCGGAAAACAGGGTTTTCCTGTCGGGAAACATTGTTTTCCCAATTTTACCCAATCGACTTGCCATAGACGTAGCTGTGACAGTAATGGTCTGTGTCACCCTGAGAAGAATTATCCACAAAATGTGTTCTTCAAGATTATTGCCCAAGAATAACTAAAAGGGAAATAATAAAGGCCATCAACACCAAATCTGATCGTCGTGGTTTATGAATTATAGACACCCTTCTATATTAATAACTAAAAATCATTTTTCAATAAGTAACATCAATTAACGTCTCAAATCAAGTGAGATTTTGTTTGGTTCTTGGAATTTTTTGTCATTAGGATTGATTTCTGAAGCCAAGCTACATGGTTTTTCAATGTTCTGCTTTGTAACTTAGTACTAATCAAGTGTGGTATCAGTGATTATAATTATTTTTATTTATGGATTGGTCAGAGAGAAAGCTTGAAGGGTTACTCACTTTAACTTCTCAATCTTGCAGTTTCCACTTTCCAGGGCTCTGATAAGCTGTTTTGCACCCCGGTCTGTTATGTCTGCATTCTGCAAACTGTAACAGAACATTCTCGACAACTGAATGATATTATAGTGTATGAAAATATGTTATTTTCGCACTTTTCTTGAACTCAATATCATGCTCAATCTCAAATATTCAATTCCTATTACTGCAAGGTCTCTAGGGGTCCTATATAAGAATAAGCACCATCAGAGGCATAGAATGAAAACTCTTCTTTCTTTGAGGCAAATTCCTTTAACATTCATATGTTCTTAATATGACATTGTATAGGAAGATATTTTTAGGAAAATCTTAGAGGAAGTCCGTGTGGCCCTGGTTGAACTGATATGAAATAATAGAGCGGAATTGCTTACATAGGGTGAATGCTATCTGTTCAATATTCTGCAGATCAACTAACCTCAGACTTGTCAGACTTTGGTTGTTGCCCAGTGCCCTGGCAAGATGGGCTGCACCTTCATCCCTGATTGGGTTGTTCTGAAGACTACAAAACACAAATTATGAATGTTAAAACACTGAGGTTGGTTAAAGGTCATTGGGATTCCATTCTAAAATCAGAAAGCTCGGCTGGACCCCAATATCAGCCTAAAGGCAGGGCTGCGGGCTGATTTCGGGATCCAGCCAAGGAGTGCTGACTTCCCAAGGACCCCCTTTGAGGTTTGTTATGGATTGTCTTTTCTGTTAGATCCGAGCACCCAAGGAAGGATGCAATCGGCAATCAGCGATGGTCGGCTGTGATGCTGCGCATGTTTTTACATTTCTCCATACAACCTTTTTGATATCCATCAAATCCAATCAAAAAAAGTCAGCAAGTAAATTGTTGCTAGGAACATTGTGCAGATAATGAATATGATTTTTCATTTCTTAATGATTTCCTTTTTTTCATGGATTATTGAAAAATGAAAGTTTATGTATCACCCAACTTACTTCATTTCCTCAATGTTGCATCTCCCCAGCTCCAACATCAGTCCCAGATGATGGGCGCCTCTGTCTGTGACTCCTGAGTTCTGTAAGCTATTATCAAACAGATCCAATCAAACAGATTATCAAACAGATCCAATCATTAAGACTTTCCACTAATACCTGGATCAGGAAGAATGGTGACTACTGAGGCTGCCTATGGTGCTCAGCATCTTTGTGCTCTGCTAAAATGAATTGTGAGATAACTATTGATAGTAGCTGCAGCGGTAACATTGACACTTTTCATATCTACATGTCAATACCGACATTCATTCTCAGCATTCAAGGAGATTGATTAACGAATTTTACAGCATATGGGCCGCCGTTATCTATTTTGAACGGCATGAATCCCTAATAATTATATACCAGAAGGTTATGCAACCTTTTTCCTAAGGCCTTACCCTCAACCTTTGGCTGACAATCTATCCCGGGCACCTTTGGCGATTGCGCATTGCAGAAGATAGGGATATACTGGTTTAAGGGTTTTTGAGGCAGAGGTACAGCTGACCATAGATTTTAGTTTAATTAAAATCAAAGTTTCAATTTAGATTTGTATATTCACATCATTTTAGAAATACTTACTTGAGCACTCTTATGTCTTTCAGTTTCTTCTTGCTTGCTAGGAACTGGCTTAGTTCCTCGTTGAGTGTTACTTCTGTGCTGGAGACTCTGAAAAGATGTTTATTGTTATATTAACAACAGAAAATGACAATACAAACAAAAGGCAAAGTAAAGTATCAGGGTCTATTGAAGCTTCTTAATTGTCTCAGCAGTTGTGCTGCACCTTTTTCTTCTCTCTGATATTAACAAGCGAGAATTAAAGAGAATATCAATGAAACCCACAGAAATAACACCAGAACTTCGAATAGAAGAAAATAACAATACAATCATATATATCTTATAGTCATATTAAAAGGTCTCTATTTCAAATCAGAACGATAATAATGCAATTTTTTAACAACAGTTTTAAGATGGTTATGACTAACCTTATTTCCGCCATCTCGTCCTGCTTGTAGATAATTCTGACCAGATGGATGAGCCGGTTGTTTGTGATTTTGTTGTTTTCCAAGCTTTAAGAGATATTATATCCTTACAGTTATTCTACTCCAGACATAATAATGTGGCCGAACTCGTGATGTGTGTCTGTACGTTTTGATTGCAGCTAGGCATAGGGTATTTAGTTGTTTGTAGGAAGTAACAGATTTTACCAATAATTCAAACGAGAACCAGAGATATGGTGATCTGAATATTCTAGCATTGTTTCATTAGAAAATGATGCTAATTATTAATTCTTATTTCTGGAATTTGCAAATAGTTTTTTGTGTGTGTGTGTGAAAATACAATGAATATTTCATCTTCTCTTTGGAACATACAGGATGAATATTTCGCTAAACTATGGAAACCCATAAATAGAATATATTGGGATATTGAAAAGAAAGACAGGTTTGCCCCATTGGTGCGAACATTTGGAGTGTTTCATCAAAATTAAATTAAAAGAATAATCTACTAGAACAATCTAGAGAAAATTTGAGTTTCAGGAAATTTTAATACTCATTCTCATAATTATTTTGGGCAATATCACAGTAATTATGAAGTGCAGAATAACATATTCAGCAGTGAAAGCTTTAGGCTAGGATATCGGATGAGAGGTTTCCCACTCTGTCCACTCAAATCATTAACATTGTGAAAACTATGTTGTAGCTGATACAAGGCAGGCCACAGATATGATATTCACTTAATGATATATGAATGGGTCTTCATAGAAATTTTCTCCTGCCAGAACTTGTATCCTGTATCACCCAGCGGGGTAATAACACTTTGGTTATCACCTCTCCTGTATCAGTGATGCATTAAACTACATAGTTTTACGTAATGGCTGGGGTGCAAGCGATGCGTATAGTGCCGTTTCGAACTGAATAAGCACTGCTGAAGGTGAGGTGAATATATCCTGGTATATATTTACCTCAAGACGTTCCAAACCAAAAATGCACCACGTGACGCATTTTAGCCAATGAGCATTGTGCATTAGGTAAACAAACAAGATGTCGACGTCGCCGTTGGGACTACGACATCGCTGTCGGGACTATAACATCGCCTTTGGAACTACAAATTTGCCTTTTTTTCTCTCAATAAATTGTTTTTCAGTTGTGTAGCCATCACATAAAATAAAGAAGACACATTTAGGTCGTATTTTGGTTCTGATATATTTACCCCAGCACAGATTGAACCTTGGCCTGACGACCGCGGTTCAATCTGTGCTATCCGACCTCATACTCCATATGGTTTCTTCTTATTATACTATTCCTTTTCATCACTTGAACATGTTACGTCTAGATTTTGAGGAGAATATCAAAATACCTGAGCTGCACTAATGTGGAGTTGCGCTGGAGTGCTGTTGACAGATGCCCTGTGCCCTTGTCTCCTATCTGGTTCTCATCTAGACTGCAGACAAACAGGTCACAGGTGAAGACTGGCAAGGGTATGCAAATCATAATCCCTCTATTCAAATTGAAATCATAACTGTATGGATTTTGCATTCTAAATAGATAAATCGGACTTTTTTCCATTTCCAGCTGATATTGCAATGGCTGGTTTGTTTGTGGTAGTAGTTTTGTGTTATCATATTTTGTAATGTTTTTCAAAGGTTTTGTTGTCAACGACTTATGTGGGACAATTTGTGCCACAAAACTTTGTCAACACTAGTATTCAACTGTAAAATATCCAACTACTACCCAACTAATAAAACATTATCATCTGTGCGGCTTTAAGCTTTCTGGTTCATAACAGGGATGACGTATAATTACAAGAAACACAAATGAATTAACTCATTAAATGATGAAGAAAGTACTTAAATAGACGTCTGTGATTATTCATTCAAATACATTATAGCTTTTCCCTTATATACCATATCTCTTCGCTGTTTTAATTTTCAATAAAGATTTCTGCTTTTTCACAGCCATAGATTTACACATAAGAAAATGTAAAAGTTAGTGTTTCTTTGGATACCAAAATGTCAAAGAAACACTGCTGTAGTTTTACATTTTTTTATTTTTACGGAATATATAGATCTAAAGAAAACTTAGTGCAAGACATCATATTATAAAAGATCCAAAACATCATTAGTTTGTAGATCCTTAACATATGATTTGTACATATATTTAAGTTTAAATCCATACCATAGTATGGATTGAAAAGTTTTGTTATGTGTCTTATTTTGTCATTTTTCAAACGACTTTCCAATTTCTTTCCTCGACTTACTTGAGAAATCTGAGACTTTTGTTCTGTTCCAGAGCTGCTGCAATGTGGATTGCACCTTCATCGCCAAGGTGGTTTTTCTGGAGCCTATTAAAACAATCAATTGTCAATTTTATATAGGAGACATCAGCTATACATAAGAGACATTAAGTTGGGAGAATTTACACTATGCGTTACTATGTGCGTTAGCAAAATCTCATTTTCATTTACTAAACCACTCTCTAGAGATACTTTATTCCACTTTGCGTCCATACATTTACATCGTCCAGAAAATTGATGGAAACATTGATTGAAAAACTTACAATGCGGATACCAATTAAGATTATTCCTGAATAAAAGTTATTGCTGAAACCTTTTGATCAAACCAATGTTTATACAAGAATGAAGAATGCCATTCCTCCAGTTGAGCTTGGTTTATCTACTAAATTTTATTCACGACACCCTAAACCTACGGTATCTTTATTTCATTGAGAAATTTACAGTGAAACTTACATGAGATCTGTTAATTTCGTCTGTTGCAGGGCAGTCGACAGGTACCACATTCCTTTTTCACCGATCTGGTTCTCTGCCAAACTGTTAAATATGAATTGTTAAAGCAATCCAGAACCAATGGTTTCCGATATAGTGACAAAATGGTGTAAGTTCCAATTTCTGGTCACATACAATGTTCAGGTCTAAGTGTAGCATAATGGTAAAAATTAATATAGGCTGTGAAGTCTAACTTAAACCTTGTTAAAATAGCTTTTGTTCTTGTGTAAACCCTATTAGTGTGGATCCACACAATGTTTTACTTGTTTACAGCAAGCAGTGATGATATCACTCTCTTAGGATTTCCCCCACCAACCAAATACATACATTTGCTATTTTTTTTAATGATGAGTTTCCCTAAACTTTCCAGTAAATCAATACCTTTGTGTTACTAACTTAGTTTTTATCTTTTCTGTACATTTTATAGGATGAAATTTCAATTGTAATGTAGCAAAATAATAAGATGTTGCTGTAATGATCAGCAATTCAACTAGTGTGAGTGTGGCTATAGGGTCAGACCCTATCAGTGAAATGTACATAACACCATAGTCAACTATGTACATTTCACTTGCCCTAGTTCCAGCTCAGTGCACATTGCAATTAACTCTGGACTAGTCCATAGATGGCAGCGGAGCAATCATGTATTGATCCACTTGAATGGCCCTGTTTCTTTAGATATATACTTTATTCACTTCAATAGTTTCCACCGGAATATGTTGTATTTGTGGGGTGGAAAGGGTCTTCCAAACTATGGATGTTATTTAAAGCATTTTTGTCCATCACAATGTGATTTATAGCTCATGAGTGAATATGCAGGGCACTGTAGAATCATCAAGGGGTGTGTTGGAAATGTTTATCCATTTTCATGAACATGTGACAATTTATGTAGTTGGATTGGTTTTGGGTTGCTTTAGATAACCAAATGAGAATGTATGACTTTCATTTAGCAAGTTCTATTGTATATCATCTCAAGGGACCTCCTTTCTCAGTGTGAATTCTACTTGCAATTGTTCGGATGCATGAGAACAATTTTTCTCACGTCTATGGAACACAAACATTGACTAGGGCGAATGGGGACAGAGACAGAAAGTGTCACAGACAAAATCACCTGCAACAAAATAGTGTTTTAAAAATCTCTTACTTGATCATTCTCAGGGTGCGATTTTTCTCGAGCACAGTAGCCAGGTGTGCTGTGCCTTTGTCCCCTATGAAGTTGTTTTTCAGACTGTTGGATAAATGATAATAATAAAGCATCAAGCCCCATATCCACAAGAGGATTTTGACCAAAGTTGGCCGACCCGTCGGTGCTAAAATTGAATGACTCTACTAGGATAGTTGGCTGATTTTAGCACTGACTCATATCAAACATGTATACTTCAATATTACATACTGACTTGTTATCTGAATCGGTGGTATAATCGGCTGATTCTATAGGAATGATTGGCCAATTTTAGCGCCACTCAGTTGGTCGACTCAAAATTGCCTAGTGGGTATGGCGATAAAGTTGGTGACCTTAAAATGCACTCAAGATCTCCCACATTATCAGGGCAAGTTTTACACTACAAAAATCATAGATACGTTTCACACAAAATATATAGCTACTAGCAAGAAAAAAGGAAGAAATGTCTGAACATTACCATGTCAAAGTTAAATATCTTACTTAGAAAATACAATCTTAGCTGGTAACACCCTTTAAATTCACTAGCAAAGCACTTCAGACATCGGGAGTGTACGATTAGGTCTTTGGTCTCATTATACTTACAGACCATATCATCTTGTTTAAATCTTGTTTTTACCATACAGTGCTGATACTTTTAAAAATGGTCACTTCACACGAAATTGTGTAGGTGGGGATGATAGAATCCTATTGCTGAAACGTTTTTCTCACTCTTTCAAAAATGGCAAACGAATGAAAGCGAACATTGTTTTACCTCAGGGTGTGCAGAGTTGTGTTACTGATCAATGCCTTGCACAGTGAAGGCATCCCTTTGTCCCCTATATGGTTGCCCTCGAGGCTAAAATGATAATTAGTTCGATAATGGGTATATCTTCTTTCCACAATTCTATAATTGTTGGGATATGACAATGAAATGGGCTCTAGCATTTAATACAGCAAATACAGTTTTATTTTTTTCCTAAAATGAATAAATTGTTATGATATTTAAGAGCACTCATAATAACGAAAGAGTGGCGCTTGCAGTTGACTCTCACGCCATCTCTTCACTGGGCAGTAAACTTAAGACAATGTTCCTTGATGCAAGATTTTTCAAAACGACAAAAAAAAGTAGTGGCAAATCAATGTTATAGGATCGATGTATTTTTGTTTGTCCTGAATTGACTGTCCTGAACTATGGGGTTTTAATTTGACAGAACACTTGCATGAAAGGCTGATGTTTATCAATCCAAACACACGATACAATATCATTGCGCTCCTGTTGGCAATCACCAGGGGTGCCGACCAAAAATCATCCCGATTTCTCGAGTGGGTGATTTAAGGCCCATGAGAAGAAACATCTGCCCAGAAAACATCCACAAGAGCTTTTGAGCATGAAAATATCTTGTAAAAACATACTAAAATCCGTCCTACAATATATTTACTTACATATAATACTTTTTAAAGAATGTTAGAATGACATTGGAACTGAAATGCTCAAGAGAGCAAATTTCCTGATCGCGGGTATTTTAACTTCTCGTGGATATAGAGTTCTTGTGGATATTTTTTGGTCCACCCCGCAGTCCAAGAGGCCTTGTCCACTCAACCAAATACAACCAATGCTCCTAGCCTTCCTGCCTGTCGGCCTGCTAACTCACACAACAGTAAACAGAGTTCACAGCCCTACTATCTGTCCAAGGCGTGTAAGCTATCGACTTAAATGTTACAGTCTGGTGCTGGCAGCTTGTGAGCACGACTTTAAAACGGGCCTATGATGTGGCCTTCACTCTCCACCTTTTCCAGAGAGGCACTCTTAGCCCTGAGTTTTGCATTCTTCACAAGCTGCCTTAAATCAACTAATGGACTGACACCTGCGTCAGTACATTAGCAATTTAACAGTTTGGTCATAAGATTAATCTGGAATTAGGCCCCAACCTATGATCAACTGTGAAGTTGAAAATTTACTAGTAAAACAATGGGGGGGAAATTGGTTGTTATGTTTATCAAAATTTGCCAATATTTTCTCGTTTAATGTGTAAATAATTATGTTATATAAGATATTTAGTCTGTGTAATCAATACAAAGTAAAATATAGAATAGTTATCAAAAAGCATTAAAAAGTATATCTCATGTAAAAAGATTCATTTTGAATCAGTCCAAAAATATTGAACATGTCAAACAATTTTGTTGGTTACAGTACTATTTATTACTCTTAGAGGGCAGCACATTTGTTATATCAGATACCAGGTGGTAGCACTAATCATGCAGTGGTCAGAATGGATACTACAGTGGAGACAGAGATCTTGTGGGATTGTGACAGGACACTTTAGTGGAGTAGTTACACTATCTACTTACATGAGTTCTTGGATGTTGCATTCCTTCTGCATCAACACTTCCCCCAAGAAGTATGCACCTATCTCAGATATTCCACAATCGGTCAACCTAGAATCATACATGTTTCAAGAATAAGGCAAATGTGTTAAGCCCTGCTTAGAAGAGTATTGTAGAATATACAGTTTTTACAGGTATAATCAATAACACAGACTCAGTGGCCAGATAAGAGTCGGATGTCACACAAGAGTAAGTTATAGTTATCAAGTATGCTATTGTTTAAAATTATGTGATATTCCTCAGGGAGTCGGGATTTCCGGGCATGTTTGGGTCACTCGGGGGTCAGGTATATAGGTTCGGACAGTAGAAAAAGGGTATGGGAGGGGCCGCCTGTCAGACACGTAGTCTCAGACTTGGGTCAGTCTCATGCGCTCGGGATGACTGCCGGTGAATCCTCCTGCCTCGGAAGTCGGGTCGTCACTCGCAATTAAAGCATGGTAGCGCAGTGCCAAACGGGTCACACCTTCGTTTTTATCGTTCCAGGCCGACTGCCTAGGATCTTGGGCTTCTGTACCATGAGGGTCTTTTGTGCTAATGTTTGGTTTCAGGTTATTTCGGGGTTTCGGGCCATCTTCCGGTTTTCGGGTTACAGGTGTAACTTCTCAGTAATTCGTGATCTCTAATTAGACTTTACTGGACTATTAACTTCTACGCATAGAGATCTCAGGCTCGAGCTAACTGGAAGGCAGGTCATCTCAAAGAAAAGGCGTGTGAACACAAGGAGTACCAAGAAGGAACTGTTTATTCCGGGTCCATAATGCTCCTTTTTATAGGTTACAGGTAAACTCTGATTGGTCACTTTAATCAAGTGTCTCTCGTGACTTCATTTCCGGTCACCACCATTTTTCAGTCTTTCATACCCAATAACAGATTTCGGTCCATTTTCATACCTATTTCGTTCCATTACATCATTTCATTATTACCAGGCAATTACCATATCATTTGGTCTTTTCACAATACAAATTGATTATACCTGATTTCGAGCATGACATTTCGTACCATAAAAGATGAATGGACAATTCATCACAATTATATATGGAATGGGGTTAAAGAAATTTTCTGCCATATTAGAGACATTCAGGGTTGGCTTTTGGGGCCGGAATATTTACTGAGGGGAATTTCATATAAACATTTAGTAAACCTTTAAAATGAACTTGAGATACTCACTGCAGAGCGTTCACTTCCTTCAGTTTCTGTCTGTCTCTGAGAACCTCCGTTAGACCCTTGTTTAGTGGCACAACTACAGTACTTGAGGCTCTGAGGAAGTATGAAACAGAAGATTTTGACCAGAAATTCTACTGCAAATCAGTTGGATGATCTCTTAATCATTTTTTGTGTGCATGTATCGACCTAGATTGATTTGAAATTCATCTTTAGATGATACCTGTACCTCAACGTTTCTATGAATCAATCAAGAAGCAATATAGAATGTTGAATTTTCAGAACCTGTATTCGGCTGTTTGATTTAATATTCATGGACATCGCTATGTGTACTGTAATAGCACGTGATTTTGTCAGTTATCATTTTAAAATTCAACGGGTTTGCAATATCAAATTAGGTATTATTGCAATTTATGGAAGCATTTTGCACGTCTGGGCTGATGCTCTATTCTACTGCAAATTAAGGTATAAGACCAAAAATATAACTACTTGAAGATCTCTAGAGACTGTGTGCAGATTCTTTGTCACCTGTCCTAGCGTGAACAAGCTCCTTTAGTGCACTGTGGAAAATGTCATGGGTGTGAGGCTGTTTCAAACGAGGATGTAAGTTATTTATAGTGGAATGGACTATATACTAACCGCACAGAAACGGCTTCACCACCATCTCCTCGTTTGATGACTGTGTTCAGCAAGTACAGAAGACCCATATTGGTGATCCTGTTTTCTTCCAACCTTTAAAGAGATATTTTCTTCATTATGCAACTTGCCTTTTGCAAATATATACACTGTGACACTATTGCCAAAAATATATAGCACTCACCACTGTCTACATTGATAGCAAAAAGGTCCTCCCAACTCCTTTTTTGGTAAAAAAAAAAAAAGAAAGAAAAAAAAGAAAAAAAAGAAAATCAAGCAAACTGCTACTTTAACGAAAACCTTTTTAATAACAGTACAAGCACTGTCAAGAAGTAATGTTTACAAGGTGCCTACCCCAAGACGATCAGACTGGTATTCTTCTGAACGGCAGCCGCCAAGTAGCGAATCCCTTTGTCTCCTATTTGGTTGTCCTGCAGGCTGTCATTGGTGATAAGTAATTGATTATTTATGAACTTTGTAGTTGGTCAGTCCGCTACGACTTTTGACTGTCCTGTTAAACAGTATTCTGAAGAGCTGCTAAATCTGTGACCTGCTCTACGATTTTGGGGCTACTTGACATAAATAGTGAATGTAGAGCAAGGCTCAGGCTTTCTAGAAATGTAAACAGCTTTTAAATATCCTGGGTCGAAGCTGAGCTATGAGCTTCTGGACATGGCATGGTCAGACACCTTAAATCCAATAAAATTGCGATATATATGCTATTGGCAGAATTACCAACAGTCAAATATAGAGTAAAATATGAACTGCATTATTATCATACAAATAAAATACTCCCAATTTTTTTCTAATGAAGATAGCTACAATCTGTTTTTTTTGTATAATGTACCTTGGAGGTTCTACTATTAGGTTTTACTAATTCTAGAACAAAGATCACATGACCTGGTTTCCATGGAAATCAAATGCTTTATCATAGCCGTAATTCTATGATTTGACATTTGATAAACATTCCGGTTACCATGGCAACAACATGTAAAATTTTTGAAATTTTTAAAGTTTCATATTTAAGTACACAAAATTTGATTTTGAGTCAAATTTTGGCTTATAACTTTGCTGCAGCCTACATGCTGATCGTGTATGATAATGATGCAAGATATCCATTTAGGGTAAGGTTTCAACTTTACCTGGTCAGAATATTAATGTTATAAAAACCTTCTGTTCATGTTCGGTCTTAAACTACTCTAATCAGAATGTTACAATGATCTTCTGTGAGAGGGATATATATCGTCCATGGTCACACTTACTTGAGAGATTTGAGGGTTTTGTTTTGTTGCACGGCAGCCGCAAGGCTCACTGCGCCGTCATCACCTATTCTGTTGTTTTGCAGTCTGTTAAAAAAGGGAAAGCAAGTAATACATTGTTATGAGCATTATACAAAAACACCCCTGTTCGTTCAAATGGGTATTTACTTCAATTTCATGGACTCAGGTATGTTTTCTTTGTTTTTTTTACAAAGAATAATTGATGAATTAAGGAAGGTTGATTACTTGTTGTTGGGAGATAAGTACTTGTTATTTCTTATACAGCATGACGTCTGGAAATTTAAATCAGGTGTTAAATGGCAATACCTTCGTAGTATGGACATGTTAGAACCCCTTTTGTAGAACTTACTCCAGCACCTCGACCTGGCACTTCTTCAGTTTCAGCATTTCTGCTAGGTAGAAGACTCCTCTGTCAGAGATTCCTGATCCCTGTAAACTAAAATACTGAACAGCTGCTGAATCACGTGAGCATTAGGGGTTAGTCATAGACATAATGATTACACATTTTATGCATTTATGTATTCTGTTTTTGTATATTGTCTATGATAATTATTTTGAATTTCCATGTTTTCTGCACCCACAAGGAAGAATGTTGTCAAATGAGTGTGGTTGATAAATTTAAAAAAAAAAGAAAAGAAATTATTGTTAATTCCCTTTAAAATGGTATTCTTCGCCAGATCATGAGAGGAAGGCAACATATTACCAAACTGCCAACTGTCAGAATCGCCTTGTGAAATACAGGCTTTATGCTAATGCTAAAGTGTGGCATATTTGACTGGTGGACTACACGTAGGTGATCCCTGAGGTCAGTCCAAATAGCCCCTACCTCAGTGTTTTGGTGACGCCGAAGATGCTGGTGTCACTGAGGAGTTTACAGATGTAAGCTGGTTGTTTCTTGGACACTGCAGGGGGCACTCTGTGAACCAAAGGGAAAAATGCAAACTTAAATTGTGTCCATAGAACTGTATGAACGGTACCGTTTTACAGGCAGGCAGTCAGGGTTTCAGGACTACCTGCTCGTATCAATATAAGAAGGGGGTGGTCCGAGGGTATCTGTACAACCCAGAAAACACGTACTGAGGGCACCACAGAACGACCCAAAAGGGTCTTCTATATTTTAACACTTAAACAAGATTCAAAAATGAAAAGACCGAAAACAAGGAGCGATACATAGGGCCTGTTAATACACACTGCCCTTTAAGGGCACCGTCCGTTGGCCGTGTGGGTGATTTTTTACAACCTTTTTGAGTTTTTTAATAAGAAAAAGTGCCATTTCTTACCTACAAGAATTAGTATCAAATATTAGTAAAGTAGATAGCTAAATGCCGTTCAGAGGCTGATCAATAGAATAACAGATTAATTATAGAATAGGACGAATTACCGTATACCAAACGACTTGTCAGGTTTCACGAGAGAAGGCATCCAGACCAGAAAATCATCAGGGGTGTTCTTTTTTCCAATCAAACTTTAAACAACAATATGCACACAATGTTGATGCTAGAAAAGTTATAGACAATATAAAATGTGCTTCCATTTGAATTCATTTGAATTGATTGTAAATAAGAACGATTCATAATAAGCGGTGCAAAGGTCGTTCAGCCTTCCTACAGATACACATTAAGATTTTAATACAATTCAATAGATTGTCCAGAATTCAACTCAACAGCATTACATTTGTTTCAATTTGATTCTAATTAGTATTATTTCATACTAGTTATATATCATATATTAATGTTTTATTTGATATTTGATATATTAATCTAGTATTTTGTGACTTAGAGACATTTTGAATAAATGCGCTGCTTGGCTAATTGTTTTGACCAGTGTTAAACGCAAGAAGAGAATAGGGGGTTCCAGTTTGGTCTATGTTAAATCCTTTAAAAAAAGAAAGTATCAAAAGTGTAATAGAAAACAAGATATACAAACTGGAGCTCTTTGATGGTTTCACTGGATGCTAGAAACTCTGCCAACAAGCCAGTAGAGTAGTCATCGAGTTGTACTTGCTGTAACCTGAATAAAAGAAGGGAAGACATCTTAAGTCAAATGTTTTCTATATATCTCAGTGTGTCGATGTCTATCGAAGCTTGATAGCGTCGATCTTGATTTTTTTGGGCTGGTCACTACGTACAGTTCTATGCTAACATGAATGCTGAAAATGGTAAATTTGCTTTCTTGTTAGTGTTTTGGTAAGAAATAGAAAAAAAGAGTTCTACATGGTCCCACTGTTAGCCTATATGCAGTGCAGTGACCTAGTGAGGGGACTCCCCCCACCGTGGTCTGGGTCTAAGCAGTCCTGCACTGCGCAGCTTCATGAGAAGGGTGAATATCTTACTTCAGAGCTTTCAGCTTTAAGACACGTTTCATCACAAACACGAGTCCACTGACGTCCACTGCTGTCAGGGTGATGTTTCGCAGATCCATGGATTCATTCTTGCAGACATGTTTTGCTACCAGTTCTGCGAGCTCCTCTGACTGGGCCTCAAATGCACCTTGCACTGCTTGTAAAATTCCGCCTTGATTCTGAAGAGGCAGTAATTTGATTTATTCATTTTCATCTTCCAATGAAATCGCTATTGCATGTTAAGTATAGTATATTTATTACAAAAGAATTTTTCAAAATAGGTTAAAATCTATTGAGCCTCTATAATCTGCTTTACTCAAGAAGGGAAAATTTGTCACCCGCACGGCCAGGCAGCGGGCCGTACAGAGGCCAGTGAGTACAAGTAGGCTGTACGTCCCGCTCCCTGTTCACAGTGTTTTACACATATTTACAGAATTGTTTGGGTGATAAAATATAGAAGACCCTTAGGGGTCATCCTCAGGTGGCTGTACATACCTTCGGGGAGAGTATGGCCGGCGGGCTTCGCCCTTGGGCCATACCCTTCCCTCAGGTACGTATGGCCCCTCTCTGACGACCCCTGCGGGTCTTCTTATGTTAGTATTATTAGATCGCCTCAACAGGCAGTTGATCTCTGGTATGATTATTAATTGGTGGGGTTCTATCGAGGGGGTTGTTAAGGTCATTGGTTTGAGAAATCATTACAGAGGATTAATGAACCAAATTTGTAATGAGGCACCTCCGAGGCATAATGATGAAATTTAGAAGGGGCGCCACATTGGTAAATTTCTTATGCTTTTAGCACATCTAGACAGGATAGGCTTTTACACTAGAGTGTTAGGCAAATGTATAAATCTTTACTCCTTACCTTGCAAATGTTTTCAATCAGTTGACGGATCTTTTCGGCTGGCTTCTTCAACTTTTTCTGTTTGGAAAACGTAAATCATAATGCATAGTTGAAGTGAATAATTCTCCTACTTCTTCAAAGATAAAGTATAAATGGAATTACTATTTTGTCAATGTAGTACCTTTAAATTCCTCAAATTTTGATACTTTCTAGAAGAATGTTTATTAGAAAGCAATACGTTGCCTTATATGTTCAGTAAATCCATACAGAGAAGAGCCAGTGAAATTTGAACATTGTTATTGGTCTAGGGTATTATGATAGATTATGTTAAATTGTGTTATTCTCCTGTTATTGTCAAATAGGCGATAGGGTGATTTGGGTTTGATAAAGATTCTAGAAGCATACTTGTAACACTTATGCAATTAAATAGGTAATTGATTAAAGTCTCATTGTAGTCTTCGAGTAAGTTCATTTCAATCTTTGGAAATAATATTATATTCTTCTTGTTACTGTTCGTGGCAATCAAATAGACTTTTTTTTACCTTGAAAAGGTCCTTAATTCTGGATTTCCTTGGAGGTTCGCCTGTTGTCTAAAAACAAGTAAATGAATATGACATATCAATATATATATATATAATGGTGTTCACACTAAAAGCCTGGGCTGCGTTCCAACCTACCCTTTTAGTAAATAGGCCAGAAGTTGACGTACGGGATTTTGGGTTTCAGAGTGCCCATCAGAGAGTCCAGCCGTTATGGCTATACTGACCTCTGGCTACCATTTCCATAATAAAACCGTTGCAAGGTGCCACTGGCACCTCTATGAATTGGTCACAGACGGGCCATAATACACGTGAAAGTTACAGGGACTTATTTGGGTTCCCGTAACTTTAGGTTAATGGGATATTATCTACAGCAATATCTATAGAGGACTGTTAAAAGATCAAAAAAGGACCATTCCCTCGCTGGTTTATTATATAATAATGCCCATTGACTATCAAGACATTCCTTTCCATTGGCCATGAAATGCGGACAAATTACATCTCCGTCAATCTCAAGTAAATTCATAATTTCATCTTAGTATGTATTATCACATCACATCACTACATTACATTTTACATCATTATGCGCTATTTGAAGAGCACATCCTGTAGGCCTATGTAAAATAGTTGGATCAATAATAAAAAAATTAAAAAAAATATTGGTTGGGAATGAACGAACACAAATTGATATAAATTATGTAGTTCCAAGTAAAGTTATTTAGCTACATTTGCAATTTATAAACAAAATATCATAGATATAATGATGATGTATCGTGGTATTTGAAAAATAGGCATATCAATTTTTCGAACAGTCCAAGTCCAATCTGTTTCTAGGTGTAGTTGTGTCACCATACCTCATTAAGCTAATTATAGAGGGCAGACAGGTGGGTGCCTGGCACCTTCAGGGTGAAGTCCCCTGAAGTTCCTAAACCATGATCATGCCTGAGTAACCTCGATTCGATTTTTCTGAGCACTATTGTACTCTATGAATATTAAATGTAATTCACTGATTATGCACCCCGAGATTTTCTATTTAAGCCAATGAAAAGTTGGTCATTTTAAACCACCCATAACGTTTTGGCTAAACAAGTTAGAATAATGTCATAACAATGAGCCAATAGTGCTATACAATCTATATGCGATTTTACTGGCAAGAGGTGACTGGGAGAATCGCCGTCGTTGGCAACTTTAGTATCTAGCAAGTTTGATATTTTGCTGGCAGTTTTGCTGGCTATCCCAGAGTCCATCGCCAGTCGCCCAGAACAAGCACCATACACACTGGAGACGCCCGGCAATCTACAGTCTAGCAGCGATTTCACCTCCGATTCTCCCAGTCGTCCATGGACCGTCGCCTCTAAAGTTGTTAAGTGGGTATGACCCTTAACTCCCTCTCCTTCAGGACTGCGCAGAGTATCGACTTCTTGACTCTTTCCTATAGCCATGGTTCAAGCCTAAAGGTTAGTCAACAAGTATGGTAACCATGAATGCTCCCAGTCCAAGAGTATGAATGCTCCCAGCGATAGCATATACTCTTAAGCGCCATACCCACTAGGCGATTATACCAGCGATTGGCGACTGGAAGAATTGTCTTTGCTGTTGCACATTTTTATGCCTGTTAGTATAGTATATTGAAATGTGCATGTTTGATCTGAATTGGTGACAAAATCGGCAAAGATTTTAGCACTGATCCGTCAGTCGCATGTGTAAAAATTGCTTAGTTGGTATGGGGCTTAAATCCACTTAGCTCCTATATAGGGAGGGAGCGGAAACAGCGCCTCCAAAAAATCAATAGTTTTGGTCCCAATTGAAATATCATGAACAATCAGGGAGTACACTGAGAACATCTCCAGAAATAACATAGCTGAGTCACCTTCAGGTACCACAACAGAAAAATATAAATATCAAGCATCACAACACTAAATAATATCACTAAACCCAATAATACTACACCATTCTGATTTCCGAGTGTGTTGATGATTCCTTTTAGAGACATTATAAGGATTTCAACTGCATACTTATGACTTTTAATGTAGTATCAAAGACAATCTATCACTGACAGACCCCCTAAAAGATAGTTTAATTATCTGGCACACAAACACACCCCAGCCATATTGGTGATCAACAGCTACAGCTCCTCATGCTCCAACCATTGTTGGTACCCATTTCCAGTCCGAGTACCCCAACTCCGCCCCCAAGACAAGCCGCAACTACTACAATTCTTTTTACTTTGCCAAAGTCTGAACCAACAACCTCCCATACTCTGAGTGGGCAACCTACCAAGTAACCGAATCTGGTTCTAACCTCTTATCCTTAAATCTCATACTTACTCGGCCTTTTATACTGTGACCAGCTACCAGTGGCTGGCTATCAATGAAAGAAGTGCCAGTAATGTTGTTGGGCAATTGAAGCATTACACAGGTCTAGTATTTTTCCAGTGAATGCTGGCTGCCGAGTCTCCAGCTTTACCGGATTTTTGAGTTACAGAATAAATGAGTACAAATTATATGCTAAAGTTATGGGATAATCATCCATTTGTCGATGGTTGATTTGTACTTGATATTGTTCGAGTTATGGTATGAAATAATGAGCGTTCCTGAGTCAGAATGAGTATTTTCATGTTGGCATGAAAACCTGAGTTAAGCCTGAGCCTGAAGTTATTAGTTATCGACACAAAAAAATATAACCACAAATGATATCACACTGGGTCATGTAGACCATGTGACCAGAATTATCCAATGAGATTGAGGAACATAGCTATATATGTCGAGGTAAGCACAAAATAAACAGTCTCTCTACTCACTGTGTTCACAACTCCTTCTTCCCTGAGAGGACCACTGCAGAACTTGATGATATTGAAGTAGTTATGCATGAAGAACAAGAGGATGCCTAGACAGTATAGACTGTTTTGAAGATTGGACTTAAAAAGAATTCTGATTAGAGCAGTATAAGAAATGAGAACCATGGTAAGACTAGGGGTTAGCACAAATCTACCAATAGGCACAGGGAATGATATTTCAGGCAAATGGCCAACACATTACCACCCTTTGGCGATAGCCCTGCATCCTTATCCTCGAACGGAATCCCCGTAGAAGCATAAGGCCTACCAAAGCCTATGTTGCACCCTACTTCTCCTCAAGTTTGTGTGCCCTTCCTGCAGAACACTATCCAGCCTACCCTCATGTATGAGGCATTGTTCCTAGAACCCCCATTCACCCTTCATCTTTGTACCCGGTACGCACCCCTGCACCTGGGCCTGAGACATGAACAGGAAACCAACACCCCTCCCCGTTCTCTGAGTCCTTGAGGAACAGCCCAGACTGATGAGTGAACAAATAAACCCAGGAAGCACAGCAAATAAACCCTTCAACCCGTGTTTTTCAGGTCACACTATATATGGTTATACACAAGGAAAATAACTTTACTTGCACAGCAACCACAATTGGAGACTTTACCTGTTTGCATCCAGTAGCAAATGTGAAGGCGATTATCCATTCACTGTTTTGGTCTAGTGTCAACCCCATCAAGAACAACTGCGCCATATTGAACCGTCCAGTTTTAGCCATCCTGGAGACCACCTCATCAAACTCGAGCTCCTTTTCCTGATTCTGCAGCACGCCAGCCATACCAAGTAGCTCCTGAATGGATAGATGTAGGAACTGGGCCCATGTCTGTTTGCCATACTTGTGTTGAATGGGCTTCATGTGCAGCAGGCCCGTCTGCTCCACGTCCTTCTCTAAATGTGGTAAAAATGGTTAAGTTTTTGCTTCTTTACTGTGATGAAATCGTCTGTTATTCATATATAAATATATAAAGTCATATTATATTTTTGTATTTGCTACTGAAATTTCATTATGCTTTATATTTTTCCTACATCTCAAAAAAAAATAAAAAATTGCCAGGTATAATAATGGACATTATTTCAAGGCTTTCTCCGATTTTAGATTCACGCTTATCACCTTACTTTGTCAGGATGAAAAATAGATAAATAAATTGTCAAAGATGTCTCACTCGGGTACTCCTTTCAGGCAAAATTTTTTTTTTTATCATATCCTTCCATATTCTTTTCTACTTAAGATCAGTATAATCATTGTGTATGCAGATTTATAGGTCACATCTTTTTTGGTCTCTAATATAATAAGAATACTTACGGATTGTTCCCGAGATCCCTGCTTCTGCCAGAGCTGATTCATCAAACACCAACTTCGGTTGCTCATCACCAATCTGTAGACCTTGTCTTGCCAATGCAGACATTGCCTTTAAAAGGGGAGCTAAACCCTGGGCTAAGGCCATTGGTCCCATGTCCGATATGGAAGCGCGTCCTCTCATGCCTGATTTCTAAACCAGATATTGTCTAGGCATTTTAGACATTCATATTTCGGTTTAAACAATTATTAATATTGATTAGTATCAATAATATGCATTTAGAAATAGCAACCCTTTAATATGGATTTGTGATCAACAATGAGACCTGTTGGCAAGGCATACTACACATAGTCGACTTATAAATCAGTACTAAAATGGTGAAAAAACAGTATAATTATTCCACTGGTTTTTGTCAATTAATGGGCTGACATTATAACAATGCATGGTATGTGGGGCTTATACTCTCAGCAGATTTAACCATTTGAAAATTTTCACAGATTTTATGAAAATCCATAGCCTGTTGAAATCTGTTCATGTAAAACCCTTTTAAGCTTAACATTTAATGTACATGTTACATTGGTTGACATGTTTTTGATGCATAGTATAACCAGGAAAAGCTAATATAATTGGCCTAAATTGTCCAGAAAACCCATTAAGAAGAAAAATCTTTACATAACACTGAATCTAAGGTGGATGCAAGTACAGACCAGAATCAGGTAAACTGTGATCTGTGTGTAGGTGTACAGGTCCAGATGGTCCACGTCAGTCTCCTCTTGAAGCACCTTACAGAGGGCGGATGCGTAGAAGGTTATACCTGTAACACATGTACAATAACAGCTATATAGTGAGTGAGTAATTGATGCTTTACGCCATTTCAACAACTAAGGTCATATTCACAGCAAAAACAGGTTGGGAAATGTTGTCTCTGGTGATCATATCTATGAGATGAAGGTGAAAGGGTAGGCAAACAGCAGGAGATCAAAATCTGGAAATAATTTTTGTTGTACCTCATCCCTTAGTGAACCAAGCACCAACTGGGAATTGAACCCAAAGAACCACTCCGTCAGTGCTGGGTCTCCCCTATCGTCACCTTATACAATCAGCAGGGGCTACTGGGGGCCTATATTCTTGGTCCTCACTCACTGAGGGTTGATGATACATATTGAGGGTCAGTTGTTTCATAATAGCTATAATAGATACAGTAATGCTATTGGATGGGTTTCTGACCTGAGGTAATTAGTTGCAGGGTGAGGTTCAAGATATAAGAAAAGCCTCCTTTTCTTTACTCGTTAATCGTTTTAGAATGCTATGTGAGTATAGAAAAGTACCAATATGAAGCAATGATTAACAGAAACATGAACCACAAAGGACAGATCCATCATTATGTGTTACCATAAACTTCTGGAGGTTTTGTTCAAAGCATTAATAAATCTAAAAAGAAAGAAATGAAAATGCTTACCACAAACTGACTTGAGTGCCTGGTTCTTGGAGAACATTGCATGGACATTCTTCCTCTTTTCTTCTGGCACATTCCGTTTAACAAACTCATTTACCTTTTCCTCCGTGAGCCCCAGCACTTCTAGTTTACGGTCAGGATGAAGGTGTTCTAGGCCGATGAATGGTCTTGATTAAGAAATACAAAAACAAACCTTAAGCTTTTTCAACTGAAGATAATGAGGATGCTGTTATATGTCTTAAAACCACGTGTATACATTAAAATGCACACACAAAGACACACACCAGAGAGTTGATATAGTTAACTAAATGAACTCTCTGCACGCGCACACACCTCTGGTTATCTTGACATACACTGTTAAAAAAAACCGTAACTTTAACAGTTATATACTGTAAACCTCAACAGTATAATACCGTATTTCATTTTACGGTTATCTACCATAATATCATTGCAATTTACAGTATATAACTGTATTTATTACTGAATTTTAGCCTCACAGTAATATACCGTATCTGGGAATTGTATACTGTATGGAAAAGGAAAATGGACACTTTGGGATTAGAACCCACATTCTCCACATTCAAGGCAGAAGCCTAACCAACTGAGCTAACTTGGACTGCATGAGGTGTACACTGTCATAGTCAGCACCAATGAGTAGGATCAGTACTACTATACAGGTGTTCAACATTAGACAGACATTAAGTCATTAGTTTCATACCCCTACTTATTCAGTTAAGTAGCAAAGCTGGGCTCTGTGTTCCTACAGGCCTACATAGCTCAGTGGTAGAGCACAGGCTTCATGTGTGAGAGATCCAGGGTTCAAACCTCGGCTAGTCATGTTATCAAATTACTACTATACAGTAATAGTACTATCAGTAATAGTGGTTTGCAGCATGCCCTCTGTATTTTTGGCCATGATTAGTAAAAATATCTTTTTCATACATTTAAGGATTTGGAACTTTGTGATTAAAAATGTTAGATTTGTAGGTTTTTATAGCGTTATTAAGGTAATCACCTCATTGGCTTGCTATTTTTTGTATGGCCAACCAACCAGAACACCCTAAAACATTTACAAGATGTTTTAAAACACCTTTTCAGTAGGATTCACATGTAGACACCTTTTTAGTACAAGAACTCAGCTATAGCCCTGTAGGTTTTACCTCCAACAGTCAAACAACCCATGCAAGGCTAAACCAAGAGAAAAATGATGTACTTGGTTATTGGCTAAATTATCCTGTAGTGTGATTACAGGAAAAATAAAACTTTCAATGCTGCTAAAATTACATCCAGTGTAAACTGTATGGCATTTTACTATAGTATGTATTACAGTATATTATTGTTGAACTTGAACGGTTTTGATCCGTAAGAATGAAAGTCCGCCAAATATATAACAGTATATTACTGTTAAACTTAAATGGTTTCTATCCGTAAGAATGAAAGTCCACTGTACATATTACGGTATATTACTGTTAAACTTAAACGGTGTTTACCTGTAAAAAATACGGTCGCACAGAATTACGGTCACCCGTTAAATTAACGGTAAAAGTTCGGCAACATAGTTGCCAGTACTTTACCGTAAATTTGACGGGATTTTTTTAACAGTGTAGAGAGTAGGGAAATTTGTGTAAAGAATACAGCATTTGGTATAATTATTAGGAATGAAGGCACTAAAAGGTCAGTGTAAAATGTCTTGCAGAACAAAACAAACATGCACACCTCGAAGAGACAATTCGCGTGGCACCAGGAAGTATGTTTTTTCGTAGAATGTTAATGCACCATTCTAAACAAGTAGCTTGCTCTTCCAGATTTTGTATAACTCTGGTTTTGTGTAAGAGAGCCTGAAGTTCTGGCAACTCGTCTATTCCATCTTGAGAAAAAAAATATAACAATGTATGTACAATGTTTTAATGAATGGTGGCAGTATTAAATAAATATTAAGGTATCAGAGCTATTACAGTTCTACCAAAACCAATTGTATGTTCAATGTACTACTTTTTCTACATTATTACTAAATACATTTTTAGATTTATAAATCTGACAAAGGTAGATCTGAACAGATGAGATTTACTTTGGCGCATTTGCATGTTATTGTTCTATCAAGCACAAACGAGGTTAAATATTCATCATGGATCACTCTATGCCGAAACAATATCCTGAACACAATTTTATTCTGAATGGCTAAGCCACTTACCCATGAACAACAACAGGTTTTCTTGGCAATTCTTCAACCAGAGGCCAAGCTGAGGATGCTCACCCCCTACACTGTAAAGACTACATCTAGTGAGAAGTTCCACGAGACTAATGCGATAATCGTGGACCAGCAGGAACCGAAGGTTCAGCATGAAGGCACAAGTGTACCCTTTGGCCCATTTCTTCTCTGCCCATTGGTTGAGTAGCCATTGCACCAAGGTGGTCTTACCAATCCCTGCCCGTCCAGTTAGCAGGACGGTGAGGCTGCTGTCTTCGGTGGGCAGGATGTCATGGTATGTGCTGTCACCAGCATGCTGGTTCAGGTATGCCTGATAGTCATCTGGCGGAATCTCCGTTGATGCAGCTCCAGATTCGTTTTCTTTCACAAGAAGAAGCTGGACAAACTGTGCAACAAAGTTTATTTTTTCATCTGTCGGAACATCTGGCTTGTTTCCATCAGCTAGAATAACATCACACAGTTTGGAGTGCAATTCTGTAACGCAAATACCTGAAGTGTGAAATAGAAAACAATAGATTAGAATAGATGTTTATTATAATTTTCGTGGCATGTAATTCATTGAGAATTGACAGCATTACAATATCAATTTGATTTGTTATGTCTGTGTAGTAAAAGGGAGTTGAATTGAATTTAAGAAAAATGGAATACTTCAATGTTTTCGTTTTCAATGAAATATATATATTTTTTCTGCTGTTTATACAATGTTTTGATTTAAGATTAAAGAATCATCTTTAAAAAAACGTTTGGTTCTCCTAACCTGTTTCATGATGCTCAGGCAGCCTTCCAACATACTTCTCGAACAAGTCAGGATACAGACCAGCTATCAGTTTGGTAAAGTTCTCAATGTATTTTTCTGGTAACAACATCAGTTTTTGCAGCACGACGCGAACCTTGGCTTTAGCATTTGTTTCTTCAGCACTTTTAGTTTTTAAAGTGCCACAAAGCAGATGTTCAAAGAAGCTTATGTTCAGAGTTTCAACCGCATATGCAAAATTTCTTCGTATTTCCTGTAAAATTGGTCACAAAATTAATATAGTCAAATTCACTAAATGTGATTTCATGGTAGGTAATTATTATAGTGTCCACTGATGTGTTTGAGCAATCATTATTTTAATTAAGTTCATAGGGATATTTTATCATTGGATTTACATAAAAGAGTTTATTGTGGAAACTCTCAGCTATTCTGACATCAAAGCTTCCCCTCTCTTAGTTATGGTTGGGTGGCCATTCAGGCTACCCACCCATCACTGGCTGAGAGACATGAAGGTCCTGCCGTGTAACTGGGGACTCCAGGGGGGCAACCAAAAAAAATGTACGAAATTTTGTAGAGTCGTTTTTACCCATTTTTCGTGGCCACAATAGAAATCCCCCCCCCCCCCCCCCCCCAAGATAAAATGTACGAAAATTTTGTGGACATTAAAGTTCAGTAAAAATGATGCTAAAGTCATTCCCAACAGATATTTTCACCTAAAATGTGTTCTAATGTGTGTTTGAAATACTTTGGGACAATTTGAGATGGTATAGTTTTGGGGGAAAAAATGAAAAAATAACCCACGAAAATTTGTTGTTTCTAAAATCCCACGATAGGAAATTTAGATATCGTGGGTGTTTACACTTTTCTTGGGAGTTTACTTTTCGTAGATTTTTCTTGGTGGCGCCCCCCCCCCCCCACCCCCAGGCCAGAACTTTGAAGTTAACGGATGGAGTTGATCCAGCCCTCTGCCAGTACAGGGATTAAAGATTGGCATCTTAGAAATATTGCAAATTACCTTTATTTTAAATAGTCTGCATTCGTGGTGGTCACAGCTATTGAATGGTGTGTTAGATCTATCTGCTTGTGTTTGGTTTTATATTACATCTTAAAGCTCCCATAATTTAAACACACAATCTCAAGAGCCAATTCTGTATTACATAAACTAATCATCCTCACGTAAAGATTATGTATACATCGGAACCCTTGTAAACTTTACAATTACAGAGTGTGTAGAACAAATGTCTATGTCTTATTTTTTTTCAGTTTGAATAGGATCCACGTGGGAGTGCAAAATTATATACATAGTGTATTATCTTATTCATAAAGGTAAACTCTTTACATCCATTAAAAATAGTTTCATACCCCTGGTGTGGTAAAAGGTATGCTTTCATAGATTGTGTCATCCTGTTCAACGTCTCCTTCAACCTGCCAAAAGGAACAGTTACAATTTACAAGACTTTAAAATCACAGTATTCCCGTTATTTACCTGAATGCGCACCTGGCTTAAAGACAATCACTAGAATATTGTTCGGAAAGAAATATTTCTTTGAAATATGCAAAATTAAAGAAAAATGTAAATATATGCCAGAAATGCTGAGGAAATCGTGGGTCACAATAGAACTTATTAAACAAAATATAGTGACGTACGACAAATTACTTAAAATCTGATGTTAATGAATATCAAAACCTCACTCAGAAATACAAAAATAATTTTGATTTTCCAGAAAGCCATCATCAGGGGGGGCGACCAAGAAAAATGCACGAAAAATCACGTCCACGAAAAGTTAAAATACCCACGATAGGTTTATTTTCTATCGTGGGATTTTAGAGAGAAAAAATTTTGTGGATTTTTTTTTTCATTATTTTTCAAAATTATACACTCTCAAATTGTCCCAATGTATTTCAAACGCATATTAATGATTATTTGAGGTTGATTTACACATGTCATGAATGGTTTAAGTACGATTTTCACTGAATTTTCATGTCTACGAAATTTTCGTACATTTTTTCTGGGGGAAGAATGTCTATCGTGGCCACGAAAAATGAAAAAAACAACTCCAAGATATTTCGTAGCTTTTTCTTGGTCGCCCCCCCAGATCATGTGGAATCTTATGTACGTAAAAAATCTTAGAATTTCTCATCATACTCGAACAATTGGATCAATTCTTGTGACTACTCAAAAAGTAACTCAAATTATGTGAATACTCGAAAAGTAATTTGTTTTATATGAATACTAGAAAAATACCATGGACTATGTGAATACTCAAAAAGTAGCTCAAATTATTCAAATACTCAAAAAGCAACTTGAAGTACAAGGTCACGTGATGTGTTCTTAGCCAATAGCCAGCAGGCTGTTCTTTTGTAGCTTATAATAGGCCCAGCCAACGATATGACGTTCTAATAACGTTGCAGCAATGTTCTGGATTGATTCTAGTTACGTCACACTGTTAGGTTGTAGTGACTTTTTTTATGACTCCCAATTACGTCACTGCAACCAACTATTGTGATGTTACATTGTGACATTCTAATAACGTTCTTGTAACATTATTTATGAGGTTGAGATTTAATAAGAATGTCACAATAACGTTCTGTTTAGGTGTGGTTTTGATTAGGCCTCAACCTCACAGAAAAATAATGTTAAACAGTTACGTGACACTAGTACTTACTAAAGTAAGTAACAGAGAAACCAAAAAAGTATGGTTGCATAACCAAATAACATGACTGTTACTTCACACTTTGGCTGGAGGTGACTTGTTATCCCAAAGTAAATCAGTGTCCTCTTTGGAGCTCAACTGTCAACATCTACTTGTTGACTTATGCGGGGAATTAATACTACCATTTTTATAAACTACATTTCTGCTACGTTTTTTTTATTCTGATGAATAATCTATTAAATATCTCATAATGAAGAATTTATATTTGGGTCTTAAATATGCACGTTGAAACCGAATTGAAAGTTAATATAATTATACTCATGAAAACAAGTAAATACCCTATTAGGTATACTTGGAGACCAATAACTCTGCTGCCCCTTCCTAGTATATTATTCGAAAAGGCCATTCACACTCAAATATATGACTTTTTGGAAACTAATGATATTTTACATAAAAACCAACATGGTTTTTGTAAAGGGATGAGTACCTCTATGGCAATTTCTAAACTTATAAAGAAACTATATGAAGAATACAACTTGTCCAGGCATACAAGCTGTATCTATGTAGACTATGCCAAGGCATTTGAGACCATCAATCACACACGTTTGTTATCAAAGTTAAGGCGTTATCATTTCTCAGAGAGTGTTGTACAATGGGTGACATCCTACTTGGGAAATTGTAAACATTGTGTAGTAGACTGTATGGAAAGTAAATCGAAGGAGATAAGGGTTCCGTATGGCGTCCCACAGGGATCGACCCTCGGGCCTTTATTTTTCATTATTTACGTAAATGACCTTCTCTACTATATGTCTAAGCAAAATATTACTGATATTGAAATGTATGCTGACAACACGGTACTATTTCCTTCCAATATATTGCCTCTTAACGCAATGTCGAAATCCGAAGAAGCTCTGAAAATTCTAAACGAATGGTGCTATGTAAACAAACTGACTATTAACGTCAAAAAGACGAAACATATGCTTGTGGCTAGGACCTCTGATGACTATCAGAGTGCCAATCACAAACACATTATTCTAAATGGCCTAGATCTGCAAAATGTCATGGTCTATAAATACCTAGGTGTTGACTTAGACTATCAACTAGATCTAGACAAAATTTCAGACAACAGTTTTAACAAGGCAAGCAGAAAATTGTATGTTCTAAAAAGACTGCGTCCCGTTATTACTGCAAAGGTGGCCAAGTTGGTGTACAAGACGTGCATCCTCCCCCTACTTGACTATGCCGATTTCATACTCGACTCATGCTCAAGAGAAAAAATAGACAAGCTAGAATCGATACAAATGCGAGCGTTGAAACTGATAGACTGGGGACAAAGACGAGGATCGTCCTATGATGCATTACTTACTATCTATAACATAGAAAAATTAACATCCCGTAGGCGTAAACACTTACTGTCCGTTATGTATAGACAGTGTGAACTGGGTATAGGAATTCTGAGACATAGACCTAACATAACCCTAAGGAGTAATGATAAAATTAAATTTATCAGTCCAGCCCCAAAACTTACAAAAGTTATGAATAGTCCTTTCTACAGGGGAGTGAAAGCATGGGATATGTTACCAACTGCAATACAGAGAGCAACGACTAAGGTTAAATTCAAAAACGGTATCAATTAAATACCTAAAGGTGTAATCGGATTTGTAACTCGGACCAAACTGATTCTATGAATGTGATACCCTTATTTATCTTTGTTACCTTTATTGTGTACACAGTTGGAATGTCTAATCCCCGACACTATATTAAAATATGGTCGGAGGGAAAGAACCATCATTAACTAGGGTTTAATTACTCACTTATATTATTGTAAATGGGATTTACCAAATGTACCTTTTCGAATTTATAACCAATTATTTACACTGTTTATTGTTCATCTTGTTCATTTGTATGTACTCCATTCCATTACCTAAACGCGGCTGGAAGAACATGCACATTTGTACGTGAAGTTGCTTGATTAATAAAAAAAAATATAAAAAAAAGAAAAATACTATAATAGGGTATTCAATTTTGGGGGGTCTAATGTATAAATAGAATAAGAATAGAAGAAACATGGAAAAAACAGTCAGACTTACAGTTTGTGGGATTTCAGGTAGTGGGTCCTCAACACTGGAATGCCAGGTGGCGAAGCCTGGCGCTGCCTCTTTGTCTGGTGGAACCAATTCCTGATGGAAGATTTGTTTACACTATGCAAAACTGTTTCAGTATTTAGATCTGAGATCTGACGATGCACCGAGCGATATGGGAATTCGTCTTGTGGACTCATTCCCATACCAGGCAGCGCAGAGTGTGAGTTGAATGATGTAATCCAATTATAACATGGTTGTGGTTTTATTTTGCTTTTATAGAATTGTAATGGCTAATTGTTCTGTTCACCACAAGATTAGATTAGAATCAGATTAGAAGTAACCTAAAGATTTCAACTAACTTCTTTTCAGTATACATGTACTTGTCCAAAACAGCTATGCCTTAGATCAACTGAATCTTGGATATATAATTATGTGTATACTGTTCCACCAATATTTAATGGAGACGTTTCGTTTCGTTGCTAGACACGTTCACTTACCTGCAGTGTTGAATATTGATTCTCAGGTGTCAGCGTTTTGTCAGTCAAGTACTCATATTCTGTTATTTCCTGTCACAAGAAGTGAATTTATCAGTAATTCTGCTATTTAATTTGAAACAATGTGACTTCTGTTTCTATGCTGAGAAGGTTTGTGGGAAAAGAGAGGTGGGGAAATCCCAAACATACCATCATAAAGATTTCTTTGTAAAACATTTTAATGCATATTAGTAGTCCATTCAGTACTTTAGTTTTTTTTCTTAATTGGTCAATCTACAGAGATTCATCCTCAATCTAAAGTGTTAACTGTATAAATCTTGATGTTATTTTTCAATGGTACAATACTACTCTCTGAATATTCAAAGTCGCCATAAGCAGATTGTTACAGTGTAAACATGGATCTCCTCAGATAGCATTACCTCTGGCAGACGTACGATTTTGTAGCCACCAATGTACCCCTCTGCATCGTCATCATTGTATTCGCTTTCATCACGAACTTCCGTGAAGGATGGAAAGTAATAATCAGCATATCCATCGAATTCCTGTAATAGTATAATAACGGCTTGAGTCGGTACGTTTTGTTGTTTGCCTAGACAGACGACACACTTAATTAGTTGCTTAAAACCTATACCACCACAGTGCCAGCCCAAACCTAAAGTCCGTGTCTTGTATGGGATTATTGACTGCCTATGGTGGCAGGTAGTGAGTAAAGGCCAGATTAGACTATCTGTCACGTCACGTCCGCTTTTGGTCCCGTTGCCCGATGCATTTGATTCGCGTTATTTGTACAAACATTGTAAATCCCGACGCGAAATAGGTTCCCGACACAACCCAACGTGAATCCCGTTGTGAATGATGTTTTTGATATTGATACCCTTAGATAAGCAGCCAACAAAAATTTGGTTTAAATTAATTGTTTGAAAAATAACGCAAATACAAATGTAATTCTTGGGCCGAATGTGAAAAAAATGCGACTCTCGTGCCCAATGGGAATGCCAATGCCAATGCAAATGCTAATGTGAGCGTATCACCCAACATGAATGCTAAGGCAAACTTCTTTTACTATATTACACTTCACATTGGGCAGATTCGTGTTTCCTATTCGCGTTGTCAAAACCACATATGAAACCGTCCCAAAGCGTATTAGCGGACACATAATGTAATACGGCCTTAAAAATTAATGCCAATGGCCGAGCGTTTGAGAACAGGGCTGACAATTTTCACCAAAATTAAGGCCACAATTAATAGGCCCTGATGGACGACAGGGAATTTCTTATGTTTTTTTTCAAATTCTGTATTTTCTGTGCATTTTAAGAGTTTAACCTGTAAAATGGAGACTGACATATTTGGGACACTATCCTATGGAGTAAAAATCAGGGCCAACAAAAAGCTACCAGGGCCGACAATATCTTGCCATAGTCAGCCCTGTTGGCTGACCGGCCAAAACCTGGGACATGTTTTCTGATTAGTGTTTAAAATGGATCGAATGATTAATAAGAAATATATAAGTTCTCCGTATGTTTGTGGAATATCCTTGTGGAATAAATTATCATGTGAGTGTCAATATACTGACTCTAAGTTTGATTTTAAGAGTTGTATTTCTAAGGACTTTAGTACATATATTGAAGGTTATAAATAGTGTTAACAAACCCTGTGTTTTACCTGACTGATGACTAGTCATGGTAATGCATGGTATACTATGATATATAACTTGTATTTTGTGTAATTGTTTATTTTTTATATTTACTGATTCTAAGTATGTTTAAGAGTTGTAATTCTAAGGACTTTAGAACATATATTGAAGGTTATAAATAGTGTCTAACCCTGTGTTTTACCTAACTGACGACTAGTTATGGTAATGCAAGGTATACTATGATATATAACATGTATTCTGTGTAATTGTTTATTTTCATATCTATAAATGTAGTGCCTTAGTTGTACCAAGACTGGCACGCTTGGAAGATCAGGTTATTTACCTGAAAGTTTTGCTATGAATAAACGCAATAAAAAAAAAGATTGAGACCCAGATATATTTTGTATAAGAGATCTCAATGGTGGCACAGCACCCCCTGGTGAGAAAAAAAAACAAGATCCCTTAAATATACTAAATTCTAACCATAAACAAACTATTTCAGTTGTCTAGACAAGGCAATGAATTGCCCAGGAAGAAAATGCCCATTATGGAATGTACTAAAAACTCCATTAGTCAATTGCAAGGTTACACATTGCTCCAGCTATTCTATTTCATCGGTGATCCTCACTTGTTAAGCTTCATTTCTAAATTTGCATATATCAGACTAGGAAATATATTATGAGGCTAGGTGAAGCTGTAATGGATTTTAATTTACTAGATACGCATAAACAGGACAAAGTGTCGATGTTCCCATAGGCTCCTTTTCTTCCTTAAGGCCCTTCTCTTCCTCGCCCCTGACATAGAAAATGAGGATGACACTTTGTTTTTCTTTATGTTCTTATGATCCAGAGTCAATGATTAGGACCAATTTTTGGAGTCTGTAAAGGATTTTGAATTTAAGGTGAACACTCATTTATCCCTTTCAGTCATACTAAGTAACCTAATTTTTTTTATAGACATAGTGACCATCAATGAGCCCAACCCTCTTTACTTCATAATCAAAATTTACAATGGATTATTTTAACAAATGTTTGCAATTTTGATAATTAAAAACAGTCACCCAACAGGGCGTGTACACAGGCTGTCAAAATCCTTATGATCTGTTCCCAATATCCATTACCGTAAGCCTTAAGCCTGTATATAGACCTGTCCACTTTAGGATGTATTGCTGGCATGATACAGAGGTTGGACATAATTGCAGTTTTTGCAAAGTCAGCCACTGACACAAATCTGAATGAATGAATTAGTACTTTTGTTTTCTAAGTCAATAAGATGTTGATAAATGAGGATGAATTATTATTTTCCCTCAATTAGGTAATTACCTCCATTTCAGGTGAACCAATATAAGGTATGTTTTTGTGGTTTTAGGGTTGGACATTGTGGGCAAAGCTGAAGGGCTTCAACACTGTTCCCTATGGGAAAATGCCATTTTTGCTTTTCAGTCCTACAGCTACATATTTAACATCATATTGAAAGTAAAAGCTAATAAAGTTTACTTTTTGGATAGTACTACTAGGAAAATTACTGTGAATCAAGTATGATGAACATTTTCCTACAAATGTTGATATCAAATTTGGCTCCCAGTTGTTGAGACCCCAAGGAACGTAAGTAATTGGAGGTAATTTAGTTCTCGAGGTTTTTAGCATAAGTCCGGAGGCCAGGAAGCTACGGTGGACACAAATGCAAAGCATAACCACATTTAACAACAACAACTAATAGACTTTGTGCACATGACGTCACACTTCCCAAGTTGGGATTGGCGCCATCTTGGTGATCACTTTAAATCTATTATTATTTACAATTCTAAATCACCTATGGTTTAGATTTGTGTCTATTTAGTAAAAAAAAAAACTCATTGAATCATAATAAATAATAGTTTTTTTTATATATTGTGGATATCTCTAATCCCTATCTGAACAAGGTCTAAAAACAAAGATCGCATGGTGGATTCCAAGCTTTATACGTACCTCATCGAATAAATCCTCGTCATCTAAATTGGTTCTTTGAGTTACCTAAAAACATGTCATATATTACATTACATCAAGGCCAATTAGACGTAATACCTTATGGTGTCAAAAAGGTTTATCTAGAACTCGATTTAAATAGAATTCCAAAATTCTGATGTCTGCTTTGTCGGACTCCATAATTGATGTTTATATTTTACTCTGTCAATAACATTTGCTAATTGTTTACTTTGGTCTACATAATTATCACGGGACTACAATTACGACCCGTGACTCTAAGTAATGAGTATTGTCCCGGAATATTTAGATAACAGTAAGGTATCCCATTTCCAAATATACATGTACGTACATTTAAGATGAAATACATAATAACGAATCCCCTAATTTTCAAGGTGATGCATTTCACAGTAAAGTTTAGGCGTAAAGGGTATTTGTCATGCCTTGAACAACCACTAGAGTATATCCTCCTATCTATATACCTACCTCATCCAATCGCTCATAGCCTCCACTAGATGCCATGCTGCTTCCCCCTGGTATCTATGGCCCTTTCCAGACTATGCCTCAGAATGCACATTGGGCCTGTAATTAACAGTTATAGAATGTAATTATTGTGACAAACATGTTAATGTGTAGAAAATGTCAGTTTATCTATAGTGGGGTAAAGCTGATGATCCACGACACGACATATTCCAAATAGCAGTAGGAACCAATTTGTGGACGTTTTTTTTTGTCTTCCCAAAATCATGTAGGCACTTAAAATTGTCGGTCTAGCACTGGTCCCCTATCCATAATCCATGGTAAGGTGAAACCCAATTATTTCCTAGTATTTTAGACTTGAAGTTCATGGGAAAACTATGAAAAAACATTGCATGATTCAATTATTGAAATTTAAACAAAAGAATTTACACCAAATACATTATTAGCATTGATGGACCTAGAAATGTATGATATATGGGATTCAACATGGATGATAATTTCGTTGGTCCATTGTGGTTTCAAAATTAGTTGGAATGATTTTTTATTTCATTTATCGGCTCTGATATCAGTTTTAATGATGCAGGTGCATTTTTGGGCCAACACTGGGCCGATTATGAAATTGGTCCCCTGTCAGTCCTGTTTTCCCATCTTCTGGATCATCAGCTTCATGAAATGGTTCTCTCAATCCCCCCCCAAAATAGCCACATGTTGCGATTGATTCTTTGTCAAAGCCTTGCACATATGCGATACTTTTTACATCAGTTATAAAAAAAAAGTGTCTATATGCACTCACTTAATTCCCCCTTCTTCCTCAACCAACCACCCTTAAAACACCATATCTTAGTATGCCCACATATGGACAGAACTATGGAACTGTATTTATAAGTGCAATTTTTCTTATTAGCAGACATTACTTAACTTAGTTTGTCCGCCAAACTAATTAGCTTGAAGAATTACATGTCTATTTACACCTGTTGACAAGGAAGAACATGTTAAATGATTGTGGTTTAATAAATGAAAAACTATAGAAACATACCATAAACCACACGCTTATGGGGATCACATGGCGATCACAAAAAAAGAACTCACGGACCGGGACCGGGGTTGTCGACAAGGTCTATAAACCGAATACACTGATGGATTTTCCCGTCTTACCGAGGTGGGAACCATGGATTTCCCCCGGTAATATCAGGAAGTAAACAGCTTGTACCAGGATCTGAGTGATCACTTTGTACTGTTGCACCGCAGCTTGAGGGTGGTATGATAAAAAGGAAGATTTACAATTATCCGGAACACCTTCGAAAGGAACGACCAGCAAATGGTCAAGGTTCACTGGTTCGTAATACACCAGAATCGAGGGAACGAGTGTTTTTTCTTTTCTTTTTTTTAAATTGTTATGCTTTATTCATGGTTCAGCTTTCAAATAAGCGGCAGGCCTACATTGCCGCCCTTCCTCAGCTGGGGCACTGACGTGTCGGGGTCATCTAGGGCATCTAACTTGGTCTGCTCTTTTTTGCTTACGTAAATGATACATTTGCTGAGGGAAATGGAGAAAAATATCCACTGAGAACAACCAGGGAATTCCTTGAATAAGAGTGTAAATTCCCAGTTTCTAGTTCCCAAAGACTAATCTGTCAGATCGAGATAGGACTAATTACGTAGGATATGCCAATAGTGATTCATTTTGTGGGTAAACTGCTACCTATCCTTGTACTTTTGACGTAACGCACACTTGTCCTTACTAACACTGTTTGCGCACACATTTAAAGATCCTTTCGGAATATTGCCAACTATCCAGGCGTAGGGGTCCCAAGCAAGAACATGACGTTATTATAACGTTGTAGCAACGTTCTGTTTAGTGCTGCTTTGGTTCTTTTTACGTTATTTTGATGGCACCCAAAAACATCTTTAGAACCTAACGCTGCAACATCGCACTGTAACGTTCTTGTGACATTCTTGTAAAGTTCTTTCATGCGATAATGAATAATAACATTATTTTCTAGTAAGGTTTCATTTTCACTAATATAATGTTGTGATAAGATTCTCGTGTAACTGTTAGGTGAATAACCAGCGAGGAATATCATAACATCCCTTTTTTCGGCATGTACAGTAGAATTATTGTGTAGAAAATATAGCACTTGTTTCTCCATCACTCATGTTTTACAACGAAAATAAAACGTAAATTCAAGGCCGGCAGAGGGAAGGTAACCACTCACCTGCAGATGCTATTGGTCCTAATTACTGCCCGAGAACCGTCTCCAAACGATACCTCATCCTCAAACCGTAAACGAGCAAGTGCTTTTGCCCGACTCAGAGACTCCCACTCCCCCCACCAGGCTCTAATGAAAGCATATGGCAGTCAACCAGGCATGTCCAAGTGGTTGCTGCGAGATAACCAATAGCTTATGTCATTGCAATGGTATGAGGGATCCTTCTAGACACTCTGGACCAGGTACGAATGCACACCAACAGTGGCACACGAGTAAAAAAATGACGTGATTATGAAAAAGAAACGATACTCAGGGGAAACATATTGAGCAAAAGAAACAAGGAACGAGGGTGACAGTGCAGGCAAACGGCAGGGAAAAAAAAGCTGGAAATCATTTTTGCCATACCTCATCCCTTAGTGAATTCAGACACCAACCGTAAATCGAACCCAATGAACCACTTGGGCCCATATCTTCGTAACTAATTTAGCTGATCAGGGAAAATTTATTTGATCAGTGTCTCATGATCAGAAATTCTGTCTATTATGAATAGATTTTACACCAAATAATTCCTCTTTCACACTGTTTTGCAATAACACTATAAATTTTTGTAAAAGGCAAAATCACTGATCATAGTACCCTAATCAAATTTTCCCTGATCAGCTAAATTAGTTACGAAGATCGGCCTTGGTCATTGCTGGGTCCCCCCATTGTTGCCTTTTTCTATCAGCAGGACTACTGGGGCCCTATATTCTTCCCAGGAGCAGAAGTCCCACCCCGATACCCCCACGGGGGTGGCTATATCTACACTATCTATACTCTAATTTATTATAGACGTAACCATACGAACTATATGAGTGTTGAGGTAAGCTTCGTGAATTATAAGCACAATAACATAGTGGTGAGAAAATAGTTATCAAAATTTGCCGGTTCCTGTACGCATCTTTTTTTTTATCCGTATTTCAAATAAGACATGGTCAATTAGTTGCAAATCTGATATGTTCCTTGGTGTTACGGCCAGGCATTTGTACTTTGAAATGTATAAATTGCCCTCAGTTGAAAAACAACAAACAAACACAGTATAAGAATGGATCCGGATATCAGCGGTGTTTAGATTGTCTGCCTTTTGTCCATTTTATTGTTGAAAACAAAGCATGAAAAACATGATGTGTGTGTTCTGAGTTTTGTCCGCCTTTTCCCCCACTTATTGTTGAAAACATACCATGGAAAAAAGATGTGTGTGTTCTGAGTGCAAAGAAAGCAGTGGTTGTGAGGAGACATGTAGTTGCTACTTACCAAAACATACACCAGGTAGCAGCACTTCAACCACCACTGATTTATATATAATAACTAGTGATACGTTAATAGTTACATATAATATTATTGTGATAATGTGAAACAATGAATGAGAGTATTTTACCATTTTGGTTATCATATAGCAGGTTGTGGAAAAACACCTTGGTATGATACTTTTGATGTTCTTGACAATGGATCACACCTCAACAGTACTGAACACCGAGCCCGTGTCCACGTCTCTCCGCGTACCTCTCCCATCACTCCTGGCGTTGTTCACCTTGGAGAGGGTAAGGTGTTACCTTGCTACATTTGGTGACATGGTAGGGGTGGATCCAGGATATGAGGTGCGTCTTGGCTGTCTGGCTTGGATCCCAACGAGGGGGCGGACGTCCTGCCTTTCATCATTCCTTTGTTTGTTTTCCAGCATTCTCCCATGTGGATCTGTGGGATCGGCCTAGGACTGAGCCGTTTTGAACCATTCGATAGACCAGTTGAACTTCAAAAGTGAATATACAGAAGTCAGTTTTCAAAATTAAATATCTAGAATTCTTCTAATAATGATATCATGCAATAGATAATACTTTGGCTTTGCTTAAATTACCAAAGATCCCAATAGGTCTTAAATTTGATGAACAATCAAGATTCTGGTCATTATTTATTATAGGAAATGTACTAGAACCAAAACTGGCAAGGTGGGACTGTACACTGCTGCCATGAGCGGTCATAACCAGAAGTAATTATGGGCAAATTGGGCTGTCCAACTGGTAAAGACACTTAATCACAAATATTTGTGCCTTAGGGACAAGTCGAAATAAGGTGGTAATCAGGGGTATGAGGGGGGTATGAGGTGAGCAGGTATAGGAGGGAGGAATAATAGGTATTAGACAGTTGGCTGGGATATTAGGAAGTTGGCAGGCCTAGGGATATTAGGGGGTCTGCAAATGTACGAGGGGGGTCATGATTGAGGGGTATGAGGGGATCAGCAGGGATATGCGGGGGTCATGAGGGTCATGAGGGACTCATGGTGGTAAGATGGGGTAATGAGGGGTTCATTGGAGTATAAGGTGTATGACGGGGACATGAGGGGTATGAGAGAGTAATGAAGGGTAAAAGTGGTATGAGGGGTATGAGGGGTCATGAAGGGCATGAGGAGAATGAGGCGTATAAGGGGTTCAGGAGGGGTATGAGGGGTAAAGGAGGGACCAGAAGGGGTATTAGGGGAAAGGCAGGGATATGAGCAGGTATGCAGAGGTGTTACGAAATTGGCAGGGGCCCTTCCACATTCCCCACCTCTCCATAGTCCTCCAAACCACAATGTTCCTGCACATCCCATGCCACTGCATTCAACCCATCCCCACCACACCCCATCAAACCACACCCCTCCACACCACTTTTTTGTTATGTGACAATGGTGACAGCTATATTGCAGGTGTGCACCCCATGCCATATGAGGGAAGCACTGACCTCCTTTACACTTCCTTTGTCAGAACACACTATAAGGCAGGGTGCTTATGTATTCTAACATTCACCCGATACATGTTTATTCAAATTCATACCCCTCCCCACTCCTCCCTGCCTCTCTAATCCCCTCTCCACCCCTTCATACCCATCCCCACCCCACCTTCCCCACCAGTACCTCTCCCCATCCCTTTGTGACTTTGTGAGTTGGGGCTTTGTCACTTAGTGCCTTGAGGTTGGCCCCAAGTAATAGTAAAAAGCAATATTTTGTGACTTAGGGCCTTTTTGTGACTTAGTGCCTTAACTCCCCCCACCCCCCACAGATTCCCAGCCAACGAAAGTCTAGTCTGACAAGCCCGATCTCCTGTTTCCCAAATGTAAGGGTAAATATGGGTCAGAATGGGCTAGCTCGGCCTCCCCTTAGATCCTCCTTCCTTTACATCCACATTTGACTCTTGACAGCCTTTAGCATGTGATGTTGTGCTTTTATATCTTATCACATGATTTTGAAGCCCTGAACGTTGTTGAGGTCTTTGTACTAAAGTTTGGGGTGATCTAAATTGAAATAAAGCAATTATTATTATTAGGGATAATAATAGTCACTAAGATAAGTTTTGAAATTTTCGGATGTAGGTTAGACATTCACAAAATGTGTTATTAAATGCCATTTAGCTCTTATCATGGTACATAGCACATAGAAAGTATTGGAATCCTTTCTTGGGAGGCAGGCCTAGGAGGTTCCCATTATTCTACTGGAACTGTTAAACGTCTCCATCTCCATCTCCAACAGTAGAAAGATGAGAACCTCAGTAATCTAGTAACTAGTGCAACTATATGTTTTCTTTTGGATGCACGTTAACATGTTCAAGTTAAAATATAGTACAGACTTTAAGAACATAAAGGTACTTTTGAAAAGATAACAACTATTTCTATTTAAAGTCAGATAAAACGGGTTAATGGGGTCTTGAGACTTAAAGCACCCAAAGAATGGACGGGTCTGTATGCTTACAAATACATACATGGTGTTTTAGTAATCAGCCTTTTACAGTGGGTCAACTCCTTTCCAAAATTCTGGATACTTCCCATATTTGTTCGCTTGTACATTTTCAGTAAATGTATTCTATCATTTTTTGTCGTGTTGATTTACAATAGAGTTTTTACAATGTTGTTTCTTGTGACAGTTCGATATTGTGTACTCAATGCTTATTTTCTTTATCATTATAGAGTTATAAGTAGTTCAGCATTATCTCATATTGATAATCCCATGAAGACCAATCAGGATTGTTCAGCTTAGCAACCTCCACATGTGGCACCTACCCTGACAGGGTATATTTATCCCAGCTTTACTCTTTTATTAAACATTATGGGAAACCTTAATTATGAATTGACTTATTATAGATTTACTAAAAGAAGGCTGTAAGATATTTCACCTAGTTGGACCTTTTAGAATCCCCAATGTTATCTTTGCCTCCCTCCATAAATTCATGTTTTGTATAGAGAATCAAATTCATCAATTAGGTACACAGCCACATTAATGCTGGCTTGTCACATATCTTGAAGAAAACTTTCAAAATATGTTCATAACCATTATGATTAGATGGAAAAAAATGTTGTCCTTCAACACTGCCATCGATTTGGGGGTATCAACACTTCTTTATTTCTTGAATAAAATATAGCAGAAATCTTTTTTATTTCATGATCGGTCAAATTCATATTCAGATTTTTGCTAAAATGTTGGACTGTAACTCTAAAAATTTTAGCAAGGGTCGGTGTCCATCAGTTCTCATTCCACTTTGAGTCACACTCCAAATAACGGAGCTCTTTGATCCTGTCCACAAGTCTTTTATTTAGACAAAGCTAATGTCATAAGAACTTGGAAAATAAATTCATCAGCATCATTCTTTTAAATGGATTAGTACAATATCTTAAGCTTAGCTTATATCCTATAGAAACCCCTGATTTACCCCTGATTTCTTTCTGAAATAAATTGTTTTTTGAAGTCAGATCTAATTTTTTTGACTAGCTTTTATGTGTCTCTCTCCTTTATGAATGAGACAAATAATTATTGTATTTTCTTTGCCTTACAAAGGAGGGCAGAGAATATGTGTGTCTGCTAGTTTTGAGCAATTTTACAAATATGCTCCAAACCCAGGTCCCCACTTTGTCAGTTCATGATTTATTTCGTCCCACTGTCCACTGTATGTGTAGAATGGCATACCATTTTCTCAGTGCAGTATTCCACATAGGGACCATCTATTGATTTCATAATTATGCACATGCTAAAAAGAGGGTATGGAGTAGGAACGTGTAGATAATCAATGGGCCACCCAGTACTAGTATTTCCCTCTTTTAGTAAGTTTGCAGCAAATTGAATTATATGCCCAATTTCATCCTACTAACATTCTGCTAAATTTGGCATGAAACTCGTTACAACCTATACCACATCTCATACAGTACAATATCCTCTAGTAGAAAATTTAAGAACAATTACCAAGCATTGGTGATGATGATACTGATATGACAGACCGATAGCAATATGTTAATCTGACAAAAAAGGCAGACTATCTTCCATTTCGGTGACTACAAGGTAAAGCCTATTATTTTCAGCAGCATACACTGACTTTAATTTTCTTTCATAATAGCCTGGAGTGAACATTTTTAAAAAGAAATGTAGATATTGTGTTGCCTGATATTGCTGAAATGTCAGTACATGTGATTTGTAAGGTGCAATTTTTGATACAGTTTCAGAAAATAATGCTATAAGCAGATTGATTAATGTTATGGGTACCATTACTACATATGTGATGTGTAATAATGCCAAGCCAAATCCATTATCAACATCATATAAAGGAATCATTGCATTGACTGAAATTGTATTTAACATGATGCCGTAAATTCCATAAATAGAGTCCATCATGCTCTTGAACCCTGGTCCCCCTCTACTACAATTGGTGCCATATGAGGTCAGGCTCAGAAAGAATGCTAAGCTGAAAGTTACTTGAAACAAAGTAAACACTGCAGCAAACTTTGCCACATCCCCTAACATGTGTTGAACCATAACAACAAAGTGACCAATGGCAGACAATTGAATAAAAATCATTACAGACCACAGGAAGGAAAATGTGAAGAATACATCTGTTCCATGAGTAAATGATTTGGGAATACTCCAGTCTAGTGCATACCCAAAGAATGCAGACATAATCTTCACCAAAAGAGAAATGTGTAAAACAATGTCAGAGTAAACGTAAAACCATCCGCCAACTGCAGGTTTTTTGGGATTACAAGGTCTTGCACATAGTGATTTATACGCTTTCCTAAAAGTAGGAATCAAATACATCATTCCAAATAACCAAAGCAATAAATATAGAACTAAGGATCCAAGAATCAAACCCTCAATCCACAAAGAAAATGGTGTAGATAAACAGCTGTTTTTTTCACCACCTGTCGTAAAATTATTGTCAACAATAATTGTACTATTTCTAGTGGGAAATAGACCATCCACTATAATTTTTGTGTTTAATGCAAATATTATAACTGTAGTTTTCAACACACAAGTAAGAGCAGTGATGATGACATGGTGTTTCAGAGTCTGTGTTCTCTTTTTGAACCACGTTTTTAATAATGGAGATGAAAGGAATTTTTTGGCCTCTGGAGTTGCAAGAGTTTTATGATCTAACAGGCAGAGAATATATAATGGAGATTTACCAGATCTATCAAACTTTGGATGTTCATAATCTGTTATATCATACCATTTGTAAGAGCAAAAGAGATATGTCTCTTCCTTTATCAAATAAATAGTTTTTGTATTGATGATAGCTGTGAACAATAAAAACTGGTCCAGATGCAATGACAATTCCAGTAAGTTAAGACCTGAAGGTGACTCTTCCATTAATAATTGCCATAATGTTTCTTTGCTAAGGTGTTCAGATAACCAAAGGTAGCACTCAACGTATGATTTTTCATGGCATTTCCTGAAATAGCTAGAATAGAGTATTGCATGCAGAATGTTCATTGAGTTGACATCCTTTTGAAGAAAATCCACTTCATCATACTGTAGCAGCAAGGCAAGTACGCACATAGATGGACTTGCAATAGTAACATAAAGAGTGTAGCGTGCAACTACTGCAATGTAAGTTGGGTAGCAGTCACATGTTGTATGTCCACATGGGGCAGGTGTCCACAGCGGCAGTTTATGTTTTAACAGGTATGTCCGGACATTCTGATTTACTGTATCAAGAATTAATTGGACTTCATCTGCATCATCACATTTAATTGCTTTTATCCAAGATTTTATCAGATCTTTAGAAACTGACATAGTATGCTCAGTTGAGGACATGCATTTTTCCATTTTGCTATTGAATATTAGTAATGAATATATATCCCCTATCTAACTCTTGATATATTATTGAAAGCTTGGTAACAACCACACAGTGTAGGCCAGTTCCATATGAAACTTCAGTTGGCTGTTGCAAGGTTTTCAAAATGCAATCAAGCCCCAGTCACACTACCAAACTGAACTGAATTCAGTGGTTGTGTTGACTTTCGTTGGTCTCAGCCATGCTGTGTGGCCAGTGGAGTAGTGCTGCATCTATTACATTTGAGTTGAGTTCTAGTCCTAAAAAGTCTAAGCTTACAATGTGAAACTCGAAAGTCAGGTCATAGAGGGGTGCCTATATATATAATTATATGCTTAAGACTTTATAAGCCTGATACTATGTGTCAACAATATAAAAGTAAAAACAGTTGTTGAGGGAAAATTCTAAAACCTTAAACCTTACAATGGGCCATCATTTGTGAGCCTGTGTAAATCACACTTTATGATAAATTGTGGTCCATTGGTTTGTTGATGGGTTGTTGATGGGTTGTCATAGCAATAATTATCAAGGAGCATATTTGCTCTCAGTCCCACTTTCTATTCCAAACACATTTATTCTAATTGAAAGTCTACACTGGTGACACCGATAAAAGGTTTAGCCAAAGGTTATATGTAACGAGTAAAGCGCAAAAAGCCCAGTTCCCAGTACATAAGGGTTTAACATTACAAAAGCATATAGTAAGCACACATGAAAATATGACATGGTTGATGGCCCATCCAAGCTTTTTTGTTCATATTAATGTTATTGTGGCTTATGATTAAGCATGCAGGTTGTCTAAGCATTTTTTTTTATGTCATGCTGGATTGTGAGATTCGAGAATGCAAATCTAATCGTGTGAGGTCAAAAATATGCTAAACCTGAACAGATTGACATAATACACATTATGCTTGTTGTAATTTCGTAGTCGGGATAACTTTATCAATATAAGATAAATACACATGAACTATCTAACAGAAGAGCCAAAATCTGTTAAAATATACTTTTTATCCATTTTTTATCATAATTGTCATCTTTAAATAGAAAGTCACTCAGTCACATTTGACTGATAGCCTGTGACCTCCTCCAGAAAGGTACATGTACAAGATAAATTGGTTATACAATGATATATTTCTAAAATATGGTTATATAGTGAAATATAGCGACAGAGGCTAGAATATGTCAATAGATTGTAATATGACGGTTGGTTCTCTCTCATGCTTGTAACCTATTTAGATGAAACCGTAGGATCACTTGAAATTTTTGTTTTTTTGCACTGATATAATTTGGTAATATGTTCCATGTTTCAATAGCACAATTGGTAATAGTTCTTTTCAGAAAGTTTGTTTGACTGTCACTTGTTCTGGTATTAAGATTATGATTTGCTGTCTTCACTCAGAGTTTCAATATGGAATGAAGTGTTTCCATTTCTCATGTTATTGAAAAGGTTATGGCCAATTGTTCTGAGCTATTATGAGAAGTTGGAGCTTGCAGTGTACAATTCTATAATAAGATGATTTAGTCTTACTCATGTTAGCAAGAGAATCGGGTTTTCGGGAGTTTTCGCAGCCCCAGATTACACTGGATTGTTGAATAAACAGTAATTGTACAACTCCTTCTATATGAGGCCGCCCTTAAAATAATTCTGTTACAGGTCCAGCGGATGACATATGTAAAGGCCTCCCAGCTGGCGGTGATTTCTTTTTTGATTTTTTCCCCCCTGCCCTTTGTATTATTTCCAAAGTTTTGCACCTGTAGGCGATTTTCGTGTACAGTGCACGAAATTTTACACAAAACAAATAGAAGTGAACAACTATTTTGTCACCTTCAGAACCCACAAGGAATTTAACAGCAAAATGTTTATGGCTTTTTGGACAAGTCAATTAAATAAGATTTGAAATAAAAAAGTCCCAGCTAGGATATGGTCAGCGAAACTCACCTGGCCGGACAACCAGAAATAGAATTTTGTTTAGGACAGCATGAGCTACATACATAAATTATCCCTACCACAGATTGCAGATTAACCTTATTCAAAGCATTTTTATTTATTTCAATGTGGTGAATCAGATAACACTGTAATGTGAGGCACGAGTTTTAGAACCATGTAAGAAGCATGTAAAAGATGTAGAAGATGTAGAATAAGTGCCTGGAATCGAATTATCAAGATATATCATGGTTTAGCTTTTAGAAACGAAATGTGCAGAGTGACACGAGAAGTAACATGTTGGTATGAAACCAGTTAATGATAGCACAAGTAATCAAGGAAGCATGTAACTGGAAGTGATCTCTGTAAAGCCTGTATTCCACGATGCATTCATGAACTTTGTTTTACTTGTATTAATTGATATGAACGCAAGTGGAACATAAGCAAACACAAACATGTCTAGGATTTGGTTGCTTTGTACTTGCATTTATGCTTGCTTTCCATAAACACAAGTATAAACAAAAGTATAAAGGCTATATTCCACGAATGCATTCAGTGGCACTTGCGTTGAAATGCAGGTTTTACTTGTATTTCAACGCAAGTTTACTTGCGGCCAAATACCAACTTGTTGGTATCTGAGCGCAAGTACACTTGCATTTCATAATGAGAGGCAACACAACTGCCGCTGAATGCATCATGGAATACAGCCTTAAGGGTTAAGGAGATCATGTGATCTAAACTGACCGATGAAGTGCCATTTGTGGCAATATATAAAGCTGAGAATTGCAAGAGAATAAACAGTCCCTCTAAGGTACTCACTGTGTTCATACCTCTTTCTTCCTCAGTCCGAACCATCTCAGACAAGGAAAGAGTCTCAAGAAGATGAATATAGACCAAGTTAGGGTAATAGCAGGATGCTGGGCTTAGAAAATATAGGCGAATTAAGGCACTAGTAAGAGAACTATGAGGCACGAAAATGTAAGTATGATATGGGCAAGTATGGGGAATGAGGCATTGGACAGCCAGCTAACACATTACCACCCCTTTATTTTTGGCAAGGGCCTGAGAATCTGTCCCCAGCTAGAGGCCAGCCAGTAGAACGACTACACGAAGATCACACCAGTCGCGGGCTCACGATGCCCTGTTAGTTTTTGGAGCACGAAAACCCTTCTATCTTGACTCCACTAGAGCCTGTTTACCTACCTTTGACGAGGACACGCCATTCTGACTATCTCTGTCTGAAGACTTGCTTCAAATCAATGTGATGGGAAAAAGGAGGTCTTCGATTGATATCAGAGCTCCTGTTAATTTGTTCTAAGTTCGGCCTCTCGATGTGGTCCAGCTGTTCCTCATGGAACGATAGAATGGGGGCCATGAAGAAAGGATGAAGAACGGTCGCCTATTGTTTGGTAGCGTGGGGCCGAGCCGGTCGCGCCTTCGTGCCCCCGATCCCTGGGTTTCCGCTCACTGTTTCGGGCCTTCGTGCCAGTCCGGTCTTCCGTTCTCGGGACTCAATCCGGGCCATTTCGGGCTTTCGTGCCATGTTTCGGTGCCTCGGGTCTTCGGGACCCCGTCCTAACTTTCGTCTAATTTCCTATAACTTTCACTATTTTACTTGTACTTTCTAGTTAATTAACCTGTATTGGATCATCTTATCGATTACCATAGGAAGAAGACACATGTGGACACAAGGAGTACTGCGAAGGAACTCTTTTATTCTCGGGCCTCACCGCCCCTTTTATAGCCTAGTGGTCAGCCCTGATTGGCTGCCTCTGATCACGTGGTCATAATGACGTCATTTCCAGTTTACATTCATCACTTCCGGTTTACATATTTCTCGGGTCTTTCTGGTTTTGGGCATTTCGGGCCTTTCGGGCTTTTCGGGCTTTTCGGGCCTTTCGGGCTTTTCGGGCTTTTCGGGCCCGTTACAAAATACGCTTTAATCTGTCGCATCGGCTTACCTTCCATATTTCAACCTCGATAACTGATGAATAGACATTCATCACAATATCATCTTTTGTCAGCTATTATATGGCAAATTAAATGATTAAAGGGTCTTCTCCTCATGCTCCAGCATAGGAATGAACAAGTAACGAGGTAAAGGGGAGATTTGGGAAGGGAGGTCATGACGCATGCATGAGGGTTGACTGTACAATATGGTGACAGGAATGAGAGGGAAGGGATGGAAAGCATAGATCAGACTTCTACTTGTAAGAAAGATTGACGACTGGGAGACTGCACCTCGCGGTCATGCTAGACATGAACAAATTATATGCCTAGCGCCCAATGTTTTATTCTCTGTGCACCTTAGGTTTGTGCCGGCTTACCAGGTTCGGGACAAGACTGAAACTAGCAACATGGCCATATCTTGCATCGTTGCTAAATCTTGCAACACAGGTGTATTGTTATCTTGCATCACTGCAGGCATTTTAATTTATAATTGAAATAATTCATCTAATTTTTGTTGCCGAATTCTAACAAATGAATCAAAATAAAGAATAATATGATTTAGATAATATTTGCTGATAAGATAGATTTTTACCATACAGATATTCTAAAATCTGTGTTTAGCCATTTTTGACCAATAGGGTTGCAGCATTTATACCACGTGATGTAAATAAATGTAAAAATATTGAAAAAAATGAACTAAATCGTTGTTGCCGAATTCTAACAAATATACATAAGTAAAGAATAACAAGATTTATATAATATTTGATTGTTAGACAAATTTCTACCGTACAGATTTTTTAAAATCATTGTTTAATTATTCTTGACCAATAGGGTTACAGTATTTATATCACGTGATGTAAATAAATGAAAGCAAGATGGCGCATTTTTTGTGCTGAGTCAGTCCTTTTTTGAGCATTTTGAACGCATTTTGAACGCCTTTGTTTTGTTAGAGTTACATTATGAAATATATTTTAACAGAAGTTATGATCCTTAGTGTTTTTTGTGTTTTCATATGTTAATATAAGCATAAACACAGTTATTCAACAAATCTGATAGCATAATTAGCAATGTTGCCATATCTTGCATCGTTGCAAAATACTGCACCAGTGCAAGAATAGCAGGCCGTCCCTAACCTGCTTACAGGAACACCCTCATTTTTTATCTAAGTCCAATTATTGGTGATTTCTTGCCAAGCTATACTGTTTAGGCACATTGCATCATTCTTCATGACTAGATTTTCTTTTCATTCCCAAACCCCTTAAAAGAGTGGGACACAAGAAGGAAAATGGTGTTGACACTCTGAGAACCCAGGAGAATTTGTTTATTTTGTCACAAATTTAAGCTTTTATACCCCAGATGTTCATGCTGATTGGCTAATACAGGTCACATGATATTCATGACATCCTATAGTGTCATATTTCTTGTACCAAATGATCATAGTCTCAAAAACATTCCATTACTCAAATGTTTGTTTCAAAAGAGAATCTTAAAGGCTTTGTAGAATTACTTATACAATCAGAGATGTACATTCATTATTGGCAAGCATATCTAACTTATACACAAATATAACATGTTGCAGTAACGTTAATCAATTCCCAGAAACTCGTTCCCTCAGATTTATCAGTCTTCAAATATGCATACTCCTGAATTCTCCACACTAATATGCATGCTGCTGAATTTGGTGTGATATCTAGAAATTAGATATTGCAATCTTTGATCACATTTCACCAACAAATTTAAATCCAACTTCAAACTGAACACAACCTAAGCCACAGCTCCTACATTACAATGTCATTCAGGAAAACATAGAAGAACATGTATCAACCACTGGTGATGATGATACTGACAAACAGCAATACATTAATCTGACAAAATAGGCAGATCTTCTGTTTCTGTGACAACAAGGTAAAGCCTATAATTTTCAGCAGCAAACACTGACTTCAATTTTCTTTTCAAAACAGTTTCAAGGAAAACATCATTATCATGGAATATGGGATTTACTTGTATTTATTCATGCAACTCATTCTGACCTAGCCACATAATTATATAGCATCTAGTGCAATATCAATTCGTAAAACATAGAAGAACATTGACCAAGCATTGGTGATATTGATAATGATATAACAGACCAATAGCACTATGTTAATCTGACAAAATAGGCAGACTATCTTCTGTTTCTGTGACTACAAGGTAAAGCCTGTCATTTTCAGCAGCATACACTGACTTCAATTTTCTTTCATAATAGCCAGCAGTGAACAATTTTAAAAAGTAATGTAGATGTTGAGTTGCCTGATATTGCTGAAATGTCAGTATATGTGATTTGTATGGTGAAATTTTTGATACAGTGTCAGAAAATAGTGCTATAAGTAGATTGATCAATGTAATGGGTACCATCACTACATATGTGAGGTGTAATATTGCCAAGCCAAATCCATCTTCAAAATCATATAGAGGAATCATTGCATTGACTGAAATTGTATTTAACATGATGCCATAAATTCCATAAAAAGAGTTTACTATGCTCTTGAACCCTGGTCCCCCTCTACTACAGTTTGTGCCATATGAGGTCAGGCTCAAAAAGAATGCCATGCTGAAAGTAACTTGAAACAAAAGAAACACTGCAGCAAATCTTGCCACATCCCCTAACATGTGTTGAACCATAACAACAAAGTGACCAATAGCAGACAATTGAATAAAAAACATAACAGACCACAGGAAGGAAATTGTGAAGAATACATCTGTCCCATGAGTAAATGTTTTGGGAATACTCCAGCCTAGTGCATACCCAAAGAATGCAGATATAATTTTCACTAAAAGAGAAATGTGTAAAACAGTGTCAGAGTAAACATAAAACCATTCATCTACTGCAGGTTTTTTGGGATTGTTAGGTCTTACACATAGTTGTTTATACGCTTTCCTCGAAGTAGGAATCAAATACATCATTCCAAATAACCAAAGCAATAAATATAGAACTGAGGTTCCAAGAATCAAACTCTCAATCCACAAAGGAAATGGTGTAGATAAACAGCTGTATTTTTCACGACCTGTTATAGAATTATTGTCAACCCTCATTGTACCATTTATAGCAGGAAATAGGCCATCCACTATAATTTTTGTGTTTAATACAAATATTATAATTGTGATTTTCAACACAAAGGCAACAGCAGATATGACAAAATTGTGTTCCAGAGTTTGCTTTCTCTTTTTAAACCAGGTTTTCAATAATGGAGATGAAAGGAATTTTTGGGCCTCTGGAGTTGCAAGGGTTTGGTGATCTAACAGGCAGAGAATATATAATGGAGATTTACCAGATCTATCAAACTTTGGATGTTCATAATCCGTTATATCATACCATCTGTAAGAGCAAAACAGATATGTCTCTTCCTTCACCAAATAAATATTTTTTGTATTGATAATAGCTGTAAACATTAAAAACTGGTCCAGTTGCAATGACAATTCTAGTAAATTAAGACCTGAAGGTGACTCTTCCTTTAATAATTGCCATAAAGTTTCTGCACTAAGTTGTTCAGATAACCAAAGGTAGCACTCAACAAACAGTTTTTCATGGCACTTCCGGAAGTAGCTGGAATAAAGTATTACATGCAGAATGTTCATCGAGTTGACATCCTTTTGAAGAAAATCCACTTCATCATACTGTAGCAGCAAGGCAAGAACACACATAGATGGACGTGCAAGAGTAGCGTAAAGTGTGTAACGTGCAACTATTCCAATGTAAGGTGGGTAGCATTCACATGTTGTATGTCCACATGGGACAGGTGTCCACAGAGGCAATTGATGTTGTAAAAGGTATGTTCGGCCATCCTGATTTACTGTATTAAGAATCAATTGGACTTTGTCTACATCATCACATTTAATTGCTTTTATCCAAGATTTTATCAGATCTTTAGAAATTGGCACTTTTTGCTCACTTGAAGACATAAAATTATCCATCATGCTAGTAAATATCAGCAGCTACGATATTAACTGTTGATATACTTTTGAAAGATTGATAATATCTGCACAGCGTAGCCCTACTCCTCAGAGTCTCAGAGTGAAAACTGCACATGTATTGAAACTACAGCTGGATCATACCACATTTTTGCAGTACAATACAGCTCTGGCCACACTACCAAACTGAACTGAACTCAGTGGCTGTGTTGAGTTTAATTGGTTATGCAGTGTGACCAGTGGCCTGTTGCACAATCACATTTTGTAACAGCACATGCTCAAGGATAACTTGGAAATGGTTGTGCTACAGCACAAGGTTGTGCTGTAGCACAACCCTAATATCTGTGTAGCTACTGGCTCAAATTAAATTCTGTAAATTGATGATAAAAGGGCAAAAAAATAAAATAAAAATTCCTGAAGAGATTACAACTCATTATGACAATTCTAAATAAAAAAAATTAGTGTCCAAACATGTGCTGTTACGCTCAAAGTAGCAACGAAATGTTGCGCTATTTCATTATTTTCGTTTTTATGAAACTCATTGTGCAATGGGCCACAAGGGAGTAGTAACTGAGTTGAGTCCTAAACCTAAAATTTAATGTCTAAGATTGCAATGCAACACTCGAAAGTCAGGTCCCTTGAGGGGTGCCTATAATTTTTATGCTTGAGCTACATGTAACTAGCCTTTTTTTTCTTTTTTTTTTATTAATATCAAAGGCTTCTCATCAATACATGTTCTTCCAGCCTATTACAATGATGAGCACAGTAATGTCTATATGAGATATGAGATGGTCACAATGATATAATCACTAATCCTCACAGATAGCAACATTGATCACACATTAAATAGATATAGGTTGGTCCCCATATTACAATATCCTACAGTTTAATACACTTCATTGCACACTTAAATTTAAATTTAGTGGTCGATCGTTGGATATCCTTTGGGATTTGGTCCCAAAGCGATACCCCTCTATATTTTGGGCTCTTCCGATAATTTGAATACATACCAATTTTAGATCGAAATTCTACTTTCCATCTACTCCTCAGATGAATACTAGGCCTCACCATATCTAGTTTATGTGGAAGTTTACATTGCCTGTACATAATACTACAGTGATGACTACGTCTTCGCTGCCTTAGTGTTTCGATCCCATATTTTAGGATCAATACATTTGGATCTAGACTCTTAGTTACATGGTTGTCTATCATAAGGACAGCCTTTTCATGTAAGGTATCTAAGATATCTATTTGGACTTTTGGACCACTTTCAACTAGGAAATCTCCATAGTCAAACAGGGGGAGAATTGCTTGTTTATAGATGGTGTTAGCTATGTCGCTAGTAATATACTTTCGCATTTTACCAAGTTGATAAATTCTTGATTTTACTTTACCAATTTTTGATTTTAAGAATTTATCAAATTTTGTAACATCATCTATAATTACTCCTAGGTAGTTATAGTCACATACATTTTCCAGGTCCTTACCTGACATTTTGATATTGGGTATTGGAACAATTGTGGTATCTAACCTTGGCTTAAACAACATACGTGTTTTTTTAACCAACATTTACCGTCAACCTATTCATCGTACACCAAGACATTATTTTGTTAACACTCAGTTGTGTGGCTGCTATAGCAGTTTCAGGATTGTCATCGGCATAATAAACAACTGTGTCATCTGCGTATAACAATATTTGCACATCTCCGTCTTTGAAGAGGTTAAGTAGATCATTTACATATATAATAAAAAAAACAACGGGCCGAGAATTGAACCCTGTGGGACACCGCAAGTCAAGGGTTTTTGAACTGAACAATAGTCACCTAGTTTAACAAATTGTTTCCTATACCCAAGGTAATTGACACCAATCGATTACTTCTTTCCCCAAACCATAATATGAAAGCTTATCACAAAGTCTTACACTATGACTGTACTATGACTGTACAGTCTTTTTAGTCTTTTTAAATCCTTCCTATACACTGCCTACCATATCAATATGACAACTAAAGCAGTTGAGTTGAGTTTGGCAGTGGAGCCAGGGCTTTATCTTATGGATGGGTGAAGTTCCTTGACTACAACTATAGATATTCATAGGTTTTGGCACCATTAAGAGCTACTAGTTGAGTTGGTAAATATGGCCGGGGATTAACATATGCTTCTGACAATGTTTTTATATAATTCTTTACTAACCTGGGTTATAAATAGTATAAACAATTCAAGTAAATAAAATATAAACAGTAGTCATGAGAAAACTCTAAACTCTTAAACATTACATTAAGTCATCATTTGTCACCCTGTGTAAAGCCTGCTTAATGCATAGGATGACATATGGTTTTACCAATCTGGTAAATTTGGGTCTGTTTGCAATGGTTTGTTGATGGGTTGTCATAGAAATAATTATCAAGGAGTGTATTTGCTCTTTACCCCACTTTCCAGTGTAAACAGGTTCATAATACTTGAAAGTCCACACTGTCCCTCAATGTCCTGGGGGATACAGACAGGGCCAAATGTTACATTCAGTGCATAAAGGCCTGTTTCCACTACATAATTATAAGGGTGAATTACAAAAGCATTATAGTAACCACAAATGACAAAAAAAGACATGATTGACAACCCATCTAAGCATTTCTTTTTAATGCTATTGTGGCTATGTCTGCAGGTTTTCTAAGTGTATTTTTGTCCTGATGAATTGGCAGGTATGAGAGGTAAACAATATGATAAACAAGAATAGATTGATGTAATAAAATTCCAGAGGATATATGTTAGTAGCTGAAGAGCCACATTTTGTTAAAAGACACATATTTTTCCAATTTAACTAAATGTTTTACTCAGGATTATTTTGTTCGCATTTAATCACTTGATTCTATAATCATAATTCTTCTAACCACGGATAGCCAGTTTCCTGAGTATTACCTGCAGGTTAGCCTAAAACAGGGTGCATGCGGGGTAATATGTCAACAAAACTCAAGGCTTACTAGATGAAAAACACACACCATTATTTCTTAAATACATTTTTCAAACCAACTTCAGAAATATCAAATATTAACTTGTATAAATTGATCATTGAAAATAATTATGAAACACTAGTTTTACAATTGGTTGAAATAAGAATAATTTCAAGATCAACGAAAATGCATATGTTTCAGCCTTGTGACTTGACAACTTATTACCCAGTATGTATCTTGAACCAGGCTGAAAGTAGAATACAAAACATAGTTATCATATTGCTATCTTTTGGGAGGGGAGAATTTAACAGCCCCAGGAGCAATTTAATGAGTATAAACTATAGTAAGTCGAAAAATAAGATTTTATCAATAGTGAAAGGTGAATACGACCTGTGTAATTGTTGATCTGATAAAGGTATTCTGTTGGCTTGTCCAAATCAACCAACTATGCCAATTCTTTCACAACACTATTTACAATAGTGCTGATTTTACTGAGAAAAGCAATATTTTTTCAAGAATAATTAAAGTGTATACAGGCTATCAGCCTTACATTTCACAAACCGCGGGGATGAGGAGCCCATTTTGTTGCACTAAAAGATGTTGAATTTACTTGAATCAATTTAGATGAGGAGGAACTTTAAATCAGCCTTAACCGAGTGTTTAAGTATAATGGATCAGATATTGAAGTGAGTAATGAATCAATGTTCGGATATGTGTGATCACCATATCTAGTGCAAACATAATTGGTTTCTGGCAAACAGCAGTGCATTAGGCGTGTTTGGTAATACTATGCCTGTATTCAATAACATTTATTGGATCAAGACATCATTAAACATTACCCAACCCCGGCTAAGATAATATCTTAGTAATGTCTTATGAATTAAACAAAATGTTCGGAGATGGTATAGCACATCAAAACTAAATAAAATCTTTTACGCCACTCCTGCCTCACTATTTGTTCCATATAATATATGGAATTTTTACGCCACTCCTGCCTCACTATTTATTCCATATATTATATGGAATAAATAGTGAGGCAGGAGTGGCGTAAAAGATTTTATTTAGTTTTGATGTGCTATACCATCTCCGAACATTTTGTTTAATTAATCAATAGTTGATGAAGTAATATATAGTAAAAGTAATTAGATAATTAATATAATATAGCATAGATTATAATAATACATACTGATAAGATGGAATAAAGAATAAGATAAAACAATAAGGTGCGGATGGGTGGGATTTTGGAGGTAGTAACAGGGCAGAGGTCAGGGTTAGAGTGGAAGAGTGGCGTGGTGGGTCCAGTCTATATAGGGACTAAGGTGTTTTTTTTTTTTTTTTAATTGTTTTTTATTGGGCAAAAATAAGGATTCGGCATAGCCGATCTTCCACCCACACCCCTTTGTTATACAGTTTACAGATTGGGGCGGGTGCCACTAGACTGTATAACACCAGGTGGGTCATAGGTGGGTTGGTTATAAACCCATGGATCTGTCGGGGAGGCAATGATCAGTAATGCCCTCTTCAGCCAATACCACACCATTACCCAACCCCGGCTAAGATATATGGAATAAGTAGAGGCAAAAATGGCATAAAAGATTGTATTTAATTGATTGATAGTTGATGATGTAATATATAATGAAAGTAATTAGAAAATTGATATGATATAGTATAGATGATGATAGCCAAACTCTGGTAGGGAGGGAATTTAGAATATTGAATAATTGCTTAGGGCGTCCTATAGGAAAATATAGCCTCAAAAACATTAATTATAACAGTGTCAAACAGTACAATTAATCATCAGTATACATGGCATCAGGAAAGGGTCAAAAGGGATTAGTACGATACCTGATTAAGGCTTAGCTTATGTCATTGGATATGGATAAAATAGAAAAATGTAATCCCTGATTCCTTTCTGAACTGAATCCTCTTAAAATCAGATCTTTGACTTATAATTTCTCATGTGTCACTCATCTTCATTTACAATACAATAATTTGCTTTACCTAATTAATTTAGTAATGTGTGTCTGCTAGTTTTGAGCGATTTGATACATATGCTTCAAAACCAGTTTCAAAACCTATCGTCTCAATTCATGGTTTATGTCATTTCGTCTTACTGTCTGGCTCTTTAGCTGTAAATTGACAAAAAATATTAAATTCAGTATGGCACATAGGGACCATCCTTTATTATGTATTCACATGCTAAAAATAGGGTGGGGGTAGTTACAATGTGAATGTAATCTATGGACTGCCCAGTGGGCCTACAGATATTATCTTCTGTCAGTTATTATAATTATGGCAAACTTAATGACTAGCCCAACAACATCTCACCAATGTGGTGTCAGTATAACCAGCTGCCATTCTTATGATCATAGGAAGAGGAAAAAGGGTTTTCTCCTTGTGCTGTAGCATAAGAATGCACAAGGGAAGAGGTTATAGGGAGATTTGGAGAGGGAAGTCATGATGTGCACATGAGGGTCAAATACTGTAATAGGAACGAGAGGGAAGGGATTGTAAGCGTAGATCAAGCTTCTAAGTGGAAGAAAGATGGATGACTGGGAGACTGCACCTCAGGGTCATGCTAGAGATGAAAAAGATATAGTGTGCCCAGTGCCCAATGGTTTGTTCTCCGTGCCCGTCGTGTTGATCACCTTAAGGTTGTGCTAGCTTATAGGTACACCCTAATTTTTCCAATTGGTTATCTCTGACCAAGCTATACTGTTAAGGCACATTGCATCATTCTTTGTGACTACCTATTTCTTCATGCCCAAACCCTTTAAGGGAGTGGGACACAGAAAGGAAAATGATGGATACTCTGAGAACCCAGGAGGATCTGTTTATTCCATAGCAAACTCAAGCTTTTATACCCCTGAAGCTCATACTGATTGGCTAATACAGGTCACATGATCTTCATGATGCCCTCTGGCATCATTTCTTGTATCATGTTTCTTGTACCAAATGATTATAGTGTCCCACAAGTTCCATTATTCTCATGCCACGTTACAAACTTTTGTTCCAAAAGAGAACCTTAACAGCTTTGTAGAATTACTTGTACAAACACAAATATACATTCATTCTTGGGAGGCAGAACAACTAATATGCAAATATAACATGCTGCAATGACATTTATCAATCCCCAGAAACTCATTTCCTTAGGTTTATCAGTCTACAAATATGTGTACTCCTGAATTTTACCACACTGAAAAGCATGCTGCTGAATTTGGTGTGATACCTAGAAATAAGATATTGCAATCTCTGATCATTTTTCACCAACAAATTTTGAGGAAAACATTGTTTAATAGAAATTGGGATTTACTTGCACTTTACATGTGCTCATCCAACTTCAAATTGAATACAATCTAAGCCACATCTCATACAGTGCAATGTCATTCAGTAAAGCCTAGAAAAATATGTGTACACCAATAATTGCTGGTGATGACACTGACCAGCAGCAATACATTAACCCTTTAACTGCCGAATATGCCATTCTACAGTTCATATATTACAGAGATATTGACCAAAATATGAAAATTACCCTTAAAAATCTTCTCTAGATTCTTCTGCTAGAATTAGTTTTTATGTAAATTGGATGAAAACATTCCAAATGTTGGCACTTTGCCAATTGGCCATACTTGTCAATAGGCTATTGGTAATATCTGCATTTTGTTCCAATTATAGGTTTCCATGGTAACCAGCAATATTGTTGGTGTAATGGAATATTTAATTTATTTGTTTCAAAGAGAACAAGAAAGGTTTAGTGTTTTTGTGCAAAAAAAAGGTTTGTGATTATCATAAATGAAACCAAAATTATGACATTTTGAAAATCATATAATTTTTCACAAATTAACAAATTTCTATGAATTTGAATAATGATGGCAAATCATCTTTATGTATATTGCTACAAGGCTGCTTAATTGCAATTCTATTATTTTCTAATGAATTGATGCTGAAATATTCAAATGACCATATCTCTGGTTCTAATTGGAATTTATTTTAAATTCTTTCAGTTTCTGAAAGCTTAATCTTTAATTGTCATTCCTATAGGATTTTACTATAAAGCCATTTTTTTGGCTTCCCGCGGTGAAAGGGTTAATCAACAAAATAGGCAGATCTTCTGTTCCTGTGACTATAAGGTATAAAGCCTATAATTTTCAGCAGCATACACTGACTTTAATTTTCTTTTTAAAACAAATTTTCAAAACAAATTTCAAGAAAAACATTATTATGGTGGCATATGGGCTTTACTTGTATTTACTCATCCACCTTCAAACTCATTCTGACCTAGCCACAAAGCATGTAGTGCAATATCAATTTGTAAAACATAGAAGAACATTGACTGAGCATTGGTGATGATGATAATGATATAACGGACCAATAGTAATATGTTAATCTGACAAAATAGGCAGACTATCTTCTGTTTCTGTGACTACAAGGTAAAGCCTGTCATTTTCAGCAGCATACACTGACTTCAATTTTCTTTCATAATAGCCTGGAGTGAACAGTTTTAAAAAGAAATGTAGATATTGAGTTGCCTGATATTGCTGAAATGTCAGTATATGTGACTTGTATGGTGCAATTTTCGATACAGTTTCAGAAAATAGTGCTATGAGTAGATTGATTAACGTAATGGGTACCATGACTATATATGTGATGTGTAATACTGCCAGACCAAATCCATCATCAAAATCATATAGAGGAATCATTGCATTGAGTGAAATTGTATTTAACATGATGCCATAAATTCCATAAATAGAGTTTACTATACTCTTGAACCCTGGCCCCCCTCTACTACAGTTGGTGCCATATGAGGTCAGACTCAAAAAGAATGCTATGCTGAAAGTAACTTGAAACAAAATAAACACTGCAGCAAATCTTACCACATCCCCTAACATATGTTGAACCATAACAACAAAGTGACCAATAGCAGACAATTGAAAAAAAAACATTACAGTCCACAGGAAGGAAAATGTAAAGAATATGTCTATTCCATGTGTAAACAACTTAGGAATATGCCAGCCTAGTGCATACCCAAAGAATGCAGATGTAATTTTCACAAAAAGAGAAATGTGTAAAACAACATCAGAGTAAAAATAAAACCATACATTCACTGCAGGTTTCTTTGGATTACAAGGTCTCGCACTTATTGCTTTGTCCAATTTTCTTGTGGTAGCGATCCAAAGCATTGATCCACATATCCAAAGCAAAACATAAAGAATTGTCAATCCTAGAATCAGACCCTCAGTCCACAAAGGAAATGGTGTAGATAAACAGCTATATTTCTCACTGCCTGTTGTAAAATTATCATCATCTATCTTTGTACTATTTAAAGCTGGAAATAGACCATGCACTATAACTTGTGTATTAGATGCAAGTATTAGAACTGTTATTTTCAAAACCATCACAAGAGCAGAGATGATGACATGGTGCTTCAGAGTTTGCTTTCTCTTTTTGAACCAGGTTTTTAATAGTGGAGATGAAAGGAATGATTGGGCCTCTGGAGTTGCAAGACTTTTGTGATCTAATAGGCAGAGAATTTGTAATGGTGATTTACCAGACCTATCAAACTTTGGATGTTCATAATCTGTTATATCATACCATTTGTAGGAAGAGAAAAGGTATGTCTCTTCCTTTATCAAATAAATAGATTTTGTATTGATGATAGCTGTAAACATTAAAAACTGGTCCAGTTGCAATGACAATTCTAGTAAATTAAGACCTGAAGGTGACTCTTCCTTTAATAATTGCCAGAAAGTTTCTACACTTAGGTGTTCAGATAACCAAAGGTAGCACTCAACAAATAGTTTTTCATGGCACTTCCGGAAATAGCTGGAATAAAGTATTGCATGCAGAATGTTCATTGAGTTGACATCCTTTTGAAGAAAATCCACTTCATCATACTGTAGCAGCAAGGCAAGTACACACATAGATGGACGTGCAAGAGTAGCGTAAAGTGTGTAACGTGCAACTATTCCAATGTAAGGTGGGTAGCATTCACATGTTGTATGTCCACATGGGACAGGTGTCCACAGAGGCAATTGATGTTGCAAGAGGTATGTTCGGACATCCTGACTTACAGTATTAAGAATAAGTTGAACTTCGTCTGCATCATCACATTTAATTGCTTTTATCCAAGATTTTATCAGATCTTTAGAAACTGGCACCTTTTGCTCAGTTGATGACATGAAATTATCTGGCATGCTATCAAATATCTGTAGTGAAGGTAAATATCCCCAACCTGTTGAGATACTATTAGAAGCTTAATAATCCCTGCTCGGTGAAGCTCAGCTCCGAGTGAGAGTTTCAGAGTAAGAATTACATTGGTACTGCAGCTGGCTCATGCCAGGTTTCCACAGTACAGTAAAGCTGTGGCCACACTAACCAACTGAACTCAAATAATATGGTTGTGTTGAATTTCGTTGGACTTAGTTATGAAGCGTGGCCAGCTCACCCAGTAAACAATGTCACATTGTCTTTATATTGCTCCAATGTTATGATTTTGTTGTCGCAATGTTGCAAAATTATGTTGTCACAATGGAAAAATGTAGTATCTCAGATATGTTGTAGCAATATTATGCACAATGTTGTACAATTACCAGTTTACAGCCAACTCATAACCTAAATTTTTCAATCATTTTAAACCTTGAGTTTTCAAAAATAATATGTTGACATTAGGTAAACATTCCCTTCTAGTCCCTAATGGAATTTGGAATAGTTATGACAATGTCATCTAGAACTATTTATTAATTAAAAACCTTATTATTACCTCACAATCATAATTTCAATGAATATAATATTATGTACCTGAAAACAAACTTCAAGTTTATTTAGGTGAAATTATGTCAGTTAATGAACTGTTGCATTTACAGTGTGATTCTCAAGGTTTTAGACATTGTATCACTTCGAGGGTAGACTAAAAAGGTGTTTTTCTTATGCAGTTGTTTTAATTCATCTTTATATATATTGCGAATAGTTACCTTAATCCCTAATTCAATCAATGCTTTTGACACATTTTGATTGATACCCTATATCCCACATATCCTGTGGTTCTTTGACTATGACTAGACAGTGATAGCCTCCAATGTCATTAAGAGTTACAGGTTGAATTTTTAAGTGTGGTCAGGGCTCAACATGTGCTTACAAAAATGTGTTTTTTATGCCTCTTTTATTACCCTGGCTTATCAGTATATACTGTTGTCATAGGAAAATAAAAAATCTTAAGCCTGATGATAAACCATATTTGTCAGCCTGTGTTAACCCCACTTCATACATATTAGCATAAGATTTCATGGTTCTGGTAAATTCAGGTCGGTTTGCAATGGTGTGTTGATGGGTTTTCATATCATTAATCATTAACGAGTGTATTTGCTCTCAGTTCCACTTTCCTGTGCAAGCACTGCACTGGTGACACCTGTGAAAGGTTTGGCCAAAGGTTATGTGTAACGAAATAAGTGCATTAAGCCCTGCTTCCACTATACGAGGGTCAATCCTTACAAAATAATTTAGTAAGCGCTAATGGAACATAGGACATAGTTGATAGCGCACCCAATCTCTTCATGAAAATGTTTATGTAGCCTATACTTACGTGTGCATAAGTGTTTTCTGCCCTGATGGATTGCAAGGTATAACAAATTTAATCATGTTAGGTCTAAATAAGCAAAATGAAAAAATAGACTGGTGAAATACCCATTTAAAAGTTATAACTAGGTTTAATCTCCTAGTCAGAATAACTATATTGTTTGGTCAGTTTTGTCATCGGATTAACTGATGGTCAAGAGGCTTAACCCTTTCCACCCAACGATACTTGAGGCATCACCAGCATATATATACACCGGATGACTGGAGGCATCTTTTTAGTAAATCCTATTATCTGATTATTGTTAATTGAAAGCTGAATATTTATGGGAATGTTGCAGCTACTGTATTATGATACTGAAATCATCTTTAAAGTGGCATATCAAATGACACTTTGTAAATAGTTTTTTTTTTCATTCCATATTTATCTTGATATTCGTCTACATAATTATAGACCTTGCGCAGACGTGGTCACGTGATCATTTTTTGTGATCACCATGACTGTGACCAGTCACGGGATATGATAACCTAGAGGGATACTAGTTATTTTGCTCTAAGTCCATTATTAAGTGAGTTATCGATGAAAACAAGATTATAATGCATATTTCCCTTTGAAATGTGACCTATGCAGAATTTTCCAGAGAGCAAGAAACCATTCTATTTATTTATGAAAGTTGCATTATGGGTAATTTTGCAAGGAATGTCCTTTTCAAAAAGGGTGTAACAATAAGGAATGTTCTCATGTTACCATGGCAACAGAAAAAAGAATATTCAGATTGCATAGAATATTTTTGTCAAGTTTAATGACAAAAGTCTTTCACTTTGCAGTGGTAAAAACTGTTATTTGAATGGAGATCTGTGTGAAAAGTTATTCTATTTTAAGTAATTGTGATGATTAAGAAAAATGTATTTTGTTAAATAAATACAGTTTGGTTCAGGGAGCTATAATATGGAAATGATGCTCAAATGCTAAAACAGGGGTGCGCCAGTGTGTACCACATGGGGGATTTCAAACACCCATAGCTCAGCCTACAATAGGAATATTTGAAAATGGTTTGCATTGTCTTAAAGGTGGGATTAATATTGTAAACCAATTTTCATACTTTCCCCCTCTAGCACACCAATTCCCGCGATTGGTCACATATTTGTGACAATCATAACCACTTGATGGTTAAATAATCTGATACACATCAATTCTAGATAATCAAAAATTGATATTATGATCAAAACGTCTATATAGGTATCATGATTAAAATGGTGTGTTTTCGGAACATCTAATGTAAAAATTGCTGTATTTTTGGACTATCTAATATACTAGATTGGCAGTTTGTCAATCTTGAACGAAAGATCAGGTGGTGTAGGAAAAGGGATAAGACCATCAGGTCCATCCCAGGGTTAGTCCTCGGGTATAAAACATTGTCATCATGCTATTTTCCCCTAGCATAAGTCAACGACAGGCAGAGGTAAACAGTTGATCATCAAAGAGAACATTGATTTGTTTTGGGATAAGAAGTCACCTTTAATAGGCCTTCACAATTTACATTGTAACTGCTTGGCCAAGGACAGATCATGTGGCAAGCACTCTAATACTGGCATGGAACACATTAGTGTTGTTTGTGCTGTTTGAGGCAACTAACAGCTTAGGGTGATTGAAGTCGCAGATTTTCAAGTCACAATTTGAGTATTTACTACCTTCGTGGGCTGCCATTCGTTGGTCAATCTCTAATCAAGAAAAAGACCACATCATAATATGATCATGCATCGATTTTGAATAACAGTTTGAAACAAGAATCCCGTTGTTGCCCCAATTTATTATACTAAAAGAAGTAATATTGTTTCAAGGTTAATTACTTTGTATTCTGTTAGCCAAATTTAAATGAGGAAGGACTTTGAACCAGCCTTAACCAAGTCTTAAGTATAGTGTATCAGAAAATGCCTCCAGTGAGAATATCAATGGTTGGATAAATATGTTCACCATATCTTGTGCAAACATGATTGGTTTCTGGCAAACAGCAGTGCATTAGGTGAGTTTGGCGATAGTACTTTGTATTTGGTAAATAAGAGCAATTTTGTAGTTCACTCGGACTGTTTCTATAGTTATGGTTTGTCAGCTGGGGTTCCCACTATTTCTCAAGTTAATCTAAAAGAATCCTTGATAAACAATGTCATAGTTATACTTCTGGTTTGCAGGTTCTAAACCAATTGTTTTTTGCTGAAAGAGAAATCACAGAAATTCACAGAAATCTATCTATAAAAAAAGAAGCTTTTTCCGTTTGTTAACCACACTCACGATCTTCTATGGAGATATTACATATATACTAATAGCGAGAATACATTCAATAATAATTCATTCAATATAATGCAATTAACATCAAGGATAACAGGTGTCCCACATTCAGTTAAATGTTAGGTATCATGTTGATTTGTTCCAAAGTCCCATAGATGAATCCTCATATGTGTTGTCAGTGCTTTACAATTTGGAACCAAGGATCACTGTCCTATATCTATGTATAAAACAACTCAATGCCATCCTTTTAATGCTTCTTTAAAAGTGATTTTTTTTTTCAGGAGCAGATTTGATACAGTTAGGCGTGTCTCCAAAAGACGACAAACACCCGGCAGCGAAGGGGTATCGCTTGGCAACATGCAATCCTTTTCTAACCACAGTGACCAAAGCTATAAATAACCACTAGTTGCCATTGACTGAGAGGGTTTAGTTCGTCACTGGGTGACAAATGTATTTCCGTTGCCTTGTGTCTCCATGAGGCTATGTGGCTGGCGACACAAAGCCACATTGCCTGTTTATCGTTTATCGCCAGACAGACTGGCACCAAGTAATTATGGAAGCCAACCGCCGCCCAGCTTTAAAAGCAGACAGCGGCTGAAAAACCGCCAATTTCAGCAATAAACCTGATCAATCCTGCGTGATCTGATGCCCAGAAGCCCCAGTGATAAAGGGGATTTTTCGACAGACAGAAAGGCGCCAGTATCCTGGGTGATAGGCCTAGACCTTATTAACTCTGTTGATTGCGGAGAGCATCTTATCGAGGCGATAAACCTTTCTGTATCTGGGCGACAGTCTTCCATACCCCAATTACTGTTTTTCGTCACTAGGTGATGGTTTTCTTCCTTGTAGGTTCATCACTGGGTGCCAAGGGTCCTTCCATCCCCTCTTGGAGACACCGCATCAGGGATTGTATCCCAGAATTTGCCACATATATAGTATGGATTATTCCTATATATACTCAAATGCACAATCTCCGTTTCAAAAACACCTGTGTCAAGTACAAGAGTGATGAGCGAGTCATGTTTCTCTGAATCTTGCCTGGTGCATGAGGGTTAGCCAAACAGTGCATCGTCGTCAAAGGTAGATAACGCATTCTGGTGATTTTAAGAAGGGGGGAGGGTCAGAGAAGGCCGGGCATCATGAGCCTATGGGTGCTCTATTCTTCACCCAGGATTGCTACTGCTTTACTTCTGCTCCCCAATAGTAACATGTCATCAGGCTGTAAGGGTGGTAGCGTGCTGGCTGGTCATCCAATATCTTTCTCCCCATGCCCGTCTTTTTTCTTTTGCCAGTCATTGGCTCCATTGTGCTCAAACCCCTAACTATGCTATTATTCGTTTTCTTGTTCTTCATTCCCCATTTTCTTAGGCAGTTCTGACTAAATAAAGGAAAAGGTGAACACATTGAGTACCATAAAGGGACTGTTTATTCTCGTGCTTCATTGGTTCTTATATCACCACAACTCTGGCCCCACTAGTCAGTTCAGATCACATGGTCTAATTGACCCTGACAACGGTAATTTTTGGTCACATGTTTCTCGGGAACTTTATTAACATGGGCACTTCTTGTTCCAAACATGAAGATTCTCATGCTCTACTGTACGCTTCATTCTAAAGGCTAAGCAACCAAACACATATCGATAATCAATGCATGAGCAATTAGTAAACGTCTTTTAATGTAAAATTAATGCTAAGTTCAGATTCTCTAAAACCTGTGCCATTGAATTACAAAATGATATCAGATTCATCACAATTATTTCACCAGTCAGACATGCCTGTAACAGTGGACTGTTGATGATCTTGGATGTTACCCGTATTTTTGTTTCTGGTGTATAGGACCACTTCGTCAGCATACATCAATACATTTAAATCGTGATTTTTGAAAGTAATGGTCCACAGGTGGATCCTTGGGGTACGCTTATTTCCATCACCTGCTTATCAGATACGTTCCTATTAAATTTGGTTCTTATCTTTCTGTTACCGAGATAGTTATTTAGCCATCTTTTCTATTTACGCCTAAACTTTCTAGCTTGGAAAGTAATATATTGGTATGAACGCAAAGTTAGCCTATTTAGGTTGCATTCAGTTCTGAGACATAACATAGCCTATATATAGCTGCTGGAAAGGACTGCAGCTGTCTAAGCACATGCAGAAGGCAGGCTAAAGTTGACACAGATTGTTGAGTGTAGAAAAAGGTCTCGGACTTGCTGAATACTTTCTTGAATATTCCAAGCTGTCAAACCTGTCGAAAATTATGTGACACTGATGTTGTGGTAATCTCCGTGATTATGTATTATTTGATTAGGTTTCTCCATACGTTTTCACATGGTTAGCTATAGGTATGGGACCATGCTTATATTGATGATTGTTTTTCAACTTGATCTTATCTGTACTAACGATGTTATAAATTGCTTGTGTTAGTCTAGTCACATTCTGATCAAGTCCCCATGTAAAACATGTAAAATAATATTTTTGACATGTGGTAAAATCATTTCTCTATTACACTAGTTTATGACATTTGTGATCCCAATGGTAAACATGCCTTTGCCACCTGTAGTACATAAGCAGAATACATTATTCTTTATTATTTTAATTAATAGTCAAAATAAACTTCAGGATTTCCCCTGATCTTCCAGAAGATAGTGGTCTACATATCAACAAATATTCCAGTTTAAGAACAGTGCACTGTCAACCTCTATCATGTTCACGTAACAAGTCTACATAAATTTGAGAAACAATTTGAAATCATTATACTGTCTGTTGGTTGTACATGTTCTGTTTTATCTTTCATCCTGACGAAAACTGTAATGACGTCGAAACATTTTGATCACGCCGAGTCATTTATTGTCCTTTTTAATACAATAAACAACACGATTCATTTGAACTCGTCAGGTTTCGTGATATCCTACAACTTTATTCCATAATAATTTACTTCAAACATAAAAAATGCTATTGATATAATCTTTCAATTCGTTCATAACAGTATGCATAATCCCCCAATCAACTATCTACTGCCCCTAACATTGGACCAATGTATTCGTCAATAGTAGAGGGTTAAGGAAGAGACACTTGACTCGCCCAGTAGACCTGTGTGAGGCAGATTACAGCATTTCTAATCCATCCCTTTTGTTATACAGGTAATCTTGTGGGACACACAGCTATCAGACTGTATGCAGAGGTTGTGTCTAAGTCTGTCCATTCCCATTGCCATTGACTGAGCTCTTCAAACAGAGGTCGGTATTAGCAGATTAGTAGGTCCACATAATATCAACCGAGATGTGGTAAATATAAATTTATAAATCATATAGATGATATTGAGCAACTCCAACTGACATAAAATACCTTTTTGATTTCTTTTTCTTTTGAGTTGTTTTTATTAAATACTGTTTTATTAAATAAGTAGTCCTCGTTAAAAGAAAATTACAACTAGGTTTTTATCATAACATAATATATAGGAATAGAAAAACGTCTGTGCCCCGTCGCATAACGGGTCTCGCTGTAGCGAACATTGGCACATTTCAGAAGACCTCTCCCTGTTCAATAGGGAGCGAATGCACTTTTCATCCCTACAGGGATGGTTTGCACTCCCGATTTTTCAATTTATCAGGGGGACATTTTGGGGTTAACATTTTAAGATTTTGTTTTCAGTAAATGTTAGATGTGTCCTTTAGCTTATAATTTGTATAGGAGGCAAGTGGCGGAAATGATTTATTAGCCAATTAAATTAAATTCAAAGTGTGTACAAAACCATCGCAACAGGGAGGATTGGCACATTCCCAAAACAAGGAGAGAAAAAAACAGCGAGAAAAAAACAAATCCATCCTTAATCGCTCCCTCTTGCAAGAGTTTGGTTATGCGACGGGCCACTGGGTAATATTGACATAGTTTTATATCAACATTTTTTTCAATCAATTTTAGCTTTACTTTATCTTGTCACTGATCATGAAGCGTTACACAAGCCAACGTTTCTTAAACAAGGCCTCGTCTCCCCAGTGAAGGAGATGTGAACGGTTTTGGAACCTTGTAGAAAACAGAGGCTTATTTGAATAGACGACATCTATTTAGGAGGGAGCGTTGACAACATTATTTTACAACTACCCGAAGGGAGGAAGAGTTGAAGGTCCAAATAATGCTCAATTGAAAGCCACTACCGGATTATGCTGACTTGTTACATATAGCAATACACAAAAAATGGTACTAAATCCTCCATTTAATGGAGGATTTAGTACCAAAAGAAGCGGTAGGTGGCAGCAAAAACTGGGATTCTTGCTGAGCTGCACCTTCAATTGTATTTACCCTCAAGCTCATAATTATGTTTCAGCCTATGACTTGGCCTAAGAAATAGGCACTGAACAGGGACATGTACCAAAAGAACAAGCTAGTTCTATAACCTCATACCTTCCATAGCCATCATGTATCAAAGAGATAATAACTACTGTTCACGAAGAAACTCTTGGGTATTACCGTAACAGAATTCAATAAAATAAATTGAGAGGATAAAATTGATGAAGTTCGAATTGAATTATGGCTCAGGTTATCATAATTGACGACTTCTTGTTCTTGGTCAAGGTCATTATGGCCCAACAAACCCTCCCTGTGCTTGTCCAGAGGTTGGGCTATTTGACATACTATGGCTGCATAAAGAGTAGCCCTTTACACAATACTGACTGTATAAACTAGTTACCTGATCGGCTATGCAAAGATAACGTAACAAGGAAGTTGGGCGAATTCCCAGAGGTTTATTTTACTTGCAACTGGGAACAAATCGCCAACCGCCGAAACTTTTTTCGTAGGTCTGACCGGAGAGTGGGGAATGTTTGCTGCTTATACATGACTCCTGGCAGGTTATGTATAACACCAGGTGGCAGCATGTTGAAGGCTCGACTCTCCTCACTCCTATTTTATAGTTCAATATAATATATTGATACAAACAATGATTGGTCAATAGTGAATATGTTTGTTGTCCAAAAGGATTGTTATTTGGCCCCTTTTAGAATGTTGTAAATAAGATTTAATTCTGGCAATATATAGACATAACTATCCCATCACATATCCATTTACAAAATTCAATTCTTATCATGTAGAATGGAATTTAGTGAGATTTCACAACAAAGATGTCAGAACAGCTATGTCAATTATTAGGCACATGGCCTTAAAACCAGGCAAGCACCCTTTTGTGGTCAGTCTGTTACTTATGACATTTTCACTTGACAGTTATGTTTTTTAGGTTAGGTTGAGACTCACTAAAAAGAGTTATAATAACATAACTAATACAGAATGTCACAATGATGTTATCTGAAGGACCATAACAAACATGTTATAATAACATCACAGTGCAACATCATGATGTAAGGTTCTAAAGGTGTTTTTAGGTCCCGGCAAAATAATGTAACAAGAACTAAAGGCTTTGAAAGCAGAACTAAACAGAATGTTGCTGCATTGTTATAATAACCTTTCATTCTTGCTATGGAAGTGTTCTTAAAGTTGTTAATTATTATGCGATGTGTCACATGTTCAGAGGTTGAGAAATCTATAGTTTCAATGAGTGACTGTTAGGTTAAATGTCTGTTGTTTTCCAACCTCAGCCGTTTGCAGGCAGATTCATGATATCCCGATATGCAGCAAGATGAGAAATACAATTCTTTTTCAACTTCTTTCGAATTGAAAAACGTGGAACGTTTCCCAGAGCTGTCAATAAGCCAAATGGAATAGAGGATTACTTTTTTTTTTTTAATTATTTTATTTATCCTGGGTAATTACAATTTGGCAATATGCCATTTTTCGTTGCAACCCAGCATTTAACATCTAGGTAAGTCTGCAAAGGGTTATAGGTGGCCATGGTCAGGTAAGACGTTACATGACAAGAGACAACTGAATTATTTACAGACGATCTAATAAAATTAGAACATGAGTAGTAAGGAGTAATAAACATTAAATTATGACTATACATAGAGACAATAAAGCAATCTTAACTTAATACAAAAATATACCGAGACAGGAAAAAAAACCGACAAAACAACAATCATAAGGTAATGATATAGTATTGGTAAAAGTACAACTTCTATAAATATGTAATTCATTGAAAAGGATGTGGTATTAAGTTTGTTTACAGATTCAAAAATTTAACCTCACAGACAGCACCTAGAGACATGGTGACAATTATATTTGGAAAATCAATCTGTAAACGTAAGTAGTAGCTTTTTCTTTTGTTTGGCCTTAAAGATCTTATAGTTGGAAGAATTTCTTTCATCAACTGATAGTGTATTCCAGATGATTAGTCATATTTAATTGTAGATAAGAGCTAGCACAAAATGCAGTCTCCTCCTCATTCGACTGCTGTCATTGAATACATAATCATAGTTCCAACATCATGTAAGACGTAACACTCACATGAAAGGTTGTTCTTTATTAATAATCTCCTGTGTATTGCCGTTCCATGACAAGATCTCAATTGACAATGATCAGCTCCAAGGAAGGAATCCCCTCAAACATACTCAGTCAACACTCCTGCCTTTCGACGCAGTCTTAACTTCCTGCTTTCTATTCCATACCAGGACTCAGCTTCTAAGACCTAACCTTTCCAGGATTGTTACTCACACAATGTTCAGCTGACTCTGACTGAGCTAGAGCGGTGTACGCTCCTTTAGTATGATATGTCACGCATAGACTCCTCCTTTAACCCCCTACTTTGACAGAGAGTTATGGCTAACACATGCGCTAATCTAAAGCTAACGTTGAAAAGCCTACATAAGCATGGACTGGCCACCTGCGTCAGTACAATGATACATTATGTTGAACCGACAATTAGAGGTTTCATTTTTATAAACATGATTTTGAAAAATTTCAATTTCTCAATAATAAAGTCCAGCAATTTAGCAATCCCAATCCTTTGAAGATATGGTGATAATTATGTTCGTGCTATCATGTTGAATCTGGCCATGTGAAACAATTTTCAATCCTAATGAAGATTTAATATTGTCCTTCACTTTCATGTGTATTAACCTCTTAATGTGAAACGTCTGGCCAATTTAAAGAGCTGCGATATTGCCTACTCTCTATAGATTTTTTTCTGTGATTTTGGATTGCACTTCTTTTATTTTCAATTAATTTTTAAATTCACCTCTAATGCAAGTGCCACTTATCCTGCAAAGTGATGTTGAGCTTGATATGGTTGACCTTTATTTATAGATGTTATCTATGTGACTATTGTTATTTTAACATCAAATGTCAAGTGTGACATCATCTGCATGATAGGGCCAACAATATTTCAGATTACGTGACATTTCAACTGCCATTCTCTTCTTATTGCCATAAAACAGCCTAATTGAAAAGGAAAACGATGACATCCAAGGGGGAACTTGAGCCCCTTGAGGATTTATTTGTGTGTTTGCTTAAATCTTTAAATCCTTAAGATCTCTATTTTTTGTCAAACCTTCAGTTTTATTTCTATCCCCTGAGAAATTTGTTCAACTGTCTGCTGAATCTTGGAAGAGATTATGAAGGAAAATATGTGCAACGGCGTGATGAATGTATTGTTCTAGAGTTTTGCAGTTTCAGACGTGACATTACAGTTAAGTGTTAAACCAAATGTAACCCATAAGGAAGGTTTTTACGAAGATCAGCTGTGTTGCTTTGGCTGTATTTTACATTTTTAGATAATAGATTCTGCATACCAAGAGTCATGTGATGAATGACATTCCCATGGCCCATGATATCTAGAGTTTCCATACAAGTGACGTTTTCATTAGAGGAAAATAGCAAATAGTCATCACTTATAGTCAAGACTTTACACTCGGGTAGATTTCATATCAGTAAAACCATGAATCTATTTATCAAATCTTAATAAGGAAACGTAGCACATATAGTTAAGATCAGATTGCCACTAGTTTGGACAGGTATGTAAAATCTCTTTTTTTCTTACATGGATACTGTTCTGGGGTGTTCTGGACCATAAACAGACCATTTTGACGCTGTATACAATCATTGACTATAGCTGATAGGTCGTGGCTGGGCTAAAACCAATCCCCTATAAAGATAATAAAGATATTTCTTTCCCGTTATTGCATGTACTATTAAAAAGTAGACAAGCGGAAGATCAGGGATGTAAAATATAAACTGACTCCTTCTCTCAAACACATGCACCTACACTAAAGAATAAATGCATGCCTTATACTGATGACGATACTGTTTTACATTTTGACAAGAATGACATGGACAGTTCCTAATTTGTGTTAAAAAAAAGATTATTTTTTTCAATGTCAAAATAATAATTAAAACTGTGCTATGTTACCGGATATCATTCGTTTGTTCAAAGAGACTCAAATTCTTGTTACTCGACAGATTCTTATTTCTCTTTATCCATAACGTATATATTTCCCAACGTAAAATCAATTCCACATTGTGAATCAGATATCCAATACAGGAAAGCCAAATGACATTAAAGATAATCCTCTTGTGTTTGCTGTGCACATTCCCTTGCCACTTAATGTCAGCAATAATGCATCAATCAATATTGTGTATTGTAAAGGACCGCTTGGTGCCATTAATAAATCAAATCGGGCGGCAGTGCTTGGGGAGTGGGAAGGAAAGCCTGAGTGCGCAGAATGATCGCATACTTTGTCCACTGAGCAGCTCAAATATTTGACCTGATCTCATGGAGAGGGCCACCACTGTGATTGGTCGCAGGTTGTATGGCTGTGGGAAGGGAGCTGGGGTCTGTCTGGTTGGGTCTGCAAGTCGGAGGGCTTGGTACAGGGCATAGGTTGAGACTGAGGGTTCCAAGGTGTAATGATGTAAGCCGTTTGTTCAATACAGGTTGTACGCTGGGTACTAAGGGGTCTGGTGGTCGTGGTGTGAGCCGTCGGTCAGGGACAGGTTGTGGTCTGGGTCCTAGGGGGTCCAGTAATGGAGTTCTTTAATAAAACTGGTATCAGTACAAATAATTTTTAAACTGAGAACCTTGGACGCTAAGAGCTCAGTTTTGGGCATGGGGATTATATTATGAGAACTTGTAGTCCACAACTGTACATGGTGAAGACATGAATACAATTCCTTACTTACAACATGTATCATCTATGCACTTCACGGAAGAGAATTTCTTAAAGGAAACATCCAAACAAAATAAAAGAGAGCTTTCAATACAACAAGGCAAACTAAAGGAGTTTTACATTGCGTACAGAACTCAAACTAAGCAACTTTCGGCACTTGGATATCAGACATAAATCAAAGAGCATATTGACCTTAACCTTTGGAAGAATTTTAATTTGCAAAATTACTAAACTTGACCAGATATAATTTAAGCCTACCTTCTTGCCCCCAAACAATATGAAAAAGAAAACAATAATAATTGTTTTTCTGCTGGTATCTGCTGCAAACTTTAACAGAACTGTTCTATGAAGTGAATCAATGGCTCACACTTTTTTTTATTGAATATCGATCGTACATGTTCAAGAGCCTGCAAAAACAGCATTTGAAATCAAGTAGCACATACATGAATAATATCAGCGACCAAACTATAACGATATAATCAATTCCTAATGGGTTTGATTCTCCCACGTTAGAGTAGTTTTTCTTGCCAAAGAGAGAGGATAACACAAATGCATTTTACATTAGTATACATACCAGAATAGTTATGTTCAGGATAGAATGCACCCTTGACAGTGCTCTCACTATTGATACAAGACCTCACAAGGTACCGTTATAGCATGTTTCGCCATATGGGACTTAAAACCTGGTTCATAACCGCTGATTGTTGCCCTTATGACAGGTTCATGACAGGTTCAAGACGGTTTCACAATTAACCTGTTAGACATTTTTTTAATATGGCGCTACATAGAAAAAAGACAGGGTTTCAAGCCAGGTCCGACCGCATCAATCTTCTCTTACAATAAAGCTGTTAACCTACTTCATTTCTGACCTTTCAGGCATATCGGACGTTTTTAATTCCTAAATTCCTAACTTCAGTTCACATTGCTTTTCTGCAATCCTTTAAATACCGATTTTGATAAGAAATTGTCCTGATGTAGTCGTGATCTAGTTTTAGCTAAAAGAATCATGAGGTATTTTGTGGTCTTTAGTACTCACCACTGGGATTGACAAAGGCTCACTTAACTGAACGGCTGGTACTCACTATTGATAACTTTTCTTTGACTGCACAACATAACTGTCTATAAATCCTAGGTCCAATCGTAATGTCTACAGTTTACTTTCTTTTTTCAGCTTGCGGGATGTTGAAGTGGGTAGCGAGAGCGCCTGGCATGCGGGCGGACCAGGTCATGGGCTGGGCTGGCTTATCAATGGTCTTTGTAACTCTAAAGGCCCGGCTCCACTGCCCAACTCAACTCAACCAGACTGTCGTAGCTTTATGAGGAGCCAGAGCTCTACAACTGTCCAGTCTTAGCAATAAGCTCTACCATGCCACAGGCTCCGACCCGATGGTCGTAGCGTGAAGGTAACATGGTATATATGAATATCTAGTGCACACTCCCCTAAGACCCGACGATCCAGTCGTACATCTTTGACATATCAAGATGTAAGACCTGACGATCCAGTCTAAGGAAAATGCTGAGACTCCAGTCGTAGCCCCGGCTCCACTTTAGGACTCAGTCCAGCTCAACTCAACTCAGCTCGACAGTCAGGCAGCGGAGCCAGCCCTTTAGGGCCACCGGCTGCTGTGTGTATGGCCCTGTCTATGGGACCATGCATATTAAAGAACAACATGCCTTGGTAAAAGTGTATGGGTATGGTCTCTACCTTCTCAATCGCCGTCATCACCCTTGGTGTGACCCTGGGCGGCAGTACGTTAGGGCATAAAGCAACCAATAACCACCAATCAAGTTTCTTACATAATCATGAAAGAAGTTGAATATGTTAAGAAAGAGGGAGCCCCAACTTTTATGATGGTGTAAAGATTCCTGAAACATCCACACGTCCGAACATCTATACGCATGATATCATATTTCTATTATACGTATATTCATGGAGCTAAACGCCTGAGACACTACTGACATACTTTAGCTGCAAATCAATTAATTCAAAGTATTTCCTACCATGTTTCTAAGAAGTAAAAGGTTATTTTTAAGGTTCTTTAATGTCAACTCCCCTGTCAATCAGTGAGACTGGGTCTAGAGTTCAATTGGTCAGACTGTTTATCTTTAACTCAGTTTTGATGAACGAGCATTATTGATTCAGTGAGGGACTCTAGAGGCTGTCGTCTGCGTCACATCGCTCAGGTAAAGGACAAATAGCCATTGTATCTATGACACCAGGATGTGCGTCACGTTGAGGATGGCAAGACTGGCAGTTATATTGCTCACATTACAGGTAATAACATACTATGTCTGTTTTATGTTTTTACTAGGCTTCACATGGCTTCCATAGTGCATATATTGATAAAAGCCTGACAGGACAGTGATGAGGATTAAAGCTAATCTTATTTTAAATACCTCCTTGGTGACATGGTGTTACTCTCTATGGCAATGGGTACTTAGATACTATGATAAGAAGATGTCATTATGAAGTATGAGGTCCTTTTTACTCACCTCTAGCTAGATCGAAATCGAGCTAAAGGTGGAAGAATACAACTTTAGTGTCTTCTCAATTTTCAAGCAATATCTAAATGCCTGGTAAATCGTCAATCTATTGAAACAATGGCAATGCTGTATAGTGCCAACGGTGATATCGTCGTCGCACCGGCGACGTTAACATCTTGTTTGTTTACTTGATGCTCAGAGGTTGGTATAGACCTAAATATATTTACCTCGACTCCAGCGGGATGTAATTCATTCAAAATGGCCCTATAGCCACGGCGCAATTTCCTAGCCACTACATAATTATGGAAATAGTATACACCCTACTGCAACAATGAATTAGAGAGTCCCGATAGCTTATGAGCTTTAGGCAAGTCATCGTAAGCTATGCCTATGCCACGTTTGAAACAATGTTTCTATTTCTTTGTTGGTAAGGTAACTCAAAATTCTCCTAAAAATACATTTTGCTCCTGAGCTTTGATATAAAACCATTTGGCATTTGAATAAAATAAGTTGAGATATTGATGGAAATAGATCTATGGTACCACGAGCATAAAATATATACACAAATAACATTTAATACATCCTGTCACTGTCATTATACTTTTTGGTGGGAATATTTCGGTAAAACCTTAGCTTTTCTTCTTATTTCAACCAAAAGTTGTACCTGTTACTTTGTATTCGGCATGACCAGTCTTCTACACAGTCCTTGAGTAGTGTATTTCTTGTTTTCAATTTTAATGTTTCAGGAAACTCTAGTGTTGATCTCCAGCACTTGTCTTTGTGAAGGAGGAGGGACGTGTGTACCTGTCGGACAGGGGCATGAATGCCAGTGTACAGCTCAAAGATATGGGTCTAACTGTCAGTACGGTAGGTTGGAACATTTTTGCAGATATTTATCATCTTCAATATAGTATAATTTCTATTTCTCATGCCTACTCACAGATCCGAGCCCAATAGGAAAGATATTATTCTGAAATAAAGAGAGTGTAACTACTTAGGTTAAATATCTGTGTCTGTCCTTATTTCTGTTTTTATAATCATGTGTATGCCTATCTGTTCGTACGTGAATGACTGTGTCGACATGTAGCTGTGTCTCTCCATATGTCAACATCTGTTTCTGCCTGAGATTGAGAGCCATAACTAAAATAACACTTTCTGGTTTCAGAATCATCATGTTTTCCTGACCTACTACTCACCCACTTACATGAGGCATCCCCTAGGAGGTTGAACGTTTATCAGAATCTTACCATCAGTTGTCACGGTTACCTCGAGTCAATATCCCTCTTTGCTGACTCCAACGGCACATTTTATATAGGCCTATGGGAAAATACTGCCCCAGAGAACTACACCTTAAAAGGTTCCTTTGGGTTTCATGTACGAAGCTCAGGCCTACATGAGTACTTATACCTTCCGGAGGGCAGATTCTTTGTGGAGCCTGGTTTAATGATAGGGCTTCACCATGACACAGACTCCACCTCTGGAGTTGTCTCAGCTGTTTCTTCCTACCATAATTTGGAGAGTATAAACTATACTGTGTCACAATTGTCACATTTTATGTCTGATTGGATTTTCCACCACGACCTGCCTGTAGGGGTCCAGGTGACGTCCCCCTTAAAAACTAGTGTTCGCCTTCCAGCAGTAAGGCTGCACATATCAAAAGGTAGGTTTGTACCAAAAGCCAGTTTTAACAACACACATGATACTTTGGGGGTTCAAAGCATTTACACTTGATTGTACGATAGCAAAGGGAAATACATATCTAGATAGGATAAGTTTTAATCAGAAAAAGTCTGATACAAAATTTGAAGTTCAAGTACATATAAGTGGAGAATAACAATTAAGTCTAATATCATTTTTCTACTGTTATATCATTCTTTCGGATATGCAGATGATGTACCTGCTGGAACAATGATGCTCCCTGTTTGTACATACATCTACCTATAAATACCATGCATTATTATAATACCTTTTATCTATTCATATAGTTCACATTACTTACACGTTGCCAGCTGCAGCAATAACAACTTTCTCAAGATGATTTCTGTAGATCCATGTGTCTTAAACTGTGAGGGTGAAACAGCATCAGTTCAATACAACAAAAATAAGCCCTGGGGAGAGCATACGTACCGTAATAAATAGGAGTGAGTATGGTTCCACAGCCAAACCCGTTAATAGAATATGCCTTATCAGTGCTTATAAAATACTCAAGCAATAATGTGTAAAAATATGACAAAATTTTGCAATCTCAAATAGGTGTGAAAATACATTTTAAGAGTCTAACTTTAGCCATTCGTAGAGTATAAATCATGATAACTAACTAGAACTTTACTTGAATTCCATAAAACTCATGTCATTAATTTACGCCTGAAGGCAACAATGTTTGTAAACAAACCAATTTTGGTGCGTCACCAAAATGGACCAAGGACAAGTTTTTGTGTATTTTAATGCAGTTTAAGTCTGTATTCACAATACATATTTTACCATAGGCCTAGGTTATAGCAATAGAATGTGTTTCAATAGTTAACAGAATTTACAAAATTTTGACCCTACATTGCTTTTGGCTCCCTTTAAATGAGGTAACTGACATGTTGATCGATATCACTGCATCACTGCTCAGCATCACCAGTATGAATTCATTCCTTTCGATACCCTTATACAGGTTTGATAAAGACATACCGTTAAGAAAACTTCGTTAATTACTTTCAAAATCTTTGTAATGTTACTCTTGCTGCAATTTTGGGGGCCCACAACCTTCAGAAGAAGATCCAAAAGTGCTTATCAAGCAAAAAGACTCGTAGCAAAAGCTCCCATAGTTCGGAATATTGCAACAGATAAATGTAAAGTGTCTTGTCGGAAGTTAGCAGGGGGTAGGTGATTAGGTCTAATAAGTGACTGGCCCGTATGGGCTATGTTATGTGTTGGATAGGTTCATGGCAGGTGCAATATGAAAAGAACCGCTGGTGATATGGTAAAGCCCCATACCCACTAAGTGATTTTACCGGCAATGGGCGACGGGCGACTGGGAGAATCGGTCGATTCTTATTATCACCTGTCAGTATGCTATATTGAAATGTGCATCTGAATCGGCCCTAAAAGTGGCCGATTCTAAGGGTAGAATCAACTGATTTTAGGGCCGATGAGTCGGCTGATTCAGCCAAAATCACCTAGTGGGTGTTGCTGTTGTCCGTTTAGTTCGTGGACCACACTCCACGCTTGCTGACCCAAACACACAGCACTTATAGATACTCTGATTGACTCCTCCCTGTGATTGCTGTTATGTCATTATTTATGTGCTCTATTCATAATCTGATATTGAAACACAACTGAAGCAAAGTTAAAGCAGCCTGGTCATAGGTTTCAGGCAAGTAACATTTTACTTAACCATCGTGACCTTTAATTGTCCTTAGCAAGATTGTTTTTTATTTCTATATATTGAACTGAATTCTTTCTTGGAAGACCTTTGGCACAATAGACCCTACGTATCCTTATTATGAAGCATAAAAGCAGCTGATCCATTTTCCTATGTTAACTTTTACTTTCCAATGTCAGTTTTGTACAAAGACACTAATTTCGTGCTTATAATTCTATATACACAGTTGATACATAACGTAATGAATAGACTATGTGAATTATTTACCTTTCCTTTACTTCTCGTGCCTATTCATAGATCCAAACCCAATATGAATGATATTATTCTGAAATGAAGAGAGTGTAACTACTTAGGTAAGATATCTGTGTCTGTCCTTATTTCTGTTTTATAATTATTTGTGTGCCTATCTGTTTGTACGTTAATGACTGTGTCGACATGTAGCTGTGTCTCTCCGTATGTCAACATCTGTTTCTGCCTGAGATTGAGAGCCATAACTAAAAAAAAATATGTCTGGTTTCAGAATCATTGTGTTTTCCGGACCTACTACTCACCCACTTAAATATGGTTTTGTACAAAGACACTAATTTCGTGCTTATAATTCTATATACACAGTTGATACATAACGTAATGAATAGACTGTGAATTATTTTCCTTTCCTCTGAGTAGCATGACCAACAATTTGAAGTAAGTGGAATTTTACCGTATATTCCGACTTTTGATAGTCTTTTTATATTTCTACTGTTGAAATTTGACTTTTCAAACGTGTACATCTAATCCATATTGTGATCATGTTTGTATATATTATACAGGTTACATTTCATAATACGATGATACTTGAAAATTTTCTTGGTTATAGTGCATATCATAATCCTATTGGTAGATTTTCTATGCAATGAAAGGTTTTTATCAATCTTCTGTTCATCAGTGGCCTGTCACATAGCACCCTTTCCTTACAACAATATCCACAAACAACAATGTCATTTCTTTCAAGAACACTATCTAGAAAATATAGTACTGTATTCAATATGTGATTATTCTGACATCTGAGTCATATGTCGCAAAGAGGTGAAATTTAGTAATTTTGCTATCAATATAAGGTATATTTTGTAACGTTCAAATGAGATATACAGAACGTCTTTCTTTAGTTTCTAGATGTTTATCATCCGTACAACCCGATGAAGTTTAATATGAGCGCCAGCTGCGAACTGAGAACAAAACCTTGAAAGTATTCTCAATATGATTCAAAAACGGACTTCAAAAGACACCTTAGAAATCTATAATCGTAAGTCGAGAGACAGATATAATTACTCGGCTGCGGACTTAATTTAAGGTAAGTAATAGGAAACTCTAGGGGTTAGATGCATGAAACCTGCCTGACCATGGTGAGCTGGGAACTTTGGTTTAGCAAACAATTTCACCTGTATATTACATAATAATATATTAGATATCATCTCTCATGTTCTCTCAAAAAAATATTATCTGTTTGTTTAATAGCTTTTGATATGTGCCCTAAACGATAAATGGAGATATCCTAATTGAACATGTGCAGGTGGAATAATCTTGTTTTCTACCCTTTAGACCCTATGTACTTGAAATAAGCTTGGAGGGCTTATTTCCCCTAGAGTTTTCCAAATATTTCCATTGATATTCAAAAATTAGTAACCATTTATAAATCTAGTAATGTAGTTTAGAGAACTTAAAGGGAGCCAAAAGCATTGCAGAGTCAAAACTTTGCAAATTCTGTTAACTATTGAAATATATTCTATTGACCATAGCCTAGGCCTGTGGTGAAAAATAAACTATGAATACAGCCTTAAACTTCTTTAAAATACATTAAAACTCATCCCAGGTTAATTTTAGTGACCCACCAAAATTGGATTGTTTACAAACATTGCTGTTTTCAGGCATACATGGCGTGAGTATTGTGGAATTTAAGTGAAGATTAAATAGCTAGTTATCATGATTTATACTGAACTAATGGCTAAAGTTAGACTCCTAGAATGTATTTTCATACTTATTTGAGTTTGCAAAATTTTGTCATATTTTGACACAATATTTCTTTTGGCTCCCTTTAAACGATCAGAGCCAATATAAATTCTTAATGTGTAACTTTCCATGAAATGGAGCAGATCGATAGATGTGTGTCCTGTAACCATTCCTTGATGGTTTTTGTCAATTTGGCTTCCATTAGTATCTATATCCTGAACAAAGAGAGAACTATGCCTAGTGCACAACAACAGAGGGGCATGAATAATGTAGGATTTGATATAGCGAGTACAAGGGGTGTAATGTTTTGGATAAGAACTATTTGTAGATTCATTGCATTGGATAAGGTGTATATCTCTATGTCAATTCAATTTGTTTAATATAACTGTTTGCTCTTGGTTGTATACGCCGTATGCTGGTCTTAAAATACGACATCGCGCACCGAAATTTCGCGGAAATCGCGATCGGTAGTTGGGGGTGCTTTTAACACTGGTTCCTATGGGAGAAAACAGGTTATTTCACTCTAACTTTTTAAATAGCGCTCCAATCTTCATACAGTGAATGAGAAAAAGTCTGGAATTAATCCCAGCAATGCGATACAATCCTTCAAATTTTCGCATTTTGTCAATTTTTCGCATAATCGCGAAAATTCGCGTTTTCTCCATAGGAGCCAATGCTAAACGTGGTCACTTCTAGAGCCCAGTATTTCACAGCGCGATGTCGAAAATCGCGAGGATACCGCTGACCCGTTTACTCCGTATAGTCCACCATTATCTGGAAGATGAGGGGTAACTCTGACGTTGATTTTCGATTAATTAAAAGAAATATATGAATGGAGATTAAAGGTAGACAATGGTAAATTATGGCTGATTTCTTAAAATGTGAATCCACCTTACCCCTATCCTACCCACCATTACCTTCTCCATAACACACCCCTACCACAACTAATTCCAACCCTGTGTAACCTACCCCTACCCTCTGCACTGCACCCATACCCTCACTAACCATCCATGTCCAATTGCCAAATCCATACACCGCTATGATAAGAACACTTAAAAAGTCGATAATGATAATCTGATTATAAACTGCCCTTTACTTGGGATAGGCAACACCGAAACAGGTCTATAACTCACCCCTACAGTCATCCCCTTCCCCTTATCTGGCCCAACCCACCCGTCACAGTTACCACTCTACCCCTACCCCTACTATCAAACACCTAATTGGGAAGTAATGTAGTCCAAGTACTGATTCACAGAAAGCTGCTTCTATCTTTAATCACAAACTATGAATATTAAATATGAATCATATATGCATCCAACCTTGGTTCACCTCTGAACATTAATCCACTAGAGGGCAGTCAGGTCAAGTAATCCCAGTTTACCTGTGTTATGAAAGAGGTTTTGTGCTAATAGAGGGCAGTGTTTTTCTTACTAAACGGGTGTGCTCTCTTATTGTCTCTCCTAGCAGTGTGCTTACTCTGGAGTTCTTAAATTTCTCTCCATACCTCTTTCTTTCAAGGGGTTAAAGGCGTACTGTCCAGTTGAGGTTACTACCAATGATGCAGGGAAGCCTGTTGGCAGCAGTGTCATTAAGCCTGTTGTCAGTAGCCATTCCCTAGTGGTGCACAGGTTTCGAGGGGGAGGGCCAGGTAGGTATGGGGAAGAAGATCGGAACCTCACGGGTCATGTTTTAACTGTAGGCATTGTCACTGCCGTGATGAAGCTAGTATTTCCTGCGTATTAGTTAAATGAAAATGGACGATTTGAAAGTCTTTCTGGTGGGAAATCCCGCCAAATTATAGATGTCAACTGTTGAATCATACAACGAAGCAAAACCAAAAAAACATAATAGTAAATCGCCACAGTCCAGTTAACTCATAAACATATAGATTTAAAAATTATTAATGATGAATAGACACGTAATTATGGATATAGATATACATATAATAGCTTGTATACGTGTGTCCGTGTCAATAAGTATCAATCTGATATTTGGTAATGAACAACTTGAAAAGTCGTTGAAAACCACTTTCAGACAATTATGTTTTGATGTGTCTTTTATTTTCTCTGTTCGTTTTAAATCCCATGGCCACACAAAAACCATTTACTACTACATTTTAGACAGGTCTTTCCCTGCTTTGGAAATTATGTAAAACAAGATGAAAGAATGTGTAGAAGTATGAATACTCTTATGGCAACGACATCGTAAAAGGCTCTTTAAAATAATTGTATCAGAATCTGCAATTGACAAATTAAAATGGCGAGACTGCCCCATAAAGAGGGAATATATCCCAAGGTTCTGAGCCTCTCCTCTCCTCTCCCCATCCCAACTCTACACTCTCCATCCAACCTTTACACTCTCCACCCGTCACCCCTGGGATACTGATACAGGCATTGTGCCCTTGGGCCTCACCCCTATTCCTCATGTAAGCGGCCAACACGAGCCCAGATATTGCGCGGTGTCTCAGCCACTCATCTTTTAACCCTGAGACCATACAACCACCAATAGCCTTTGCCAGTCTCTCACTCCCCCTGGCTTTCCACGGAATCATTCAACCAATCACCGTTGGCGTTGGTACTGATTGCAGATGACAAGCAATCTGGCTATCAACAATCCTTTTTAGTTCCAAAATGATGAGAAATAAACATTGGTCTAGATCTTGTCTGTTATAGCTAGGCCTCTTTGTAAGAGAATAAAGTCTGTATTCCACATATTAATTTTGCCACCAATCGTTAAAATGGTGAGTAGGAATTAAGATTCAATGTGAAAATGCTATAATATTACTAACATTAATTTTATTTTTAAATCTCTTTCAGATGGTATAATAGAATGCATGATTTCATGCCATATTCTGGGGGGAAATCAAACAAGTACAAAATCGCCAGCATAAATATAAAGGAAATTAGGTTTTACCTTGCAGAACAATAAGAAGGACAAGGGTAATATTGAAGGAGACGGAGGGTGAGCAGAGAGGGGTTGGGGTTATAACCCAGGGTCCACATCTATAGATCAAGACGTTATTTCTCCAGTGGCAAGCCGCTCGAGGTTAGGCCCACTGATAAACGTGCATGTGTGGACATTGTAAGTCTCTGCATCCGTGTCTTTCCATTTAGTTTTCTGTTTAATCCATTCATCCTCTCAGTTACAATTATTCATTTCCCCACTTGTCGACTCCCCTCTTGTTATTACCATTAGAAAATTTGCTATTGTATGGCATTAAAAGGTGTCGTTGGATCTTTATTGGATCTTCTTAAAGCTGGGTGGTGCAGGAAAACAGATGCCTAATCTGAAATCCATCCAGCGAGAAATTAAACTGTTTAAAAAAAAGAAGCAAATGTATCATTTACGGGAACACCTTAAAGTACATTTGCATTATCCCATTTTCCCCCATTATCATTTTGTTTCTCTTCTATCTTCTTTCTTTTCTCCATGTTTTATTACCCAATATCTTCAAAATTGCTCTATCTTTGGACAGTTGTTCATCCAATATCATATTGATGTAAAGCTTTCCCACCGATGGGTCAAAGCATTTAGGACTGAAGTTATTACATCACATAAAATTATGCCTACATTCAAGGCTTACAAACTGGAACTTGGGTTATTATCATTTCAATTGATGCTTACATTCTGCCTCTTCCGTCTAATCTAAGAGTTATCGATTCCCTCCACCTGTCTGGGTCAGTACTAAAGTTATTGAGCTCCTACTGATTCTTCAACAAGCAGATAGTCGATATCTTTAGCTGCAAATTGTGTAAAGCCCGTATTTCACATTACAATGAAATCTATATTGCCTGACATGGTACAGGCACATAATTCAAAAGCTAGTATGTCGAAATTTTATGTATCAATTGACAAATAAAGCACATGGAGCTTGTTGATAACTATATTATTATACAGAATGTAACCACTTCTGAAAGCCAACAATATATAATGCCAAAACGTGAACAAGGACAAGTCGAATAGAAGAGAATTATGTTTTATTCTTTCCATTGCATTTGGAATATAGAAGTATGGTAAATGAGAACAGGATTATTCCACACTCATTCAACAACATACCTCACAACGACTGAAAACATACTGCATTGCTTCTATTCAATGATTCTCAAACTCTAAAGGAATAGAGAAAATTTACTAAGCTGATACCTGCTTTAGATTGAAGTGTGACAGTCATAACTGCCTTATAGTTTCATTAGAAAATGTTGTCTCATAGAAATAGTCTAGATAAGAGAGGCCATCTATTGTTTAAAACTTTAATGAGACAGAAGGTTGTGTTTGATGTATGTTTATGTTAATTCCCGGTGTACCGGCCGTTCAGCCAGCCGTCTGTGGGGAGGGTGGTAGCAGGAAGCAATAGCATGCCACTGCTGTAAAGTCTCTCAAACTAGTACCAACGCCAGCTGCGCATCACTATGTATGTATCTTTATCTTTACAGAGATGGTATAGGCAAGAAATTGCAAGACGTCTTATAATGCGTTTGTACACCAGATGATGAGACAACATCAGAAACCCATCACAGACATTGCATACAACGGATTCTGAGTTTACGTAAACATAATTATATATATGCCGAAAGATATTCTGCAAATTGTCTTGTAAGTGAATCACTTCGAATCCACCTATGCGTTCTCATTGTATAGAAATGTTTTAATGATAAGCATAATAATCTAGCTATTGATAAGAAGGTTTATGGTTGTTAACATCCCATATTTCCTGCCACCACACTCTACCCATCCCCCCCCCCCACCCCCATCTGATGATCGATACCCAGCTCCCACCCAGGTGTCAGCATTGGCCTCCTGGGACCCTCTTCTCATCAAGCCACGTTTTTAGTGATTTGCTAAACATAGATTACAATAAACAGAAAAAGTAGCAACAAAGATCAATATAAGGCATCCCTGAATTGAAAAGTTTGGAAACCACATCAGAGGATGTGTTTTATTAACCTGTGATTTAATAAGTTAATGAATGTCTTACATTCCAGGAAATGACACGACGTTAATGCTGTTTACTCTAGTTTGTGTTGAGTAGAGAGGTGACTAAGGTGCTGGGCTGCTGGATGATTAGTACACTAGTAAACGTGGTTTCGGGTTAAAAAAAGAGATTGGACATGTTTTATTTTGATGACAAGACGGTAAGTTATTTAATTTCCTCTTATCCTTGGCAATAAGTCAGTTAGGGTGTCCAAATAGAGGGACTTATATATCTAACGGCCAACTAAAATGTTAACAGCCTATAAAAGGTCTGATGACCGACAAACCGTTGGTCAGTTCACAAAGTCATTATAGATCTGGTCAACAAGAAACAGCTCATTTTATGTTCCTTTTATTGTGACATAGTGCCAGTTAAGAGGTCTTGTTTACTAGATAATTATTATAAATGTTACTAGATTGTTGTACATTATTAGGATACATATTGTCATTACACTTTGAATGTGCCACTATAGAGTTGCATTTTGATGAATTTACGAGAACTTAGGAACAGACAAACTAACAGCAGGTGAAAATGTTCAGGTTTTTGAGTTGTTTAGTGGATGGGGATTAGTCTCCTAGGAGAAACCATAGACACCTTTTAGAGATTTCTGAACCGATGTTTTGCTGTTTTCTAGATGACTGAGGGTGATAATTCATTCAGACAAATTAGTGTACATATTATGTCAGAGAACGACACTCTTGTGCAGGTTCCTATGTGATCAAACTTTCCCAGTGAAGGACGTAAAGGGCTGTCAGTAGAAGATCCTAACCCAGAAAATGAGAATAATTTAGGAGAAAGCTGATGTGCAGCTGTGTACTGAATATCAAACTCACACTCAGATGGCGGTAGAACAGGCTTCGCCAACCGATGACTAAGGTGGGGCCATCACTGTAGTGTATCGAGGCGGGAAACGCCGCCGGTTAACATAGCCTGACCCGGTCAAAGGTCAGAGGTCACTTCCGGTTTTTAGAGCGGTAATGGCGGCCTCCCGAACGCAGCATGGTTTTGTGAACAACTGAAGATTAAAGCTAATTATCAAGTAATCCTGGCCTTGTCTATGATGAATCCTACAAGTGGCGACGAGGTGAAACTACCAGGAAGAAAGGGAACATGAAGATAAGTGCTTGTCAGTGAGATAAACTGAGTAACTTCTGGAACTAAGAGTGGCTGGAGGGGCTGCCTCATGGCCAACTGTCAACAAGTGGCTGGACTGACTCTGGAGTGGGCTGTGTCACCCTAGGAGCCCTGGAAAAGGGGAAGAAAGAGACTGTGAAGCAAGTAGGTCTGGAAAATATCATGTGCTGGATAATGGCAGGTGGACTGTCAGGCATGTGAGGACTGGGAACTGCTGTCACACTAGGACTAGGACTCAGGGCATAGCTGTCAAGGACTGACACTGGTGGTGTCAACTGTCAACTGGAGGTCACCTGGAGGAAGACTGGGACAGTTATTTGGTCAAGGAGTGAGAGACAGTGTGGGGGTGATCTAACCAATATTTGTTTCAGGAAAAGGAGGGGAAATTGACATTGACTCTGAAATTATTATTGACATTTTGATACCTGTCATTGCTGTGTGATTCCCTGTTTGATTATTGATGTGATTCTGCCTGATTGTTGACATGTGATTCAGATTTTGACATGTGATTTTGATTTTTGACATGTGATTTACCGTGCATTGCCTTTGAAACTTGTGTGATTTTGTGGATAATATTGCAGTGGTGTAGGTTAATACTGTTTGACACTGTTTGAATCTGTATTGCCTATTTGTATGCATTGGTGAAATTTTGATACGCGTGTGAATTTTGCTGCATATTATTACGTTGGGTAAATTGACACACACACACACAAGATGGCTCCACCCGAGGATGACGGCGTTGCGGGTGGCGGTGGTAATGGTGGTAACCAAGGAGTGGTAAATAGGATGAAATCCCTGGAACTAGGTGGGCTACCCGATTTCGATCCCAAGGGGGACCCTACTACTCTGTGCACGAGGTGGAAAAGGTGGAAACGGGCTTTTAGTTTGTATGTGACATCAAAAGGGGTGACAGAGGAGGAGCAAAAAGTAGCACTGTTATTACATACAGGGGGTATGGACCTGCAGGAGGTGTTTTATTCTCTAGTGCCTGAGGACCGTGACTTATCTCTGCAGGAAAGTGTGAAAATATTGGATGACCATTTTATTCCCTCTGTTAATGTTCCCTTTGAGAGGCACCTGTTTCGTCAGTTGGAGCAGGGGACGTAGGAGACCGTCGATCAGTTTGTGCGTAGGCTACGCCGACGGTCTGCGTCATGTGACTTCGGGGACGTGGACGAGGCGATATGCGACCAGCTGATTGAAAAGTGCCGCGACCAGAGGTTGCGTCGCAAGTTCCTGGAGAGGTCAGGGGCTGGTAAGCTTAAAGATCTGCAGGATATAGCCCGTGCGTATGAGGGGGTAGAGGCCCAAATGAAGTCTATGAACCGTACTACCCCGGCGGCGCAGGTTAACGCAGTACAAAAGAAGGACATGGGTCAGAAAAAGGGTAAATGGGTGGCCAAAGGTAAACCCCAAGGTGATAAAAGTAAATCGCGTAGGGACAAACGGTGCTTTAACTGTGGGCGTGGTGACCATTTTTCAGTAGATCAGGAGTGTCCGGCCAGGGGTAGAAACTGTAATAAATGTGGCGGTACGGGACATTACGCGGTGTGTTGCCCGAAGGACAAGACTGGGGACGCTAGACCTAAGCCACAGGGCTGGAAGGGTCAGGGAAAACGCAGAGCGTACCAGGTGGCGGACGATTCGCCAGACAACGGTGCCCAGGAGGAGCACCATGCTTTCCACGTAGGGAATGGTCCGAGGGATGGTGTCGTAGACCTTAAAATTGGGGGCGTCATGATTAAGTCCGTGCTCATTGACTCTGGCGCTTCCTGTAATTTAATGGACAAAGCCACGTGGGATGTGTTGAAAGCGCGTAATGTTAAGGCGATATCTCAGAAATCGGACAAGAAACTGTTTGCGTATGGGCAGACCGAGCCCATTGAGATATTGGGGACCTTTGATTCAGAGATTCACCAAGCTAGTGGTGAGTCATGCCAGGGACAGTTCACGGTTATTAAGGGCAAGGGGCCGACCTTGCTTAGTAAGGGCACCGCGGAGAAACTTAACGTCTTACGCGTGGGACCAGTCTCGGAGACCGTGTACTCAATTACTCCAGAGGGCTGTGATGAGGACGTGCGGGCGAAATTCCCAGAAATATTTACGGGCATAGGGAAGTTAGCAGACTTCCAGCTGAAGCTGCATGTTAAAGATGACGTGAAGCCCGTTGCTCAGCCGGTGCGGAGGTTGCCATTTGGGCTGAGGGAGAAAGTTGATGAGAAACTTGACGACTTGCTCCCGAAGGACATTATTGAGGAGGTTGCGAGTGGGCCGACCGAGTGGGTTTCACCGTTGGTAGTCGTCCCAAAATCGGATGGAGACATACGCGTATGCATCGATATGCGTAGGGCCAACGAGGCCATTGTAAGGGAGCGACACCCAATACCAACCATCGAAGAGGTATTATATGACCTGAACGGAAGCACGGTGTTTAGTAAACTGGACTTAAAGTGGGGCTTCCATCAAATTGATGCAAGATCACGACATTCGTGACTCATCGTGGACTGTATAGGTACAAGCGACTTATGTTCGGTATTGCCTCGGCCCCGGAGAAATATCAGAAGATCGTGAAGGACGTGCTCAGTGGTTGTGAGGGCTTAGGTGTTCAGGAACACGACCAGCGGTTGTACGCTGTGTTAGAGAGACTGCGTCAGAGTGGATTAACTCTCAACGGGAAGAAGTGTCAGTTCCGGCTGCCAAAGCTGACATTCTTTGGACACGACCTGAGTAAGTCGGGAATCCAGCCGAGTGAGGAGAAGGTTGCTGCGATCAGGAACGCCGAGGCTCCGCAGAGTGCGTCAGAGGTACGGTCGTTTCTTGGTCTGGTGCAGTACTCGGCTAAATTCTTGCCGGACTTCGCCGAGGTGGCGGAACCTCTGCGTAAGCTGACGAGGAAGGACGAATGTTTCGTGTGGGGCGATGCCCAAACGAAGGCATTTGAGGAGTTGAAAGTCTGATTACGAGGGCCGAGACCCTGGCGTATTATCAGCTGGATAAGAAAACGCATATCGTGGCGGACGCTGGGCCAAGTGGACTGGGTGCGGTCCTAGTACAGCTGCAAGGGGACAGCTGGAGAGTCATATCTTACGCGTCAAGGAACTTGACAGACGTAGAGAGGAGATATTCGCAGACCGAAAAGGAGGCGTTGGCTCTGGTATGGGCGTGTGAGCGTTTTAATTTGTATGTGTTTGGCCGCGAGTTTGAGCTGGAGACGGACCACAAACCTCTCGAGTGCATTTATGGTAAGAGGTCAAAACCGTTGGCTCACATCGAGAGATGGGTACTGAGACTGCAGGGTTACGATTATACAGTGGTGTACTGTCCGGGGAAGGCCAACATCGCGGACGCCCTGTCTCGTCTCAACCAAGTCAGGCCGTGTGATGTCAGTGGTGACACAGTTGACTTCGTCAGGCTGGTTGCGGAGGAGAGTACACCCGTAGCTCTCTCCGCGAAACAGGTCGAACTGGAATCGGAGAAGGACCCAGAGCTGACCAGCGTGAGGCAGTGCATCCAGTCAGGAGATTGGTCGCGATGTAAGTTGCCTCATTACTTGGCGATAAAGGATGAACTGTGTGTGTTGGGCCAATTGGTGTTACGGGGCACAAGGTTGGTCATACCCCAGAGCCTTAGGGACGAGGTCGTACGGTTGGCCCACGAAGGGCACCAGGGGATCGTCAAGACGAAGAACCGACTCAGGACCAAGGTATGGTGGCCCAAAATAGACGCCGCGGCCGAAAAACTGTGTAGGGCATGTCATGGGTGTCAGGTAGTAGGAGAGTTCTGTGCACCTGAACCTATGTGGCGCGTGGAGCCGCCGACAGGGCCGTGGCAGGACGTAGCGGTCGACCTGATGGGGCCGTTACCGTCAGGTGAAAGTCTGCTCGTGATTGTGGACTATTATAGCAGATTCTTTGAAGTTGGTATTCTCAGATCGACAACGGTTGAGAAGGTGGTCGAATTCTTAGGTCCGGTGTTCACGCGGTATGGTTACCCATTTAGTTTGAAATCGGACAACGGACCACAATTTATCTCCCAGACATTTAAAGACTTTCTGGTCGAGCATGGAGTGGAACATCGCACTTCGCCACCGTTATGGCCGCAGGCGAACGGTGAGGTGGAGCGGCAAAACAGGACGCTGCTCAAGGCGCTCAAAGTAGCGCAGGTGGAAAGGAAGAGTTGGCGAGAGGAGCTGCAGAAATTCCTACTCGCATATCGCAGCACACCACAAGTCAGCACCGGGGCGACACCTGCTTTCTTAATGTTCGGTAGGGAAATCCGGACAAAGTTCCCCGAGTTAAGGCGCGAGCCGAATGCTGAAGAAGTACGCGACAGGGATTGGCGGAACAAGCTGGTACATAAAGAGTATGCGGATAAAAGGCGCGGAGCACAGGAGAGCTCCATTACACCAGGCGACCAGGTGTTGCTGAAAAACACCAAAGCGACAGGAAAATTAGCGCCGAATTTTGAGTCTGAGCCATAAGTGGTGACCGAAAGGAGGGACGCGAGGTCACCATACGATCCAAGGATGGGGCTGAATACCGACGGGACTCATCTTTTGTAAAGCCCTATCAGTCAGACGAACCAGGACCGGCACCTGACGTGCCCGAGGTTGTCACCAGTGATCCACCTGCCACCCCGCGTAGAGCAACCGTAGCGGCGCCACCACAGCTGTCAAAATCACCAGCGCCGAGAGCTACGAGACCAGCGCGTGAGTCTAAATTACCACCTAGGCTCAAAGACTACGTGCTAAAATAATGGTGTGTGTGTCAGGTAAATGTGTGTTATGGACAATGGCCCAGGAATGTGAAATGGACTACGAAAATGAACAATGGTTTCAGTATGAACAGTGACAATTATGGACGGTGAAAATTATGGACGGTGAAATATCATGAGTGATTTCTGTTCTGAGAAAAAAAGTGATTGTAAGTGTATCGAGGCGGGAAACGCCGCCGGTTAACATAGCCTGACCCGGTCAAAGGTCAGAGGTCACTTCCGGTTTTTAGAGCGGTAATGGCGGCCTCCCGAACGCAGCATGGTTTTGTGAACAACTGAAGATTAAAGCTAATTATCAAGTAATCCTGGCCTTGTCTATGATGAATCCTACAATCACTACTCACCAAGCTACATTTCCTGCTCTCAGTGATTGACTGCTTTGAAATCCTGGCCAGACACAAAAACGTCCATGCTTGAAGCATTCTGCTAGACAAAGTGCTAATATAAGGAGTAATGTAAATTTATGTACGCGCATCACAGGACATCTTGGAGAAAATTCAATGCCAAAAGTATGTCAAAGAAGCTTACTTGTGCCATAGGGTGAATCGCTGAATGTACCGTGTCCCTTTTTCACTTTTTTCATGTGTTTTTTTTACTTGTTTTTCTTCTTGGTTTTATAGAATGTAATGATTACACAGGCAAAAAGTCAGGACCGAGATAAATAAGGTGAAATACAATCATTCTGAGATATCAAACAATCACATGTTCCCCTTCTCTCGTTTCCAGATGAAAGAATGTACCCCGCAGTAGCACCTCCCGTATATTAGCCCCCGAATCAAATTTCGCCGATCCAAGTTACAAGACAATGTATAAAGTGGTATGCATCTCCATACAAAATATATCATGTGTGTGTGTGTGTGTGTGTGTGTGTGTGTGTGTGTGTGTGTGTGTGTGTGTGTGTGTGTGTGTGTGTGTAGCAAGCTGAGATACATGTAGTTTAAATTCTCCCATGCACAATTATATATCGTTAAAATGGCTAAGGTTTGGTTAGTCGATAATTGTTAACAACACAAATGTAAATAAATGTGTTAAATAGCTTAAACTCCGACTACAAGTGTGTTTTGGCTGAAGATGTACTTCCTCAATTAGCGCGTTTATCAACTTTCTAATTCAAAATAGATTATAGGCCTAGCTTATAGTGCATTGATCTTTCATGAGAAACATCTATGTAATCAATATGATTCCGTGATTAAACAATATTGCTTAAACACAATTATTAAACGATCTGTGTCACCTATATTCAATATCTTTACATTGAAATAATTAGTTCATAGAACTAATAAAACTTACCATCGAGTTAAGGCCGTGCAGACTGGCCCCTATGCCCCACTTAAATCAATGCTTTGTTAAGCCGACTGGCCGGTTGCATGAAGAGGCAGAGCTCCGTAACGACGCCCAGACCGAATCCCGTCATTTTTACAAGCTCCCCTTGTGTTGGCTTTACCAGTAATTGCGGGTCGCAATGAGCACAGAACAATCCACGTGAAAGCTTTTAGGATTGGAATGGCAAATGCATTCAAAGCACGTGATTCAATTAAGTGAAAACTTTCTGGATGCACTTTTTTCATTGTTTAATTTATTTCTTACCGTCTTTCTGGTTGTTTCTCAGCAATGCCAGACGTTGCGTATTGGTCATATTACATAGAAAGCATTATGCTTCCTTTCAAATAGATTACCTATGATGTAAATACCTGTTTCGATATAAAATCGCCATATTTGGCAACCACACTGCTTTTCTTAAAATAGCCAGATTGCAATACATTTTATTTGTCTGATCTCAGGTAATAATCCCGTCAGACAATTGTCCTTACCAATAATCACAATCCCGATGGTCAGGGCGAGCTTGTCTCAACTGCTCATAAGGTATCATATTTTAGTCTGAAGCCAATAACACATTTTAGTCTGTGTATATATGCTCCACACCCTCTATGAACAGTGCTTAATATTATGTGCGAAAAAATGATCAATTCATTCTTTATCTAAGCTCAAAAAAGGTGATAAGTCTTGAATTGAAATAGAATCTTAGGAATCAGCCCATGGGGAAATAAGAAACGAGGACTCCATCTTTTTAATTTTATCGACCCCATTAATTTTCTTGATGGATGATGATGTATACAACAGGTATCATAAGGTAGCTAAGATACATGTATTCAGCTTTTATATCATGTACGATATGATTATACGTGTATAGCAAATGACTGAAATCTCGCATACTCACCATTCTTCACAATAGACTGGCGGCCAAACTCCAAAAAGTACCTTATTTCTGGATTTTGTATGCCATGAAAGGTTTATACCTGAAATCATTTCAGGGTGCTAGAGGGGTCCTTTGGGCATAAGAAAATGCCTGTTGTCACCCTGTAGAGGTGTGCATGAGAGTGACAGCAGCCATTTTGTTTGACTCCCCCCTTCAAAATATGATATAGTATGACACAGTCCTTTTCTGTAATAACCTAATCAAATTTTAAGCCATCCATTTCATACTGGGTAAATCAACAGTAGATTAGTAGGAGAAGATAAAACATGAGTGACATTGACCTTATCCAAGGTCTTCGTCATCAGAATTAGGGTCAAACTTTGAAAAACATCAAAATGTGAGTGATTATTTTTTCCAAACTGTACCAGTCTATGAAATATGTATAAAATACATCTAAAACTATTATGGGGTGCTAGAGTAGTCCACAAGGCACAAGAATATACCTGTTGTCACTCCATAGAGGTAGGCATGAGAGTGACATCAGCCATTTTGTTTGACTACCCCCTTCGAAATATGACATAGTATGACACAGTCCTTTTCTATAATAACCTAATCAATCTCTAAGCCATCCATTTCATACTGGGCAAATCAATAGTGGATTAGTTGGGGAAGATAAAACATGAGTGACATTGACCTTGCCAAAGGTCAAGGTCAACAAAATTAAGGTCAAACTTTGAAAAACATCAAAATATGAGTGTTTTATTTTTTCCAAACTGTCCCAGTCTATGAAATATGTATAAGTAATATCTACAACTATTCTGGGATGCTAAAGGGGTCCTCTGGGCATATGAATATGCCTGTTGTCACTGCGTGAAAGTTTGTATAAATGTGAGAGCAACGATTTTGTTTGACTACCTTCTTGAAATATACCTAGTAAGTGATGGACTCCTATTATGATAGCCTACCCAAATTCTAAGCCATCTATTTGATACTGGACAAATCAATAGTGGATTGGTAGGGGAATGACCTTGTCAAAGGTCAATGTCATCAAAATAAAGGTCAAACTTTGAAAAAATGTCAATATATCAGTGTTTTATCTTCTCGAAACTGGCATTTTCTATAAAATTTGTATAAATAACATCTAAAACCATTCTGGGATGCTAAAGGGGTCCTTTGGGCATACAAAGTTGCCTGTTGTCAATGAACAAAGGTGAGTGCAAATTTGACAGCAGCCATTTTATTTGACTACCTCCTTAATGTGACTCAGTAAGTTATGTTCTCTTTCTTTTACAGCCTTTCAAATCTTCAAGCCATCAATTCATTAGACAAATCAATAGTGCATTAGTAGGGGAAGATTAAACATTAGTAGGGAAAGTTACATTGACCTTATTCAAGGTCACAGTAATCAAAATAAAGGTCAAACTTTGAAAAATGTCCAAATAATATTTGGACATTTTTCAAAGTTTTAAAAATGAAACACCATATTATGGTGTTTCATTTTTTCCAACCTATCCTAGTCTATAAAATAAGTATGACTGATACCTGAAACTAGCTTTTGGTGTTAGAGGGGTCCCTTGGGCATTGGCAAATGGTTGTTGTCACTCTTTGATGGTCTGTTTGGATGACAACAGCCATTTTGCTGGACTATACCCCTAAAAATTTGATCTTTGAACTTCTCATGATGGCTCTCCAATTTATAAGTGCTCTGTATCAGTCACATTGTCTAACCTTTAACATATAAAATCTGTATGGCAATGGCCCATATCCCATATTCTGAACCCCATGACCCATGATATTATGCCTCTATATATCATCTTCAATATTTCCAGATGTTCCATGCCTCTTTTAGGAGTAACTCTTCCTATATCTTACTTCTCACAAGTTCATCTTACTAAAGTTTTTCTCCCATGGTGGAGACCTAATTCTCAGTCTACTGAAATGGCTCTTTTAAAATAGATGCTTCTGCAATGATCTCTGAGTTGATTGGAGATTTTGTGCATTGAGAAAACAAATTGTAAAATTATCTAACATGAATGACTGATTTCTAAAGAAATCATAAACATCCAAATGACAGGGGTACATGAACTAAGAATCTGATACATCTCTTACCATATTTGCTCAGTAATTCTAGCAGTTCCTTACATTACATCCAGTCTGTAAGACCTAAAAATGAAGTTTATCTGAGAAAAAGAACCCATAATTCTGCTGTCTTTCAGGATGCATGGGTTTAAGAGTTTTTAGGAACACAGGGAACATGTATTTCAACAAAACCACACATATATCCTCTAGACTTTAAAATTCTATATAAAAGAAGTGAAATTTGGGTCAAACTTTGGATTTGACATTCAAGAAGTAAGATATATACCCTCCTATTGAATGTTTACAAGTTGATATCTGTTAAATATATAACTGTGTTTGAAATTGATGGTTGATTTTGTGCACTATCTAGGCATACAGTTTGTCAAGCAATCAAAGAATTGCATGCCTCAGACTTACATACACCTTGGATTCTGAAATCTGATTGGACAATGAATGTAACTCATATATTTAGTTTGTTTTATCAATTCTTATGTTCTCTGTCTAAATATGAGCAGAAACAATTTCTGATGATATAAGCACATGGGATGAATAATTTAAGAGGAAGTGTTGCCTTCTGCTGTCTTTGCCTGCTAATTCTATGAAAATGAGTTCTGACGAGGTGTTATTTCTAACTGAGTAATAAAAATGAAATGCCTGCTGTTACACTTACAGAGAAACAGCAGTATTTACATATTCTCCAATGACCACTGAGGCACAATGGAATAGTTTTCCTACTGATCCTTACATGTTTTATACACTATGATAGCGTGAAAGAAATCACTCACATTTTGTTATTTTTAAACAAATGACATCAATTCAAATTACCTTGAAATAAGCTGAGTTCAGAGTAATCCATGTCAAACACTCACTTCCCGATGCACTATTGATATATCCAATATGAATTAGATGGCTTAATGATTTCCAAGAGCTAATAAGAGGAAGACTAATGAGGCCTTCTGTATAGAGGGTAAGTCAAACACAATGACTTGTCAAACTTAGAAACACATTCAGAGTGACCATAAGCATCTACCAATGCAAAAAGGCCCCCTCAAGCACTCCAGAGTAGTTTTAAGTGCTATCCATACCTATTTTATAGATTGGATAGTTTGGAAGAAATTGAATTCTCAGGTTTTGGTGATTTATCTCAAAATTTGACCTCACTTTTGATGACCTTGACCTTGGATATGGTCCAACAAGCATTTACCAATGCACAAGTGAACTTACCCAAGGATAGTTTCAGGTATTATTTATACATATCTCATAGATTAAGATAATTTGAAAGAAATAAAACACATATATTTGGATGTTTTTCAAAGTTTGACCTTAATTTGGATAAGGTCAATGTCACTTATGTATCTTTCCCTATGAATCCATTATTAATTTCTCTAATCTTAAATAGATGGCTTAAAAATTGGGTAGGCTATTATAGTGAGAGACCATCACTTACTAGGTCATATATCAAAGAGGTAGTCAAACAAAATCGTTGCTCTCACATTCATGCAAACTTTCACACAGTGACAACAGGCGTATTCATATGCCCAGAGGATCCCTTTAGCATCCCAGAATAGTTGTAGATATTATTTATACATATATCATAGACTGGGACAGTTTGGAAAAAATAAAACACTCATAGTTTGATGTTTTTCAAAGTTTGACCCTAATTCTGATGACCTTGACCTTGGATAAGGTCAATGTCACTCATGTTTTATCTTCTCCTACTTATCCACTATTGGTTTGCCCAGTATGAAATGGATGGCTTAGAAATTGATAAGGGTATTATAGAAAAGGATGTTTCATACTATGTCATATTTGGAAAGGGGTAGTCAAACAAAATGGCTGATGTCACTCTCATGCATACCTCTATGGAGTGACAACAGGTATATTCTTATACCTAAAGGACTACTCTAGCACCCCATAATAGTTTTAGATGTATTTTATACATATTTCATAGACTGGGACAGTTTGGAAAAAATATAACACTCATATTTTGACGTTTTTCAGAGTTTGACCCTAATTCTGATAACCTTGACCTTGGATAAGGTCAACGTCACTCATGTTTTATCTTCCCCTACTAATCCACTGTTGATTTGCCCAGTATGAAATGGATGGCTTAGAAATTAATTAGGTTATCACAGAAAAGGACTGTGTCATACCATGTCATATTTTGAAGGGGGGAGTCAAACAAAATGGCTGCTGTCACTCTCATGCACACCTCTATGGGGTGACAACAGGCATTTTCGTATGCCCAAAGGACCCCTCTAGCACCCTGAAATGGTTTCAGGTATAAACCTTTCATGGCACACAAAATCAGAATTTTGCTCTTTGGCCGCCAGACTACAATACATACTCTCCTCTTCATTACCTAAAACTGTTGAATTTAATACAATAAAACCTAAAGCAAGTATCATGAGCCGCAATGAAAATATAAAATGCTGTAATTCATATAACGAGAGATTTGATGATCAAGTTTTAGGCCCTCATGCTGACGAGGGGGCCTATAATGCTCAGGCATGGCATTGCCAGACTTGTGATGGTTATCTGCCAACGGGTGCATGCTGATTTCCCACCTTCAGTTCATGGTGGAAAATTCAGCTGCATTACATGGCATATGCTTGAACCGATTTCTTTCAGTGTCTCTGCCAATGAATATTCTGGTTGTTAATACGTACACTTCACCACGGCAATAAGCTGTTCAGGTGGAAATTATTTTTTCTTGTAATTAGTATTCCGGCCTAGTCAGAATGTCAAATTACGAACTTCAAAATCTCAGGCGATATTTCCCAGATTCACCTGGCTCACTGACATAACTTAATATTGCCTCCTGTCAAGTCTGTTATCTGCATTGTGTTTTGGAATTTTTAGGGAAACACTACTACAATACTCGTACTATTTGAATAACATAAATTGGTAGACCGGAACAGCATGCAATGATATATCTTCGTTTCAGCCAGAACGAGTATGTATGTAAAGGTAAAGGTATCATGACTCATCATGAGATATGCGGGGCCTTCCATTAAGTATGTACGCACATTTTCAAAGATTTCAGACGCCCCTTGGCCCAAAGTACGCATTGGATTTGTACATGAATGTAAGCATATTTTCACCCTAACTATATATGCGACGACGCGCATGTGACGTCGTTTATACTAAAGACAAAGTATACACAACATCGGCTGTATAAGAGAAACAATGTATGCGACAAGCATCGAACCATCTGAAAATTTTCATTTTGATATACTACTTACTTATCGCGTATAATAGAATCAATACAGGCGACAACATCAACTCACATACTGCCCAACATGAATCTACCTTATATAACAAGCTGTCTGTATATGAGTCCAGATTCCATTGTAAAAATTGTGGAAATAGAGCTCTGCTCAATTGTGAAAATAAGGTACATACAATTTTTGAATCATGGACTTTTTTCTTCCAAACTCTTCTATGATAGTGCAATATTATCTAAACAGGTATAAGAAAGTATTAGATATATATTAAATGCTCTAAATGGAATTTTACATCCATGATTCTGTCATGCATCTTTGCGCTCATGCATCCATCTTGAAATTCTCATCTCCATATACTACTAACATGTTGCGTAAATAGTAAGTCCGAACCGGGTGCGTATACAATATCATGACTGTATGCAATGTTGTGTATACGAATAGGATGTGTATAATATCATGATGTCGCCTGCACAAGATCGACTATAAATGTAACATAAATGCACCTTACATAAATTCCCATGTCTGCATACTACTAGCATATCGCGTGAATAAGGTTGGCAATCCACGTGACAATGTCGCGTAAATAGTTGATCCTATTGACGCGATGTTACGCGTATAGGCGGTGCCCTCCCCATCCCTCCTTAGTGTGTAATACTTAATTGAAGGTTCCAATTGCAGCTTCTGCACATTCAAGAAACTGACCCATTGTATACTAATGAATAATGATAACCTATGATAAACCCAAGGTGTGTCAATGATATGAGCCTAAGGGAAGATGTTTATAATTGTAATTGTTTATAATTGTAATTATTATCATAATTATCCTGGCATGGTATCAAAGCAACATTTTAAAGCTTAAAATAACTTAAGCGTCCGAACTGATTTCTACTGCATTACTTTCCCTCTCGATGCTGAACTACAATATCTGATTACGCTCTTAATGGCTGAATCTGTCAAACAAGGACGGGGGGGGGGGGTGTTCGCATGATTTGGTATGAATCACATCTTATTTCAGAGTCCTGCTAACAGTAGGCGCGTGGGAATGGCCCTTCACTCTGGGAACAGCCGGGCAAGGGCCCCGTGCAGGGAGATGGACGCCGCTAATGGACTGCGTATTTTCATACAGATCAAAAACGGATGGGAACAAACTTTGCTGCATGACGAACCAACTGGTGTTGCGTGCGCAGGGTCCATCTTGGAGGAAGGACTGCTATCATCCATGTTGATGGAGTCTGTGCAAAGACTTGGTTTATCACTGGTCCTAAAAGCTAGTTTTTTTACTGATTTGCTTACTGGACAGACCACTTGTCCCTCGGATCCGTGAGGGACTTAAAGCAAGCATCTTTTGAAAATATGAAACCCACTTCTAAATTAAAAGGCCATGCAAATTGTGGTGTCACTGTATTTGATGAACGGTGGCTCAATATGACTGACATAACTCATTATCTGGGAGTTATTTGTTCAGGTAATATGCTCTCACTGTGTAAGTGTAAATAGCGTATCCTGCAGTAAATGGAGTTGCTCGTGTAAAGTGTCCTAGAAGCATTAATTCCTGTGCAAACAGCTTGTTTTATTTTCTCTTGGCCAGGGTATGTGACATTGTACACTTGCTATTGTTATGGATATAATGAGGTCACAATATGCGATTTGAGTATGAGGTTCAGTGTAATATAAACCGATTGCTTCACTTTTTGCCATGGATATCTCCTTTAATTCTTAAGATATATATACATATGAAATTCGGACGTTACATCCATCCTATTCTAATGATTTTAGCTAGAAACTGAAATGGACTACAACATTTTGTCTATTCTAAATGTGATATCCCAAGAAGGAAAGGTTCATTATCTATAAGTCACGGACCATGCGATAACCAATTGGACTACAAATACCCATTAACTCACAAGCTATAATGTAACTGTGCTTATCATTCGTGTCGATATAGCAGTATATTTTCCAATAGTTTTATTCAAGAGTTGTCTGTAAGCCCCATGACCATTGACATTGATTCATTCATAGAATATATATATACAATCACCAATAACACTCATGTCAGCATATTACAAGAACAATTACCCAACAATTCACGAATTATACCGTGACCACCCGTATCAGTGATGTAAGTATATTAATGGAACAGTTATCCAATAATTCACAAACTATGGAATAATCACTCATACCACTCAACATTGGCATATAGTGATTAATATGGCCATGACTGGGCTTAGCGAGGCAGGAAAGAGGATCAATATTGTGTTCATTAAATCAGCGCGCGATCGGTGCTAATTCCGGCCTGATGAGATGGCTGGGGCGGAGGGTATGGGGCATAACAAACAAAGGCAGCCATGCAGTCATCCGGGCAGGCCCTGACAGCCATGGCGGGGGGTGTATGGAGAAAGGGGTTATGGGGCGACAAAGGTATGCTTTTTATTTCGTTTAAACAAAAAATGAATAATCAAGTTAACCTAAAACACTGCCACAATATTTTACATTAATCTTATATATAAGTCCAGTAAATGTTTGAGAATTATATCTGAACCAACCATCGTTTATTTATCAGTTGATGCCGTTTTGTAGTCTAGATTTGCGCCTGGGATATGAGTTGACAAGGGTAGGATTGCTATTTCTAATGTTTAAAAGAAAACACTTCGTCTTTTATTTTACTTAAATTACCGGTACTTGCTTATCAGGAAATTGATGCTCATCGTGTATCGTGACCCTGATAAAATAATTCATTCAAGCAGCACTCTGACAATTACTTTGTACTAAAGATCATAAGTTCTAGAATTATATGTACCCATCCCTGGTAGTTTCTGCACAATGTAGTTGAATAGGGCCTCGTGTCCTGAACAATATAAAATGTCCCTCATTAGGTGTGTACTAATGGAACAGGACAGATGTTTGAAAAACAAATTGTTTTATAAAGAAGATTGTTCGCACCTAACGGACCTTTTTGACCCTTCTAACAGACGCTTTCGTGAACAAACTACCATAATTAACGCTGTCGAAAAATGCTCTCTTTGCTTATGATAAACAAATGTTAGGCTATTTCTGGGCAATTACTTATGAAATAAACTCCAGATGAGAGAGTTTGCCAAATAGATCATGGCAGGCTTTTGCATTGGGTGGCTTGCATTAGGATCCACAGCTTTAAGGTGATTAGAGGAAGAAAGCCTGGCAGTCATTGTGTTATTACTCTATTCTGTAGAATATTATGTATATCATAAATACATGTCCTTAAGGATGGCAAACTGAAGCCTCGGTAGATGTCTTACCTCACATACCGTAAAGTGGCTTATAAAATAGGAAGCAAAGTCACCACATGAACCAGCTTACATTTATTACCAGATAACTAAGCGAATATTTACCGGATAGAGATCATGAATGATAAATTAGCTAAATAGGAATAACAAGTAACAACTGTAAATTAGTTTGGACATAGATAAATATGGGAAATATCTATTAAATCTTCCTATTACAATAGGCTAAAACTTAAAATTCATCAATGTGAGCAGGTCAGCGGTGTGGGAGCAACTGAACTCAAACTGTTATCCTCCCGATTTATATAATCTCATGTCAATGGATCTGCGTAACCACGGTTACAGAATGGTTTTACATCACTCGCCTGCTCCTGGAAATAACAATTTTAAGGACTCGGAACCCAAAATAATATGATATTGCTAGCAGAGAAGGAATATTGAATATAATGGGAAGGCACTCTGAAGATCTAGGATTAGGCATAGGGGAAAAGGGCCGATGCATGGAGAGTGTCCTTCGGTTCATTGTCATTCTCAGAGACTAGATCTAACGGGAAACTGGCAGGGCTGATGTTCCTCTCTGCAGCCGAAAACAGACACTTGTTCTCAGCGTCATGTCAATAATTAATGTTCTGTTCCACTGGATACTGGTATGTACAGTTAGGATAAATGGTCGGTATACAGCTGCCAAGTCAGGCCCCTGGTCTCGATGAGAACAAAGAACCATAGTTTACATGCCTCTCTTTGATATACGTATTTGTTAAAAGGGCGATCATTCTCTAATTGAGCCATTAACGCTGATTAATGCAATCAACTGATGCATCCCTGGACGCAGCACGTATAGGAGTTTAAAAAGTGTAGATCTTGTTTACTGGCATAAGACATTATCAGTGTGTTAACTGGCAAAGGGCCTGTACTCTCTGGGATGGAATGAACACACCATATAACCACCATTAAAGTTATTTCATGACCGCTGATTATGACAATTACAAATAACAAATCAAATATGATAAGGATTATAACAAGATATAAACAAATTTCCTGAGACGTTCTGCACGAATATTCTATCGATAAATGTCTTATAACTTTATCAAAATGGTCAATGTCTATAGTCATAGATACATGTATAACGCCTGATAGTTGCAAATCCACGGTAAGCACAATTACGGCTTCGTATGAGCGTTAAAAAAATGGGATCTGTCAGAGTACTCCAGTGTGTATTGCGTCAGGGGCTGTTTGGATTAAAAGGTTCCCATACGGAATGTTTCCGCCACGACTGAAATTGCGTGTTGACAGCTGGGTGCTGGCAGTGAACAATGGGAATACAACAATGTGCAGCTATCGTAATGGGGTGGTAAGAAAACGTGTACAGGTCTCAGGATAGCGCTAACGGAGATGATACTACGAATAAATATGATGAATGTGTTTACTATGATTAATGTTGCTGATAGTGTCTTTTTAAACAGAATGTTGGAGGAGTCATGATTGTAGACGACAAAGGACCTACTTATTACACCCGACCTACCTTTTAAACCTCCTGTTGGTTAGCTATGAAAACAGTCTTAAAGGCACCACAGCTGTGTGTCACACCCCTTACAGCTACGAGTATTCCGTCACAAAGCTATGGGTGCCCGTACACAGCCCGAGGTGCCCATTAGATACAAAGCCATCCCTGCCGACTGGGGCTCGTCTCCCCGCGGCAAACTAGACTCATTTCTGCACTCGGCCATTTATTAGACGGGCAGGCGGAGTGTGGGTGTCGGGGGAGGGGGGGGGGCAGCTGTATGTTTGTTCAGGATGTGTTGCCAAAAACAATTCAGTTATGTCTTAATGGCAATATTCTCAAGATGTGTGAGTGTATAAGAGTTCTTTTGCCTATGTGTCGGGTTACTGTAGCTGCTTTGCCATTCTGGATGATTATAGTCTACGATTTCTTTCAAAACCAATCCAAAGTGAACGATGGGTGTCACTATCTCTAGTTCCTTGAAATTGGCCATCTTGTCTCAGAATCGTCTAGGCATTGTTTTCAGTCCTCATGCGTAAAATAATAACTAGGTATTCATTATATTGAAAGGTAAACAGAGCCGACTATTCTCTAATAGTCATATCTTTTCTGATTGTTTGTAATCGTGACCAGTCATTAAGCTTCTAGATCAAACATTCTTAGATATGGGGTGAACATATTGTGTAAACCTTTACAGTACCCATAGTCTTACTACTTTATGTATTAAAATACTTTAATGGTTTAGAGATAATCATCTGTAGGCTATGAAATTTGTTGGAGTAATCATCTAGAATTATATGAAAGGATATTATATTGAATATCTTTTTTTTTTTATCTACTTGAGATTAATTGGTATGTTGACTCAAGAAACTAATTATTTGTTGACTTTCAAGTGATTTTCAAAATTACAGTAACTACTTTATTGTAAACTGAACTTTTGAAGTTTTTGTCACAGGTAAAAACATTTCTCCTTTGTCTTAAGCCAGAGAATTATGAGATAATTGGACTTTAAAAAGAAAGATTAAGTCAGACATGATTATCTTTAAGTTGAACATTTTTCCTTGTATGCTTTGATCGGTTTTCTTATAAAAGAATAAGGAACGCCTGACGATGGGCTGAGCCAATCACGACAACAGACATCCATACCACTTTTATTTCGCATGCGTGCTTCTTATTAATTTTCATGATGGCTCCTTTAATAAATGACAGGTTTGGAAATGGCAATTAACTAATTGATTCATCCTTTGACAAATGTCAGGTTGGGGTACGCCAATTACGTAATTCATTCAAAATGATGTATTGGAGAGGCCGTTTTCTGCACATCCGTAATGTCCATATCAAGGCCTGTCTGTCTTCTCTTACCTTCGTCATCACGAATGGACGTGTTCATGATGTTCAACACACTCATATATGACTATTACAATTAACAATGTACTGTGAGGATCGCAACACACAATTTTATACGAGAAATTCCGAATGAGCGTGACCTTGACTGAATAGACCACATGTATCTTTTACCATTCACTGAATGTTCCCATCTTACCTTGACGTCCTGAAGTGCAGGCGGGACTTTACACTAGTATATCAAAGATGATGCTCCAAGAGGAACCCAAGCTTGCAATATTTTTCTCTACATAGATGTTTGTTTAACCCGAGGTGTCATTCAATAAAAGCCCTTATCCTTTAGCTGTTAACATTTGAATTTCCTACGCGTTCTGAAGGGTATCACACGGCATGTCCCAATGGTCAGAAACATACACTAAACGTAGATACTTTGGCGTTCATAGATTTTCGTAAAGTTTAAATTATTTATAATTTATGTTTCAATGATAAAAGTATTGTTTAACATAAAAAAAGGAAAGATCTCTTTCTCTTGAACATTTTTCTACGAGTGCATACGTCAGTGCAAACTCTGGCTCAATTCGGCATTAAGCCACTTTGTTATTTGAGACACTGCTCTATACAAAGGTTAAGCCCCTATTTAAAGGCACTGATACCCTATGACCTTCTCTGTACGGACGCCTTGTATGTCAGCTCACCGGTAAATGCTGCAAACAACATAGGAATATATCCACAGCTCATGATCAACCATTGGATATCTTGGAATGCTCTAAATAATATCTTTCTCAAACACGTCTGTAAACATTAGGCTAATGTCTAGCGCGAATGAATAACTAGCAATACTGATTGTCTTGCCTTCAGAAAGGACCATAAGAAAAAGAAGGACAAAGTGTGACATGGTGAAAGGCTCTCATTCCATTCTCACGATAACATCATCACGTTGTAAACGATGCCCTAATTGCTAGTCGCCTTGGAGTTGACGTCTCATTCAAATATGGATGCCTGTTCATGGTCTGGACCCCCTAGACCCCCTGGACCCCCTGGATCCCTCCATGCCTGAACCTATCGGTACCTTACCAGAATATATCTATTGATTTGTCTTCACCACATAACGGGCTGCATACAAACAACTTAACATGAATAGATCTCCTGGCAAATACTACCTCTGGTAATACACGTATAATGCTTCTGGGTCCATAAAAGGTCCACGTTCAATACACATAAACATCAGTGATTACAGATGTTTGGTTGGCAAGCTAATTTATAAGCATTATTCTTTATATTTATAGGGCCTATGCTCCCAAATAATATGTGAAACCAAACACACTTTCCAAACCCCATACAAAACTGTTGTAGTGGTGTCATATAACTGTAATATCCTGGAGCAAAGGCACAGACACCCCAACGAACGTGTTCTCGTACTCGTCGTCCAGCACCCCATTGGGCCTGTAGATGTAGTCGTAACCCTTCTCCTTAAACACTGTGAGTCTGCTGTAAGCGCCCCCGCGGCGCTTCACGAACCAAATCACAACAATCGCTACACAAACTGCAGCCAGGAAACACATTAGAGAGATGAGCCACATGGGGTGAGCCTCTGCAGTATTGGAGGCATCCTCCTCAAAGTCTGTCCGGTCAGAGTAAGTGGCGGTGAGCACAGTTTGGGAGATTTTGTCGAAGGCAGTTGTGAGCGCCATCTGACCCCTATTATCACCCACCACACCGCTCGTTACCGGTGTGGTTATGTCCAACCCTTTTAGGTCGCTGGCATCAGCAGCACCAGTGGCAATGTCCTTGGTCGCCGCTAGGGTGGAATACAGTGAGTGGTGCACTGTGGTGGCCCTGGTGGTGCTGGTGGTGGGGGCTGGAGTGGTGCTGGTAACCAGGGAGACCACCGAGTCCCTAATTACCCCTACAGCCTCAGGGTAATAGCTGCTCCTTCCTCCTGGGTCCGCTGATGGCCCACCAGGGGGCACTGTTGTCCCCATCCCAGCGTGCCCCTCTTCACTGGGACCGGATGTAGAGTGCCCTTCAACCTCTGCCGCGACCCCTAACGGCCACCATGACGTCAGCAGATTTCCGGTGGCAGCGGTAGCGGTCAAGGCCAGGCGAGTCAAGGTCAAAGACTGAGAGGTCATTGTTGCCGTCGGGAAACACTTAGAGCTCACTTACTTCCGCTGCTTTCCCTCCATTTCACTTATCCTCCTTCCTTTTATTTCTCTCAAATTAAGCATATTCAATATTCTCAAATCTCATTTTGTCATTCTTAAACACACATTTCTTCATGATCCCTATTGTTTCCTGTCCTCTCCGTTTTAAGTCTCCACACGTGGCCCTTCAGGTAAGTGGATTACAGCGGGCCCCCACACCGACCCTGTTTGAGACCCGTATCTTACGTCAATTGGATGAAGGCTGGTTATTACAGTGACCTTTTTATAGCGGAGGTGACGGGAGAAGGGAGAGGCAATCTCATCTGTGGCACGGAGAGAAGGAAAAAAACAGTCTTTCCCAGAAAAATAGGATTGCCACAACTGTGTCTGCAACACCGTTCCCAATCGTGTGCTGGTCCACTGCTATATCCTTCTATATTGACCGATTCTAAGGACTGTAAGCCCTATTGGTTTCTATTGCCTCGTTATATCAAACCTACATCACTAATGAGTGCTGTGTCATTCCTTTTTCGATACCATTATCGATAAGTTAACATGATCCTTTTACTCGTCGTAATAGCTCGTGACCACTCTTGCCGTCGATCCATTCAAATCCCAATGCGTCTGAAAATAAACATAAACAGGTACCAATAAGATGTACACTTATCGCAAGAAAGAGCAATTGCCTCCTACAAGCCAACAGTCAGCTTCGAGGAAAATATCATATTCTGTAGGTATTTATAATATTATGTGAATGCGTGCATCGTTGATTGTGCATATTCAATATACAGTATGTCGGTGAAGTTGGATTGATACAACAGTCCATATATCTTACTTATTGCAAAGTCGATATGAAATATACAAAATAAACATACATTCGATTCCATTAGTTCTTCTTGGGTAAACCTGGAAATGAAAAGGAAAACATTAAAGCTAAGGCGAAAGAGATATTCAAGACATCATGGTGTTCACTGATAAAGTCAGTTTATAGATATGAATATCCTTCTCGCTAATGTTGACTTTTATGATTTTCACTTAATACATATATGTCCTTTCTTCATCATTCTCAAATGAGCGCTGACAGCAAGTACCACATAAAACATTCAATAAAACAATACAGGCGGTCACTAGGTTTAGGGTTGAAGGACTTCTGATACGTTTAAATATTTATTTAAAATTTTCTTACGACATCACTTCCCAACAATTTTGACCAACCTTTATCTTGGGAATACATTTTAAGTAAATGTATTTTTGGTAAGACCCATTAACAGCATGTGTAAACTACGCTCAATCTGTAAATGAAACAGAGGCTAGGCATTTCTACTGCTTGATAAGAGGATCAGCCTTTTATAAATCCTAGGTCTATGCCTGGACCCCTGCCCCTCTGAGATAATGCTATGAGTATCCGTTACTTGCTCGTCTCGGATTATCCTATTTGCCTTTCTCTCTCAATCCCGACTCCTCCTCACAATGATCATTAATGCCCGATTGGCCCAACACTCTCCGTACATAGTGTGGGTTCAGATTACTCCCTGTGTCTGAGGCTGGAGAGTGATGGCCATCCGGACGACAGTGTAGTATTAACGATAGACAACAGACAGTAAGGGGCCTCTTGTTATTGTCACAGTAATCCGATCACTGATTTGGCAAAACCCGTCTGTTCATATACATTATATATCTTTACATCACTGGGTGAAGGTATACCCTGAAATTCATTGTTTGATTATGTTGCACAATTTCATTTATTCATTATTCATTTTATTAATATCCCCCAAACACCATGTCTTTCTCCTACTTTCATTTTTTTAAATGAAAAGATGAAAGCAACATATTATCACATGCAAATGAGATCCACCCTCATAGCAGTAGGTGGGGTTGAGAAAGAAGGGAGCTAGGAGAATTGCCTTACCAGCTGTGCATCACCCTGGCTCCTTGGTCACTACCCCCCATCTCTTGCTATGACAATATCATGGAGTGAGCTAATGTGCATGGTATTCTGACCATTCTAGTGTGGGAAAGATAGGAAATAGAGCCCTGCCTCCTGTCTTGTATCCTTAGGACTCACGAAGGACCAGTATTACCGTCCGCCAACCACGAGGTGTAAGGCTTATTACCATACGATAATGGGATGTGTTCTGACCATGTGATGTAATTCTGATTATACTATTGCCCTATAATAGAACTGCCTATCAGAAAATCGACTGGATAACTATACCCGGCAGTTCATAAGAGACCGGTACCTTGCTTGTGACCAGTCCTGTCCTGCCGTGTCATGCACCTTAATAATTATTAAGTTATAGTAAGCAACCCGCAACTCAGAACATGCAAAGTGGTCACACAAAATATTGTATTACATGTTATATCAATATATATTTATCAAAAAATGAAGTCATGAATGTAGTTTCTAATAGCTGTAATATGAACTTTAGCACTTCGGCAACAGAATAGTCAAAAGATATGATTATTACCAACATAATCCTGGATACTTAGCACATCCTACTGAACAAATTCATGGACACACATTCATACGCAGGTGCTACTGATGTGGAAACATAGTTCTAAGAAAATGAAATCCCTTCAAGAAACTAACCGCAGCTCAGAGTCCCAGATCCCCTCACCCCCCCCCCCCCCCCCCCGCCCGACCGCTGCCCATAAGTCCTAGGTGCTCCCCCATAGAGGGGCTGAGCTGCTCCCGAAGACAGTATTGAGCAATTCCCAGGCAATTGCTTCGCAGTCAAGTCATCACAGACACACCCATAGCTTAGTGCTCTAAGAAGACCTGTCACCAGACAGCCGCTTGCTTCCCCCGAATCGCCTGTCCCCAATCGCCTGTCCCCAATCGCCAGGCGCCCAGACACCAGCCAATAAAACCTGTCCGGGAGAGCTGCCCAGGCCATCAGACTCGGAGCCACTCCTCTGAGCCCGGCTGGAGCTCTGATCTCTTTAGTCACCGCAGACAACTCCCCAGTGGTATCGCAGGCTTCTCTGGCAGGAATCAATGCATGGCGCATCGAGGAGAATCGCCTCGGCCAGGACAGTATTGCACCATCTCACGAGGCCCTCCCCAGCCTCGCGTGCTTCCTCTCTCCTCTGTCACCCGGCCTTCGGCTGGTCAATAAGACATCAAGGGATGAGGAGGGATGCTACGAATACAATTTCCTATGATTTCTGCCAAGATCAATCCCAGTAAGATTTATACAGTGCAGTATATTAGGGTAGATCTGTGTCCGCAATATTAATGAGGTCCCTCTACTCCTCTATAACTGGCACGTTTCCAGATCTAAGTAGGTTCTCTTCTCTTCTCTCACAATCCCTGAGGACCCTCATCTAGCTCCAACGATGATCACTGCAATTATCTTGCTCATGTAATGACCCCTACGCGTTTTATCGTTCATTAGTACCGTTATATCAGCGTTCTATGGGAATGTATATGACCTGTTTCTTCCCACTTATGAGCTTAGTATGGTGTATCGTTTCTATAATAACCTACTTATGTAAATTGCTACATGCGGTCAAATAGGTCAAGAATCGCACACAATATTCATATTGCTCAAGATTTTGTTATTAATTTATGGATAAGTAATCCGGGAATACATCAGGAATACCATAACTGCTGTTATCGTAGTGGTGTACCTTCTGACCTTTTATCTTTTATCTTTTTATCTTTTATTCATCCCTGTGCAATTTAACACAGAATTCTTGTTTTTAGTACAATGCCAGACTCATATAATGTACATGACAAGTACTATTGCGTCGCAGTAACAATCAAAGAATTTGACATTCAAACACCCACCTTTAGTTGGTCAAGCAGAGAACAAAAAAATCATTGTAATATAATACAAGTAGTATCAATCTTATATATTCAGAAGAGTCTAAAATGGCATATTCTTGATTTCATTTTTGAGTCGCCTTTACTGATACATTTTGAATTGGTGATAAATTTACAGGTTGCGTACATCCGGAGGCTGATTGATCAATTCATAACTGTGCACCATTTTCAAATACTTCATTTCAATTATGATTTTTCGTTACCGCATTTGAACATCAACTTCAATAGCATCAAATACCATTGTTGCAGTACACATGATTTCTGCATGGCAGGACATTTTAAGCTACACCTACACCATTCATGTGAATAAAAAATTGTGGAGATTACCATTTACACTTCATTGCTACACTATTGGCCCAATTGCGAATGATGCAAAATTCACTGTGCAGACGGCCTCACGTTCCTTATACTAGAATTTATGAATGTTGATGGTCAATATATGCCTGTCAATATGACGATTTGACTCTGATATGTGAATAGCTTCTCATAGAGGCACCATCGAGGTTATCAAATTAATTACAATTTGACTGTGTTATGGGAAATGGCTTCTCATAGAGCAGGACTAGACGTATGATTGAGGCTGTCAATGTGACAATAGACAGTCTAACAGAAGTGATGTCTTTTAATTGAGGATTATTCGAGGATATCAATAAGTAATTTTATTCTATTACGACTATATGGCATTTCATGAAGGCAGATCAAGGTTGTCAATCTTACGATTTGATCTGTTTTGTGAATGGCTTCTCATAAAGCAGAGGCATGGTCGAGGTGGTCAATAAGACAATTTTATTCTGCTACACCTATGGCATTCCATGGAAAGAGGCATAATCGAAGCCGTTAAAATGTCGATCTGGCTTCTCATAGAGAGGTAAGAGAGAGGCGCCAGGCCCAGCTTTAGCAGAGCTCAGCTGAGACACCACTATAATGGCAGAAGGCAAAAAGGGAGCGCGTCCAATCCCCGATTCCATTAGCCTGATTAAATATGGTCCATTGAGCATATAAAGCCCCCTGCCTGGGCTGTCTGTACGCACCCTCCTTACCCCCTGACAGCTGCAGGGACCAGTAATAGGTGATCCCCAGCTCCCACTGGGTGGGGGTACAGACCATTAGGGCCTGAGTGTTAATTGGGACAGGGGAGGCAGGGGCCAGTGGCTAAAGTGCCGGTCTCCTAATCCAAAGGTCTGTGGTTTCATTCCCTGCTGAATAAGCACTGCATTAATATGCGGTCGCTAATGACGTTTTATGCCCTGTATCCACTGAGTGTGGAGGACATTTTTGGAGCCTGTGTATTAATTGGAGGAGGGATGGTGGTAAAGTGGGTCCCATGCTGGTCTGACGATCCGAATCTCTAAGCGCAGGGGATTTGATGAAGCTTTACGTTTTGATGTAAGGAGCACGCGCATTGTTGTGTTAGCCTCAGCGTCCGATGGATATGGAAAGCAACCTTTTAGAGACATAGTGTTCACTGTGAGGGGGAGTGGAAGGAGTAGGGGGATCTCACAATCCAGAATGGACAGGATTGATTCCTTCTCTGTGACCATAAACTGTCTGCCCTGGCTGTAGATTATAATCCTGGTCTATACATATAATAATCAACTTTCATGCACTGAGCTTGCATCAACATTAAAAAAAAACTGGGATATGCATAATCAAAGATGATGAAATTGCAGGGCTAGGATTGATAAGCTGGTAAATAACGCTCTCCTGATATAAAGGTTGCTGTTTAGTCCATTTTGTTTTTCCCCATAAACAAATGTAGCCGCCCACACAAATTTAGACAACAGTGATGCGCTCGTACCAGCTTGTGTTTTGCAGTGGGCAGGAAATACAGATTATGGGAGCCTCAGTATTAATTAGACTCGGGATATTGTCTCGGTAAGAAATGTTTTTTATGCAGAGCTCTGTCTCCCTGCTTGTTCTATGTGTCCCCAACTGTTTTATGCTAAAGGTTTTGATAGTGTTCGTGTAGGCAGTATCTCTAAGAATAACTTATAAGATCCATATGCGCGCAGCATGAACGATAGTTGAGTACCTTACCTTTTCAGACAATGCTCCCTGTATAGGCTTTTAATTTGTCATCCTGAAACCTGAACATGTTTGCCCATGAGTCAGAGAAGTAACACGAGTGTCCATCCTGACAGGGGCTTTTCAGGACATTTACCGATGACCTTGTGAGTTTTTCTCTAGTTGCTTAAAACGCCAAGTTGACATTTGAAATTAATTACTTTGAAATATTTATCCGTGAGTATACTATCTTACCCTTTGATTATTATCACCAAACTGTACAATCATGACCTCAAATATAATTGGATAGTTAAGAAATACGTTGACGCATTGAGATGCGTTGTGGAATCTGAAATTCCCTAATATAGCTAGCTGCCACTCACATGCAATGGTCTGCTTTTTTTGCTTATAGTGTACATTATACCAATGTTTTGTTTAGAATTAAAAGTGTAGATCTATGATATATCCAACTCTGCGACTGACTGACGGACTGATGTTGTGATGAACTTATTAAAATAAATCAATGAAATTGCATTTTTTGTTTGTGTTACCCCGTCGTCTCGAGGTCTAGTGATAGTATCAATGTTGCACTTGCACATTCGTTCATTATCTCCGTTTCTTAGATGTTAGACACCACCCCCCTGTCAGTGATCCTCCGGCGCCAGGATCACTCCCTGCACGCCATCGGACTGTGTGGGAGCCGTGTCACAGGCGGAGTTTAAAACATGACACTGGAGACGGGCTCGGCGTCACAAGTTTAATTAGCCAGATCCGTGAGCCGGCCGATCGCCTGCTCTGCCGAGTTAAATTTAGATGTTGAGAGGCTTGGGAGTCGTCGGCAGTCCGACACTAATCGGGCGGTGTAAAGTTGTCGTTTAAAGTGATTTACTGCGCAGTTCAGATCCGAACCAACCGCTGCGTTTGGAAATTTCCCAACTGACTGGGAATAAAACTCGTTGGCTACAGAGCCAACACACAGATATGAACGTAGTCAGAGCAGAGCAAATTTTGTCATATTTGTCCCAGGAGGATGGAAAGCCATCCCAAACGCGATATCCTTCATTGGGAGGACAATGCAGGGAATATGTATGCATATTGTACCTATGTGCCCTACTCTAGAAGAAGAACCCATATTCCCCTGGGGTTTTAAATTCCCCAGCAGAGACAAGACTGCATAGAAATATGATATATATCTTACCAGATGTAAGTATAGGCCTATCCTGTATATGTATCCTGTATGTCAGGGATATGCACATAAGAGCAGGGCTCACAGGGCTGCCTAAAGGTCTGATATTCCTGACATATCCAGGGTTGATAATACCATTGAGGGCCCAAACACCAGTTGGTTATATATTAATCATACTTTGAAACAACACTGATGTGAAAAATATAAAGCTAAGATTTTCTGACAGAGTAGAACTATTTTTTCATGCTGGAACTGTTTTCCGTATCGCCCCCCGCCCCCCCCCCCCCCCCCCCCAGGCCTAGGATTATGACACTTCGGTTATCATCCTCTCTGTATTTGTGCTGAATAAGACCCTTAACAACTGAATCTGCACCGATCCAGCGCAACAGGAAATAATTCTATCTCGAGCTTGTAACTATCGAATTTCGTTTTGTTGAAAATATTAATAAAAACATTTCATATCTTTCTTTCTCGATGTCTCTTCTCTTGGTGTGAATACCTCCGAATGGTAAGGAAGATGGCGTTTGTTTGGCACATAAACTGATAAAATACTAGGAGTTTTCTTTGGTGGTTCTTATACCATTGGATGTGAGAGCCTAGCCCACCCTCTGATCATACAGCCGTCCCCGGGGGACATCTGGGCACTCAGTGCTCCCTCTCCCGGCGGCTATTCTAGTCGTATCCAAGCACAAACAGTCCATTTCTATCTCATCAGGCAGAAATCTTCTCCCTACAAACGGAGCCAACTGCCCCGTCTCCAGTTTGAGACGGCAGTTATTACACCTTCTTTGTTATCCACTGATGTCTCGTATCGCCGAGGGGCTACCTGATACGAGTGCCGGCACATGTTGTACAGATATCACGTATTACGGACACATTTCTCAACGGTTGAGGGATCTGTTCAAATAATACATGAACAGATTGAATTAGGTCATTCCGGATACAGAGGGAAGACGCTGTAGAAGAATGAGTGACATCTTGATGGACATTTTTAGATGAGTATAGACAGGATAATGTCGAAAGGGACGAATCTACAGTAAATGTAGGAGGACTGTGGAAAGAACAAGCCTGATGTCGAAAGATGTGGGAGCCCATTCTATATGATTTCTATAAGTAAATTATAGGATCAACTGGATGTGCAAGTGTGCAATTTGGGGTTTATGTATGTAAACTTAGGGTTTTTCTTTACTTAAAATCATTAATTTCAATTCTTTAAAGATGCTATAATAACACACCGAGACCATCAAGAGCTTTGTTGGTAAGCGTATGGGTACCCTGCTTAAGATGCAGTTGCTTAATGTATCGTCGTGTGAATACAGATGGTCTTAGTAAACACCTGCTCATGGATTGCCTTATTATAAAATGAGCTCAAGCCTCGGCTTATGATCAGCACTATCTCCCAGCATTGCCTGATGGCATGGCTCACATTGGTCGTGGTACCATATGTATGTGTGACAAATTTTAACTGTTCTTATTGCTAGGACACCATGTATGGGCGACTATTGTTTTCCTGGTTCATAAATACACCAGTCGTGGCGTATAATCGATGCAGTTCCTGTGTCGCACTAAGCTCGGGGTATTAATTATTGTTCAGTCCATTAGGGTGTGTATTCAGTATGTAGGGCTACCCTTGCCGGGTATTCAGGGCATCGACCCAGCATTCTGCCACACCATCCCCCCTCCTATCGGGCATTCAGTTCATGACGGCCCGCCCCACACAGGGTATCTTCACGCATGGCTGACTTCATGAGCAACCCCCTGCGTGCCAGCCTCCCCTGCCTCCCCCCAACACCCTGCCCTCCTGCCACCCCAATCCCCGTTAGCTCTCAGCCCAGCCTTTGATCTGGCTGAAATCATGCCCTCACTCACACCACAGATCAACAGAGAAGCGGTGAAATATGGACAGGCGAATATAATAGGCAGGAGTACACTCTTGTGTGCTATTTTTCACAATGGCATGGGGAAACGTTTTTTTCTCTATGCTTTTTAAAATTATTTCTATTTGAGATGTTTCTGAAGTTTCTGAAGTACGGTGAGTTACATTAGAAATAAGTTAATGTCTCTGTGTGTATACCATGTCTTTAAATGGCAGGATTCGTGTCAAAAAGATTTATGCCTGTTGCTTTAGATTTTCTTGATCTGTTCTTGATTTCAATTCAGCAGGAGTGTCACCGGATGAACTAGCCACGTTTTGAATTAGAACCCATCCAAGCCGTTGCTGCACACACAGCAGAGCTATGTGCAGCTTCTACTTGTCTTTAGATCTGGTTTCAATTCCGGTATCAAGCTCTGTTACACAGTGCAGTAAATGAGTTATCACGTGAAGTTCTATTCCCTTTTTTCGTTTGATCTTCAGCTACCCTATATCACATAAGAAGCTCAGATAGAAAGATCAAGTTATAAATCACGTTAGAGATGAAAATGGAGTGAAGATTGCCGTGATATTGCTTCACCAATTGGCACTCTCAATGAGCATTGAGACATACATTTCCCGACCAGCACGTGATTCGGTATAATCAGACATAACACTAAGAGATAGCAATAAGAACAGGTATAAGGATATGTCGATATTTGTTGATACTGCACTCCCGGGGTGCCCAGGGTGTTCAATTCACTGACCACGAATATTCGCAAGTCCCGTGCTGCGCCTGCACCCCTGTCACTGTACATGACGAGGTCTATGGGTACATAAATCCGTGCAGTATACACCCTTCTCACGACCCTGCGCAGTGCAGTCCTGCTCTGCCCCTGACCAAGGTGAGGGGAGTCCCCTCACTGGACCACTGCCCTGCATATAGGCTAACACAGGGATCATTTAGAACTTTTTGTCTGAATTCTATCAATACACTAACAAAACAGCAAATTGATCACTTTTAGCACTTATATTTACATGCACAAATATCTGTTCTTTGCTACAAGTAACCTAAGTTCATGATAGAAGATGTAGTTTAGATACATTAATGAATCTTTCATCATAGCTTGACTTTTATTTTGAAAGGAGGTCAACTCTAAACACAACTCAAATACAGGTACTCACCAACAGGGATTGTTTTGCACCTCAACCTGAGTGGGTGATTTGGGGTCCTGGGCTGTGGAACTGAACTGGTGTGAACAACCACAACTACCCCCTCTCCCACCCCACTTCCATACATACAAACTGTGAACTACTAACAATTACTGACCCTTGGTCATCTGAATGGTAACTAGTTCCCAATTCATTCTGCTCCAGGTATTGTGGTCAGTGCTGAGACTGCATTGGACTGCACTCCCCTCACCAGGGTTCATATTTTTGCCAAAAGGGGGTGCCACCTTTAGTAAGAAGGGTGTATACAACCCCATTTCCCACCTCCGACTGTCACCCATGTAAATGACACTGTCAGTGTGTACATGAATCAATGCAGTATACGACCCCCTCATTCTCACCTCCTGCTGTCACCCATATAAATGACGGGGTCAGTGGGTACCCTGATACATACAATACAGTCCGAGATGAGGGCGTGGCCCCACGTCTAGGTGAGACCCTGCAGCCCTAAAACAGGTAGCAAAGACACCCGCGGGTCAAGATATAGAGCCGTTCTTGTAAATATAGTGTTTCCATTATCATGAATAAGCTTAAGAGGCAGTTGGGATTGTCTTGGACTATTTGGGAGTTGTGGATAAGTGTTAATCACTATAGTCTAGCTATGCCTGATTCATTGTAGAAGGGTGCGTCATATTTGAGCATGATATTTAGTGTTTTGGATTGTTAACAATTAATTGTTATTTCATATCAAGCAAACCCAGCTTCCTATACATGATAAACGGCAGCGGCTGTGGACACCATGCTACTCTATAATAATGTGCACGTGAACATTAGAAATGAGAAAATAGCAAATTGAAATATGGCAAAAGAAAATACAAATGAAAACAATATTGTATGTAATCGTTTTTACATATCTGCGAGTTTGTAATGGTGAACGACGTGATCTCGACCCATGTCGCATTAAGAACAGTCTGAAAAATTCCTCACTGCATGACCAACTCCTCACGAAATGGTTACATGCCCAAGTGCAGCAGTTCCATAGTTTGCGGCCACAGGAGGTGGTCTTTAACCTGAAGTTGGTCTCGGCTCTCTAGATGACGGGTAACTCAGGATATTCCCGAATAGCACCGGACGCCGAGCGACTTGAACTGGTTCCCGCGGGACCCGGGTGAAGTAACACAATCGTCCCTGACCAGCGTCCGTCCGGAGGGGCAGGTCACGTGACCGGTACTACCCTGGAGGACCATTCAGGGCGTGCGACCTTAAGGGGTACGTAGTAGGGAGGGAAGGGGTACTTTTGCAGACTGTTACATGGCCAAATTAATTGAAAATCGTTCAGATGGTGCAATGTACCTCATTGAATTTTGCTGGTCTGTCTCTGGTATACGGCATGGGCTTATTATAACTGACGAAGGGCAGGTACAAATTGTTGTGGGTCTTCAGCGCCATGTGACGATCTGTTAAATGTCTGATATAACCCTGCGCCGGTCTAATGTGTTGTCTTTTGACTTTGTAAAGAGTATTGCATGCCCTGGAGTAATATTTCCTATATCAAGTATATAGAGACGAACCTCGAAATTGAATCTGAAAAAATCGATTTAGCACGCTAAAATACTACTCCCTACATTGATAAAGGAATCGTCTGAGGTGGCCAACTGCTATGTATGTATGTATGTATGTATGTATGTATGTATGTATGTATGTATGTATGTATGTATGTATGTATGTATGTATGTACATGTATGTATGTACATGTATGTACGTACATGTATGTTTATATGTGTGGGTCTATGTGTCTGTCCTGAAATCTTGAAATCACTGCACAATTTTTATATACAAAGGCGGTCTATTCATAGAGAGGGGGTCTATACGTATTCAGAGTGAGACATTCGGGTCAAGACCTACCTCCGACCAGCCGTTTCCCGCTCCGTGTGTACACTATGAGCAGCCACCAGCGCGTGGAGCAGCTCGGTCTGTGTACACGGGCCGACCTGTCCGGGGCACCGCCCATACGGCCGGGGCTGGGGTAGGTGAAGGGGCCCCTGGCCCCTGGAGGCGGGGCCCTGACGCCGGGAGGAGACAGATCAAAGGGGTCAGACCCTGGAGCAGACCCCCCGCGACGCCCGGGAGACGCTCCTCCACGTGGCGTCCACCCCCTCCCGAGCTGCTCAATCTCCGCTGGTCTCCGTAGGGTGTGTACTCCGTGCAGGCTCCCTGTAGTGACAGCCGAGGCACCAGCGGAAGGCGGGATGATCCAGCCTCTCTTTAGGAATGTAAAAAGAAGGAAAAGAAAGAAGAAAAAGAAAGATGAGGGAGGCCGGTATAGACGGGGTATGAATAAACCATGACGGTGTAGGCAGGTCGTATAGGGCCGGCTGGGGCCGTGGGTGTAAGGAGCGCTGGCCGACCGACTCCCGTCCTGCTCGCCTCCTGCTCACCTTCTGCTCCCCGCCACTCCCCGAGCCCACCAGCCGCTCCCCCTTCACCTAATTGCCGCTAGGTGGCGCGAAGAGCGGACGGGATGCGGCTCAAGCTTGTCCCGGTTTGGTGTTTCGTGCGAAGACTAACCGTTCGATCTCGATTTACAAGTGATCCGGAGTAGAGTTTTTGAGGTTATTTGGTGCATTTCAGGACCACTGATACTCAAGAGAGCGTATATCGCCTTATCAATTTGTGTGTCTCTGAGCAAGGCGGAGAGTGATATCGTAGAAAGTGCCCGAGATTAAGGGGGATTTCCATATACTACTCACATATAGAATTGGTAGAATCTGTGATGTTATCGTAGCTCCAGATAGATAGTTAACAAGCCGCACTGCTAGAACCTTCATTGAAGGCTTAAAGACCCTACCAACTAAGAAATAATGTTTATTTCGCAATTCACAGATATGACGGAAATTGCACACGTCGCAAACCGATATCATGGGCTAGGGTGTATTATGCCATGTCCAGGGCACCTTGAGGGATTTGAATGTTTTCCCTGTAAATTAAAAATGTGTTCAAGAGGTCCCCCTTCCTCATTTGAAGGATGTAGTTGCTGTAGCTATTGTACTGACGCGGGTGGCCAGTCCATGTTTGGGCAGCATAAAGCCAATGTTTCACTTTTGACAGTAGTGAAATGAGGGAGGAGTCACGGTGTGACGTACCACCATATAATAATGTGTTCCGCTCTTAGCTAGCCAGAGTAGCTGCACGCACTGTGTGAGTAAACATCCTGTGAAGGTTGGACCTTTAATCTGCAGTCTAGGTTCTGGAGAGAGGCATATAGAAAATTGTGTTAGAGCGCGGAGCGTTGACTGAATGTGTTTGAGGGGACTCTAACCTTGGGACTGATCATGGTCAATCGAGTTCTTGTCACGGAACGACTATACATTGGATAATAAACAACAAATCCTTTCACAACGAGTGTTCACGTCTTACATGATGAGGGAACTATAATTATGTATTGGACGACCGCAGTCGACGAGGAGGGAGACTGTGAATGGAGCTAGCTATTATCTATACAACTAAACACCACTTACACGCACTAACTTTAAATGGATAATTAACCTCTCTATAGTTCACTATAGTACAAACTGTGAATCATATCATTCGTAATGTGACCATTAGAAATTGGCAATTGTAGTTGAAAAACACCCTTCTGCCATTAAAATTAGAATACACGAAAGCAGTCATGTCTTTTGGTTGAAATATGGCGTTCGGGGGAAATATATATATACTCTGACTGAAAGGCTCACATTTCAATGTTTCATAATGAACGAGCAAAGTAAACCCGCTTAAGTGAAAAACGAGAGGGTCGACTTTGCCGCCTTCAGCGGGCAGAAGGGGGCCATAAAGTCGGTTTTTGTTGGCCGACTTCATATCATGCCCCGCCGCTATATCAATAGCTAAGTGGGTTGTGGGCCCGGGAGGGGGTTGGGGCTGTAGGAGACAGAGGGACGGGGCCCTTTGTGCCGAATCCCTATCTAGGCGGCAGGCCATATGGTATCATTAGTGTGTAGGTCTGAAGGACTCGCTGTCATAAGTAATAGTGTCAGTAGTCGTGGGTAGATGCAATTTAAACGAATATATACAGATTATATATTTAACATTATACTATAATTATACATGTATGGACATACATATCCGCAATAATAATCAGTTAACATGATAGAAGCATAATAACCCTAGATACCCTAAACAAATCTTGCAAATGACCCCTACTAGTACTTTCCTTTTGGTTTACCATCTATAGCACTGTACACATACCCCTGAATGCTGAAATATTGTACCGGGGTCGACCTCGGGTATACGCCCGTTGGTCTTCTGGTATGTTGATTTGATATACTCCTCCCCCCAAAACCTCACAGCTGTATCAATATGAGATTGGCTCCTTCAGTTGTGGGCTGGAGCGTGCATAGCGCTGCAAATTCGTCTCCTTATACGTCTGTGTTATTAAATGGCAGTTAACAATTGACACCTAAAACGCCGTCCAATAATTGTGGTCGCACAAATCAGAATTCACCGGAGCCTCCGAGCATAATATTGTCGTTTTAAATATGGCAGTCCGTCCTAAAACGTTGCTCTTCCTTTACATCGCAGCATGTCTTGATCTATTAAGCAGATATTGGCACGTAGCCATTGACTGCATTTGGTATGCCTGAGTAACTTAAGTAACATAATTAGACAAAATCGCTCAATTGGGTCATTTCCTACACCCATATAACATCAGGTGAGAGCAATGTGGACAAGAGAGGACGTCGCTTGTGGCGTCATTTTTTATTGTTGTTACGAAATTTTGTTACGACTTATGCAGACGTCATGTTTTTGTTACACCACGCTGCTGCATCAGACGGAAAGTGACATCGATATGAACTCAATAGCTTTAAAGCGAGAAGGAACCTACACGTGGTCTATTACATGCAGTGGGGTGAATGGGGGTGTTCGGGAAGGATTGTATGGACTCCTCTCACAGCCCGCACCCAATCGTCCCCTGACATTTGGAGAGAAGACGGCCAAAAGGCCGATGGGTCTATGCACGGCCACAGCATGGGGCCTTCTATACGCCGCCAGAAGAAGTCTCTGCGCATGAGTATTGGAGGCTGCCAACACTGCGCATGTGCGGGCAGGTGGTGGAGGGCAGGGTACTCTCTGGTAGCGTACAGGAGGTTATTTCCGCTGGGGTCCACGGCTGCTTTCCTGTTTCCCTACCCTGCAGTAGACGTTGGGATCAGCTGCAGGTAGAGCCCACTGCCGAGTTCATCAGATTCTGACGAATTCAGCGTCATGTGCAACTCCTTGACCAATCAGATGGCTAGAAAAATCGGGCTGACCCGGTGGTCTAAGCAACGAGTATAGACAGTCTATACTCGTTGGTCTAAGCGAGTGACCTGGTAACCAGCATAGTTGAAAAGTTTGTTTGCGATAGAAATGCTAAGTAGGATTGAATGTTTATTGCATTAATTTAATATGTGTTACATTAATGTATGTCACTATCAGAGTCCATTTTGCAGTATCACCATAATTATTCATTTGACATGTTTTCGGATTATTTTACTGCTTTGTTCATGGTTCAGAGTGATCGCATAGTGTAACAAACAGTAAACTCTATGCTGGTCTTGGAGCTAAATCTATGTTGTTTTTGAAATTCTGGTTCACCAAATTCACTGCCAGCCTAAGGGCCGGTCACACTGCCTAACTCGACGAAAGTCGACAGCCTTAAGCTTATAATGTGGTATAGATTCACAGTACAGTCTTAACATTTTCCTTAGACCATCCAATGAGGTCTTACACACAATTTTTGAGATATGTAAGACTGAGTCGTCGGGGAGTGTGCCTTACTACATAAGCTATACATTGATATAATTGGCTGTGTAGGGAATAGGAGGGAGGCAAGACCATCCGGGGTCCTTGTGCCATCAAAATCTATGAATGGCTAGTTGAGTCGCGTTGGGCAGTGTGGCCGATGCTTTAGGTTCAGATTCCCTCCTCTCCAGAACCCTTTAGTTGGTGGGTTGGCCCAAGTCCAACTCCCTAAACCCCGTCCCTCTCCCCTTTGCCTTGCCTCACAATTAAAGGCTTACAGCCCGTGTGCGTGAGATGTAATGCGGGCTTGTAATCCACTTACAGGCTCAGTCCCTAGGGTTCGCCTGTATCTATTGACTTTAACATGAATAGGCACAAATGATGTGAGGGCACGTGATCCGGGTCAGCTCCGAACCTTAGTTACTACAAGAACGGCAGTTCCCATTGAACAAAAACGGCCTGGCCTAATGTGCCCTAAACAAACGGTCTTAATTATGCCAAGGCGATGCCCTATTGTAGGTTAGTTTTAACCCATAGACCAGACACAGTGATGCATGATAGAGGTTTTTTAACCAATAGACGAGACACAGTAATATCCAGTAATGCCCAATATAGGTTTGTTTTAAACCATGAATCATAGCAACGCCCAATATAGGGGTTTATTTTAACCCATAGATTAGACTTATGTTGGAGGTTTGTCTAACGTGCATATCAGACATGGCCATGCCTAATAGAGGTAATCAGCCATAGTTTTAACCCATTTATCAGACACAGTGATACTTGTTAGAAGTTTGTTTTAAATAACCTATATATCAGATACAGCAATGTTTGATAGAAGTTTGATTTAAAGGGAGCCAAAACCAATAAATTCAGCGAAATTGTCCAAACTCAAATAATCATGGAAATCAATGCTTTGAGCTTGTTTCTGGCCCATATCAAAATCTAAACCATAGAATTTGCTAGAAACACAATTCTCTTGCTCAACTCATGATCAATTATATTGATGTGGATCCGTAAAAATGGGGTTTGTTAACAAACACATGGAAATATTACCATCTCATGTTGAATTCTAATCTCATGTTGAATTCATGTTGAATTGAGCTAGTTTCCACAGTTAATACTTTACAAGTGACCTTTACTAGATTCATCTAAAATATTTCTATACCTATCTGAGCTTTGAAAATGTTGTCAGTTATATTGGCTTTGGGTCCATTTAACTAAGAGGATCATTTCAACACATTGGTCGGACAGTGATGCCTTATAGAGGTTTTTTTTAACTCATCCATCAGGAGCAGCCCTGCCTGATAAAGACTTATTGAACACATAGACCAGATACAGCGATGCCTGATAGAGACTCATTTGAACCCATATATATAGAACAGACACAGCGTTGCCTCATAGAGCTTCATTTTAACCCCTAGATCAGACACATCGATGCCCAGTAGATGTTTTTTAACCCATAAATCAGACTCAGTGATGCCTGGTAGAAGTTTGTTTTATAACTAATACATCAGAGTCAGCAATGGTCGAGAGAGGTTTGTTTTAACCCATTGATCAGACACAGCGATGACCTATAGTCGTTTCTTTTAATTGATATATCAAACCCAGCAGTACCTGATAGTGGTTTGTTCTAACCCATTGTTCACACAGAGATATCATGAATAACGACCAATTCAAGAATTGCATGTTTTATAATGGCAGGTGTATAAAGAAAGCATTACTCTTTTCGTCATACTGCCAGCTGCACCGCGTTATAGTTATCATAAATCCACTTTTGCATGAGTGGGGCTGGTAAGGAGACCGATTGTGCATTGAACGTTAAAAGCGTGTGGTTTGGTATTGGGATTCCTGAGGTCATTCTGTTCTAATCCGTTTAGGAAGCGGAAACAGTCTGAAGCATATTATATACATGTATTGACATTTTGGGCATCTGTATTGTCTTGATATTGATCGGAGGGATGTCATTCGCATTTCCTGTCGAATACCTTGTGACTCTAATTCTCTTTCGAAATATTATGCTATCCAACAAATTCATGCCTAAGCAAACACGGTCTAAAAATAAAACAATAAAGATACTCCTAGCATCATCTTGGTCTTTTGATGTCTTCTGAGCAATCTCGTGTGTTCGTCATTGATCATAAGCTGATAAGGGGTTTATTGTGTGTGGTGGGGGGTTTGTCACTGGGGGTTTGACATCGATCACGGTAGGGGGGTGGAGGGAGTCGTCATTGATTGTTCAGGGTTCTTTATCGATTTTTGGGTGTTTGTCATTTATCGTGGGGAAGAGGGGAGCTGTTAATCGATCGTGCAGTTACTGAAATTCAAAATACCCACATACCACAGAGTTCTTAAAGACTAATATTTTAGATTTCTAACTTCGTATATACTACAATATACTAGGTTCAGGGCTAGATTCTAGGTTAAAGTGTTTAGAATCTTTTCACCTCACTTCATTAAATTTTGGACTCGTTTCATAAGAATCGATCATTATTATGTGATGTAAAGGGGAAGAGCAATAATAATGAACAAAGTATAGATATAATGCTGCCTAAGGCTCTCTCTCGAGGTAAAAAGGTCCTCGCGCCCCAGGCGTGAGTCGTCAGGGCAGCCCCATCTCCCGTTGCCTGTTCCACCTTAAACAAGATCGCCTTTGTAAATGACAGAAATGAGAAGGAAATTAGGAAGAAGATGAAAGGCAGTTTTATCTGACACATAATGAGACAATATTCACGATACGTATAAGAACAATTATGTGGGAGCTGAATGGCGTATAACATGTAATAGATGGTAGGGCTTTCCAAGCAATGTTGACTTATTGGCAATATTCTCGAGCTCTGTGTGTTTTAGAAAACCATTAACACCAAGGGAAACGTATTTTTTGGTCACTGGTGCTTTGGCGGATTAATTTCCAAATACAACCTGTTAGGTTTCACTTAAAGGAAACAGAATTCTTTTATTTAATTAAACGAGAGGCGATGATATTTCCCTTCAAATGTCATACTTTATTATTATTATGTGAGAAGGGCATGGATGATAAGTGAGGACAATGTGATATGATTTTGCACCTAGCTAGTAATCGTATAAAGGACTAGATGAAACTGTAATAAGTGTAAGGGGTGGCAATCCATTTGTGCTTCAGCTTAAGTGTCATGTATGAGAGCTGGGTAACTGCCTGACTGGAGTGACCTTTTTGTCCTATTGCTCTGACTTATTTGTCCTTTCCAATACTGATGTCAGTGAAAAGTTAGTATATTTTGTTGTATGTTGACAAACCATCAGTGGATTAAAAGTAAAAGTTATCAAATACACGAGCAAAGCACTTAGCGTATCAACAACAACATACTTTTGAATAAGAACGGTAATATTGTGCCTGATTGAGTGGTTTTGTTTCAAATAACATTTTCTTTTACTAAGGGGATCCGAATTCAGTTCTAATGTCTTTCACAAGCCTAAGGTTTACCTGTTCAATCTAAAACAGCATACATCTATAGTTTAGAGTACAGTTGTGTGATTTGGACAGGTAATTTGAATGGGTTTTTTTTTAGCAAAATAAGCTGCTTGTAGATTACACCATATTTCCCCAGTGTACATCCAGATGTACATGGAGTCTCCCATGTTCACGTGCACCTGGGGTCGGTCCGTCCATGGGACTGCATGCAGTATAGAGATAAGGGGCGTACGTTATCCCCAGACAGCCGCCACACTGTGAGGGTACAACCAGTCCTACCCTAATCCGATGGTGGTTTCAGTGCAAAGATTACAATAAAAAAGAGCATATGTTTAAAATGGTTTTCCGTTATCTCTTAACAGAATATTTCATTTTAGACCCAACCCTTGATCGTATTAAAGTGACGCTGAAAGAGCCGCTTGTTTTTCAACATTTACTCGGCCAGCTGCAAGTAAAACATACCAAAGATTTGAATAACTGATTTGAATAGTTGAATAACCGAAAAATAAATGCCTGTATTCATATCACTTGTGATCAACATTTTCAGTGAAGTATACATACAGTACATGATGTAGCAATCAAAAAATTGTAATTCGTAAAAGCGTGCACACAGTTAAGAAATGGGTCTGGAATGTCTTATTCCATTCCCTAGCTAATTTCTGGTATTTCCGATATGGCATTAAGTGCACACCTAATCATACGTGTAGACCTTCTTCAAAATGCAACCTTTCTAAAAGGATCTATTATGTTAGACATGAGTTCGTATTGATTTTCTTCTGACCTGACAAAAGAGGATAAGAGAGTTAAGAGTGGTACATCAGTGCAGTGCGCTGCGCCTAGAAGCTAAAGATCCCCAGGTAAATCACAGGTAGGTTTCCACCAAATCGGTCTGTATTTTCTCACATGATACCTGCACATCTTATTCCCTTACAGCCTACGACATGCCAAATGTGCAGGAAGATCCTAGATTCATATACATATAAGAAAATCATTGAAACCGGCCGTTTTCCAATGCATGCAATCTGAAAACAATCAATATCATATTGAATTTAGTCACATAATGATCCTGAGATGTATTGGTTCCAATATTATCCTACTGTTTTTTATTACTTAGGCCTATATGCAAGACATTTCACAAGAGGTTCTCTTTTTTTTGGAAATTGTATTAGCTTCTTCGCCGACAGGGTGACAATGGGTCCTTACGAAAATTCACATACATTAACCTTACGGTAATGTGTTGTCCTAAGCCAAACAAAATTTATATAGGTCACTATCATAAGCTATCGTTAACAATTGTCCTAAGGACTATGTTTATAAAGGGTTTACACAACCCGACAATTGCTTCAGATAAAAGCCTAATAATGATCATCGTAAGGGTAATAAAAACACTATAAAATATACCACAGGGGCGTTTACACAGGCCGACAGAGGCTCTTAAGATAAGAAAAATCATTATCGTAAGCCCAAATTTATTGTTGTAAGCCCATTCTCCTAAGCTTTTCCCCAAAAAATTTCATTATCTTAAGGAACTGGTCCCAACAAATCATCGTAAGCCTTAAGGCCGTATTCCACATACCGAAAGTGCTTTGCCGATTTGCCGCCAATACAATTTCGGCAATAATGGGCAGCGCTGCGGATAAAATTTACGAACATGTTGGTAAATATTTCCGGCCGATTATATACCGGCCGCCGATAACGCACTTTCGGCCGCCTATTACGCACTTTCGACGGTTGAAAGTGTGTAATTGGCGGCCGAATCGGCGGCCGAAAGTGCGGGCCGCCGGTATAGAATGTTTCCATGGTGAGGGTCAGTATCGGCAGCGAGAGGTTAAAATCGGCGGCCTGCACTTTCGGTACGTGGAATACGGCCTTTACGACAGGCTTAAGAAAATGATTCCCTTGTGATGAAATGGGTTTACATAGGCCGATAACATTATCTGGACTGTCGTGAGGCTTCCGTCAGTCATCGGGACTGTCGTAAGGCTTATGATAATGACTGTTGGGGAACTATCATAAGCATTTTGACGGCCTGTGTAAACCCCCCTTAACACATGATCTTCCAGATGTTAGATGAATGATAATACAATAATGTAGTATAGTAATATAAGATGAATTTTACATGATTGATGAGCAATGAATAAGTTGCAGATTCGTCAAAACATAGTCCAGGATCATGTTGATATAAGGCAATGTGCATTCATCATCAGGGACAAATCAACTTTATCATTTTTCAACCTTTGTGGTTGCCCGTTGTACATTGACTGCTAACGTTTCCCATATTCGTATACCTCTTATCATTGGACTATGTAGATAAATCTCATACTTTCACTTCACCTTTTGCTTAAATTTAATCATATTGTTACTCCTTCCGCATTATAAAATTAAATTGAGGTAATCAAACACCTTGCAGTTAACTCATATCAGAATATTTTTTTTCATTATTCAGTCCACTTCCTACGTACACATAAGATCTTCCAGCGGAACAGTGTGTATTTAATAACATATTTACAATTTATACTATTTACAAGTGGCTTTGCCAGGATTCGAATCCACAACCTTTGGGTTTGGAGGTGAGGGCCTTAACCACTACACCATGGAGGATGAGGCTGGAACTAAGAAATGGAGTTCCCACAGGTCCTTTTGAAAGCAGTTTAACAAAACAGCAACCAGATGTACAAGTTGGTTATGGCCAATTTCACTGGTTCTTGGTAAGACCTGAAGAAAGTTCAGTATGTAGGCAGCAACATGCGAAAGGACATCATTTTAGAAGGGGTGGGTAACAAACACAATCATAATTACAATGAAACAATCAGAATAACTGGTTGTTTCAGTTACACAACTGAAATATAGGTATCTGAGCGATTCTTGGAGGTCCTAGATGACTCTATACAATACACCAGATGGACCATGAACAGGGAACAACAAGTTTGATTGGCCTTGGAAGAAACTATCGGCTCAAGTTGTCACAAAAATGTAAAAAGTTAGATATTTTGTTGTTGATAAATATAGTTCCAAATTCCATTCCTGTCGTTTGCAGTCCTTCACAGACGTGCATTAGATTAATTTGGTGTTCAGTGGCGGATTTAGAGCTGCGCCCCCCCCCCCTCTTTTTTCCCCCGAAATTTGGACTTTTTTAATGTAAAATACGTATACGGCCGTAAAGTAATTAAGAGAAGAAATTCTAATAGCGCCCCCTCCCCCCGGGCCCCTCCCCTCCCCTTTTTCGACGCTGGTGTTTCCATGCAAAAAGTCTACCAACGACCACCACCGGTTACTGAATCATTGGCTTTCGTTAACAGCCATTCATTGGAAAAGGGGCTTCATACTGTATCCTAGGATCACAATGGAACACCCCCGCATACGTCAATAGCAGAGTGTATGTGATCCATTCCGATATATACCTAAAGGTAATATATACATTGGTACCGGTAAAAACACAGCTTTACCTGTGCCTGCCCACCCTCCATAACCCTTCTCATCTTACTACCTCCCATCAATGTCTATGACAGGGTATGTACAAGTGGGCAATCAGACTCACTATACGCCGATTATGCTTCACGTCCACGTGACCTTTACATCACAGCCACTGCTCTCTTATCATACGGAACCACATAACACTCGATACAAAGGTGACTTTCTACTTTCATAGGTCTAGGGCATGATTCACACCATATGATGCAAGGGGATCAGGGCTATGCTTGAACCTACACTGAAAACACAAAATCGTCAGTGAGCCACTTTAAAGTCGTCAGAGGGTTGTCAAAGGTGACTTTTGGGTTGTCATATGTGACTTTCGGGTTGTTCCAAGGCTTATTCCAGGCCATTGGTGCTGTATGATGATCTTGTGACAATCCTGTGACAAATTTGAGGGTTGTCAGAGGGTTGCTTTTGCTTTTGTGATGCTGGATGACAACCCAAAGGTTGTCATTTTCTCCCAACAAAAAGGTCATCAGAGAAGCAAAAATATAAATCAGGCTGTCAGAGGCTGTCAGGGAAGAAAATGAGAAGTCAAAAGTTCTGCCTGACAACTCTAGGGTTGTAAGTGAATGGTGCCTAAAACAACAGCTTAAAGCATGGGTGTTGTCCGTGAGAAGGACGAGATTTTATATGTTGTAACTCTCACATAAGCGCACCAAATTCGTGACGTGACCAATAACGTTGCGTTATTACGTTCCACTACAGCAAAACACCACAGGATAAGGGGTGGAGTCCTTAACGTTAGAAACGCACAGACGATACTCCAGCTTTAAGGTTGTCATGGCCTCTGTCTAGGACAACCCTAGGGTTGTAAGTGAATGGTGCCAAATAACATACAACTCATAGTCCTCCACACCTCCTGCGCGAATTTGTAGGAGGCAAGTCTGAACAGGGCTTGTGACCTCAGGGGAGGCATTAGGCCTCATCAGAGCATGTTATGAGTTATGTTTGAAAATTCATTACTCTGAAACTGCTACTCCCAAAAACCAGACTGATAGTTTAAATAATGAACTATTGGTTCTGAAAGTTTCAGATTTCCCTTAATTATACACTTTTAATTACATCAATGTTAATTTGGCTCCTTGCCTCCAGTGCTAAACCTGTGCCTCACATGACCTCAAGAGCCTTCAATGCATGTGTATGTCGGAGGTTTACCTGATGACCATGCTGGTGAGACTTTTACATTTAGATGGAGTCTATTTTGATAATAAGATGTAGGGAAGAAAAATATTTTGTCATGAGATACAAAATAGATAAAGGGGGACCGTATTCAGGGTAAAAAGCGACTTTTCTTGTCTCCTTTAAGAAGATGCATATGCAACCAAATTATAGTAACCATAGTCTCAGGGGCAAGCATTACATTGAAGTTCCAAATAAGGGTAAATAACATTTAAATAGAATTCCTTTACACAAAAATTGAATTGAAAACCTTTCTTTCTGTTTAACAACTCTATGACAACAACAGGGTTGTAAATATATGCCTGATAGAGCGTCCCTCTCCGAAAGGAAGCCCTGGTAGCTCAGGGGTCTATGATGCCATCTGCAATGCAGATTCAATCCCCACTCATTCTAAAAAAAAATGTTAACCTTTCCGACAACCTTGTGACAACCCTGGGTAATCCTTACATAACTTCAGAATGTTTCGACAACCCATGGTTGTGGTTTTTGTCACCATTCACTTAAGACCCTCAGGTTTTCATAGACACAGCCTGTGACAACCCATAGCTGTCGTTTCACTTATTCACTGATCCTAGAGTTGTCAAAGACAGAGCCTATGACAACCTTGGGATGTTGTTTTAGGCACCACTTTTGACAACTCAGTGTAATTCAGTGTAATGACGAAGGATTCAATGCATTCCACCCTATCCTGATAATGAAGAACTCTCCTTAACCTTAATGACAACGCATTATAATAAAGTATTTAAGGCACTCTCAAGACACTCTGTTTGACCATAATGACAAAAATATGGAAAAACAAAAACGAAAAAAGCTGCAAGGCACTCTCCTCAATCCTAATGATGAGGGATTCGAGGCTCTCTCGTCGACCTTAACCACAACCAATATAAAGCACCTTCTTAAATGAAAAAGATGAAGGAATCAAGGTGTCCTCTTTGACCCTGATGATGAAGGATTCAAGTCACTCCCCTTCACCAAATGATGCAGGATCCAATTCAAGGCCATATTCCACCTTGCGTTAGCGTGCATTTGCGGCCGCTATTTAAGGGGGCCGCAAGCAATCTGCGTTCCAGATACCAACATGTTGGTATCTCTGAGTATGTGACGCAAACGGAGGCCGCAAACGGAGGCCGCAAACGGAGGCCGCAAACGGAGGCTGCAAATACCCATATTCCACCTTGCGTGACCCTACCGCAATCACATTTGCGGCCGTTTGCTTGCGTCTGGTGACCGCTAACAAGTGGAATATAGCCTTAAGACAGCTTGGGCCGCAAGCACTGGCCGCAAGTAGTGGCCGCAAGCACCTATATTCCACCTTGCGGTCGCGTTTGCGTTTACGGCATTTGCGTCCGTTTGCGTCCGTTTGCGTCCGTTTTTCGGGTGGCCACAAGCCGCAAATGCAAAGTGGAATATGGCCTTCACTCTCCTCAGTCAAATGACAATGGATTCAATTATGTTTCCTCGAGATAAATAGGAGAAACTTAGGGTAGGGGCCCGACGGCCCGAGGAACGAGGAACGAAGGACCGCAGCATGGCACGAAGGCATGAAGGGCGGAACGAAGGAACGAAGTCCGCGGGGACGAGGGCGCGGCAGGCTCGGCCCCACGCTACCAAACAATAGGCGACCGTCGGCCCGACGGCCCCGCGGACCGGAACCACGGGGTGGACCGCCCGGTGGGGGTGAATGCTGGTCTGGGAGATAGAGCGAGACGAACCCCGGCCGACCCGTACCCCTACCATAATTTCCCTTCCCCGCAGTCCTCCGTTTGACATCGAGCGCCGATTCCCGACCGATTCGCTCAGCCCCCCTCCCCTCGTGCGCGAGGCACGACTCTAAAAAAAAACACATCTCGGTTCTTGGCCCGGATTCCCCGTCCGCCCCGAGACCCGAACAATCCCCACGTTCCTCTGTTGTAAGAATCGGCAACCCCGACTTACCAGAGAACGTCACACTGGTGGCAGCGGTGGTGCTGAAATAAGCACATACGGACTTGTGGATCCTGAGTGTTTCGTCGATATTGGATGCTCATGGCGACAGCTGCGGTCTTCGATCAGATGGATTCTGACATCGCCTTCAAGGAAGGTGGGGAGGAGAAAGGAGGTGCGAAACCCGAGGCCAAAGGGAAGGACACAACCATCATGGATAGGCGGTTTAACTTTATGGGAACGTCCACCCCGACGGATGAGCAGAATGCGCGAGCTCAACAACAACAGACCGGCCAGGTAGGAGCGAGTTTGAAGAAGTTTAGTTTACGACTGGAAAAGTATGATGGAAAACCGGACTTTGAGGGATGGATCAACCAATTCGAGGAGTACGCAGATTTGGGACGTTGGACGACTGAGGGGAAGGCGGCGATGCTCTTTCTTTCGCTGACGGGAACGGCACGAATGTACTTTGTCGGACTCCCGGACAGGGAACGACTCCGTTACCCGGCGAGGGTAGAGGCGTTGCGTCGGAGGTTCGGTCAGGAAAAGGATACGCGCAATGCTCTGCAAGAATTGGCGGGATTGAAGCGCGTAAAGAACCAAACAGCGAAGGAGTTGGCCGATAACGCCCGACGGTTGGCGTCGAGAGCCTACTTCTCCAACGACTACGCCAGCCAGGAAAAAGCAGCATTACACGCGGTTCCAGGCTGCAGTTGGGGAAGACCTTCAGCTGAAGTGTGCAGAGAAGGGATGCAAGACGTTGGAGGAGGCGGTGGAGGTGGTAGAAATACAGGAGCGATACTCACGCCGCCTCCTGCGGGCAGTGAAGCCCGAGGAGGACGCCAATACACAAATCACGGCCTTAAACGGTAAGTTGGAGGAGATGATGAAGGAATTGGCAGAAGAACGAGAAGCCAGGAGACAGGCAACGGCCCGGAGAGAGGCGTTCAAGAAACGAAAAGAAGACCTGGAATGTCACCAATGTCACCAGAAGGGCCACTTCGCGAGGGAGTGCTCTCAGCGTCAGGGAAACGGACAGTCGCCGTCGCAGTAAGCGCGGGGCCCCCTTCGGGCGCGGGGAGAGAAGTAGTAGGCATGGGAGAATGTGGACTTTATGTGGCCGGAACGGTAGGAGAGAGTGTCGTCCGTTTTTTGGTTGATACCGGATCTATGATTAGTTTGCTGTCAGACCGTCTCTGGAGAGAGTGGGGACGAAAATGGGAAGACCTGGACAGATACGAAGGACGCCTCTGCTCGGTGGATGGTAGTCCGCTGCGGTGCTACGGATGCAACAACTTGTCAGTACGATTGGGAACACGCGTGTTGCAGTGGACATTCATGGTGGCAGACATCGGTAGAGATGAAGGAATCCTCGGAAACGACTTCGCGGTGAAATACCGGCTAACAGTTAAGCCCCACGCGAGTGCTGTCTTCCTGCCCGCCGAAGGGGGGGGAGAGGGGGAACGAATCCCAGGAGTAGAACGAAGAACGGATGGGGTTCGGGCAGTTACCGTCGGAGGACAGGTCGTGAGAATCGAGGGAACGACGGAAATACCCCCGCTCCAGGTGACCCGAGTAACAATAGTGGCAAGAGTGGACGTGGAACAGAGTGGACAGCTGGCTGTCATCACCGGCACTGGATTACCCATGGGACTGGAAGTGATCCCAGGAACGGTGACGTTAGGAGAGGAAAATAAATTTTGGGTGGCCAACCGAGGGACCGAGAGCGCGAACTTGGAAACCGGCAGAGTACTTGGAGAAGCTACCTTCATACAAGAAGTACGAGGTACGGGAAGCGATGTAAAAGAACCCCCTGGAGCGCTCGTCGAAATGATAGAGGAGGCTAAGAAAGGCCTAACCACAGAGGAAGGCGGAGAATTGGAAAAAGCCATCATGGCCCGGGAACAAATGTTTGCGACCTCGAAACATGAGCTAGGACGGACAGACTTAGTACAACATCGAATTAGTACGGGGGATCAGATGCCGATCAAGCAAAGGGTCAGACGGTATCCGGCCACCAGGAGAGAAGAGGAATGAGCACTGGTGGAGGATATGTTAAATCTGGGAATCATCCAGGAGAGCGGAAGTGCGTGGAGCAGCCCGACCGTCTTGGTGAAAAAGAAGGACGGAGGAACGAGATTCTGCATCGACTATCGAAAATTGAATCAGGCTACAAAAGTGGACGCCTATCCGCTCCCACGGATAGAGGACAGCCTCAACACCCTGGGCGGGAGCCTATTCTTCAGCAGTCTGGATCTCACAAGCGGATATTGGCAGGTAGAGATGGCACCCGAGGACCGAGAGAAGACGGCCTTCGTGACTCAAGGAGGATTATATGAGTTTAAAGTGATGCCATTTGGGCTAGTGAACGCCCCGGCCACCTTCGAGAGACTGATGGAAAGAATCCTCAGAGGAATTGTGTGGGAGGAGTGTCTGGTATACCTGGATGACATATTGGTCTTCGGGCCAACGTTTGAAGTGACTCTGGAAAGATTGGTACGGGTTCTGGACCGATTGAACGCTGCAGGGCTGAAGTTGAAAGCACGAAAATGCAGGTTGTTCCAGAAGAAGATTCCGTTCTTGGGACACGTCGTCTCATTCAACGGGATCGAACCCGACCCCGGAAAGTGTCAGCAAGTAACCGAGTGGCCGGTCCCTCGGTATCTCCATGAGGTACGAGCCTTCGTGGGATTGTGTTCGTATTATAGAAGACATATAAACGGCTTCACGGAATTGGCTGCCCCCTTGTATGAATTGGCAACGAAAGAGGAGCCTTTCGTGTGGAGCGCGAGACGACAAGAGGCGTTTGGTGCCATGAAGAGGGCGTTAACAGAGGCCCCGGTGTTGGGATTCCCGGAGGAAGAAGGACAATGGTGGCTTGACACGGACGCCAGTGACGTGGGGACGGGAGCCGTGCTATCACAGGAGCAGAGAGGGGAGGAACGGGTAATAGCTTACACGAGCAAAACCCTGGAGTCGAATGAGCGAAAGTATTGCACCACGCGGAAAGAACTGTTGGCGGTGGTGCGAGCTTTGAAGCATTTTCGGTGCTACATCTATGGTCAACGCGTAATAGTCCGGACGGATAATAGCGCGGTTAGTTGGCTGCAGAGAAGTAAGGAACCGATGGGGCAGGCTGCCCGGTGGATTGAGATTATCGACTCGCACGACGTGTCGTTCCAACACCGTCCGGGTAGGAAGCATGGGAACGCTGACGCGTTGTCCCGGTATCCGTGCAAACAGTGTGGAGAGGAACACGAGGGTACCGAGAAAGTGAGAGTAGTGACGCGGTCCCGGGGGTATGAGCCCGGATGGTCCCCGCAGGAGATGAAAGCAGCGCAGAGGAGGGATCGAGATATAGGACCGATTATCGCACGGATGGAAGAGGATGCGAACCGGCCAGGTTGGGAGGTCATATCTCCGGAATCCCGAGAAACAAAGATCCTATGGAGGCAGTGGGAAAGATTAAGCCTCACGGATAGCGTGCTGCATCGGAAGTACTGGGAATTAGAAGGACATGGTTGGAGGAACCAACTGGTCGTTCCCAGAGAGGAACGGGCCGAGTTGGTGAGGGAATACCATGGAGGCGCCGCAGGAGCGCACCTGGGAGTCGCCAGAACGACGGCCCTGTTGGAACAAGGGTTTTACTGGCCGGGACTCCGAGAGGACGTGCGGAAGGAATGTCGAGAATGTGACTGCGCGTTGCTGAAAAGAGGACGAGGAAGACGGGAGCCGCTGCATCAATACATAGTAGGGGAGCTGATGGAACGTCTGGCCATGGATGTTTCGGGCCCGTACCCAGTCACGAAACGAGGAAACAAGTACTGCCTGATGGTGGGGTGTTATTTCACCAAGTGGCTGGAGTGCTTCCCGATCCCGGATCAGAAGGCAGTGACAGTAGCAGACAAGCTGGTTGAAGAAGTAGTAGCACGGTACGGCGCGTTTCGGGAACTACACTCGGATCAGGGCACGAATTTCGAATCCGAGGTGGTGGCTCAGGTCTGTGCACTGTTTGGAATACACAAAACGAGAACGACGCCGTACCACCCCCGGAGTGACGGATACATAGAACGAAGTTTCCGCACTTTAGGGTGCTGTCTGAAAGCTAGCTGCCGAGCAACAGGCCGGGAATGGGATGAGATGGTCCCGCTCGTGATGATGAGCTACAGAGCAACGCCACAAGCCAGCACGGGAGTGACACCGAACATGATGATGCTGGGCCGACAGACCATGATGCCGCGACAAGCGATATATGGGAGACTTCTAGGACCGGAGGAGGAACCCCGACGGGTGGGCGACTACGTGGAAAGCCTGGAGAGAGGGCTAGTCGCGGCCTATCGGGAGGCCCGGGCAGGGCTGAAACGAGCCGCCATTCATCAGAAACACGAGTACGATGGAAAGGTGACTCGGCGGGAATACCACGCTGGAGAACTGGTCTGGGTGCACGATACGGTGGTGGATAGGGACAAGGGAACGAAATTGCGATTTCCATGGATAGGCCCTGCACTGATCGTCAAGGTGCTTGACCGAGGACGGGTGGTAGTACGGAAGAAACGAGGGAAACCGGGGGGGGTGGTCCATGTGGACCGCCTGGAACCCTACAGAGGACATGCTGCGCCAGCCTGGATGGTAGCTGACCAGCAAGGATACGAGGCTGCACAGTAGATGCTTGGGGTGGGGCGCGCTAGGGCACGTACGGAAGCGGAGTACCCCCTTTTTGTGATGAAGTCGTTCTCGTGTCTCGATTCCGCAGGTGGAAGACGACCAAGGGAACGACCAAATCGGCGCTACACAGAAAGGCTTTGGCCAAAAAGGACTGATCAACCTGGGGCCATTGAGTCGGGGCGGTGCGTTGACCACTACAGTAGGCGTGCAGGTCGTTAGGCTGTAGAGATTTGCTACCTAGCTGAAGGTTGGTTCTCTTGCGGATGTAATATAGGTGGGAAATGCGGGGTTGGAACGAAAAACGGCGTTCTGGAGCCACGACGGCCCGAATGTCTAAAGTAGTCCCACGTAGCCGCTTTCCGGTCAGTTCAGAGGAACCACGGCGTGGAAAAGATGGTTGGATTACAACGAAAGACAGACCCGGCGGCAAGCTGACGAAGACTTTTGAAGTAATGCTGACTTGGTAATACCGCTTTACAGCGTCCAGGAGACCGGAGGAGAGTAGATGCGGCACTCTCGGGAATGCCGGAGGAACGAACGGACGGTTGTAAAAGGCGAGGCCTGAAACGAGGACGGGCTTTAAAGTAGGTCGTAAAAGAAGTAAAGATGACAAAGAGAACGGGGCGGCGGCGAGAGGATAATAACGTCGAGCCCCTGTGTTCTCCGGGAAGTGTGTGGAAGCACTGTGAGGGCCAGGTGAAAAGGCAAGAGGAGGCGACAGAGATGAAAGGACCAAGGACGTCCGGTGGGGCAATAAAAGGCCTAGGAAGAAAACGCGCAGACGGCGAGGGGCCGCGAGGTAAACGGCAGGCAGGGCGGTGACCAGCGGCGGGCCGCGGGGACCGGAAATAGTAGGGGGCGCCACCGCTGAAGTGGGTGGTGAGCTTGACGCTAGGGGTCGCTAGTGCAGGCCACGCCCACTTCCGCCTGCGGCGGCTACAAAAGGCAGAGCGCTCGCCGGAGCAGGTCATTCTGGTCAGCCGATCAGAATTCATCACATCGCAGACGAGCAGACCAAGCTAGGAGAGGAAAAAAAGCAGAGAAGTGAGACGAGCAGCATCACCACGAGGCGGAAACGAAGAAGGCTGACGGGACGAGCTTCGAGTTTGGAACGAGGCCCGAAAGCCCGGAAAACAGACGCGATGAGCGGACAGTGTTGGGAAGGACATTGTCGCGGAAAGGAATTCAAACACCTAGCCAAGCACATCCGAGGCCAGCACGATGGAGTACGGAAGCAGTACTACATGTGCCCGGTGTGTTCGAGCCGAGCATATTCGACACACCAGGACTGGAAAAAGCACATGTGGGAATCACACGAAGGAAACTTGCTGAGAGGGATGCCAAAACAGGACCCCCTTCTGAGGCTGGAGTATGCTGCGGCGTTCGCCTTGGATCCGAAAGGACGACCGCCGTACACCAGTTTCGCTCCTGGAGACGAAACGGCGGCCCGGGTAGCCGATTTGGAACATGACTACGCTGTGCGTCATCCGGAGGGATTCCTTCCCCCCGAGAAAGCGGTGGACAAGGAGGCACCGGAGAGGCCGCGGCGGAGGATTCGCGTACCTTACTACCCGAGGGCATCAAGAGGGTCCGACGACAGCGACGTCGAGCAGCCGGAGCAGGAAGCAACAGAGGAAGAACCGGAGGCCGACGAGGCCGGCGAGGGAGCCCAAGCAGCCAAGGCAGCAGGGAAGGGACCCTTGGCCGGAGTAACGGAACGGTCGACGCCCACGCGCCGTTCCCCTCGGAGGGCCGCGAAAGGGGTGCGGAAGGAAGTCACCGAGTCGCCGCGAAGCGCGAGCCGGGCTGTGATCAACCCGAGACCACTCCTGACAGGAGACCAAGTGGCTGGAATAGTACAAAGCCAAGTAAAGAAGTTAAACGCCCAGGGAGAACCGCGAGAACCGAGAGGACGAGGACTCCCCGGCAGAGGACTCCCGGGCAGAGGAAGAGGAGGAAGATCCACACCAGCCCCGAAGCCAGGTTGCTCAGGGATACCACCAGGGGCTGAGGTGGTGGAATTAATGAGCTCGTCCGACGATCAACATCCGAAAGTTAAGGGAGAGGAAGAGGAGCCTCCAGCCTTCAAGAGACCCCCGGCACAAGGATCCACGGCGGAGGAGCCGTCCCGGAAGAAAAAGTGGAAAAAGGTCAAGAAAGTCCCGAGAGAACTTGAGGAGGGAACGAGCTCGGACCAGTCAGAGTCGGGCCGGAGTACGTCAGTTCGGAGCGATCGGTCCTTGGTCATCGCCGAGTCCAGTAGCGCAGGAGAGCTGGGACCATCGCAGCCCGAGACCTCGACAGGAGTAAAACGGACCACGGGACTAGAACCACCTTGTAGCGACGCGCAGTTTACTATGATGACAGTCCACAAGAAGTCGGTTGTTTATGAGTCGCGGCACCCGAGGTACCCCGGATACCTAAAAGGAACGATGAACCGGGAAGGAGCGTTCACGGGTTACCGAGAGGCGAGAACAGACCGGGAGCTGGAGGACAGTATTCGGGACGCGCAAGGAGGCCGGTTGGCGGAGAGAGAGGCGCTGTACCTGGGGAGGTTCATCTTCGAGATGGCGGAGAGACAAGGACTTAAACCATCGGGCCGAGTTGAAAAAGTGAAGTATGTTCGACACGCGATCAAGACCGAGGAAACGACGTCGATGGCTTCAACGCAGCCGTTGTTCTCTACCCCTACCCCGACGAGGGCGGACTCACCCCTGGAGAAGATGGTATGCAAGCAGCCAGTGGTACCGCCCCCGGGACTGAAGCGGATGAGGGACATCTTAGTGGCACAGGATACGCCGGAAACACGAGCGGCTGTAGACAATTTGACCCGAGCCAGTCTGGGAAGCTCGTTCTTTGGGTCGCAGGGATCGAGGGGGACCCCGGGACCGCCGTCACCGGAGAGGATGAGATCGCCGCCAGGACCGGACACCCCACTTAAGGACGAGGACAAGGATGGACGAGCACTACAACCACGAGTTATGATGCATAGACTGAAAATACCGGCTGCTCAATCCATGGATACAGAAGTAGAGGACTCGGAAGACATGGAGTTGGGACAGGCCGAGACCAAAGGATACGAGCCGGACAGGCAAGAACTGGACGAGTCGGGGGCGGCTTCGGACTCAGTGTTCGGGTCCATAGGGATGGAGACACCAACGGCAGGACCATCTGGAGAAACGCCACGACTCAAGTTGTTACGGACGCAGGCCATTCAACAGGTCTTGCAGGGACACTTTCCGGTAACGGCACGGGCGGTACGGGACTGGGACGCGGAGGAGGCAATCCAGGTGCAACTGGCGTGGCCTCCGAGGCAGGTGCGAGGGATGACGGCCAAGACGAGAGCGATGGCTTCAGCGTCTATGGCGTTCCTGATGGCACTGGAAACGGGCCGCGAGCCAGAGACGTTCGACGAGGCAATGGCACAGTTCCCGACGGCAGCGCTGGGGCCGTTCACCCGAGAGTTCCCGGGAGTCGACAGGTTAATTAACGAACACAACCGGACCGTCCAGTTGGCTCAGACTTTAGTGTTGTATAAAAACGAAGACCAGCTAGACGACTTGTTAAAGGCGACGAGGGAGGTAGAAAAGCAGAGCGGACTAGTGGACCAACTTCTCGAGCTCCCGGCCAGGGAGGAGAGGCTGCTTCTACCGGCCCGACGTCAGGAAGAAGGATGAAAAGCCTCGAAAAGGAGAGAACGGTGTATGCTGCTTAGAGTCCTGCACGGAAGATAGCGCGACGGAACCAGAAGCGGAAAATGGCGCGTCGCGAGTCGGGTGGGGAGGGATTACGGGGCGTTGGCTCCTCACCCATAGTGTCAAACCCCCAGGGAGAGGACCGGGCCGAGGCGGAGGTACCTGAGCCGCACAGGAGTCCGAAGCCCGGATAAAAACTTTCCTGGAGACCGCTGGACGATCCCGAAACTTTGCTTTAAAACATCGGGAACGGACTGGCGGGCTCGAATATTCTCATCTTAAGTATTCTTACTAAAAACAAATTAGGTAGTTTCTTTATGGGAATCTTCTTCTTGCGGAATTGAACGAAACCGCATGTGTTAGGAGGTGTTGATCGTAATCAGCGAGCTGGAAGGTCCATGTCTGGAACGAACTTACCAAGCCTGCGGGGCGATACGGAATGGGAGGAGGCGCTCGGAGGAAAAGCAAGTGTGTAGCTGTTCCACTTCTTCCCAGAAGCCCCGCTGCGTTGGTTGGGACCAAGCAAGTTGAGTAGGACCGTCCGGTCGGGGAAATTGGACAGATAGCGGACCGGGCGGCCCAGGGAACGAAAAAATAAGGATAGTGATGGAACGTCGAAGCGAGAGTAAAACAAGGAGGTGGAATCGAGGAAAGGAACTCAGAACGAACGAACAGTATTGTGTAATTCTTGAGTCGACGGTCGTGCCGGGGTAAATAAGGTACCGGTGGACCGGCGACTCGCCGCTGGAGGAAAGGCTGGCGCGGGCCAAGACTGGAACCCTTCTCCCGTGCTGCCTTGAGGGATCTGGAGGCGAGTGAAGAACGACCTCTGTCCTCTAGCGGCACCTAAAAAACGAACTTTCCACGGCTCGTCTGGACTTCTTCGGGCTTCGACCATCTTGATCTTGGATGGATCACTCAGAATGTTGGACCGGATGGGCCCGGATTCATTGTACCACCATCTTCTGAGTTTCCTTGTCATCAGCCTCTTACCGCATACGGAGAGCGGTAGAGTGGAAAGTCTTGACCTGGATGCTGGTTTTAGCATGCCAAGGCCGATGCAGCGAGTCGTGAGAGGACTACGGTGAATTGTAGATGTCTCCCGGAGGACCGGGGTGCGAGCAGGGACGGTAGCTGAAAGGCCCTCGCTCGTGCCCCACCGAAATAATACATAAACAAAACGAAGTTGATAGACTTACTAAATTATATATTAATATCTTACCTGCAGTAACGACAGTGACTGCTTCCATGTCGTACTTCCTGATATCTTCTTCCCGACGAACGGAACAAAATAGTCTTTGAAACATATAGGGAGGTGGTGCTTGGAACGTCGGCCTCGGATGCCTCGATAGACGACTCAAGAGGTCTGCAAAGAACGACGGAAAGCGATCCTTCATCCCTGACTTGGAGTTCGACATCGGATGAGTTCTTCTCTAGATCCGGTATTTTGAAGCCGGCTGAGATGGGCCCGTTCCGGATCTCAAAAGTTGACGTTGGGTGCAGATCCCAGTTGATGTCCATCTTCCCTTTCTGCAACTTCTCCTTCTCCTTTCTCACAAATATCTTCAACTTACCTACTTCGAACCACCGTACCTAGGAGCAGCTCGGAACGATTCGAAGCTGTTGTCCCGGCGCGTGTCAAAGGCGTTCAAGTGGCTTCATGTAAATGGACATGGCACCGATGAAGACTGTGGCCTTACCCCAGAATCAAACCAGACCAAATCTTAAACTTACCTTTATTACGAACTATTTGTTGGTATTACAGTCTCACGAAAATCGTCAAGGAACATGGTCCTTCGGGAGGAAGAAGAAAAACTTAGTAAGCAGAGCGGGGCCCGAGAGCCCGAAAGACGAACGAGGGCCCGAGTGCCCGGAGTAGGAATCCTCTTCTTAAAAAATCATCTCATCAGAAGAACGAAGGAGCCTCCCTCTCGCCCCAAGAAGGATTGTCTTCCTACCGTTGCTCACGGGGGGGGAGGGATGAGAGGCGCCGGCTCCTGTCATCAAAGAAACCTCATCAAAAAGAAAATTGTCTTCTTATCGGGTCTCCGTTCCGGTTGTTGTCATGCCACTTGGGCCCGGAACGGTGACGAAAATACCCTATTAACTACATTGAACTCTCTCTCCGATATCTTCCTTTGAAATCTTTGAGTGTGTCGACGTGGTCGAAGACTGAACGTCTTGGTGCTGGGTTAACCATGAGGACATGTGCCACAAAGTCAAACTTCAGTTCCTGTACGGAAAATGGACACCTCATCAACAATTAATAATTCCAGTCTTCACAAACTTACCTTCACCCCAAACTCCATCCAGAGTTTCACTGTGACCAATAGCACGAACCCCGCGACGTCATCTGCTGAAGCTTCCACTTGGAACTTTAACGGTTGAACTAAGTTCCTCTCCACATCCATTGCCATTTCTTCTTTGGACCGCTGGGTACCTCGGCCTCCGGCTCGAACATGTTGTCCTTGCCAAACGTGAAAAGTCATTGGGAGGCTCTGAATGCCGAGGCGACCGAGGGCGCGAAGTCTAGAAAAGAACATTCTTTCTACAGTATTCCTTCTGTAAAGAAAACTTCAGTCTTTCTACAAAACTTCATCTTCAAATCATCATCACCCAAAAGAACGCAGAGAAGAGTGATAAAACGGAAGTACGAGGGGTCACGACCGACCGGGTGGGAGAATCGCGACCGATTCTCTGCCCAAAAACAACGGAGAACGTCTGGACGACGAAAAGTGGACAGAAGGTCGAGAGGACTAAGGGTCACGACCAACCCTTGCCTCTGGGTGGGAGAATCACGACCGATTCTCCGCCCGAACTAGGGGAGAGCGTCTGAACGACGAAAAACGAATGGAACGGGGGCATTGCGGGTCACGACCGACCCATGGCCCCGGGCAGGAGGACCACGACCGGTCCCTCTGTCCTAACGAGGGTAAAGGCGAGGAAAAACGCCGAGGGGCTAAGTACATAGAGCCCAGAGGAAAGGAGCGGGGGCGACGGGGTCACGACCGATCCCCAGTCCCGGGTGGGGGAGCCACGACCGGCTCGCTCATCCTAAGATGAGAAAAGGCGCAGTACGGGTCCTAATAGACCCAGGATAAGAACTATGACGAAGATAAAAAGTATATAAGAGACTAGGATATGTAAAACGAATTATATGAACTCTACCAAGAAGCGAGAAAAACGAAGAACGAAGAAAGAAGAAAGAAGAGAAATAAAAATTAGCCGGATAGGCCCCGGGGGCCCTCCAAGGTAGACCGGAGAGGACAGAGGGTGACACCTCCTCCTCTACCGATAAGGAGCGTAGGATTGATAGTTTAAAATGTTTCTGGTTTTAAAGTATGTCCTGTTGTCGTTGCTGTATGAACTGCTTTGAAATTTTGTAAGACGTGTTTTCCCACCTTTCAAGAAGGTGCGGGAGGGTGTGATGAATGGCTATTCATCCAAATATGTAGAGATCAAAATAAGAGAAAATAAGGTAATATTATAAAAGGTATATATGTTCGAAAAGGAACGAAAGTGTAAAAGAACGAAATATGTAAGAATGAACGAAAGTGTAAAAAGCCCGAAAAAGAGGCACGAATATGTAAAGGAACGAAAGTGTAAAGGAACGAATATGTAAAGGAACGAGACCCGGAAAGATGTAAACCGGAAGTGATATGTAAACCGGAAACGAGAATGTAAACCGGAAGTGACGTCAGTTGTAGATCACGTGACTGAAAGCAGCCAATCAGGGCTGACCTCTAGGGTATATAAAGGGGCGGTGAGGCCCGAATAAACAGAGTTCTTTAACAGTTCTCCTTGTGTCCAGACGTGTCTTCTTTCCTGAAACAACCGCTAAGATGAGCCGATCCGAGCAATTAACCAGAAGTTAGGATAAAATAGTCGAAGTTCGAGATAAATAGGAGAAACTTAGGGTAGGGGCCCGACGGCCCGAGGAACGAGGAACGAAGGACCGCAGCATGGCACGAAGGCATGAAGGGCGGAACGAAGGAACGAAGTCCGCGGGGACGAGGGCGCGGCAGGCTCGGCCCCACGCTACCAAACAATAGGCGACCGTCGGCCCGACGGCCCCGCGGACCGGAACCACGGGGTGGACCGCCCGGTGGGGGTGAATGCTGGTCTGGGAGATAGAGCGAGACGAACCCCGGCCGACCCGTACCCCTACCATAATTTCCCTTCCCCGCAGTCCTCCGTTTGACATCGAGCGCCGATTCCCGACCGATTCGCTCAGCCCCCCCCCCCCCCCCCTCGTGCGCGAGGCACGACTCTAAAAACACATCTCGGTTCTTGGCCCGGATTCCCCGTCCGCCCCGAGACCCGAACAATCCCCACGTTCCTCTGTTGTAAGAATCGGCAACCCCGACTTACCAGAGAACGTCACAACATCATTTACAAAGGATTCAAGGCACTTCCCTCAAACCTAATTATAATAGAGTCATGGAACCCTGCTCAACCCTGAAGACATTCCCCCTGGCCTTTATGACAAAGCATTCAAGGCACTCCCTTTGGCCCTCATGTTGTAGGATTCAAAGCACTTTCCTCAACCCTGTTGACAAAGGATCCAAGGCTCTCTCCTTTACCGCATTGATAAATGATACAGGGTTCTCTCCTGTGCCCTAAAAACAAAGGATTCAAGGCACTCTCTTCAACCCTAAGGACAAAGGGTTTAAGGCACTCTCATCAATCCTGATGATGAAAGCTTCAAGGTAACCTCATTGACCCTGATGTCCAATGATTCAATACACTCCCCTTGGCTGCAATAACAAAGGATTCAAGATACTCTCCTTGAATCTAATTATGAAGAATACAAGGCACTCTGCTCTACCTTTTTGACTAAGGGATCAAGGTCGTCTACTCTACCCTAATGATAACAAAATCAAGAAAGTCCCTTCTATCCTACAAACAAAGTGTTAAAGGCAGTATACTATACCCTAATGAAGTAGTAGTAATGGTGTGTTGATGGCAAGAAGTGTTCAATAATATTATTTTGTTGTCGTCATGCATGTGAATATTTCAACAAACGTACTCCTTCAGGAGCAGTGTTTATCCTTTACCCATAGAATATTTTGGGCTCACCATGCATCAATTGCCTTACATTCTGGACCCCTATAAATCTATAAGTGTGAAAGGAGTAGCATTGGGAAATAGCTTGCTGTGTTGTGTATGCGGCAGTTAGGTGTTAGAGCTGTCACATCGGTATGGTGTGGGCAGATGTTTGCCAGCAGTGATTTATACAGCCGACCCCTGGCTGTATACGGCATTGATTGTGTACAGTGACCTGCTGCTGCCTCCATCAGCTGCCAATATGTTGGTGTATCCCACCTCTGAGATGTTACCATGGCCACAGCTTAGCATCAACAGAGTCTACATGCGGCTCTGATAGATAGACATAATGTTTCAAACATTTTAGCAAGCTTCTACCAAGGACACACCAAACAGAAGTGGGGTAACCGTTGTTCATTTTGTACACTTCTGAATGAAGAAATATTAAATTGTTTGTTAATCATGGTAGTCCCTCAATGAATCGATAATGCTCATTAAGACAATAAACAGTGGCTAATTTTGAAAAGTTTGGTCGTTAATTATTTCAACATACTTTTCTCTTCCCATGCGTGAGACTTTACAATAAGATATTCTCAACCCAAACAGTGAAATCTCCACCACAACAAAGTTATCTTACAGTATGCCCATAAACACTGGCTTGGCTTACATATGGTTAAAAAAAGGAAATTTAAAGTTCCGGTCAATGTGATTATGACCGTCTAATAATCGTTAATATTGTACTGACGCGGGTGGCCAGTCCATGATTGTTAAGACGTTATAGTGTGAGCTGTACTTGGCGCACATGCGAGCCATGTTTCACTTTGTCAATAGTGAAATGGGGGAGGAGTCATAGTGTGACGTACCATACTAAAGAGTGTGTTCCGCTCTCAGTCAGTCAGAGTTCGCTAAAAGCTGTGTTAGTAAACTTCCTGGAAAGGTTAGGCCTTGAAGCTGTAGTTTCGGTACTGGATAGAAGCGATTAGACCATGTAGAGCGCTGGAGTGTTGACTGAATGTGTTAGAGGGGATTCCTACCTCGGAACTGATCATTGTCAATTGAGTTCTTGTCACGGAACAACAATACACAGGATAATAAACAACTAATTCCTTTCACACGAGTGTTCACGTCTTACATGATGTGGGAACTATGATTATGTATTGGACGACAGCAGTCGAACGAGGAGGAGACTGCGTTTGGAGCTAGCTATTATCTTTAATTAAACACGACAATATACATACGATATATATATATAACAGATAATTAACTCCCATAGTTCAATATATTGCATGCCCAATAAATATAGACCAAAAATTTTAAATTTAAAAAGTCATATCTTGATCACTTGATCTTCAAAGGGAGTCTTGGCAGACTTCCAAACCCCATTTTAAATGTCACTTGAACAGTTCTAGTTATGGAGAACAAACTAAAACCCCAAACAGCATAATGTTACGATGCTTCCTCTTATGAGAGAGGAAGATCACTGCTTCAACTATAGGAGTCTATGGAAAGTTCAAACTCAGCCACATTCAACAACTCATAGAAAGCCCAAAATACCATATCAATAGGAAGATGTCAAAAGAAGTAAGGGTCACCTATGTCATACGTTTGCAAAATATGCCTACATTTCTACAGCCCACTGAATCTTTGACATTTTGTAATGCATTATGTCCCTATGATATAATTCATTCATCGTTTATCAGTTTGGTTGTTTGTCTAAAGGTGTGATTTTATCTAAGAATCAACACTTTCTTTTATATGTTTGGAATAAAAGGTTTTAATGTGGAGTTTTTTTGCATGACTGGCCTAGTGTGGTATCCATAGTTGTATCGATTTTATCTTGCTTTCAAAATGAATGTAAGCTCTACCTATTCCGTAACGGAAAAAAGTACTGTTTGGGGCATTTCATTTCTTTTTAATTTGTCAAGTAGCACCCTTGTGACCTGTCATCTAGGAACATTTCATGAAGTTTTTCCCTAATATAAAAATACCATTATCATTATTCCTAACGCACTATTATTACTATTAATACTTCATACCATCAAGACGTGTTTGTCAAGACTTGGTAGAGAACTAGAGAGTCTCCTGTGGTTGTCTGGCTATATCGGCATTGCCCATGATATGGATTTATGTAAGTGTTTCCATCTTTTCAACGCCAGATATTGTATTTTCTATTCATATATTTCCATGAGGAAAAACCATTGGGTTCGGCAGTCCTGCAGACAAACAACCTGCCAGCTGTTCCAAGTCTAAGGGACTTTTTCGTATTCAGATCAGCTGCAAATTTGGAATTCCTGCTTCCTGGAATTCCATTTTCCACTCTCTAAACACAGCTGTCATAAAGCTGTGCACTCTCCTGGCACAGCTCGCATAAAAACGCGCCACTGACAACAAACAATGGTTTTATCATTCAGGCTTATAACATAAGCAGTACAAAAGGGGCTGTTAGTCAGAGAAGAGAATACTGTTCGATTGATTAGAAGAAAGATCTGAGACCTTTAGAAGGGCAACGCGAGTTGAGATGCCAGTGCTTTATTAATATTATCATAGCCTTTTTTAATGAGTTCACTGAGAGATAATTACTTTTTTTTCAATTTGGAGAAGCAAGCAAAGCCAACACAACAGTACATCAGCCTATTGCAAAATCCAGAAGACAATGATGTGTGATTAGACAGATGAGTGAAGCCCTATTAGCCCTGGCCGATGATTGTGTCACTTGCAGCTCCGACAAAGTTATCGTACCAAGAAGATGATCATCTGAACGCCGATAAAATTATCGCATGCAAGCGAAATTTAAGAAATGGCATTCGCCCTGTGAATAGAGGTACCAACCGATTGCAAACGATAATTTTTTCAAGTACTTATCCCCTGCAATCGGCTGGAATTCAACCGATTCAATCCAACATGTTGGATCTGATCGGTTGCAGATGTGTCGTTTGCATTATCGTTTGTACCAAAATTGCAAACGATAAAAGTCGCAAGAGATCGTATGTACCGAATTTGCCAGGGCGAATGGGCCTTGAGTGAGCGCAGATCGCAGGCTTGCGAAATTGGAAAGGAAATATCATTTGCATGCACTGTGTACAGCAAGTTAACCTGCGGATTAAAAAAACCATGGTGCAAGAAATCTCTCCTAAATTTGCATATAAAAAGCAAAAACTGATCCAATATGTTGATAAATATTTTGTTTCAACTGTTCAACTGCAATAAACGTTCCAAGATCACGGAGACCCTCGTTGTACACAGCAAAATGGTTCTTTGCTCTCACCGATGGTGTTTGGCAATAATATTAGTGATGCCATAAAGCAGAGGTTTATTGTCACGTGTACGGGATGGCCCGGCACACAGAGCCACCATCATGATGACCTGTCCCCGCGTAACAGAGAAAGGTGGGTCCAAGTCTACAGGTCAATGTATACTAGTTTATCACCCGCAATGCCAACGAGTGGTACGTACATGTATATTTCACTCAACTCAGCGTTAGCCCATGGCCAGTGTACAGTGCACTCAAACAAGGGCCAACCCAATGATAGGAGCGGGAGTTACTATATCAACCTCATTGAGTGTAATTCTTCTCTTATAGGCAGCTGATTAAAATGCTCCATTCACTTTTATGTTTATTTGCTTGAAAATCATATATTTATGGGGCATAAATGATCTAACAAAATTGTTGTATTGTACTGACGTAGATGGTCAGTCCATGCTCTGTTAGCTCAGTGTAGTGTTTACACCAGCGCACGCCTTAGATATAACTCCTTGTCAAAGTGTCTAGGAGTAAGGGAGGAGTCTAGGTATGACATGTATACTACCACCATACTAAAGGGGTGTACATTGCCCGTGCTCAGTCAGAGTTAGCTGAATGTTGTTGTGAGTAACCATCCTGGAAAGGTTGTGTTCGAGAAGCTGAGTCCTGGAATTGGAATAGAAGCTGATAGACTGTTTAGTTGGCAGGAGCGTTGACTGAGTGTGATTCAGGGGATTCCATCCTTGGAACTGTTCATTGTCAATTGAGATCTTGTCATGGAACTACAATACACAGGAAATAAATAAAGAACATCCTTTCACGCGAGTGTTATGTCTTACATAATACAGAACTATTATTATGTATTGGACGACAGCAGTCGAACAAGAAGGAGACTGCGATAGGAGCTACACAGAAAAAAATAAACAGTTAGAAAGTTAGTCAAATCAGGCTTTTGCCATATGAAATGAGGGTTAGACATGGCCACTCTAACCTTCTAACCCCCCTTCTGAGAGCATGTGTCTAATCCCCTGGTCAAATTTTCTAAGTTTCTAACTTAAGGGTTAGTCAAAGTGCTATCTCTCACACTATCCACTAGGTGACACTCTTAATCAAAGTAACAGTTTCAGAACAGTCAAATCCTAGAATTCTGATTAAATGATTATTCTCTAATATCCTAACTGTTCCATATGTTATGAAATATATACAAATTTACTCAACATTCAGTTGGAAAAAAATCTAAATCTTGAGAAGATTCTAATGAGAATATAATGATAGTTCCACACAGGTTAACACCTCATCTGTTGCCAGTGTCTCAACCCATTTTGGGATTTCTGGCTGGCATGACACCTCATTGGGGTAGTAACTGCTGTGAAGGCGGGGGCCTGACTTCTCTCTTCAGAGAAACCTCCATACCCATTGAGAAAGCTCTGACTATAGGCTGATGTATTTCCCCCCACAACCGAATGATTATTTTTGTTCAACATAAATCTTGAAATCTCAAAGGAGTTGTATAGGGATTGAATCTATACATATAGGGATATAGTGATTCATGTATGTAAGGATATACCAATGCCTTGAACATGTTTTAAATTGCTTACATTGCATATAACCATTCAGTTCATTATACCACAAATGGTTAGTCAGACTAACCAAGGGTAGTCAAAATGCCTATGCCTTAGTCACAAAAAGGTTAGAAAGTTCGGACAAAAAGGCACAGTCAACATGACTAACTTTTTTCCAAAAAGTTAGGACTTTTGACTAACATTCTAACCATTATTTTTTTCAGTGTAGCTATTATCCATAAGGCAAAGCAACTAATTAAGTACACCAAACATTAACAGATAATCAAACTACTATAGTTCAGTATTTATGTACTCAAGATAACAAAATGTAACTTACCACCTACTTCTATCAAATTGGATGTGTTCCACAAAGAGGTATATGGATGACATCATCATTAATTCTTTGGGTATGACTTGGTCACATGGGGTGTTTCCCAGAAAGTATTCTGAGCTTTTGTTCAAATCAAAACAAGCCTTAACCTTTGAGCACATTCTTATCTGTCGATTATGATACATGGCTGGGCATATTTCACACTTAAGTAGTATCAAAGAATAGGTTTTCATTATATTATGTCATTTATGTACTTTGATTGGTTTTGGGTTGCTTTAAAAATACCAAATATATTGAAGTTAACACTAACAGCTGTTTTCCATTTTCATGTTTTTAATTTGCAATTACTTATAGACTGAGTATGCACAGTAAACCATAATGTCCAACTAATTATGCACAATCAATATTCGTAAGCAATTCGACACAGACAGCTAGACTAGAGATCAAGATGGCAGCTATGATGTCTTCCGACACTGGCCTAGTCCTCTCCTTCAAGGCGCCCACAAATGACTATATAACACGAATCATGGTCCCACAAATCCGATTATCCCCCTTCCCTCGGCCTCCAAGATTGATATGAAATTGGATTCCTGGTGTTTCCTATGGCAGGACCGATACACAGACAGACAGGTCTGCACGGCAGCATTTCCCGCCAAAACGCCGCCACCGCAGACGACAATTAGTTTAGCGCTGGTAACCGCGTTCTCCCTAATTAAATCAACGACAGGGCTCCGCTCCGGGCGTGTCCATTTCGCCAAATTTTGGGTCCAAAATCAATTTGCATTTTTCCCCTTTCTATTTCCTTGTTTCTTCTGAGCCATATTGAATACGTTCAATGATAAAATTGACGAAGCATCAATGTACATATCACTTCCACAGGGAAATAGACTACCTGCATGATTCCCTAATACCATGGTGTGATTTCCCCAAATTAATTAACGCAAAAAAATGAAGTGTTTTAATTAAACACACAAGAAGCTACTCTCCCTAATCACCCTTCTGTATGGAATATGGGTATTGACCACCGCAACGAATTTACTGTCATACACAGCTGTGTAACCGTGGAGGTAACCGTGGAGATCCTAATGTGGAGGGATGAGGGCTGGTTGGCTCTGGCAGCGATTATATAACCCACCTCTTGCTTCCCACACTTCCTGATTATGACAACAATTGCCCTTCAACAACTGAACATGACATTGCAAATCCAATCATAAAGAACAAGGTGAATGAGATAAATAAAGACATGACTGATTGGAGGAGTTGAATACAGAATTATCAATTCAAACCATGGATTCAAATTAGAACCTCTCTCTCCTTCAGGAATCATCCCTTTTAAATAACTAGCGATGGTCAGGTGTTTTCATAATATTATGTATCTACCATATTATATTGAAGGGCCCTATGTGACAGTGTAAACTTGCAATTGTGTCACTATTTCATGTTTTCAAACTTCTCAGTGCAAGAGATTAAACAAGTAGAGATTCTGGTTGTACTCAGAAATCATTTATATATATATATATAATATATATATATATATTGCAAGAGTCCCTTTCATGATTAAGTGTACTTTAAACCTATGGCGCTCAACAAATGCATTAGCCTTTCTACCAGTAAAAGGTAAAACATACTGAGGGAAACCGCTAACGAAGTTATTGGCGTTAATTTTAGTTAATCACAGAGGCGTTCTGACACTATCAGCCCAGTGGTGGGGCTAATTATCAATTAGGCAGCGGATGGGTTGAGGTTCCAGGCTCCTCAGATCAGCGACACATACACATTTCTTGGAAATAGATGATACGATATGCAGGGACCAGGATTATTGAACGTTAAACAAAAAAACGATAACCAAATAAAATAACATACATATTGACATGGGGCTGAACAAGTCTGAAGCAATGCCATGGAAAAGGATATTTCTTAAATCTAGCCTTGGACAGGAGGGCCAAGCTCCTCGTCCACAGCCCCATGTTTATGAATATGATAATTTATAATGGTCCGTTCACATCAGAATCTGACATGAATTAGCTGTTAGTATGTTTTCTGCATGCACGGGCCACTTACCAAGTCATATTGCTCAGAGCATCTATTTAAGATGATTAAAATGTTTTTAGAGGATATTTAGATTTTTTTTTTCAATACTGCCCGGGTCTCTCTGGTAAGTTATAAAAAAAAAAGCCCCCCCCCCCCCCCCTCCAAACAAAAAAGACCTATCTACTTTAAGTTTTTAAACCTTTGTTACATGAACACAACCTTTTTTTTTTTGGGGGGGGGGGGGGGGCTAATGCAACGCCTGAGCCATGTATACAAGACCACTTGCTCGTTGATTGCAGAGGAGTGCACCAATGCAGATCGGATTTCATGAAGTTTATACGGGGACGGCGGCTTCTTCAAGGAATAGTTTTTGGTCGTTGGTCGTTCACATCCCGACACATTCAAATGGCAGCATTCTCTTTATAAATTAAGAGCTAGTCACAGAAATATAACAATAGCACATGTGCAGAGAAACAGCGGAAGGATGGCATCGGCAGTGCGATCATTTACTGAGTGGATCTTCCGAAAATAACATGCAGAAATGACGAATCCATAAAGTCCTCCTTTAATTGTCCGGAGTCCACCTCAAGGGACCCCATTAATTGTACATGTTCTTTATTGGACAAATATATATTTATGGGAGCAGCCTTGATAATAGAGATGGGGGGGGCTACATGAATGTTTTTGTGTATGTTTTTGTGTGTGTTTTGTGTATCTGTGTCTGTGTCTTTGTCTGTCACAGATACATAAGATGGCACGTGCAGGAAGAGTGATTCCAAGATTTAAAAACTTGGTGAATATTGTTGGGGAGAATATCTGTTGTCATTAGTAAATATCTAGTTTCCTAATAGTGTCAGAAATCTTTACCACGGAGTTCAGCGCTCCTGACAATAATACAGAAGGCTTAACACAACCTGCAGCTGACAATTATGACGACAGCCTTGTGATAATATTTCCTTTCGATTAATTCAGTTAACACTGATTATTGTAGTGCTTGCGTTAACAGCTGCAGCTATCGCAAGCCTTACAATTACCCTAACTGGGAGACTTTCACTAGGATCTTGACAAGTTGTGTAGATGCCCCTCAAAGTACTAAAACACCACATATACTTCTGCCCACATGCAGCATTTGATCATCTTTGGGAAGTCTCCAACAAAATATAAATTAAAAAGTAAGGGGGCCATGGCTCCTCTGGATTCCCCTTAAGCACAAGGAACTGCGTCTGGAATCAATAGTTAGTGAATTAGTACTTGCCAGGCGACTAACTAGTCACCAATGGAAAAACGTTAATCCCCAAGTTGGGAAGCTCTTGCCATCAAACTGTCAGCAATTAGAGGTCACTTTAGTCGCCCAGCCTGCCAATTAACTGCACTAATCACCAGCGATGGGTGGGAATTCGAAAACAAATATGAAATATTTTGCCCACAAACCACGGTGATTAGTGGTTTGATCACCGGTCTACTTCCCAGGCAAGAATAATGACGTTATAATAACGTTATTATAACGTTCTGGTGAGTCATGTTTTGGTTCTTGTTACGTTATTTTGATGGCACCCAAAGACATCTTTAGAACCTAACATTGCAACGTCGCAATACAACGTTAAATTGTGACATTCTTGTTTTGTTCTTTCACGTTATAATAACGTTATTATAATGTTGATTATTAGTTCGGTCGCAACTCGACCAAGATATAACGTTATTATAACGTTCTTTTTTGATAAGTTGTAACTTTACCTTATATAACGTTATTGTTACGTGACAATGGGATAGGTTTCAGATTAACTTATGTTGCTGCTTGCCTGGGTTAAGCCTTGTTTTCACAGAACGACCAAGTGCTGATGACCCAACAAGTATTAACCCTTTCTAAACTCGACAACCAAAGCTTTATATTTGGGTTAGTCGCGTGTTTTGAAAGGTTTAATACATTAGGTCGGCCAACTAAGCCTGTGTTTTGCACTTAGTCGTTCTGTGGAAACCAGGCTTGGTCGTTAGCGACAAAGAAAATCTAATCATCCACGTGGGGACCAGGATTTATAGAAGGTGAAAGTGGTTGTAAAAAGACAACTTTTCTTTGTCCCATGTCGATGTAATGAAGGATGAATTACACGTTTTCCTGACAACATATTCTCATATTCATATACAAATATTCAGCCATATATATATATATATATATATATATATATATAGGCCAATGTGTTTTCATAAAAAGTGTATACACTTATACAGACACGTATTCACTTGTAATTATTTTTTAAAGATTAATTAGCATACATTAGAAAATCTTCATTTCAGGATGTTATATAATTATATACGTTATTAATGTGACTAGTAGCTAAGTGGTGACATACCTGTATCTTTACATGAGGATATAGACTGCATGTCATAACACTATACAATTATGATCTCACACTATGAAATGCGATTCATAGATTTTCCCAACATGAATGTCTCGAGTTAGTTTTGTTCATTCAGTGATATAAAAGAGGTAAGCAGCTAAAACATTGACAATTGTCTAGTTAAATGCAAGTGTGCAATTAAAGCTTTATATTTGGGTTAGTCGCGTGTTTTGAAAGGTTTTATACATTAGGTCGGCCAACTAAGCCTGTGTTTTGCACTTAGTCGTTCTGTGGAAACCAGGCTTGGTGGTTAGCAACAAAGAAAATCTAATCATCCACGTGGGGACCAGGATTTATAGAAGGTGAAAGTAGTTGTAAAAAGACAACTTTTCTTTGTCCCATGTCGATGTAATGAAGGATGAATTACACGTTTTCCTGACAACATATTCTCATATTCATATAAAAATATTCAGCCATATATATATATATATATATATATATATAGGCCAATGTGTTTTCATAAAAAGTGTATACACTTATACAGACACATATTCACTTGTAATTATTTTTTAAAGATAAATTAGCATACATTAGAAAATCTTCATTTCAGGATGTTATATATACGTTATTAATGTGACTAGTAGCTAAGTGGTGATATACCTGTATCTTTACATGAGGATATAGACTGCATGTCATAACACTATACAATTATGATCTCACACTATGAAATGCGATTCATAGATTTTCCCAACATGAATGTCTCGAGTTAGTTTCGTTCATTCAGTGATATAAAAGAGGTAAGCAGCTAAAACATTGACAATTGTCTTGTTAAATGTAAGTGTTCCTTTCAGTCCTGCCGCCTGGCGGTTTGTAATAAAACCATCCGCGTCGTGCACTACCAGATGCATTGCCTTAGCAAGTCAGTGCCCGTTCAATCACTGTTCCACCAGCCACGCATACAGAGCATACGAATAAAGGGGGTATTACACCTAAGCGACTTATGTCTGACCATTATCAGTTCAGCAGTATTCTAAGATATTCTTTCTATACATAGGGGGTTGTCTATCACATCATGCTAAGTAATCTGACCTTTAATTCAGGTGGAAGAAACAATTAGTTTCTACATTCCTACATTCGTATTATGCTCGACTTTTCTGCAACATTATCATGTTGCAACATTTCGCACCCTTATTGCATAGGTTTGAAACCCCTTGACCGGTGGTATTACTCTACACAACATGAGCTGTCATATGACCGTTTAGGGGGTATTCCATTGCACGACTTTGGCTGTGATAGGCCTATGACGATGTCGCAAAGAAATTGCACATATTACAGATACAATTCATATGCTCCAAATGACCATTTTTTAAGCAATATATCACTCCTGTATGCTAATTTGTCTGTAATATCATCATAAGGTGGTGATATCGCAGCCCATGTCGTGTAGTGGAATAGCCCCTTAAGGTGTGTACAAAGTAATGGAAGGGGATACCAGCTTCAACAGGAGGAGCGACACTTGGATTTTACGTGGGTGGGGGGGGCTGAGGAATGAAGACTCATAAAAGTTCTTAGCAAGGGTCCCCTGCTTGTTTCAGAATTTATTTAAACTTTACCCCTCTCCTTGTCTCTTCTTGCCCTATTTCCAAAGCTGCAGGCCCAGAGAGAGGCCCCTATAATATATACGTAGGGAGATAGTATCTCTCTTCATCCATCACCGGGTGTAATACAAGCATTGGGGGGAGGGGGGGTTCTGAGATGGACTTGTGGTAGTTCATTTTAAGACGGAATATCCAGTTGCAAAATCTCAATTACGGGTTAGAGTCCATACAGAGTCGTACGTATCAAACACTCACACTTCTTGTGTTTCTCTATGATTAATTATCATTAGCCTTTAGCCATGCTTTTCCTGAAAATGTACGTGCCTGTAGCTTTTTGAATCGGTAACCATTAGGTAGAATGGATAAAAAAAATTCAAAACTGTAGGCCTACCCTAGATACATGGGGACAGGTCTTCTATTCACAGGAACTAGACCATATCAGAGTGGTATTGGAAAGAGTTGAGAAAGCGGGAATTGCTGTATTTGCAACTTTAGAATTCTATAGCCTATAGTGTGGCTATATAATACACATTTAGGATGGCAGGAATGAGACACATAATCTACACTTCACTTCTCTTAATTATTTGTTTGAAGATCACAGGTAATTATACTGTTATAATTGTCACTGTCACGGATTATAGTCTCTCTGTGTAATAATAGATCGCCATATCTTTTGACTTGCAATTATTGCAATGGTAATCAACCACGGGTGACCTCCTGTTTTGGAGAGTGGGCTTCAGTGCTGCTCAGCTCATGAACCCATGATTTATACTGTAATTGTTGGAGAGTGTGCTTTTCAAGTAATGTCCCCTGTCATATCTCTGAGCAGGCTGTTTTCATGTTTTCACATAAGCGGTATGTTTAGACGGACATTTGATCAAAGTAAGAAAAATCTCCGGGCCATTTACAGCTACAAATGTCACCTCACCCTGAGAGTCCGGCGACAAGTCACCAGTGTTTTTAAAGCTTTATTCATACCTGAAAGTATCAATGGACAATAACACCTGCGGAGTGAGAAGGGATGAAGATCATTGTATGATATAAACAAAACGAATATAATGATAGCGCACTATGCTATCTACATAAACAAGTGTAACGTCAACCTGCTTGTACCTCGTGTGCCAAACCAGTCAATCAATAAACCTTGTGCAGATGTGGTAACATTTTGGTGACTACCATGTATGCTCAACAAATCCTCGTCGATAGTAGATCTATCTAAAATTTATCAGTTCTGAATAATGAGATTTTTAACATAGTGTGATTATATCGGAATCAGAATTGTTTGTTCTAAAGAATTTCAAATTGTTAAACACAATAGTTTCAAAATGACCACAAACAGATAAATATGGCTCTCTTTCTGAGAATTTTGACGTCATGTGCACAACATACAAAGGCTATGTATTCGATATTAGCTTGATGTTTAATGATATATACGCTTACAGGCTGCAAAGGGGATTTGGACGTCGTCTTTCTTATTGACTCATCAGGAAGTGTTGGATACAATAACTATACATTACTGCTACAGTTCACTGCGGCCACTGCGAGCAGACTACCACGGACTGGCACACGTGTCGGGGCTGCCACATTTAGTGACAAAGTCAAGCACGGCGTGTATCTAAGTTCATATCCCAATAATCCCACAGAAGCCGCTGCTGTGATCCGTATTCTAGGTTTTCAAAATAAAACAACAAATATAAAATCAGCCTTAGATGCGGCCCGCACAATTTTTTTCACCCCCAGTTTTGGGGACAGACCAAACATCCCTAACTTGGCTGTACTTCTCGTTGATGGAGAAGCGAACAGGGATGAGGACAGAACTCTGACAGCTGCTGGGGAACTGCACAACACGGGGACTCAGGTTCTATGCGTTGGCGTCGGACCCCGAGTGAAGGTCGCCGAAGTGAGGCTAATATCTTCGCCTCCTCATACAAGGGGTTATAATTACATACTTCTTGACGACTTTGCCAGCCTCTCTGGATACATTGATTCCTTGGTGTCACTCATCAATATGTGGCAGTATCCTTCTTTAACGACAACTCATCGGGCTCCGATCACACTGGGTAAGTCCACTCTTATGTCCCTTTATATCTATTCTAAACTAATTATTTCATAAGTAGTGGACCACTTTGGAGGGATGGGGTGAAGCTGGAGTGAGTCAAGTCTGTAATTAGGGAGGATGTAGTTGGCAACAGCTCGGAGCGTCTTTCAAAAAATCAAACCTGTTCAAAACTGTATCCCCTATATCTAAAGGGGGGTTTACACAGCCGTTAAAATCCTTATGAAAAGTCCCCGACAGTCATTAACGTAAGCCTTACGATAATCCAGACAACCTTAAGATAATCCTGACAGCCTTATGATAATTCCGACGATGATATCGGCCTGTATAAACCCATTTTATCGTAAGGAGATGATTGTCTTAAGGCTGCCGTAAGCCTTATGATGATTTATCGGGACAATTCCTTAAGATAATGAAAATTTCAGACGTGTTTGAAATATTTTGGAAAAAGCTTAGGTGAATGGCCTTACGATAATGAAATTGGCCTTACGATAATGAAGTTTCTTGTCTTAAGGCCGTCTATCGGTCTGTGTAAACCCCCCCTGCCTTATGTCAAAGGACATATTCTTATAAAATCTATTAGATTCTTTCATTGTCGCAAGCCTTATGTTACCCCTACGATGACTATTATCAGCAAATTATCGTTTCGGGCTGTGTAAACCCTTCAGGATCAAACATGTTAGGATAACTATTACTGATAACCTACATGACCTAAATATTACGTATTTACTTTACGATAGCCCATTGATGTAAGTTTAAAGTAAGCAAATTTTCGTAAGGACACGTTGACGGCCTGTGTAAACCAGGCTTTACCAACGGCCCTTAAGACAATAAACTTCACTATTGTAAGCCCAATTTCATTGTCCTAAGCCCATTCACCTAAGCATTTCCCAAAAAATTAAAACACGTCAGAAATTCACATTATCCTAAGGAATTGGTTCTGAAAATCATCAAAGGCCTTAAGCTTACGACAGCCTTAAGACAATGATATCCTTACAACAAATTGGGTTCACACAGGCCGATAACGTCGTCGGGACTGTCATAAGGCTGTCAGGATAGTCTTAAGGCTTACAACAATGACTGTCGGGGAGCTATCCTAATGATTTTATCGGTCTGTGTAAACCTCCCCTTAAGCCGACCTATCCTAAATTTTTGTGTAACCTGTCTTTATTTGAATTGGGTTTTTCTTTTTCTGAAAACTATCGAAATTGAACAAAGATTACTCGAATGAAAGATAATTGCATATATTTGATCAAAACATGACATTGCATTTTAGTTGCAGAAAATATTGTTCTCAGCGGATTGTTGTGTGTTTTATGAATTTTCAAGAATGCCTGAGCGTATTTCTGACAGTTAAAGAAAATAAATAACCTACCTACCGCCCTCATTGTTTCGTCATACGTTACCTGACCACAACTACTGTTTGGCCTAAGGGGTTGCAAAGCCAAAATGTTGGGATACAAAATTGTGTGAATGAATTGTTGTATATCTTATTTCGCAAGCAATACATGATATGCCTATCTTCTTATTTTCTGACGCACTACATTTTTGGTCAGTGGTAAATATGATCTCAATATTGATTTATTAGTAATTGTACTAAAATAATTCTATTTTGTGGCGATCTTTAGGGGATCGCAAATATTTCCCGATAAGAGATGCTATCTTTATAAGGAGGATAATCTTCTGTATAAGTGGTTACAATGAGTTGGTTAAATATAACAATAGAGCTAACTGTGATATTACGGTTATAGTTATCATAGTATAATATAGCAATCTTTTTCAGTCATTGAAATTGCTTTTGTTCGTTAAACAGTCATTACATGTCCCCTGTTCGAGATTGCGAATGGCCATATTAGGTGAGTCAATTAAGATTATAAGAAGGCATTTTTTCCCGCTTCCAAATTTACTATGGATGAGAAAGTTCAAATAACTAAATGGTGAAGCATTGGATATGTTATTTCAAATGAAAGAAAAATCAAGTGTGCTTAAGGTTTGAAATGATCGTGAAAAAAGTGTAATATTATGAAGACAAAGATATTTTCCATACTTCCATCAAACTTTAATCAAATTATTAGAAAAATTAAAAGGCCGAACAAGAGAGACGGTCAAGTCTGGCCTTTGACAACTTATATAATTTTACATCAAGGAGTACATAGATAACATCAAGTCAGTCAGGATGATGGGATTACATAAAAGTAATGACTTAAGGTGTTGAGTAATTAGTACCAGTACCTATACTTTGTCTCTTTGGGACAGGATAATTAATTACAATTAGCGTTCATTTGTGTTTCAGCCAGCCGTTGGTATCAGTTGGTAGTCAAGTTTTCATCCAGTGTGACTATGGTTTCTTTCTACAAGGACGCAGCACAATAACCTGCCAAACCAATGGACAATGGTCTTCTTTTCCTTTCTGCGTCCGTATGTATCATAGCTGACTCTTAGTTGTACTTAAGAAGATTAATCCTGATACTTAAGAATAGACAACAGAAGGTATTGTGTACAAAAATAATTTTCTCCATTAGCAGCATCATGTTATAAGCTTAGGATTATGTGCGCTAGCCAATACGACTAAAGAGCTGTGTTTGGTGTCAAAATTTTGAGAAAATGGATCAGGAAGTTGAAACATTTGCATTTAAAGCCAAAACTAAAACTTGAAAATCCAAGATGGCTAACCAATTTCGAGAAATACCGTGATTTTCAGAATTTATTAAGTAGCATAATGCCTCTGTTAGTGACCACCGGATTGCAAAATAATTTTTAAAACAAAGATATAGACTTTACTCTTCTCTCACAATACTTCTTTATTTCATTTGGTATGTTGATCCCCTGGCAACCCTTCATTGAATTTGAGAGGGGGAACCACCTTGAAATATCAACACAACCCAAGTCTAAAACGGCAGATTCCGAGTGCAGCTAACATATTCCATAAGTTAACCACCCTATAATATTCTTAGAATTTGTTCTACTCACAGCTAGTTTGATTGTCGATAAATCATCATAACTTACAATAGATAAATGCCACGGGCACTTACTACAGACAAATTTAATGGGGAATTCCCTTAACCTGAAGGACATGCAACCCTTACATCAAAGAAAATAAATTGGATATGGTTCATACAAATATAATTAGATGGGAACATTGTAAGATGTACCCCTTGTATGAATATGGCAGTATAGAAAATGTGTTTAGAATTTGAATTCATGTGAAAAACTATTATCTTTCTTGAAATAATTATTTCATATAGTGATAATAGAATTTTCTATCATGAATTAATTCTGTTTATTTGTACATTTATGGTTGGAAATGTGTGACTCAACACAGGGAAAGGATGCTCCTGGGGAGGGGTGGGGATTTGTTTTATGCTCTAGGACTAATATTTAAGGAGATATGAGTAATTTCTTGAAACATAGTGTTAAAACTGTCTTAGACTACTTTTTTGAGTAAAATTCAGCTAAGCAATTCAAAACATTCCATTTCATTTCGAAAATATCCTTATTTGGAATGTCAATGGAACGTTTTATTCACAAAATTTACCAAACAATAGTAACTGTGGTTGCTATGGAGACAATAATTTTTGTAATTCCTTTAAAAAATGGCAACATCATGTTGGAAAATATAACTTGAAAATATTCCAGCTTCAAACAGATAAACAATACCAGTTTTAGATCAATAGTTATGATCACAATAGTATTCTATAAATAGCCATTTATGTTTTTCGAGAATTATGTTTTGTTATTGAATATCTCAGCAAATACTGAAGAATTCATGTTGTTGTCATTCTGAGGAACATCGACATTCTTATGTTCTATAGCCTGCAATATAATTTCACAGTTTTGGTATCATTTGAAAGCTTATTCCATCCTCTTTAAATGTTGAATCCCCCCCTGTGGAGTTTCCTTTCCCATCGGTGAGACACATATATATTCACCATGAGCATTGTATTTCCCCCCACTGTGGGACCATTACGCATTCCCTGGCAAAGAAGAGATGAGGCAGGAGTGGGTAAATAAAATTTATTTGATAAATTTTATATTAAATATGAATATTTGATAATAGATTGATATATATATATAATATTTTTGTCTTGCGGCATGGATATGGACATATTTTGAGCGTCGATGTCCACTCCCAGCCAGCGAACAATTTTTGCAGGAGGTTGGGCCTTGTTAGTGGCGTCCGGCAATCCGAGCTAAGTGAAGAGTGCCCTGGCAGTGGCGTAGTCGGCATTCACCTTACGTTTGTCCTGTGACAAGATGATGAGATCATCTAAATACATCCACGCCTGGATGCCCTTACCCCTCAATATTCCGACGATGGCCAGTGCCACACTCTGCATGTGGTAGGAGGATGCCCGCGCCCCAAAAGGCATGGCCGTCTCGCAGTAGAAGTTGCCTCTCCACCGCATGCACAGCAGAGGCCAGTCGAGGGGATCGGAGCGGACGTTCTTATAGGCGTGGGCGATGTCCACAATCGACATGTAGGCTGTCGTGCCCATCTGATGCAACTCCTCCACCAGCTGATCCACTCCTGGCAGACTATGCTCCTGTTCGATGCCGTGTACAGAGTTCTTAATAATATAGGCTTTGACGCATCGGTCCTGTGGAAAAGTCTGATATGACCCTTCTGCTTTCCATATCCCTTTTAGGGTGGGACATAAGGGGGGCAACGTGGGCCCATTCCTGGAAGGGACTGTCATCAAACGGGCCCTGTAATGCACCCATCGCCATCTCCCTCTGTATGAACTTGTCAACATGCTCCGGAAAGTTTGTAGCACTAATATGGTTGTCAGCCCCACTATTGTCAGAGGTAGGCCCCATGTATCCAAGTGGAAATCCAAATTTAAGGAAATTGATGATGCCGTCGTGTCGACCCATCTGGCCTGCTCCCGCGTATGCCTCCCATGCTGCGATGTTTAATCCGGATGGGATAGGTACCCTAGCAGCGAGGCAGTTAGGTACACCAGTGTCCCTGACGGCATCGTATATGGGCCTAAGTTGCCCAAAATTGGCGGTCTCTGCCATGGCCAGCCAGGTCCGCTTGCTGTGGTCTACAAAGGCCTGCGGTCGCGTGTCGATTCCCCTATTTACGCCGGTCTCACACATGCGTCTAACTTGATAGAAGATGTCCTGCCCGTCTCGCACCATGGCGCCGGGAGGGGGGCCACCCCCCATGGGGGTCTCCCCTTCCTGTGTCTCAGGTCCGGCGGTGCTGGTCCTAGATGTAGGCAGGCATTCGGCATGTCATATAGGCTAGTTACCACGGGCATCCTGGTGTTCTTCACAGCTGGGGTGGATGTCCGGTTGACCGACGCCCATTGTGGCCTCAGGGGTGCCATTGTTGCTAGGTATATGATGATGGGGACAAGGAGGCGCTCCAGCCTGGGGCTGGGGAGGTGCGCCTACTGTCTGTTTTTTGGCTGCTGATATACCTAAGGGATGGTATGCCTGGTTCGCGTTGGGCGAAGGGTGGGGGGGTGATGCTGCTGATGGTTCTGTGCGTCAGCACGTCGTGGGTCATGGCGGTTGGCGTAATTCAGTTTCCTTTGGCAGCCAATTATGTTATGACCTGGGCACTGTTAACCAAGTCGCAGAATGAGTAGCAGAATGAGCAGATGTGGGTGAATTTCACGCCGCCCTTGACGTGCACGTTCCTGTGGGAGCAGCCTTGACGGATGTTATATTGTCGGCAAGGGATCTAGTGCATCTTCTCGGATGAGGCCCAGTTGGCGATGGTCTGCAGAGCAGCGCGACCCCCTCCGCCCGTCATGGCGATCCTGATTCGCTCAGTCTGTATGAGCCGGCGGTCGGCCCAGCGTAAAGGCCCATTCGCCCTGACCGATGATTCTGTCGCTCAGAGGTCCGACAAAGTTATCGCACTGAGAAGATAATATTCTAGGGGCTGATAAAATTATCGCATGCATGCGATATTGATGAAATTGCATTCGCCCTGAGATGAGAGGTCCCTACCGATTGCAAAGGATAAGTACTTAAGTACTTCAGGTACTTCAAATACCCTGAAATCGGCTGGAAACCAAACGATTTGATCCAACATGTTAGATCTGATCGGTTCCAGACCTGTAGTTTGAAGTATCGTTTGTACCAGAATTGCAAACAATAGATGTCGTAAGTGATCGCATGTACCAGATCTGCCAGCGCGAATGGGCCTTAACTGGCCCTTCTCCACGCCGTCCCAGATATACTGGGACAACCTCCTCACAGCGGGCCAGTCACGCTCCATGGCGTCGTGAACCACATGTTGTAGGTGCGTTATAATGTGTGCCTGGTAGGTGGGGTCATATGCGGTGTGGTCACTAAGGAGGGCCAAAGTTGCATGGATGTACTCAAATGCGGATAAAGTGCAATGCACGTCCCTTCTCTGACGGTTATTTTGGCATCCCTCCCGCTCTGTATACATATATGGCTTCTTTATCCCAAAGTCTACTTGATCAGTGTAATAGGGCTTACCCTGTGGGTCGTGTCCTTGATGTCCAAAACATTGGATGGGCAGCAATGTCGGATAGGAAATTTTGAGGTTGTTGATAGTTTAGGATTCTAATGGAGAATGGAAGAGGGTTATGGGATTAATAGGAAGTAGTATAAATAATAGGGGGAGTAGTTGTATGTGAATGCATCTATTCTTCGCCAGGGGGCAGCAATGAACCCGCCTGAGCCTAAACTCATGCTAGGACAATTTGCCATCTACTATATAATATACTGTATGAACTACATAGGCTGGCAATCCACATTGGATATAACATACTACAACTTCTATCTTCTTTGGTGTGAAATGGCAAGGTACTGGTCTTAGAACTACAGAAAACAAAGAATTGGTGACACTTTTTAACCTTCAATATTATCATGATTACATATGATATTGTCAAACAATATAATATCGATGGAAATAAAGCTTGTAGTATCCATAACCACAATGAAATAATTATAATGAAATAATAACAATGAATCAAATATTTGTCAATTAATTGTAATAATAGATACAACAAGCTTTATTTCCATAATCTTAAAAGTTATGATAGCTCATGAGCAGCATTACACTTAAGATCTTAAATGGACATCTTATCTTAAAATTTCACAAAGAAACTATGGTGTGAAATGGTTTTAAACTGTCACATATCCAAAACCATCAAATTGATTTTTTAAAAAAACTTTCTGAGGAACGCAAGGGTCGTAAATATTGATTTAAGATCATACCTCAATTTACAATCACAATTTGGCTAGTGTGAAAAGCCCCCTGAAAAGGGGGTGTTTCACACTGGTCATAACTCTAAGATCTTATTTTAAAGTACAATATTTTGACATTTTCTTTATTGTATTCCAGACTTACGATCTTATGTCCCTGTTGTTCGATATTATATTATATCAAGTTAAGATCACTGAAATCTTGCAAAAATATCTTATCTTAAGATTTAAGATAATGAGAAACACATTAATGATCCCCCTAGTGTGAAACGCGCCCTAAGTCAGGACCCACTACTGTGCCTGTTCTCAGGTCACGACATGTCTTAGGGCGTGTTTCACACTAGGGGAATCGGAAACAAAGAAACTATCTCACAAAATTTAAGATAAGATGTTCTTAATAATCAATGAATATATAGATAACAATAGGAACATAAGATCATAAAGTCTAAAACTCAACCATGAAAAAGTCAGAATATCTTAACTAAAAGTACGATCTTAAAATTATGACCAGTGTGAAACTCCCCTATAATAATAATACTAAAATGTTTTCCAGGTGACATTTCTATATTCCATGGGCAGCTGTCATACAGGGGCCCTCAATGGCTAAACCTGGAATCGCTGCGTCTTAGATTTAGACCTTACCATAGTAACCAGACTATTCATTCTGATTGGCAACAGCTTAATATGTACATATCTAACTTACGGTTTCAGCAGGTAAGCAAAATATGCGGTAAATTCATTCCTCTTTTTGTTTATTCTCGTACTTTGTTATATTATATTTTACTGCTACATGGTATTATACATATTATATAGCATATAACGTTTCTTTTTACAGCCACCACATGTTCTTCCCTCGTGATTGACAATGGGGTTCCCAGGTTAGTCCACTTTGATGTATCAAAAGCTGGAAGATGAATTTGTATTGTCATGTTTCCTACTAATAGAAAAACAAAATTCTGACAGCCAGAAAAAATCTAGATACAATTTTAAAGCCAGAGGCGAATCCCCCCCCCCCCCCCCCCCCATTTGGTGGAAACCTAAATTACACAAAGAGGAAAATATGCCTTCCTCACTAGAGATAGCATGTAATGACATGGTACCAGTGACAGTCCTAAACTAAAGAATCCACATGCATAAACCAGTGTTAGGGCTGAGGGTGAATCTCTTCTTGTTGTGCTTGAAGAGTGTAGGCTAACCAGGGGACTGGAGTAAAAGCAGGGCATGTAGAGGGCCGGGCAGAGTGCTTCAGATCATTGGTTGAGTAACACCTCATGTGGGGCTAGACCAGGATACTGGGATTATTGCGGGACTTTTGCAAGCAGGCGTGGCTGTGTGAATAGGAATGTTCGCTGTGTAAGTTGAGTGGATTAGACTAAGCACTGATGATTTTAAACAGGAACTCAGAGACCTGTATCATATGTTTTGGACTTTACTAAACAACATCCTTTGATGTGAGTGTTCATGTCAGCTATAGATGCAGAACTATGTCTGGAATAATAAGATGAAGAAAAGTGCTTAAATACTCCCCTATCATAAACGATTAAGTAAAACCCCACAGTTGACAAGTCACAAGGGCTGAGCATATACATTTGTGTTACTCATGGCACTTATGGGGATTTTTTTTCTGTTAAACATGACAGAAAATTAGTTTTTCATATTTTTCAGTTTTGAACAATAAACAGCAAATGAATTTAAGTTGATTTGAAATTCATTAATTAGGGGAAAATAAATCCTATAATTTGATAATTTTCTAAAGGCTTTCCTGTTAAAAAAAACTGTTGAATTAGTTCTGTTGATAAAATTAGTTCAAATGAACCTTCATGTGCTAACAGTACTGCAAATTAGCTACCTGTGCTAGGGAAAATTATTAGGTTTTATTAGGCCTACATAGCCTATAATATTGTGTGAGGTCCATGTATCATGTTATTATTTCTAGCACCACTGTCAATACACATCAAACTGAAGTAACTATCTGGTGCAACCAAGGCTTCACTCTTATTGGTCCGTCTTTAATCACACGCAACAATGGTGCATGGAATCCTGATATCCCTGTCTGCCAACGTATGTCATTTAATTTTCCATTACTTAACAATTCAACGATCAGGTGTACCAAAATTCACAATCATATTTATTATGCATTTAAGATTTAAGGTCACTAAGCTCCTACTATAGAATTGAATTTGTGACGTTTCATGGTGAACATTGTCAATGGTGGCATGCCCTATGGGAGACTGTACACATTGTTGGTTACTACTCTGTCTCTTTTCCCTTTTTGTGCCATCATAACAGGTTTGTTGCTCATGCAGAAAATGCTGAAAGAGATTGTGTAGTAGTGGGCTGCACAGACTCTCATAAAAGGGAGACCATCGCCGAGAACGTCAAAAAGAAATGCATATATGAGATGGTCGGATATCTTAGTGTATAGCTATAATACTTTCGATACAATAAAGTTTTATAATTGCCATTAACTACATGCATGCCATCGTCATAACACAGTTCTACTTTAGAAACTCACTAAAGAGTTTCTGACATTTAATCTAAGGGGAAACCCACAGATTTTATTTATTGGGGAATATATTACATGTATTTTTTTTCAGCCATTTCATGTCCAGTCCTAGAAATTCAGAATGGTATTCCCAGGTAAGGCTTATTTGATGCATCATTCATTTATATCAAAATAATCAAAATCAAAATATTCACCTCCATACGGGCATAGGTAGAATATTTCCTTGTATTTGGAGTCTGATAAATGCATTAGTCATGATAATTTGTAATTGTTCAATGAAAGGATGGTAGATACAAACTAGCAACCACCTTAAATGTGCCTATATCTAGACTCATCAGAAGTGTCTTTTGTTGTTTCAATTCCAGCAACCATTTAGTATCTGTCGGTAGTCAGGTTAACATTCTGTGCAACTATGGTTTCATTTTGGAGGGGTCTAGCCCAAAAGTAACATGCCAAGCAGATGGACAGTGGGCACCCTTCGTTCCTGTTTGTAGCCGTAAGTATTTGTCTTAACCATAAAAACTGGCTTTCTTTTAATGCTATTTTTATCTCATTTTGCAGCACTTATGCAATATGCACTCTGCATTATATGTATCTGTCACTTTATTGAATCGTTTGAAAATAACATTATTCTTGTGAATACATATGTACACAGGAAGCGCTCCTAGGAAATATAAATGGTAATGTTAAAACATTATTTTTCACTATCTTGATTGAAAGACACATTTATATCTCTTAGTTATGATTATATACAAATTTAACCAGAGGTTTAAGTGGTTCTAGGACATATACCCCCGGACACTTACCCCCAGACACTTCCCCCCCCCCCCCCAGATATGTACCCTCCGGACACTTACCCCCTAGGACACTTACCCCCTAGGACACTTACCCCCCAGGACACTTACCCCCCCACTTAGCTTATTATGTAGAGGAAATTTGCTTACACCCGTTTGGACTTCCAGGTGGTTTTAATCCTGGTGCCAGTCATCGGCCCCAGTCTTAATTGGGCCCATTAGGGGTGTGTCCAACTGGGCCCCACTCCCACAGTCTGATAGTTCTTTAGGGTTCATACCCAAAAGGCTAACTCGTCCCTAGTCTTAGTCACTATTTTCCACAGTTTTTAATAATGGGGAGTAAACTAAATATATATCCTTCTCTTCCTATACTTCTTCAGGATTCATACCTAAAAGGCTAACTCGTCCCTATTCCTAGTCACTAGTTTCCACTATTATATATTTATATATATATTTTTAAATTCAACATGTGACTCTTGGACCTCACCTTCAAGGGCCCCCTCCCCGGGGAGGGCCAACGGTAGACCTTCCTCAAGTAAACATGAGGGGATTAATGGGTGTCCATTAGAAGACATCCCAGGACATTATGTAGTAAGAACTTAGTCTTTCTAATGGAAAGCAAACTAAATAAATATCCCTCTCTTCTAATAGATGTCTAGGATTCATACCTAAAAGGCTAACTTGTCCCTACTCATCAGTTAGTGAATGGGTAAGTGTCCAAACATCATTGGACCAAGTTCTCCAATGTTAGGGGGTAAGTGTCCTAGGGGGTAAGTGTCCTAGGGGGTAAGTGTCCTAGGAGTAAGTGTCCTAGGGGGTAAGTATCTGGGGGGTAAGTGTCTAGGGGGTAAGCGTTCAGGGGGTAAGTGTCCAAGGGGTAAGTGTCCTGTCACCGGTTTGGTTTGTCAGGAAAAATATGCAACGTCACCACACTGTATAATACAACCAAACAATTCAATCAACAATTAATTGCAACGCACAGTCTCTTCATTTAGTTATTACTCCTTTAAGCCTTTCCCTACCAGGATTAAGGTACTAATTAATTACTCTATGCTATTTAGATGCTACTCTAAATGGGCTTTCTTTTGGGGGGAATATCAAAGATAAATTTGAAAATACTGTTATCATGGTCACCAAAAAGCTAATATCAATAGAAATTTCTTGCATTTGCCTGTTTCTCCCTGATTCTAATTTTCTGTTTTAGAAGTAGAGTAAATTCTAAGTGTAAAAGCTTAGACACTCAAATAGTTTTATAGAAATATTAATGACAAAGTTTGCCAATAATTTAGGGATGGGGTAAGTATCATAACCAAAATGATTTAGAATGTTTGGTCAAATCTACTTAATTATTATTTAAACTTGATTGGAGAATCCCAGGGATACCCTAGTGTTATCTATATATTCAGAAGGACAACAAGTGTTCTGCCACAATGAGAGCCACTGGCAGTGAAAGGGTTAGAATAAGTAAAAAACAAATTAACCGATTTCTTTTGTTGGATTCGGTATTTTACAATATCTACTACTGTTTAGTAATAAACATTATGCATAGCATAGAAATAAACGTTATACTAAACGTTATACTAAATTCAACAAAGATAATCTACCAGAAATTTATTCTGTGCATTCGCTATCCATCCTTTCTTTTTAACAGCCACCACATGTCCTTTCCTGATTATTCCTAATGGCGTTCTCAGGTTAGTTCACTTTTATGTATTAAGGACTGAAAGATAAATGTGCGTTATAATGAATCCTACTGATAAAACTAACAGCCGGCCTGAGCATTCTTTGTTGTTAAATATGACAGAAAACTTGCTTTGCACATTTTTCAATTTGAATCTGTAAATAACAAAGCTAAATGTATTTAAGGATAGACAGCACCTCTGAGCTCCCCATTTACAGTTATGTTCATCGCGCTCTCTTTCGTAAGGCTAAAGGTGCAAGTTATGTAGTAGGTATCAAATGATAGAACTTGTTCTCTTGTTCTCTATCTTTTAATATAAAGTATATAGTAGTTGTGTTGAAAGTAAAGAAATATAATATAAGAAAAACTGATTTTTTTCACTTTTACTTTTTGAACATTGGTATCTCTGCTACCGCTCAATGATTTTTCACAACATTTTGGGAGCTCCTTAATATCATTGTTATGCAGGGAAGTGTGTGTCAGATTTTATATTTAGGTCCTGGTTTTCATTTTATTTTCAAAAACAGGAAACTTTTTGTTTATTTTTTCAACATTATTTTCTAGATTTAATAAAAACAAAAACAGAGACCTAAATCAAAAATCGAAAACTCATGCTTTCTTGATGAAGATAGTAATATTCTCTATGGTCCGTGTCCAAATCGTGCTCGGTCGATTGATGCACGAGTGGGACGGGTTTATGCGAACACTTGTCCCAACCCGTGGTGAGGTAGCCTGTGGGCAAGTGGTCGTGAATGTCTCAGAAACATGCCCTGCGCAGGGGGGGGGGTTGGTGGTGGATGTGGTGTTGTCAGAGGGTTGGGCTCACGAAGGGGCTAGAGGGCTGAATTTGGGGTTGGCCTTCTCGTGCAATGAGTCTAACAGGTATCTAGGACAGTCGATATAGAGCTCACTACATGGACCATGTCCAAAAAATTAAAAAGGTGGTAGCGTGTAGGCCAAGGTCCCATCACTATGTGGCCGTACCCGTTAACTTCCCGAGCCCGTACATCGGACTGATTCATTCCCATTTTCGTCTAAGTCCCGTTCTTCTAATTCGACTAAACTTGGGTCTAATTCTAGCTCTCGGGCCAATATCCCTGACTATTAGGCTCTTCTAAGTTGTTTCGTGCCCATTCCGATGAAGACAAGAGGTGTGAACACAGTGAGGTTCAAGACAGCACTGTTTATTCTCATGTAATCACTTCTATTTATAGCCATAACCTGGCTCCTGATTGGTTACATAGCATCATTTGGTCACTTTGACCCTTTACTGAGGTCACTTCCAGTCAATGATACATCATTAATTACGATTCCTAGTTATAAACTTGTACTGCAGGATCTTGTGTACTTCATGATCGTGTCCCAAAACAAAGCTTTACTTCTATCTTTAACAGAGAACATTACTTGTCTTTTTAACCTTTATAATTACTGTTTGAACTCGTGTTGTGACATCGAATTGATTACTATAATTCATCACAAAATATTGATTGAGATATTCTTGTTCAAAAAATAAAAGTAAAAATTGTGCTTTTTGTACTTCCGGCATGCTCATACAGCCAAATACTTACACATTAAAGGAAAGCTTGCACATAACTGCAAGATAGCTTTTTTTCAATGATTTCAATTCAGTATGTCATTCACAACTTGCACTATCAATATAAGCAAAATCAAAGAACAATTCCTAGTTTACACACATTTATGGGACATTAAAAAAACTTGTATTTTATTTCATTTTCAAGGGGAATTCCCTAATTTATGACGTAGCAGGGGGAGTTATTGGGAAATCCCATGTACCCTCCAAAGGGAATCCCCATCCCTGCAGAAATTGTAATAAGGGTTATGCTCTCTGATCAAAATCACATATATTTGGCCCAATGCAACTCATAATAAGTTGAAATAAATTCCCATGTGTAACCATTAATTAATCAGGGAATCCCAAAGTTACTTTAGAAGGAATTCCCATAGCTGTGACATAGCAAGGGGAGTACTGGACAGTCCAGTATTCAGGGAATTCCCAAAATTATATTCCTTTTTTAAATAATTCCCTTGGATTTCGACATTTTCATGTTTTTACTTTTGAAATGTATGTAGAATACTTAAATCAAGTTAATTTTATGAAAAACAGCATTTCGTGAATTTATGTGCAAGGTTTCCTTTAAAATGTTAGATATGTGTGTAGATTGGGTTATTCAAGGCTCTTTATGGATATAACACTCATATTCATGCTATAAATATGGGAAAAAAATATATGCCTATATGTCCCACAAATTGGCTGCCGAGAGGTGCTGATTTTGAAATTCATTCATTAAAGAACAAAAAATAAATCATATCATAAATCACATTGGGGATTCACTTACTTTCGTTCTTGCAACCTGTTCACAGGATCAGACGCTGCTTTGCCTTCATGCCCAGGCATGAGAGTGCATAAGGAACAAGGAAAAGGGGGAACATTGAGATGAAGGTCATGCCTCGTGCATGAGGCTTGACTGCAAAGTACCTTAGGGAGGAACAGAGTTGAAGGGGAAACAGGAGGGTGGTGAGGACATCTTATGTTGGACTTCTACTGGGACAACCAGTCACTGGTGGGGGAAATATACTTTAGGTCTTCACCTTTAGTAGTAGGGTTTCAGCTTGTTGGCCCAGCACCCAAGGTCTTGATCACTGTGCTCATCCAGCTGCTCATACTAAACTTGTGCCATATGATTATTATAGTCTTGTCGTTCCTCTAGCTTTAGTTCATCTAAGTCCAATCATAGTGAGTAATTGGCCTAACTGTACTGTATAGGCATGTTGCGCATTCCTTGTGATCAGTTATCTCTCTGTTTCTGGACTCTAGAAATAGGACACAAGAAGGAAGTCAGTGTTAACACATTGAGAATCAAGTAGGAAATTTTTATTTCGTTCAGAAACTTGTGCTTTTTATACCCTTTTGATCAATACAGGTAACTTGATTGTCATGACACTTTATGACTTCACTTCCAGTACCATCTTTCTTGTTTCCAAATACCTCTTTCACATTCCTTACTCTCATGCAAGGTCACAAACACTCGTTCCAAAAAGGGAACCTTCGTTATTTCATAGAATTGTTAGTATACAACCATCAGCCATAAATGAACAACTTATACAAGAAAATGTCATGCTATTACTACCTCAATTCATCCCTAAAAGCTAGTGCCTAAAGGATAATAGGTCTCTGAACACTCATACTACCAGATTCATCATAATATATTCGTTAATTTTCGAAAGGCTTTTCTGTGTTTGTGTTGACTAAACAAGTTCAAATGAACCTACAGGTGCTAACAGTTCTGTGAATAAGCCCATCCCACATTGGGCTTATCCCAGGGTTGGACAAGGGTTGGACAAAATAACCATATAAACCATCCTTGCTTTCTAGAGTTGGGGTCACTGAAGAAAGCATTAGTCATATTTTTCTGTATCACCAAGTCCTGCTAAACAATTATAATTTCTTACATTTTATCAGTTAACAGATTAGTAATCTTTACAACAAATCAAAATGCTGTATTCCAGGGCAAAATAGGGTCGGATAATAAAGGCTGGGCTGATTGGCTTTAACATGGGTTCCTATGGGGAGAAGATGCTGCATTTTACAAAGTTTGTCAACCAAATTTCATTTTTTAATTTTGTATCATGCAACTATGGAAGCAATATTGAAAATATTTCAGGGTAAGCTCTAATGTTGATGTAAACTGGGATGAGCTTATTAGGTGCCCTGTGGAAGGGAAAACTAATTGCTTTTATTACATAGCCTGTTATTAAATGGACTCCCCACACACACACCCTGACTCCCTTGAAATTGATGTTTACATATTTCTAGCACCATTGTCAATACCCATCAAACTGAAGTAACTATCTGGTGCAACCAAGGCTTCACTCTCATTGGTCCATCTTTAATTACGTGCAACAATGGTGCATGGAATCCTGATATCCCTGTCTGCCAACGTATGTGTATGAATTTTGCATTTCTCATCAATTCAACACTCATTTGCACCAAAGAATGCGAAGCCATAACATATCTTGTTTAACGTGAGATAATGCAAATCTAAGTTGTTTTTTGTGGCACTTATGTAAAATTACTTCCTCTGCACTATGTGTACCTGTCACTTCATTGTATTGAATAACTATTGAAAATAACATTATCATTGTGAATATTGTGAGAAAGTGTTTAATCACTATCATAAGACAGCTTTGTATATTGCATTTTGGAAAAACTCACTTTATAAAGAGTGTTAAGGGTTTAATACATTCAGACAGTCCTTGACAACAGTTAACACTTATGATTAAATTGGAGCGTATCATCATCTGTGTTCTTTGGAAATAGTCATGTATTTGGTAGGCTATTCATGTGATGAATTGGAACTGGTTTCATACAATTATCTTGATGAAAATATAGGTGGATGAATGCAGCAGACAATGATCCCCTAATATTTTCTAATAAGTGCCCAATGGGAACATGACATTAATGGTAAAGCATACATATAGTTAGTTCAAATTTAAGATTTTCATTGTCCATTATGTTTTCATCACCAAAGCTCCACAACAGTTCAGGACACAGTTGTGATTCCTACTCCTTACATAACATTACGAAATGTGTCGACTACTACTTCTGCAGTTGATACAGATGATCATAATCTGGGTGAGTATCATTTCCACTCTGTATCAGGGTTCTCCTGAAATATAGCATTTTGGTTGCCTGGTGATGAACGTAGAGAAGAAGGGCATGATATACATATATTAGTTTTGAAAATATCATAGAACAATTATGAAGGAATGCAGATTCGAATGATATAAAAGGATTTTTGTCACAATATGTTGAAAACTGAAGCACTTGAAACGTGTCTGTCTTTTCTATTCTCTAATAGAATCATTCATGCTGTCTTTTGTCTGACCAACGGCCTTATTTCACTTGTTGTTTCAGTGTCTGTGACCCACGGGTCATGGGCCCCTCATGATCATCCTAATGCCCCTCAGTCAATGTGTGTTCAACTATTGGTTAGTTGTTGTACCCCTTGCCGGGACTTTTGCATACCTTGTGTTCACAAACTATGTTGCAGGGGAAGGGGCCACTATACTCCCCTCTTTCATGGAAGTAATTTTACTCATTTTCCGTCCTCCGCTCCATGTCCCCGGCCTTCCTGATACATCCCTAACCTCGCCTCTACACACTCGACCTCCCCTCTATAAATATCACCCCTAGCCCCTTGATATTCTCACATTGTAAAGAGCAGATGGCCTGTGGTAGGAATGAATCGTTTAAAAGGCTTTATATCTTGTTTTTGAGCAATTTATAATTGACAGTCTTTGGTACTTCCAGCCTTGTGGATATGTGTATCTATAGCTCCAGAGGTTTAGCTAAGAAATCATGAAAAGAAGAAAAATAAGTTTAATTTATGCCCAAAATGAAATTTTCCATAGTTTTCATTAATGGTGAAAAATTCTAGATTTTTTGCATATGGTTGCCATGGTAACTAGAAGCCAATGGAATGGCCAAACCAGCCAATGCTACTGCTTTGTAAATAATGGTTTCCATGGTAACCATGGAATAAAATGAAATTTCTGAAAATAGAAATTCTCGATCTATGGATTCGTTGGCTATGTTATGCAAAAAACAGATACTTGATATTTCAAATAGAAAAGAAATATAAAGAGTATATTTCATGAAATTGTATTTTGGCATTTCAAGTTTCGGCCCAAGTTCTCTTGCGTTTTATCTTGATAAATATCAGAGGCTCGCCCTTTTTACCAGATTTACCTTTTCTGACCTTATCATCTTCAAAAAGATGTAACTTTTGTTCTAACTGGAATATTTACATAATTCTTTCAGTGTTAGACTCTGTACTATGTGGGTATACTTTAGCAGGAAATAGCTGTATACATTATGTGTAGTTCTCAAGATCCTAAATTTGTACACTTTGTATAGGATTTAATCCTAAATCAGGGGAGTTCCACCAAGAGGGTTTACTTTAATAGAGATAGGTTTATCATTGGCATTCAGACATTAACATAACTGATTCAGTTCAGGTACATAAGAAGTACAAGTATGAGGTCTAACAAACACCTGTTCCTATATATGTGATATCTAACCCTATGTATGTATTATGATTTTGACCAACCTGCTTATAGGTGGGGAGTGGCTCCATCGGAGGAAGTACACTCCACTACCGAGTCTGTCTATTGGCTGTTGCATGGGGCTGAAGCGGTCTCCTCCGCCCGCTGGAGACAGTTTATTTTAAAGACATTTGGAAGGTTCATGAACTAACAACCATGCTGCGCATTTAGCACTACGCAATTAGTGCAACTCCTCAAGACATATTCTCAATTCAATATTCCAGGCCATAAGACTGCTTTTCGAGTCTAAACTGACTCTCGGGTTGTAGCCCCGAGTAAGAATGTCCATTATATACATGTCAGGAAAATTAGTGATGAATACATTTTCTAGAAATTTACAAAGATTTTTCGTGCTCCTTTTACAAAAAAAAAAAAAAAATAGATTTTGCAGAAAACTTCTATAAATTATATTTAGGCCCATCCAGGGTGGAACTCGCCCAGGGATTATTGACCCCTGGGAACCTACATTTTCCTGGGCATATGGTACAGCAACTGACTAACGGTAAATGGCTTAGAAACACACGACAGGGAAGGAGATTATGATGGGGTCGGCCGGGGCCTCGATGGTCGACAGTCCCTATGTAAACAAAGGAGAATTAGCCGTTGGTTAGGCGACTACATTCCAATGTTTCTCAGGGATACTATTTCTTTTCAATCATGAATTAACAGTGCATTTACCCATGATTAATATTATTTCCAGGGATTTCCCTCTGAAATTCCTTATATTAATTTTGTTACACATTGAAGAAGGTTAAATGTTGAACTATCTCTGTCAATCAAGATTATAGAAATCCGATTTGGAGCATTGGTTGGAGATTTGAGTCAGCTTGTAAATGATAAATTGGCTGCTTTTATATGTTGAATACTCATCTCGTTGGAATAATCTGGAATGATTATGGACAGATGACTGTTTTCTGGGCTGCTACAGCCGAAGTGGGCTGTGCACCCTCCTGCGGATATGGCAATATTACTAAGTTGTATTACATAAAACACAAATCAAGAGTTTTTGAAACATATATAGGATTAACTACCAATAGATCATACATTATTTTTCTATTGTTAAGTTACCTTTTGAGGCAACTGAGTGATCCAGACCTAGACCTTGAAATAAAGAGGATGGGAAGCGAGCAATTAGTCAATGTTCTGCATTGTAGACTACTTGTATAATATGTTTCTGTTACAGGGCCCCTATCACTGGCCGCCATTATAGGTCCTGTGGTGGCAGGGGTGATGCTTATGGTATTAGTTGTTGTAATAATAGTGATTGTAAGGAAAAGACTGAAAGTAAGACGTAAGTACCTTTCTCTGTATTAATCAATTTCCCATTTCCAAAACTTTGAACGAGGAATATATTCATTACGCAACTGTGAACCCAATTGTTCATTTGCATTATAATAAAACGTGAAAAGAATAATTGAAAACGAATGGTATCCCTTTTCAAAAATTACATAACAAAAATAACCACAGAGCACACTAACAAACTTTAATCAGTATGGTGTCATTTAAAATAGTAACATCATCTGTTAAGATTGGACTTGAGAGACTGAATCAGGCCTAGGCGCCATTAGAACTTTTGAATTGTATCAAAACTAGAATTGTTTTTGTCATTGTTAACAATTGAATATTCTGAATTGAAGAAAACAGACAATCATTGTGTTATCATTTATAATTACACATATATGATGACGTTGCTTAAAAATATGATAAGAAGGCATGCATATACAATATTGTGAGAAATGATTATGAATTATCTGTAATGTCCACTATGTGAAACACTTTGTTAACTGGTTAAACTTTTGGTCAATTTGGTAAATTTTGTGCCTCAGCTTTCTGTTATGTTAATGGCTAAAATCAATCTTTAACGTTTCATGAATCTGTTGGACAGAAGAAAAACATAACAATGCGGTACCGACTGAACTCCATGATATCTCAGGTATAATGCATCATACTCAAGGTATGTTCTTTCACCATATAACATCTATGTCAAATAGATTATATTGAAAGTGGAAATATTTAGGTTATATGCTTGGTACCCTTTACCTTCTAGGACGTGGGTCCACATCTTTACATATTCTATTAGTACATATAGACGTTGTGCACATGACATCACACCTCCCAAATTGGGATGGCAGCCATATTGGTGATCAGTTTAAATTTGTTATTATTCACAATTCTAAAGCATCCATGGTGCATATTTTTGTCTATTTTATAAAAAGAAAACTCAATGACTCATAATAAACAATTGCTATTTATCAATTATTGATATTGTGATGAATTGTCCATTCATCTTTTGAGGTATGAACTATTTAGATTGAAATAGGGTATTATCAATTTGTAATGCGAAATAATTAAATGATATAGCAGATGCTAACAATGAACTTAATGTAATCGACTGAAATGGGTAAGAAATGGACCAAAAGTTGTGATTGGGTACAAGTCCAAAAAACTATGGTAACCAGATATGAGGTCACAACAGTCACGTGGTCAAGAGTGACCAATCAGAGTCGATCTGTAGCATATAAAAAGGGATGTTATCGCCCGGAATAAACAGTTCCTTATCGGTACTCACTGTTCACATGTCTCTTCCTTAAGATGCCCTGCCTTCTAGCTAGCCTGAGCTTAAGGTCTCCAGGAGTAGTAGCAAATAATCAAGTAAAACTTAACTAAGGAACCCGAATTAGAGATAAGTTGGACCGTAGCCTGAAAGACCCGAAGATGGCACGAAAGCCCGGAACGGCCTGAGAAGCAACCCGAACCCAGAAGACCGGCGCAGTACAAAAGCCTGAAATAGTTAACAGTTGGCCCAGCATGACAGGAATGAAAGTGTGACCCGCTCGGCCTCACGCTACCAACCTCTAACTGCGAGAGGCAACCTGACTTCTTAGGTAAACAGACTGACCAACACGGTGCCCAAACGACCGAAACAAGAATTGTGACCCACCAACCCCTATCCTGACCCGTCGTCAAAAAGGCAAGCTACACCCCAAACCGACCCGTCCATTCACCCTCGTGTGTGAGGCACAACTCTAGATCTTGCCAAGCGGTCTCCCGCTCAAACTCCTCATTTGACCCAAGACCGAGGCAACACGAAAATCTCTTCGTCATGGAGCCCAGAAACTCCTACTTGCCGAAGGATATCACAATATATTTGATAGCCACATGGGTGTGGTGAACACATGGTGGTCACCAAAATCTGGGCACATGACCCACTCTGCACAAGGTCTATAGAAACCAGTCCAACCAAAGAGGAGGAGAACTACTTTTCTGGGCCTTTGAGTACCAGCCATTTGTTAGTGGCATGCTTGGAACTTTCTTTGCCACTGGTTCCTGGCGAGATACAACAATGTAGCAGGATTGCCGTACCGGCCAGGATTCCTATACCGGCCGCCTCATGGCGCATGCGCAATAGGTCAAAGATAATCTCCGGGTGTGTTCTGTCAGTCATGCCAGTCAAAGTTGTAATGGGTAGCAAACTAAAGATATATCCCTCACATCTTTTACATTACTAGGATTCAGACCAAAAAGGCTAACTCATCCCTACTCCTAGTCTGTGGAAGGGGCACCTGTCCCGGTGGGCCCGAGGCTAGGTGCAGCCGACCAGTCAAGTCGCCCGTTATGGCGGGCGGTAGGCGAATCCTGGCGGTATCCCAGTCCTACCACAACAAAGGCTATGGCTGGTACCCACTGGCCCAGGACTTTGTGTCCATGTCACTATAATATTATTATGTCTTAAGGCGTATGCATATACAATTCTTATAATTATCATTTTAGGCAGGTTAAAAGTACTCACTACCGTTCAGTGGGCCTCTTGGGAGGTGTATTAAGAATAAAGAGAATAGTCTGTATTTCAAACTAGTTAAATGCTATTTATTTTGGACACTCAAGCGATTCATTTTTGTTTGTGGTCTGTTCATATCGGACACATGCAACACTTGGTCTTGAGGTGGTTGAATCGCAGATTATGCAATTTGTTTACTTGAGAATGTTTCTAATCACAGGGATTGATTGACAGGTGGGATAGGAATAAAGGCTCACAATTGCGGGTACATTGCTTTTAAAGTTGTTTTTCTTATAGTCATGGATGCGAATCCTTCTGCTATTATGGATACAGGCGATGGTTACGAGGCTCTATCACATTCGGAAGAGGTGAATAAAAATTACCAATAACTTCATTAACCGGATTACTTAAGGAGAAAATGCATTGCGGGATCGATGAGTAAACAATGTGTCCTGTGACATTTCTTTATGTTTGAACAAATTAAGTCGTTCATACAGCATCCATGCATGTACATGTATTGCTCATTAGAAGGCCGAGGGCCATCCCTGATGTTGAGATCTCATGATAGCATTTCTATCTTTCCTGTGCATGTTAATGAACCCACAAGATACTAGTAGAGTACTCATGTAATAGTGTGATTTAAATCAAGATAATTGTGCACTATATATATAATGGAAGAATTATTAAACAAAGCTCATGATATTACCAATATTACTTATATAGAAAATCAATTCTTGTAATTGAGTATAGATAAACCAATGATAAGTAATGTTCTATTTGCCTGAATGGTTGTAAATGCTTCCCTTTCAGCCTTTGACGTTTCAAGCTTGGTTAAAGGGAAACAACATTCCTTCTTCCCTCGCCAAGAAGTTGAAGAAGCAGACCATCATAACCATCAATGATTTGACGATGTTAACCGACAGAAACATTGAGGATCTTAAACTCACCATCGGGGAAAACAACCGACTCAGGGCCGCATTGAAAACCCTGAAGTAGAGCAAACAGTCACTTTTGAATAACTTTGAAGTGACATGAACACCTGTGACCATTCGGGTTAAACGTTACAAATAATGTTGAATATCATATTTCGGGTGTTTTTTTAATGCCTCTTATACATACTCGGATACAATAGACAAAGTGGATATTATGTGGTGTCATGCATTGGTTGTGCCACAGTGCGTTTTGATTATAATCCATTTATTATGATTGTATTTTAAAAGAATTGCGCCTATATTAGTAGATCAAAGTGCAGTAAAGAAATAATATTATGTTGATGCTACAAGAAGAATATTTGGTTTACAACTACCTGAACGGATCTTTCATTGTACACCTTCATTACTGATTCATTTCAGTGTTTAGTTGGCTTTTGTAGAGAAACCCTGACTCATATTAAAACAGGATCCATATAAACCAGATCTTCTAGATAGTACATATAGAATGTAATCAAGAATTAAACATGTTTAGAAAACAGTACACAGAGGGCTAACAGAGTGCTAACAGAGCATTAGGCCTTTACATTACAAATAAACAAGAGGTGCCTTTTACATGAGTATTCATACTATCATGTTGCTGTTTGGAGTGAGACGACTTTGAGATGTATATACAACTAACAACGTAAGAGCACCAGTCTTTATGTAAAAGTGTTCCCTGTTCACAAACCTGTTCGTTCAAGATTACCTAAGTTGTACATGGGCACAGGCATTAAAAAGAAATAAATAGCTACGGCCATACCTAGCCCTGGAGCCAATAAGCTTTTTCATAAATTATGTTTAATAACAGAGGCGGACTTCCAATACAGGATTATGTGGATGGGTGGTTGCATTGCTAAGATTATATTTTGTGGACAGACTATATATGTTTGTGCAATTAATTAAAGCAGCATAGATTCTTTTGATATCAAATTAGTTTGAAGAAAGTTTTTATCTAGCTGTGAGTACAGTAAACTGCACTATTTCCCGTGTCAAAACAGACTTTAACCGTCGCTAAATTCAGATTCCATAATTATATTGAATTGGGGTGCCCTCTGCATACCATATATATACGGAAACTCGGCATCTACAACGCATCTGTTCGATAGAAAGGCATGTTAAGATTGCTCCAGCCAATCCTTTGAGAGTTGCAGCTTAGGGAACAAGAATAGATTTAGTCATATGAAATTAATTTTTTAAAAAAAGAAATGACACCTAGCACATCTTCTCTGGGACAACTACCCTGGTGCCCGGGGGGGGGGGGAACTTGACTTGTTTCTACCCGGATGTGTGGGCGCAAGTTTTCAAGACCCCCTCCCCCCATCTATGCACAAAGGCAATGACTCAAAATAGACCCATAATGGGGTAAGATATTCCAAAAAAGTAACCCCTTATGGAATGTGATAAAAGATTCGGGAAAAACAGAAAATGAACAGGGGCTCGGATGATTATAGGTTTGTAACTTAATGTTTTAATTGCAATCATTTGTCAACACTCAGTCATGTTATTCTGACAATATTGATCAAGGAATCTGATTACTCTCTCAGAAGCAAACCTTATGTATACACAGAGTTAGATGTATAATTGTCAGTACTAATTAACATGATGCTTTCAATTAGTGCACGCAGTGGGAGCACTGAGATAATCCCTCCTCAGTTGGCCCATAAGTGTTCTCAAAACACACCCATTAAGGGGTAGGACCCCTGAAAACACACCCATATAGGGGTGTTCCATTCCCCCTCCTTAGGGGCTGAAAAAGGACCCCTTTCCCTCCATTTTAGGCCCTCACATCCGGGTAAGGCTGCAGCCAAGTCCCCCCCCCCCCCGGGCCCTGGGGCCAATACGCCTTTTGGACATCTGACTGCTACACTTAAGTGACAACTCGCCCTCGGACAACTTTCTCTGAAGGAAAATTCATCTATAGAATAAATAGCACAATAGATAGGTAAAATCCCACTCCGGGATAACTACCCCTTTACAGGAATTAGCCCCACTCCTTCTCCCATTGGACCTACAACGGTTTTTATTGATTCTGGGGGGGGCGACCAAGAAAAAGTTACGAAAAATCGCACCCACGAAAAGTTATAAAAGTGTGTTTGAAATACATTGGGATGCTTTGAGATTGTATAATTTTGAAAAAAAAAAATGGAAAAAAAAATCCACGAATTTTTTTTCTCTAAAATCCCACGATATAAAATGGAGCTATCGTGGCTTTTATAACTTTTCGTGGGTGCGATTTTTCGTATCTTTTTCTTGGTTGCCCCCCCAGTTGTCATACCCTTTATCTTTAAGTACAGGGATACAGAAGTGAATATTCCAAATTCCAGAAGTGAATATTCCAAATTATTAGGAATGTTTAATTGTATTGCAAAAGCTGAATTTTCCGAACAGTTGATTCTACACACAATCTGTTATTTGAATTCTGTTTAACAGGGGTTCAGACGTCTGAATTCGGAATCTAATGATTTATGATTTATCCCTATAAACTTATAGTGTTCATTGAATATGGGTGCACCTCAGTAGTCAACGAGTTGATAGAAGATAATCCCCTCTTGTTTGTCTTAGGTCGGTCATTGTTTATGGGGCAATTAATAAGAAAATTTAGAAATAGAAAAAATGAAAGAAAAAGGGGGGCTTGGGGGCACAGCCCCCGATTTCTAACCAATATTTACAACAAATATTCAACCAAACCCAATAATAACATCAATATTCTTGTCTGGAAAGTATTTTTGTAATTCTTGTATAAACTTTGACCGGCACTGCCACCCGACCCTAATCCCTGAGTGTTGTGTTAAGTTGACTAGTGGATGGCAGCCATTGAATATGCATATAAGAGAAGGCCAGGGCAAAAACTATAAAACTTTATCATTTTTGGCTGTTTTCTAATGTGCTATGTGGGCGCACAGCAGAATTCTAAGCCCATTGTAGAACGTATGCTTATGTCTTATATATTCTTGTCATATTATTATCGATATGCAATTACCTATCATTATCTTATACGTTTTGTCAGGGGAAAGTAGAAAAATATTGCCATCATAACAATTTGAACGGTTGACAAGCAATTTTACAATGCTGATAATATCCAACTTATCAAACACAGTATGCTATGAGAGGTAAATTCTTTGTTATATTTTCCATTTTTCCGTGTTTATGAAATTAAAGTTTTAATGTTTAGAACGATATGAAAGATACCACACTTGCCTATATTCTGTAGAAAATATTATTTTAAGTCCATAGTTCTATTAAACAGGCTTTGGGAATATTGTTCTTATTTCAAATTCGTTGGACATCATGGTTAAGAGAGTATTTGAAAGATAGTGTGCAAAAATGAAGGTCAAAAATACTTCAGAATAATTACCTGAAACGCATAGAATGTTCTTTAAAATGTTTCCCCATCATAAAGTATACCAATAATTGCAAATATTTGCTTCTATCACAGTTCACTTTAAAGACATCGGTTGATAAACTTATATTATCTGAGACAAATAAGATGCAAAATGTTATGGTAGTGCAATTCCCACACTTCATCCGTTTAATGCCGAAAATAAGTATGAGATTCCTTGGCTGATCCAAGACATCGGTGGCAAGTTTGTTCCATGTGAGGGGCTTAAAGCGTTTCTTCTCTTGGCTCAGCTAACTTGCATATATTGTTGAAACGTTTATGATACAGTATCCTTTACCAACTGAAATGCTAGGCATAAGCGGTGGCAAGCGGCACATCACAAGGTTTAAGACACAAAACGTTGAACTCTGATCATTTTCCCATTGTAGGTGCTTTTATTTTGACCGTCTCTTCATCATATTTGATTACCTACTGCTCACGCTTATCTGCCTCAGCGTTTTGCTCAGAAACCTCTGTAAATACAAAAGCATAGCAAGGTGTTAATTGTAGTACTTATCTATAATCTAAATATAATTGTAGCTGTAAATGTTATTGTAACACAAATCTATAAGCCTAATGGAATACCATCTATGACCATAATTGTACTTAAAACAAGTGTGTCACATGAGGGAACGCCAATCAAAATCAAAAGTAGATAGGCCTAAAGCTAAATCTTAGGTGGCCCAAAGCAGATGATCGTCCCAGTGTCGGTCAAAAAAATGTTTACATTCAGTTTTGGGTATATCAGAGTGTAGATTCTAATAAAATTTAATAAAATCAAAATGAACCTTCTTTCATTCGATATATTTGTTATGCTCTTCGATAAGTATATTTCTCCGTTACTTTTTATTTATCATACAGACCTAATGATAATTATTATTTTACATTTCTGGTCGTCAGTAACATAATATCATTTACACACGAAATGTTTTGTTTTTTTTCTATTAATTTGTAGACTAGGAACAATCGGTTTTTGACTTCATCGTGGATCATAGGCTGGGAACTGATTCTAGGTCCATTCTAGGACCAACAGGCTTCCACATGCTGATTTTGCCGCTGATTTTAAAAAATAGGCAGTGAGAAAAAAGGTCGAAATGTTATACATCATTTAGTAACCCAGGAGAGGAAGAAAGAGGTTGAGACTGATAAACCGAGATAAGTGTTACCCCCTTTCTACAGGCCACTTCAAACCCTAGGCCTATATGATATATAATATTCGACCACCACATGGGTGTAACCCACTAATTAAGACCTAATTTCAGGGTTGTGTTCTAATTGTAAAATGAGTATTTGACCTACAACCATGTATAAAACATCATTAAAAATATTCCATAGTTCAAAGGATTCGTCCATTTTTTGGATTGTCCTTCTATGATAGTTCATTTGGATCATCTCTTAGCGTACAGGCCACTGTGGCCAATTTAATTGTGCAAGTAAAGTCCATTCAGCCTTTCCATTTACGAATCATGAATTGTTGGGGGAAAATGTTCAAGGTAATTTTGTGGACAAATTTGCCTAAAATTTGAGAGTTTTTAAAAGTTCAATGACATTTACAGAAGTTTCCAATTATTCATGAAAAAGATATAGTCCCTAAAAAAAACTACAAAATGTCTCGAATTTTAGAGATGAATAATGATAAAAGAAACTATTGGAAAACTGGGTTGATTTTGCTTAAATTAACCTATATTGTACAACAAAATTCCTAAAATTTTGTGGGAGAGAACCAACAGACCCACCTTTCTAAACATGGACTGGAACTTCTTAATTTTGATTTTAGGTTTTTCTGTGTCATACCTTTCTAATATATTATTATGTTTTATTACACTACATATTAAGGTGTGTGGGGAGGAGGGGGATAAGGGTAGCCCAAATTTTAGGCATTAAGGGTTGGTAGGCCTGTAACCATATCTTAGGTTAAAACTAATATATTAGAATGGTTTGTATCAATAGAAAGCTTACCATTTTTAGCATGCATTTTAGCTAAAACTTGACCTAACGTCTTCAGACTAAGGGTTCGCCGGCTGTTGCTCTCACCCTCAGCTGATCTATTATCAGAAGTCACATATATTTATAAGATGAATTGAAATATTTTATTCAATACTTGTAAAGACTTGCATCATGCCTACAGATTTCCATATATACATGTATGACCTTCTATAATATGTTATTATACATATCCTATTGATGCCCAAAAATGCCAGAGCATGGAAATCAACATTGAAAAACTTCAGGTTTCTAGTTTGATATTAAAGATCTATAATTGCACAACATGTAATTGCATAATATCAAACTGACAGTTTATTGAGATGTCATTTGTAAGACAGTATATTGTATAAATCAGAATTACATCTCAAGAAGGGTCACATAACTTTAGAGAAAAATATTTGTATGTTAGGTCAAAAATGAAGTGAGGAAAGCAACAGTGTCCTTACTTTTTCTCTTTCAGTTCATTTTTGACAAGCCTTTTTTGTGGGTTGAACATCCAGTCCCAGTCTCCAACATGCACCTCATCATCATCATTAGTTTCCCCTGATCTGAAATGAAAGTCACGTTCATTTTTTTCATTATTAAATCAGTCATTAACAAAAAGCTTGGAAATATCAGTGATTATTGATAAAATATGCATTCATGATAAGAATTAAAGTATAAAGTGAAGTTACTTATTCCTAAATAGTCTAAATACACTGATCCAAAGTACTTGATGAGTCAATAAGTTTTGACATGAGATGGTGTACACCTTTTGTTGAATTAATTAACATATATGCCTTTGATAAGCAAAAGAATGAATGAAGGTTGTGAAGAAATTTGAAAATAAATAATTGAAGGAAAATAGCATGTCAATATTCCAGAAAATAAAGTAAAGTGATAAATTAAATTACACTTCGGTTTGATTAAATGACCCTCCTTCCTTCAAAATTACCAGTTAAGAAAAAGAAATGTTCTGCAACATAGAGGAAAAGGTCCTAACCTTCTAGCTTTCAGTGCACTTTCCATTTGTCGTTGCAAAGCAGCATCTTCTTCATTTTTCGCTGAGATGAAAATCAGAAGTGGGTCTTTCTTTTATAAAAGTAGTAGGGAGAATCATACTGCCATATCATGGGTTAACAAAATATATTAAAATGATTTGCAGTTCTAGAAAGCTTGCCTTTTGTAGCTTGCATTTAAGCTTACATTTAAGCTAACACTTTCAGGGTAAGGGCTCAGTGGTTGCTGCTCTCACCTTCAGCTGATCTTTTTTTATTTGTCTTTAATTGTTTATTAATTTTTGCGTACACATGATCTTCCAGATTATTACAATATAACAGTGACCAAAGTTGATGACAATAACTATAAAAGTGGTAAAAGATATGAGTGACAATATAAAAATAGATGGGCAAAGTTTCTAAACACATCAGGTCGGATTATCAGTTCTAACAGGTCAAATCTGTTTTACATTACACATTTGTTTCACAACATCTTTAAACTTCACCTTTGTGTTGTTTTCTGCATCGCAGCAAAAAGCATCTCCCACATGTTCATACCTCTTGACACTGGACTGCGCAAGTACAGCTCATATTTATGTGTTCTCTTCTGCTAAAATTTCACCTTTCTAAAACCAGGTTGGGGCTAACATAGGAAAACTGGAATGTCCCAAAATCTTGGGTCGTCATGGTTGACCAGGATGTCCCATAAAGCCAGGCCAGCTAGATAAGACAGGCTAATTGATATTCCCAAGCTTTTTATTCTTGCACCTGACCACTCTGTGCCAAATCACCCTCCGCACCAGAAATGACACTCTCATACCAAGGTGCTGATGCTTCAGAGTAGTACCTGACAGCTCCGGACAGGCCTGGACGCTGGTCACCGGGAGGGGTGTCTATAATTAGCCTTATTAAGGGTGCATCGCAGACCCCCGGACAGGTTACATTAGGCAGCCCTACCTGCTCCTCCACCTTGGCCTAATCCTACAGCACTAAGGGCCAATATTTTGTGTTTTACGGACAAATATGCACATTAAATTCAGATTTTTAGAGCTAGATAAATGGATATACAAATTTATGACACATTTACTGAGTCAGAGTATTCAGCTAATATTCCTTTTCACTAATATTTTTAGTTTCATTCAAACTTCACAGAATGAGCTGTGGCCCAGCATCATGGAACATCCTGATATCTCAGGTCATTTAGAATTTCTGTGTTAGCCCGGACCTGAAAACCTCGCAAACAAACTTTAGGTTTTTCAATTGAGCTGATATCAGAAGTGGGTCTTTCTTGCATAAAAGTAGTGGGTTTGCAGCTCTAGAAAGCTTACCTTTAGCAGCTTGCATTTTAGCTAACATTTGTGCTACCGTCTTCATGCTAAGGGTTCGGCGGCGGCTGCTCTCACCTTCAGCTGATCTATCATCATAAATCACACTATATTAATAGGATGAATTGAAATATTTCATTTGACTTGCATCATACCTACAGATATCTATATATACAACTTTCTAAAATGCATAACTAAAGATATACTATTGATGCCTGAAAATGCCGGATGCATGGAAATAAAAATTTGAAAACTTCAGACTCGTTTGATATCAAAGGTCTATATTTGCATAACATTTGCATCAAACTTACAGTATATTGAGGTGTATTGAGACAGTACTATGATATAAATCAGAATCACGTCTCAAGAGGGATCATAGCCAACTTTAATGAAGAATATTTGTATGTTGGGTCTTATTTTTTGTAGTGAGGAAAACCACACCATCCTTACTCTTTCTCTTTCAGCCCATTTTTGACAAACCTTTTTTGTGGATTAAACATCCAGTCCCAGTCTCCAACATGCACCTCATCATCATCATCAGTTTCCCCTGATCTGAAATGAAAGCAACATTCATTTTGTACAGCACAAAATCAGTCTTTTACTGAAAGCTTAAAAATACAAGTAAATATCAATAAAAAGTGCAATCATGATAAAAATTATAGTAAAGAACAGTAAAAGATAGTTTATTCATAAGTAATTTTATTGTCTAAATATGCTGCCCCAAAGTACTTGATGAGTCTATAAGTTTTGACATGAGGTAGTGTACACCTTTGTTAGATTAATTGACATTCATGAATTTTATCAACCAAAGAATGACTGAAGGTTGTGAAGACATTCCAAAATGAATAATTGAGGGAAAATAGAGTCTCAATGTTCGAGAAAATAAAGTAAAGTACACTTCAGTTTGATTAAATTACCCTCCTTCAATTAACAATTACGAAAAGTAGACGGACTGCAATATAGAGGAAAATATCCCTACCTCTTGTCTTTCAGTGCACTTTTCACACTTTCCACTAGGCGTTTTTGTGGGTTAAACATCCAGTCCCAATCACCAACATGCACCTCATCATCATCTTCACTCTCTCCTGATCTGAAATTGAATATTGAATTTGATCTTTAAGTCATACATCTCCACAGCATGCCATGTGAAGATCAATAAATTGTTGAATAGTTCATTCATGGTAGTGTTTTTGTTCATTCTTATGTTGTGTAAATATAATATTCATATCAAAATAGCAAAACCTCATAATTGAGAAAGAAAGTAAATAAAAAGTAAACCTCTATTTATTTAGATGCCAACTATGTTTTTTTAACTATGGAATGAATCCAGATTGCTAGCATGTCCAAAAGAAACCAACCAGAGAACATAGAATGTTCCTGCTCAGCCCTACCTCTTATCTTTCAGTGCATCTTTCTTCACTCCTCGTTTTTGTGGGTTAAACATCCAGTCCCAATCACCAACATGTAATTCATCATCATCTTCACTCTCCCCTGATCTGAAATTGAACATTGAATTACATTTTTGCGTCATAAAGCTACACAGTATACTATGTGAAGATCAATAAGGTGTTCAATAGTTCATGATAGTGTTGTTATTCATTCTTATATTGTCTAAATACAATAATCATATCAATGTTGTTGAAGGATGTGTCAATATCAATCAGGGTTGAGTAACATGGACCTTTCAGTTGATGGTGAATTGTACATAGAAAACACTTTTTCTAAGAAAGAAAGTCACTAAACAGTAAACCTCTGTTCAATGAAATTACAACTTTTTTGTTTTAAATAATGGAATGGATCTAGGTTGCTAGCATAATCAAAAGGAACAAATTAAAAATTATAGAATTATTATGCTCTGAAATTAACGTGAAAAATGTCCCTACCTTTTATCTTTCAGTGCATCTTTCTTCACTCCTCGTTTTTGTGGGTTAAACATCCAGTCCCAATCACCAACATGTACTTCATCATCATCTTCACTCTCCCCTGACCTGAAATTAAACATTGAATTACATTTTTATGTCATAAAGCTAAACAGTATACTATGTGAAGATCAATAAGGTGTTCAATAGTTCATGATAGTGTTGTTATTCATTCTTGTCTAAATACGATAATCATATCAATGTGGTTAAAAGCTGTGTCAATATCAATCAGGGTTGAGTAACATAGACCTTTAAGTTGATGGTGAATTGTACATAGAAAACTCGTTTTCTTAGAAAGAAAGTCACTAAACAGTAGACCTCTGTTCAATGAAATTACAACTTTTTTGTTTTAGATAATGGAATGAATCTAGGTTGCTTGCATAATCAAAAAGGAACAAATTAAAAAGTATAGAATGATTATGCTCTGAAATTAACGTGAAAAATGTCCCTACCTCTTATCTTTCAGTGCATCTTTCTTCACTCCTCGTTTTTGTGGGTTAAACATCCAGTCCCAATCACCAACATGCACTTCATCATCATCTTCACTCTCCCCTGATCTGAAATTGAACATTGAATTACATTTTTACGTCATAAAGCTACACAGTATACTATGTGAAGATCAATAAGGTGTTCAATAGTTCATGATAGTGTTGTTATTCATTCTTATATTGTCTAAATACAATAATCATATCAATGTGGTTGAAGGATGTGTCAATATCAATCAGGGTTGAATAACATGGACCTTTCAGTTGATGGTGAATTGTATATAGAAAACACTTTTTCTAAGAAAGAAAGTCACTAAACAGTAAACCTCTGTTCAATGAAATTACAACTATTTTGTTTTAAATAATGGAATGGATATAGGTTGCTAGCATAATCAAAAGGAACAAATTAAAAATTATAGAATGATTATGCTCTGAAATTAACGTGAAAAATGTCCCTACCTCTTATCTTTCAGTGCATCTTTCTTCACTCCTCGTTTTTGTGGGTTAAACATCCAGTCCCAATCACCAACATGCACCTCATCATCATCTTCACTCTCTCCTGATCTGAAATTGAACATTAAATTTGATCTTTAAGTCATACATCTACACAGCATGCCATATACATGTGAAGATCAATAAATTTTTGAATAGTTCATTCATGGTTGTGTTTTTGTTCATTCTTATGTTGTGTAAATATAATATTCATATCAAAATAGCAAAACCTCATAATTGAGAAAGAAAGTGAATAAAAAGTAAACCTCTATTTAATTAGATGCCAACTATGTTGTTTTAACTATGGAATGAATCCAGATTGCTAGCATGTCCAAAAGAAACCAACCAGAGAACATAGAATGTTCATGCTCAGCCCTACCTCTTATCTTTCAGTGCATCTTTCTTCACTCCTCGTTTTTGTGGGTTAAACATCCAGTCCCAATCACCAACATGTACTTCATCATCATCTTCACTCTCCCCTGATCTGAAATTGAACATTGAATTACTTGTTTATGTCATAAAGCTACACAGTATACTATGTGAAGATCAATAAGGTGTTCAATAGTTCATGATAGTGTTGTTATTCATTCTTATATTGTCTAAATACAATAATCATATCAATGTGGTTGAAGGATGTGTCAATATCAATCAGGGTTGAGTAACATAGACCTTTCAGTTGATGGTGAATTGTACATAGAAAACACTTTTTCTAAGAAAGAAAGTCACTAAACAGTAGACTTCTGTTCAATGAAATTACAACTTTTTTGTTTTAAATAATGGAATGAATCTAGGCTGCTTGCATAATCAAAAGGAACGAATTAAAAAGTATAGAATTATTATGCTCTGAAATTAACATGAAAAATGTCCCTACCTTTTATCTTTCAGTGCATCTTTCTTCACTCCTCGTTTTTGTGGGTTAAACATCCAGTCCCAATCACCAACATGTACTTCATCATCATCTTCACTCTCCCCTGACCTGAAATTAAACATTGAATTACATTTTTATGTCATAAAGCTAAACAGTATACTATGTGAAGATCAATAAGGTGTTCAATAGTTCATGATAGTGTTGTTATTCATTCTTGTCTAAATACGATAATCATATCAATGTGGTTAAAAGCTGTGTCAATATCAATCAGGGTTGAGTAACATAGACCTTTAAGTTGATGGTGAATTGTACATAGAAAACTCGTTTTCTTAGAAAGAAAGTCACTAAACAGTAGACCTCTGTTCAATGAAATTACAACTTTTTTGTTTTAGATAATGGAATGAATCTAGGTTGCTTGCATAATCAAAAAGGAACAAATTAAAAAGTATAGAATGATTATGCTCTGAAATTAACGTGAAAAATGTCCCTACCTCTTATCTTTCAGTGCATCTTTCTTCACTCCTCGTTTTTGTGGGTTAAACATCCAGTCCCAATCACCAACATGCACTTCATCATCATCTTCACTCTCCCCTGATCTGAAATTGAACATTGAATTACATTTTTACGTCATAAAGCTACACAGTATACTATGTGAAGATCAATTAGGTGTTCAATAGTTCATGATAGTGTTGTTATTCATTCTTATATTGTCTAAATACAATAATCATATCAATGTGGTTGAAGGATGTGTCAATATCAATCAGGGTTGAGTAACATAGACCTTTCAGTTGATGGTGAATTGTACATAGAAAACACTTTTTCTAAGAAAGAAAGTCACTAAACAGTAGACCTCTGTTCAATGAAATTACAACTTTTTTGTTTTAAATAATGGAATGAATCTAGGCTGCTTGCATAATCAAAAGGAACGAATTAAAAAGTATAGAATTATTATGCTCTGAAATTAACATGAAAAATGTCCCTACCTTTTATCTTTCAGTGCATCTTTCTTCACTCCTCGTTTTTGTGGGTTAAACATCCAGTCCCAATCACCAACATGCACTTCATCATCATCTTCACTCTCCCCTGACCTGAAATTAAACATTGAATTACATTTTTATGTCATAAAGCTAAACAGAATACTATGTGAAGATCAATAAGGTGTTCAATAGTTCATGATAGTGTTGTTATTCATTCTTGTCTAAATACGATAATCATATCAATGTGGTTAAAAGATGTGTCAAAATCAATCAGGGTTGAGTAACATAGACCTTTCAGTTGATGGTGAATTGTACATAGGAAACACTTTTTCTAAGAAAGAAAGTCACTAAACAGTAGACCTCTGTTCAATGAAATTACAACTATTTTGTTTTAAATAATGGAATGAATCTAGGTTGCTAGCATAATCAAAAGGAACTGATCAAAAGAAATGGAATGATTATGCTCTGAAATTAACGTGAAAAATGTCCCTACCTCTTGTCTTTCAGTGCACCTTTCTTCACTCCTCGTTTTTGTGGGTTAAACATCCAGTCCCAATCACCAACATGCACTTCATCATCATCCTCATTTTCCCCTGATCTTAAATTGAGAATAAAATTCACTTTTTCAGTTAAACATTGCCAAGAATCATCAGGGATATTTATATAGCCTTATCAGAACCAAAAACAACCAAACAGTAAACCTATCTCAGACAATTTAAGTGTAAAATAGTTCATTCGTTGTAGTACTTACATTCTTAAATTGTTTGTAATCAAGAGGTTGTCACAATGTAGTTGATCTAATTGGTTTATTTTGACATGGGGTTGAGTCCCACTGACCTATCACTCCATAGTGGATTGTACATAGAAAAATCTTTCCACTGAGAAATAAAGTCACTAAATAGCCAACTTCTGTTTGATAAACTGCCAGGTATATTTCTATTAACAATTAGATGAATGCAGATTGCGGGGATATCCAAAATGATGCATAAAAAGAAATGGAATGATGATGCTCTGCAAATTAAAAGGAAAATATCCCTACCTCTTTTCTTTCAGTGCACTTTTCAGACGTTCCACTAGGCGTTTTTGTGGGTTAAACATCCAGTCCCAATCACCAACATGTACTTCATCATCATCTTCACTTTCCCCTGATCTGAAATTGAAAGTTCAATTCAATTTTAAAGTCATATAGCTTCATAGTTTCCCACGTCCTTGCCTCTTCTCTTTCAGTCCACTTTTCACTAGGCATTTTTGGGGGTTAAACATTCAGTCTCAATCATTGATGTGCACTTCATCATCATCATTTTCCCCTGATTTAAGTTTTAAAATCAAATTCAATTTTTCAGTCTTTTATCAACAGGTCACAGTCATCAGGGATACATATAATATTATTATTGCCAGAGCCCATTGCAAGCTCACAGGCAAATACTTCACAGTAGACACGAAAAGAAAATTCTAAACATCCTAAAGTGCCATTCGTGTATAGTCATTGTTGTATATGACAGGAAAATGACTAACTTTAATACTATAACTAAAATGAAATGGAATTAATTTAGGTAGTCATTTCGAGTTCCCCAGCAGCACACCCCATTCCAGCATACGTGAACAATAACCTATGACGTTGGAGGAGGCCTTACTGGTGCGAGGTTGTGTATCATGTTTCAAAATTCATAACATGAAAAGTACTACATAAAGAATAAGAAAAAATCCATTGCGTTATAACAAGTATATTACTTTATATCCTGAAAGAAACATGCATCCTGTCTACGGGCTTGTAAACTCACTCCTGCGAATCACACTCGAACCACTGTACTCCAACCCTAACTGTTCCAATAAAAGGAACGAAAACCTGAGGATAATACATACCTCTTATCTGTTAAATCGCTGTTGGGTAACCGCTTCTTTTGGTCCAATATGTCCTTGGTCTTCTCGACCTCGGCGCGGGCCGCGCACACGGCGAAGGCGGCCACCACCAGAAGGACCAACAGGGACTTGTGCATCTCGGTGCTGTAGTCAGCGGCAATGGAGAAGTCTGAGCTGGCAACCCTCTGAGTGGGGTTTATATACCTCCTCCTATCATATGACCTGATAGGGTATAATTGTATACTTGCACGTCAGTAACCATGCCGGTTATTAAGGCCCTGGTGTGTGAACCACAGGCGGGTGTCCACGTACCCTTATTGTTGGGTAACCCCTTATTGAGTAGATCATTTCAGAGGTTGGCCAAATTCATAAGTATCGTTATTTGTGTGATCACCTTGCATGATTACTTGTGTGTATTGGTCGAATTGGTTAATTTGTCCATTGACTACCACAAACATGAAGGGTTCGTTGATAGTATGAGGGTGCGGGTAATTCTAGTTGATCTGACTTGAACCTTAGGGACGAATTTCAGTCATGCCCTAGTGCAGTTAACCCTTTACGGTTACCCTGGTCAACATGCCCCAGATGTTAAAAATAGGACTTTAATTTGTTGACCTTAAATATTTCTCCACCCACGTTTATAAATAAATTTTTGATCTACATAATACCCTTCCAGGGGACTCAGGGGATATGCAACATCTTGAATGTATATAGACATATACGATCGTTTCACCGCCACATGATGAAAGTAACATATTTTGAGATATTGTTTGTATGTCATGATAAAGGTCTATTTGTTTATTGAGGACCACCACAAAGAATATAATGATCACGCCTGTAATCGCGCCTCAGTGGGCCCATCAGAAATAGCAGATATGATAGCAAAATACGAGTGCAATAAGTCAGAAAACCAGGGCAACTGAAAGTACGGGTTCTACCGTTTTTAGATGGCCTTGTCAAAATGTTATGCGAAATGTTACTCAGAAGCCTACTCATATCTTAATATCTCAATAAAAGAGAGTGTTCAGCATTTCTTTAAATCGCTATACCTTGGTTCATTGTCATGAAGACTGTAAAGTGCCACCTTCGAACATTCATGTAACTGCAAGGAAATGATGATATGTATATTGCTTTTCTTCTTGATTGATCCTAAAGAAAAAGAGTTTTTTGTTTTATGTTTTATAAATAGGTACATTTCAAACGATTTATGATACCGAACATGGGAAGGTAAACATTGGAATGGTGTTTTATTGAATGAAAAAATTACGAAATTCAGGGAAGTATTTTTTGAATATTGGGGAAAAGCCCTTTATTTGTTAGAAACATAAAAATGCTAATTGAATATGTCGAAAACGTTGACATGGCCACGCTGTCATGAAAATACCTTAAGTGAACAATTCCAATTGATCTAATTATAAATTGAATCCCTATGACTAGTTCATTGTTCTATAAATATGTTCTAGAAAAAAAGTTCATATAATAATGTTAATTTGGTAGCCCAAAAGTCACTCAAATCAAACAGCGGCTCCCTCTATTTCTTTGACAAGTCCTTGACAAGTCTTTGACAATGCCTTAACAAGGTGACAAGTAAACCTGTCAAATACTCTGAAAAGCGCACAGCAAGGTTAAACTTGTCAAATTGAAAAGTGTCAAATTGACAAGTTTTTGACAAGTTTACAACCATTCAGGTTTTGAGTATACACAAGTGTCAAATTGACAAGTTTTTGAGAAGTTTACGACCATTCAGGTTTTCAGTATACACGATTGCCCAACTGATATCATGTCTGATTAATATGCATAGTTAATACAATACATGACAACGCTTTATTATGTTAATTATTTATTTACTAACGATATTCATTTGCAAAGCAACTGATGTAAAACCTTTGAAAGCCTTTCTTTGATAAAACCAAATGTAAAAAGAAATGTACGTCTGTGCCGGTAGTGAGAGGTTCTACTTTGCACGGGACTAAATAACTATACTGTGTAGCATGATGTGCAAGAACCCTACAGTCTGTAAGTGTGTCACACTCAATGGGCAGTTTGGCACTGTATGAAGGCCTTTATACTCCTCTTGACTCGACCTTCTATTGTTCTCCCAGTAGATTTCTGTGCATAACCTCCTACATCTGACCATACCAGGAGGTTTATTTGATAAAACTCTTGAGGAGGTTATCCAGATAACCTCCGGAGGAGGTTATTAGAGATATGGTCAGAGGTAAATACTTCTCTGAACCCCAGTTTTGAATTTATGAAAAGTTTCAGTTCAAATTCGCACAACCCAGTCTCGAACCATGTACCTTTGAATCCAGTGTCCAAGAGCCTAACCACTAGCCTATCAAGCAAGTGGTGGCCATGGCCTTCCACTGTGATGTGAATAGTATGAACAACGAGGCATTATAGGCCTATAGAACACCTGTTAAGACACTAAGTCACATAGGGCACTAAGTCACAAAGTTTTGTGACCTAGGGTCAGTATGTGACTTAGGGCCACCTCAAGTCCCTAAGTCACAAATAAAACCCTAAGCGGTAAAGACACTAAGTCACAAACTTTGTGACTTAGGGTCACTTTGTGACTTAGGGTCACTTTGTGATTTAGGGTAATTTTGTGACTTTTTTTTATTATTCTTTATTTCATGAATTGATTGTTTTTCAGGGAATACATTTTTTAGTCACTTAATTTTAATTAATCATTTATATATTTTTATTTATCTATTCATCATTATTTATCTATTTATTATTCATATATTTTATTCATTATTTTTATCTATATTTATCTATATTTATTCATACTTTATTAATTAATTATTTTTCATGCAATAAATTTCCAATCATTTCTAATCATTTAATTATTTGTTTATTCAGTTAATATTGTGTATTTATTTATTCAGTTTATTATTCATTTATAATTATTTCATTATTTATTTATTTATTATATTATTAGTTATCATATAATCAATTATTACCGTTATTAATTATTTTCATTTATAATTATTACTTTTTCAATTTATTGTTTTTCTAAGTAATAAATCATCAAATATTTGTCAGTAATTAATTTTGTGATATTTATTAACCATTTCAAGACTCAACCTCATAGAGAAATATACTTTTTTTTATTTATATTTATTTTATTAATTATCTATTAATTATTGATTCATTTCTTAATCATTTTTTTATTATTGATCATTAATTTTGTATTTATTAATGATTAATTTTACTTTCATCATTTCCTTTATAAGAAAATTATTCACTTCATTTCTATTACTTTTTAATCATTACCATTAATCACAATTCAATTATTTACTATTCAGTCTTTTTTCATTGTTATCTATACCATAACTATTAGCAAATATAGTGCTATGTGACTGAAAGTCATTTTGTGACTTAATGTCACATATAATGTAACTCTTCGATTTAAGGCCTTTGTGAGGTCTTGAGGGTGACCCTAAGTTACAAAATTTGGGGCTATGTGACTTAGGGTCACTATGTGACTTAGTGTCTTAACGTGTTAGGACACTAAGTCACATAGGTCACTAAGTCACATAACTTTGTGACTTGAGGGTAACCCTAAGTCACAAAGACTGGTGCTATGTTAGTGTCTTAACGCCCTAAGTCACAACATCTGGGGCTATGTGACTTAGGGTCACTTTGTGACTTAGTGTCATAACATGTCAGGACACTAAGTCACATAGGGCAATAAGTCACATAACTTTGTGACTTAATGGTCACTTTAGGCCTTTGTGGGATAGGGTCTTGAGGGTGACCCTAACTCACAAAGACTGGTGCTATGTGACTTAGGGTCACTATGTGACTTAGTGTCTTAACAACACCTTTGTTGGTCTTTGGTATAATATATCAGAAATCAAAGAGTATAACATATCATAAATCAAACGGATACTAGGGCCTTGAAAAACGGAATTAGATAAAGATTTGCATGCTTGCATGAAACTGTAAACACTGGAAACGTTTTGATAGGTTTCACTTTGACTAAAAAGGAGCATTGATGGAGCTCACTTGGGATTCGATCCAGGGACCTCTTGCATTTGAAACATTCTAGCTAACCACTATACTAATGAGACCTGTGGTCACGGAACACAGGATAAACTCTGCAGATAGGTTGGACTTTCACTCTTGATTATCAAACTACATGTGGAGTTGATTCGCTGTCCACGAGGAGGACTGCAACTTGGACTGGCTAGCATACAGAATAATTAAAAAATGCATGGAACTTAAACATACCCTTCATACAATATTTATAAACTAAAGCTCCATAGTTCATGGTTATAAGGATTTGCATGTTATTTTCGACTATAACCAATGCCCACCTGCCTTTCTAGGTGTAGAGGTGGCGTCAGAGGTAATTAATTCAATTATACTATTGTTAGCTTAATTGTCTGCCCTCTAAGATACATAGAGGGCAGACAGGTGGGCGCCTCCCCAAAATGTGTGCTGTCAAGGACATAAGGCTTGCATGACTCAACTTATACCTTTGCAAAGGTAGTCCGTATGTGGTAATATGAGTCCATCTACCGCTAGGATTTGAGACCTGCAACGTCGCTGCCTGTGGAACACGGCCTGGGGCCGAGTTTTGTATGTCAACACCCACCTCAATAGCCCTTATAGTAGAGCAGATGTGGGCCAAAGATCTCAGATTCAGGTTGCCGAAAAAGTAACAGGCAGAGACATATATCAAAAAATTCCTAACATTCTGAACTTTTCAGAAACCTTCGTAGCCGGATTCAACTCTTATGGGGTTTTTCAAAATGGCCGCCCAAACATGAAGACATGTTCCTAAAAACTAGGCCTCCAGATATCATAACGATAGCTGTACCTTCACAACAATCTATCTTATCATGTTGAAATTGATGGTAGGGTAAGAAGATTATGTGGTGCAAAAAATGGTTTCTATTCAGATGACCCTAGTCAAGGTCAAGGTCACATTAATAGAGGTCAAAGTTGAAAAAACTGATAATTTTCAAAATTAACTTTTTTCTAAATGCTCTAGTGTATGAGATTTTAACAGCACAAGCACATACATATGTTTAAACAATCCCTACATTATGAACTTTTGAAAAACCCTCGTAGCCGGATTAAAATCTTTTGGGTTTTTTCAAAATGGCCACTCGAAGCTGAAAACATGTTACTAAATACTAGGCCTTAAAATATCATACAAATAACTGAAACCTCACAACAATCTATCTTATCATGTTGAAAATGATGGTAGGGTAAGAGGATTATGTGGTGCAAAAAATGGTTTCTATTCAGATGACCCTAGTCAAGGTCAAGGTCACATTAATAGAGGTCAAAGTTGAAAAAACTGATAATTTTCAAAATTAACTTTTTTCTAAATGCTCTAGTGTATGATAATTTAAGAGCACAAGCACATACATATGTTTAAACAATCCCTACATTTTAAGCTTTTGAAAAACCCTTGTAGCCGGATTCAAATCTTTTGGGTTTTTTCAAAATGGCCACTCGAAGCTGAAAACATGTTACTAAATACTATGCCTTCAAATATCATACCCGTAACTGTAACTTCACAACCATCTATCTTATCATGTTGAAATTGATGGTGGGGTAAGAGGATCATGTGGCGCAAAAAATGGTTTCTATTCAGATGACCCTAGTCAAGGTCAAGGTCACATAAATACAGGCCAAAGTTGAAAAAACTGACAATTTCCAAAGTTAACTTTTTTTCTCCATCCTCTAGTGTATGAGATTTTAACAGCACAAACACACACATGTGTTTAAACAATCCCTACATTATGAGCTTTTGAAAAAACCCATGTAGCCAGATTCAAGTCTTTTGGGTTTTTTCAAAATGGACACTCAAAACTGAAAACATGTTCCTAAAATCTAGGCTGCAAATATCATACTGATAACAGTAACTTAACAACTGTCTATGCTATCATGTTGAAATAGGTAAAAAGGTAAAAAGGTAAGAAAATTATATTACGGTGGAAAAAATGATTTCTATTAAGGTGACCTCAGTCAAGGTTAAGGTCACATGAATGCAACCCAAAGTTGCAAAAGCAGATGATTTTTAAAGTTAACTTATGCCCAAATGTATGAGATTTAAACAACAACAACAGCAACAACAGGCAAAGATGTATATCAAATAACTCCCTACATTCTGAGCTTTTTATAAACCCATGTAGCCAGATTCAGCTCTTAAGGGTTTTTATTGAAAATAGCTGCTCAATGATGAAAACATGCTCCTAAAAACTGTAACTTCAAAACTATCTATCTTATCATGTTGAAATTGATGATAGGATAATAGGATTATCTGGTGCAAAAATTAGTTTATATAAAGGTGATCCTAGTCAAGGTCAAGGTCACATTAATACAGGCCAAAATTGAAAAACTGATGAATTTTCGAGTTATTTTAGTAGAGTAAAGTTACTAGAGTGACTGTTGATAATGAAGAATAACAGTGTTATTAGATAACAGTTCACTGGAGTTGATGGTCATCAGGATCATATTCTCATCATGGTGAGTTTTGTAATGATGACAAGCCTATTTTGTAAAAACAAATATCTCAGCCAGTTGTGTGACATTCCTCTATCAAAGATAAGTCTATGCTATAACAGTGATATTCCTAGGCTAAATCAAGAGGGGCCATTACCACATTTATGTAATTTTAATATACCTGTTAATGTACAAAATGCTTACTAATTTCAAGAAACTGGCCCTTGGAATATTGCCAGAGAAGGCTTTTGATACTCAAAATATTTTTCAGTGAAGATCCCTGTATAAAGTGAAAAGAGTTCTGAATAGATAAATTCTATGCTGGACTTCAGACTGTAATAGGGACTATGATATTATTGTGCTGTAAAATTATAGAAATATAAGTGTGACCCTGGCAAATTAAAACATTATTGAGACATATAGTCTGGACAGAAAGTTAAATAAAAAAGGTCTTTTCATTAAATTGTTTAAAAGATGTTTTTTTTATTTTTACAAAAAAGGCTTGACATACTCAAAAATCCATGTCATATGCTCTGACAACCAAAGCCAATGATCTCTGTCTGTGTTCAAGTGAACTGTTGTTTAAATTTACATGTCATAAATAAATCACTCTCTGAATCTATAAACTCAATTCCTTGAATATAAGTCTTACTTACAGTTCTCAATTATTTTTAACAATGTCGCATATCAAACGCTATTTTGTTAAAGGTATTATTATCAATTGCTATTAGAATACAAAGTTTGCCTTCACTTGTGAGTGCCCTACTTCAGGAGAAATGATTGTAATCCAAATGCCTCTCTTCATGATTACAAGAAATATGGCAATTCATTCAAGTAATGATATATTTATTTCATCACCAATATCAAATTGGATAAATGGATTCCAAAATATATCAGAATAAGTGTGGAATCATCATATACATTGAACAGAAACATTTTTAACAGCTGAAGACCATGACCTTTGCATAACAGCATAATTGCATGACCATAACATCAATGTTGACTCAATATGATAAAGCAAATTAATACATGTGTCCTACACATCATCTGGAGACAAAATATCGAAGGAACAATTAAAGGCTACTACATCAAAGGAATCAGGAAAAAAGGAAACTTTAAAAATTATCTGTTTAACAAATTTGGCCTGGATTTATATGACCTTGACCTTTACTGAGGTCACCTTAATAGGAACCAGCTTGTGCACCATAATATAAACACTTTTACCAATACAAACATGATAAGAGAATTGGTTGTTAAGCTACAGTAGTTGGTGGAATATTTGAAGACCTAGATTTTAAGAACATGTTTTCAGTTTTGGGTGGCCATTTTGAAAAAACCCAAAAAGACTTGGACTCGGCTACATTGGTTTTTCAAAAGCTTAGAATGTAGGGATCATTTTGACATATGTATATGCCTGTGCTCTTAAAATCTCATATACTAGGGCATTTAGAAAAATAATAACTTTGAAAATTATCAGTTTTTTCAACTTTGGCCTGTACTTATGTGACCTTGACCTTGATCAGGGTCTCATTAATAGAAACTAATTTCTTCACCAGATAATCCTCCTACCCTATCATCAATTTTAACATGATAAGATAGATAGTTGTGAAGTTACAGTTATCGGTGTGATATTTGCAGCCTAGATTTTAGGAACATGTTTTCAGTTTTGAGTGTCCATTTTGAAAAAACCCAAAAGACTTGAATCTGGCTACATGGGTTTTTCAAAAGCTCATAATGTAGGGATTGTTTTAACATATGTATGTGTTTGTGCTGTTAAAATCTCATACACTATAGGATGGCGAAAAAAGTTAACTTTGAAAATTGTCAGTTTTTTCAACTTTGGCCTGTATTTATGTGACCTTGACCTTGACTAGGGTCATCTGAATAGAAACCATTTTTTGCGCCACATAATCCTCTTACCCCACCATCAATTTCAACATGATAAGATAGATGGTTGTGAAGTTACAGTTATGGGTATGATATTTGAAGGCCTAGTATTTGGTACCATGTTTTCAGCTTCGAGTGGCCATTTTGAAAAAACCCAAAAGATTTGAATCCGGCTACGAGGGTTTTTCAAAAGCTTAGAATGTAGGGATTGTTTAAACATATGTATGTGATTGTGCTGTTAAAATCTCATACACTAGAGCATTTAGAAAAAAGTTAATTTTGAAAATTATCAGTTTTTTCAACTTTGACCTCTATTTATGTGACCTTGACCTTGACTAGGGTCATCTGAATAGAAACCATTTTTTGCACCACATAATCTTCTTACCCTACCATCAATTTCAACATGATAAGATAGATTGTTGTGAAGTTACAGCTATTGGTATGATATTAGAAGGCCTAGTTTTTAGGAACATGTCTTCATGTTTGGGCGGCCATTTTGAAAAACCCCATAAGAGTTGAATCCGGCTACGAAGGTTTTTGAAAAGTTCAGAATGTTAGGAATTTTTTTATATATGTCTCTGCCTGTTACTTTTTCGGCAACCTCAACTCTGGAAATAAGCACTTTTCTGCCTTCCCTCTGCTCTACTATTATATCTTATTCTTAGCCCATGCTTACAGGGCATGGGCTTTTAACTTGACAAATGTATAGGCGTCTCTCAGATTACGGCTAAAAATAACAGTGCATAATTCTATCGTATATAATTCAGGATGATGCCAAGATTTAGAAAATTGAGGTATAGCCTCGCTATTAATTTTGATGACTGGATCTATAGAAAGTGTTGCAACTCCTATGGATCTCAGTAGCCCAATCCGTATCCCGATGAGTTTGATTGGAAAGGCCAGTATATATGACAGCCACCAGGCAAAGGGGGAGTTTCACACTGGTCATCATTTCAAGATCGTAATTTTAGTTAAGATATTTTGACTTTTTTATAGTTGAGTTTCAGACTTTATGGTCGTATGTTCATATTGTTTTCTATATGTTATTAGAGTTAAGATCATTGATTATTAAGAGCATCTTATCTTAAATTTTGCGAGATGTGAGAAACACATTTCCAATTCCCCTAGTGTGAAACGAGCCCAAAGTTTAGTCATGCTAGCCGGGTAAATTCATTTGTTGCTTTGACACATGCAAATGAACATAAAGAACATACTTTCTCAGGTGTGTTACAAAAGGGACTCTGAGCAATTTTGGTAAGGTGAGGGGTAGATCCGTAGTGTGACCGTGGGCGCGCATGACCGACTTCAAGGTCCTCCCGTATCTGATCTATCATTAGGCCCATAAAAAGAAGATTTTTCCTATATCTATCTAACTGGTATATTTTAGTACTAACATGGCTATATTTGAAGAAAGATTCGATTATTATGTATGTCTTAACCTGCATTCATGAAGATACCTAACTTAGGGGGTTTCACACCGGTCGTCGCTTTAAGATTGTATCTTTAGTTAAGATATTTCAACTTTTTCATATGGGTTGAGTTCAGACTTTTCATCTTAAGTTCCTGTTGTTATCTATATTTTATTGAGTTGAGATTCTTATCTTAAATTTGTATGAGATGTGGGAAACGCAATAACGATTCCTCTAGTGTGAATCATGCCCATGTAACCGTATTTGTACACTGTCTTATCAACGGTCAGACAGAAAGTGAACTGCTTCAGGTGGGCATTGCAGAGTAGGCTTACACACACAGACATAATGGTTGAGACTCTTAAGCCGAGAACCCATTGAGCGATGCAACTGGAATTCTAGTCGAATTTCAGATCGCCAGTGACCAATGATATTAAATTGTGCAGCGATACCTGAACCAATTTATTTATTTCGGAGAGGCGTGACGTAATCGCCCCCCATTGCCATCGCTACGGCAATTGTTGTACCTGCACTATATAAATCGCCAAGCTAAATCCGTTGGTCATTCTCGTTCCAACCACCAGAGATTCAACATCGCAGCAGAATTTTAAACTTTAGATTTATTGTTACAGGGAGGATTAAAATAAATGTGATTTAGTAAATGTCCAAATCAATTTACCTTGTTGTTATCCTGTATTTAATCTAAGTTGTTCTAGCCGCGACGTAAATATATAATATTTTCAAAGTGATTAACCATTTTTTTATAAACATCTGGTCGGATTGGTCAATGGGAACTCATTATATGGTTGTATTAAACCAGTTTTGGTTATTATGACCAAAATTAGAATAACAGAATTAGTTGAAACGATCAAAATTTTGGTATAATCGCTCAGTGGGTTCCCCCCTTTAAATGATACATGGTGTTGTGGTAATTCTTTTAAATCAGCATTTGGTTTAGGCCCTACTGTATTGCCAAAATCTACCTTCTATTTTTCTCTATTTCAGTATATCAATTGTCCCATAGTAAAGGTAAAGTATCTTATATCTATTTCTATTTCACATATGGAGTAAACCGTTTCAACTGAAATGCTTGAAACGTATCTGCAGAAAAGACCTTTTATATATTCCCCTGGCTTTCCAGTCTCGATATAGCCTATATAAACGTACAAGGTCTTTGTCTGCAGTAAGGACAGATCCGACTTCTATAGCCCCCATGATCGTAGAACTGAGCTGAGAATCGTGTGGGTGGCAAAAGCTCTCTATTCACCTTGTACGGGCTGAACTTTGATAATTAAAGCCCCAGTCCGCCCCGGGCTGTAGGGTGGATCCTGACGAGTGACCCGTGACTGGAGACTATAATATATATATAGTCTATCTGGCGTATACCCGGCGTCGATTCTTGGGATCTCCTTAAGCCCGTTGCACGTTGTAGATGCTCTGTTTGGATGTGAATTGGAATGTAACATGACATTTCTGACATTGTTTGTTTGTTTTTTATTATTTCAAGTTATTTATACTGGTTACATTCGAGGTAGGCAATGAACCCCGGTCTCCCTATTAATCCAGGTTTTCCATCAAGAATAATTCTCAACTAATTCATTTCATGATGGTGAGTAATGAGATGATATGGGATGAAACATGTTAATAGCTATTGGCATATTCCTCAAATATCATAGCAAGATAGTACCATTATACAGGGAATATATGAGTATCAAAATTCATAGAAAAATATATTGCATGACAGAATTCTTGAAATGATCAAGATCAGGGAAGTTTGTGTTAACAAACTGATCAATTGCGAATTGTTACACAGTATCAAAACTTTTTTCTGGGATCTTCTTCATAAACAAATCTTTATTTGAGATCAATATACATCTATATACATCTATCAGTATCATCAGCTTATAAAAATTGTCTAGAATCAATATCTGTATGCCAAATTTATCTCAAACATGTACATGAAACCGCGATATTTAATGATAATCCTTTACAAGGCCTATAGACCACGCATGATACCTGCGCTCCAAATTGCCATTTCTAAAGACAGCAACTTAAGCATTCAAAATGGTCACAGTAATTATGCGGTCTATTAACTAAACAATTAACGTTAACCATGAACCAGATGTAAACGGTGATTACGTCGTGACGAAGGCATTTATATTTGTCAATTTTGACATCAGCTCCCATAACTTTAAATGTGTCCTAATCCTGTTATTGCTGCCATCCAGTCACAGGTGAACGATTCAGACCCCGTCCAAACCAGAACACCCCCGCCAAATTAGAGCGATGATAGTATTGTGTGACTAATAGCTTTCTAAGATACTGTGCGACATCATTAAGACGTTCTATAACGTCAGGTCATTAGCTAGGACACAATCGGTGGATTTTTGTCTTTACCAACTGGCCCTGGTTGGTTTCCATAAGATCAGTATCCTGTATCTAGAAGAAAGCTGACACATTATGACAAGAGGACAAGACATACATGGGATTATCGATCTAAATTTTAGAAATGACTGTAGTCTTTTTTTGTTAATATCTTAACTATAATGCAATCGTCAGTGAAATATAATATGTACAAATAAAGATGAGAGAATTGTAGTTAAATGTACAGGAAGCATTTTGATGTTAATGTGACTGAGGTTAAAGGAACCCAAAAGCAATCAAACAACTTGAATGGCATAATTTTATTATATAGCATGTGCACTCCTAATCTATTCCTGGATGTTAATTAAGTGTTTTACCCTTACTTATATCATAATCCACATTTTGATACATAAGAATATGTGTTCAAAGATTTGGGTTTGTTTTTATTTATACAGTAGCTCAGAATACTTATGGGAAACACCCCATGTGACCAACCTTTACCCAAAGAATGGTGTATATTGCAACAGCAATTTTGTTAGATCTTTTATGCCTCATAAAGATAGGATTTTCCATGAAATATTTTTCCAAGTGAACGAAACATTTTAGTCATTACCTTCTAAAGAAGAAAGGAGACTCAAGTGGATTGATACATATAACTACCCCTCTCATTAATGGGCTGGTCCTTGATTGCAATACACACTTACATGGTTCTGCCACTTACGAGCACACAGATGCCACCCTGGTTATTACGCATGCTGCACTAATGTCTTGCAGGATGCTCTCGAGAGAATGAAATTTACTCGCCGAATGACGTCACATACCCATATAAGGTAAACCATATAAGCGAGTACATACACTGGGCTGACAACGAGTTGATTGAAATTTTGATGAATATATTGATGCAAAGTTTGACAGCCTAGAAATCCTAGAAGCACGAGTTTTGGAGCATCTATTTGAGCACTAATTATATGCTAAACCCATCAACTGGTAGTTCATGCACCACTTATTGTTGTATATTTGTAATTATTCAGTCTTTAGAACAAAATAACGAGCATGCGCATTACAGCACAAGAGTTTGACAGGATAGCATGAGAAGTGCTAATTAAGAACGAATATTAATGAGTACCACAGAAAAGCATGTAACCGGAAATGACCCTGTATGAAGTGGAACAGATTATGTGATCAGTGTTAACCAGTGGAATTGAAGTTTGTGGTGATATAAGTAGTGATGCAGAATGAAATAAACAGTCCCTTTATGGTACTAAGTGTGTCAATACTGTCTCCTATAAGTCAGAGCCACCTCATGACTTACAATTAATAGAGAAAACGGGGACCAAAGAATGAGGGACCAAAGAATAGCATAGTTAGACCAGAGACCTTGTATGTATATATAGGATATATAGAGACTGGAAAGCTTCTCTTTGGCCCTATGTGCCAGTTCCCCTGGTGGCTGGTAGGACTAACTATGACCAGGGTCTGGCCATTACCAATGTAATTGTGGAATAGCCAGTGTCACCACACTGGCTATTTTTACCATAGGCATAATGTTCAATCCAAATCTAGTCCAACCAAGGGCCAGGTGGCAGGCCTGTAGTGCATAACAGGTTTACCCCTGGCTTTCCAGTCTCGATATATCCTATATATACATACAAGGTCTCTGGTTAGACCCATGCTCTAAGAAAGGTTGACTTTCCCATCTTTATACAGCCATTTATGAAGCATGTAAATCACACCGTAGGAACTTTAGATTCATTTATTGGATGCCTGACGATGTAGAAGACATTATTGTCTTTCCTTTAAGTGGTTATACAACATTATAGTCCAATTTTTAATGATTTGATGTTCAAAAGACCTTTCATATCACAAATTTTCACATTTACAACCGAATCCTATGGTAAATCCCCATAGAGAATCTCTGAAATCATCAATTTTTGCACTTTTTGGCCATTTTGAATTTTTAAAGATTTAGCTGTAAAATTATGAATATATATAACAGCCACTAACATTATACATCATTGTAATCTTCAAGTAAAGACAGATATGCCTAATAAATTTATTTTCACATATCACAAACATTACATTCTTTCTATAGAGCCTCAAATCAGATTGTATGAGTTAATAGTAAAAGTCTTTTTAGTTTTTCCAAATTTGGTTCTAAATAGAACGTTTTCATTCTATGATATGTTTTACAAAACAAGTCTGGATGGATTGTCCAATTCATTCTGAATCCTATGGTATATGAAGTAATACTGTAGCTCAATTACCTAGAAAGTTATGGTTGTTTGAAAAAAAATGCCTTTTTCCATAACTTTCAAAGTCACCCTTTCTTGGTGCATAGGCTAAAGTGGTGACTGAACTTAGACTAAATACTGGATAGCTTGGCACAAGAACAGGAACATGCTGTGAATGGGGGATAGCTTGAATCTACCAACAGGCATGGGGAATGAGATGTCAGGCAGATGGCCAGCATGCTTCTTTTATTGGCGAAGGCCCAGTATCCTGGTCCTGGAGTAGAACCCTTATAGAACAGTAGTCACCCCCTCACGAAATGTATCATACATAGGCTCATGATACCTAGCCTTCTTTGGCCTCCCCCCTAAGTCTATCAGAATCCATTCATGACTCCGAGAAGCTCAACTTGCTTAGCGCCCTTGTGCTTGGTCTGCAGTCCTGCGCCTGAGCCTGAGTTATGGACAAGCAACTCCCACAACATCCCCATTCTCTCATTCCACTAAATAAATCAATTAGTAAACAAAAGAAAATGATATACTGGAACATGTAGGGAACCTGTTAAGGAAAACTGAAAATGTACATATTCTGAATTGGGTATAATTGGTTAATGTGGGGAAATCCTATGATAGCGATGTCAACATATCTTTCTGTAAACAAGTAAGAAGTTGTGTGGACCCACATAAATATAGAGTAAACACAGGAACAAGAGCTATCTTGACAAGGTTTGAGTAAGATTTTACCATTTTATTTTACCACAGGCTTTCAGTAGACTCATAGAATGTATTTGAACAGTTATTTGGACAGTTATTTGAAATAATATAATTTTCGTCTATTCGTCTATTCAACATTTAATTTGTGTTGCTTTAACCCAGCAATTAAGTATTTTGTTAGCATCATAATTAAAAACTCATTTTATATTATAACTATAACTCAAGGCAGATTTGGCACATACAATACATCTATTTCTTGGCTATTCCTATTTCTTATTAAGAACAAGATAAGTCCTTCCTAAGAGGAACTCAATGCTGATAATCTATGTTCAAAAACCTTTATAATATGGATGTATTATACACTAGTTGCTTGGTATAAGGTTGAAGTTACTGTTCCATGCAAAAAACCATCTCCTCCACGGATCACTGATATATGATAGTCAGTACTGTGATAATTCTGTAATCATTAGGGAAATTATCGCGAGGTACTCACATTGTATAGATACCTGTATTATGTAGATACATAAAATTCTCAGAAGGTAACTCGAAATATCAAATATTGCAAAAGGTACGAACATTTTTGGGATAACATGCAACTCTGGGTTTATGGGGTAAACACAGGACTTATGGGGATATGTCACATGATATGACTTAGCCAATCATTATTCACCTGTGGCCCATTGCACAATACCAATCGTAACAACGAAATTCATTTAAACAACAACACTCGCTTTGACACTAAAATCCTTATTTAGAATGGTCTCACTGATCTGTAAATTTTACTTATTTTTTTCTCTTATTTCTCCCTCCATATATCAAACTACAGAATTTAATTTCCTCCATTAGAAACAGAGTTATTAGGGTTATAATAGTTGTCGTTGTTACAACATCGTTCTTAAAGTTTTCTTAAAGTGATCGTAACAGCAATAATCTATTGTGTAACGGGCCACTGTAGCCATATAAGGCAGACTGTTACCCAAAAATAAACCAGTGCCCTTTGAGGTGCTCATCTGTGAACATCCGATCCATTGTTGTCTTATCAGGTTGGGGCTACGACGGGAAAAACAGGACGTCCCATTTTTTCAGGACGCAACCCTATAAATCATTTCAAACATTCCATTTTAATTTTTTCAGTTTCAAAATATGACACTATATGACAAACAATTATTTGGACAAATTAAAATTGAATCTCATCAATACAATGACTGTTTTAGTGGTTTTTAAAAGTCTGCCTGAAAAAACAGGACGCCCTGAAATAACAGGTCACAAAACCGTCCTGTTATTTCAGGACGGGCTGTTTTCTTGGCATGATTTTTGTAACTTTTATAAAATATAAATCAATAGAAAAAAAATGCAACAATAGATTGTGAAAATGCAACGATCATTTTAATGCAAAAAATGTGTACTTTCACTACAAGTAATTTTCTAATTTAGCAAACTCCTCATTTTCTGAGCATTTTTGTTTATTATTAATTGTAAAATTCTTATTTATGTAATTGTCAAAATGGTAAGTGTTATCAAATTCATGTTAAATGCAAAATTTTATAATTTTTGCAGTTTGCATATGTAGAAGTATTACATCATGTTTGTTTTATTTATTATTCATGTCTAATTTCATCTAAAGTAATCAAATAATACACTTTTTCATAATTGCCTGTTTTTACAGGACGTCCTGTTTTTACAGGACGTCCTGTTTGTCAGTGGTATCCCCAACCTGCTTATGTTTGAGAAATAAACTAATAATATGAATACTCTAGGACAGGTCCCAACTGAGACAAAGAGATCCTAATGCAGCTCAAGTACCTGTCGACCTGAGGGCAGCCCAGATCGAACTTGGGGGGCTCTGGGAAGGTGCCTTGGGGGCAGCCATGAGATTATCCAAGCCTCTAATGTAATCACGAATGTGTAACAGTTACAGCATGAAGATAGAATACCTGCAGGTTGACCTAGAACAGAATGCATGCTGGGTAATATGTCAACAAAACTGAAGGCTTTAGCATATTAATTTTCATTAATTGTACCATTATTGGTAGATTAAGGCTGGATAAAACTAGCCATCATTATCTTTTTTGCTTTAGTGTCCACATACATTTAATATTCATGTAATTGTTTGAAAATTCATTCATTTTATATGGATAGATAGCAATTATTTGTTTATTTTCTATAGTTTTTCCAGGACCTTTGTCAACAAAAACAGCCCAAATTAGCATGCAGGTCCTCAGAATAATGTAAATCAGCTATCCTTGGCAGGGAGAATTGTTATTACTACTTATTATGTATGACTATAACACATAGCAGGCCTATGAGTTGTTTGGTTTTTGGCACCATTCACTTACATCCCTAGGCTTGTCATACACAGTAGCCATGACAACCTTGGGCTGTGGTTTTAGGCAGAACCTTAGAATTCTTATTTTGTTCCCTGACACCCTGCTGACAACCAGATTTTCAGTTTTGCTTCTCTGACAACCTTTTGGGCATAAAGTTGTCAGGAGAAAATGACAACCTTTGGGTTGTCAACCAGCATCAAAATTCATAATAATGACCCTCTGACCACCCTCAAATTTGTCACAGGATTGTTACAAAATTGCCACAAAGCATCGATGGCCAGAAATGAGCCTTGTGACAACCCAAAAGTCATGTATAACAACTCTTTGACGACTTTAAATGGCTCTCTGACGACTTTGTGTTTTCGGTGAAGGCATTCCCGAATCCTGTCCAAACCCTAAATTCCTCAGGCACATCAAAACAGCGAACAAGGAGTACCACAGTACCCAGTAGTCAACAAAAGTGCTGCCCCTCCTCACTGAGTAATAAAGTAATGGTAGGCAGGAAATAACACTGTGACACATTCTTGCACATATTTGGTCAAATACAATATCGTTGAACAAGAATGGTTTGGGTCCGCGTTATTATGCCTCCTTCCTTTAGAAATTTTGATTCTATTCTTTATGAAGGGCACAACCTTATGTGAACGGCTGCGTAAAACTTTTAGGAACATAACATGCACATAGATAAAACAAAATAAGCCTAACTTACTTCTTACAAAGCGCTTTGTTAATTGCATAACTCGCAAACCACAGACAATTATATCCATTTAAGAGGAATGTCATGATATCATATATGAGTCATGGCCGTCAATTGTCCATTATCATTTAGGCCGACCATATTCTGTTTATTGGTTTATGCAGGCGCATTTTTACTCTCGAAATAAGATGATGCTGCAGAAAATTGCTTGTGAGTTCATATCGGTTACAGGAGTTCACAGAGTAGAACGAGTTAGATCATGTTAAAGTAATAGACTAATATTGGCATGTTCTACAACTTTAGCCCATACGGGTCGTTTCGGTCACTATACCGGGAGGGTTCCTCTCGGCTACCTACGTACATCTCTCCTTTGTAACAAAAAGGGTGTGTAAATAATTAGCATTGCATCGTAGCATATTGTAATCAAATTATGTTTGAGTTACCAACGTAAGATAAGTTTAACGAAAATGTTAACTTTCCTTTTTTCGGAGGTGCCAGACGATGAGATATGCTTCCATTGGGAATTCAGAGGACAAAGGCAAAAGTTGGTTTTAAAAATGAGTGCGAAGACAATGCGATATCCTTAATGAGACCTATGTTTCTGATCAATGCATACTTAAGAAGAGAAATACAACATGGCGTATCTACATGTGTGACTGTTGTACCTCTGAAACAAACGAGATCGTATTACCCACTATTCACCAATCACTTAATTAGGCCTGTAAATATTATCATCGTTTTAAAAGCACACTACACACTACGTCCTTCACAGTTACCTACAGTATCTCCTCTATTTTTTGCAAAGGCGAGATGAGGAAACGGTGGTGAGGGGGGAAACCAGCACCACCATAAGTTTCGAGTGGCCTCTCCCTCACTATGTCGAAACCAGGCAGATTTGTGGGACTTCGACATGGATTCCTACGGGTAGCAATCACTTAAATCATAAAAGAAGAAATATTATTGAATTCAAATATTTAATTTTAGATCGTAGCTGTATTTCACTGGCATACTGTTTGTAGTTTAAACGAATAGTATAATAAATTAGAGATGTAACAGCAACTCTAGGCTAACAAGAAAATGTGGCGATCGCCCCTATAAAAAAAAATACAATTGAATTTAGAGTAGACAATATTGATACAGAGTTGTTGGGCTGGGAAGGTGAAAGATGATATGTCCGTGCTCCTTGGTAGTCCGTGCGCGAGTGGGTTTGAATCCTTGGGCCGTTTGTGTCAGCCCTGCGCGGCAGGGGCCAGTGAGGGGGGGAGGGGTTTTTTTTGTGTGTTCCCCCTGAATGCCTACCCTGTAACCCACTCGTATGAACGCGAGTGTGAGTACAAATTGAGAACGATACCATAGCAATTCGGTGGTATGTGGATGTAAACGATCGAATAACATGTTCTTACAAACAGGGTAAAAGTATGTTGAAAACGAAAAGCTCCTTCATCCTCCAAACGGCTAAAAGGGTAAAAGTAGTTTATATGTCGAAATCTTCAACCGAAATTTTGTAAATTAACACGATACATTATCCAGAAAATATAACATATTTGAATATGATTGTTCGTTAACAATAAATGGATTTTTCAAACGTTTGTTTTATGTTGTCCCCTTCCCGTAACTATCCTGACCTAGAAATCACTTCTCAGGCATAATTATATCTACTCCATCAAGGAGAGCCCATATCTACAGTCAGGCTACTATACGCTGTTATGTGCTGTTAAGTCTTGTTGGCCATGGCCTTTTTCGCTCCTTCTTTCAATGTCCTTTTTGTTTTATTGAGAAAGATGAGGACACCAGACTCAAAAAACTTCCATTTGTACTCTGTTGATTTGGAAAATGGCACAATGTGGTCCAGGTCGTCAGCGTCCATTTGTTACCATTGATGGGTAAGTAAGGTGTCTGTGGATTCTGATCTGCCCGTCTCAGTTTATTAAGAGGGAAAACAGTCCTTGACTTCTGATCTGGGTCCTAGATTTCCTTTGATGACATATGGAAATTGTACGATTAAGAAAAGACAAAAATTACCATGCCTTTTATGTAACATGTAAACTAGGACTTCATCAATATATTTGAAACAACCTACCCTCGACAAGATTACAATTCAAAATACCACCGATACCTCGATCAGTGAGCTTTTGAACCCGAAATAGTTGGTCTATGGGGAGAATTACTTCTAGCAGAAGCTGAGTTGTTTCTTGGCGCACTGCCGATGGGGACATGGTAGAATTCAGACCACTGAATATTAACAGAGATCACAGACTCTAGCTGGGACAAATATCCAGCAAGATGGATATCTGAACAAAGCAAATTCAAATTTCTCTATAGATCTCTATTGGAGGGATTTTCCCATCATCCTATAATGAGTTGTGAAAAGCTTTCTCATCTCATTGGTCAAATTCATTTTGAGTCTGATCTTTGTGTTATGGAAGCTGGTCAGTGATTAGACAATAACATTTAGAGAGAGGCCTACGGCCTGACCATTACCTTGTTGAGATTACGTATGTTTATTTCCAACGGATGAGTTCAGTAGAGATGTTTTTGATGTTTTGTATTATTATTTTCATTATTATTCAGAAGTACTTCAGAATTACCAGGTTGGAGCTACCATAGGATAATACGATAAATACGTTCCTATATCACTGATTGTGCTGGGATTCCAGTGCATACCGTTATTTCAGGATGGACAGTAAAACCACCACATTAAGGCTAACCAGTTGAAGTTGGGGGACCACAAATGAAACGTCTTTTGGTATGAGGCGTGCAAGGTGGTGCCACCTTGTGTCAATGTTTGCTCATGGGCGCAGTCCCGCAGTCCTCTGGCACCCCGGGCTACCCGTTGGCCCTAACTGGTGTTTGACCAGTATCTAAAACAGAGAATGACAATTAGAATGAAGTGCAGTGGAGTTTAACTTTTGAAATCAAAAAATTAGTTTTTGTGACAAAAAGTAGGGTTAGTTATTAAGGGTAGTAACCCACAATGCAAATTTCAACCAATCCTGACTGATTCAATTGATTTTACAAATCCGTTGCTTATTCGTATGAAAGATATTTTAGTATTCTACCTTTTGAACCCAAAATATATCTAGAAATCATCATTGCCCCTCTTCATGGTGAGGAGCGTATGTTGAAAAGCAAGGATGACCTCCATACACATTCTGCAGTAATTCCCTATTTCTTTTACATTAGACCATGCATCCTACATATCATTGGAAAGAGAATATTTTAAAACATGTCTAATGAAATGAAGCATGTCTATGTTTAAATTTCCACTGCCGATGTTTGAAATCGATTCCCACTGGCGTTGTTTGAAATCACCGGTAAAATCGGCCAGTGGAATATGCCCATAAAGGCCATAATCCACGTTGTGATTTGGGCCGATTTTGAACCGATTTTGAAAATTTGTTTGTTAAATAATCATTTTCCTTATACAACATACACTTTTCCAAAGAGTTAAGAATAATACATATGTGACCCGTTTTGGCGAAATGAGTCGGATGTCGCAGAAAGTCGAACTGAGATATGGGGCTCTGAAGTCGCATTTCGCATTTTTTATCGAAAATGGGTTTTTTCTTTTATTCATATCTCCTATATCAGAAGTCTTCCCAAAAAAAATTTTAGGTCCCAAAGCCATCTCTTAGTCCCTCTAAATAGGCCCCAAAGACGCGCAACGCCTCAGTGATCTGAAACAAAAGACCCTCGATTCACGCCATTTTCCCCTAACTTCGCGGCTTGCCTGTCGGTCTGGATCCCATCCCAGCCCCATGTTCCGGGTACCTGCTGAAAGGGCGCGAAGTGAACTGGCCAATGACAGCCTCGGATTTTGAATTCGCGCCGGCAAGGACCAATCAGAACGTGTTTCCCCGATCGTCGTCCCGTAAACAATCGTCGTCAAGGAGGTCACGTGTGCGGAATGCGGCGCGCTGATTGGCTGAGAGGCCTCGCGTGCCTTCCGGTTTCAGTTGTTGTGGAAATTTAAAGGGACGCATGGCGAGCAGGACGGACGTGCGACATCACTTCTCCGACGGATTTAGCTGTTTTAATCCTGGATCACTGCTGGATTTTGATGTGGATTACCTCCCAACATCGTCGGGAAGGACATAGATCGCGAGGAGGCTGTCGCGGATGCCCTGAATACGATAAATCGGGCGAATTTACGTGGTGTAGCCGAGGCACAGCAATGGCGGACTTTGGTCGACGAGTACTTTCTCTTTGCCGACGGGGAGGAGGGGGAAGACGATCCCCCCGAGGAAGAAGAAGATGTTCAGGAGGATCTAGGGGAACCGGAGGATGCTGAGGACGATGAGGATGAACCACTAGTCATCCCTAACCCCACGGACGACCTTCTACAGGCGGAGTGGGACGACTGCGAACGCTTCATGTGAGTTTTGAAAAACTTTATAATGGCCGACATGCGGTCGGTTGCCCTATCTCTGAAACAAGTACGCAAAGTGCCTAAATCCCTTTCAATGTTGATGAAACTGCCTACGATTGTGCCCTAGTATGTATTCTAACTGCCTAACTAGTTTTTATCAAGTTTCAAAGTTGATTTCATGCCATAAACAGGGATGATCCGTCGGGGTTGTCCGGTGACCTACTTAATGGCGTCAGCTGATCCGGCCGGCCTGTAACGGTTATCAATCATGTCTCATGCCATTGTGGCCCTCAGGAAGGTGAACTAAGTCTAATATCATGTATGTTGTTGTCTTTAGATGTTCCTGCAAGCACTACAAAGACAAGGAGTGCAGTAAACAGTTCACGACGTCGGAGCTGGTCGCGCGTCGGCAGGAGGTCTTTCAGCTGTCCTCAGGTAAGTTTTTCATGAGATACATGTTATGCAAACCTGTCGCCACGACCATGTAGCTATGTCGTTCTTGCTCAAAACTATCCCATAATCCATGACAACGTATAACAGACAACTATTAACACTCAACCAGACCGTTTTTAAGTTAGTATTTAGGGTGTGTTAACCTAGTTCATGGGTCAATCCAGAAACCTCATTCCTTGAGTCACATGCATATCATGTACAGATTGTTATTATCCTAATCTACTTTGTTTTCTAGGCGAGAAGGACATGTTGCTACTGGGCATCGCCAGTACCTGCACAGACAATAGCAGCAGGCTGTCCACCTGGAAGAAGGGGATTAAGGGGAGAGGGGAGAGGCAGCACCAAAGAAGCCACTACCTTGTCGGTTCTCGGCCAGTCTGCAGGGACACTTTCAAGTTCATGTACGCGTGAGTAGCTTTGATATTCAACTTCTTTGCTCAACTAAGGTCTACCTAGATATCCCTACTATTATTGTACTACTTGAGGTAAATTACAAGATGAACTGTAATGAATCATAACAGAATCTGATCATGGCACTTACCATCACAAATCGTCCATATTATATTACAATACTTACCTGTACTTGTTGCCTGTGTCCAATAATTATTGGCCTAATGTAACTCTTACCTTGTGACCTTTCCAGCATCAGCCAGAACAAGCTGACGTCCATCATCAAGTGGTACAAGTGCTACGGGGTGGTGACCAGGCAAAAGAAGTCTGGCGGGCGACAGGCGACTGCAAGGATCCTCCAACTGGAGGACATCAGGCGGGTCGTGGACTTCATCAACTCCTATGCCGAGACCAACGCCCTCGTCCTGCCTGGTCGTGTGTCTTCCCACAAACGGGATGACATCCTCCTCCTCCCCTCCTCTTCCACAAAGGCCGACATCTACAGGTTTTACAGCAACGCCATGGAGGAGGCTAACTTCAGGTGTGTGGCTGACTCAACCTTTAGAAACCTGTGGCTCCAACTCCTCCCTCGCATAGTGTGTTCCCGCCCTATGACTGACCTCTGCTGGGAATGCCAGCGCAACAACAGGGATATCTCTGCCTCTAGTAACCTACCTGACATTGTGAAACAGGCCAAGCTGAAAAAGCAACAAGTTCACCTGGAGGTGGTGGCTCGGGAGAGGGGCTTTTATCAGGACATGGTCAAGTCTGCCAAGGCTGCCTACAAGGAAGCAGAGTCCCCTCCCCTTGGCCCCCACCCCCCTTGTTCTTCTGACACGAAGGTCCACATCAGTTTTGATTATGCCCAGCAGGTCCACCTTCCCTCCTTTCCTATGCAGCCTGGCCCATTGTATTTCCTTGTCCCCCGCAAGGTCGGCATTTTCGGTGTCTGTGCCGAGGCCATCCCCCAACAGGTAAACTATTTGATCGACGAAAGCCATTGCGGTAGTAAGGGGTCAAATGCAGTTATTTCATACCTGCACCACTATTTTGAAACGTATTCCCTGGGGGAGAAGGCGGTGGACATGCACTGTGACAACTGTAGTGGTCAGAACAAGAACAAGTTTGTGCTAGTGTATCTTCTCTGGCGGGTCCTGACTGGCCGGCACCAGTCCATTTCCTTAAACTTTTTGATCACAGGGCACACCAAGTTTGCCCCGGACTGGTGCTTTGGTTTGCTTAAACAAAGGTTTCGTCGTGAGCCTGTCTCGAGCCTCTCGGAGATGGAGGCGACTGTGGTGAAGAGTACCCAAGAACGTGTCAACCTTGCCCAACTTGTGGGGGACGAGAATGGGAAGGTGTTTGTCGAGTCGTATGACTGGCAATCTTTTTTGACCCCTTTCATCAAGCCACTCAAGGGCATTAAGCAGTATCATCACTTTGTATTCTCTGACCAGAACAAGGGCCACGTCACCTTCCGGCAGTATGCCGACTCGGCCCCCGAGACCTTCAAGATGCTGACTGTCGCCCCTGAAGCTGTCCCCCAGGAAGGCCCTCAGCCCACCGAATCCCCTGGCCTCCCGGCCAAAAGACAGTGGTATCTCTTCAAGAACATTCGGGATTTTTGTACTGAGGACACGAAGGACATCATGTGCCCTAAGCCCTCTGTACCAGAACCAGCACCCGGCCCAGGCCCCCGTGCCGTACCTCCGCCGGAACCAGATGCGGAATCAGAGCCAGAGGCTGGCGAGGGGGATGGGCCAGGCAGGGGCAGGGGCAGGGGCAGGGGCAGGGGCAGGGGCAGAGGCAGAGGTAGAGGTAGAGGCAGAGGCAGAGGCAGGGGCAGGGGCAGAGGCAGAGGCAGAGGACAGACTCCAGACACATCATCAGGATCGGAGGGGGAGGAGGAGGAGTTGGTCAGACAGCTGGAGAGGGAATCAAAATCTTCATCTGACTCAGAGGAGGAAGGCCCCCCACCCCCACCTAGGGGCAGGGGCCGTCCTAGTAAACGTGCTAAACGTGGTCGTGGCAGGCCCAGGACCACCTGAGAACTATTAAGAATCCGTTTTGAACATTGTTAACTTATTTTTAGTTGTTAAGACTTTTTCTGATTTTAAGATTTTTACCTCGGTGGCTTTTCACTATTTTAACGACCAAAGACAATCATGAACATTCCAAGAACTTTTATAGACACATTATGGATACCCAGGGTACTTAGGGTCATCACAGAGTCGTTTTTAAGCAGCCAAGATGAGGTATTGTGATCCTTTATGCTTGCCGTTCTAGGTTAAGTTGTTGTTTCAGATCCGGATTTTTGTCACTTTTTGCAGCGCCGGCATGAATAAAAGTTTTGTATATAAACGCATGAATTACTGGTATTTGTTTGCTAGAATAGTGTAGAATGACTATGTAAAGTTTCAGGACCAAGGATTGATTACAAGTGTACGTTGCTAGGGCTTTATCGGAGGACCGCGGTAGCGCGCGGTAAGAAAAACTTTCAACTCATTTATCTCTGTTTCTTATACCCGCATAGGCGCGGTTCTTTTTATTCTCGTCGCAACTTATCTCAGGCCCTAGATATCGGACCTAGACATGCTATACCTCGTTTTAAAGCTAAGAATTAGTATTTTCTGATGGTATACCTAACTAAAAATCTTCCCCGTGCGACATCCGACTCACTTCGCCAAAACGGGTCACATATCAGAAAAAATGCATTTGCATGAGGAAAATTGATTCCAAATATGTGAAAAATGCATGGGAAGAAAATCGGTCAGCCCAAAATCGCAACGTGGATCATGGCCTTCAGTCAACTGCAGTTAATCATCCTTGAAAATAATGTTTGTGGAAGAAGAGCAAGAGAATGGCAGAGCTTCAGGGTGGATCGGATCATTTCAATACAACTATTATCTTCTGGCTCTGATAGATTCATAATGCATTCCAGTAAAACGTAATGCTTTTTTTAGATCTTTTTCGAGCAGAATTTGACCTATAGTCGGTTTTATTAGGATTCCTTTCCCAGATTTTGTGTTCTTCAGAAAAAAAGCTTAGTTGTATTATTGTCCCCCTCTACCGTGGTAAATGTATACGTGGTGTGTGTGTACATGTACATGTACATGTACATACATACATATACAATTTTGGTATTTACATTATATTTGTGTGTATGATTGGCATTGTTCAGAATGCACGAAAATATATGGAACGCAGAATTTGTTGTTTACCAATAAGAGGGATTGGGTGGCCTCTGGGTGTCTTAAGGTAGAACTTGGTATTCTAAAAGAAGTACACCTTTATGTTGTAAAACACTCTAACTCAAATTTCCTTTGTTCTAGCAGTGCATTCTCAGTGATAATGCACTGGTGGCCTCAGATAATGCACTTGTGCTCCCAAATAATGCCCAGTTGCTGATTTGTTGTTGAAATATACTGCCAAGAACACCCAATTTTGAATTTATGAAAAGTTTACCATTGATGTGCACAGCCCAGGATAGAACCATAGACCTTTGGATTCGTAGGGCCACAGCCTAACCACTACCCTACCAGGGAACCTGTTAGAAAGTCTTACCTTTTATCAAATGTTGGTTACACTAGTCTGTTCTGACCCAGATTTACCATTTCATTGAGTGTGGATGACTATTGGAGTGGGATGTAACTAGAGTCTATGACTGTACACTCAGTAGGCAATCAACAACCCTTCCACCCCTCCCCTCTCCCCCTCGACCCCTCCCCTCCCCCTCTGCTGGTAAGGAGCTTCACTCTGCCACATTGACACCTCAGCTACTAGAGTGATCACAGGGGGTGGGTTTCTTTGACCTGCGCCGGCGTACGCCGCCATCCCATAATAATTACCTTATGTACTAAATTGCAATGCATTGTGGGATAGCGGCGTGCGCCGGCGTAGGTCAAAGAAACCCACGGTCACTATTAGTTCTAGCAGGGAGGGTGATTCGTGAGTGGAGGAGCACCAGTCAAAGCACAGGTGGGGGCTCTTGATGTTTCTTAATGTTGCATGTCAAATTTAAGAAATGCTAATGTCACATGTCATTGTCACTTTAATATCTTTCCCATTATGTAACATGCGGAATTTAAGAAATGCTTATTCCCCTTTTCACTTTATTTATAAAGCCTATGTCGTTATCACTCGGGCATGTGTAGCTCTGTCGAATTTTTAAAAATGCCCATTTCGTATTTAGGGGTCTAGGGCTGTCTACTAGGCTCATACATAGGCAAAGTGAACTTGTGTATCAATTATCATGAATTAAGTAGTGAATTCAGAAGTTCATAAGGTAACAAGGGGCATGAGATACTTTCTCTTGTGGTTTATGTCAGATAATGGACTCGTAGTAGTGCATGGGGTGGAATAATGCACTACTATGAGTCCATTATCCTACACGTAACTGGAATAGTGTGTATATGCTACTAAATCCTTCTAATACATGAATACTGTTCACCTCCATAATGTTCATTACCCTAGAAGTGTAACATCCATATTCCCTCATAATGACATAAAAGTAAAGGCATAAAGAATTTGAAGGATGTTCTTTCATTAACTCTGTGATATGCTTCGCTGATCACCGTGTTCCGGCCTGTGCATGGAGATCCGGGAGAGACGTGTGTGGCTCTAGAGGGGGGCGGGGACACTTACTACCAGGTGCGCGCATTATATGTAATGACAGTTCAGTACAGGTATGCTGCGTATAGGCATGTAGGGAGTTTATGTTTGCGCATGCGTGTTCCTTTGGCGCCACTACCAGTCGGGGGTCAAGCCAACCTCCCAGCCAATGAGGAGTGTCCTTTTGTACCACGTGACACAACATGGCCGCCCCCATGGTCCATCTCCCTACAGGCCTATACTGGGGCTAGTCTGTAAAGGGTAAACCGGAAAACTCCCAAGTCCCTTATCAAAGCTCCACTCTGCAATATTTTTTTAATCAATGCTCCTATTTTCACAGGAGCAAAGGTTCTAATATGATAAATAATAATAACCAAGGCTATTCTATGGATGAATGGAAGATTATAATTTGTACGACATCATAAAAAATTACCATGTTTACAATCGTGCGACCCCTCCATACCCCACACGTCAGTGCCTCACACGAAATCAGAGTGTATCGCCCCCATTTACATTTGGTACGTGCGACTTAAAGGCCGGTGAAGGGAGGATGATTATGATAATGTTAATGACATTTGGTCAACAACAAAATATTGCATTGCACGATTGTGAAAATGTTTGCAAGTAATATGATGCAGGGGCAATCACTTTTCTTCATTGTTCTGTGAATAATGTTATGCGACTTTATTCAATATGTCAACTAATGTCGCAGTCCTAAATTGTCAAGTAATAAAGTGGGACCAAATGGACTAACACTCTGCACAAGTAACATAGCACACGTCTCGTTGATATGGGGAAGAGAGGGTGGTTACACTCTAGTGCACTAAATAATTAAGACGAGTATGAAAACGGTCTTTTTTCCCCTGAAGGCTATTGTGGCCATGGAAAACCATAACTATATCACTTAGCATGTTGCATACGTGTAAGGTGGACGTAACCCCACTAAACATATATATATCATTGTAAGAAACCGGAACAGTGGTCTAGACCCATAAAGGAGCGGTACGCTACAGGTAGTCGGTTATCATTAATGTCAGTTTCTATGAAAGAGTCCACGACAACTGAGAGGAACACTCAGGGACGTTATACATTGGTTTGCAAAGGAGAACGTCTTTTCAGAGGCCAACATGGGCAGCTTACAATGTAAGTTACATTTGCTTTACTTTATGCGCTAATATGTTGTGTAGATGTTTTGGTCATTTTTACCTACCTTTTACCTTTTGTGGTGTGATGAATCTGTAGTATAAGCTTTTGGAGCCTTATAATTCTACTGGCAAGAGTTTTTTAGGATCAATTAGGTTATAGATTATATGTCAAAGTCTTGTATACGTTGTTCATTCACCACTAATTATAGTTGTATATCTGTGATTATTGGAATAATTATATGAAATAACATATAAGAGTAGTGTATAAGAAAATGAGTAAATGGGTATGAAAGAAATTGTACCAGAAGTGACGTCACAGGGTGTAACAATGATCATGTAACCTGTATTGACCAATCAGACTGAGTTGCATCGATATATAAGCTCGAGTTCCTGAATGAAACTTACTTGGTACTAAACGTGTCAATACCAACTTCCTTCTTGAATAGGACCTCTTTAGAACTTCTCTAGAGATGTTGGCACATAGCCAAGACGCTACCACCCTTCTAAGATCGGCAAAGACCCCGAATGCATTTCCCCCGTTAGTGTCCTAAAATCACAGTCGAATGGCCGGTTGCGAAGACAAAGCTTAAGCCTTGGTTTGAACCATGGCTTAATCCTTAAACCCGGGATTGGGAAATCTGGACCCAAGCCATACTTGAGCTTATCTCAAGCTCAGCTTGAGATAACCATAGCTGGGTTGCACAGATGCAGATTGTGCTTAGCTCACATAACCCAAGCTTGAGAATACATGCAATCTCCTTTTACTTATGATGTAATAAGACATGGTATAACCATGAATTTCATTTCATTTGTAAAGATGAAAATATTTCAGGTTTAAGCTAAACTTCAAGTGAGGATTGAAAGTAAGCCATGCTCACCAACAGTGATCTGTGAAAATAATATGCAAACAATTTAAAGTTCAGGTTGTCTCACTTGGTACTGTAATTGAAATGATTACCACAAATAGGTAAAGATTACAATTTATAAGTGAATATTATTTGTGTCATATGTAAAAGTGCATGATTATCTGGGCTTAAACCTGCCCCTCCCCAGGATCAGATCTAAGCGCTAACTTAAGCTAGGCTTTGGATTAATCCTGATCTGTGCAACTCAAGAAATAATCTGAGCCTGGCTTAAGTTAAGATTGATACAATCGAGGCTTGATCTAGGTTTGCGCAACCGGCCAGAAGTCTGACATACGACAACCTCTGTGCCCTCTCATTCTCCCTTCCCTTCATTCCTCTCTCTCAAGATACCAAACAGCCAACCCTCGTGCAAGAAGCACAACCTCTAGAATCCCTCCCTTTGTCCTTGTTCCCCATGCATTCCAGCACCCTGGCACGAAGACATGGCAGTGATCAATACCCAAAATTTCAAGATCGATAGTCAGTGAACCAAAAATAAAAGTGACGCCCTATGCTGACAATAATTTCTAATAAGCCAGTAAGTAAAAGCACCTGAAACTAAAAGGCCATCAATATGGTAAGTAAATTTTCCTACCATGGAACCCAATAATGCCCGGGACTGTTAATGGTCCCCTTATTGAAAAATAATAAATTCAATAAACATTTTGCTACTTCTAGTATATCAGGAAATATCACTTTGGTGCTATTGCCTGCTGCGTGAAAGGGCTGGAAACCCACCTATACTTCCTTGTCGAATAACCACCAGTGTGTGACTGCCTAGTTATGTGGCTCTGGTTACATCCTTGTTGAAAAGCCATTACTAAGTTCAGTGTTTTGTTCGTCCCTCATTTGGAAGACGTTCTAAATTAAGTTGAACGGCTGGGGCTAATCTAAAAATTGGCTATACGTTACTGAGGCAAGACCAGTGCCCTGAGCCCTGAGCCCACTCAAGTACCATTCAGTGATCCGCCCTGGTCACTCTGCACTCTGGTCATGTGCACTAGACCTACCTCAGGTAGTAGCAGAGCTGTGCATTTGGATTCAACACTGTTTCCCTGTTTAAACACAATTGAATATTACTTCTTGATTTTAGCTATGCCGTGCCTCTGGATTTAAGTATAGACAAAAGGTGATAAGGGATGTTTTGCTAGAGTCGCAGTCATCTTATTACTATTTTCTGTATTCCTAATCTCATCAGTGGACTTTGCTGTGACTACAGTCTAATGCAAGAGACCCGTGAGATTCTGCGTTCTGCTTCACTGGGGCCAATACGCAATATATTCACGGTCTAGTTCCTTTGTTCTCCCTGTCCACCGTTATACCTTGATTGACACCTATGTACCATAACTGGAAAGTTGAAACCCCTTATTTTTAAAACAAAGTTTTTAACATTATATCTCAGTCAATTTGCTACATAAAGGCTTGAAATTTAGAATACATGTACATCATAATTATTTGGAGGGAAGCGTGTCTCAGTCTCTACTGAAATATGTTAGGTTATAATTATATAGTTAGGCTCTCGTTTAAATTGTATGTTTGCCCAGGATATTAGCTAGCTCCTATTCGCATTCTACCTCTCCAAACTGCAGTCGTCCAATACATAATAATAGTTCCTTATTATGAAAGACATAACACTCGCATGAAAGGATGTTCTTTTATTGTATCCAGTGTGTGTGCATACTCTTGACAAAATCTCTCGATGACAATGAACAATCCAAAAGGTAGGATTCACTCAACCACACTCAGCCAACGCTCCAGTCAAACTATTAAGTCTATCAGCTCACAACAACTAACAGCACTCTGCCTGAGTGCTGCTCGTACAGCACTTTATAAACAGATGGAATAACGTACGTCACCAGACTCCTCCCTTGCTCTTCGCCTTCGACAAAAAGGAATTACTTTAGCCCTGTCCCTTAGTGCAAACACTAGAATGGCTAAACTTAACCATCCTGGTCAGTACACTACTATTGCCAGTACATTCTTTATCGTTAGCTAATTTGCACCAAGTAAAGGGTATAAGTTACGATCTATATTAAGGGGATTATGGTAGTTCCCATTCAAGTTGCACCAAATTAGTGTCACTCAGTCATGCGTTCAGGCCGGAGAGGCAGTTTTGGTCAGTTATCAGAAAGATTTGCTCACAGGCAACCTTTGGATTCCCGCAAGAGTCTGAACAAACTCAAATATTGGTATTTGCAAACCCTTTAGAATAAATTATTCAGCATAGAACTTTTTTTTAATCAGACTATCATTATGATTTTGCATGTAAATCAATTCATCTGCCAATTCACGTCTCTTTGAAGCAAATATGATATATTTTTTATCATAATAAGTAGATGTGTGCACCTTACATCGATATTTAAAAGGGTTTTGATTGATTAGATCACGATTTCTTATTGGTTATTATTTTAATAATGAGTTTCCAGATGTATTACTGAACTGGTCATTGTATTGGTACCCAGTTTAACTGATTAACTGGAATCTGGTGACATTAAGCCAGTGATCTACGACACAACATATTCCAAACCGACAAAAATAAGAGTGGAAAACTGATTTCAGAACTGACGGTTTCTTTGTCAGTCCATAATCGGTTTGGCAATTAAATCTGTTGGTCCTAAAATCGGTCCAGAATTGGTCCCATATACATGATCCACGGTGAAGCTGAAATCTGTTACTTGCTTTTTAGACTAGAAAGATGTAGTAAATATACGGGGGGAAAATCGCATGGTTTGATAATTGAAATTTAACAAATAATTTTGCATTAAATGCATTAATAGCATTAATGAAACCAGAAACATATGATTGCACTGAGGTAGTAATTAAAATACCTCGTGCAAATTTTTGGCGGTAATATATAACTAGATTGATTGATAAACTTAAAGGAAAGGTCACCAAACTGAAAAAAGATATATCATAAACAGTTCAAAATTGTAAAAGGAATTCTTTAAAGTTTAATAATAACTATGGGTAGTGCCTCCGATAGGTATGGTAAACCTGTACTGGGTTACGGCAGGTGGGCCTCATCTATCAGTGGCAGCACTACCTGGGGGGAAAATCAATAACCAGGGATATAAAAGAATGACAGTAGTCAGTATTGGGCAGAGAACCGATACACTTTTGGAACAATACGAGTCTTGAGGATTCGGGGGTTTAGATATAGTGAAGTGCATAGCGTCTGGTGACATCTGCTGACTAACATTGGAACAACAACAGTCTGTGAGACCATATTATGGAGACAGGCGGACGTACATTAAGGAAGCCTGACCCCACGGTCTATGAACAATACTTATATATAGGAATTTTACATTTACTGAAAACTACACCGGCATTTGTGAGGCATTCTGATATTCCACAATAAACTGACTCTCTGCAAAGTGTTGTCTGCATTTTGGATCTGATGCCCAGATCGTGGACTAGTTCTACCATTGGCTATAGCATATCAGAAGGACTATGAATCAACAACGAGACATGACGAGATAGAGATCTAGTTATCCCCAATACCTTAAGATAAAGACCCTAAACAAACACTAGCGTTCATGATATTTAATGTGTACAAACAGAATTACTTGAAAATGAATAATATCCATCAGAGAGCATCAAATGTAGTATTGAATGAACGTGCATCAAATCATAGAACTGTACGTAACTACAGTTCTATGATCAAATGCCCTAAGTTATCTTGAAGTTTGCAATCTGATGCACACTAAGATGAATGAAATAACATTGAAAATATTTATATATTTTTGATAAAATCGGTCCAGAATCAGTCAAATATCAGTCCAAAAATATCAAACATGCTTAATAATTTCATCAGGCTATCGTCGGTTGGAAATCAGTTGGAATAATTTCCTTTTACATAATTATTTATGTCAGTTGGAAATCGGTTTGGAAAATATCAGTTGGTTTGATCCATGGGCCAATTTCTAGGAGAAAAGCCAACCGATTTTGGACCGATGCAATTTTTTTGACTGATTCTGAACCGATTTTGCAATCAGTCCACTGTCGGTTCAATTTCGTTGTGTCGTGGATCACCACCTTAAATGTACTGATGGACATGAAGTCTTAATGTTTTTCATCAGTCTAAAGATATTTTTCTTTGTTTCAGATAAACTGTCAGAGATCCTTTCCTCTCTGTTGACCATTTTATCATGTGCGTGCCTAGTTTCTCTGAATACAATTGATAGCAAGCCTAAACTTCCTAAAGATTGTAGCTTGATATTAAGATTCCACTTGGTGGAGAAAAGACCGTACCCCACCATTGACTGTACATTTGGGAGGTTGAGAAGACAAGAAGTGTTACCAATTTTTGAAATGCCTGCTATCGAACGGCTCGACCTGATATGGTTCGACAGCTGCCTACCGCCTTATACTGAATTACCAGATGGCTCATTTTCAAAGATGTCTAATGTGTTTCGCCTTTCTCTAACTGGATGCATTAAATCCAATATTACATCAAGTACATTTGCAGGATTACATAAACTGAAAAGTCTTTCAATAGGCATGCCTGGATTTAAATACGATCCTGACTATGTCACTACTTTTGAACCAGACTGGCTTCAGCCAATACAGGGACTCACACTTCTGTATGTCAGAGATATGAATGCTCCGAATTTTCCATCGGGTCACTTTTGTGGTCTCCAGCATCTAAAGTACCTAAATCTGTCACACAACTGGATTAACAAGACAGAAGGCTTTGGAGTGAAACTCAGCGATTCTGAAAGCTCAGTTAGCAAGGCTTGTCTCCCAAACCTGACACACTTGGATATCTCTGGCAATTCCATAGTTACACTCGACATGACGGACATGCCCCTCCTACAAGTCCTTTACGCCCAGAATTGTGGTATTTCAAATGTTATTGGTCTTGACCATTTAATGATAATGGGGTTACAAGACATTAATCTAAGCAATAACAGTTTATCATCATTAACAGTGAACAAAGTGAAAGAATGCCATATGTCCAATATGTCTAAGTTACAGTTGCAAGACAATAGATTGACAAGAATCTCTCAAGATTTATTTGCATGCACAAAATATTTGATGCATTTAAATTTGGCCAGAAACCTTCTCAGTCATGAAACTTTAATGGAAAGTGGTTTACATAATTTGGTTCAATTAGAATACCTCAATCTAGATGAGAACAACATTACTCTACTTCAGGCAACGATGATTGGACCCCACCTAAAAGTATTCAAATGTAGGCGATGTGGTCTGCGAACAGTCGAAAAAGACGTTTTTGCAAACTCAACAAAATTATCTCAACTGGATCTGAGAGAAAATGTCCTATTAGAATTTGAACCCCAAAATACACTATCCTCCTTGACCCAGCTTCACCTGGGTGGGAATCGGCTGCAAGAAGTCTCCAGCTTTGGCGGATCCTGGCCAGGACTGTTTGACCTTGATTTAAGTGACAATGAAATAACAGTTTGGGAAACTAATAACTTTTGTGGATTTTATAATTTAACAACTCTACGGATGGCAGACAATAACATCAGTCACATTTCTCAATACGCTTTGATATGCTTACTCCATCTTAAGTTCCTAGACCTTTCTCGTAATTCCATACAGAAGGTGGAATCTATGGCTTTTATAGTGCCTCGGTTCACAAATATTGACCTGGACTTTAACAAGATAACGGATTTGGATACATTCCTGCTCCCACTGGAGAAGTCCACCCGTCTGAGCCTGCGGGGAAACAGGATAACGCGAATATACAAGAACATGATTGCGCTGAAATCCATAGAATGGATGGATTTTTCCCAAAACATGATCTCCTATATAGAGGAAGCATCTTTCCGACTGTCCCGTCTAAGGTTTGTAAACCTTACCTACAACCGAATTCACCGTCTAGATGGCTATGTACTCCTAGCTGGGGTGGGAATATCACAGGAGGCCAGACCACAGATTCTGCTAGAGGGCAACCTCCTGCGTTGTGACTGTAACAATCACGGGAAGAATTTGAACTCATACATTAGACAGGCTCGGGCTTGTCTGAAACCACTTGCTCTAAAACGTGTCAAGGAGTGTAAGTCTTACTCCACCATTATCCCTGACACAGCAAAGTATCATTATACCACCCATAGCAGTGGGCGTGTTAGGTAATACTTTTGCGCCCACCTCAAAGTTTCCCTTGCCCTTCTGGCGTGTATATAAGTGTAAGTCAGGGGGTGTTAACTATATTGTGTCACAATAGTCCCATCCGCTCATAGTTCTCTTCACACGCCCAACCTTCTCGGCGTCTTAACGTACCCACACTCCATTCAGGCACCAATAATTGCCAGCAGTGGCGTATCCAGTTCCCCCCCCCCCCCCCCATGAGGGCGGGAGTGGGGGGGGGGGGGGGGGTCCCCATGTTCGGTTGACCCCCCTCCGATTTCTCAAATTTTACGCAATTAAACTACCAATAAAGGGAATTATCCAAATTAGGGGGTCTCTGGAACCCCTCAGATTTAGCAAAGTTTCTATGCCTATAGACCTATACGGGGAATGTGGGTTGTATTTGATGGCCGCGCTTTACCAGTGTTCTACTCTCACTGTACTTAGAAGTTAGTAGGCATTAAAAGACTGTGTTTCACTCCGATCTAGTATATTTGTAAATTTAGATGAAACATATATTATGACTCACATTATCTGTTCAATATACTCTGTACGATCGGCCGTAGACTGCCAGGTACACACAAAAAACATAGTTTAGCGTGAAGCTTTGATTTAAGGTAAATTCTAACCTATAGCTATCATGCTCCCGAGGTTAACTAGTGTTACTATATAAAAACAAAAATAAAAGGACATTTGACACAAAGTGTAGTTAAAATCTAGTGTACTATTTTATTGCTGAATCGATTCTATTAATCTTTATCCTCGGCGCACCACTCGCACAACACCTCGGAGCACATGATGCTGGCAGGCTCGCCCCCCTCACAGTCGGCGTGGTAGCACCGGCCGCAGTAGTTGCAGACCAAGTACATTCTGAAATATTACGGAGGCATGTTTAAATACACATTTTTTTAAATTGTGTGCACGAACTAATCGGACCATCATCAATCACAATTTTTAGTAACCGTACGAAATTCGGCGTTCACTCCAACGTCAACATTAAGATTCTATGCCCTCGTTATTTTTTGCCTAGTAGCATCATCGAAAATCATTGTCGCTATATAATATTATTTATTATGAAAAAAAAACCCGGCGTACCTGTAGTTGCCATCCAAGAATATGGCCTGCGGTTGTGTGGCGTGTTGGTCTTCGGCAAACGTTTCCATCGCCTTCCACCTTTGGTCCGTTAAGTACTCCTCCTGCTCCTGAAAAAAATTGTGTGGTTATAGTTAAATGTGCAAAAGTCAATTTTGCACTTACTACATACCAGCGTGTCCCTCGTAATATTGGCAAATTTCAGAACAATTGTACTCGTGAAATCGCCCCACTCATCATTTTGTTTTGTTTATACATATTTCCCTTCATACGCTTACATGTTTTATTTCCCACTTAGCTTCATCGTGTAAATACAAATGTACCAACCTGGGTCGGATCCTCCGAACAGTAGACGCACGTCCACTCTGATGGGCCGTCCGGGAGCTGTTGTTGGTCGTGCGTCCTGGAAAAAATTTCAAAAATCATCACACCGTCCATCATTTCAACATAGGTGGTCGAAACTACCAAATCATCGGCATCTCAATTTTTCTCATCCAATCTCTATTTCATGTTATTGTGCCAGTCTGACAAATTTGCAATTTTTAAATTGTCCAAAAAAGAGCCTGTTGTTTCAGCATGTTACATGAATTCGAGCGACCACAACTATGTCCGACCGCGAGTCCGTCGTCGGGTTTTAGACAGTGTGCATTACTTGGCATGACGATAGTCATCCTACCAGATAGTAAGTTAATAATTTTCTTTCCATGCTTCTCTTCCATCCCTGTCCATCAACAGTGTTGAACAATTTAAACCTACTTAGGGGTGAACAGGGGCGCGCACTCGGTCCATTGGGGTTCCGTCCAGATCGTTTCCTCCTCTTCAATATTTTTCTCCTCACGCGGTGTCCATGCCTGGGATTCCTCTTCCTCCTCCGACCGCACATGGTTGCTTGAATGAGCCAAAAAAAACAACCTTTAAGTGTCTGGAATTGGTTATCTACGTGTATGGGGAGAAAACGAAAAAAAAAAGGAAAATATCTACCAAACGTAACAGCTATTATCCACACAATTATACATTTGTTAACAAACACTCTATATATGGAAGTGTAACCCCCAAGTCATTCTCCCGCAAAGCCTGAAAAAACACTACTTCTCTATATAGGCATGTTATCTTATCAAATTATAGGCAAGTTATCTGATTCACCTACCGGGTTTTCTGCGCGGTCGCCATTGTTCACAATGTGGTGCTTGTGTTTAATATCAGCAAACTTCTGCGTACGTACGGCTTTTATGGTCGTGAGGCTGGCGCGGGACTGTGTGTGTGCACGTGGTGGGCACCTCCTTATAAAGCTGGTGCCCTCCCCCCCACCCCCCCGGGGGGGCAGGGTAATGAGGGGCCATCTAGGTCAGCCGAGCAGCCTGAGCGACCGGTGTCAGGTGTTACATAAGGTGTCGCTCGCGCAGCGCAGCCCTGGCAGCTGGAGGTGCACGTCCTGACACCTGACTCAAGAAACCACCCGTAAATGCACACAGCCCCACACCCCCAGCCTGTGAAATAACTTCAGAAAACGTACCTCAAAGTCGCACATCCTGGCACCGTAACCTTGCGAAGTAATTTCCTACCTTTTATTTTAAATTTGAAAGTAGTCACATTATAAGGTTTAGGGCGTAATATAATTATTCCTAATAAAAAAATGTTGCTTTTGTTGGCAAAAGCGTCTAAATCACATAATCCTAACAATGCATATAAAACACCGGACATTGTCCGAAATTAAGCTGCTGCACCCTATAGGCCGGGCCTATAGGCCTTCACCCGGGGATCACACTCACACTCGTGAGTCTAGATCTGCACACTCACACTCGTGATTCTGCACACTCACTGCCAGGTGCGTTATTTTTAAGTTTTGCACTTTTTTTTATTCCCATATATCGGGGGGTGCATATCCAATATTTGTGGTGCACAATCTCATTAATGATGCATACGTTTTCAGCTTAATTTCGGACACTACGTGCACGAGTTCGATATATCTATAGGTCCTCTAGATCTACAAGAAGTCGTGGCGCCGAAGGGGACATACGATCATATTTTCTTGTTCAACCACATATCCAAAATGTCCACTTATCCGCATAACAGGCAGGAAAGATGCCCATGAAGGTTGCTCGAACTTTTCCTTGTGCCACATTGTATAAGGACTTATGTATCTGGATTCGACGGTGCTGGGTCGGTACCACTTCACAGCTGCAAACACATGTTGCCTCTTCTGCCCGGTTGCATTACATTGTATGTAATGTTTCATGTAGTGGGTGGCGATGCACGGTCGCTCCCGGGGGTCAGTCTGTCCGTCTTCGTACCAATTTGCCATTAGTCTAGACAACTTTTTACCACTGCTGGAATTTGTGCTGGAATAAGTCATGGGGCCATATTTTACGACTTTAGACTTCACGTAAACTGAAGGCAGAAATGACTTCTCTAGGATCTCCTGTTCTGTGGGGTACATCTTTTTGTATGTTTTTTTGAGCAGCTCAAGATCGTCCGAGTCGATCCACACATTTTCTCCTCTAAATGTCTCGAAGCCGTCGGGGAGACTCCATAGGCTCTCGCACTGCGCGAAATCTCGCTCATTGGGTACATCGAGTGTTTCCAGGACCGTTCTTGCTTTCTTCTCTCCTTCTCCCAGCTGGCAGTGTTTGCCAAATTTCCCCTCGTGTTTGGACGGCATTTCGGCGCGCGCCTGACTGACACGACTCATCCTGTGAAACCTCTCAAACAATTGTTTCTCTATCTGGCGATTGTTAGTCGGCACATCCCCCAAGTAACCATTATACCGCTCAAAACTGAACAGCCAAGTACTGGGAGCTGGACCATACTCCCGGAGACACTCCTTTAAATGGAGATGTAGATGCATGTTTGGGGTAATGAAATCAGAACCGAACTGGAGCTCTGTGCTCTTGCAAAAGTGCAATAGTTTCCTGTGTGCCTGTTCTATCTCGTGGTGTGTAATACAAGGCTTGCACAGAAGTCGAGTGGCTTCTACGAAACGCTGCCAGCTATGAAGCATATTCTCCGGCAAAAGGCCCTGGAGGCAGTATCCAGACGAGACTGTAACCCAATTCTTCCACTCCTTTGCCGTCCACATCCCAGCGTTCGATTTGATGTTAGTTACCACGCAGTCATCCGGTAGTCCCTCTTTAAACTGATTCAGACGAGCATCAATAGTCAACACCTGATTAGCGCTTAGTACAACGTCATCTGTTGAATTCTTCTTCTTCTTTGACAACTCTTTGTCGGTCCACCTCTTCCACATTCGCTTGGCAGTCCCTGAATCCCAATAATAAAAGCACATATGTGAAATCGGTATTGAAACCCCAATGAACTAATAGTCCAAATTAAAGGCAAATGCAAGTTCCATTTCAAACACATTATCAGTGCTAAACATTAATTAACGTTAGGTCAAGCTTCAACACTTACCCAACAGTACATTATGCATCACATCGATCGAGAGGAACCTGAAGAAATGAATGTCATATAATACAGTTACTGCTAATGGAAACATTTGTATTAATGTTTATTCAAATGTCAAATTAAAATTGTTAATATTTTGGTATAATTCTGTGTAAGATTGGCCTTTAAATTTGTTCGGCCTGGAGATTGAACTTACCTGATGGGATTGAAGTAGGGCAATTCTAGGAGGACACAGGAACGAGCTCCATACTGTTTCTCAAGTTTACTTTTCTCTCTCGGGGTGGATGCAGCTGTAATCTCACTCACTCTCTCCTTGTGTTGGTCCAGAGTACGAGGAGTCCAATTCGCCATGTTGAATCCTCCACGGTTTGAATTCTTGAATTCCTTCAGACATTTTGAACAACCCATGATAGCATTAGGTAGCAGGAAACCGCAGGTCTTCCTCCCTGCAGGCAGGTCGGCAGCAACGTTCAAAAGCGCCAACTTAACGGTCTTGCCATTTGGGCAATCGTTGGTTATAAGCCTTTTTCCCTGATGCCAGAATTCCTTGAGTTCGTTGACTAGGGGCCTCAGAAAACTGGTAAGGTCGGCAGGTTCTTTACTTAAGTTTGGAATGATACCGTATAGTATGACGTTCTCAAGTCTGTACCGCTCATTTCTGGGTAGGTTAAGTATTGTTAGGTAAATGCCCCCTACTGACATCGAAGCTTTCCGAGAGAATGGTTGAAACCAATCGATATTCATCTGAAGAGCCAAGTTGTTTTCATTATCAAGAAAGCCGTCGTTGTTCGCGTTAAATTCTTTCCATACCGAACCGTCGTAAATGTCAGCAAACACTCCTTTGGGTATCCTCCTGCCCTTCCACTCTCTACATTTCAGCTCAAAACCTGGACGTTTCATCATAACCTGCAAACTCTTCTCGAGCGACTGGTAACAGAATGTCCTGACTGGAAGGAAGGTAATTTCCCCCACAATCTTGGTCTCATAAAACAATTTCCTGTTGCAGCGTTTTAAATCATCACCGATGGTTGTACACCTAATGGGTTGCTGATTACCATTACGATCCGTGTAAAAGCCTCGACCTCGCACACGCTCAGTGGTGGACAACACAGAATGCGACAACGTATAACAGGCCGGGCAGCATACACTGATAGAGTAATTAGTCATCGTTAGGTCTGTACCCAACCATTTGTACATCATCCGCAACGTTTTGGGGAATACTGCCTCCGCTGCTTGTGAAACCCGGTCGTTACCTGCTACCGTCAATAATTCACAAATGAAGCACATAACTTTAGCCATTTGCGTATCACTGGTGAAGGTGTGGATCTGCCACTGCAAAAGAAAGAACAGAACCCATGAAAATAGGCTTTGGATATTCTTATTAGGGGTACCACTAACAAGCCTTGCCAATGGGCTAGGACGACCCGTCCCGTCACCGAAAACCACTTTTAAGTGACGGATGGCCCTGTTGCGAATCTTGACTGCCTCTGGATCAAGCTTATCATTTTCTTCCGTTTCTTGGGAATCTTCCATGGTACCGTAATAGTCTTCCATATCATCACCTGACTCCTCATCGGCTTCCATGGGTACCGCCTCTTCAACAGGCTGATTGCGACCCACAGGCTGACTGTCTGCTTCTCCCGGATTCCCGACTTCAGCCTGCCGCTGATTAGCAGCTGCAGCTTCTTCCCGAATACCAGCTCCAACCTGGATACCACCTTCAGCCCGAATTCCCGCTTCAACCTGCATACCACCTTCAGCCTCAATACCCGCTTCAGCCTGGTTACCTGCCTCAGCCTCAACACCCGCTTCAGCCTTGTTACCTGCCTCAGCCTGAAAACCTGCTTCAGCCTGGTTACCTGCCTCAGCCTGAAAACCTGCTTCAGCCTGGTTACCTGCCTCAGCCTGAAAACCTGCTTCCGCCTGGTTACCTGCCTCAGCCTGAAAACCTGCTTCAGCCTGGTTAACTGCCTCAGCCTGAAAACCTGCTTCAGCCTGGTTACCTGCCTGAGCCTGAATATCTGCAGCTTCGGCCTCAAGACCCACTTCTGCCTGATTGCCAGCGTGTTGAGGTAAACCAAATGGGAGTGGTTCTGCAAGACACATGTATAAGAATAAATTAAATGTACAGTCGGGTTTCAGAGTACAGACTTTCCCACCCAATGTTGTTTCTCTGACTCAAACGCTATGATAGAAAGATGCATGGAGGGATACATATATATAACGTCCATTGTTCAAGTCATTCATTATTTGAACAATTGTTTAATTGTCAAGAAAAGATTTAGGCTGGCGATAATTTTCCAAACACTAACTGATCATTAAGAGTATAGTAGGTATTTGAAAATAATATCTATGCGCGCAAGCTAGCTAGGAAGGTTTTGAAGGATATCGATTTCAGGTGAAAGTGACTTTATCCTAGTTATACTATTTATCTGGTACTCACCATGCTCCATAAGATGCTTCCTGTTATATGTACTTTTTGAAACTGCACGTTTACATGTGTCGCACCATCGGTTTCGGCTAGTGTCCATATTTCTTCTGGTTTCTGCCTGGTCACTGGTCAGACCCTTGAAACACCACGATCGCGAGGCCATGGCGAACTTGAGTTAGACAGCAGCACTTCAGGGCGATGAACCTTCCCCATTTGCGACCGCGACACAAGTATTTATATATGGTACAGACCGACGCCTATGGTCCCACCAGCTGAAAGCCGCGAATTGCCGCGACATGCCACAGCCCCGACCCAGGGGTAGTTGCACTCGAGCTCCTAACCTCAGACACCCGTGTGAAATTAAAGCCGAGAACAGCCTGCCACAGTATTACCAGGAGATTACTGTCGCCTCCAGCCTGGCCGTCACGGTAGCGCGTTGTCGTGATTTGTCGGGCGCGTGAAGTTTCTTCAGCTTTCGAAACGCATCGTCCGCCGTCTGGACTGGTGAGGGCATGACACCTGCCATTAAAACCTAGGGTCTATCCATTAAAGGGCGGTGAAGTTTCCTCAGCTTCCGAAACGCATCGGCTGCCGTCAGGTCGACTGGTCATAGGATTTCATCTGCCTTGAAAACTGAGCTCGAAGTTTAGCTCGAAGGTCAAACCTTAAGCTTTCTGCTACTACTTAGGGCCAGCTTATTTCGTTATATAGTGCGTTTGGTGTACGGCTACGTGAATATCATGAGTGTCAAAATCCTGAGTGCCACCCTTGGTGAGAATCTTCTTAATTACTTTTGTTCTACAAGTGATACGAGTCGATGGCCGACTTTCCAAATTATTCAAAATAGGTAAAACATATGTATTCATTCTGGGGGTCGCCCTTCCTAATTAAATAATATGGCCAGTTTTCTGAATTCTAGGGTGTGGCCATATGGCAGTTATAGTTTATTCTGTCTGTTTGAATAGCCTGGCCATGGTAATTTGGAACGAAGGTGTTTGTTTAAAGTTGAGATGACAACCTTCATGTTCTCTTCTTTCTTTTTTTTTCAATATATAGCTGCCGCGTACTTGGTTCTTGTATCATGCGTGGAATTTGTTCGAGCTGCCAGTGGCGGACACTGGCCTAGGGTCGTTCACAATAAGCCTGGAGTAACCCGTACCCGGTTGGTCAACCTCACTGCTCCATTTACCGGTCACCCTCCACCAAAACACGATGCGATGACCGGCCTCACCTTTCATGACACCCTGCAAGCCTTGTTGGACCAGGACCATACCGTAACTGACACTGGATCTGAAGCCAACCCAGGAGACGGAAACATTAAAGAATTCCCAACTGTGGTACTTCTCTCTTCGTACACTCTTCTTCTTATCCTCGCCGTAGCCATAATTATTAGCATATTCTTTGTTTGCTCCGGAATTAATCGCATCTTCGCAGATGCTCGTTTTCGTGTATACTTGCTTGTCTCGGGCAATCACAGTGTATGGCTTAAAATAGGCACGTTCCCTGGACATATTGGAGATTATATCTTTCAAACAGACGATCCTATCACACTGACTAAAGCCGAAAATATATGCCTAGGCGCACGATACACATTTAACTGTGTCATCCAAATGACCGACTGCTATACCGGCACATCGACACGACTGCCCACACATTTAAAGGTTAATAAACTGAAGGACATCATGTTGACAAGATTGATGACTAAGGACATTATACGCTACCAGTTGGTTACCATGGGTATAGGCATAGGAGAGCCTGTTCTTTTGGGGAAATACCGGCCCGGTGAGCTTGCAATTAGTACTAATACTTCAGTCGACTTAAGCCGTGTTGACCTTGATTAAGTCTTGTGTGAAAAATGTTGTATTTTTGTGTGTTTACTACCAATATGCTGCCGAATGTGCTTCAATTGATACAAGTGTTATGGTTATAAATTGAATTTGTAGCTAAATAAAATTTCGGTTTTGGAAAGAGCAGTATGACGCTGACAAGAGCGCTTTTACTCTGGCTCGGGCTAGGGTCGACCCCTTAGGTAATCTGTGAGACAGGCCCCTAATTTAGGGGCCTGAGGCTAAACTAGGTCTGCAACCAAAACTAGTAGTGGAATTAAATGTGGTTAACGCCACAATCTGGCGATCGGGCTCCAACCGAAATTATGGCTATAGCTAATTAAGCTATCGTCCCTTAATAAATCTCGACACCTAAATTGACTTGTTTGTTTTTTAAATTATTAATTTTGCAATGTCACAGAAGCTCCAGGTTACCTATACATAACTCCCGGAGAACTCCCACTTTAAAGGGTTACACTATATGCATGAGGTTTTTTTATTCTCTCACAGAAAGAATATAGGTCACCGTGCCTTACAAATCCTAGAAAGTATTTCGGGTTCATCAGGAGACTACATGGTCACTTGTAAATTTTGATAGGTCCTACTGGCAGCGATGTATTTGATCATAATAAAATTTCTAAAAAATTACTTTTGCACCTTACTGCATGGAGTCTAACTAAAAAGGATCCACTAGAAAAGAAGTAACAGTTCTTAATTAAAACCGGCTTCATGCAACATTATTTTTTCATGACTGCGAAATAAGTACGAAGAGATGATTCATGTCGCATCATTTTAAAAATCGTATATCGAGCTTATGTTTGTTTAAAATACACTTTTTATGATTGATTTATGTTATTATTGATAACAGGCCTAGGTGTCATTCCATTGCTCTTCTAATGGTAGAGACCTTGTACCATAACACTCATCAAAAAAGTGTTGTATTGTAATCGATTTCAAGTTCGTGGTCTATCTTCAAGAAATAGCACATTCGGGTTTTCAACAAAATGACAGGTCATTATAGTTAAATGCGTTTCGTATCGTAAATAAAAAGTATTCATAAATTTAAGATTCACTTATGAGAAGGACCTGGATAACGCGTACGGTTTTAGACTAATATAAGGCGAGTCTTAGGCAACCAATATATCTATAGAAATACTTCCCTGCTTATCGAGCATGCCACAATCAAAACAAGAACCGCAAAGTTCTTTGATAAAAGTTTATAAAACGACTATACAATTGAAGAAAGTACAAAGACCTAACATACAGCGTGACACAGACCATACAATTAAACGTAGTGTAAAGAAAACATAAAGATGATAAACATAAACATCACATAAAATAGAGCTTTAAACAGACCCTTTAGAAATAAGTTAAATTGGCTGTGCATCGGCGATACCCGACCGATACGCGGGCTTCACCGCCCAGTCTGGGGTGTTGGGAGGAGGCTGTTGGCGTTTTGGATTATCGTCGGGGACATTTTTCCGCTTCTTTTCCAATCTAACGCCCCGTTGACGGCGGCTTATAAGTTCTTTATACTCAATTTCGTCCAGGTGGGCTTTGTAGGCACTCAGCTCATCGCTCTCCCACACGAGCGGTTTGACGCGGCGGTGATATCGCTCGGTCGTCTTCCCGTCTCTGTCGACCGGAAAATAAAGTCCGCGCTCCTCGTCGCTCGTGTAGTCGGGGGTGAGGAGGCGCCTCACGGAATTCTTTCGAGCTTCGTCCCACGTTGTGACGATATTTTCCAACCCCACTATCCGTCTTCTGAGCTTCTGCAAAGTTAAAAAGACACTTTTTTATTTTAATACAGTTACGACATACTTGGTCAAGAACATCCAATAAACACAAACAAGTTTTTCAATATTTCAGTTGCCTTAATTTAAAAGCTGGTCACTGCAGTTAATTTCAAAAGCGTTGCTTTATCCTTGGTCTCTATAACATACAGGCACTTTTTATTAATTGTGTCATATCCATTCTAATTGTATGTCAAGATTATTGTCCAAGGAACCAAGTAAGGTTACAGTGCTCTATAAAAATTCATAATGTAAAAAAATTATAATTGTTTCCCAAGTTTCAGTGTTACAACCATAAGATCATTTCACAGCCGGGCCCCCTGTTTTAAGCCAAATTGCCGATTCACAGCTACAGCCCCCGGTATAGTTCCGACCGCAGTTCGTACGTATACCCCTTTTTGAACCGAGTGGGTCCCCGGGAAGTCACACCCCCTATACCATAGACCCCGGCATAGACCATAGACATTACTCTTTCTCCTCGGCTTTGCACTTGAAAAGTGTAAAATTTCGGCCTGCCTGAATCGAACTACGTCAAACAATGTTGAGAACAATAGTCCGCAAAAGCCATGATGTCAGGCGGGCCCCTAACGGTCACTGCACGCTGCTCCCGTGCCTAAACATGGGCCGGGCTGGGCCGGGGGTCCCCTCTATGAACTTTAGTAGGACCCAGCTGTCAGATTTGCTATTTCCACTAATAATGCTCGCAAACTTATGAAAACATGTATTTTCATAGGGGAACTATCAATGTGCATTATGATATACTTGAAAAGAAAAAGAGTTAATAAATATCAAAGTTATAGGCAATGTTATTGTCTGTGTGTACGGGTGACCGCGGTCCAGCCGGGTGTTATCGGTGCCCCCTCCAGGGCGGGCCGGGCCGGTGACCGGGGGTGTAGGGTTACCGGGGCCGGTCGTAAAAGGTTTAGGCCCAACACGTGTTGCGGGAGGGGTCCGTGACGTCAGACTTTTGTGGTCTATAGAGGAAGTCTGTAACAAAAATTTATTTACCTCGTTCACGTGGTGACGGATGATAGCCTTTTCATTGTCAGCCTTCATTCGGTTCTTCCGGATTCTGTTGGCCCTGCTTTGGAGGGTCTTGAAGTAGGTGTTGACAGCAGCTAGAAAAAGAGGAAGGACATGAAGTATGCTTAAAACTGGAGCCATTAAGTAGACAAAGGCAATATAAAGGCAATAAATCAAGGGAATACATGTTAAAAATGCAAAGTGAGGGTCAACATATTATTCACGAATTAAAACCATCATTACACCGGTATTATATTTCTTTGTCCAGATAATAGAACTTACGTTTTTTTCAGATGACTGGGAGGATAACTTAAATTATAAAAGTAACAATTTACAATGTAAGTGGAGCCTATTTAGACACTAAAAACAGATTTCCAGCATTTCAAGCATGTTAAAATTTGTGTTAATTGAAGGACCAATACTTTGGAATCATGGACATTAGATGCATGAAATGTACAGCTGCAGGTTAGTTAACAAAGAAACTTGCTACCTATGGGACTTACCTAACACCTCTTCTCTGGGGGTATCTGGCCCCAGGCACACGTTGTCAACAACGGCCTTGATGATCGCAACGTTATCGGGGTGTTTGATCCCCGCCCTGAATGTTGGAATATATTTATATTGTTCAATTCATCGGCATCACGTCAAGTGCTCTATGACTCTATTAACATGAAGAAAAAAAACAGCAAAACTTATATTCAGCTGCAGCTTCTGTTGTTCAGGAACACATTACCCATTGCTTACTTAAAAACAATATTATTTTCTGTACTATTCATGTTGTTATGACGTAATCAACTTACCCAGTGTTCAGGTTGAATCCCCAAGCAGGCTCACCTCTCTTGGCCTTGTAGGCCGAACGAACGAGTTCCTACAAACAATATAATAAGCCAATAATTAATAGTGGACTTCTAACTATATGTCAGTGTACGAAATCATTACGGATTTTCGTTGTTTTCCGGGATGTTCCCTGGCGGCGCGGCAAAAGAGAAGAACATCAGGGCTATACTAGGAATGAGATCATTTCTAAACAAACCGAGAACTATATTAAACGGTAACGTTTTCAAGGTGAGATTATTAGTTAATTATAAGCTGTAAAAACAAACTTTAGAACTTACACATATTTCATTGCGTGGTTTGGGTGGTTTGTCAGCTGCAGCTGGCTTCGCTTGGTTCACGAGCACCTCCACCTGGGCCTTTGCCGCAGCCGCTTCAGCCTCCGCCCTTCGGCACTTCTTCTCCAGCTCCTCCATCCTGGCCAGCAAATGGGCCATGGACGGTTCAGCTGTAGACGTGGAGGGGCCGGACGAGGACGAGTATTCAGGCGTGAACGACCTTTGGGACGTCGTCGATGAGAACGACCCTTGCGATGTCAAGGGCCCGGGCGTGAACGACCTTTGGGACGTCGTCGACGAGAACGACCCTTGCGATGTCAAGGGTCCGGGCGTGGACGACGTTCTGGACGTGGAGCTGGGGAACCATGGATGGGATTGCGACGTGGAGGGCGTCATCCCCCAGGGCGTGGATCCGGAGGGCGTGGAGGGCGTGGAGGGCGTGGAGGGCGTGGACGATGATGCGGATGCAGTACCGCCTTGGGAACCACCAAGGCTAAGGTCCACGTCGTTGAGGGTGGATCCCTCTTCCGCGTACAGGGAGTCGTGAAGAGACTGATCCGCAGAGAGATCCGGAAACCCATTCTGAGACCCATACTGACGCGCATCCTCAGACATATCCAACAGCAGAGTACCTACGCCTGCTGATGAATCATGATCGGTTATTTTCTCGCCACCCGGTTTGGGGCTGCTGGTCAAGATCCTGCATGAGCTCGTAGACGGGTTTGACAGAACAGCGTCACTATAATCAGTTGACCCGTTCATGGTGGCAGCAAGTTTTCAAGTGATCTATATAGCCATATGCCACGCCGTATTTATACATGCCGGGCAGGCCCCCCTGTGGATACATGATCTGGTGAAAGCGATCTTTTATCGATGAGGCAAGACTTTGAACATAAGTTACGTGGTAGACGTGACGGGGTGTGGACGGGGTAAGAGAGACTTTTACCATAAGTTACGTGCTAGCCGTGACGGGGAGTACATGGGGTATCAGCGACACCCTCACCGCCGCCCCTTGTGAGGCCTGTTACGTGTCAATAAGTGTTAAGACTACCCCGCGGGCCGCGTGCCGCGGTACTCCTGTGAGGGACCTGACACAGAAGCTAGTTGACATGCGCCGCCTCAGATGGCCAACAGGTGGACGCGGTCATCACAGACGCGTGTCCCGATGTCAAACGCGACAGAAGTCATTTCAGATGAACCCCCTGTCGATCGGCTCTCTGAAGAAAATAGCGGCCTATTAGACGTGCTTCGCACTACCCAGTGTAAAAACTTGTGAAGCCCCCGGCTAGAAGAAGTCGTTTTAGTTGTACCTTACCTAGCGTTTAAGTTGTCGACCGAGGGTTAACTTTTCGCTAAAGACTAGACGAAGCCCTTACAGTACCTGGGGGGTTGTGATGTCGTGTGGGGTGGGGGGTATAAGTATGTGCCTGTACTATACACTGGTTCAGAACAGCCACTTGATGGCCATGGACATCGAGCGACTGTTAAACGCAAGTCTGCGTCTGCGTCTTGTTCGGGAGGAAAGGCCAGTGGTGAGACCTAGTCACCTCCAACCCGCGGACCAATCCGACCATCAGTGGCTGCTTCTCTTGTTAGTGATATACCTGGGGTGGAAATTTATCGGTATCTTCTGGAAATTGGCAGCAGGCTGTCGCTCGTTGGCGCAGGGTCAACGTCGGAGGGCTACAGTGCAGTGCTGTCTGAGAATCCACTGCCGATGGGAAACGCTCCTATTTCCACTGGCTCCCATTCCCGCCGAAATGGAAGCCGTAGGAAGTGCTGCCTGCCCACGAATGATCATCCAAAGACCGAGCATCCTGTCCAAGGCCCTGACCGTCGCCTGGTCGGGCCCACTCACGGTCCATCTGAATGGCAGTGACGAACCCTTGACGTTGGAACTCCCGCAAGAAGTCAAGATTCCTCGTACGGAGCGCGTGCGCCTGAACAAATTTTTCAGGCACAGACTTTGTAGAGCGAGCGTTTGCCTGATAAACAACAGGAACAACATGGCCCAAGAACTACTCCCAGCCGAAAAACTGGGCTGCATGCCTGACGTAGACTCTTGGGTGTGATGAACAGTTATATAAAAGTGTACGATATGTTTGAAGTAGATATGGGAAAATTTTAATTGTGAAATGCATATGTTCACGAAGCTTTCGAGTTACATATGTACATTAGTGTATGGTCAGTAAATACAATTATGGGAAAATAGGCGAAACGTTGACACGTGGACATCATAAAACCTTATAAATAACAATAAAACATTTTGATATCATGAACGTGTGTAGTCTTATGTGGCTGTGACTAATTATAAATGGGAATTCATGAGGATAATGTGAATGAATTGCAGCTGTACATGTGTGACGAAATTATGAGGGCGAGTATATATTCTAAACAACAAAAATCGAACATGAATGAGAACTGATAACTTTTGAGCTGCAATAAAAGGAAGAGTTAATAGCTAATGTATATATAACCAACTCAATTTAAAGTCAAGCGTCTGCATGCGCTTTGAATCCTACGTTGTCTGAAATACAGAATTGAGATGAAAACAAAAAGTGCTGGTACCATTATAAAAGTAAGTCCAATGTTCAACAGGTAAACAGTACCGTGCACACTGGGGGGGAGGAATGGTACGTGGGGAAGATGCAAGTCACCACGAAGTTTCTTGTATTCGACCTCATTCAGTCGAATCTCTTTCATGTATGTACGGAGGGAAAGGAAATTGTCTTTTGCTCGCTTAAAAATATCCTCTTGGCGGACTCGCATTTGCGGGCTAAGAGGTAAAATTGGGAATGGTTTATCGTACGAAAAATCCGGGTTCACAAGTCGGCTAAGTGACAGGTTGAGGTGTTGAAGACTAGCAAGGTTGACGGGGAAAACTGTTCTTAAGGGGCCTGCTGTAGAAGGCAAACAGTTAACACTTGAGACTGGAATTTCCCATTCTTTGGCGGACACAGAACAACCACATTCAAAGGCACGAACGCACGATTCACATCCAGGATGGGTTGTTGTTCGGTTGGGGCAGCGCACAACGACCTCGTCTATGTGAGAGAACAAATAGGTCCCTGTTGCAATGACTTGGATGTTCGACCTTCTGAAATTAGACTGAATGAGTATTTTGAAATCACAATAAAGTTTGACAGACTCATGATCACGTAGATAGATAGAAATGAGGCACGACGAGGGAGAAAGCCTGCGAATTGGTAGGTCATAATGACAAAACGGAGAATGGCAATTATCCAGATCTGGGTTGGAGGATACCGTGTATTGGGTTGCGGACACCAATAAATAAGCCGGTGTGTTGGAGAGGCGAGTATAATGCCCATGGAAGGCTAGAGGGAAGGTGTTCACTTTTAGAACCTTGAATATTTTGTCTAAGGAAATAACGGGAATCTTCAAAATAGTTTTCAGAACATTTCGCTGTAAAACCGGGGGGACTAAAACAGTTACACTTCTATACATGTCGCGAGTGTTTGGAATATAAATATTTGAACGATTGGACTTGGAAAGGAAAAGGTACCGAATCTTCCTCATATCAGTCTCCGATATCAAAGAGTTACTCAGCCTGTTCTCCGTTAGGTCGCGAATAGCCTGTAGCAAGACATCAAGGGAATAGTCCAGTTTAAAATCCAGTAGACGCAATTCTTGCAAATCTTGCATCAACCTGACCATCAATTCCCGGTTACTAATGTAAGCCTGGAGTCCTCGGGACAAATTGTATATGGAATGAGTGTTCTCTATGATGGCCTGGAGTTGGATTTCCAAAGTGGAGTCAACTACCTTTAGGACTGCATTTATTTTGCCATCGAGGAAGCCAATTTCATCGGCATTTACCTGGTCAGCACGAGTCTGTTGCTTCAAGTCATCGAGTGTGGCCGTTCCAAATAAAGTCTCGGAGAACTTGCCGATTTCTGGAATCAGAGCCCGCTGCTTCCTGGATTTTGCTGATGGAGGTGTTGGCTGGGCCGTCGATTCCAAAATTGATTGCACTTCCCGGAGTCCGTTGGTGACCTTCGCTGCTATAGTCTTCCCAATAGATGTTATGTTATTCAACATAAGTTGGATTTTTCGACACTGTTCCATTGAACCGGCTGCCAGGGTAGCGCCGTGTCTACAATTTAGTGCGGCTGCCTGTTTGGGAGAAGGAGGAAGTGGTAAAATGATATCGACTTCGGTAGTGAAGTACTCATTACCTATGTGGATGGACGGTTTACTCTCGAATACTACACCATAGTTGGTACGAAAACGGTTTACCGTACTGGTGCATAGGCATGGCTTAGCTGAGACAGTGCCCAGGATAAAGAGTCCACGAAGGAGGAGTATGAATACTGTTGGAGCCATGTCTGATGCAGGCTAGAGACCGCTCTAGTCTTTTATTACTTTTTCCCAGTCACGGGAAGGAGTAGACAGACAGTCGCCACGTGCACCTGGGATCTAAAGGTTTTGACCTCCGTGCAGAAACCTTACGTTAATGCCAAAAGAAAAGCCGTGCGAAGAGTATAAGCTTAGGCGTATGCTTGCTAGTAAGCTTTCGTTGGTTAGGGTGTCGGCTTGTTCTAATTGAATTGGAAGGCAGACTTCAAAATGAATTGTTGGCATGGGGTTCCTTAACTTGTGGATGAGAAGTGAGAAAGCCTGTAAATGCCATTACTGCCTGATATTTATAGGTTTTATTTGCAGGTGGTTTATATGGAGTTCAGGCCGATTTAAGTCTGGACTGGCTGAAATTAGTCTCAAACCTTAAGGTCGGCTTTATATCTAACCAGCTTAGACCCAGTTTAAGGTGAATTATTTAGGGTAGTTATATAGGCCGGGAGGTACCTTTTATCCATACAGAAAATGTTTAATGAATTTTTAATGAATCTCATCTCTCACGGATGACTTGAAAAGAAGTTAATTTCAAACACTTTTAATACTCCATCTATGGATGGTAAGGGTAAATGGTTTTCCGGGTGGGAGGGGCGATGGATGGTAGGGTGAAATAGGCCTGTCAAAGATTTAGCTACATGTGCTTTGCAGGCGAACGTAGGTTGGGTATGGAAGTGCCCGACCCAGCAGGTTCCCTGCATGGGCCAACTCTGGCCCGTGTTAACTCGATAACTAACCCCTGATTAATGGCGGGGAGTCCGTCAGATGACACCCAGCATGATACCTGTGTCGCTCTTGAGTGGGTTTGGTGTGAGTTATGTGATTACCAAGATTGTGCCCCTGCCCTTGTCAGATGTCAGAGGGGGGTACAGATTAGATGGGGTGCTTCCGGGTACTTATGGGTGTTAATGGATTAAGGCCGGCCATGATGGACGCTTCCAAACTTTGCCGCCGTTAGGAATGGACCTGGTTTATTAGGAAATGTTATGCACAAGGGAACAGGGGAGCGAGGGATAGCTGCAGAATCGCGAAAATGCTTTCTGTCATGTTACTTAAAAAGTACATGGATGGATTCGCCACATTCACATTTGATTAGCCACCCATTTTTATATGGTTTTTAAAGCCACATGTAGTATTTAGTCAATTGGTGACCCCCAATTTCTAACCAATATTTACAACAAAATTAATATTTAAAAAAACTCAGAATCAAATCAATATTCTTGTCTGAAAAGTATTCTTGTAATTCTTGTATATACTTTGACTCATGCTGCCACCCGACCCCAATCCTTCCTTGTTATATGGTAGGTTGACTAGCAAAAGGTGTTCTTCATCAAAGAATTCCTAAGTTGAACTTTTGCTTATAAGATCAATAATTTAAGACTAAAAAAGGGGTGGCGAGGTTCCCCAAGTGGAACTTTTTATTCTTTTCTTTCAGTTTTGTTTGGTCTTTTCAATAATTTATTGCAGGAAAGGTGGAACTTTTTAAGAAATTTCCTTTGTGGGGGGTGGGGGTGGTAATAGTAATGCTTTATGCTGAGGCATACGGCATAAGTCACCCAGACTAATAATTCTGGAAAATGGTAAAATATAGGGGAAAATGTCAAAAATAGGAAAAATGTGTTTTCTACAAAAATCAGAAAAATAAGCACTTGAAAATTACAAAATACTTACAAATATCAAAGAATGAAACATTTGTCATGCGTTGTCAGGTTTCCTCATGCTCACACATAAGGCCTCTAGATACAGGCCCGTACCCAGGTTCTGTTGTGGGGGGGTGGCGAGGTTCCACAAGTGGAACTGTTGCCTATATTTTCAATAATTTGAACTTGACAAAAGGGGATGGCGAGCAGTAAAAAGTGGAACTTTTCAATATTTTCCTACTGTTTTTAGGGCTTTTACATTACGTAGGAATGTAGGTAGATATTCAAAACCACAACAATATCAGAGTGTAGTTCAGATGGCTTTATTGTGAATTATTTCCAACAGTTTCGGACGTCAGTTGTCCTTCACCAGGGATTTAGTTTTGGAAGGAGAGGTGGAACTTTTGGAAGTATTTCCTTTGTCGGGGGGTGGCCCGCCATCCACACCAGCCCCCCTGGGTACGGGCCTGACTGATATTTACACTAACATGAAGAGAACGTGTTTCTTTTCTGACACCATCTAAATTTCTCTAAATAGCTTTATTTGTGATATTTCAAATAATGATAGCTTGGATTATAAAACAAATAGAAACGTATTTATTTCTTTCACTATTCTAAAGCTTAAGGCATCCTCTCTGATAGTCAAATTAAAGCTCAATGTTCATGATCTGCGACTTATGCCTCACTACGTGATGAGGGGTCACAATATTTATTAAAATATCTGATGTAGAAAAGGATGGGAAATAATCCCTAGTTTCTGTCTAAGAAATTCCAAATGAATGACAGATATTATGCTTCTTCCTATATGTTTATTGACTAATAGAACTTTCTAATACCTACGTTCATTAATTTTGTTATATCTATAATTTTGAGCACAACAGTTATCATAACAGTTATAGTATGTCCATGCATACGTAGAAGGGAAATGATACAAGATGAAAATTTTAACGGAAACCGTTTCCTACTAAAAGTAATGAGAATGAAATATTGTCTAAAATAATGTCTAAATCTAATGAGCAGAAAGAAATCACAGTGAGAAACTGAATTTTTTTTAATGTATCATACAAAGATGAGTTTTCGTGGCTTTTGGGGGGTTTGATGGTCGAGGATAAGAGATTCGCACTGTGGCGAATCAGAGGGCTGTTTGTCCTCGCCACACTGGGTTTGGACTCACAAATGCGAGGGTGGCGAGCGGCTAGCGCGAGCCCAGGAACAATCAACCTCCTCTCTTGACATGACGATTAGGGTTCAGAGTAGTCCTATCCTTATCATTAATTTGATAATACAAGTCTGATGGATGAACGAAAAACGTAAGGCATGAAGGGGATTCGAACCCGGGGCCGGGAGAGATAGCTGGTAGCCAAAAATCCACCGGGTTCAATAATACGATGACGTCGGAAACCAGCGAAAAGCCGTCTAGAGGTCCTTCCGGTCGCAGGACCAAATACGTCGAAACTACGTTGGGGAAAACGATGACGGGCAATGTAAATTGAAGTTGATAGAGACACATCAGTGACAATTGAGGGCGATCAAAATTAATAACTTGTGGTATTGCTTGTTTTCCAAATCGGAAAACCCACTGAAACACAAGGACCGAAGCTACAAAGTGTCTCTTTTTGGTAAACACCTTTCTGGTTGCCCCGATTACACCCACGGTATATATATGTCGCAAACTCTGTAGGTTAGTGGGTCTGGTTGTGCAACCAACGATGAAATGCAATGAACTGAATATGGCACAGATGAGTTCGCCAGACCTGGGTGGTAGGATCTAATCGAACTTGATGCACTCGATTAGCTCCTACCACTCTAAATTTTCATTTTTTTCGGAAGTTTTATTTGTAATAATGGTGTTAAAATGACCAGATGGCCCACGGGCCGGTCAGGGGGGTTGCAGGGGTGGACCCAGGAATTTATAGAGGGGGGGGGGGGGGGCTGGGGGCAAAGCCCGTCTGCCCCCCCCCCCCCCCGGATCTGCCCATGAAGGACCTTAAAACAAAGTTAAGGTGGAGAGTTCTAGTTGAAATGGTAAACAATAAATAGGGCGAAATATACAAATTTAGAATAGGTTTATGAGGCTATAACTTGTGAATTGTATTAGTTAGCGTGTTTTATTCTGTTACTGAGTTCAGTAGCTAGGTTGGGAAAGGTTAACGTTGGGACCAAATTATTTTTGCCTTATAATGCTTACACGAGTCTCACAAGCGAGTTTAAGAAATCTGGTTTAAAACAGGCTTAAACCATATTTGCTTTTTGGAAATACGCCCTTAAAATTTTTAGCTACAAGTTTGGTTGAACTAACCCTATTTATTTTTAGAAATAGGCCTATTGGACATCACTTTCATGGGATGGAAAACCATTATTGATATGATATATGTGATAAGATTTCTCAAAAATATTACTTTCATTTCATGATAAGGGTTGTACCCAACATCATGGGAGACAATTGCTTCATTATTGATTAATCATAGAGGTTATAAAGTTAAATCACGCTTTATCGCTGTTTTTACGCATTTGATTAATTATTATGAATTATTTTGATTTTATATAACTTTTGTTTCTATATGTAAGGGCTATTAAAACTAAATGCGCTAATGATATAGGCCTACCAATGTGAGCGATACAACCCTGTTTTACCCTAGTTGTGTGCACACTATAGGCTACTCCTTCTGCGCTTCAGCCTCATCTATTCTTATTAGGTCAGGAAACTGAGTATTATTTTTGTTGAGCTTGGAAACCAATATCAACCGGCGTTTATAGATTATATGCACAAATGTGGGAAGGCCAGTGTAGCCCTGAAGTTGCCCTTTTTAAAGGTAAATGAATAAGAATGAACGGTCATGTCGCGCATTTAAACTTTGTATGGCGGATTTTTATAGGCTCATTTTTGATAGAACACGAGAAGTAATATAATAAGAAATTCCAAACGAAATTTTCAGATTGTGGAGCCAAATTCCTTAATCCAATCGTGAGTGGGGGGGACTGGGTACGCCACTGCTGGCAATTATATTGGTGCCTGAATGGAGGGTAGGTACGTTAAGACGCCGAGAAGGTTGGGCGTGTGAAGAGAACTATGAGCGGACGGGACTATTGTGACACAATATAGTTAACACCCCCTGACTTACACTTATATACACGCCAGAAGGGGAAGGGAAACTTTGAGGTGGGCGCAAAAGTATTACCTAACACGCCCACTGCTATGGGTGGTATAATGATACTTTGATTTTTCAGGGATAATGGTGGAGTAAGACTTACAATCCTTGACACGTTTTAGAGCAAGTGGTTTCAGACAAGCCCGAGCCTGTCTAATGTATGAGTTCAAATTCTTCCCGTGAATGAGTATCTTCAGAAGATCAATTCACAAACGTAAGTAGCAGCATTGAAGGGGGGAGGAGACGAGGCAATAGGCACATAATATTATTTGTGTATGTCACTAAGTAAAGGACATGGTTCCTCTATCAGCTTCAACTGAGTGAAATGAGTGAGAAGATTTTTTTCACTATGGGTGTAAAATTATGGGTAGGAATTTATCGGGGAATTATACTCAATGATGTAGAAAATGAAGTCATGTCGCATTTAAAATATAAATGTTTATGCATTTATGGAATATTTGGTATGGATATGAGTTATTAATAAGTACATCCCTTCTTAATGGGTATGTTTTACAGTAAAATTTGTCCTTCAAAAAATGTCTATTTCCGCACCCCTGATACACACATCGTGGCATGGAAAAGGTTTATCTTTGTCGAATTGATGTCATTGTCTTGTCAAAATCAGGTCCACGGGCAGACAGGGGGCTGCAGGTGGGTCCATTGCTGCCACCTGTTGGATAACCCTCACAATAATTGTGACCAGCCAAGGGGAAAGGGTGCTCCGAGGTTCCTATATTTGCTATCCTAAACCTAATATTTAAGGAGATATATGGGTAGATTTATGAAAAATATTAATATTTTGTCTTAAATCAACTTTTTGTGTAGAATTCATTTATCATACCCAAAACATTCCATCATGATGGAATATTTCCCTATTTGGAATGTCAATGGAATGTTTTGGTATGGGAAATTCACTTAATTCATTCTATTTGGTTGCCATAGAAACTAAAATACATGAGATTTTCAGAAAATAGTGTAAACTCTGAGAAACTATCATTTTCATGTCGCAACATTGAAAACAGAATACATATATCATTTCTGGTTAAAAAATAATAAATAAAAGTGTGTTTTAGAATATTTACTTGCCATTATCCCAATCCCAAGGAAGACTACGATGACTGGCTGGGATAATAAAATAAATTTTATTGATATAATATAATATATTGTTGATAAGTAATAATAATAGAGAAAATGGTATTGTTTAATTTATATATATTTACGTCGCGGCTAGAACAACTTAGATTAAATACAGGACAACAAACAAGGTAAAATGATTCGGACATATAATAAATTACATTTATTTTAATCCTTCCTGTAACAATAATTCTAAAGTTTAAAATTCTGCTGCGATGTTGAATCTCTGGTGGTTGGAACGAGAATGACCAATGGTCAAGGTCTGGCGATTTATATAGTGGAGGTACAACAATCGCCGTAGCGATGGAAACGGGGGCGATGAAGTCACGCCTACTCCGAAATAAATAAATTGATTAGGTATCGCTACACAATTTAATATCATTATGAATTAAATTATGATAAAAAGGAAGTGGGTGGGTGGGTGAAATTTGGGTAGATTTGGTTTGTAGTAGGTGGATTGAGAGAGTGGAAGATGGGAGGGGGTTTTTGTATAAGTTGAGAGAGTAATGGATAGGGGGAGTTGTTGAATATTGTTGTGTAGAACTTCCTGTAGGTGGCGATAATGAGCCAGCACAACTCAAGGTATGTGCCCAGTCAATTATGATAATTTATGATAATATATGCAAAATCTCAATAAATACAAGAAAACTAAGCTTTTCCTCATTTTCTGGTATCCTGACAGTGTTATGTTCAGGGGCTCATAACTTCCTTAATAATAATCAGATTTGGACATGCTTGATATCATTTGAAAGCTCAGAACCTCCTCTACAACATTGGTTCAAAGGAAATCCCGCACGGAGCACCCTTTCCCCTCGTTGGGTCACAATTATGTCGATATGATTTTCATACATTTCCCCTCTACACCCCTTTCAGATATTCCCCTATATACCTCCAACCTGGGCACTCAGTCTTTGAAGGTAGATACCAACTGCGAAACTACAGCCCCCCCCCTTTTTGGGGATGGGAATACTCTGACAGCCCCCCCTTTTCAGGCTATGTCAAGGACAGCCCCCCTTTTTTGGGATAGGAAGAGATCTAGTCTGACTGGGCCCCCTTTTCAGGCCTCCAAAAAGGCATTTGTTGACAAATTTGGGGTCATTATTTGATTTTGGAACTCAAGAATTTGATTAGGAAGCATTATGAAGTGGTTGAATGACATACAATAAACTGTTAATAATAATGTAATGGATAATACATCATTGACAGCCACCCTTGATTATTTGACAGCCCCCCAAATTGGCGAATCACAGCTACAGCCCCCGGAGGTTTCGACCGCAGTTGGTACCCATTTTTGAACCGAGGCCCCCCCCCCCCCCCCCCCGGGACCTCCAACTACTTTCTCCGTCTTCATCAACAACCTTCTCACCACACACACCTCCTATCACGTCGGATGTTCAAACCCACCATTCAGTCATAAGTTCTTTTTAATTCACGTCCATAAAATATATGAAAACTTATATTGAATCAAGACTTTGAATTACAACTATAGTAATGCTGTTATCATGGGCTAAAACCTTACTGTTGCGTGTGGTGTATATCCCTTTCTCGTATATCTTACATTATACTTCATTCTAATAACGTTGTTTTTCGTGATGGCTTTATATTCTGCACAGAACCTTTGAGGAATTTATGAGGACAGCATTTAATGCACTCCAACCATATAACAGAAGGAGAAGTATAGATAGGATTCTATCTACTGCCAAAGGCTTTGTCTTTGCACAGGTACCAATTCAATACTCCGCAAATAAAGATGGTAACTAAAGGGATAAAAGCGGGAATGGTTCAAGTATGACGCATTTCATTAATTGAATTGTAATTGTAATATAAATTTGTTAATGCAGTTAACTATTTTGTTCCGAAAATCCCAAGCCTTAACTGGGAGTGTAAATAGGGGGTGTCCTTGTCAAATTTAAGAAAGCCTAATAACGCCTTATCAAATTTAAAATATCCTAATGTCACCTTGTCGAATTTAAGAAATATTATAATTATCTACCCAAAATTCCCATGTCGCAGTTCGTGAAATCAATTTTAGTTTTGAAAATAGTTATTTTGATTAACTATGCGTGATGAATTTAGGAAACTGCTTGGACTTCAGGTGCCTGATCTGGACAAACTTCAGTGTCACTTCTTCCCCCGTCTTGATGTCAATATTAGTGTCGTCTCACTGGACAAGACGTCTTTCCTCTGCCAACGCCAGGCGAAAGACGATGGTTGCGATTGTTGCCATAGAAATGACACTGAGTGTGCATGTTGTACAGTTTGTGACCGAGATTGCTCTTGTTACGGAAGTATGCTGCACAACAGGAACATTGTTGTTTGTGCTTCCAGAAACCTGACAGAAGTCCCGCAGGGATTTCCTGTGTATGCCACCGAAATAGAATTGCAATACAACTATATTGAAACGCTGGGGGACGGTGCATTTACCTATAGTAACGGTGGACACATTGAACCTTTAAACAAACTTTTGCTAAACAACAACAACATTTGGTCAATTAGTGAGAAGGCTTTTAACAATATTTCCTCCCTTGAAACCTTAACACTCCATAATAACAGTCTAAGGACGATTGACCTGAAGATCTTTGGGACTATGCCATCCCTGAAATTGCTGTCTCTTTATGGTAATTGTTGGGAATGTGATTGCAAATTTGGACCAGAATTCCAGAGATTTGTCAGACAGAACATTGATATCATATACAAGGCTCAGTTGATCTATTGTAAGTATGAAAAGCCCTTAATTTCAGATGGGAATTTTACAACCACATCTTCGGTTACGAATGCAATCATCGCAACAACTGAGGAAATTCTGAACATAGACTTTGATTTCTGTAAGAATTCTTCTGTCCTCACTGAAATTGAGCACAGGAAGGTTGTTTTAGTTGAAGGAATGGTATCGATGGGAGTTGTGTTTCTCTTTGTTGGATCCATCGTGATATTCATTTACAAGAATCTTCTCTTCTTAAGGATATGGGCTTATAACAGATTTGGTGCTCGTTGGTACAATGAAGGTGAAGACGATGATGACAAACCGTACGATGTGTACATAGCATATGCCTTGGATGACGATAGGTTCGTGGTGGAAGATTTCCTACCGGAACTAGAGCAAAACGTATTGTCCTACGCGGTAAGACATCATTATGATATTGTAAATCATGTGTGCATTGTAAGTCTCTACTCATAAGTCCGGGGGCAGAATACAGGTGTATTCTAGAGGGAACTGTGACCACACAAAGGGTTATTTCATAATTATATATATATATATATATATATATATATATATTAAAGAAAACATATGTGAAAACATAGTTTGATATTATTCACTAAAAATAAATAATATTTTTTGTTATATATTTATATCAAATAATTATGGCAAATTGGTACGCCAGAACGCCATTGGTACTGTCTGAATACTTTCTGTGAAGGAAATACATCATACATCATATCGATCATTAGTTACCACCTTTTACACTGCCATGTGTAATCTGGTGTCATGGCGCTAAGTAGGTAAGACGTGCACGGAGCCGCGGAGAGAAAATCAACCTGCAGAAGTGATAAAACTGGATTGTGGATTACTCTGAGAACATATTTATGTTTATGAAGTCGAGGTGATTCGGTGGATAGGTGGATTGCTTGGAAAAGTAGTCTGATTTACTGGATATCATCAAGAATTACTCGGAGGCCACACTGAAAAGGACGGTAACTAAGGTAAACAACGCGGCGTTACATGTGTGTGTGCAGGGAATAACATGAAGAGAGGGCTCGATACAATGAAAAGTCCGGGGAATTGTTCGGATGGATCGGACTATTCTGTGTTATCACCAGAACACAAGAAGATGTTTGTGAACTCTCTTATGAAGGTCATGGCGGAACATAAAGATGACATGGATTGTGATTCTGAGGACGACATTCCATTGTCGTTAAGGCAGCAGACAAGGAGTAAGAAAGGTAAACAAACCCGGGCGGGCATAGGAGCGAGACGTGAGGGCACCGACGCGGAACGCCAATGATCGGGACTGGAGAAAGGAGGTGGTGAGGCGGAACGACAAGGCACTGAAGGGCCCTTGGAGGGCACGGAGGTGGAACGTGAAGAGGGGGACAGTGGTAAAGACGGTACAAATGAGGTGTTAATAGACGATACGGGGAGCATAATTGTCAAACCAGAGCAGGAGGTGAAAAACCAGGACATTGAACAGCTGATCGAGGAAGAGGTGACAAATAGCAAGGATACGCCTACGGAGGGTACGCCTACGGAATTAAGCAAGTTTCAGAAGACCTTGGATCGTATGATGAACAAACTAGAGAAACTGGACATTCTTGAAAAGAAAATGGATGATCTTGTAACCAGGGTAGAAGTCACTGCTATGATAGATGATCGGGTGTCTGATGTAAAGAACAGGGTTGGGAAACTTGAGGGAAGTTTGCGTGATGATGAACAAAAAATCAGGGAAATAAGGGATAAACAGGATGTACTAGACAAAAAGCTACAATCAATGGTTGACAAGGTAGATTCTATGGATCAGACAAAGGGTGTAACCTATGCAGGGGCAGTGGCAGGTGACACGAAACGTAGGATGCCAGAAGATAGACAAAAAAATGTGATAATGCAGGGAATAGCTGAAGATCGTAGTGTTGAAGATGTGGAAAAGGTCACAGATGTAGTACGGGACATAGGGGTCAAAATCCATCGCTGGGATATTAACAGGACCGCTAGATTAGGACCATATCAGAAAGGGAAAAAAAGGCCTGTGAAGGTTGAATTGGTATCCGGGACTGTAAGGCTTGATATACTGAAAAACAAGAGTAAGCTGAAGGGGTCCACTACGTACTCGGAAATCAAAATCCAACCAGATGAAGATCGGGAAATCAGACAGGGAAAAGCAAAATTAAGGCAGGCAGCGTATTGGGCAGGCAGAAAAGGGGAAAGGGTCTTTAAAAGACATGATGTTATCTGGATAGGGGGGAAGAAGTATAATCTGGAGAACATTGACGAGATTCCTAAGGAATATACAGGCCACAGAAACAACGCAGAGGCTAAAAGGGTTGATGAAAGAGAGAAAGGACAGGGGGAGAGGGAAACCAGAAAGGAAGAAGAGGTGATGGACACCGGAGATGATGAGGGGGAAGTACCATGGGACGAGAAGGCAAAAAGAGATTATAGAATTGATGACAAGGTTGGTACAGGGGTATGGACATGTACCCACATGACATTGGCGGCCTAGCATTCTTCACAGAGAATACTTTTCTCAGTAACTTCTACAAAATTGATGTAGAATTCAATGGTAAGATATTTCACTGTGCGGAACAAGCATTTCAATATGAGAGGGCGAAGGTTTGTGAAGACGTGGAAGTTATGGAGAAGATATTGAAATGCAGTACGGCTAGGGAGGCAAAAAGGCTAGGGGGACTGGTGAAGGTAACCAAAAGATGGTTAAATATAGAGGAAAGCAGGATGAAGGAGATACTGATAGCAAAGTATGTGCAGAATAGAAAGGAGAGAGCGCTATTGATGAGGACGTGGGGGATCTATCTTATCGAAGGGAGTAAGGATCCAAAGTGGGGATGTGGTCAGGCCCTATATAGTAAAGAACTACGGAGAGGGGAATGGAATGGACGGAATCTGTTAGGGGAAATGCTAATGGAAGTCAGGGAAGACCTCAGGAAAAGGGGATACTAAGGAATATATTATGCAGGTTGATAGCGGCGAAAAATCAGTGTAAATAATGGTTAGCCTACAGCGGGGTGTAATGCCAGAAAGGCTAAACATTGTTGGTTTGTACAAATTTCATCTCATTTATTATATTGATTTGTATAGTGTGTCGTATGAGGAGGAGTTATATGTGTTTATATATGTATGGAAGCTAAGGGCCTGAAAATTATACATCTTAATATCCGGAGTTTATTAAAACATGCAGAAGAATTTTTTGCTTTATATGGAGGTTATGATATCGTAGCTTTCAGTGAAACATGGTTAAACTCAAACATTTGTAATAATTTGGTACGACGGGATGGGTATGAATTGTTCAGACAGGACCGGGATACTGTTATTAAGAAACGAGGGGGGGGGATTATCGTGTATGTTAAGTCGAAATTAGCGGCATATACTAAGGTTATGTATGATTTGTGCGAAGTATCAGATTGTTGTGAGGGATTATGGATTTGTATTGATAAGCCTGGCATGAAAAGGTTAGGTATAGGAGTGCTATATAGGCCCCCCCAGGGGAACTTAAGATTGTTTTTGGATACAATAAGTGAACGTTTGGAACAGTTTATGGTAGAGGTGAAAGGTGAACATGTGATCCTGGGTGATTTTAATATTAACTTTGTTAAAAATCATGCCTATCCGGTTAAAGATTTGAAAGAGGTGATGTCAAAGCATAACCTATCACAACTTATCCAATCAAATACTCGTGTGAATGAACATGGAGGTACACTTATCGATCTGATATTTAGTGATATGAATAATGTTGTGGATGCAGGAATTAAAACAGTAAACATTAGTGATCATATGCCAATATATTTGATCAAGAAGAAATCTCGCACTAAAAGGGTTTATAATATTAAAATGTGTAGGACTTATCGATTGTATTGTATGGATGAGTTGAAAAAAATCATAAGGGGTGATTTGCGATGGTATACGTTCTGGTTCATAGATGATACTGTTGACAAGTTATGGAATACTATGTATAGTATATTTTTAAATGCTGTAAATATCTTATGTCCATATGTAAAAAAAAGGATACAGGAAGATAGACCAGAATGGATAGATGCGGAGGTATTGGCTAAAATATCCGAAAAAAATCGTTCATATAAAGAGGCAGTCGAAACTAGTAATAGTCAGAAATGGGAAGAATACAAACGACTAAAGGTCGATATTGGGAAATTGATTAATAGAAAAAAAGGGAATGTTATAAGAAGCAAACTAGATGACAATAAAGATAACCCTAAGAAATTCTGGAGAGTATTACATCGAAATGTCTTAGGGGAATCAAAAGGGAGTGGTGTGGAAGCTATTCGAAATATGGAAGGGGATATACTTTATGGTGAGGCTGCCGCAGATTATATGAATCAATTCTATTCTGATATAGGGGAAACCTTACATGAGGGATTGGTAGATAGTTGGGCAGAAAGTGATATGAAATTAGGTTTCGGAGTGACAAGTAACATGGCATTTAGTGTGATTGAGCAAGATGAAGTAGAAAAATTAATCAGGGCAATAGATATTGGAAAATCCTCTGGTGTCAAGGATATTAATGCGAAATTGTTAAAGGATTGTTTAACGTTATGTGTGTCGGAGCTTACATATCTATACAATATGTCCTTGTATACAGGGTTTTTCCCTACAGATTGGAAGAAAAGTGTGGTAACGCCAATACCTAAGGATGGGGACCCAATGGAAGTTGGTAATTGGAGACCAATTAATAATTTATCCGTAATGGGTAAGTTATTAGAAAAATGTGTATATAGGCAAGTGTCTATGTATTTTGAGAATAATAATTTGTTGGTAGATAATCAGCATGGCTTTAGAAGGGGTCGGGGAACGGACAGCGCGGTAATGGATCTATTACGTAAACTATATGATGATATAAATAAGGATAATATTACGAGTTGTGTGTTCCTCGACTATTCTAAGGCTTTTAATACCGTAGATCACGATATATTGTTAAGAAAATTATCAGTTTATGGTCTAGATGATCATTGTATTGCATGGTTTAGGAATTATTTGAAAGATCGGACTCAGGTAACAAGATTGGGTGCAATATCATCTGGTGAGCGGCCTGTCAACTGTGGGGTCTATCAGGGGAGTCCGTTAGGACCGCTGCTTTTTATAATATAAGTTAACGATATATGCAATAGTGTAAATACTGTGTATAGTAATATGTATGCAGACGACACTGTGGTAGTGTGCTCAGGAATAGATCAACGGGATGCTGTAAAAAAGAGTGCATACCAATTAGATTTGATTTGGCAATGGAGCAGTAAAAATAAAATTGTGTTAAACAAATTAAAAACCAAGCATATGTTGACAGGGCCGAGAGCGAAGGTTAAGGAATATGACATATGTATAACCATGGAGGGCTGTATAGTTCACAATGTGGAGTCGTACAAATATCTTGGTATGACTATAGATCGTCATCTTACTTACGAAAAATTGAATTCGGAACTGATATCAAGGGTAAATAATAGGTTGACTACTTTGGCAAAGATTCGTAAATTTATTGATAAAATTACTGCCTTATTATTGTATAAACAGATGATTTTGCCCTTGTTTGATTATGTGAGTTTTGTGAGCGACTCAGGCAATCAAAGAAAAATTTGTAAATTACAACCGTTACAAAATAGGGCTGTTAAGACAGTTTTGGAACGAAATGTATATATATCAACATTGGAGATGTCAGAATTGCATGTGGAATTGCGTCTAGAAATGTTGGATCGCAGGAGAAAAATTATTCTTTTAAAACAAATGTTTAAATTAAGTAAAAATGAAAAAAATGTGAAGATAAGAGAAAATGTTTGGAATCTGAGAAATAACGCTAAAATTCGATTTAATGTGAATTTTAGTAACAAAGAGAGAGTACTGAAGAGTCCCTATTATAGGGGGGAGAAATTATGGAATGATCTGCCTGCATGTGTACAGTGTAGTGAAACGATGCAAATGTTCAAAAAACGGATAAAGATGTATGTATAATGATAAGTGCGAATATTAAGATGAGACTATAACTTAAAATCAATATATTACTGTATTATTCATCATGTTCATTGTAATTGTTACTGCGATCAATTTGTGTAAATAAGTTTTTTCACCTACATCGGAAGAACTCGTATTGTATGAGAGATGTTTATAAATAAAAAAATAAAAAAAAAAAATGTGGAATTAATCGGGAGGTAGTTTTGACAGACCTTTTCAATAAACCACACCCCCTCCTGTAGGTATTGGTGGAGTCCCGTGACTGGCCGGCAGATGACATCATGACAGAGACCATCATAGCTTCCGTCCAGCAGAGTAAAAGAACCATTCTCCTCGTCTCATATAACTTCTTTGGGTGCAATTGGTGCAGGTATAAATTTCAAATGGCCCATTTACAGGTAAGTAATATGCGAGCCAGTAAGAGGTGGCTTAATTCTACAGAAACCTCTCACAAACATCATGCTAATTAGTTTCAATCTTAAAGTATACATCTAAACGATGATCAAAGTCACTTATGGGGTGCCTTTCATGTTAGAATTCCTAAAAACAAATGACCGGTGTCTTCCTAAGTCAGGTGAGGGGTGTGTTCTATGGTTATGTAACATATAATGACATCCAAATAATCCTGCATTTTCTAGTCCTTGACCTTATAGTACAACGTCCAATGCAGTTATAATTTTTTTCAGGTGCTGAAGGACAAACAACCCAGGCTGATTGTTGTTCTTACTGATAGAAATCTCACACAATACATGGAGTCTGACATGAAGATATACCTGAAGACGGGGACTTCTTTAGTCTATGGGGAGAAGTACTTCTGGCAGAAGCTGCGGTACTACTTAGCTGACAACCCACGGGGAGACGGAGGAGGCTTTAGGCCTTTGAACGTTTACAGAGAGCAGGCCGTGTAACTAGTACGCAGCTAAAGTGTGTCCTTACCACAGATATAGGCCCCTACATGTTAAATGCAACTTATAAGAATGGAGGTCCGTCTATGGGGTCATTAAGGATAGTGAACAGTTAACGGGGATGGTTTTTTCTCATTAATATCACTTCCAATACAAGAAGTTCTTCCGATGCTGGTGAGAACATTATGATGATATTAACAGTGATGAACAATGATGATTTATATACATAATGGTATCATACAGTCAATACAGTACATTCATTTCTCTTCTACCATAATCGTCCCATTCTATTATAAAAAATGATTTCACCATCACTTTCTTTAAACAAGCGACCACAGGACTGATACCAGAGCTTTGTCGGAATGTTTTTATTAGATATTATGTTGTAGCCTACATCCCACGTTTGTAAAACACCATTAGCAGGTTTTCGCAGGAGGCATTAACTTGAAATGTATGCCAATGCTGTTTTGTAGCCAATGCTATCTATAATAATTCAAGGCTTAGTAACGAAGGTCAGGAGTAACAACAAATTACCTTTGTCTAGACTTAATAAAGAATTCAGCATGAAATGTGGTTCAATAAATAATTATGATTGACATGCACTTTCATACTCAACTGTGTGACTTCACAATGGTCACGCCTGAGTGAACAAGGGGGAAACAACCAGTTTTGCCCAACTGAAGTAATAGGGGTATAGGGGTTAAAGAATAACCAATATTTATAATAGAAAGTCGGAGGGCTGGAATTAATTTTGAGCTGACATGAAAGAAGTGTCCTTATAGACTATCGAAGTACAAAGCGAAATACGGGTGTGCTTAGGAAATAAAAGAGATATAGGGGTTGAATACCCAGGGTAAAAATGGGGGGGCATTATACCCAGGGTATCCAACAGATACAGGGGGTAGCATGCCCAGAGCATGGAGGCTGTAATGGGGCCGGTGTACCCTATGGAAATAAGGGATAGAATATCCAGGGTATTGAGGAGGTAGTTCAGCCAGGATGTTCAAGGGTTGAAGGCAGTAATATTGTACACCCAGGATATGTAGGGATGTACATAAATATGGTGTACACACACACACACACACACACACACACACACACACACACACACAACATCAACATCAACATCAACATCAGGTTTTTATCACCCAGGCCCTACAATTAGATGTAACCTTTAGGTGTTTGCTTTACCATCTCTATATACAGCTCTGTTAATCACAAAACCTGAACTGCTGAATTACCGGTAATACCAGTACTACCGACCAGTATTACCCTAAAAAAATTAAATGTCAGAAAATCTAAATACTAGTACCAGCATAATAGTGACCACACAAGCCACGCCACTCTTCTCCTGGACTGCCACCTTATCTTTGCTCAGTATAAAGTATATTGATGGGGTAAGATGGGTTGGTAGTTACGCTCATGAAGGGTGTGACTTTAATATATTTGGGGATATGGCCAAAATGGAGGGATGGGCGCAAATTTAGAATTTGGATGGAAAATGGAATATTGAGAACAAAACGGACATTATTCGGTAGGCCTATACAATTGGGCATTTCAGGGTGGTTTTACACTACGCTCTTGAATTGTTGGAAACATTAAATTGTTGCTGCCCTTGTCTCCAACATGTTAGATGTTTTGTCTCCAATGAGATTTTATGGAGAAACTCATTGAGAAAATAATATCGTAGTGCTATTTGAACAAAACACAAATCATGGACCAGGCTCGAACACAGTGCTTATTAACCGCCACAGCAGGCCATTTGGCAAAGATACTCACAGTGCCTTAGGACATGAAAAAAATGCTGGGACAGCGACGGGACGAAAAGACTCGGGGTGTGGAGCGGGAAGAGTACCCTAAAATAAACAGCCCAAAAAGGGGACGGAGACACAATACGACAAACATAGACTAACAAATGGACGGAAACTAGTTCGATGAAATTGTATATCCAATAAACACGCTATTTACCATAATGCAAGAAAAAGTGCGCCAACATGCTGATCTACACAACTCATGTTTTGGAACAGAATTGATTTCAATTATGACATAGAGACATGTCTATGATTGTGACGATATTATCGCATTTTCTTTCTATTTATTTTAAAACGATAGGTGCGGTGAACATTTTAAAGGGGTGGTAAATATTTCCCGTCTACCTACGAATATTTGGTCAAAGGCAGGGCAAACATGACGGAAACAGAAATTACACTTTGATACCTTTGTTATCATCTGATCTGGTTATAGACATTGTTTAATTATAAGTACCAACGCAACATGATAACATTATGATGAAAACTAGTTTGTATTTTATTTTCAATTTTGAATTGAAATTACACTTCCTTCTATGGCGCGAAAAAATCACGCTTGAGCTCTCTACGCATTGAAAAACGCCAAGCTTTGGCTCGGACGTCATCATTGTACACACGTCCTGGTGCACTAAGCCACCCGTTTCTCATGTCTCCTGGGCTATATAACTAGGACATTTTGCTTGTACTCGACATTTTCATATGATATCAAACTGTCATGCGTTGTTTGTACAACCACTGATCTAATTGCAGGTTCTTGTCAGGTACATCGTCTGAATTCGGAGACATTTAGAATGCATCTTACGCTATAAGGGGCCCTTTTCACTTCGTAAGTTTTGAAAATATATCCAACATTGATAAAATTGAAGGAAATTTGATATTTTTGTCGTGTGCTTATCTTATTTGGACCTTGCTTGACCGACTCTTATAAAAAGTAAATGTATTTAGCGGCAAGAAGCAAACAAAATAAGCAGAATCCTGACTAACTAACGGTGCGTTTCACACTAGCTAAATCGTAAATACGTTTCTCATATCTTACATTTTAAGATAAGATGACTTTTACAGTCAATAATCTTAACTCTACTTACTATATAGTTAACAACAGAAACTTAAGATCGTAAGTCTGAAATACAAACATGAAAAAGACAAAATATTTTAAATAAAAATAAGATCTTAGATTTACGACCAGTGTGAAACACCCCATAAGACTATCAAAGGTCGAAACATGTAGATTCGTGCGAACAATTCCTCAAAATAAACAACACAAGAGATACTATGGGGGAGTTTCACACTGGTCATAACTTTCAGATCGTATTTTTAGTTAAGATGTTTTGACTTTTTCATGCTTGAGTTTCAGACTTTATGATCTTATGTTCCTATTGTTATCTATATATTATTAGAGTTAAGATGATTGATTATTAAGACCATCTTATCTTAAATTTTGTGAGATGTGAGAAACGTATTTCCAATTCCCCTAGTGTGAAACTCGCCCTGAATTAGATTTGGTGTGATTAACATCGCTTAGATTCTCAAAAAAAAATGTATAAGTACAGTGGAAGCGGAAGGACGACGGTCAAGCGGAACCCTAGGACTCAATTAATAAGAATTGATACAAACAACTAAATGGACAATAATCTGAACAATCTGATCAATCTTTATCAAACATAGTTTGCAATTGGGTTCGTATCTAGATGGTCAGTTTTACATCAGGTTGAACAGAGAAATCGGATGGATTGAGCAAAGTTTCCCGGCACAGAGTTATCAAGGTACTGAAATCGAATCATAGAAACCAGGAATGAATAAGCGTATAGGAAAACTGCATTTTGTCGGTTTTGCTTGTCCTGATTTTGGTTCATCATGCCCTATGGATATTTGTCATAAAACGTTGTTTTCCCGCTTGCAACACAGTGCCCAGGGCCTGGAAATGTGCAACCACAAAACATGGCCTTGATACATGTAGGACACTTTACTGAACGTCAGGGCTTACACAACTTAAGGCAATACATTATCTTTTATTTTTAGTTTGTTTGTTCTGAAGTGTTAGCCTGGGTGCGCAGCCTCAGTTCAAATACTCTTCAGATAGGCGTTGCACAGTGTTCGCCTGCTTTCCCTACTTTGCTCATCTCCATGTTTTTGGTGTTTTCTCAACCTGTGATAATCCACTGTTGCCAAAAATCCATAAAGATTTCTGTAATTTCGGGAGGTACACCGGATTCTCCTTAAAATAATTATTTTCTTGAACATATGGGTGTCCTCAATTTTCTGCACTTGCCAACACTGTATAACACATGATCTACCTGGCACTCTGTGCAGCTTTCTATGTTTTGCGATGTAATCTCATCAACATAATAAGTAAACCATCTGCAAAAGCCTGGAAGATGTTGCATAATTTTAATTCCCTGAATATTGTGATATTGCAGCGATATGCCTATAAGAGGAGAAGACAGGCCTTTTTCATACATTTTGGCGTGTGTTGACTATTTCCAGCCTTCAGCATAATAGTTGACATTTTTACATAAAAAGATTACAAATGGCTTTTGCTAATTGATGGCTTTAAACCACTTGAAAGAAATTTCTAAACCATTTTCATGTTTTCACACTTCCTTGACACATTGTTTGCCATCTTTCTGTGACTTGTAATTAGAACTTGTAAGAACACACGCCGAGCAACAACCTGCAGTGCTAGGTTCAACGAACATAAGGTAAGACCTTAGTGTTTCTATTGTTTTAACGTACAATCACACCCAACGATTTTGAATGTGCTACTTTCCAAAGTGCCTAACAATCATTATGCCTACCTATTGCATTAAGATATTATTTCGTTTTATACCTGATATACTAAATGATTATAATTATTGCAGGTATAAGTCAGGTGTAATGATAGTTGACAACTAGTTCTGCAATTGTATGAAAGGTTTTGAAACGATTTTTTTAAAGAACTTATTATAGTGGTAGGTTAAGTAAAGTTGTAGGGGGCTCGGGCAAAGACTAGCAAAATTGCTGTCCAAATGCGAGGTACAAATACAGCCTTTTTTATTTTTTTAATGGCAATAATACGTTAATTTTCAATAGTAACAAAAAATTAGTCTAATAGTTACCATTAAAGACCAATAGCAAAAGGTTCACAGCTATCCAACTAGTCTCCAAATCTCTCTGAGTACTACATGTTCAGCATTCAGTGGCGGATCCAAGGGGGGCAAAAGGGGCAATCCCCCCCCCCCCCCCCCCTAGTAGTCTAGTCGGATTTATATGAAAAATAAATTTAAGCGGCATTTTTGAGTAAAAGTCGGGAACAAGGCTATTTTGGACAATTTGGACCTGCTATATCTGGATATGCTTGTTCCCAAGCTAGATTTTGCATTTTCACCCCGTTTCCATGGTTACCACGGAATTTTGACACATTATAAGGGTAATCACTTAATCATTAATGACTTGGAAAGTTTGCATCATATCAGTACCAAATTGTTATCAAACATGCACATGGGTGGTATATGTATTCTAATTTTGAAATTTTGACCTTGGCACAAGGTCAAGGTCACTGTTTGGAAGGTCAAATATGGATATTTGACTAAAATGAGTCAGAGTACCCTAATAAAGCCTTAGTTACAGATATATATTCTAACCAAAGGGAGAACATTTTGGCATCTTGAAATTGGAAGATCTGTATAAAAATAGTGTCTTTCATTTTCATTTTTATAAGGAGGGTCAGGGTTTGCCCCCCCCCCCCCCCCCCCCCCAGCACACTGGCTCTGTAACCGCCCCTGGCATTATAATGAGCTACCTGTGACCTTGCCCTTGGGAAGGAAGGTCATACAAGGTCAAACCACGTTAAGTGTGGAATTTGAGTGTTAAAAAAGTCAAAAAATAGAATTCAAGTTATGGACCCAATGGGTATATTTCCCAAATATACAAGTAAGGACCAAACTGATTCTAAAAAACTAGAACGTTAAGTTTTTTCATTAAAAGTTAGAATGATTTAAAATCAGGTCCTTTTTTTCAACATTTTCACTCATTTCTTCCTAACTTTTCTAATAGAAATGAGGTGAATCAATGATATTCAATTCTCCCAACCACAGATAACTTTATCATTGAAGTGTACCTGCAGACTACCCTTAGTCATGATGCATGCTGGGTAATATGTCGACAACTCACACAGTTTTAGCATAGAAATTTTCACAAATCATGTCATTTTTTAATGTTTGACATGAAGAAAAACTAAAGATCATTATTTCTTAAATGTGTAGCCATATACATTAAATGTTTTCCAAGTTGTTTGAAAATTGATTCTTTATAGGTGGATTTATCACAACTATTCAACCCACAACCAATCCAACTACATAAATTGTCACAAACTCATGAAAATGTATAAACATTTCCAACACACCCCTTGATGATTCTAAAGTGCCCTACCTATTCCTTTATATGCCATAAGACACATTCTGATAGAGAAAAATGCTCTCAAAGTTTTGGGTTTGTTTTGGTTTGCTCAATGACTGAAATACTTCTGGAAAATACCCCATGTGATACCCAAGAAATGATGATGTCATTGACAAAGTACTTGCAGAAGATACTCATTTTAAGAGAAGGGGGTAGTGGGTTGAATTTTGTAAATATGGTTTACATAACTCCTATAGTTTGGAAGACCTTCTCTACCCCACAAATACAGCATATTCCAGAAATTTTCTATTAAAGTGAATAATGCATTTTAATGATACATTACTAAAGAAAGAGGGCCACTCAAGTGCATTGATTTATGAGTACTCCCCTGCCATCAGTGGGCTGCTCTTGAGTTAATTGCCATGTGCACTGAACCAGAACTGGGTCAAGTGAAATGTACATGGTTGACCACAGTACCATGTACATTTCACTGGTGGAGCCTGAACTATGGCTACACTCACACTAGATGAACTGCTGGCATATTAGAGATGCATCTCATTATAATAACATACCATATTAGAGAAATTTCTTTTACTACCTTATTGGTAATGTAGACAAATTAATTAATAATCCTATGGTATTAATCTACTGGAAAACTTGGAGAGAACCCTGTTTGAAATCAATACAAAGTGTGCATAGTGTGAATTGGATTAAAGTGGTTGGTAGGGGGAATCCTATCCTAGTGATGTCATCACTTTTTGTTGTAAACAACTGAGAAGTTGTGTGGACCCACAATAATAGAATGAAGACAATAACCTTAGCTGTTTTAATGAAGTTTGAGACAGATTTCACACTTTATACTTTTCCAAAGCCTTCAACTATACCCCTACAATGTATTTGAACAGTTAATAGAATTTGCAATATTTTTTCACACTAAGGGGAAACATTGGTTGTGGGTTGCTTTAATTTTCTATAGTTTTCCTAGGTGAATTTGTTGACAGAATTCGTCAAAAATAGCCTGCAGGTGCTCAAAATACTATAAATCAGCCATCCGTGGTAGGGTGAATTGAATACCAACAATAAGCTTTCTAAACAAATGTTAGGATGTGTATTGCACCTTATAAAATACAAAATTATCTTTCCGATGATATATAGAATGTTGAAATCTGATATTAAGTTACAGAGATACTGAAATTATACTACTCTAGCCATAAACTTCAAGGGCGCAAACATTATCAATTTTGAGCTTGTACTGTAAATATTAAACCTTTGCTTATGGTGAATATTGACAAATTTGGGACTGTTTCCAAGATAAGTTGTTAACATTTTAATATTTATCTTAAAATAAAGATAATTTTGCAATATTTTTGATGAATGCTTCCCTAGTTCTAGGTCCTTTTATTTTGATGTAATATAGCATTATGGTAATTTTTTGTTGTCAATGATATTTTTTGTTGTCAATGATAAATCTAGGATAAAAAGGGTTAAAATGAAAGTCTTGTAGATACCATAAAAGTCTTGTAGATACCATCTTGTAGATACTTTTTACTACATATTTGCCTCTAGGACCCTTCATAATGTATCCATTGGCTTGAAAATTGGTATACTGTCTACTTTGCTAGAGGTCAAGGCTATTTTGGTAGAACATGTTAAAATCTATTTTTATGTTGGTCTTGTAGATACCCTCTTAAATAATCTCTCAAAAAGATGCATTTTGCACCCCTGGAATTCCATTATACTATAGCATTTTGGATATTTTTCAAGTTTTCAGTTGGGAGGTCCTTGTTAATTCTAATTATTGACACTAAAAAGATCCTATGTTTTAATTGTTTTTCAATAAAAATGCCTTACTTAGTGAAAAGTTGTCTAGATACATTTTTCTCTGGACACTTTTCAGCGAGTTAAATCAAAATGAAAAATTATAGATATGATTTTGCAAAAATTATCATCTAATAAGAAATAATACATAGATTGTAACAAAAGTCATTTCTTTTGTTCATATAGTAGCATATTTTGATCAAAATGAAATTCGAACTCTCCCTGTGGACATTTTGTAACTCTAAATATCTAATAATCAATTATTTTCTACAAAAATAAATTATATATGCAAAGATTGACATTTATATGAATAAATTAGCAAATCAAACAACAGTATCAAATTATGTTAAGGATAGACAACACCTCTGAGCGGCCAATTTGCCGGGACTGTTTTTAATTATACTTACATAATTTAATATTGGTAGCACAATTATGAGTCTTATATCATGAAATACCCTTTTTACAATCCTATCTAATCATATGAATCATATTAGAATGTGAAAATTAATGTGTGTGTGAGCATGCCAGGAATACAAAAAAAAACTTTTTTACTTTTATTTTTTGAACATGGATATCTCATTTACTATCTAATGGAAAGATATAAAATTTTCACAGCACATAGAAAACATTCATATGGAGGGAAGCGTGTCTCAGATTTCTAATTTAGGTCCTAGATTTTGTTTTATAAAATCTAGAAAATAATGTTGAAAAAAATAATGAAAAGTTTCCCATTTTTTGTCATAAAACAAAAACTAGGGCATAAATAAAAAATCTGAGACACGCTTCCCTCCATACAGACTTTTTCATCCATAATTTCGATGTCATTTGTATATGTGAAACTTGGTTAAATAATTCTATAACTGATAAAATGATTTCTATCGCGGGGTTTAAATTATATAGGCTGGACAGAGAATCAGGTGATATAAGGAATTGTAGAAATAACATGAAACGCAGTGGTGGAATTTGTATTTATGTTAAAAATTCTCTTGCTGAATTCACAGAGATTGTGTGTAATGCTTCTTATGTATCGTATGATCTTGAGCAGTTATGGGTGCATATAAAACACCCAAATGTTAAACAAAAATTAATCAGTTGTGTATATAGGCCTCCTAATGGTAGTATAGAGGTGTGTTTGAATGAGTTGCAAGACTCAATTGATTGTGTTCGAAATATTTCTCGGGGGGAATTAGCAATATTGGGTGACCTCAACATTAATTACAATAAGAGACATACTACTGAATTTGAATTGCTTAAATATTTTGAGAAGGATAACTTGTTTGATCAATTAGTTAAAAAGTGTACTAGAATAACTGATTGTACGTCTAGTTTATTAGATTTGATTTTCACCGACTTTGATTATGTTAGTTCTTCTGGTGTGCTAGACATTTCCATTAGTGATCATCTTCCGATTTTTATTATTAAAGAGAAGGAGAGAAATGTTAAAGATCATAAAAAATATAACTGGTAGATCATATAAAAACTATGCTAAAGAAAATTTCCAATTTGATGTCCTAGCCGATGAGCGTTGGTTAAATTTCTGGGAATTGGACGCCCCGGACTATCTGTGGGAGGTGTTTCTGGATATTGTACATAGACATGCTGACATTCATTGCCCATTAGTCGACATGAAAATTAGAGAGGAATGCCCTATTTGGCTTAATAGGGAAATCTTAGAAGAAATAACTCAAAAGGATTACCTTTTCAAAAAGGCAAAACATAGTGGAAACATTGAGGATTGGAATGTCTCTAGGTCTAAAAAAAAATGAGGTAAAACGTATATTAAATTGGGCAAAAGAGGACCATATTAAGACCCAGTTAGAATTTTTTGAAGGTAACCCAAGAAAGTTTTGGCGACATGTAAGTGCAATGTCTGGACTTGGTAAGGGGACTACTAAGGGTCAATTGACAGAACAACTAGTAGATGGGAGAACTATCTCTGGACCGGAATTATCAGAATACATAAATAACTACTATGTGGATGCTGGGCCAAATTTGGCAAAATATTTTGAAAATAACTGGACTGAAGCCTCTATGAATTATGATAAGAATTTCATTTTTGAGTACCTAAATGTCACTGAAAACCAAGTATATAAATTGGTAAGGGATATAAACATATCTAAATCATCGGCTTGTGGTGATTTAAGTACTAGAGTTCTAAAGGATGCATTTGAAGTATGCATAAACGAACTGACGTACATCTACAATATGTCTATTGAAAAGGGTAAATTTCCTAAAGTCAGGTATAGGGGACATGTTACTCCAATCCCTAAAACTAAATATAAAACGAAAAATGCTAAAGATTGGAGACCTATCACACAAATTAGCCTACCTAGCAAATTATTGGAGAGGATCATGCATGATCAAATATATGAATACCTTGTAAAAAAAAAACGAGCTCTTTTATAGCAACCAATATGGTTTCCTTAAGGGCAAAGGAACATCTGATGCTATTTTTGAAATGATGAAAACTGTCTATTATAACTGGAACCTAAATCTTGTAACCACGGGTATTTTCATTGATTTTTCTCGCGCATTCGATTCTCTTGATCATAATATATTAATAAGGAAATTAAAGGTGTATGGTTTCTTACAAAAAGCCATGAAATTGACAGGAAATTATATAGCAAATAGAGAGCAGCAAACCAATATACAAGGTAACAGTTCTTCTTCTAGGCTCCTCTCATATGGTACCGCTCAGGGCTCAATTCTAGGTGTTCATCTTGATGATAGGCTCGATATGACAACGCATATCAATCATATATATAAGAAGGTTCAGACAAAACTGTGCATCTTGTCAAAAATTAGGAGATTTATAACTGTATCGACAGCCCTTAAAATTTATAAAACCATGATTTTGTGTCATTTCGATTATGGCGATTTTTTAATTGATTCAGGTAACCTAGTGTCTATACGAAAACTTGAAAGACTACACGAGAGGGCTATACGTATTGTTGAAAACATTTATTCAAAGGAGTACAGGCAAAATATATCAGTATTGTATATTGAATACCATTTAGAAAGTCAATGTATAAGGAGAAAACGTAATCTCCTAAAAATTATGTATATACAAACGTGGGATGAAAATAATCTGTATGTCCCGACACATGACAAACAGCTGCGAAGCACAAAGAAAGTGAAACTGAAATGTCAATTTTCCAAATAATACCAAATTCCAGAAAAGCCCCTATATCAGAGGGGTAAAATTATGGGAAAAGTTGCCAGAAGAATTACAACGGTTGAATGATTCTCAATCATTTAAATTAGCAGTTAAAAAGCATTCGATCATATAATGTAAATGACAATCCCAGCATATTGTACCTTGGTTGTTATTTAATGACTATTGTGCATTGTATACAATTTGTTTTGCCTTGTGGTAATTGATCGTGTATTGTTCTTGAAAATGTATTATTATTGAGTTACTGGAAAAATTGAAAAACTCTGATGGAAGAACTTGTAATCACAGGAATTCAGAAATAAAATAAAAAAAAAATAAAAAAAAAATACAGACGTTATTGACATGCAGTCAAAATTTCATTATGATATCTGAAGTGGTAACCGAGAAATCCATGTTCAAAAAATAAAAGTGAAAAAATCAGTTTTATGACTGATATGTAAAAATATTAAAGTGAAAACAATATAATTTTGTATCAAACGATGCAGAAAAAAAGGTCTATCATTTGATACTAAATATATTACTCTATTCCGAATGGATAGAGTGCGACATGGATTACCCCAAATGGCGCTCTGAGAGGGGTTGTCTATCCTTAATGGAAAATGTTACAACACTTTATATCCTGAAGACATCAAAGTCCACACATTACGAGGGGGCTTCTAAATGGGATAATGCCCTTTGTTACTATTAGTAGGTTGTTTGTGTGTCTTTCCCTGAATATGTGCCCTTGGCCATATTGTGTACGATGTGTCGGTCTAGATTTCCTCTTAAAGGTGACATCGGGTTTATTCATATTATAGGCCATGTGATTGGTTGGGCCTGTCTTTTAGGTGCACCTTTTAGAGGCGACATTGTACTGGACCCAGCTGAATGAGGATTGCCAGAGGAGTATACTTGTCATTGGGGTTTACTTCGGCAAAACTTTGGCCATTGTGCCTTCTGTAGAGGTGACTCCTTGGCTGAGGCGAGATTTTGCTGCGTTAGGTATATTATTATATTGGGGCATTCTTTAAGATAAATTTTCTATGTTCTTGTCTTATTCGCGGGTGTACAGACAGGGTCACCTAAAATTAGTACACCCTTATTATACACGTTGAATAATATTACATAAATCTAGGACAAATTTCATATCGAAAATGATTATTGACTGTTATACTTTAGATGACACGGGCTTTTCTGTACAGCTGTCTGCTGCTCCTGACACCCTTCATAGGAAGGTGTTCTGCCCAGCTTCCCCCTAGGATTGAGACCCGTCAAGGTACGATGCCACGGGATAAGGAATTGCATGAGGTTCAACTGCTATTTTCAACAATTGGTCGGATTTAGAATTCTTAAAATCAGCTACCGTAGCTTTTGCTCAGATTATTTCACTTATTTTTAGTATTATTTCATCGATATCTTTTTGTTAATTAAATTATAGTTGTTTATTTTATCAAATTATAGCTGCGTTCTTACTTTGATATATATGTTGAAATGCTAATATCCATAAAGATTCTGTATTCTATATATTGTATGACGATAGCTACGTATATAATTTATCATAGACATTTTGTGAAGACAAATTGTTAAGACAAAGAGTGGAGGTAAACAATGATCTCCAATGTAAAGAACAACATTGAGGAAACTGAACAATGGTGAATATCAATAGTTATCATGAACAATTTTAAGAAACAAACTACATATTTGATATGGAAATGATATATCAGTGAGAGCTTATAATGAAGCTGTTGTGATCAAACGTTGAGGCCATCGGTTGACGCATGTAAGAGCATGCCATATAAAGTTAAAGTTGGTTGTGTGTGTGTGTGTTTGCGTGTATGTGTGTGTTTGTGTGTGTCTCTGTGTCTGTGTGTGTGTTGGTGTTGGTGTTGGTGTCTGTGTGTCTGTGTCTGGGTATCTGGGTGTCTGTGTCTGGGTGTCTGGGTGTCTGTGTCTGGGTGTCTAGGTGTCTGGGTGTCTGTGCCTGGGTGTCTGGGTGTCTGTGTCTGTGTGTGTCTGTGTGTGTGACAACTCCTTTGCTTTGTTGTATAGATACTGTGTTGATGTGTTATGTGAGGCTTAAAGTAGTAATGTTAAAGTCTAATGTCGTAGGCCTAATATGTTTACAAGGTTATAAATTTGACCGATATACATAGTAATAATTTCATGGTGTATGGGGTCTGATGATCTTATCACAAAGCTTTTCTGTCATAGGTGTAATTTAAAAAAAAAATAGATTATTCTAAGTACCAGACGTTGTCCACATAGGACAGAAGATTTGTCGAGTTAGGAGAGCATGTGTACTTAAAACAGATTCGACTGTATTTCTAACCGGGGGGAGTAGAAATGATCTGCATCTGCACTTGCTCACTCTCTTACCGAACAAAGATCCAGATTCATCATCATTCTTTTGAAATACTATTTTGCAGTAGAAGCCAGGACATTTCAATGTTGCCTGGACGTCTTTCCGACCATGGGCCCCCAGTCAGGGGGTACTGCTTTGACCTTGACTGGGGTGGGCAACTACAGTGAGAATCCAGTTCCTATTCGAGTGACCATGGGTGGAGAAGCTTGTAAGATAAAGACTTGGTGAGTTTTCCTATATGTATGTCAACAGTCAGCAGTGGTAATCAGGGGCAGCTCTCATCCATAACCAGGAAATCAATTTGCAAAGTTGTTGTTCCTTGCATTTGACCTATGTGGGCGGCCAATGATAACCCTGGTATGAACAGTGGTGGACCCAGCTCATTGAAAATGTGGAGGTGCTCTAATGAAACGGGGGGGGCTCCCCGTTTCTCCCAGAATATTGCATTAAAAAATCTAAATTTGGCCCAAAAATTCGCCGCTACCTGCCTCTAAATCCGCCACTGATGAATATAATGATGAGGACAAAAATATGTATCAATGTAATAACGAATAATCATATTACATCTAAACGTGGCAGTCTCTCGTATGGAGAGCAGCTCTAAAGGGACGTTATAAAACTGAGACATGAGTATCATGGTTGGATCTAGGATGTTGAATTAAGCAAGGTAAGCGAATACGCCACTTCCTAAAACGTCGCATAGGGACATGCGCTCGTGTGGCTCTTTTTTTCTTCTGAAGGTGAGGTCCCCAATAAACAGATAAATATGACACAAACTTATTTCAGGGGGGGCGACCAAGAAAAAGTTACGAAATATCGTGGGTACTTTTCGTGACCAAATCCGCCCAGAAAAAAGATACGAAGTTTTCGTGGTGCGAAAAGTCCCCCAGAAAAAAATTACGAAATATCGTGGGTACCTCACGATAGATGGTTTTTCCACGAAAAGTGGCTTTTTTCACGATATGAAAAATCGGTATCGTGAGGTCATAAAACCCGTTTCAACGTGTGTTCACGAATGCATTTTTGACAGTTTCCGACACATCGAAGCCGGAGGACATCTAGCAAACATGGGTAAGTAACTTTAACCGCGTTTTTAGCATTTTCTTGAAAGTTTAAACTTTTCGCACTTTTCGTACAGTGGCCTAAACTTTTCGTGGTTCTTCCCATTTACCCAAACCATGATATTATTATGAAAAACAGACTTCATAATGTATAATACCTTGTAGAAAGTGCCTGTGGGCGATAATAGGGGTTTTTCATGTTATTCTTAAAAAAATCTGCAGAAGTTTGTTACAGAGTATATGTACATTATACCCAAAAAACCCAAAAAATCTATTTACTATTAAAACACATTTTATTACAGTATAAGCAATTCTAGACTCATTTCTCTTGATTAATACCTTGTCTTTAAAATCTAATAGTGAAATAAAACCCACATATTTTTGTTTTATATTTGAAGCTATCAAAAAGAAGAAACCCAAGTCGTGTGTCCGATGTCGACCATTCAGTGACTTCGCCCTTGCCAAGGTCTACAAGGATGGCGGTGGTTACAGGCCTATGTGGGGTCAGAAACGTTGCAGGATGCAAAGAACAGTTAAGGAGAGGATTGATCCATGTATTCAATGGCCAAGATCTAAAGACTTTACAGCTCGCTTTCGGATCCCCGCTCTTTGTGTGCAGGAGTTGACCGACGAATTTGAGAAAAGTCGTTTTCGACCAGGGAAAGGGAAGGATGAAAAGCGTGGTGCCCCCATACCACTATTTCACAAGGTAAATATGAGTTGAAAAAAAAAATTATTTCCAATGTAGTAAAAACGTAATAACAAAGAGCAAATTATACCAAATATCAAAATGTGCGGCACAATAAAAAGAAATTCGTAGTACAAACTATTGTTCTTTCATTTTTAATTTCAAGGGTACATTTTTTTTTTCAGGTTTGTTATGCCTTACAGTATATGGCTACCGGGTCCTACTACACCGTACTTAGAGACACCCAAGGTGGGGTTTCTGAATCCACTATTGGACGAGCAGTTGATTCTTTCGTGAAGTTCCTTGTATCAAGGGCAAGGAAACAGATAAAGCTCCCAAAGGTTTGTAATAACTACGAAAAATATCTTCATCATTCTATGTTAATTCAAAAAAAGTAAACACATGTTGATCTAATTTAAACAATTAATAAATTCTGAAGTAAATGAGGTTCATGAATTTTACCTGTGAAAGAAAAAACCACAAACACCTAACTTCATTGACAACCTTTATATATGTTGTTTTTTTTCTAAAGGGTGAGGCATTACACGAATCGGCAGCTCGATTTGCAGACAGGCACAATGTTGACCAGTGTGTGGGTAGTATTGATGGCACGTACATCCCGATAAAGAGACCGGTACGCAACGAATTTGCGTACGTTTGTTGGAAGGGATACCACGCTCTGAACGTCCTAGTAAGTAAACATATTTCCAGTAATTTATAACCACATATAACAGACTGAGACCAATTACAAAGACCTAATGTTATTTATCATTACAGCAGTATTAATCAAAGATGTAGGCGCGTTACCGTTTGAACAAAATTTCGCACCTGACAAAGTATTTTTCGTAGGTAAGGAAAAACTAATTTTTTCTCTATCTTCTACCTAAAGATCGCTTGTGACCACGAAGAGCGGATCACTTTCGTGGAGCCAGGTATGGCAGGAAGTCATCACGATCAAGGTGTTCTCGATTATTCTGACCTCGGCTACCAGATTGGCCAACGACAAAGGCTTGGACCGTAATTCCTCCTTGCTGATGGAGGGTAAGTTTATAATTTTTTTCTTAAAAAAAAAGACTCCGTACATAACTCAATACAATGTAACAAAATATACCTCAATATCACAATGAAGTACTATTTCAAACCATACACTTTCTTCCAAGTAGAAACTTGACATTTGCATAATACCATGTTAATAAAGATCGTCAACAGTTCTTGCACTAACTCTTATTTTAACTATTTCCTCAGATATGCCCTTATGCCAGAAGTAATGATCCCCTTCCGAGTCCACGAAATCGAAAGCCTTGAACCTTGGGAACAACGTTATCAGGTGGCACACACTACTGCACGTGCGGGGGTAGAGTGTTGCATAGGGCAATTGAAATCACGTTGGAGGTTAATAAACATTATTATGTCTAACAATCTAAACATTTTCTTAATTTGGAAAGAACGCACTTAATCGACTAGAAATGTAATACAAACCAACCTACAAAATCTGCAATATCTCTGTTTACATCGACCACCTTTCAAGTTTTGATTAGTGTATATCCATATATCCTACCATGTTTGTTCTTGTTTCATTTTTCTTGTATTACATAAGTTTTCGCTACGCGACTTTTTTCGTAGGTGTCTCTCCAAAAACGGTTCTGGGTGTATCGACATGGAACCTCTACAGGCATCTTGGTTAGTGAAAGCATGCTGTGTGCTGCACAATAGGTGCATTGACTGGGGTCTACGCCGTGTTACCCGTGGTCAAACCAGAGATCCAGAACACGAAATCAAGATCCAGGTGGATGCCCGTGACCGTTTCCTGTTGAACAACAGCAACATCAACCCAACCATTGTGCCTGGTGAGGATCACCATGTACTGCGTGAAACCTATGGGGTCAGACATGCTGGTCAAAGGAGACGACAGTCCTATATGCACCATAACTACGGTGGCCCCAAACCGGCCTATCTTCGTGAGCGTCGAACCCGGGGGAGAGGACGTGGTCGTGGCCGTGGACGTGGAAAGATCGCAACACCATAGAAATGTGACAATACATTTGCCAACGAACTCTAAACAGAAGGATACCAACTTAAAAATTCGTGGACAATATATTGGTAATAAAGACAGAAAACATTCGTATAAAAATTTGACATCCTATTCGTGTTGATGTCCGTCAGTGAACTATGTAATGATAACTATGCTTCGTAATCCAAACAACAAGTACTTCTCTTTCGAAAATTGACATGTATTGTCTAAACATACCATTATTTTTCGTCGATTATTAGTAAATATTTCGTAACACGAAATATTGTGTCACTCGGTTTAAGCACGATAAAAGATTGTGGTATCACATGCATTTAAAAATTCGGAAAGTCACACTTGATTCTAAAATTTGTAGGATAACCTAACAAATGATCTGAAAGTCACTTATATGTCTGAGTGTCTGAGTGTAAATACACCTCTTGAATTGTGAATATAAAGTCCAATTTTCGTCCGATAATAAAAAGGTTAACACTTTGCATACATTACTTTCCTGTATTATTTACGAAAACATCTTTCATAGAGGAGCACTCAACTGAGACTTATTTCCTAGATAACCTTTTCTTCCTTTTACTTTTGTCATTCGTGTCTGACTCTCCCGAGTGATTGTGCGGGGTTATTTTTGTTACTATGTTCAGAGGCACGAGTGAAACAATTCATTTTTCATCAGAGTGTCCATCTCCCTGTTCTACGACCGGTATAAAAGGATTCGTAGGTGGATACTCAATTTCCTGTCCTTCCTTTTCAAGTTTTTTTTTTTTTTTTTTTTTTTATTTCAAAATTCGATTCCCGTTATTACAAGTTCTTCCATCGAATCATACATATAAAGTACGTGAGAGATATCAACAAACAAAATTTCACATTAGATAATACAAAGAGTTTGGCATATACATAGTGAAAGAATAATTCTCTCATAAATTTGAGTTACTTCAATGTTACATATAGATATACAATGTTTATACATTATTAAATGAATAAGATTTTATGAGTTTTTTAAAACTCAGACGGTCATGAACACTCTGAATACTGGAGTCTAATTGATTCCATTCTTTAAGCCCTCTAATATATGGGCTCCTTTGTATTTTTGTTAAATTGGTAAATTTATGTTTCATTTTTACCTTCTTAGTACTTCTCAGATTTTTGTCATGTTTAGGCTGTACAACATTATCAGCCTCCTTACTTTGTGAATACATAATTTTCAGCAGACTACGTTTACGTCTAGTATACAAATCTTCAAGTTTGTATCTCTCATATAATACTGTAATCTGTTCTCTATTTTCACCCTGATTTTTAAATTCAATCAGTCTAATAGCACGCTCATGTAACCGTTCTATTTTCTTAGTTTTTGCCGCTGTCCCAGAATCAATTAAAAAATCACTATAATCAAAATGAGACAAGATCATAGACTTATAAATTTGTAGAGTGACACGTTCACTTATAAATCTTCTAATTTTAGCAAGAATACCCAATTTGCATCTGACCTTCTTCAAGACATGATCTATTTGAGCGTTCATGTTAAGACAATCATCTAGATGGACACCTAAATATTCATATACATGCACCTGTTTTAATTTGTGGTCACCAATAAATATATTATTGTTACCAATACTTGACTGTTTATTATATGAAACCATCATATACTTAGTTTTATCCTTATTTATTGTCAGTTTATTCTTAGCGCACCATTTTACCAATATATCCAATTTGGATTGAGCATTTAAAATACTCTCTTCAACTGTAACACCTGTGCCTAATAATAAAGTATCGTCAGCATACATTACACACGAATCTCTATCTATCTCTTTCAATAAATCGTTCACATATATAATAAAAATTAAAGGGCCTAAAATAGAGCCCTGGGCCGTACCATAAGTTAACGGCAGTGTAGTGGATTTATAACCATTTATCAAAGTACACTGACGTCTACCTTTTACATAACTTTCCATAAAAGATAAAGAATTTTCCTGAAATCCATACAGTCTTAGTTTCTTTAATAAAATACTTTGATCTATTGAATCAAATGCACATGAAAAATCAATAAAAATGCAAGTGCTATAGGTTCTTAAGTTCCAGTTATTATAAAGATTTTTAAGGAATTCAAAAATAGCTAGAGATTTTTTCCCAGGTCGAAAGCCAAACTGACGATCATCTAAAAGGGTCAAATCTTCAAAATAATCAAGTATTTGAGAATGCATAACTCGCTCTAACAATTTTCCCGGCAAACATATTTAAGTGATAGGTCTCCAGTCCTTCGGATTTTTACTCTTATGTGTGGTTTTCGGAATTGGGCTTACATATCCTATACACCAGGACTCAGGAAAGTAACAAGTTCTTAAGCATTCATTATACAAAAATGTCAACGCCGGAATACATACAAGAAACGCATCGCGCATTAATCTAGAACTTAAATTACCACATGCTGATGATTTAGTTATGACAATATTTTTTACCAATTTCAGTACATGGCTTTCAGTGACTGGTTCAAACTCAAATGATCCAACAGAATCGTATTTACATTCATCCTCATTCCAAGGTTCAGTAAATTGTTTAGCCAAATCTGGCCCTGCGTTTACATAGTAATTATTCATAAACTCAGCAAGAGCTTCGTTTTTTAGGATGTCACCATCCACTGAAACTTCAGTTAAATTACATGATTTTTTTGCATTTACCAATGCCCGTTACAGTATTCACCTCACGCCAAAACTTTCTCGGATCACCCTCACATGAATTTAATTTATCATTTATAAAATCTTCTTTGGCTCTAATTAATAACTTTTTGACCTCATTTCGTTTTTTCCTGAATAAGCCCCAGGCATCACTATTTCCAACACATATAGCATTTTTATAAAACTCGTCTCTATGATGGAGTTCTTCCAATATTTCTCTACTGAACCATTTTGGACAATCATCTCTAACACGTATTTTTACCATAGGACAATATATATTGGCACTTTCTACTACGATCGATAGTATCAAATCCCATAATTTATCAGGAGAATAATTCTCGTGCCAATAAGATGTCCATAAGGGATTATTCAATATAGATTGTTGAAAAGACTCACATTCATAGTGACGATAACTTCTACCATCAATATATGTGTAAGATTTTTTTATCTTGTCCTTTTTCTTTATAAGGAAAACCGGTAAGTGATCACTTATACCAAGATGAAGACAACCCACATCTGATATATTATCCATATTCGTAAAAATAAGATCGATACGACTTTTAGTGGATGGTGTTATTCTAGTGTTCTGAGATATGATTTGTCTTACAAAATATTCACGTTCAAAATCTTTTACGAGATCGTAAGCTTTAGTATGTCTTTTGTTATAGTCTATATTAAAATCTCCAAGAATAACAGTCTCGTAATTTAGAAAATTTTTTAGTTTATCAATAGAGTCACTTAATTCTAACATACAATTTTCTACACTCCCAGAAGGTGGCCTATAAATACAACAAACATATTTCCGCTTAATGTTCACAATATTGATTTCAAGCCATAACTGTTCTAAGTCGTCACTTATTTTACTTTGCTCAAGCATAATCGAAGTATTTTTAGCTATATCATTTCGGACATATATGCAAAGTCCACCTCCGCGTTTGTTATAATGATTATTTGAACAACGATCCAACCTATAGAGGACATAGCCGGGTATGTTAATCATATCATTTGTAACATAAACATTTAGCCAAGTCTCACAAAGGCATATCAAGTCGAAATTCACTAGATTATGTTTTACCTCATCAATATGTTTCCAGAGGCTTCGTACGTTCAGCATTACTATTTTGAAACCCTTTACCATAACTAATTCAAACAATAATATACAATATATAATACAATAGTGATAAACTCAAATATTTATATATATACAAATTTGATTCAAGCTGCTTTTAACCAAGGAACTTGAATCCCAAGAAGTGAAATTACCTCAAAAATTGAGAAATAATACACCACCTGACACAAAGTCTGTGAACTGACAAATGAACAAAAAATTATAACCTTGAGTACATCAAAAAAAAAAAAAAAAAAAAAAAAAAAAAAATTAAAAATAGTTCACTATTGGTTGGCCATTGTGACTGATCCTCTGTGCAAGTTTCCGGTGCTAAAACAGCAGTGGGGTCTTGTGTTTCATCGTCATCTTGAAAGTTTGTGTCCGGAATTTCGTTGTTTGGATCCACGCTGTCTTCGAACAGTGTCACTTTTTCTTGAAATGTGTTTGATGTTCCCTCCCCTGGGTCAGTGTTTTTTTCATAGCTTTTTTCGTAGTCACGAGGCTTGAAAGTCACCTCGCTGTTGTTCATATCTGAAAAAGCAGGTGATTGTTCAATAACCTCTCCCACAACCCGAGTTGTTTGGGGAGTCGGTGTTCTTGTTGGTAATAACTCGGCCGCAGCTGTATTTCTGGCTTCCTCCTCGTCATCAGCCTTAATCCTTACTTGGTTTTCCTCCACGACACGAATGCGTAAAGCCTTTATAATTTCTATGTTCTCTTCCATTTTTTGAATACCTTTCTTGACAAAATTAACATCGTTCTTTAAAATGTTTACGTCCTTCTTCACCGTGAGCACCTGAGATTGGAGGTCTTTCAGATCCTGTCTAGAAAAATTTTGATTCGACTGCATGAATTGAAATTCGTCCTGTAATCTGTTTATGCCTGTGTCAACGTTGGTAACTTTCGAGTTAGAATCTTTGACTTGTTCTTTGATTTCGCGTGACTCGGTAACAAGTCGCACACACTGTCCCTTGATCGTCTGCGTCTCCACTTTCACATTGGACATATCTTGTCGTATAGCCATGATATTATTTTTCGTTGATTTTATGTCAGTTGTGACATTCGCCACATCCTGTTCCATCGTCCCAATGGAGGTCAAAGATTTTATCAAGTCCGAGCCTAGAAGATTTAAATCAGACTGCACCGTTTGTAGTTCGTTTCTAGCTAATCTGACCTTTGCAGGGACGTTTGTGATTTTTTTAATCTCACAACGAAGTGCAATTACTTCGGCATACACCACACCCAGTTGTTTCTCCTGTCTACCTATGTCAGCTTTCATACTTTGAACTGAAGAATCCACAGTATCCTGAATTCGCTGGTCAACAAAAGCAGCAGCAGTAGCGGTAGTTTTGAGAGGAGGACTATAACTTTTTTTTACTAATTTTCGTGAAGATGGCCCAAATTCGCCCTGGTGTTCATCATACGCCTTTTGAGCTGCTATTGCGGCCTGCTCATCCCTTTTAACTTGATCTACAGTCGCACCAATTTCGAAGGCATTAATTGCCGCAATAGATGCTATCTCCTCTATTGTTAAATCTTGGGAACGTTTCCTTATACCAGACAATTTGGGTTCCTTAGTTTCAGTTGACTGCTGAGGTGCGATAATAGGTTCCTTACTACTGCCTGCTTTTCGGGGGTCTGCTAGGACATCCTTCACGTTTGATGTCGTTTTTGGTGATAGCTGTACCTTGCCACTTTTTGCCTGAAGCACTTCTGGAGATTTGACGTGCACGGAGTAGTCGGTATTGTCCTCATCAAAGTCCATGGACGACAGAGTGGGAAGGTCTGGAATATAATAATTTTATCAAAGCAATGAGCAAGTGTAAATATAAATATATGTAAATATATGTTTGTGTCACGAAATGTTCCTAATTTAAGAAAATTATTAAACAAACACTTCACGGATTGTACTAGATTCCCTCTGCAGTAGTCTTTCTCCATGTTCAAGATAATATCAGAATGGATCCATACCAATTTACTATAATTTATAGGGTTAGTTATCACGAAATATTAATTTCTTTGGATATTTGCTATCGGAGATGTAAGGGGGTAACACATTTATTTTTTTTTTTTCAATATTACTAGCTTCTATAGCTCTTACCTTCCGGTTGTGTTACTTCGTCCGGGTCCGTGTATTGCAGCTGACGTTTGCTTCCTGTGTCACTGTTCGTACCCCACGATAGCTCACCCAGACTGTCCGTTATCGTCTTCTTCGACGAAGAGGCTGCTTGTTGTTTTTTCTTTATTCTTTCAGAAGACCGTAGAATGCGGACAGGTGTTTTCTGCGTCTGGCTGGCTTCAGGCGTTGTGTTGATATCTTTGAAATAAATAAATTCATACATTGTTGTCTTACATGTAGGCGAATTATTATCATATGTTTATATTGTGAGAGACCCCTAATTGTAGTCAAGTTTTTATATTACTTTTTGTTTTAAACGCCGAAAAAGATCCACTTTGGTGTAATTTACAAGTATTTGTTACAGGTGAAAACTACATTGCATACTGTTTCTATTTTGTTTGACATTTTCTTCTTTTACTTACGTTTTACTGGACTGTCTTCTTCTTCTTCTGACTCGGACGAGGTGTCGGGTACAACTATGGCCTTCTTCTTCCTCCGTAGCGCCCTTGCAGCTGCAGCTTCATTGGGTGCAGCTGGGGCTGTGTCCTTACAGCTGGATATAGTGATGACCTCTTGGCTTTGTTCTTCTTCTTTTGTTTTCGTCACCTTCACCTTCCGCGCCGGTTCAGTGACTGTGCGCGCTCAGCATCCTTCTTGTCCACCTTCGGCTCTATCCCTGTAGTGTCTTTAATTTCTGAAAAATCAATATTACTCTAATTAGAAGTATACCTCATAGGGGCCTTATTTTATGGAACCATAACAAGTAAAATAGAATAAATCATAAATTGTACGACAAATTAAAAAGGATTATAAACTAGTGATGATTCTTATATTCCATTTCCATTATATACCCAAACAAATATATGTTCATTTTGTACGTTACTTACGGTACTTAGCAAGGATGTCTTCCTCTTCTTTCTTCTTATCCTTCGTCTCCACTTTCACTGAGTATTCCGCCTTTAACTTTTTCTGCTCGGCTTCACCACGTTGAAACTCCTCTGCGGCAGCAGCAGATCCAACATCAGACCCATCGTCATCACTGTCACTGTCGTCCAATTTGGTCTGTTTTGCCCCTGGAATTACTATGAAATATGTAGAAAATGTTACGAAGATGTGTGCAGTGGTGTAGGTGAGATAGACTTTTTTATGTTGTGTATTTTTTTTTTTTTTTTTCGTGATACGATATAAATTTGGATATACTATCGTACATTTCAGTTACTAAGAGTATGTTATTTTTATGTTAATTATTTAACAAGGCTAATTTATTTAGGAGTAATACCGAGTGGCCTACAAGGGTCTGTTAGGTTAAACATTAATTTATTTTCATATATACTTACATCCGCTGCACTCGATTCCCCAGAATTCCAGGCACATTACTTGCGCTGGAGTTCTTCTTCATGGCTGCTGCACCGCTTTTACCATACTTCTTAATGAGTAGGCGATGCTGTAAGATATTGTTAGTAAGCATTTTTATATCTTGTGAAAGTAATTATGAAGTTTGACGTGATAAACAAGAATTATTAAGTTTTAGAGACGTGGCTCTTACATGTGAATTCTTACAGTGTTCAAAGATTATTAAAAGTAACGAGATCAGTTAACCATCGCTTAACCACCTAAGAAATAAATTTAAATAGTTTTATGAAACAACAGATTCTTTTTCCGTGACAAAAAATTCAATGTTTTTGGACTTGTTGTGACATTTTACTTTGTTTTTCTAGGGTTATAATTTTATAAATAATAATTTTATAAATAATAATTAATTTTAATTCTATATTTTTGTTTGGTTACTACAAATGTTTACCTTGTCCCTGGACGTGGATTTGTGATCGTAGACTTTGTACACCAGGTACTTTTTTCGTCGTTTGTTGCCCCCCACTGAGTTGACATTCCTCTTTATTTTCTTGAAGAGTGCTTTTCGTCGGGTGATCTTCTTCTCCTTCAATATCTCCTGTTTGAAAACATTGGTGAAAGCCTCACTGAAAAGAATGTTATAATACGATCACACTTTATGATAACCAATTTTTTTTAAGGCATAGACTAACTATATTAAGGTAGGACGGCATCAGATACACAATTTATTTTGTCTTTATGAAGGATAAGACAATAATATTTCATTTACTTCTCGTAAGAGGAACAAAGAATATGCTTTTCTTTTTGTCTGAAAATTTATGTGGTTAAAGAATATTTTAATTGATTTTAATTCGTACATACACCTAGTAAGGTCGTTATTTAGTGAATAAATTGGGTTTCTCATATCTTAAGCTTAATATTAGATTTTTTGGTTTATAATTAGGTTTTTACTTACTAGTCCTCTCGTCCTGTGTCATACATTGCCTTCATTTCAGCATAGGTGTAGGTGACTTTTTCTTTTTCTGGAATTTCGCCTTCCTCCGATTCTGAAGAACACCAAGGGATATTAGGACGCCTTCCCGTCTTGCCAGATTTGCTCGGGGTTTTCTTTGGGGTTTTCTTTGGGGTTTTCTCTGGGGTTTCAGGAGTATCCGGATTTCCTTCGGCAGCAGGAGCAGCCTTCTTCTTCCTACGTTTTTTGGGGGTAGATGTGCTTGGAGCGGGAACTGGGGCAGGACTGTCCACTATCTGGACAGCATCGTCTTCTTCTTCAGCCTGTTTTAATTTAGCTGCTGCTGTCAACTTTGCTTTAGGGGTACTTGTTGGTTTGGTTTTCACTAACTTCTTTCGTGGTGGATCTTCTTCTTTTTTCGTCTTCTTACCTTTCCCTTTGCTTTTAGTGCTGCTTTCGTCTTCGTCATCACCATCCACTACTATAGGACCCTCATCCTCTTCCGTACCTTTACTTGTGCCTGGGATTGGTGAGTGGACAGAAATACCGAAACCCGAGATGAGTTTATCAAAGGCTCTGTCTTCGGCTTCTTGTCGTAATTTTCGTGTGTCGATAAGCATTTGCTGGATTTTAGGAAGGTCCTCGGGTTTCACGCCTTTGTCCAGTACATCTCGTATTGCCTGGATTCGGCGATCGAGACGTTTTATTTCTGCTTCGGGGGTGGGAGAAGACATCTAAAAAAGGGAAGGGATAACTTTGTTACTGGTACGCTCGACTCTGATGAAAATGACTACATACATTACACCGAAATGCACGCCGTTTTCCGTTATCTACCAATATATTCAAGTCATGTTAGGACAGCAAGTACGAAATACATAATGTGGATGGAGAGGAAGGGCTTACCTTCACAGACATTGCCCAAAAAGCGAGAATTATCGAAGAAATGAGAAGAGTGATGATCATTCTTTGCTACGTCGGCATGTCAGACTGGACGGTTACCGGCTTCAACATATTAAAAAACAGTGATCCAGCGCCAAGAACCAGCGACCGACGAAGATTACCGGCGAGACAACACGAAAAAACGACCAAAACAAGCCGAAACCAGCGAAACTACGTCACACCGGAAATGACCTTTCGTGACCTACTTTCGAGCGAGGTTTTTTTCGTGAGTAAATCTCACGAAATTTCGTGACGCAACCACAATATTTCGTACCCACGAAAAGTGGTTCACGATAGAAACGGGCCACGATAGAAACCGCGCTACGAAAAGTTTTCTGGGGGACTCGCGGCTAATTTTTCGTGGCTCGTCACAATAAACTCACGATAGATCGGACTTTTCGTAACTTTTTCTTGGTCGCCCCCCCAGGAGACACATAATAATCGTAGGACAATGACAGGAACGTACCCAAAGAGAACCATGCATTATGTAGCTGTGTCACTGATCACTTAGGTGATTGCGTACATTTTATTAGGTTCAGACCTCCCCGCACCCACACCCAATGTATGCTTCAGTATGCATTTTGCCTGACCCCCCCTACTCCCTTCAATGCGTACATGTATACGCGATAGTAGGTCACCAACTGGCGGCAAGTTCCTTTCTAATTGTCATGTCATCATCTATATAAGAGAGCTTCCCAATCATTTATTATGTTTTATGTTATCAATCTTTCATTTGTTTGAATGTATTACCGGCACTCTATCATACTGTTTATCTTAGTTTTATACTTGTTTTCATTTTTTTCACAGATCAATCTATTTTTTTGACATTTTCTCCCATTTTGCCATTTCCTCAGGGTTGTTCCTTACCATTTATACCTTATTTAGTAGAAGGGGTCACATTGTTCACGTTACAGGAATGGTTCAGTGGCGACTTGCAGGACTCCCAAAGTGGGTGCAGATGTCATCAACACCCCGATGTACATAACGGTATCCTCCCCTAAAGTCTCCTTACAGTCGAACGGCACGTTTACCTACAAACCGAACCCGCTCGTCCTTGACATAGATCCAACAGATACAATTATAAGGTAGGCAATTCAGAGCAACTCTCATATATTGTTCCGTTAGTGACTTCCAAACGTCAGAAGATGGGTAAATAAATACGTGAAGCTGTGAAACATTTGGTATGATATGTGAGGATAGCTCACAGTCCCATATCTTCTTTCCTGGTTATCTTAATCTCTTTCTAATTGTCCTCTCTATGTTATCTTTAACTCCTTCAACCCCGCATTCCTGAGAAAATCAAATGTAATATACACTCTGATAGAGTTGCTACTCGAAGTTCTGATAAAATTAAATTCATAAAGAAATTCACAAGTCTAACAAGGGTGTTGAATAGCAGCTATTTTAGAGGTGTTGACCTATGGGATAAATTATCTGCTGATGAGCAAAGACTGGATCAAAAGTCTCTTTTTAAATCCTGTATAGAAAGAAAATTGTATAGATAATATTATCTTTGCAAAATGAGACTTCATTATTACTCATCTCATTATTTTCATATGTGTTTATGTCACCCGTATATCCAAGGAAGAACTTATGTATGTAAGATTGGATTAAAATAAAAAAAAAAAAAAAAAAATAAAAAAATGAAAATTTCTCTTAAAGTTAAAGTTCTCAGCTTTTAATAGCTGCAAACTGTTTTGTAATATTCCTGTTAGAACCTGAGATATCGCCTTTTGAAGCTATATATACTTCATATTATGCTAGGAAACCCTTCAATCTATATTTCTTCAATATGTCAATGTATTTGCAGCTTGAACAACCATAATAAAACATGAAATTAAGTCTTTTGAGCTTTAGAAATGTTGAAAATGCAATAACTTTAGATAGTTTATTTTATTTTAGTAAATGTTTGCAGTATTTAAAAGATAAAGACATCTTCTAAAGAAATCATGAAACATATTATTTTCAATATCTTTATTCTTTTATCTGTAACCATGGTAACCTGGCAACCTTCCAAATACTAAGATTTTCCCTGAAAAAAAAACATTCCACTGCAAATTTCCCATATGCAATAGTTACTAAAACTATTTTATTTGTCATAAAACAATTGAAATCTCTGAGAAATTCTATTTAAGTAAGATTTTTTGATAAAACAGCATAAAAACTTAGTTTTTTCACAATAATTTCATAAATAATAGAATCTTGGGGCTGATTTCGAGATATGGCCAAATCTGGCCAAAATTTGCAATAATAGCCTGCATTGGCCAAAAGATTTCAATAGAACTAAATGAGATAATGTGATGAAACAAATGGTAGGAAAATCCCTGGAACTCAAGGAATGCAATAGTCTTTCCCTTAAAGATGTAGGTCAAATATCTGTTTTGTAATCAACAAATAACCATAAAAATTGACCAATATTCATGGGCTACACCAGTGGTGAGGCCAAATATGGCCTTATGGGTTGGAAGGGGTTATGGCCGTATCTTGTATTTTATTTTCTTCTTTTGGAAACTATAAAAGACATAATTATAAGCATTTTAGATTGAACTAAAAGAGGGTACACGGGGTTATATATAAGAGGTTATGACCTTTAGTGTAAGATTAGGGGCCTTCCATTTAATAGAAATCTCAGACCCCGCCAACACCCCTCAGGCAAAAATACGTATTGAATATGTACTAGAATGTACGCACATTTTAAAAAATCTCAGGGGCCTGTTTCCATACGTAAGTACGTGGGGAAAATAAACACGTAAGTGCCTGAACGTGGATTTTGCGTTTCCAAAGAACACATGTGAAATCCACGTAGAGGCGTGACTTAATTCACGCCCTGGGCGTGGATTTTGCGTTTCCAAAGCAAATTTCACCTACAGAGTTACGTGGATTTTAACACACCAACGTGGTTTTTCATTGTTTTTGTAGGAGCACCCCAATAGGTGCTCCTACAGCACAAATTATGCTTTTCTGATGAATTAACCTTTTTATGTTATTATTTTTATTTTTTGAGACAATTGTGGACCCTAAACTACATAAAACACAGCAGTAATTCAAGATAAGAAAAGATTTCTATTTTTTGAAAATTTTCATCTGTATGTTTTAAGGTAGGAAAATGTTTTACTTAATCATGAAAATTATCCCTGATGATTTGAAAATACTTTTGACGTTTTATTAAGATTATATAGAACTTATTAGTTTTCACCCACCCACAGCAAAATCCACGTCCAAATTCCACCTTGGTAAGTGGATTCCACGTTGGTAGGTGGAATATACATGTACGTGGATTGGCAGAACAGTTAGTTTCCCCTTACCACAATGAAAAATGGTATGGAAATGGAAGGAAAGTGATATCTGTTTAAGAAGATTAGCTGAACTTATTAATAAGGGAAAATCGTACATGTATTTCCAAAATAATCTGTTTACCTCTTAGTCATTTCTTAGTACTTGTGGACCACCGTAGCTGGACGTGGATTTTCCAGCGTAGGTGATTTGGAAACAGGTTTTGAAAATCCACGCCCAAATCCACCCTAGTAAAGTCCACGTAACCTCAGATCTACGCCCAAAACCCACGGACGTATGGAAACGGGCCCCAGACCCCCCCCCCCCCCCCTCCCCCCCTTGATGGGTACGTACTAAATGGAAGGCCCCTTACATGACTATCGGTTTGGGAGTTAAGGACAGTGGGTGTATGAGTGCCTGACTATCGATGAGTACATCCTTATGGGTGTACGAATGTGTAACAATTTAGTGTAACAGTACATGTACACAGTACCATATCTTTTATCGCTGACAATATCGCTGACAGTGGTGTGCTGCTGACGGTGCGCGGACATGGCCTAGACGTCGTCCAGTCATCTTCCCTGCGGGTCAACCTCGTCTACAAGGGCAGGATAAGGAGGAAATTCACATCGGTCAGTCTGCACTCACGTACCATTGGGAAAATGTATTAATAACGGATTATACATACGCACGTGCAGCAAAGATATATAGGTCTATCGGCTTTCCCGTACAGTTTGTCACAGGCTGTAGCAATGTGACCCTGAATTAGTTTTCCTCATTAGTTTGAAAATGCAAACAAGATAATATTGTATGCATATTTCCAGTCGAGGGGTTTGTAGAATATGTCTTGAATATATCTTTAAACTGTCTTCTTTCACGAAGTGTATAGTCCCCGTGGACTTACATAATTAAGGAAATATCCATTGTTGTCCTATGACTCAAAATAAAATCACTGCCATATACAGTGACCTTCCTTTGCAATGTTCAATGTCAATTAGTTCCTATGCCTTTTACAAACGTCATTTTTGTCTAGCCCTGTACAATCAGCAGCCCAAAGAAAATGCTGTGTCCGACCCCAAAGTTTGACCTCCTCAACTCAAACGGTGACGTGGACCTCCGACTTCTGAACCCTCCTGTACGTGTGGCTGCAGAGAGACAGGAATATGTAAACTTCATGGAGACTCCTCGCCGGACACGGCGCCAGACTACAGGGGATGGGGACGACTACCAGGTATGCAGTCTGCAGGTCTTTTGTATCTGCATCGGACACTGACGATACACTATGAGTATTGAGGGGTGGATACAGGATTTTCAAAAGGGGGGTTGTCAGCATAAAAGGCTAAGTACTAAAATGGCGTGCTTTCGTGCATATGCACACGGCATTTCCATCTCTTTTTGTAGTTCAGGGGCCCACCAAAAGGGAGGGGGGGGGGGGATCATGACCCCTGTCCCCCCCCCACCTGGTTCCACCCCTGGTATTTATCGATGGCTCTGCCCTGTGTGCACGGCAAGCTATATTTCCTAATGTGCATATCATTTCGTTATTTTTTTCCCGATCTTTCATAGTATGAAACAGTAGTTACAATGCTGCTTGTTGATATATGAATAGGTTCTTCTCTGATTTTTTTTTTTTTTGGGTGGGGGGGGGGGGGGATGCTACAGTTTGTACCACTGAATTTACCCATTTTGTAGACATTCAACAGGGGCAGACAAGATTTTTAAAAGGGGAGATCCGCATATAGGCTAGGGATAAAACGTCGCACAATAATTTTGCGCATGCGCGTGGGATATTTGTTTCTTTAAATGACGTTTAATTCCCAACCAGACTAGTCTCTATTATCAAGTAATAGATTGTTCAATGTTATGTCGCTACAAAGGTGATGGTTTTGTGTATAATGTTTCTGCATAATATGATTATTTTGTCATCGTGAAAATCACTTGAATCTAAATATGATGAGGATGAAATAGGAAAAGAAGGGAATGTGTGTTTATAGGACGCCCTGGACTCGCCCCTGCTCAAGATACCAATATGATAATTATTCAACGTGTTTGTCTGTCAGGTGAGTGACGAGGACCTGCTGTTCTGTCTGGGCCTGGTGCTGGACGGGGTGCCGGACTACGTGGACCTCAACAACACCCTGCCCCACGACTCCAAACTGACCGTCTACCTCGACCCCGTCATCCACCGCTGGTACGACCGGACGGTCGTCACACCCAGAGCAAGGCTGCTGGAGATTGATGTGGGTAATTGATGACTAAGCCACCCTGACTGGAATGGGAGCCAGTCATCAGTAGGGGAGGAAGGGTGGTAGAGATTGATGTGGGTAGTAGTAGCCTAATAGTGAGAAAATGTTAAGTTACCATGAACAAATACATCCATCACTGGAATGGGCGGTAGGTCATCACTATTGATGTTAGTAATATCGTGTAGATGTGTAACATGAAGCATATATATGAACCACATCGAAAAGATATTATTTAACTTACATGATAGTTTTTAAAAACAGAACTTGATCGATATATACATATTCAAGTGTAAAGTCTGATAATGGAAGATAAGTGAACGGAAGAGACGGCTCTCCCTACAATTGATGATACCACTTCACTGTCAGATGACAGTTGAGATGTGACCAAGGATACTTTTTTGTGAGGTCATAACTGGAGGGTGATCACATCATGGGCCTTAGTAACTCTCCGCCATCACACCTTGTGGCCTGAATTTAATGGACTAATCCAGCAGTTACCTAGCTCACACTGTATACCGTTTCAAAATCTGACAATAAAAGATATATATATATATATATATATATATATAGGCCTATGAAGATGTTGGATCACAAATATTTTTTTCAAAAATCTGAGTTACCATTGGAAACAGCGTCTTTAGGATCCTCATCCTTTCAGTGTTTTCTTGTTATGTCCTCTGGGAGTGAGGCTATAGGACAGGTGTTCATATGACAGACTATGCATTAATCGTTGCTCAGAATGTCTGTAAGATCCATAACCTCGTAATGTGGCCTGCCCTCAGGGAGAGAGGCTAAGGACAGGTGTACGTATGGCAGACTACACAGTGACTGTTGGTCAGAAGATTCTAGTCCAGTAAGATCCTAGTCTAATTTTTTAAAAATCCTCAACCTCTTAATAGGGCTTGTTTTCTCTGTATGTATCTTTATGTAGGAGAGGTTATGTATTGCACTCTACAGGGTGACCGTTGATGTGGATGTTTGTCAGATCCTCATCGATCCTCTTAACAGAGCCTGTTTTCTACGTCCTCAGGGAGAGAGGCTCAGGACGGGTGTACGTATAGCAGACTACATGGTGACCGTTGGTGAGAAGGCCTGTAAGATCCTCGCCCTGTTCCAAAACAAGATCATCTGTGAGGCGCCCTTCCCCAGGCCGGGCCCACGACCCTCTCAAGATACGGGCGACGGTCGAGGTGTCTGGGTGAGTCTTTAAACAATACTTTACTTTGTTTTTATCAGTGAATATCGGTCATTTGGCTATTTATTTTGTTCTCCGCACCGATTTGAAGGGGGACGTCAAACGCAGTATATCTTGATATAATTTTTATTTTAACTTGTTGGCTTTTTTGTATTTTGGTAGGCCTACCATTGTGAGTCATTTTTATGAAAGGGAATTTATCCAAATGTAATGATTTCCTAAGATTTATTCTTTATCGATGTAATTCATAATTGTAGTCACAATGATAGTAGGTTATCAATATGGAATTCACCAGCCTTTCCTCATATTGATGACTTTATTGCCGTCTCCGTCTAAATTTCATACAAAACAAACGTTTTTATGACCTAGTCAACAAGAAGCACTTTCAAGTTAAATAATAGTCGTTAACAATAAGTTTCAGACTATAGTTTAGTGAGACACTGAAATTAAATTGTCGCTTATATTCAGCCAATAATTATCATACATATACAGGATAGCATGCATGATACCCAGTCTATACATGAATGATGAAGCGATTGTCAGCAATTAAGAGCAAGATTTGATACTCTATGGCGGATTTAGGGGGTACGGCGAGGGCGCCCCCTATTTTTGGTCAAATTTTCCAATGTAAAGATTTCTGAAAATCCTTTTAATAGCCCTGGCTACTCTATAGTACAGTACCCTGTTTCAGGTGCAAGTTGGCCTCCACGCGGCCCCGTTCTACGTGGGAGTCGTCCATTACGAGACCTCCGTGCTGGACGACCCCGTGGCCATGTGGGGCCTGGTCATCGCCGCCATCTTGTTGTGCACCCTGCTTGGCGTTGCACTCGGGGGGTGGCTCGGCAGGCGCTGTCGGCGTGCGAGCACACGGCCCCAGGATACAAAGGGGCCAAATACCAAAAAATGAGTTACAATGTTTTTTGAGGTCGAAGAACTCAAAAATGTAACCACTCAAAATTTGTGTTTCCACTTTTCATGTCCCAAACATTGAGCTATAAAAATCTCCTGCTTTTAATCATCTAGGAAAATGAACTCTCCTGTTTCCAAAGGCCATCCATTTGACACCTCTGTACTGTAACAATTCAAGTATCTTTTATTCAATCTGTATTCAGACAATGTATATGGGAATCAGATAATTTGCCATGAACTGTATGTATGATTTTGTTCATCCGTTGTAATAAAAATTGCATTTCCTTAATGACACAAACACCCAAGATATTTTTTTCTGAGGAATAAAGAATCAATGGTACTAGTATTGCCTTTTCTTTGACGGATAAATGCCATGAGCCCTTGAGTAACGGTACACGAGCACAGAAACTGATGGTTATGTTTCATTATAGATACAATGATGAATTGATTCAGGTACCAGTCAGGAACACTAGGCAAGCAGGCAAAATTATGTTTAAAACAGAACTTGTGAGGAGTGAAATATATAAAAAAAAATCACCCTACTTTGTAGGGGCGACTTTATGGAATCAACTGCCTAGCTCAACCCAGCGAATTGACACTAAATATGACTTTAAGAGGGCATTAAAGAATCATTAGAGTCCTTAAATTTTAGTATGTTGATTGAACTTATGATTGTAAATAATTAATAATTGACTATGGATGACAATGCCGCCACACTGATGCTTAAACTAGCTAAGTGTGTATTGACAATTGCCCCCATTAGAATTTGTGAATGTATTAGGCATATATATATGTCTTGTATTTCTCTGGACACTGTTGTGTATTGGATTATGCGTGAGCAATATGTATGTAAACTTTCTACATGATTGACTTGATTATGTTATGTTCACCTTATAACTCTATACGGAAGATCAATTGCTGTAATTGAGTATAGTTCATAAAAAAACAAACAAAAAACAGTACTGTTTTCAAAGGTCTCATGTTCCTTTGGTAGAAACAGACAAAACGTTTTCTTAACTTTTACATATTAATTAGCCTCAAAATACGCTCATAATGACAGTTCAATATAGACATAATACACATTATGTGGATGGTCTGCAAAGGGTGTTACAGGCGCGGATTTTGGCACACGGTCTTCCCAAATGTCTTTTTTTAATATAAAACTCTTGCTCCTTAAAGGCGCGGGCGAAATTTTTGCTAAAGCACGCCTCCTCCCCCCCCCCTTTTTTTTTTCCTTTTTTACTCAAAATGCAGGATCCGCCCCTGTGTTATGCCTTGCTTGATTGTACCAATTCATTTACTATTAACCCGTCATTGGGGTCACCGGTTCCCGGCTGAATATCGGACAAGAGCCCTATCCCTGGTTCTGGCCCATCATCACGTTGAGTGGTATGAAGCCTTCTGCGGGTCCCTGCGGCTCGTCAGGCATGAAGTACCTGAGTTTCTCCCAGAACCACCTGTCGGTGAAGGTGAGGCAGCAGCCGGTCCGCAGGTACAGCCTCATGTCGGCCTCCATGCGGGCCCTCAGGGCCGGGTCAGTCACCACCACCACCAGCCGCGTCTGTTTGTCCTTCAGAACCTGAGGTCAGACAGAGCTTTTTTTTCTAATTTTATTGATCAAACATCATCATATACCATTATGTACTATTCAAGATGTTGTAAATTATTTACAATATATACAATTAATATTGCGTAAACTTCACTGTTTAATACTGTTTCGCGTAATATATACAATGTTTTCAAGTAGTCTATTGTTAGACATGACAATAATTCCCCTTTTGTTTCTTTATTTCTTAATACATCATTTTACCTTTGTTATACGCGGTTTGTTAGTGTATCATTTCAAACATGTTGTTCTATATTGCAAATTTTCCAATGTTTCAATGTATTTCCCATGAATTTTCCCGCAATTTTGTATACTACATGTATATAGTTTCATGAAAATTAACTGAGACGTAAGCATCAGTTGTTTGTTAAACCCTATTTTATGACAGTCGTCCAACTCCTCTTACCTGGAAGTGTGCCACCTGGAATTCATATTCCGTCCACTGCGACTCAAAGTAGTGTTCCGACACGAGCAGTATGGTCCGTTTGCTCTGCTGGACAGAGGCAATGATGGTGTCGGTGATGAACACCCCGCCCGGCCAGTCGCGGGCCTCCAGACACACCTGGGGGAAAACAACAAATGGGCATGTCTTGAATATACCTACATTCTGACTACTTTTCCTCTGGTGATATGCTATGCATGAAACCTGGAATGGTCTGTGCACATGTAATGCGTCCTGCACTGGCTTTGATATTGTTCTGCAGTGCACTCTATTAGGGGGCCTCCTATCTATAGGCTAACAGCCGCATCAACAGCCGCTCGATTAGATTACCACTTTTTTTTTTAGGAAACATTGACAACAAAAGGTATCCTTGCACACGACTCACCATAGAAAATTCGAATATTTAAATTTTCCGTCTCGAGGACCCTATTATGCTTTACAGACTAGCCACAGAATTCCTATATGTCGCGATTTGCCTAGGTAATAGTGACCGATCGTGGGATTGGTGTCCTAGAGGGGGAAATTATGAATTTGAATTTGCAATCCTACCTTTCAGACAATGCAACCCATTTTTAAATATTCCCATTATAGGCTGAGATCAGGGAGTTGAAATCCCCTATATGGTTCAGACTGCCAAACCCATGTGCTCTATTTCCATATAGTATAAGTTCTTGAACAAAATGATATTTAGTACAAAATTAAATGTTCTTAATCACAATTATTCAACATAAAATAACCTTTCATATAGACTTCCATTCAAATACAGTTTTTAATACTGGAAATAGAAAAACTATTAAACTGACAAAAATATTCTATGCAATCTGAAAATTCCTTTTTCTTCTGCTATGGAAACATGACAAACATTCCTTATTGTAACACCCTTTTTAAAAAGTACGTTTCTTCCAAAACAATCCACAATGCAACTTTAATAAATATATAGAAAGTTTTTCTGCTCACGATCTTAATCTCTGGAAAATTCTGCCTGGGTCATGATTCTGAGGAAAATATGAATATTAATTAGCTTGTTTTCATCAATAACTCACTTAATTATGGAGTAAATAACTGATATCCCACTAGGTTACCATATCCTGTCACTTTAGTCAGGTATATTGTTCATTCTGATGGTAGTCTATAATCGGTATTACAACGCCGAAAGATTAAGAAAATAAAGGTATATTATCGTTGTTAAAAGGTCAGATGTTTATAGTGGTCCATTGCTTTAAGAGCATCGCTATTGCATTAACTAACAGTAAGAGACAAAGAGAAACAAACAATCGAGATTATTGGTTTTTAAGATACGAAATAACTAATTCATAAAGTTTTGTGAAGTTGAAGTTCGACTATAGATTATAACCTTTGATGGATCATCACTAATAGGCTATAAGATGCCTCGTTGACTTACCCTGAGGGCTCTTTCCCCCTGCTCCAGTACAGGCAAGAGCTGCTGTACCACGAACATCTCGTCGGCAGGCGCATGTGCAATGAACACATCATACAGCTTCTCCTCAGTGTCCTTGTGTTTCCAACACAGCCGCACCCCAAACCTATTGTAGACCAATACGAGTATCAAGAGGCGGTTCACGTGGACCACCACAACCAGCGTGCCTGCAGCAAGGAAAGCAGCTGCCATGGACACCAGACCGATAACCAGCTGCTCCTCTCCACTCACAACGATGGTGTGATTCCTGTCATTTTTGCAGAAGCAAAAGTCAAAGTCAAGCACAGGTTTGTATATGGTGACTTGGTTGTCAACTTTTACACCTGTGAGATTGATGTTGGAACATCTTTCAGTCATTACATCATTAGGTACTCTAGCTGTGCAGAAGACGTTGGAGATGTTTACGATGATTCTTGAATTAGCTGACAGCCATCCCTGAAAGGCTGGACCAAAGGAGCAGGAGGTACAACTCCATGGATTCCCATGGAGAGTGAGTTCCACAAGGTCCTTCATTTGATCAAAAAGAGTTAAATCGATTTTCTCTAATTGATTCTCATGTAGAAATAAACTCACAATTGATGATAGATTATCAAAACTACTATTTTCAATTAGATGTATTTTGTTCCTCTGGAGGTATAGAATTTCTAATGTTGTCATATAGTCAAAAGCCTCATTTGGTAATTCCTCGATGGTATTTTCTTGCAGGTACAATTCTTTGATTTTTCTCAGAAAGTGAAAGGTCCTAGGTTCTATCAATGAAACATAACTTTTGTTCAGGAATAGTCTTTCAACGTATGTAAAATACAAACCAGCTGATTTCAGGAAAGGCAAATTGTTACCGTCCAGAAAAATGTCTTTTGCATATGACAAGCGCCCTGGTGGAAGATAGGTGATATTCCTAGTTGTGCAGTTCATCCGGTCTATGTCGTTGTAATAATCATGAAAGCATGAACACTGTTCAAAACAGTAGGCCCGACAGGAACATTTGTCCTCTGAGTCACAGCAGTCACAGTCGTAACATTCTTCATCGTATGGACACAGCAGCTCGACATCTTCTAGCTCACTTATTGCAACATGTTCTTTGTCTGGTGGCGTCTTGCAGTACGTTATGTTCTTATCCACTATTTGCACGTACCCCCTATAATTTAGAATTAACAGATCGTTGGCTGAGTAACAAAATGTCTTACCTGACAAATACTCTTTCTGAGTAATTGCTAATCAAGGAAATATGACATGTTATTTTGAAAGTCTGTAAGATTTTAGATTTCTGTTCAATCATTTTATTATTAATATCCGATTCATGGGAAAACATATATGCTAAAAACAGTCCATTGGTCATAATCATAAATATATAATAACTAGATTATTAGGATATTACTATGGTAACATATTCAGAATCTATTATCGTTATAGATACGACCTTTGGTTACTCAATACATTTGAGATAAATGCAAATTGATTTAGCTATATTAATACTGCACAAAATAACATTTTTGAGGTAAAACCAATATTATGCATATGCTAGGATTAGAGAACTGTACTTACCAGTTGTCAACCAAAGCTTTCTTGAGCCACTCCAGGTTACAGTTACAGTCTAAGGGGTTCCCCTCAAGGTAAACCTGGGGAGGGTCCTTGGGATAATTCAACTTGAGGGCATCTGGATCTAGGTATGTTATCCTATTATACGTGAGGTTAATGAATCGCAAATAGTCATTGTAATTGACTAGATCTTCCACACGAAAAATGTGATTTTGGGATAGGTCTATCCACTCCAACGTCCGAGGGAAGTTAGCACCCGCAGCGTACCTTACGTTGTTTCCGCGCATGTTCCAGTGACGAATTGATTTCAGGTAATACGGCATCCATAGGTCAGGCGATGCAATAGCTTTGAATTGGTTGTATTCCAATTCAAGATGTGTGACTTTATTCAGCTTTCCAATGAAATTTATGTCAGTTAGAGCATTTCTGGACATGTTAAGAACCCTTAGTTTCTTCACTGGGGAGAAAGTATGTCGGTGAATTTTGGTTAGTGTATTGTTGACTATCCACAATATCTCTAGATTGGTTATCCCAGACATATGCCGCCAACTCACAGACGTGATGTTATTTCGGCTCAAGTCAAGGGAGGTTAAATTGGACCATGGTCCAGAGAAGTCTGGACAGTTGTGAAATGCGTTTCCGCTGAGATTGAGTCTCCGCAAAGAAGGCAGCAGACCAGAGACGTCAAAACTAAACAGATGATTCTCGCTGAGGTCGAGGATATGCACATTTTCCAGGCATGTAAATGATGTATTGTCCACAAAAGCCAAATTGTTCGCACTCAGTATCAAACTCTCCAATTTCTGATTTTTGTCAAAAACCTCAGTTGAAATATGTGTAATATTGCACTGACTGCATCCAAGGCTCGTAAGATTGTCCATGTTAGTCAGCAGATGTTTCAGACTGAATATACTATTAGCACTTAATTTAAGCCATTTTAGTCTACGTAAATGAGCAAAGCCAGCTTTCAAACCTTTTGCTGATAGAAGGTTACCAGTCAGATCTAGGTACTTCAAATTGTGTGCACATTGAAAAACATCAGCAGGTATGTGTCGTAGCTGGTTGTTCTTCAGGACGAGAGAGCGAATCTTTGAATTATCACAGTCTATCGGGTTAATGATTGATAGAGAACTTAGATTATTATTGCTAAAATCAACAATTTGAGTTCTTCTTATGAGAGCACCGAAGAATTCAGATCCCACAAAGTCAAGGAAGCATTGTGACAGGTCCAAGTGACTCAGTTGTGGCATGTCCTTAGTCAAATCGACATCCAGAACTGACAAATTATTGTTGGACAGATCTAGATGGGAAAGGCTTGGCATGCAAGGGCTGCACGTTGAATTCGGTTTTGAAGATTCCCTACATAATAGTCCAAGGTCTCTTGTTAAGGAGAAATGATTAAAACTTAAATCCAGTGATGTCAGATTGTGTAGGCCACAGAAGGTCTCTCTTGGAAAGCTCTGAATGTTATTGCAGGAGAGATCCAGGACCCTGAGTTGGGGCAGAGGTTGGAGCCAGTGTTGTTGGAAGGTGGGTGATGTAAAGGACAATCCAGGTCTATGTTTGGGCGAAGTAGAACTAGTATCCATGCCACTCACAGTCAGGTTGTTGAGTTTGTACAACCCTGAGAATGTTTTTGGTTGAATGTAACTTGGTATCTGACCGGTTATGTGCAGCGACTTTAAGTTTGACAGCCCAGAAAAGGCATCATTACCGATGGTGTCATTTGGGATCTGAACTCCACAAGCCATCCAAGGTAGGCTATACCGATCGCCATAAAACGTCATGTTGATCCAGTCTGATGCATTGTGGAATGAGTAGGAAATGTTGATGGCCCGTACCCACGTGAGTCCCCGACAAGGCGTGCAGAGACAGAACCACTTGTGGGCATTCTCCTTCTTCTCACACTCCTCCATGTAACAGTACTGACTCTCTACCCTCAGCTCATGGGCTACAAACAGCAGCACCATCACCACCACCCCGCCTTGAAGACGGTCACCTAGAAATAAAGGCAGCATTTTGAGAATTCTATTATTTCAGAGTCCTAATTGCCAGGCGTCATGAGGGAGTAAACTACTTAACACGTCACCCGCGAAATATACAAACACAACACTAATTAATGCCATCAATCAAATGCGTGACAAGTCCAAAGAAACTTAATAATCTCGATGATTCACATTATAACATGGTTGTCCAGATACTTACACAAAAGTTTATTTACACATTGAACTTATGCTGTCTATTTTATGTCTCTATGACATAGGGAAATTTTGCTCTATATCAATTGTTTATGTCCATTGCACTAAAGACACAATCATGTTCAGTGGTGTTACTTATCCATTTTATTACATTCAATAAATGACTAAATAAACTGTTTGTCTTTCCTATGATATCATTTGGGGGTAGATTCTATCATCATCTGGGTAGTTTAAGTCCAAATAAATGATCACTCACTTGCAGAGATACAGATTCTTGTCAATAACACACAACTATTGTGAATGATATCTAGACTCAAACACTTTCAGATCGTATCTAACGTCCCATTATAATTTTATTCAACCATACATTCAATACAATAGGATCTCCTACTGTCCAGGATTGTCATCAGAGTCCTTGTATGTATAAATAGGATATATCGAGACTGGAAAGCCAGGGGTAAACCTGTTATGCACTACAGGCCTGCCACCTGGCCCTTGGTAGGACTAGATTTGGATTGACCATTATGTCCATGTTAAAAATAGCCAGTGTGGTGCCACTGGCTATTCCACAATTACATTGATAATGGCCAGACCCTGATCATAGTTGATCCAACCAGCCACTAGGGGAATGAGCACATAGGCCCAAAGAGAGGCTTTCCAGTCTCTATATATCCTATATATACATACAAGGTCTCTGTTGTCATTACCATGACTGTGGTCAGGTTGTCACATGTCAATCCCTCCATTTACTCATAGCTCCTCCTATGTGACTTGCACTACCTTGGGTTGACTCAACTATATACTAGTCACCCGTCATGTCACTTCTAAGTATTTCACTGCTATCCTAATGATTCGTCTCTCTCTCTGTCCCATATAACTATTAACCATTACTATCTAGAGTTTCAGGTGATTGATAATCTTGATAAATGTGTTAATGATTGGATTCAGAATCAAACTATATCAAGGTACATTACAAAGTACTTAAACTCTATTGCTAATCAATTCTCTTTTCTTAATGGTCCATTTATTTTACGCTGTGTCAGTTTACCTATTCTGGTTGACAGTCTAATAACAAGAAGATGACACTAAGCTGATTGTAAATTGTACTTTGTAAATTGTACTATTATAAATTCTTTCTTCACATCATTTTGTTCAAATGCATTACTAATTCTACAGTTATCCAATTATCTACATCTACGCTCCTTGATCTGATTGCCATTACCTTGACTATAATGACTACAACAGCTAACACTGATTAAATAGCTTAATTGTTTCCTGCGTGGTTTACCTTTTCTGGTTGACAGTCCTATGACAAGTCTTGTGGCTTATTGGATGCACATAGAATGAGTAATGGGTTATGGAATAAGAGATGTGAAGAAAGAGTGACAGATTTCAGACGTAGAATGATACTCTCACTTGGCTAAGTGTCATCATCAGATGATGACACTTAGCCAAGTGAGAGTATCATTCTATGTGTCATCATCTGATGATGACACTTAGCCAAGTAAGAGTATCATTCTACGTGTCAGGTGATTGATAATCTTGTCAGATAATGACACTTAGCCAAGTGAGAGTATCATTCTACGTCTAAAATCTGTTACTCTTTCTTCACATCTCTTATTCCATAACCCATTACTCATTCTACGTGCATCGAATAAGCCACGTCTCTGCTCCTTATTCTGATTTCTAATACCCTTTACAGACCGGGCTCAGAATGCGCATTCTGCCTGTATTGAACTGTCATTATGAGCGCATTTTGAGGCCAGTCTCAGGGACGAATCCAGAGGCTGTGCCCGGGGGGGGGGGGGGCGCAAACCCTGATCCCCCTTATAAAAATGAAAAATAAAAGCACCATTGCCAAAATTTTCCTCCCTGGGGCTAGGGGGGGGCAATTGCCCCTTTTGCCCCCCCCCCCCTTGGATCTGCCACTGAGTCTGTAAAGTGTATAAGCCTTTAGGGTAAAGTAGGGTAATATGGGCACCTTAAGGATGAATGACTATAAATAAAAAACAAGCTATTTAGATGAAATCTTTTGTTGTTTATATCAAAACATGTCAATCATTGAATATTTATTCAAGTTTTCAAGACTTTGGTACTAGCCAATTTTGAATTAGAAGAGAAATAAGTTTTTCTCAAAAGTGCCCATATTAGCCATCGGAGAGGGTAATATGAGCACTATGCCCATATTACCTACTGAAGGGGGGTGCTCATATTAGACTGGTAGTAATACTATGTTAAACTTACCCATATTTCTGGCCTTAAATACTTTAAATAATTATATGTGGCCAAAAGTAAGTAAAGAACCTTTGATAAAGTCAGCCTGTATGGCGTTGGATGAGAATGCTAGTTGTATATCATGATGCAATAAGTTTGTATTTATTTACTAGAGGTTTTACAATATGTGCCCATATTACCTTTATAAGACAAGCATTGTTATTGAAAAAGGGTAATATGGGCATAGTGCATAAATTTTTACAGATTTTTCAGGTTTTCATAGAAAAGATTGAATTAAACTTCAGAAAAATGTGCTTTTCTTTTTTTGAATAGATAAAAGAAGTACTTTCCAATATGAATCACATTTAATTTCTTATTTTCTATTGAAGGATAATTTACAAGGTTGAGCATCAAAGGCTTCATTAAGAGGTGGAAAACACTGAATTTCAATTATAGAGACTAAGTTTTTATGAATGGCTGTTGAGACACTCATTATAAATTGGTGTTTAATCTAGCATTCATGGTGGCCATTTATATGTTTTGCATATTACATTTTCCATATTGTGCTTAGCCAGAAAACTGTTAATGCTATCTGAATATTATTGCTGTGTAACACGGTGATATGACAGGAAACCAACAGAAAGATAAAAATTGAAAGAATACAATTTCACCTTAATTTTTGGAACATTTTAGATATAAACTCATATACATAGAGAAATCATTCAGTATTTTAGCTCAGAATCATAAAAATTTTAGTCTTTTTGGCATACAATAAAAGCTAGGACTTGAAAGTGACATCTGAGATATGTCCCCAAATGACAATGTTTAAAAAAAAGCCTATTAAGTTTTGATAGCTGGAATGCAATAGCTATCAGAAAAATCAATTGAAATGAAGAGAAACATTTTAGATTATTATCAGGAATTCATAATTTACCAAAAAAGGTTTTTTTATAATTAAGTACAGAATAATATGAGCTTTCATTTGCATATGAACCTATGTCACAAAACTATTGCAACATCACCAAAGTAAAACATTACTATAACTCTCTGATTTGGTGAGACCTCAGACTCACCATAACATCATTTAACTGTTACATGTCATTTTAGTAAGTAGCATATTGGCCCACAAGCATAGTCACAAAATCATACTCTTTCATTGCAACTTGGTAGGGTAGGTTTCTCAGAGGTAGCAGATAAGAAATATAAATTGATACATAGGGCCAGTTTTCTACCATAACACTCTCCCTGCTGAGTAAAAGCTCTATTCAAAATGTCAAGGCATGTCCCTCTAAAGGTGAATTAAGTACTCTATTATGGGTATGGGACAAGATGGAACACTTTCAATGATGCATTGTTGTGCACCAATGCAAGAAATGCTTGATGAAATTAAAACATAATATTTGGTTATCTTTCATTAGAGTTGAATACATTTTTCAACCTATAAGTACTTTGCTTTACACCATAAAATAGGTAATAATTTGCTCTAAAACATGAAAAAATGTTTGCTGAATAGACAAAAATGTATATCATGTTGATTGGGTTTGTCTACACCAGGTGATACAAATGCTAAATTCTTATTGGTTAAAAACATAAAAGTGTAAGCAAGCATGGAAATTGTAATTAAGAAATGCTATTCATTCAATGTACTCATAAAGTTTTTCAAATTTGGCATTCTATTTTTTATATTATTGTATATTCTATGAAGAAATTTAACCCTACTAAATTAATCACATTGAAATTAGCCATGATGTAAAATGATATGCCACCTGTGGTGCAATATGTAGCAGTGATGCACTGTAATCCACCACTGCTCATTTCCAACTTACCCCTCACCTGATTTAGAATGGCAATAACTCAGGTCGTTCTTACTCGTTTCAAATAATTCTTTTTAGCTTTATAATCCTTACGATTTACATTATCGAGTAATATCTATTTTTCCATAATCAGAATGATTGCCACCCTTGACAGGTAAATGTTTATAAGTCTATATCTCGAATGAGGCTAATATGAGCACCCTCAGGCTAATATGAGCACCATGCCCATATTAGCCTTTTTACCTATGCCCATATTACCCTTTTCATATAGCTTTACTAGATTCCTTATTGTTAAACACTATGGTGACCATCCCTTTCCATTCACCACAATTTACATTCTAGAGGGTTTGTCCTATTTGGTAAAAGTTAAATGGTTACAATATTTGTATTTCTAGAGATTTGATGAGTGTTCAAAGTCTGACGTATTTGAAAAAAAAAGTGTCAAAAACTTACATGTCCATTTACTCAAAAAAATAAAATGTTGCCTGCTTAAAAAAACATGCCTAGGTATTGCCATCTGACCCTGTACAAGAAAACACAACATTGCTTCACCTAAACCTGATAGATTTCTCAAAACCAGGGGTGCCCATATTACCCGCTATGCCCATATTTTTTATTTTTTATTTTTTTTATTTCCTTTTTTATACTAACATTAGATCGGAATTTGGTTTCTGGTGTTCCTCTAATGTCAGGTTGGCTTACATCGAGATAACAAGTATACAATATAACAGGTAGTAACAAATTTTAAAAGTCTTAAGTCTAAGGATGAAAAATTGAATATTATAGTTAGCTTTATTTTCAATGATATTAGATAATTAGATTTGATTTAATGAGAGAATGTTATGAAATGAGTAAGAAAATGAATTAGTGAGAAAAGTTGTTGAATGATATGATTATCAATTTTTGAAATGCAAAAAATCTATTTTTCAATTTAATTTGTTTTTTAGAGATTTTTTAGTCCATAACTTAATGATTGAAAATTTGGTAAATTCCTTATTTCTGAATCAAGGTTGTTCCAAGAGATAGAGCCTCTATATCTAATACTTTTTTTACAGAAATCAATTCTAGGTTTACCAGGATTTAGGAGTATACCATCAGTATATCTTAGTTCCCTTGGTCGTATGTCAATGTAATTATCAATTTCAGATCTTTTGTACATCATTTTCAATAAATGGATATCAGCTCTATCTTCTAAATTATTAACATTAGTTAATTTGTGTAGATCATCTTTTTTATAATTCTTATCAAAAGGTAAACAATTTCTCAGACATTTTTTTTGAAGGTTTTTAACCTTTTCTATTGTGTTTTGATTGGCAGTGATAAAAAATATATCACTGTAGTCAAAGTATGGTTGTATCATACTTTTATATAATATAATTGAAGCTTTGGTAGTTAGAAATTTTCTTATTTTGGTTAACATGAATGATCTAGGCCCTATGTGAAATGATACTAGATAATTCATTGACATGCCTTTGAAAATTCATCTAGGGTTATTCCTAAATATTTATAATGATCAACTTGTTCAAGAGATGTGTCTCTATAAATAATTTTAATTTTTGGTTCATTACTTAATTTTTGCGAAATTCCAAAATTCATTGTTTTACTTTTATCATAGTTAATGCAGATTGCATTTTTGTCACACCAATTTATTAGCTTATCAAAATCCTTTTGTAATTCTTCAATACAAATATTTGAAAATCGATTACTATTATATATAACTAAGTCGTCTGCATATAGTTTATGCTTACAGTGCGATAAAGATAAATTTAGATCATTAATAAATACCAAGAAAAGTAGTGGCCCTAATATTGAACCCTGTGGAACACCACACATAATTTTACATGGATTTGATAAAATTCCATTTGATAATGTTCTTTGTTTTTCTCTATTTGATAGATAATTTTCAAACCATTTAATTGCCTCTTTTCCAACACCTAATAATATTAGTTTATTTAAGATAATTTTGTGGTTTATTGAATCAAAGGCTTTTTTGAAATCAATGAAAATTGATTTAGTAATTTCATTATTTGAAATATTTTCAAAAATACCATCTAGAAATTCAGATGTAGTAGCAGTAGTGCTCTTGTCCTTTCTGAATCCTTCTTGATTTGGATCAAGTAAATTATTTGATTCAAAGTAATTGGATAGTTTTTTGTGAATTAAAGATTCTAGTAATTTACCCTACTTTACCCTACTAAAACAAAATTAATAACACCGACGAAGCTGCTAAATACTTTATTGCATATATAAATGCATGAGCTAGCCTCAGTGCAGTAGGCTATGTGCAAATCTCTCCAAAAAGTGACCAAAACTACCTTTTGTTGCAGGGGCGGATCCAGGGTCTGTCTTCTAGGGGGGGTAAGATATCTGCCCCTACCCCCCATAATTTGCCTTGCAAAATTTCTCCTCGGATTTGTCAAAACTACAAGAGTTCATTTTTGGTCTAGGGGGGGCAATTGCCCCTTTTGCCACCCCCCCCCCCCCCTGGATCCGCCACTGTCTTGAACGCATCTTCGTTCCCCTAAAAAATATCCCTATTCCACGGAAAACGCGGACAATAAGCCCATCCTAGTTTGCATCTTCATTAAGGTTTACTATGAAATATTTTTAAAATTGCCTCCATGCTTATCTCCTGAAGATAGTTGTATGATACAAAATTAACCAAAGCAATTTGGTAAAAAGATTTATATTTTAGTCTATTTCCCATAGGAACCAATGTTAAAGCCTGTTAGCCCAGCCCATAATGTCCAACCCTATTTTGCCCTGAAATACAGCATTTTGATTGGCTGGAAAACCTACAAATCTGTCAATTGATGAAATTAAAGAAATCATAATGTTCAAGCTGGACTTGAGGATATAGAAAAACATAATTCTTGCTTATTTTGGTAACCCCAGCTCTTGTTAAAAAAGGATGGCTTATACAAATATTTTGTCCAACCCTTATCCAACCCTAGGATGTACCCTACGTGGGATGGGCTTATTAGATTATAGAATGCATCTCCCACCGATTCAATAGGGCGCACAGTAGGCGTCAAGTTGGGTTAATGTTTGTTAACGTCATACTATTCAATTTTCACCTCGGTAAGTCCAGATCCATGAATTTAAGCGGAATAAAAAGTCAGATTGGGAACGTTTAATCAAATGTTGCTCACTAGCTTCAAGGTAAATGTCAACAATATGCGAGGAAAAAATGGTTTTGCTCACCAAGCATGGTAGAGAGATGGACGGACGTCTTGTAGATGCGTTCACTGTATGACACTCACAGTGTGAAAGGTTTTGGTCCTAGCTCCATACATATCTGAAAGTGTATCTGTTCCGGCTCTGTTAAACGGGGCACATCTTGCACTAAGCGAATAAATTTATGCTCAAGGCTTCTTTTAGTAGATCCGTATATAGAGATGGGAGTTAAGGTTAGAACAGACTGCTTCAGATAGTAACGTGTACTACGTGTTACCAAAAACCAGTATAGTTAACAGCATTTTGGAAACTTATATTACAATAGAAATATATGCCTTGGAATATAGGTTCTGTGATCAAGAAATGAAAACTAGTTGAGAAACTGAGAATTCCACAACAGATATTCATTTTCTTCCATTCAACATTTATTTTTAATTGAATTGAATTGAGTTAGGATGTTATGTCAGTTTATGGAGGATAGTTAGGCACATGGATTTATTTCCATACCTATATGAGTTTAAAAATAGTTGACCATAAATGTTTTCGGTTCACTTTAACAACAACGACCGTTAACACGGACGACAGCTGTCTACCTTTAACGCCCGGTCGATGCTGTTGAACCCCTATCATTGCGGTTAGGACTGTATAGCCTGGCCACTTGGAGGGTTATGTCCGGGTTGGTACGAGGATGTTTCTGTTCTGTCTGTCAGTATAATAGGGGCACTTTTTGTAGGTGGTCCTGATGCAGCCTTATCTACTGGTGCAAAAAGCCCCATATGCCAATTTGTCGGTAGACATAAACGTTGTGGTAGGAAATGTAAATAGGGGGTACTCATCAGTCCAGTGTAAGTTAATCTCTGAAAATTATTTTGATTAATGTTTTGTCAATCCAACCTATCAGAATCTTTACCTTATCAGTGGTATGCTATGTATAGGGAGTTGCTTGCCACCTCAACCTAATAATCAACAGGTTGCATCTGACAATTTGTTATTTTGTGTTTGCACTTTTCATCACAAATTTGTAGTTGGAGTTTGTAAATGTTCGTAGTATACTTTTCATAAGATGCAGAAGTTCTGTATACAGGATATGAGCCAGCAGGATCATACAATACAGGTTAAGAGGGAACCGGGTCCACGAATATCGTCCATTGACGGGCGGTCGTTTACCAATCATTATTATAGTAATTGGAATTTAACTGGCATTAACGAATACTTTTCTGAGTATCAAACAAATCCTTGAATATTATTTTATGAAATTAGTTATGAAAAATAACAGATCCTATTGTTAAGGAAGGATATCCACGGGTTAAGGTACCTCTGTTTCTATGTTGTCCATTCCCAAACCACAGCCTGACCTCAAGGTCGAGTCCGGTGATGTGGGTGTCAAGATATTACTGCATAAACAACTTGCGTGTATTTTCATAACGCATGATATCAGCAAAGAGAATGAAACTAAAAGCATCTCATCCTGACCCTGTCTGCTAGTTGGATTTGTAATAATAGATGATATTTACGGCCCTTAAATAATTGTAAGACACTTCCTTCAACTGGTTCTACGAATCTCCAACAAATGTCATTGGAAATACGGTCATGCTCCCAAAATAATACAATACCATATTCTCTTTATAATTCTTTTTAGAATTATTATTCCCAGTAAAATCTTTGCAGTCCGAGTCTGCCAACAGTGGCTGAGAATGAAGGGTAGGTAAACTTGTATTATATCATTCACATCAAAACATCATTCACAAGTGACATTTATCAACACATCATTCACAAGTGACATTTTTGGTACAGGCTGATTACATTTTACCCGATTGAATTTGGTATGCAATTTTCAAAAAAAGTAAAAATAGGGGTAAAGATAAAATAGGGGTAGTTGTATCTTTTACAAGAATTTCAACAATTAATAGTGCTCTGAATGATTTTGTGTAAAGTACTATCCGAGGTTATGTTTCAATTTCGGAATCTAAAAGTAACGAAAAGAGTATCCTGGAGTGGAAGGCTTGGTATGAGAGAAGGGGATAGTACTACTAGTAGACTCAGCAGCGGCTGATCTAGAAAATTTGGAAAGCGGGGACCGCTATTAAAAAGGGGCAAGTTTTACGTTGAAAAGGTTAAAATTTTGCGCCCCCCCTCCCCATGTGCCCCTCCCCCGTCTCTGCTCAGGGTATGGGGGGGGGGGGGGGATAGGGGGTGTTGGACTTTGGGTACGGAGGGGTAAGCGGTAGTAGGATATGACAAGGGGTAGAAGACTCAGGGTATGGAGGGGGTAGGAGGTATTGGACTTTGGGTATGGAGGGGTAAGTGGTAGTAGGATATGACAAGGGGTAGAAGACTCAGGGTATGGAGGGGGTAGGAGGTATTGGACTTTGGGTATGGAGGGTTAAGTGGTAGTAGGATATGACAAGGGGTAGAAGACTCAGGGTATGGAGGGGGTAGGAGGTATTGGACTTTGGGTATGGAGGGGTAAGTGGTAGTAGGATATGACAAGGGGTAGAAGACTCAGGGTATGGAGGGGATAGGAGGTATTGGACTTTGGGTATGGAGGGGTAAGTGGTAGTAGGGTATGATAAGGGGTAGAAGACTCAGGGTATGGAGTGGGTAGGAGGTATTGGACTTTGGGTATGGAGGGGTAAGTGGTATTAGGATATGACAAGGGGTAGAAAACCTAGGGTATGGAGGGGGTAGGAGGTATTGGACTTTGGATATAGAGGGGTAGGCGGTATAGTAGGATATGATAAGGGGTAGAAGACTCAGGGTATGGAGGGGGTAGGGGGCAGAAGACTCAGGATATGAAGGCAGTAGGGGGGTAGTAGACTCAGGGTATGGAAGCGGTAAGGGGTTATTGCTCAGAGTACAGAGCTGAGGGTTTAGGGGGGTATTAAAATCAGGGTATGACAGAAGGTAGGGGACAGTAGTCTGGGCCTAGACTCAGTGTATGGAGGGGTAGGAGAAGGTCGTCTTAGGGTATGGATGGTGGTAGTAGGATCAGGGTATGGAATGGACTGCAGGTTCTATCAATATTCCAGTCACCATGGCAACAGCATCCACAAAATCAAAAAAATCTTAATCAGTAATGAAAACTATGGGAAATTTCATTTAAAGCATGAATTAAGCTTATTTTTTTATAAAGCTAAATATAGGCGGTAGAGCCATGAATATGCATATCCATAAGGCTGGAAATCCCAGACTGTCCATCGCCGAACCCAGTGGTCACAACGGATGGCTGCCCCCTGGTCTCAAAAGACGAAACTACTTTCCATTGCATATGGACACCTGGTGGGCATATTTAGCATCCTCTTCCTCATAATTTTGTTATTATAGCTGTATAACAAATGGCAACTAGAAACTAAGCATATATACACTTTTTTGTTTGTTTGATGAAGGTCCTTAAAGTGCCATCAGTGCAACATAAATAAGTTGTGCGTATCTCTGACAGAATAAAGGTTGACATTGGTCATTATTCCATCATTAGATATTGTCCCATTTTTCTAAGACAAATGAAACGATCTTTATAAGAAATATCTCCTGTTGTGCTTGATGGTTTTTTTTTATTAACCTTGGATAATATATAGCCTTCGTCCTAGCAGCCTCGGGCAATAAAACATCCTGGTAAATTAAAAAATGTGGTCGTCACACTCCATAACAAGGTATGCATTCCATAAAAATTTGGCGATAATTATCGCAAGTCAAAGCACGTCCATAAAAATTTCACGATACTCGAAAATTATCACCAAGGGTTCAAAGCAGCGCCGTGATGATAATTTCAAAATATCACGGTTTTCATATCCTACGCAAAAAAGGTTTCCAGAATAGCTGTGATGGACAAGTAACAACAAAAGTATATATAATTACCTTTATTACAGATCATTTCTTTTGCTTTCCTAGAAAAGAAACAGGGACACCAAATCATAGCGAGACCACTTTGAATCTGTGCCATTTAAACTAACATTGCAGCCCACCGAATACGACACCATTCAAAAATAAAACAAGGGGGCCGGTTCGGTGGTACCACCTCATGTGATGTCAATTAATAATTTGTTGGTGTTTTAGAAATCAACACCCATCTCTGGAAAAGCAAGATTTACTCCGTGGTCCATGCGGCGGTAAGCTATGGAACCTCCAAGGTATATTAGAATAAATATATATTATTTGTGGTGCTCCCTCTGCTTTGATTGAAATCACATCACATTTAATAAACTAGACAGTTTTCCGGGGTTCGCAGCACAGTGGTAGACACAAAATGCAGGCTGACGATGCCGAACGCGACATCACGCTCGACTGGGAACCGACCCGGGGCAGCGACCAGAAAACCAAAGACATCTCCATATACATATATTATATTGGGAGAAAATAAATCCCAATGGTTAAAGCACAGCTTTCTTTCCTTGACAAGCACAGACACGGTCACCCTCCCTCACCCTCCCCTACCCCAATAAAAGAATTCCACAAATATAAAGTTAGCCGTATGATCAATGGACGTATGTTTCTCTGATCCAGACCAGACAATGCCTACGCCTGTCTTACGTTGGTGAATTTCCATGTGAAAGTGACTGGCTTCATGACAGACAGGGTGTCAATTAAAGATCACCGAACAACTACAAAGTGGCCGGGACGTCCTTCAAAATCGGGTGGTGTTAATCGCATGTACATCAAAGGTCATTTCACGTGTTGGAAAAATGTAAACTTGGGATGGATGGTGTTATTTGACATTATTTCAAATGCTCACAACTTATTGAAATGCACATTTAACAAGTTAAATGAATTTGCTATGAATCTTAGTCTCGAACACTTTTAATCAATACATGTAGAATCATATAATTCTAAAATGCCATCTAAAATGCTACTATTGTATACTGAATTGGACATATCCACTTTCCGTGAAGAAACTGCGAACTATAGAGGCATCATTAAAGGAGAGCACAGGTTGTGTCTCATGATGGGGTGGACCAAGACAGGCCGCGCATTGTGTCTCAACTATGAGAGGAATATAAATATGGCTGCTTTAAAAAATTCATAGTCTAGGATTTTAGTTTTATTAATTATTAGTTTAACTTTTTCAATGGATTTTGCATTTCTTGTTACGAAATGTCCAAGAAATGTAACTTGTCACAAAATACATCTGTTCGTCTCTGTGGTATCCAGGTTAACTGGACCATGACGCCCCCTAGTGGATTATACTGTTACTATGAAGTTAGTCCCCCTTCACATATCAGGTGTTTTAATCGCTATGTTTTCAGGAAATTAACGTTCCAACCAGAATGCGTACAAGAATTCTGCGTCAGACATTTCATACAAAATCAAACGTGCTAGGTACGAAAAACTAAGCATTAAATTGTAAATCACAATCGTTAACACAAAAGCAATGATGAACATTGTCAATAATTTTATACCTGGGCACTTTAAGATGAATAAATGTTAAGATAGCAAGCCAGTTGCCACCCATCCCTTTTCAGTGTATCATTGGAGGTTCTCGTAAGTTTGTAAAGTAATGGCATACCACTACTCCTATGAAAGTCCTCCACATTTGCCATATTATAACCCACTGCCCGCTGCAGAAAGCACACTCCGAAATAACCATATAAACCATACCTCCATATTCACACCACGGGTGTGAAAACTAAATTTCAATGGTATAGGAAGGGTCGCAGAGACATCTACCTATGTATACATCTACTTCGGCAAATGGTTGGTTATAAGAAATATTTTATACATATATATTTATACATATAGTTTCTACAGAACCAATGCGTGGACCTGGTCTGTACATGATGGGTTTCGGATGGAGGCCATCCAAAGGTGAGTCTGTCAATGTGCATATAGTTTGCCAGAAACGTTATCATCTTATACACTGTACAAAAATGGGTAAGCCTCAGCACATTAACACAACAGGCTCTGCGGAGGTCATCATGAATATTCTGAACACACAACGAATGAGCAAAAACCATCCATAACTAGGGGTGCCAAGAAGTGCCACTACCGCAGGAACTGTCGCCGACATTAGTAGGAAAGGCTCTTCTCACCAGTGATGAAACCAGAAAACTACACTGCCCTCGTCTCCAACACAAGTGAGAATGAGAAAAATAGTACTTGCTACTTTTGCACTGGTGTCCAAATATTTGAATAATAAAAAGTCATAATAATGAAGAGGCGGCACCAATGTGCCCAGTATAGATGAATGCATGGGAAAATAGATTCTGCAGTGGCATATATGTATTTGTGAAGAGGGTCTGGTCTTAGGGACCAGCATCATGTATCCAGTTAGACTACTAAGTTTGCAGTTTTCTGTCCTTGTATACAAAGTGGTGATCCACCCACAATACTAGATCCTGAGACAGATTGGAGTCCCGTACTTTTCTATTTTTCCTCTGCTGTCGACCTGTGCGGAGGAGTCGACCAGTTACTCCATTCCTGCTCTAGGACTGCTAAGCCTTTCACTTGGTATGACCATTTGATTCGCGAAATGCTGGAGCTGGTGCTTTGCTCCCCGTCCATGTACACACATCCCTCTGGCTGATGGGCCGCTCAGGTCAGCTAAGTTAATATCTGCGCTGTAACTGTTAAGTCATTCTCTGAGTGACATACCTACTCTTTTGCTGGCATACTCTCAGTGTCATGTTAGCTCTTGCAAATAAACGATTCCGGATCTCCTCCTAACGACCGTCTCCATCAAATGTTTCTACACTCTCCATGCACACGTCAGGTTCAATATACATTCACTCTCCATGCACACTTCAGATTTATTCTTCCTACACTATCCATCTACGCGTTCAAATATGTCATTCACTTTTATAGTTTCAATAATCTCACATCCAAAATTTATCATAACCATGGACTCTCCTTTTCACATACATCTTCCTATGATTTAAAATTCAAGACGACAAGCACACTTTATACAGTTACCCTGCCTCTGCAAGTTAAGCATACTACTTTTACAAATATTTCATATCTTTCATTCATGGCACGCATGTCCGATATCACTCCCACATTTCACTGATTGATATTTCACTTTGCTCATTTCACGCAGTCTTACTCTTTTCAGTCTAACAAATTTAAACTTACACTAACTGAGAGCCAGTAACACTTTATAAATTACCTTTCCCCATATATATACTTTTTGATTTCCATGTCACACACTCCTCCCTCCCAACCCCGCATACTCTCTCACGGGATTCCCACAGAAAAATGTTCATGACTTTACACGATCTACACTGATTTTCCAGTTTAGTAGTTCAAGTTCTTCAATATTAATTTTGCAGTATTTTATGGAATTTATTCCCCCGAAAACACCTAAACTACGACCAGATTTCGTGATTTAAGGAAAAAAAGACAAAAAAAAAAAAAAAAAAGACGAAATACAGAAGAAATAAGTAACTTTGTATGAAGTACAAAGTTCAAAAATGTTTTGTCACTGTTTCAAATTCCATAACTTCTATGACTACTTTGTTTTTCCATGTCTTCCAGTCTCTGTGGGAACCCTACGAATACTTTCTCACCTACAGATAATGCCCGGGAGGTTACCATACAGACCGTGTCAGCTAATACTATGGTGTTATTAAGCATACCACCACCAAACCATGAATTACATCCGGCTCCAACGACGCTCTTTTTTCTATTCCACCTCAACTGTAATACCCCAGTTCTACCCTGCGCGGCGCCCAGGCCTGCCTTGTCTGAACTACGAGCACCATCAACAGTCCACGTAAGCTTTTCTGACCCGCTGCTTCCAGTCTGTGCGCTTCCTATAATACTAACAGTACAGAAGAGTGCCCATTGGCTCTGCCAATCCAAGTCTGTATCACAAGTTGTCCTTCTTTAAAATGACAGAAGAAGCCTGTTATGGCCTATTGCAGGGGGTAAGCCGGCTCTTGTCTGACTGCTCCAGCCGACTCCGCAGGCGGTGGTGGTCTGCGAACGGTCAAGCGATGATCCCAATGTTTCGCCATCCTGGACCTGTGCAGACGTCCCAGTTTTTCTGACAGCCGTAGACCCCACGAAGCAGAAGCGTCATCCAGGACAGATAGCACTTCGACACCAGCCCTTGTCATTGCTCAACAACTAGTCACACACAAAGCTACCAGGATCTGGTACCCATACCTAAGCAAGAGTTTGTTTCTATGAATATCACATGATTTGTTTTGTTAAACGAGTGGATGAGGACGACGAATTATTGGCCCAAAACACCACCCACTCCAGAGTAATAATATATGTAAGCCATGTTCCCGGCGCCGTGTCAGTTAGTAGAAAACTTCCAAGAGAACATGCTTATCTAATGGATGGACATGCAAGTTTCTTTTCAGTCCTCCATCTTCCTTCTTTTGATTAGTACAAAGAATTGTCGAAACCCTGTGTTGTGTCGATGCCACCTTCTCTTCGGTTTTCTCCTCTTTTGGCGGTTGTTCTGAGTCTCTTGTGGTGGTTTTCTGAAAGCGTCCTTTGAGGCATGCCGGGTAGCTTGTGGGTTAATAGTGGGCTTCTGGTTTTGTTATTAGAATCCTGTTTAACAGTCTGGGCCTCCAATCAATCGACTGGGTGCTCTGGACACGACCGATTCACCTTAAACCACGAATCGATACACCTGTGGAAGAGAGAGGAATCGAGTTGTCAAAACTATCACCATCAATTTGATGTAATCTATCATTGATATACAGTAAACGTATATTTTTTCGGGCTTCTAATTTGTCGCGCATCTACTGAAAGGTATTTTCGCGCTATCATAATATTTTCCATTTGTAGTTATTTCTATTTCTTTCTTTTTTTTTTTTTTTGCAATTCATATCATATTTTTGCGCAGTGACAGCAGTATGTGGAATGCGCCAAAATCGACAGATTTCTTGATTTTGTCAACAAAATAAAACGTTCACAGTATAGATGTGCAGTTCCATATTTTGATGTCTCCACGAAAAAGAATCATTATCCTTAGTTGGCAGTGTCTTGTGTCTTTTCAAACTGATATGCCTTATGTTTCTTTTAGGATGCCTTACTTACCCTTTGTGGTATACACATAAGCACGGTAGTCTGGCGATCGTATCTCCCTGTTGTAATTCTTCGAAGCAGATGACACACTCCCCCTTATCTTCTGATAACACATCCTCTGCAAATAAACAGCGAGATAACCTTTTATTTCCAGATGTCTACAATGATATGAGAGTGTCCGTTTACCGACAGTATCTCCACGGGTGGAAAAGGAATGCGGTTGGTCCAAGAGCCTCCGTTTTATATTAAATCAAATTACCATCACTTATTGTTACCTATTCGGAGTCAACCACCAACTCCTCCCGCCGCCAGGGTTTCAGTCATTGGGTACCCCGAAAAAATACTAGAAAACGCTCAACGGTTACGGTTGGGTGGAGCAGAGCACCAACCTATGGAGCAAAGCCCTGTTTAATGTTTTAATAATATAACCTAAAAATATTTCTAATATATATACCTAGCTTAAAAGAAAGAATTATTTTTCAAAGGTGGGGGGGTCTGAACTAGCACTATAGTGACAATCTGAAAAAATATTTAACTTGTAGGCCTAGACACTGACAGCAGCAAAAGAACTTGTTGACAGTGTGATGCCTATGTTTTGACATTGGATGGTAATGATTCCGACACTGACAGCGACTTAGGCCTAGATGTGTATTAAATGCTAAATCAGGTTTGATATTTTGTGGGTAGGTCTGAAAAAATGACACTTTAGTGACAATTTCACCAATAATTTAATCTTTAATCATTATTAGGCCTAACCTTAAAGCTGTGAAACATGGTCTGAAAATATTTGGTTGCAAATGTGTCCAGGCCTAAAATCATTAAACCATAAAAAGGTTCTACCGGTACAGGCCTATCTATATATTTTTTTCCATGCATTCTGAAAATATTGCAAATGTGTCCAGGCCTAAATTGATCAAATCATATTATATGTAGCAGCCTGAGCATTCTGAAAACATAGAATTATAGATTTCAATCATTTTGGTAGGGTCAATAAGGCCTAAAATATTTTTTTCGGAGCCATAACAGTTGAAAAGAACTTGTTGCCAGTGTGACGCCTATGTTTTAAAATTGTATGGTAATGATTCAGACACTGACAGCGACTTAGGCCTAGATATTTCTAAATTCTATGGTAGGTAAGAAAAAATGACACTATAGTGACAAATCCACAAATCATTTTAAATCATTGGAGGGCGAATGCAAATGCTTGACAGTGTCAGTGTTTTTTTTCCTCTTTATTCATAGTCTGAATAAATTTGGTTTGCAAACGCCTCAGGGCCTGAAATGATCAAACCATATGGCATATATGAACATGTGAGAGAGAGAACATAGATATATACATGATTTTCATTTTGATAGGATGGATATAGCCTAAATAATTATTTTTGGGAGCGCCAGTGAGTGACTGATGTTGGCCCAACAAAATCTGAAATGCATGACAGTGCCATCTGTCAGAGGCCTACCTGAGGCTGAGGCCAGTCATTTTTTCATACTGTATAATATTCTTGCAAACGTGTCCAGGCCTAAAATGATCAAACTATATGATATATACGACCACGACATATATTAGAACATAGCTATCTAAAAGATTTTCATTTTGGTAGAGGTGATGAGGCCTAAAATATTTTTTTCAGACTCAGAGACTGCCAGTGACATCTGGCCGAACGAAATGACAGTGCCTATCTAAGCCTAAGTCCAGTCAGTTTTTCATGGCATCTGTAATATATTCTTTCAGATGTGTCCAGGCCTAAAATGATCAAAATATATGATTATATAGGACGTTGACATATGTGAGAACATAGATATCGACATATTTTTCATTTTGGTAGGGGTGATAAGGCCTAAAATAATTTATTTAAAGCAATCCGCGCCGAAGGCGCACGGAGCATAGCGACGTGATTGCTTTACCCCCTGTCCAAAATTCATGGTCAAGGCCAAACTTCAGGTGTCACATCACTGAATATTAGACTTGGCATCAAGAACTAAGAGAATACAAATTAGTGCTACTTGAATAATAATATCTACAATTTATCTAACCTTTAGAATGTTAGAATGATTTTTCTAAATGATGCGAGGATTAGTTATTCTTAGTTTTATGCCAACATTTAGGTCTCACAGGAGTAAGAGCCTCGTTTTGGCAAAGGCTGCCTCCTGTTGCAGTTTAGGTTGGAGGTATCAGCAGAGAACAAATCTCCCAAAATCCAATTGTTATCTGAATTCTGATTGGTTCAGAGAACATCACATTGCAGTTTAGCTTTCAGCTATCAGTAGAGAACAAATCTCCCAAACCCAGTTGTTATCTGAATTCTGATTGGTTCAGAGAACGTCACGTTGACGACCGTCGTTACGTCGACGACCGTCGTTACGTCGACGACCGTCGTTACGGCGACGACCGTCGTTACGGCGACGACCGTCGTTACGGCGACGACCGTCGTTACGTCGACGACCGTCGTTACGTCGACGACCGTCGAGCTTACGCGTCGGATTGCTTTTTTTCAGCGGACACTACGCATTTCTTGTTTTTGCAGACTGCCAGAACCAAACGCCTGAGTTCGGTTCATTCAATGCGATTGACAATCTTAGAATCTAGCCTCTAGGTTTATTTCAACTGCCCGAAAACAATATTAACCCACCTCTTTGGTCTGATTCCTGAATGCGTCAGAATGCGTAAATCCTCCAAAATTCATGCGTTGTTTCTGAATATCATCTAGGTTTTGTGATTTCTATATATCTTTCCTTCTTCATGTTCGTGTTGTCCGCCGAAACGACCATGCTGGCCGTGGCCAAACTGCAACACAGCTCAGATTCCGTCCGAATCATCACTGAATGGGTCAGTTTCCGGGAAGGTGTAATGGCGGCGGTTTGTTGTGAAGCTGTCACTTTTGGACACAATCAAATGAACAATATAACCATATGATGGGCATCACGAGGGCCACCCTAGACTCAAAATTAGGGGGTTGAGGGAGTGAGTGTACGCAAACCGCCGACTGTGGGACAGGTTGGGCCGTTTTAATCGCATGCGCAGTCTACTCCTTCCGCCCAAGACGCCGGGAGGCCGCCATCTTGAAAAAAATGAACTTTTCGCAATCCCGATGTGTAAAAGCACCGATAAATTCTTTATTTCACTACAAAGTTTTACAAATATACAGAAATTTAGATGAGACGATCTCTTTTTTACCAGAAATTGAACAGAGAGGTAGGTTTGACGACGAAATGCAAAAAAAAAAATTTCGTTCAAAAACATCGCTCATGCATTGATTATACTTTGAACTTCGCAGGTTTGATAACATTTGAGCTCTCCAGGTGTTTTTCTATTGATTTAATCGAATAACTGCTCAAAATTATATAAGATAAAGGAGATAATGGGGTGGAATTTATTTGCTTTTCAATATCATCCAGAATAATTTTTTACATCACTCGATGCGGCTGGTTCCAGTCTTAACAGTTAAATTTTCGCTGAGCGCCAGATACAAGTTTAAAAAATGCTGCGGTTGTTCCTGGCGTGCTTTGATCTAAATGTATTATTAGGCTGATAACCCCTTAAGTATAATCATATAATGGAGCAAAGCTCGAAGGGCTTTGCTCCATAATAATTATATCAACCGGTGACCTCATCTTTTTTTTCCTGTTATGAAACTCAGGCTCACCCATCTTGGTTTCCCTCGATTATTTTTCAGTCAGCGCGATCATAAGAAAAGACAATTATACATTTGAGATCGAGTAGCTCGCTGGGTGTGTGGACTTACCATTATAGTTAATGCGGGGTTTGGTGAGGCACATAACGAGATGACATTCTATATCATCAGGGGGGACGAACTTGGAGCACACTGGGCACTTTATACCTGCAAATACAAAGAGTTACACATTAACCTAGAGAAGCATTTTACAGCTGATATTAGGAATTTTCAGGGCACGTCTCGTATGGCTCAAACACAGGAGAACCAATCGATAATGAAAACAAGCTCATAACGTTAATTACCTTTATCATTATAGAGCACATTGATACCGTTATAATATAACGAGAACTTCGCCTATTCACGTGATTTACCAAAAATAGTTCTTGCATCACGCTGAAAGTACTATTTACATGTAATACTTATAACAAGTCCGCATTTGTTTAAAAAACAAAAGACACCACTGATTAATGTGATTAAGTGCACGATTAAGTGCACATTAATTACTAATAAAATAAGTTTATTTAGTTTTAATCTAAAATTGATGCTGATATAAGAAAAAGAAAAATTGTATACTTTGCATGAAAATGAAAAACCTAAAGTCTGCTTCAAACAAATGAATAATGTTAGATGGCCATAAGAAAACATAACAATATATATAAATGTTATGAAATATTTAAAAGAAAAAGTCTTAACATCTGCTTGGAGAGTAACTGTCATAAAATCCGCTTGGAGAGTGTACAGCTTAAAATCTGCTTAGAGAGTGATGAGAGTGCTTTTTGGAAATTACCAGCAGTCAAAACATATAAACTTGATGGAAAAATAAAAAATTGAAACTGAAACATCAGCTTGGAGAGTGTAAACCCTAAAATCTTCTTGGAGAGTGCCAGCAATCAAAGCATATAATCTTGATGCAAAAATACAAATTTGATACTGAACATCTGCTTGAAGAGTGTACACCCTAAAAATCAGCTTGGAGAGTGATGCAAACCTATTCTGAGATAACCAGTACTGAAAACATATAAGCTTGATTCAACAATAAAGATTTGAAAACGAAACATTTGCTTGGAGAGTGTGAACCCTAAAATCTGCTTCAAGATTGATAAAAACCTGTTTGGCGATTACCAACACTCTAAACATTTCAACTTGATGCAAAAAAAATAAAAATTTAAAACTGAACATCTGCTTGGAGAGTGTAAACCTAAAATCTGCTTGGAGAGTGATAAAAACCAGTTAAGAGATTACCAGCAGTCAAGACATTTACACTTGATGCAAACAAATAAAAATTTTAAACTGAATATCTGCTTGGAGAGTGTAAACCTAAAATCTGCTTGGAGAGTGATGAGAACCTATTCGTAGATTACTAGCAATGAAAACATCTAAACTTGATGCAAAAATAAAAACTTGAAAACGAAACATCTGCTTGGAGAGTGTACACCTTAAAGTCTGCTTGGAGAGTGATAAAAACGGGTTTGGAGATAACCATCAGTCAAAACATTAAAGTTGATGCTAAAAAATAAAAATTAAAAACTAAACATCTGCTTGGAGAGTGTAAACCTAAAATCTGCTTGGAGAGTGATAAAAACCTGTTTAGAGATTAACAGCACTCAAAACATTTCAACTTGATGCAAACAAATAAAAATTTAAACCTGAATATCTGCTTGGAGAGTGTAAACCTAAAATCTGCTTGGAGAGTGATGAGAACCTATTCGTAGATTACTAGCAATGAAAACATCTAAACTTGATGCAAAAATAAAAACTTGAAAACGAAACATCTGCTTGGAGAGTGTACACCTTAAAGTCTGCTTGGAGAGTGATAAAAACGGGTTTGGAGATAACCATCAGTCAAAACATTAAAGTTGATGCCAAAAAATAAAAATTAAAAACTAAACATCTGCTTGGAGAGTGTAAACCTAAAATCTGCTTGGAGAGTGATAAAAACCTGTTTAGAGATTAACAGCACTCAAAACATTTCAACTTGATGCAAACAAATAAAAATTTAAACCTGAATATCTGCTTGGAGAGTGTAAGCCTTAAAATCTGCTTGGAGAGTGATGAGAACCTATTCGTAGATTACTAGCAATGAAAACATCTTAACTTGATGCAAAAATAAAAACTTGAAAACGAATCATCTGCTTGGAGAGTGTACACCTCTAAGTCTGCTTGGAGAGTGATAAAAACCGGTTTGGAGATTACCATCAGTCAAAACATTTAAAGTTGATGCTAAAAAATAAAAAATAAAAACTAAACATCTGCTTGGAGAGTATAAACCTAAAATCTGCTCGGAGAGTGATAAAAACCTGTTTAGAGATTAACAGCAGTCAAAACATTTAAACTTAATGGAAAAAGAAGATTTTTAAAACCAAACATCTGCTTGTAGAGTGTAAGCCTTAAAATCTGCTTGGAGAGTGATGAGAACCTATTTGTAGATTACTAGCAATGAAAACATCTCAACTTGATGCAAAAATATAAACTTGAAAACGAAACATCTGCTTGGAGAGTGTAAGCCTTAAAATCTGCTTGGAGAGTGATTAAAACCTCTTTAGACATTACCAGCAGTCAAAACATTAAAACTTGACAAGAAAAGAAAATTTTGAAAATCAAACATCTGCTTGGAGAGTGTAAGCCTCAAAGTCTGCTTGGAGAGTGATGCCCATACAGGATATTTCTAATCATAGCCCAGGCATCCACCATGGCTGTAGTCATTCCTGGCCACATGTTCCACCTGGTTCCACATGGCTGCATGCACTGCTGGTCACTCAGTAATCCACTTGTTTACCTGATGCCAAGGACACTCTCACCTGTCATGGTAGACTTGCCTAGTACATATACCTATACCTACTTACACTAGGCCAACTGTAATCACTAACACTTGGGTAAAACTAAAATATAAAAGGGACCTTCACAATTCTAGTAAAAAGGAAGTGAGGTGTTCTGAGGTCAACTTTGAGGTCACCTGTCATTGAAACCAATGGTACACTCAGGCCAACTCCATATCTGAGCATAACCTTGATGACCTTTGTACCCTTTAACCCTGCTCAGAATAAATGTACACCCCTTAACCTCCTTGACACTCCATACGATTTACTCTGCTGATAAATAGATTGATAAACATGAAAAGAACTTTCGAATTTCAACTAGAGGCCGTCCACTGATTGCGTGCGCAGAATGGGATGGGGCGGGGGTACCTTAGTACCAACTAATGTGTATTACATGCTAATGAGAATGGGGTAGGGTCTAGAAAGCATGTCAAAATGCGTACGTAATTAAAAAATGACCCTCTATGAAAATTGCCTTTTCGAAGCAGCACCCTAAGTGTACGCCACATACGTATCAAATCCTGAAAATTAACGACCTCTGATTCTGTGCTTTAGGTTGTGGCTGAGTTTTAAAGGAGAAAAAAGTGCCGGACATCGCCAACGAAGGTATACCCTGCCTGCCGGGTATGCAGGGTATCGCCGGTGTACAGGTAAGACAGATACAGCCATCAGAGACCTTCAGGTTTAGTATTACATTTCCTATACTTTCTACATCCGAATCTGACGGGCGGTTTATATGTGGGATTTTACGGTGAACAGATCTATCGGAATGGAAGACCCACAAGTTAGGGTGTGGCTTACGACTAAGGTCAACGTACACAGAATATGGCACCATGCTACCTAAAGGATATGGAAGTGTACCCTATAGAGAAGCTGAACCACAAGGTCAATATGTCTGCTTGTTTGGGAGATAAGACTAAGAAGTAGAATTTTATACATATTACCCCTGTAGTGGCTCAGAAATAACTGAAGCCTACGGGTGAGAATGCACTCACCGTGAACAATAAACCGACGTTTTCTGTTCATATCTAATACATAAGGGGACAACTTCACAAATACTACTCTCAGTAAGATCCAAAAACTATATTGCCTTTGTAATTACTTTTGTAAAAGACCTGTACTTGATATTAATGGTTATGTTAGATATGGTAGCTCTGATTGACACTAACAGGGGTGTCTTTTCTGTAGGAGTGAGTGAGTGATAGATATTTTACGCCATACTGACAGCCAGAGTAATTTTTCCACGAAAATAATTTAGGACGAATTCTGACTTTTCAGACATGTGTTTTGACTTGGTCAGTCTTTGGTGATTGTATCTATGAGATGAGAGTGACAGGGCGGGCAAACAGCAGGGGATCAAAACCTGAAAATCATTTTTACTGTACCTCATCCCTTATAACCCCTTACAGACTAGACTCAAAATGCACTCATAATGAGAGTTCAATACAGGCATTATGTGAATTCTGAGGCTAGTCTGTAGGGGTTTTTAGTGAATCCAAACACCAACCAGGAATCAAACCCTATGAACCACTTGGTCATATATGGGTTCCCCATATCATCATCTTTTACAATCAGCAGGGGCTACTGGGGGCCTATATTCTTCCCAGGAGCAGAAGCCCCAGCCCGGTTTTACGGTAGCTCTGACCGACCAACATGATCTCAGTGACTTTGTTGTAGCTCTGACTGACAATAGCCAGGTGGTTTTACAGAAGAAGCTCTGACCAACATAAGCTGAGGTGGTGTTAAGGTAACTCTGACCGACAATAGCCAGGGTGGTGTTAAGGTAACTCTGACCGACACTAGTCTAATCAGCGCGACTGTAGGGCAGCTCTGACCAACCTAAACCAGGTCGACTTCACAGTTTCTCCAACTGACACATACAGGAGACTTTACGGTCGCCCACACAAAGGAATACAGATAGAGCGATATGAATATTTATAACCGCTCTATTTATAGGTGCCGAGTCTGACTTATATCCTATGTCATCAGTACCGTCATCAGTGCATGTCTGTGAATAAAAAGAGGTTTGTTGATCATGGGTAGAAAGTGGGTCGTGTGCTGTGTATCCCGGTCGATTTACATGGAGACAAAAGGATGCCTGTGGGCGCCTAGTAGTAGGCTGTGTCTGCGGATATCTTAATGATGGTCTGTCCATTGGGGCTCTTTGTATGGCCAAGTAGATGGAGGTTGGCGGTAGCAGTATACGGATTAAGGGCACCTTAAGGGAATATAGTGCTCAAATGTCATAACATTTTATATGTAGCGTACATTCTGTGAAAATAGTCCGGCCTATTGTAAAATGTGAACTTCTTGATTTCATAACATCACGACAGGATGTTTGGGAGTGTGTGAATCGGGGGGGGGTGCTCATTATTATAGGAAATCAAATCGTTAAAGGATAAATCAACCTCCATAAAAATAGAATAGGCTCCTCTTAATATTGCCTGGAAATATGATTTCTATGACTATCCAAACTTCAGGAGAGGCATCATTTGTATTTGTAGACCAAGTTATTCTTAGCGCTCTCCGCTATCGGACGCTTGACCTCTGGACCCGCATCGCCCGAACGGCCCTCACGATAGTACTTCACCAATCAGACCTATCAGGTAGGCCCCTATTCTACAGCACCAATTCACACCGCAAACTATTCATGACAAAAGGAGGGAGGACTTCCTTTGGTTAGATTTTCACTTAGTTCGGTTGTTTTAAAACAGCATGTCAAGAATCCATTTAAGTGATCGTTATTACATTTCAATATATTTTCCAATATTTAACTGGCTGGCCACCTTACGTTGATTATGTTTCCTGAGATTCCTTCATTCGTTACAGTGGCTTCAAACATTCTTGGATCATCCCACAGTCCGAGGGCCAAAAACACCCCAAGCAGTGCTTTACTAAAACGAAGTTTAGGTTCAGAATCATAGATCATTAAGTTGCCATTTGGAGACAATTTCTGGTAATGAGAAAATATCCTGCATACGTAGTGCGCATTTAGTTCTAAAATAATGCACCTGGTAATCTTTCTTTGTGCACACTACTAAACGTGGGATAAAAGTAAATATGTACACACTGGATCCACAGCTCGAAAAAATGTGCCTGCATCGGAACACCGAACAGTGATACAAACCTCAAGAAAAAGTGTTCATAGATACCATATCGTCTTATTTTATAGTAACTATCACATTATACCTTGATTTTCAGCAGTCAGTATTCTTTACCACTATAGGCCTATCTATTGAATATGATTATCAAAATCGTAAGATAATAAATACTATTTAGTTGAAGCGTTTCTGGAATACTAAACAGTTTGATTAGAGTTTGCCAGGTTTAAGCCTACCCTGCATGAACTGCTTATGCCTGCATTCTTTGCCATAATGTCCAAAACACACCAAAAAAGACTTAGATAATAGGTCATGTCGGAGACCATGAACGACTCGCACAATGACTTTAAGTCTCAATCCACCCTCATCACTCCCAATCCACAGAGAACGCCGGCACCAGCGTAACTCCGTCTGTGGGGTTTGTCGTAGAGACAAAGGCTACCAGCTGGCAACCAGCGAAACAGCTCGGCCTACCATACAAAGCCAAAGTTGGAAGCATGTAGATATTCACTGTTCAGCGATATGATGATATAATGTTGTGCGTTCATTGGGTCATCAGAACACAGGGTAGCAGAAATCATCAACGTGTCTATTCGGAATGAAATGTAAATAAGAGTCACTTTTTTCATAACGAATATGCTTGGTCAAAAGGTCATTGAGAACAAGACCTCTAAAAAGAAAATAAAACCTAATCAAAAGAAAATGTGTGTGGTCAAGTTCAAAGTTTACGTATGCTATATCGGCAATATGAAATAAATCATCACTCTGAGGAGACAAACCAGTTGGCCACTACAGTTCCATGTTATTTTCTTGGAAATTTCCAAAATTGCCGTTGGCTACTTCCTCATTAATTCCTATTTCGTGATTTTTTCATTTGCACAATCCTAGTCCTTATGTTTCTAGTTTACACCTATCTGTACCTATCTGTAGGAGCCCCAACCCAGGGCGGAAATATGCTTGCAGTGTCAGAAATTAAAGGGAGCCAAAACCAATATAATTGACCAAATTTTCGAAACTGAGATAAGTATAAAACTAGTTACGATGTCATTTCTGGAGCAGAGCTTCCATGAGAGGCGAAATTGTATTTGTCAATATTTCAAACCCAGAATCTATTTTTAAGAAATATGATTAATTCTATAAGTGTGGTGGGTCTAAACTAGTATACTGACATGGCACTATAGTGTCAATCTTTAAGAAAAAAGTTGTGCAAGCCTGATTAAATAATTTGATGGTAGGTCTGAAGAAATGACACGTGACAGAAATGACGCAACTGCAGGCATGTATGTCATGTATAGAAAGTCATTTCCATGGAAAAATAGTAAGATTGATAAGAAACAGATATAAACGTCATTAAGGTATCACATGTTTATTAAAGAAAAATATAATAAATACATGTTTTACAAGACCAGAAAAACATTCATATATATATTCTTCTACTTTTTGGGAAAAATTATTGAAGCACCCCCACCCCCTATATAAAAAATATTTTTTCCTCAGATTTGGACGAATCTCAAAAATGATATAAACATTTTTTTTTAAATGCAGAATTCTGCGTTTCCGCGGAAATCTTACATGCCTGCAAAGTGACAAATTCACAAAATAATATTGATCAAAACATACGAAATATCCCAGCAGACACAGACTGTATCAATATCAGTGTTGATTGACGTTTACACCATCCTGACGTGTGTTATCAAGAATGTTTCAATTTATATCCATTTATGACACATAGTAAGCTATGTTTACCTGCCAAGTGGACCATGACAATGGCCAGTTGCCGACCCTCTTACACTAAACACTGGTCAGATCAGCGTGGACCCGATTACGCTACCTGTGGGGCCCCAGGGACTCGAGGGAGTGGGCCGACTGCCTGGCTCAGGCACGACCCACGAGGTTCAGCACAGTGGGATCTAGAGTTGGGGATCCATGTAAGGCTCCTTTTGTTTTTTTCAAAATTAGGAAGTAAATTTTTTTTCTACTTTAAATTGCTTGAGCATGTCATATAACAATTGACAAAAAAAAAAAATATGTCTAGCATTTCTGAAACTTTTTCACTGGTATGAAACTCCAATTTTGATATTTTATTAAAAAACATATTTGTCATGATATCAATTTAAGCAGCTAGAGCCTCAGTGTTTAGCAGTGTGGACCATGGGAAAGAGGCTTACAGTCATCTTGTCAACACGAAGTTCGATTCCGGGCTTAAATGTCTACAACCTACAGACCCTACTTTTTGGGGGGCATGAAACCAGGACAAAACTTTTAATACACGTTTAGGCCTACATATAATTATGGAGATGTGACGTCATTTTTGCGAGTAAATTCATTCTCTCAAGAGTGACCCGCAAGACATTATAGTCCAGTTGATGTTACCATGTAATCACCAGAGTGGCCTCCGTCACGAGTCCGTGTGCTCGCAGGTGCACCCTGTCAGTGTCACACCTCGGCGATATAGACTACCTCCACTCCTCTACTGTAATCACAGCGGAGTATGCTCGCAGGTGGCGGTGTTTATACTTTTTTGGCCTAAGCTACATGGGTCATGTCACATGTCACTAAGGTGGCCATGTCCCATGTCAAATTTAGGGGCCTGACTCCTTGTTTCTAACCTGCGACGCATCCCCTCCCAGCTCCCCCACCTCCGCCGGGGAGGAGCTGACAGTGCTTGACCTACTTTTGTACCAGCGGCTTTTCTTTGCCGTGAAGGCGCCGGTTTTGAAGATGAAATTGTGCAAAAATATTTGTGAAAAACAAAAAAAGCCGAATGAACTATTCTTCCCTGATACATTTGGCACCATATGATCAAAGTTATATGTCCCTGTCTTTTGTGAATTTTGAGAAAAATGGGCGGACAGCTGCATAAAACACAAATTTTACAAAATTTTGCTGGGTCCTGGCGTCAAATGCTTTGAGTCTATGTCTTTCACCTATGCATGCCGCTAACCAGCGCAATAAGTCTATATACTCGAGAATTTCGGCGAAATGTCATTTCGCCTCAAAAAAATGTTAGATGAGTCTAGTTAAGGTCAGTGGTAAAGTATTAGCTGTGAAAATGAGCTCAAACTGAAGTAGAATGCCACAAGAGATGGTAATATTTGCATTTGTTTGTAAACAAACCCTATTTTTGCGGATCCACATTAATTGATTTGAGCAAGAAAAATGTGTTTTCATGATTCTTTTACCATATTTCATGGTTTAGATTTTAACACAGGCCAGGAATAGGCTCAAGGAATGGATTTCCATGATTATTTGAGTTTGGAAAATTTCATTGATTTTATTGGTTTTGGCTCCCTTTAAGGGTGCATCCTGCACTCCAATGCATGTTTTAACCACCGGATGTATGCTTGTTGGCATCCGGCAGGTGCATCTGTATATTTCTGATAGGATAAATAGCTTAAATACCACTGAAGGTGCATTTAATTGTTCCCAGGTGCAAACTTTTCAAAGCTGTGACAAATCCATACCTCAATTTCAAATACTGATTGAGGCTATCATGCACCTGGATATAAATAGCTTTTTTCTGAACATTAGACCCTACATATCAGTGGATATCCAGGAAATCTTGGCCGGATGCACACCGTGTTGGGACAGTGCACCGCATGGAAGCATCAAGATTACTTATTGAAAGTATGCGCATCAAATACTGAATCTACTTTGGTGGTTCTGTCACATGAAGTTTCTTCATGATATGGATAAATGCAGGTCCCAAAGTTTTGTGCCTATTGTCGGATGCTTATGACGATTCGTGTGGTTTATTCCCTAGAAAGAAATAAACGGCAGCGCCCCCAAACACTTTGGATCTGCCAATGGCTTTAAAGAGCCTTTTTGTGAATATTGCATCAGTGTGCTTAACCGGCTTCGGACGTTTCTTCAAGACCTTTCGTTTAAGACCTTTTTTTATATGGCACTGTAAATCTCTAAATCATATCGTCTAACATACGAGACCGGGATTTGCTTTCAATGGTACCCAAACTTGGCAAATGTATTCTAGAACAAAGTAATGTAAGACATTTTTTACGACGAACAGCCAAATACGAATTAATACATTTTAAAGCCTTAAATTCAGAAATGTTCTTTTACCTTGGTACGCCCCATTTACAGTTCTCACTGTAGGTTCACGGTCTACGTTAATTCTGACCACCGATGGGATGTGTGAGAACCGAACAGACAGAACAAAGTCTGGTGAAGAGGGACTCGGAACTCGGGCCGCTGGCATGGACGACCAAGACGTTTACCACGACAAGACCAAACGCTCTTTACCTGTTGTTTTATAAGACGTGCCACGCATTGTCAACATGATGAAGGTAGGATTTTCCACATCTACCCAGTCGAGATACAAGTCAGAATCATTTAAAACCCTGGGTTCGCTATTTTTCTTTGTACTGCAGCTTCAAGTGAATTCAACCCTTTAAAACAATATGCCCTCTATGTGTCTTTTTGACCAAATTCGGGTTTTAGGAAAACATGCGAAATCGGACAAAAATCTAAATAATGACAGCCCTGTACCCATTATTTATGGAGGCTAATACTGCAGACCTTGCATCGCCCTCACAACTGCTGATTGTTAACGCTATTACCAATAGCAACCCCCTCTTGTGATAATTATTAATATCATAATTAGACATCTGTGAACTTTGATCCGTTGACCAAGTGAAAAGGCAAAATGGATTAATTCATCTGACATCTAAGCAGGTTTTATCTTAAGATATTATAAGGAGAAAATAAAGAACTGTACAAACACAGAGAACAGTACATAGAGAAGAGGTTCGTGAAACCTTTATTGACCGCTGGTACTTCCTATGGATAATTTATTATGACAGACTGATATGTTTTAAAAATTTCAGGAACATTTCATATTCCAACATTAAATCATACATCTGAAAACAGAGATATTTTTGTAAGGTGGCAATCGATGATATTCATGGTACTTTTGGCAAAAGAAAAGTACCACACTGCAAGTAGTAGGATCTCAGTGAATAAAAAAAACACCGGCTAATCAGTCAGTCGCTAAAAACACATCAGGGCCGATTATATTTTTTGGGAAATACATTAAAAAGGACCCAGATTGCGAACAGATTTTTTTGTTTCGAATATTGATACGTGGACAATCGGCCATGTTGGCAGATAGTGAGCGTCAAACAATGAGTTCTGGTACGCAAGTTATTTCAATTTACTGTTCTGAATCTCACCAAAGGCTGTGTCCGAGAAGAATCGTGTCCTCTATTTTAAAAGGCAATTTCTAACTCTAGGAATTAAGCCAAGGTGGATGATGAAACTAGAAACAACATCAATAAACTGGGAATTTATTCAAAGATTCTGGAAGTTTTGATTGTCGCATTATGAGCTGAGGGTTACTATATTGGGTATTGATGTGAAAAACCCTGGAAACTTACTTTCCTGAATCTTCAACAATATGTCTAGGATAAAACAATATGTGAGCATAATAATACATGAAACATAGAATCAAAGTAGGAAATGAAAGATAGCTAACCTTTTTTTTATTATCATTTACAAAAGAAGGAGAAATTGAAATAACACGATTTTAAGATGCAATAAAAAAGGTGTTTCACTCCCAAACATGTAAGATGCACCTCCCCATAAATGAATGCAGGGCTTTAGTATACTGTAACAACGGAAGCACAACACAACCTAACAATGCATAACAAAAGGTAGCCATGGTTACACTGGTAATCACATGAATTTGAGGGGAAGGGCTGCTCGCCAAGGTTACATAAGGTAATACAGTTGTCATGACGATAGAAAAGGTCACCACCGAGTTGAGATGAGGAGGGAGTACAAGCACGCCAACTCGCAGAACCACATGTCAACCCATTTGACTGGACTGAACCAGTGCAACCAATGGCCAGGGTGTTTGCCTCCACAAAACATCGAAGGCTTTTACCTGCTGAAGGGTAAGACTTTGAGGGGAAAACCTTAGAAACAAGCTTATAGCCCAAGAGGGTCCTGGAGACCATTCACGACTTATTTAACAATCATGCCTCAAGGCCTGAAGAGTAAGCTCAGACACCGCTACAAGCAAGATTAAAGGGATTCAAAACCAAGCTGCTGTCGAAAAGTGGCAGAATTCTTTAATTTCAAATGTATTTATATCAATAAATTAAACAGAAACATATCCTATCAGTCCACCTCGTGCCCATTTAAAGTTGGTAAAACAGAACTAAAATATTGTGTATTTCAGGTGATGCGAAACCACTACATTTACCCAAAAAAAACGCATCGAAATGACAGAACTCTAATGAAATTCATGTAGATGGTTGAAGGTTAAATACCTTACAATTGGCTAGACTGAGGCTCTTGAAATAACTTTCTTTACTTTACATTGCAAAAAATGTATCCTTTGAACTCTACATTGGTTATGGTTTCCTAGTTCATTGATAAAAGAAAAGAGTAAATTCAATTGTTTCCAAGTATTTAAAGAGAAATAAGCCATTCAATTAACTCCTTCAATTTGTGTTAATTGTTTCATGCTGAATACAGAAGGAGGAGAGAAGAGGGGGTCAGGGGACCGCCAAGGACCGGAGCCCTCACCACAGAGAACCGTTCCCATCTCCCCGAGGTGGGCAGGGGGCACATGCAGGACCTTGAGTAGACCAGGTCACGTGGCACAATTAGTGTACGGAATACCACACTGGTGATCAGTTATTTGATGTACATGCATTTATTTTCGCGCTGTGACTGTACATATTTTCACGTATTCTACTCGGAATATGATTTTGTATATAGCGAAAATTGTATTTTGGTATATCTATTATATGTAGTTTGACTATTGTAATTATAGTTACTACAACAGCACTGGTCTAAGATTTTGGCAGAATATACTCAATAAAATGGATTTACATCTTGTGATCACAAATATAGCATCCCAGCAAACACTATTATGTGTATGTGACCTGAGCTGGCAAGGTCTACGTCTGGTTTGAGGGAGAAGAGGGAAGGTTTCAGAGGAGGAGTTCTCGTGAACCGAGGGAGGTACGAACCTGCTTGGTATTGCCCGCCCGACAGCCCCTCGCCTATTGCCAGTATCCTGCCTGTAACATACAGAGGGGCGAAACGCACGTGAATACGTGAGATCACATGACACAACACGGTAAGCCAATCAGTTGAAGGCATTCCTGCCTCGTGACCACCGGAACACTGGATTGGAGGGGGTTGTTGGATGGACCTGTATTATCTGAGGGGCGTTTGGGGTTCCCTCTTGTATCTCTTGATGTGTATCGACATTATTTATCCCACATTTTCACATTCGTAGTTACAAGTGTATCAACAAAACATTTTCAAGCAATTAGATTATGTAAATAGGTATGGAAATTTGGAACCACATAGAAGAATACCGGTAGCGGGATCTTCCTCTTTCTATTCATATTCAAGTAGGATAGCTCAGTCTAAAGTCATTGCAGTAATTACAAATAAAAAATATGGGGAAATCAAATCATAAAATTCATATACATGTAACAAGAAGCATGACACATATCGTTTCCATTCACACAACCATGGCCGTTTTAACTAACCACTACATCAACGAGAGGGAGATCTTACGTGTTTGAAATTAAAAAAACAAAACAAAACAAAGAAAAACTCCCCCCAAACACAATCTACAATTCTTGTCTCTCCACTTACCAGTCAGGAAGTACTTCACCTAACTCTCTTCTTGCTAAGACTCCGTTTCTTGGTTACATTCCAGTCTGCTCTTTCTCACTCCCCTGTCATGATTGAAGTTCCCATATCCTTCCACTTCTCTCCCCACACCATTTGCTCCCCTATCAAAAATACTGCACTTTCTCACCCTCTTATCACAAATTCTTTTCCTCATTCCCCTCTTACAAAATCTCCCTTTCCTCTTTCTCTATCACAAGGCCTCCTTTTCCGTATTCCCCTAGCATAAATCTGTGTATCGCTTGAACCTATCGTTGTAGAAAGTTACCTTTTCTACTAACAAAATACACAATACATGTAACATCTCATCATCTTTCCAAATACGCCCCAGTCCCTCCTTGTCATTGATATCATTGTCCTATCATTCCCTATACAGCAGCAGGGTCCGAGTCTTACAGATCTTAACCCAGTTGAATTTACAACGAGTTAAAATAGATTTAAACCGCTCCCATCAGCCTGCGAACAGCCATCAGTGGTCACCAGGTAATGAAAAGTGCAGCGTCAGCAGATTCTGGCCCTATGCAGGCAGTGTGCTCGACTAACACGAGCTGATCACGACCCGCCGCCACAAGCGTCAATCCGGGGATCCTTGATGGACGGGGTCTTCAAGTCGCATGGCCATTTTTAAGTTTGCCAATGTTGCAAGTCTCTGTCGCCTATTTTCCCAGGGCCGTATGATGACAGTGTTCGAAATTAAGGGCGCACCCTGCACCCGGTGTGCATAATTTGGCTGCAGGGTGCATACTTTTTGGGAGGCATGCACCCGGCGTGTGCATGCTTTTTCATCATCATTAATACCATTATATAGTGGTGTGCACACCAAAAGCTATCCGGGTGCATAATTTCAAGACCCTTTGCACCGGCCGTGTGCATGAAATAAATCCTTAATTTCGAACACTGGATGAGTTCAAGTGCAGCCCATGTCCCCTGTCACTATACTCTATAGGCGCCTGTAAATGTCGGCCCATGTTGCCCTGTTGGATTTATGAAATGGCTCATTTTGGTTGATGTGAGGGGTGTAGGGCCCCTACCCTGCCCACACCACCTGGTCCCCGAGTCACAGTGCGCTGGTCTCACTGCCAGCCTCCCTCCTCCGTTTGACTTAGACAGGTTAGATTGGAATTAAGGTTGAGAATCTTAAGACTCCAGGTGACTAGATTCGAAGAGTATTCACTCGCACTTACAACGACATACGTGTGCATATTACGACGGACAGCTGACGGACAAACTTACATGTTGACAGGATCCAAAAATTTGGTTGAAAAAAAAGAAGGAAAAATGGGGAGTGGGGTGCGCCCCCCTCCACTCTTATCCGCGCTCGGTTGAGCAGTGCAGCATATTGCTTCATATTTAACTAACACTGTAATTTTCTTACCAACATGTGAGATCAGGAACAAAAACATTAATCTATGAATCAATATTCATATTTTTTGTGTACCATGATCAAAATAGCTGCAATACACACAGACTTGTAAATTCAAATTCTTTTAATCTAAAAAGTTCAAAGACGAAGTATGAACCACCCAATTAGCCTCCTCATGGTGCCGCCCACATCTAGGATTATAACCCAGATTCTGGCTGGTACCTGCCTTAGCAGGCACGTTTCTGAGGTGACACGCCAAGAGGCGGCGAGTTTACCTGGCGAGGGCCGTGCCACCCCAACCCCAGGTGCACTCGGCATTCCCTGCAGCAGAACGCCGCCCCGCTTTTTATACACCCTTCTCATTCTCACTTTTTGTTCCCAACTTTCTTTTCCTATTTCCCTGAGGCTTTCCTGGCCCCGCGCTCCCGGCAAAGAGAGCAGACATTATCTTTTTCCGTCACTATTTTGTATTTGCTCAGCTGTTTTTATCAGCAAGGGGTCAGCTATATCTGGGTCATGGGGTCGGCTCTCCCAGCAGAGACTGATACCCACCCTGTGTGCTGGTAGCCTGGTGAGCTGTGCCTGTGGTCGGAGAGTGAGTCCCACCCAAACAGAGAGGCAGGAGAACAGTGGGGTCGGGGGAGTATGAGCTGAGAAACACTCCTACAACGTTTGTACTGACAGGATTTGGCTTAATCCCATTTCATTCCCCAGGCTGCGACATTAACCACTGGTCTGAGCCCGGGGCTAGTTGAATTGTATAACCCCACTGGCCCAGGTGGTCCAGGGTTGCCACAGACAAGAGACAACATAATTCCCTGACTTTTCCCTGACCAATTTCATTTTTCCCTAAAAAATAAAATAAGAAAATCCTTTCATGAACCAGCCTTGAACCACCCCTGGAACTGTCCTTTCCTCCCATTTAGTCTGAGACTTGTGAAATACACAATACCTTACAATGATTCTCAACAACTCATGTAACCAAGACATCTTGCTGGATCGCAGAAAGGCACCTGTTATGGGACTGCAATTTACAAAAAAAGTTTTTGCCACACCAGATTCTTGTGACTCTTCACTTGTTAAATTGGAAATTCCTTTTTTCCCTGACTAGAGTCAATTTTCCATGACATTTTTTTTTTAAATTCCACTTTTCCCTTATGAATTCCAACATTCCCTGACTTTTCCCTGAACTTGAACTTTTCCCTGACTTTACATTTAATGTATTTGTTCATCTTGAAATGGGTCTTGGGCCAGTGCGAAAGTGGTTGGGCCAGTGATTTTTTTAAGGCCACTGGACCGTGAACCAATAGTAGAAAACGCAGCCAGCACTCCCACAACTCTCCTGGAGTAATCTCGCCTAAAAATGAAGTAATACATCATACCATGAATATTCAGTAGTGCAACTATTTGTTTTTAAAGGTGAAGCTGATGTACCCTGCCACAATATTCTGTAAGCCCCTATACCATAATAACAATCCTTTATTTCAAGGCATGCATAAATATTCGTCCGTGATAACAATTAATTTCAAAGTTATAATTTTCTCCCAGCCAGAGTATCGGCACTAGTGCCAAAGATTAGCCTAGAGCAGACATCATGTTTGATAAGACGGCATGAGAGTCTTCTCATGGAGACCTCACCTACACTGAGCTTGGCGAATGGCCAGTTGTATATATTAAAGAACCTATCTAATGTGGGCAATCCTCAAAAGTGGATATTTTTTTACTTTATATCCACTGACTATTGCAGATGTTGATGGACGAGTCTAAGCAGTGTTACACTGAACACCCACTGACTTTTCAGTACTAGAACAGTAGTACTGTAGTCTACTGAATCAATACTGGTTTTACACGGAAAACTTTGATACACACTTAAAGACTACTGGTCCAATACTGGGAGATAGTTGATGTTATGCATAGCAGTGTAATATCAGTTGTCTACTGAGTTGATACTGATTTATCAGGTTCAGTCTGGTGCTTGTGTCCTAGTTTTTTTTCTAGTATACTATACATTAAACTCTGACAGTAATCCAGAGGTGGGAGGCACCACTGTTTATAACAAAGGAACACACAGGAGAAACATTTCACTGATATATGGCATCAAACATCAATTAGTGTGTTATGCTTATCAGAATCGACAAACAATGCAATGAAGGTACTGTGACATATATGGACAGGTTGTTACAGTGGGGACCAGTTCTCCCAACCACGGATAACCATTTTTTAAAGATTTACCTGCAGGTTAGCCTAGATCAGGGTGCATTCTGGGTAATATGTCGACAAACCTTAAGGCTTTAGCATACAAATTTTCATTAATGTTGTCATTATTTGTTCTTAAATATGGTGAAAAATTATTGATCATTATTTTTCAATTTGTATACATATATAATTAATATTTTCAAAGTTGTTTGAAAATTCATTCATTATAGATGGAAATATAACAATTATTTGCTAACTTTCTATAGGTTTTCCAGGGGTCTTGTCGACAAAATTAATCAAAATTACCCTGCAGGTGCATAAAATACTGTTATTTAACTATCCGTGGTAGGGAGAGTTGAGGTGAGGGTTTCTTCTTTGATATCATGATCGTTTGAGTGCGGCTCATGAGAATTCCTCCGTTTGATGGATTTCACCATGACGATAAAGGTATGACGAATAATTTTTCTTTTGACATTTACCTAAATTAGCAGACCAAGATGTTCACGCTAGAATTTAAATATTCAGTGTACTGATCTGATTTGTAAAATAACATTCAAGTAAATATATACATGTGTCTTCACTGTACACTACCATGCATCATTTAATGAATCTTACTCTTAATACTCATAATTCTGTAACATTTTCAAGTTACACAACTACTGATCTATCATGAAAAAACAGTTGTAAAATAGTTATATATTGATTTACTACTGCTCGATACCATGAGCTTCCAGGCAGACACTACTGATTTGCCACTGCAGAATCAGATCATTTAAATATTTCCGACAACTGTTTCAATACTGCCGCTGGACTGTTTTAATACTGATTAATTTCGTATTCAAAATGCATAGAAATGGTATGGGAATACTGGCTTATGTGAAAATAAGTATTTAAAAAAGAGAAATGTCAATATAATGTGTATGATGAATTGAGAAAAAATACAGAAATCCGGAAAGTCGGAAAAATGGCAACACTGTTAATCGCAGCATCTGACCTGTACTTAGTAAAACTACATCCTAAGATGCATGGCAAGTGGTCACGTGACTAAGCAGTGACCAAGTGGTGGTCATGTGACCAAGTGGTGGTCATGTGACCAAGTGGTGACCCTGACCCATCTCAGTCTTCTGGCTGCTGGATGGCGGCCTCAATGTTGACAAAGCCCTCCACCGGCCGGCTCCAAGCAGCCTGCTACACTCCCGGATGTCAGGGGTGACCCCTGGGTCCACACTGACCCCTGGGGGCGGGGGAGGGAGTCGGTGTAGGGGTGAGCGGGTGTGAGGGGCAGACCAGTAGAGCATTGAGCATCCAGTAACAGACTGGTCATGTATAGGGCTGACGGGAGTTTGTCCCAGGGTGCAGCCATATTTAAGAAGGGAGGGTCCTGATTTGCTGAAAAGTCGCGCTTGACCCCCGACAGCTAGTGGGACCAAGCATGCGCAGAACTAAACTCCCGACCTCCCTATAGTCCAAGCGTGAGATGCACCCTGGGCGCCGCCATTGTCGGGGGACATAAGGGTCAAGGTGACAAGAAACCAGACTTTTAGCACCTGTCAAACTATATTGAATGGAAGAATCTTTTTCAAATTTGGCGTTATGATAGATAAAGTTATAATCTGATGAATTCTGAATTTTTCAGAATTTTCCTGTCATAAGATCAATTGTCTCGAATTTTCAAAGTTTGACCTAATTTATTGGTAACCCCAGTCGCGCAGGTCACCCCCTCCCACCTTCCCTATTACATAACGAGTTGCGCGGCTTGTCCCCCAGTCGCAGGGAACTCACGCTAGGCCTATAGAGCCTGAAATGGACTCAACAGCTGAGTTTAGTGGAGTCTGGTCATCTTGATGTGAGTGACTAAAGGTTCGGCCACACTTACCAGCTCAACTGTTAATCAATGCGCCAATGGCTCATTTAGGATATTAAAAGATTAAAATGTTCCCAAAATGGCACATTTCTGTGGATATATGTCTCATTCAATTTAATGAGGGGCGTGCGATTGTTGTATCTCAATGTTTGTAACATTGAGATTGTAACATTAAGATACAACAAACGTTGTATCTCAATGTTTTTAACTGTAAAATACATAATATAAATCTACTGAATGCTCCCCTATGACCCGATGATCCAGTCGTACATCATCTCCCCAAGATGAAGGACTCAACTCAACTGTTTTTGGAGTGAGTGAGTGTTGGGCTGTTCTGACAGCCATGGTAATTTTCGCGGTGAAAACCAGTTGACACGAATTCTGTCTTTGGTGATCTAATCTATGAGATGCTAGTGATAGGACAGGCAAACAACAGTAGGGGATCAAAACCTTGAAATCATTTTTGCTGTGCCTTATCCCTTAGTGAACCAAGCACTGACCGGGAATTGAACCCAAGGAACCACTTGGTCAGTGCAGGGTCCCCGCTATCGCTGCCTTCTACGATCAGCAGGGGCTACTGGAGGCCTATTCTTACCCGGAACCCCACGGGGAGAACTGTCTTTGGTGTAACTACAACTCCTCCGGCCACACTCTATGACTGAACCCAACTCAACTCAACTCATTTGTCAGTTGGGTTCAGTAGGTAAGTGTTGCTGGGGTTAAAAACTGGAGTTTTAGGTTTTCTCATGACTGAACAGTCTGGTCTCGAATCTTGAAATGTTGAAGATTGAATATCAGTCTTAATAACCCAGTCTCAATAAGTGACCTGCTTTGAAACTGGGTAGTCTTTAGTCTCAAGCAGGTTTAAGGCCTATTCTCTATATGTGACAAAGTTTAAGACTCAACTTAACTGTCTTGAGATAATTGTCTAATCAGATACAGGCAAATGGATAGACATACCTTTTTTGCCTAAACGTTATTGTGCTTATATGCAGGTGCATGAAGCCTTAAGACTATACAGTCTCTATATGTGACCACTGGTCGTTTTTTTCTTAAGGCTGGCTAGTTTGCAACACCACACAACACCTGAATTCATTTCGCACCCTAACTTTTGGGTTTATCTTTGGGTAAGTTTTCATGATTGTCATTGTAATCAAATTTGTGTAAACCCTTTATCTAAGCTGCACCGTTAAACTGGAGGCTTCCTTGGCTCATTTCTGAAACAAACCCTTATTTAAGCTACGGCTTAAATTAGGGGTTTTACAGTATCCAACCTTAAAAGTGTAGAGTTTAGTATCTTTATGTGTATTATCAATATGTACCCATATTGGCTTACAGGCTACAATGATTTGTGGAGTGAGTGAATGAGTGAGTGAGTATATGAGTGATAAAAGTGACCAAAATCAAGGGAAAAGGACAACACACTACAACAAGTTTAGTCCATTCCAAACAGTAATTCTGACAGACCTGTTTAATTCCCTCCTGCATGTCTCTCTTGCAAAGTGATTTCATTATTCAATATTCAGCTGTACTTTGTGCGTGGCTGTACTGATTCTATAATAGGGCTCATTTAAAAAACAACACGTGTAGTACTCTGACGCGCTTGGATGCACTTCATCCAGGGCAGGGGATATAGCTTATTCATTCCACTTACTGTTCAATCATTTTTCCAGGCATGGAGCTCTCGTTCATTCAGGCATGCTGTTATTCAGTATGATAATTTAGTACACATTGTAAAATATACCTGATTATAATAATGATAATCTAAATTCGGTACTAATCTTATATTCAAAAGCAGGACATTTTATCCCTTGTTGGGGCACTTTGGCATGTAAAAAGCTTTAAAATGTTTGATATGTCAGACTTTTGAACTGCTTTGTGCGACAGATTTGGAGAAAACGTCAGACATTTGTCAGACGAAAAAAAAAGATAAATGATATGCAGAATATCCGATAGCATTTACAACAATGTCTGATAAAAACTTACAAACGTAGCACAAATATCAGGCATTTCAAAACAGATTTCATAAAGGCTTCTTTGGACGGTCTTGGGCTGCTCACCACGGACCTCGTGCAGGGGGAGACAATCTCTTGAAAATGTTCAGATAAATCAACAAGTCTTTAAAAACATCTTCAAGGTGTTATTTTAAAAAAAAAAACCTTCTATGGGACACTCTTGTTCTAAAGAAAAGAACCTTGGGCTACATTGACACAGAGCTCAACCCTTATCAATAGAAAGTTGATGGTGCTCAGTCATTCTGACTTGAGAATGGACAAAAGTACACACACCAATCTGACATGTCACACCTGAGAAGTGTCGTAACCTAGGGGTTCAGAGCTGAACACCTGGACGAGGCTCTACCTGAGTGTGGCCTCCAGCCTCTCTACGCCTACCATAAACCACCTTATTAGTAGGAATATGATTATAACCACTAAGATATATAAGTCCATTCATCAATTTTGTAGATATAAATGAACCGACTCACTTTTATTTGCAGAATAACAGTACTCAATGATTCAGGTACATCTTAAATATTCTGTCATGTTATTTCTTTTAAATAAAACTAATTTGATGTGCTCCTGACAGAATAATAAGGAAAATCTTGTATTAGGCCAAAAAAAACAATTGCTTCGTTCAGGTAGCAACACTTCAAAAATAGGCTACGTTACTGGAGTATTTGCGTAAATTTAAGTTTTTCACAGAAGATTTTCATGATTTAAATTCTTTCAGGTTTTCTAAAAACAGGTCACAAGGCTGGCAAAACAAAGTACAAGGTTGGTTGGATTACCGGAAGACAAGGTATTTCCCATGGCTTATGCTCAAGTTATACATGTATTAAAGCTTGTTACCTGACCGAAGAGTCAGATTTTGGCAGTACTTTAGGAATTTAAATTTTGTACTTTAAAATTTGGACCCTGGTCCTTCAAATTTCACAGTCTTGATCAGCATTTTACTGAATTTCCCACTTGCGCCAACCAATAGTGCTGCAGCTCATGACAACCAGAAAATGGTGCTGGCCAACTCCAATGAAGTGGTCTGCCGTGGTTGTTCCTGACATGACTTTGTCACTCTGATCTCAAGCTCAATTCCAAAGATGGGTAACCAGGCCTGACAAACTGTCTGAATCGCTCCACCTTGTGTAGGTAATATATTTGAGATTAAGGGAACAAAAGGGTAATAAGCGATGCTCTTGCCGATTCAGGACAAAAATAGTGAGTGTCGGCCCTTTTACTAGATTTGAATTAACAGAAAAACCATACAAACATGGGTTTAAAAAAAAGAAGAAAAGAAGAAAATATGGGACTCGGGAGGCATCTCGGGATAATGGTGGCCAGTCATAGAAAAACATTATTATCAGGTATCATTATCTACCCAAACTTTTTGCCCTGACAATGACTATTTTTCCAATTAAAATATTTGACAAAATCATTAAATTCAATTAAAGTGAGCAAATAAAGTAGAAAAAAATATTCTAGATTGATAGAACCTTTGGTAGTGAGCCTATGGAAAAAATTCAGTTGTCATCACTATCTGCATCCATTAATATTGTTATAAAACAACATCCACAAGAAACAAAATCCGACCTACCTACCCGCTTTTTTCGATCCATGATCCCTAAAAACAACTCCATTTTTTAACCTAATGCATTTTCAAGGATGTTACGCTGAGAAATTTATGATACGTTTTCCTAAAAAAAACTCCAGGTTAAACACAATGTGACCATTTGAGACATTTAAAACCACTGCAATAAGCATCTTGGAGGTAGTGGGAACGCTTCTTGTGTATATTCGGTTAGAGGCAGAGGTTGGTGTGTGACCAGGAAGTTGCAAGCACCCTCCTCCTCCGTCAATCCACCCATCCCCTCACTAAAATCTACATCCCGGTAAACTACAACTTGACGAGTCAGGCAACTTACTCAGCTCGTTATGTCTGGAGTTTGAGAGCTAGCTAGTTTAACGGGCACTTAAAGCATAATATCTATAACTAAAGTGTATCCGCCCTCTCCCCCTAACCAGTGCAAAAAAAGGCCTTCCCAGGAAATAAATTCCCTTTTAAATCACCCACCTTTACCAGTGGAGGTGGAACCGCCTGATAAGAATTTACACTCAAATTTCAAATTCTTATCATACATTGAATACAGCTTGACAATCCACAAGGTGAAACGGCAATAAGAAGGACCCCTCTAGGAGCTATTCACTCTAATGACCACCCCTGTCAGAAACATTGATGACAACACAGGTCTAAAGTGGTTGGAAACATAACATGTCACCATGACATGATTCCACTTGTTACGTGTCACTAAGGTTACCTGGGTCAGGGTATAAAAGGGCAAGATCACCTGATCTGCTCATTCATGCGGTTGCTGTCAACACAACACATTGCCGCGTCTTCAATTCAACACTATTTTTCTGATATTTTATTGGACCTGATTGAAATTCGTCAGCAAATGGCCAGCGGGCAGGCGTTTATTCCAAACACAGTTACAGGGGTTTTCCTTAACAATTCTGTCCATCGGGCTAGTGGTCCTGTCTTATCACTTATTCACTAGCCCGAATCAAAATTCAACAAGTTCATATAAAGTTGATAATTAGAAATTTTCATGATTTTCACTGGGCTAAGATCGTTACTATATTTCATTAATTAACAAGCGGTAAATGAGGCCCAAAAATGTTGAATTCGTGTTTCAAGGGTAGTAAAATAAAGTGTACATGTCGAGATTGTCTTCATTACAGTTTTTATAATATTGATGAACTCAAATAACGTTAAAAGTTGAAACTTGCTCAATAGATCTCCTGAAACAATTTCTGATATATGTAATACATTTTTGGAGTAAGGTGTGGTCTTTTTGATATTTAATTGTTTTTATGAGTTGAATTTATTCGTTTAAAGTCATGGACGGTGCAACAAAATCGGGTTACTTAGTTGGGAAACCTGAACAAGGCGGGGGATCTTGCAGTGTTCGAAATTAAGGATTTATTTTATGCACACGGCGGGTGCACAAGGCCTTGAAATTATGCACCCAGATAGATTTTAGTATGCATACCACTATATAATGGTATTTATGCTGTTGAAAAACATGCACCTGCTTGGTGCATGCCTCCCAAAAAGTATGCACCCTGCAGCCAAATTGTGCACACCGGGTGCAGGCTGCGCCCTTAATTTCGAACACTGTCTTGATATTCGATAGGGGATCGAGGGTCCAAAGGGTCCTGAATCCCCACCATTCCCATTTTGGTGAAGACTGAAATTTCATGAGAAAAACTTCATGAGAAATGGCAGTGTCACCATGTCGATTTTAAGGAAGTCCATGTCGCATGTCACTAAAGGCTTATGTTGGATTTCTTATCTAAGAACTGCTTCTGTGGCCATGTCGAATCTATTAGTTTAGGACCATAAGGCTATCTGAATGGTGTATAGATTGGAAAGTCCATACAGGTCCTAAGATCTCATTCTTACTTTCTTATCTTCCATAATCAGATATTTCCTAGAACAATTTGTTCATAATATTGATTTGTTATTTGAGATATTGAACTCTCTCATGTAGGTAAACAAAGACTGACTGTCGTCCAGTGTGCAGTAGGCCTAGGTTATGGACATTTTAGCGGCTGGGGTTTTGCATTCCCTTAAATGAGAAACCAGGCTAGAAAAATTCGTCCACATTTCTAGTTGTCCAATGACAACCAGTCATGAAAAGTGTTGTCCAGATACAGTGGTCGTTCACATAACATTTTTAAACAGCTATTGAAATGAACAAAGAATTGATCTTTTTATGGAGAAATGTTAGTTATTTCTACAAAATATCCGGCCGTCAGGAGAATATAGGAATAATTTTCTGGTCGTCCACACCCTTTTTCTGGTCGTCGAGAACACGCTGCTATCACCCTTAAACAATATCATTAAAATACTTTAATAGATAAACTTAGGAATACAAGATCGATCATCAACTTCAAGTTAGATCTAACAGAGCTTTTGCTCAGATGTCAGTCACTTAATCCGGTTATACATCGGGTATACTCTATAATTTTGTACTTAGAATATGATGGAACCAACTACGCCTGTTGATTATCAGTAATACCAAAGTGAAACAGATAAAACTGCAAGTGCAAACGTTACAGTGGGGCGTTGACAGCAGTGACAGTCCCAGCTGTCACAACAACAAACCCACCAGCCTGCCCCGCCTTCAATCAGCTGTGACTTCAAAACAATCCCCCCAAATCCATCAGATTTCCCACCGACAGCCACAGCCCATTCATCTGTCCCTAAACCGCCCCCAGTAAATGCCCTTCCTCTGAGCTCTAGGATATGGACTGTGTAATCAAGGCATTAAAGGTAGTGGAAGAAGTCTCACCGTGAAAGGAGAGGAGGTGCACGGGCAGGGAGGAGGCCTGGAGGAGGCCCCGGGCGAACGGGCCCCCCTCCTCCGGGGTGCTCGTGTCCGAGTCGGGCGACCCCGTGCCGTTGGCGTTGGGTATGACCAGAGGCTGGCCATGAGGTCCGTTTTGGGTCACACTGCCCAGACTCCTGGTCCTGGCCCGGGCACTGAGCCCGCCAGCCCCGTTGGAACTGCTGCTCGGCCCGCCGATAGCTGCCAGGCCTCCTGCGCCATTACTCGTGACACCAGCGCTGCTCTGCCCCGCGTTCGAGTAGGTCCTCACGCGCGGGTTCCCTCCGCCAGCGCTCTGCTTGGCTCCCATTTTCTCTGAAATGTGTACGCTAACTATGTTATGATGATCCCTTGGGTACTCCGGCCCCCGTCAGCGAAAAGACTCGTGGGTTCTGACGTGAGGGGGCATTGTTTAGGTGGGGTTTTCAAGGGATTCTGCCGCCATGTTCAATTTGTTGTCCTTCAGGAACCAACACAAAGATGACGTCAGGTCACGTGACGGGCACCTGCCCAATCAGCGGGCCGTCCCTTTCAACGCAGGCTCCACCAGTCGATCAGTTGATTGATGATATCAAGATAAGTGACAGCTGTGATTTTTCCCCCCAGAAGTAATTAGTAAATCTTAATCTACTATGAGGGTTGACACTATCAGTTAAATTCCATCCATTTTATTAAAAAAAAAATCAAAACTAAGAGGTTATTTAGGCATAAAATGTTTTCCTGTTATTTGTTTCAAAGAACTGCTGAACTTGGACTAGAAAGCGGGAGGACTATCAGACTTTATGGTCAATGAGTTTTTAGACAGATTTTACATCTGATGATCAAGTAGATCTAGGCATGAAAACAAATTACCTTGTTGTTTTTTTGTGTTTTTTTTGTGTGTATTTTTTTGCCTAAGCAGTTAATTGTTGACCTAGAATCGCAGGAATTTTGAAACTTCATCCTTGAACATCATTTCCCCCCAATTCCCTAATTTTATTGGTTTCTCCATTATTTTCAATAACTGTGTCTTCTCAGACTCTTTTGAGGTGAGCAGGCAGAGTGCCTTGGAGTTGCAGGCGCTAGTGTTTGGTGATCGACTAGTTTACACATGTCATGTGACCTGTCGCAATCCAAGATGGCCGCGCCCATTGAAGAGATGTAAACAAACTGGGTTCGCACAGCTGGGTTTGTGGATTCGACTGGTCACGAGATGCACTAAGGTTTGGAGACAACACACAGCAACACTATTCTACAGTAAAATATGCGTACATGTATCTGAATAAAAAGTCTGACAAGAACAAGATAAAGACCCGAAAACGGACGCGTAAGTAGGTCGTGCTCTTCCCGACGTAAACTTGTTGGAAGTGTGAGGTTCGGCCCACCCCCAAATTCATGATCGTTCACAGAAGCCAGAAGGATATGATATTGATTGAAAGTGTGGTAGGCGTCACTCTTACTCATAGTCGTCGGGACCCCCTTACCATCATGCGCTCAAATGAAGAATGTTCATTTGCTCGACACATGTACATTTGCATAAGTGTATTCTACTTTAGGCCTAAAAAAATATTTAAAAATCGTTGCGTTCAGGCATGTCTAGTCTATGCCTATGGTTCAGGTAACCCGACCTACCCTAATATTTTGGCCCTAACCTAACTTTTTTTTCCCTTAACTATTGAAATTTGATAAAACTGACTTAAAACAAAATTGTAAAAGAAAATTAAATCGACCTACCTACCCTACCTTTTTCAACCTATATGTTACCTGAACACAACTTCTTTTTTTCCCCCCTTTCTTTTTCATTGGAGGGGGGGGGGGGGGGGGGGGGGGGGCTTATTCGCATGTTTGGTGCCACTCCCCCCCCCCCCCCCCTCACCAAGCCGTTCCATAGATATAGAAGTTAGACTACACATAATCTGCACTATTTTATGTAGAAGTAATCTCCTTCGAGCTTTTAATTATGGTGTTTGTCAAGTTTTTTGAAAAAGATTAAAAAGTCTTTGCTCTAAAGTCATTTTTTTTAAATTCTGATTTCAAGGTTGGTCCAGTGACCGCTTTATCATTTATAATATCTCAAAATGGTCTTTGCATTTAAATTCTTGCCAATGTGGAAGTCTGAACACTGTATTCCCCAAAATATTGGTCAAATTTCCATGCCAGCCACATCTATAGGCTCAGTTCAACTTAATAGTCAGTGCACCTTATCTGCAATCGAGATAGGCTATCTACGACCAGACAATTGCAGACACGGTCTTAACATATTAACTTATTCCAGCCGGTCTTAACATGTGACCAGGCCTTTACTAATTTCATTATCATAATTATGTCTTGAGTTTATCAAACGTGGTCTCAAATTAATATCTTTAAACAAATGTATCTTTTATTCTAGGCATATATACTAAATCTGTTTCAGTGTAAGTAGGTCTATGTGTTCATCGAAGTCCTAACACTAGTTACGGTTGGTCAACATCTATGAGTAGATCTACATCACTAGTAAACTTGTATGTCTTAGATTTAGAGTAGAGGAGCCAGTTTCCACGCATTAAGGGCAAGAAGTTAAGCTTTAACAAAATATTTAAAGAAAAAAATTATATTTTTAATATTTTTTCTTCCATATTCAGGGAAATGATGTCTATGAACATAATCATAATAAAAAAAATTAAAGTTTGAAAATATTTTTTTAATATCTTAAGGTTTTACTTTAGCATGTTGATTCTTCAGTTTCCGCGCACCTGGAGCCTATTTCCGTGCATTTTGGTGTCAGTTTCCGCGCATTTCCCATATTTTAGGTGTTAAATGAGTAAAATATCTTAAAGAAAGAAAATATGATACATGGGGCATCAGAAAAAGATTATCTATTGATATCCATTATACAAAATAATTGTTAAGTTCTTAAAAATTCATAATAATGCAAATAGAAATGCTACCTTGTCAGGGAAAATCTAAAGAATATATTCATGAAAAGAAGGAAGAAATATGCATATTTATGCATTTTTAATAATAAGGACATTGAAACATATATTTGGCCTTAGAATACATAAATATGTATGAAACATCACTAAAAATGACAAATTACTTGCATAAGAACATTATTTTGGGTCTTGCATTTTAAAAATAGCATATCTAATACATAGACAAAAAATGCGTCCATAAAATGCGTAAAATGCGCGGAAACTAGGGATGCGCGGAAACTGGCTCCTCTACTCTACTGAAAAACTGGGTTAGAATAAAATCTACTTGTAATAAGCCCCTAGTAGTGGACACATATAAGGCAAATGTATGCATGACTGAATCCAGTATACAATGTTGGTTAAATGATATAAAATATATGATGTGTGAGGTGCTAGAATTGCAGGACATGTGGAATACCTATAGCAACAAGGACAGTAATGAAAAACCTTCCAACAGCAAAGTAAAAGTTTTGGAAACTCTACTCAAAGAACTCTACTCAAAGAAATGGGAAAATACTATAAATCATGATGCCAGGAGTAATGGTGAAAGAAACAAGCTACGTACTTATAATAAATTTAAAAACAGTTTCACCTTTGAGCCATACTTACTCCACATGACCAATAGAGTAGCTAGAACAAACTTTACCCGTCTGCGGACTAGCGCCCATAATTTACAGATTGAAAGAGGTAGATACACCAAGCCAAAAACAGCTATTGAGGATAGACTCTGTCAAATATGTAATGAGACGGAAGATGGACAACACTACATCATGTAGTGTAAAACTAACGAACATTACCGAACCAAATTATTTTATCAAATTACACTATTATATAACAACTTTAACAGACTAGATTCAAATCAGAAATTTATTTACATCATGCAAGCCCAAGAATCTCAACTTGCCACCTATGTTGAAACTTTCATACTAAAGACAATATTGCATAGGAAAAATGGTGAGCTCTAGCCCTAGTCAGATGTCGTTAGACTTGCCAACTGTTATTAGATCTGTTCTTTATTTCAGAGTTATGTTATGCCATTAATTTTTTTTTTATCAGATGTTTATTGATATTGATAACATGTTTATGTATGTAGGACTTTAGATATGTGCTTTGTAAAAATTACTTTGTAAAGAAGTGTATTACAATAAAGCTCCTTGAACTTGGAACTTGGAACTGAAGCTAGGTTTACCCACAACACGTAGCAAATAACCACATTTACTTAGATATTACCTCATATTTAGAGCCCGACATGCCATCTCAAATAGATGATTCCAAAGTAACTAGATGGTGGGTACAGTGTGATTTAATGTAGACTACATGGCATTTTTAATCTCCCTACATAGATCTATATAGTCTATGTATACATGCACTTGACTGTGTTTTTGTATGATATTCAGATGGTCTGTTCTGCAATATCTTTGGTGGAAATTAAATGTATGGTCAATCGTATAATTGACTAAACTTTCAGTCTATTCAGGAGTCTACGGCTGAGGTCCATAAGGGGTGTGACCTTGACTGGCCATGGCAAGTCCGGGGGAGACGTCATTGCCACGGGCACTGGACTGGAGTGTACCGTCAGACTCGGTTGATGAGGAAAGGGTAGGACTGCTTAGTGACAGCACCAACACAGCGGCCGTCGTCTCTGGTGGGAGGACCACTGTGTCAGTTGTCAGGGGTAAGTTATCAGGCCTCACCAAATCCAGTGTCCTGGGTGTCCACCCCTTAGAGCCCAGGACACTTTGACAGGACCCTCTGGGTGTCATGTGGAAATCATACCCCAATATCAAGGTTGAGGCAATTGAACCCTAGAATTTACATACAGGACACCCAAGACTCGCAGACTAGCTGTATAAGTACGACCATAGTCATATACGTGCAGTTCTATAATAGGCCAAGAAGAAGAAACTTACATGCAGGATATTTAACAAGTTCTTAAAAAGTCTTTTATCGTAACTCGATTTTTCGGAATTTGATGCATTGAGAAATGTTGATAAGGTTTTATATTTTAGAGTCAGTTTATCAAATTTGGAATATATTTACCTGCAATTCCAAAGGCCCTTTTATCTTCTCACGTAATTTCCTTACCACTGATTATAGGGCCTAATTTGATAAAACTGTGGTGTAAAACTGATCTTAATTTAATGAAAACTCCTAAATTGTGAAGTGCCCTGATGCTACTCACCAAATACTTCTTACCTAATAATTCCACAATTTGTGTTTTAGCACCGACACAGTGACATTTGCATTGAACTTGAACATTTTCTAATGCCCCCTGGGTCCATTTCAGACCTTGGCCTACTGGCCTCGGTCCAATGGACCCAGAGGTGAATATATCCAACCTCATACTCCATAATAGTGTCTTATTATATTAACAATATATTATAAAAAGCACTTATATCTAGTATTTTTATATAAAGACACAACAACATTTGATAGACTTTTTCACATAGTTTGGTCATACTTAGTGACAAATTCCTAAGACTATTTCACCTCTCATGGAAGCTCCGCTCCAGGACAGACGTTATGACTTGTAATAATCCTATAACTCTCTCCTTCTTCAATATTTTATAGAACAGATATCTGTTTTATCTCCATAGACTAACAGTTATTCCAGTAAACTGACAACATTCATTTCCTTCTTCAGGTTCTTCATGGTATGCTTCTGTGTTTCTGGTGGTCAATGCTGCCCTCGGTGCCGGTCTCCTCAACTTCCCCGCCGCGTACGACAAATCAGGGGGTCTACTGGTGGCCATTGTTATACAAGCAGTAAGTTTTCACTCACTGATTTTGGACCATAAGTAGATAAGATGGAATGTAAACTTTCCTGGTCCTATCCCTAAGAGACTGTTTTTGAAAAAAACGTTTAGAAAATACTTAAAACTCGCAATAACAACTGATACACGTATTTAAGTCATCACACAGGGTATTGATATTTAGACAACACATGGTTAGATAGCCATCTGTGACCCTATGTAATGTATCATCTAACTATTCAGTGGGTGAACATGGGACGATTGTCATATCTGATTTTTCCTTGAGACTCAGTTTTTGTTGTACGAAATCTAGAAATGGATTATAATAAAATCCACAAAAAAGGTTCTCATTTAAAAAAAATAAACATCAGGGCCTAATAAAAAAATACTGAGACACCTCTCTCCAAAAGAGTGGTTGAAGTGTTTCACAAGTTTAGAAGGTTTTCATCAAGTAATACTTCAAAATTCCAGTGAAAAAAAAGAAGATTGTAATTGATATATTCCTTAATAAGAGAGTGTTTACTACTTTACTGTAACCATCCAGAAGATCTTCACTGTTATCCGCCTCTCTCCTCTTGTATAAAATATTACTCATCCTTCTCCACAATGATTGCGAACGTTGCTTATCTTTACGTGTTTCTGTCCCTTCGCCTTCAGGTTTTGATGATCTTTATCATCGGGGCACTCATCATCCTGGCCTTCTGCTCCGACCTACAGCACAGCGCCACTTACCAGGACACCGTGTCGTCTATGTGCGGGCCGGCTGCGCAGGCTGTCTGCGCCGTGTGCATCGCACTCTACTGCTATGGCACCTGCATCACCTTCTTCATCATTATAGCCGACCAACTAGATAAATGTACGTGTGATGTTTGTTGAATAATAATTAACATTTCTTAGTAACCAACTGGCAATCTGATTATGATAAGAATAATAAGCCCATCCCAGTATACATCAACATTAAATTTTACCATGAAATTTCATAGCAATTTCTTTCTGATTTAATCCTTAAGGATAGATGCGCAAAATAAAATGAACCATAGTGATTTGGTTGACAAATTGCTTCTAACATTTGTAAAATGCAGCTTTATATATTGGCTTTTTTCCCATAGGAACCAATGCTAAAGCCCGTCAGACCAACCCATAATGTCCAACCCTATTTTCCCTAAAATGCAGCATTTTAATTGGCTGGCGAACCTATAAATCTGTCAATTGGTAAAATCTAAGAAATCATAACATTTTATCAGTCACTGGGAATAAAGAAAAACATAATTCTTAATTATTCCCATAATCCCTACTCCAGAAGACAAAGATGGTTTACATGCTAACTTTGTCCAACCCTTGTCCAACCCTGGGATATACGCAATGTGGGATGGGCTTATTATGAATTGATCAATATATTATTACTGTCAGAACTATCAAATATTGATTGTATAACCAACCAAATGATTTGGGATGTTCAGCCAAAGGGAGCATTTGATGGAATTGTAATTCCCAAATCTTTTACAAATTATAGACACAATAAGTACATGAATAAGGCAATCATGTTTTCAATGAATAAATCCTCGGCAATTAGCTAATACAAGAAAATAAGTGTATCAGCAAAGCAGGGGTTTTCCTCGACTATTTTGACCACTAGTCCAACGGGCTAGTGGGCCTATCTTTTCACTAGCCCAGATCAAAGTTTCACTTGCCCATTTGAATTCATCATTTAAAATTTAAACCTGGCCTTCGTTTTTTTTGGCAAAGTAACAGAAATTCATTATGATAAATTAAAAAAAAAGGATATTTCTGTAAATCCCTAATTACACTACGCATCAGGTCGCGTTGGATCGCGTTGAGTGACCAAACATGGAGTCTTATCCCATGTTACATGTTTGAGTCTCACCTTTGTCACCTACTGCCGCACCTGGTACATGAACCAGTCATGTGGCCTTATCCCATGTTGCCTCTTTCAGTTTTCACCTTCATTCATGACACCTGCTATTGTTGCACATGGTACATGAATGGGTCAGGTGGTCTTATTTCATGTTTTCATCTTCATTCATGGCGCTAACTACCGCCATATGTGGAACATGAACCAGTCCTGTCGTCTTATCCCATGTTGCCTCTTTCAGTTTTCACCTTCATTCATGACACCTGCTATTGTTGCACATGGTACATGAATGGGTCAGGTGGTCTTATTTCATGTTTTCATCTTCATTCATGGCGCTAACTACCGCCATATGTGGAACATGAACCAGTCCTGTCGTCTTATCCCATGTTGCCTCTTTCAGTTTTCACCTTCATTCATGACACCTGCTATTGTTGCACATGGTACATGAATGGGTCAGGTGGTCTTATTTCATGTTTTCATCTTCATTCATGGCGCTAACTACCGCCATATGTGGAACATGAACCAGTCCTGTCGTCTTATCCCATGTTGCCTCTTTCAGTTTTCACCTTCATTCATGACACCTGCTATTGTTGCACATGGTACATGAATGGGTCAGGTGGTCTTATTTCATGTTTTCATCTTCATTCATGGCGCTAACTACCGCCATATGTGGAACATGAACCAGTCCTGTGGTCTTATCCCATGTTGCCTCTTTCAGTTTTCACCTTCATTCATGACACCTGCTATTGTTGCACATGGTACATGAATGGGTCAGGTGGTCTTATTTCATGTTTTCATCTTCATTCATGGCGCTAACTACTGCCATATGTGGAACATGAACCAGTCCTGTGGTCTTATCCCATGTTGCCTCTTTCAGTTTTCACCTTCATTCATGACACCTACTATTGTTGCACATGGTACATGAATGGGTCAGGTGGTCTTATTTCATGTTTTCATCTTCATTCATGGCGCTAACTACCGCCATATGTGGAACATGAACCAGTCCTGTCGTCTTATCCCATGTTGCCTCTTTCAGTTTTCACCTTCATTCATGACACCTGCTATTGTTGCACATGGTACATGAATGGGTCAGGTGGTCTTATTTCATGTTTTCATCTTCATTCATGGCGCTAACTACTGCCATATGTGGAACATGAACCAGTCCTGTGGTCTTATCCCATGTTGCCTCTTTCAGTTTTCACCTTCATTCATGACACCTGCTATTGTTGCACATGGTACATGAATGGGTCAGGTGGTCTTATTTCATGTTTTCATCTTCATTCATGGCGCTAACTACTGCCATTTGTGGTACATGAACCAGTCATGTGACCTTATCCCATGTTGTGCGTTTCAGTTTTCACCTTCGTTCATGGCCTTGACTACTGCCGCACGTGGTACATGAACCGCTCTTTCACCATGACCTCCAGCTGCGTGTTACTAGTTCTACCACTCTGCTTCCCCAAGAGGATAGACTTTCTTAAATACGCCAGGTAAGAGTTCTGTCATACATTATTTTTTCTTGTCTTCCATCTCGTTTTACTCAAGATTTTAACGTTTTCCTTACAGTCACCAGAAAACGATATAATGTTTATGTCACAGAAGCCGAAATATACCGGTGGTCTGATCTGATTTTTCACCTGGTTAGAATATGACATTAGAATACACTGTATTCATAGATGAGTACATCACGGGTTGCATACGTCTTTGTTTTACTAATTCATAATTATATTTTTGTGTCGGCGATTGACTGAGATATTACGTCTACCCTTTCAGTTTCCTGGGCGTCATAAGTGTCATATACTGCGTTATCCTAGTCACAGTAAAGTACGCCGTAGGACCCATCCACCCCGGGCCTATCAAAACGAGGTAAGAGGGAGCTACTCTTCAAAGGAGTACAATGAATAATGTATTGGTAGACGTTTTTATTGAATGATTCCTGATATCCAGACTGAATATGTATTGAAATGTGTATCACATAGACTATGTAATCTATGATTGTAAATGTGTATTGAATTTGTCCACCAATCTGAATGAATTGTAATATTAAAGGGAGTCAAAAGCAATGTTGGGTCAACATTTTGCAAATTCTATTAACTATTGAAATACATTCAATGGCCATAACCGAGGTCTGGGGTAAAACTTGTCCCTGGTCAATGTTGGTGATCCACCAAAATTGGTTTGTTTCAGACATAAATGACGTGAGTATTATTCACATAAAGTTGCAGTTAGTTATCGTGATTTAAACTGTACCAATGGCTAAAGTTAGACTCATGTATTTTCATAGTAATTTGAGTTTGCAAAATGTTGTCACATTTTGACACACTGTTGCTTTTGGCTCCCTTTAATTATTTTCTATATGATACTTGTTCTGGAAGACCAGGGGGTTACCCCTGAAGATTGATTCATTATAAGAAAAAGAAAAAGAAATAAAAGAAAAAAAATTCTTGTTGATCCCCCTAGCCTCATGAGGCCTATCCTATCTGGCAAGTTAATACTTCTGGTATCAAATTTCTAATTGTTCCTCCAGATAGTTTTGAGGTATTATGCTGTAGAGGGACGATTACTTTCAGGCTCGGGATATTCAAATATATGTCACACTTCAACAGCCAAACCTTATTTATACTATATGTATTAACATTCATTTTGTAAGGATTGCTGATAGTAATGTGTTTTCTTTATTTGCCCAGTCCCACAAACTGGATGGACGTGTTTCTGGTGGTGCCTGTCATTTGCTTCGGCTATCAGGTAGGCTACTGCTGCTGATATTGGCCCATCACAAATAAAAATATGAATTGATATCAGTCCTATAACATAATATTACAATAAGACTGTTCTGCGGCCGCTTACCAGTCGTCAACACCATTATTCAAGCATTCCAATCCTAGAAGAAAATGTCCGCACTGATATAGAATAGATTGATTATGTTGGTAGAAGGCGTTTTTGCCTTCTTCGGGAATGCAATTATCAAAATGTTAGTAGTACTAGTTATTCGCTTAACGTCAAAGTGATAACTTTAAAAAAAAGAATCATGCCCAAACCACCTCTTCCTTTTTCTATGCGATGAATGGAAGAATTTTGATTTCAGTTGTTTTTATTATCCTGGCTTTCATTCCTGCTCTATAGACACATAAAGGATTGCTCAAAACTCCCCAAACAAACTAATAAAATCTTCTTTTCATTCCAGTGCCATGTGAGCATCATCCCAATTTACTCATGTATGCGGCGCCGCAACCTGCGTGACTTCACCAAGACCGTGCTGATCGCGCTCGCCATCTGCGTGTTCGCGTACACAGGGACCGCTTCCTTCGGTTACCTGACCTTTGGGTCGGGGGTAAACGAGGACATCCTGCTCTCATACAAACCCACCCCGGAGGTGCTGGTGGCCGTCATACTCATCGCAGCCAAGATGTACACCACATACCCCATACTGCTGTTTGTAGGAAGGTAAGGCTATAAATGTGGAATAATCCCAATCCTCCAGGTTCAATTATGATTACCCAGCAAACACATAACGTAAATACAACGTTGTACCATGGTGTACTTTTACAACGTTGTGGAAAGACGTGCCTGCAACGTTGCTACAACGTAGAGTACAACGTTACAATGCAACATACTGACAACGTTGTAAAATTACGTAGTATGTACGTTGTTAGTGCAACATAAATGCAACATGATTTTCACAACGTTGCTACAACGTTGTGGGGCATCCATAAAAACAACAACCAGGTGGCATTAGTGTTTGAAAAGTACTTATTCCCCCAAACGTTTTTCAATCTAAGGCATTCTAGAGCATTTATTAACAGTCTGAGTTAATCAAAAGCCATGAATACCTTGTCATATGCCAGGGAATGTAGTTTTCATATATTATGAAAAAGTGATACTAAAAGTGCAGATATCAGGAGGGAATTCAAACAATTTCACATGTTAAACACCTTTTTTGTAGCTTATCATTATCATAGAGGATCTCAGTCTTGAGAGATGTTTTGTGAATGAACAGGTCATTAACCTGATATGATGCAGCTTGATTGAAGGCTTTGGTAAGACTCTTGGCAGGCCCGACAGTGCCAAAGCAATGAAGCTTACAATTAATCATGAACTTCATCTGTGTGATAATTAAACGATAATAATTAGGCCTAATAATTAAAAAATAAATAAATAGATAAATTAAAATTTTAAAAACATAAAAAATAAAACGAATTCACCAGAAAATATTAGCGGGACATTGATAACAGTCAAATGAACACCATTATTAACCTTTAATATTCCTACTGCTATATATATGTAGGTTGTGAGTTGGTTGTGAGCTGGTAACACTGCAACCTTTGAACAACGTTGCTGCAACGTTTCTGGGAGTCTACAAATTTCCGTTGTCACAACGTGAATTTACAACGTTGTCACAACCAAAACATTACGTTGTAGCAACGTTGTCACAACGTGAAATTGTTTGCTGGGTATGTAAGGCGCGATATGCGAGATCTTATTTCTTATTTCTTGATTTTACATCGCACCAGGATAATATCTCTTCATATACATAGCATTGATGCTATGTATATGAAGGCCAAATTATGTATTAAAGTATTAGAAAGCTCAACTTTGACAGGGACAATAGATTTAGATAAACAGACTCCACAGGGCCGTTGTGGCTTTATGAGGAATTCAGTGAGGCTTGACCATACATTTATTTTATGATATTCGGCATATATATTGTGTTATGGGCTGGCTGAGGCTGGCTCTCCAGACATGGCTTGGGGTTGGCTGTCACAAATAAAAAATCCATTTCATTTTATGACATAGAAAAAGAACAATGTGTTTACATTGTGTTTAACTGCCCCCGATCGTTGCTAAAGAAAAACGAATAACTGAAAAGCAATTGTACAAGATTAAGTTTACTGGTGGTGAGGGAACAAAAGAGTAATCCTTCTCACCATAACGTAAATAAAATTGTTCATTCTTTTTTAAAACCTGATCATCATTGTCCTTATGATCAATCCAAAATATTTCATACCAGCAATCAGGTGGCGCTTTGGTAGACTAAAATAGTGAATCCCTTACCCAGTAAGAAATGGTCAATCAGCTTTTTATTATCTGTGACTGTAAATTATAACTGTCACATCTCTAACCTCAGGGCGGCCGTGGACGGTTTGTGGGTGCAGCTTCGTGGATTATCGGCTGAAGTCGCCATGCAGCACGAGCGCCTTCGTCGGGTGGTGCTGACCTTGATCTGGTTCTCCACCTCACTCGTCCTGGCAGTCTTGGTGCCCAACATCGGAGTAGTCATCTCCGTCCTCGGGGGACTCGCCTCCACCTTCATCTTTGTCTTTCCTGGTAAGCACTGAGTGGGGGTTAGATATTGGATCCAATGATCAGTTCACTACCTTGCACATTAAGAACCGCCCATCTACTATACATCTCTCAATCAGTGGCCGCAACGTTTTTTAACATCTTTAATTAGTATGCTTTGTGCAAATTTCGGGAAAGCTTGGAATTGTCCTAAAATTCAAGTGATATGTGAATTCATGTAAATTTGATATTGCTAGCCAATGATGCTAATCCTGAATATGAATGCACGTTTTACATGTACTTTTATGTATAGCCGAGAAATACAATTTACTGTTAGGCCTGTTCTCGTTGTATCCTAGTCTTGCATCATATTTATAGCAATATGTACATTATGAATAATTATCCTGAGCTAAAGGCCTATCCCAACTAGTAAAAGTAACATATAAACCACTCGATTCCCATTCCAGATACATAATGAGATTTTTGTAGGATTTTTGCTATTACCATCACCAAAATATCAACAGTTAAACCATTATAATCAAGAATACACAGCATCTGGTATACAAAAGGAATTTGATGTAGCATCAACATCTGTGTTTATCCTTGAAATTCATCTTATATGTTTTCATTTTTCCCTAACTTTATTAATCAGGGCTCTTATCAATTTCTCCCTCCGTCCTCGGCAGGTATTTGCCTGCTCCAGGTGTTACTCCAGGGCCACGTGGACCGCGACCAGCAGCCTACCGCCTACCGCCTCCTCATGGCCATGGCCGTCTCCTACCTCGTGCTTGGCGGGTTTCTCTTCGGGATCACCTCAGCACAGGCCCTGCTCACAGACCTGGGCTCACACGCCCATAGTTTGGTCAACAAATATGGCTGTTTATAACCTACACTCCTAGACCCATAGTCTGGTTAACAAAAATGGCTGTTTATAACTTTCACTCCTAGACCAAAAGTCTGGTCAACAAATATGGCTGTTTATAATCAGCTCCCCAAGACCGTAACCTCATCAAAATGTGGCCGTTTATTACTTCCATGGGATAGTCAAGTCAACAAATATGGGTGTTTTAGCCTATTTTCTTAGACAACATATACAATAGGGTGACCCATCTCCTGATATGATAAGTGTTAGCAACTTGTTTCCTTTTGCATAGTTTGACTAAGACAAATCTTACTTAGATAAATGTGCCCCTCCCACCACTAAATTATGCATAAATCGCATTGATTAGTTCTGAGGAAATGAGGGGAAATGGTGAAAAATTGAAAGAAATTATTGCTCTGCAGATATCACATGGTTAACACCTCAGCTTTCGAACATTTTAAGGGTGTACTATAAAGGTTTTCCCGTTTGCCGTAGTGAGGATATAGAAATGTTCATTTTAGGATAAGATCACCATCTTTTATAATCTGTAAAAAAAAAAAAAGTCAATTCGCATATCTGCGAATTATGCCTGAGTATGTGCTTGGATATCTCATTATAACTGCCATCCTGATATATATAGGCACAATTTCCTTCTTCTATTGGAAACATAACGGATGCATTTCAAAGAAGTGTCCGATCAACAAATAAAGCTGTTTGGACATTTCAAGTTCAGGGCTTTTGTCAGCGGGCAGTTTGCAATAGGAGTGCCGGTAGTTAGTTCAAGTTGGAAAATAATACGGTTGTCATATACTCAGGAAACTCATTTCTTTTCTCAAGACTTGAGTTCGTTCAGAAATGTGGAAAGTGGTAAATATAGATATCTATTTTCGTTGACCGCACAACCACATATTCCTTGGGTAATTTGTAGAGCACAAGCATTAGTGATAGGATCAACAACATATCTCACCGTGGGCATCCTTTGACTTTAGAAGAGGCCTGGAGTATCTGGATATATGTCACAGTATCATATAAAGGTCTAAACTACAGCCAAGCTACATATATGAAGGTAAACTAATATTGTCCAGTATTAGGCAGAGAAGCATAATGAGTTACTTTTACAAACTTCGCGTGTTCAGCATAAGGGATATGGCCCAGAAACTCGTGGGACGTTAAAAAAAAAGCAATATTAAAAACAACCTGAGAATATGTCTATAAAACCGAAGATATTTGATTCACTGTAAAATTAGCTTATACAGAGAAAATGTACTATTTTCACTTCTGTGTGGTCTTTTATTAGATACGGTAGTTCTTTGTTTGAAATGTCCCATCTACTTGCACATTTTATATTTTATAGTTATTTTCCGTCGCAGATTTTACAAACTATAATCTAGATTTGTTAAAATGCGCAAATCGTTTACAAACATTTTACATAATGTAGTATTTTATGCATTATATGCTCCAGGTTGAATTGGTTGTAAATTACAAGATCTCGACATACGTGTTTAAAATCAAACAAGTTTTCAGTGTTCATGAAATGTGGAATTCAGATTTTTTTGGAAGAAAACCAGAATCCCTTTAGTGAAAAAGAAGTTGTAAGTAAAGGTCAGGAAATGGTAGAATGGTCTGAAGCATCACCCAAATAATTATTCCTACAACATATTGGCGCTAGACTCGAAATGTCGCATTGTATTGATTCTATTTTTTTGTATAACAGGTTTGTTTCGTTAAAGACCCAAAAATAATTAAAAGACATTAATGTATTTAAAAACGCATTTACCACTAGCCTTGCAGATTTATTGCTGATAAAAACTTTGCTCATATTCAGATATTGATTGACGTAGTGTTGACGTTTCATAGATATCGGCAAAACGTGAACATTTAGAACGTTTTAATAAAGTGGACTAAATGCCGCTGGATACATGTATCATAACCCAGTAAGGCATCCTTACCTAGTAGATATTATCTCGCCGACTAGTCATGTCAGGGCTATGCATACTAACGTTTTGCTATCAATCAATCATAAAATGGCTAAAACTATATCAAAATCCACCAATATGTGGTAGGCAGAACACGGCCAGAATTACATTAATGGTGTGTACTTTGGCTAAAAGTCAACTTTAACATATTGTT